>FR990115.1:11900694-13336944 GCA_905404275.2 Hedya salicella
TTCAATGATACTCATATTATTAGTTATTAATATTTTCATACTTACAAATGGACTTTCCCACCCATTAGGCTCGTAAAACAAGCTACACGTAAGGTAAAAAATATCGAACTCAAAATGTTAATGTAGTTTCTTATTCAGGACCTTATAATTCAACATCCACAAAACAACATCCTTATTGATTGTACAACAATATACATGTACAAAAACAAAGGCGAGCTTATCATCTCTAAACATGTTTATTTAATGGAGTGGGTATATGTATTTATACCTCAAATAATAAGTATGGTACATTTTTTCACATAAAATTTTTGAGGTTAAGTATTTTCGGGGGTGTGACATAATGTTATAAGAATGTTTGTATTGTATTACATTGCCATCGGATCACATATGTGTCTTGTATATGCTAACATGCTAGTTTCTTAAATAATGTATCGCCTTATGTTTATAACACAATATGCACAACAAATTATGGTTTTGTTTTGCAAGTCTTACTGCGCACATAGCGATTTTTACAGGCGCGGAGACGTTATGTAATTAATTATACGAAATAAATCGAATTAAAAAAAAATCTAGAATTTATCGCAAAAAAATGCTAAACCTATAAAAAACTGATGGAGCGGCTACTATATATAATTGGCCAGCAAGTCCATGGGCAGCTTACTAACTACTTTAATTTCCCAAATAATAATTTCTAATTACACTAAACTGAAAATAATAAGTTAATCATAACACATGTTTTTAGTGTTGTAACATGTCGAAAAATATTATCGATAAAATTAAGGTCAAACGTGAGTTGAATGCGTTCGCTTGGATAGTAATATCTAACAACAAAACGTACCTAGTATAAAAAGCATTGGTTATGACCGTTTCTTGAATTATATTACGTGTACTCAATTTGATGTTTTTAAGAATCCTATCTAAAATGGCATCATTATAAAATGAATGAAACTAATATTAATATTATTTAATATATGATTTATATTTACTTAGAAATAATTTTTATTCATTGCATAAAAACATGTAACATAGACAAGTTTTGTCGAACATACAAACTTTGAAATATTAAATTGACATACTTCCTTCAATCCCTATTTGGCAAAATATCATTGTCTAGCTACTGTCAACATTGTCAATAATCGAACACTGGTTGTGCAATGTGTGAGAGTTAACTTCTTATCTTGAGTTCAGTGTTGTCACTATATTGATTTTTTTAAAAAAGCCGTGGACCCTGTATATTTGTAACTCTTCGGTTCCCAAATCATGGCAAAGTACCAGGTAATAAATAGCGAGTAAAAATACCCGTAATATATCACGATTACCGACGCGTATTTTCTATTATTTCGGTCCATATGGCTCGTTACCGACCCCTCGTGTGTCTTCGTTACGAACGTTTTGTGCGTGAGTGTGCCTATCTGTTGGATTAAAGTGGGGACTGTCCACATAAATGAAGTCCAGTTTTGTACACATTTTAAGGTCGATCCCACCATGCTCCGTTAATGTTAACTGGTGATCTGTCATAAGGTCGACACTGACATACGTAATCAACCACTAATACCTAATAGCATTAATGACTGTACAAACGTCTTGTATTGTCTGGTAACCGTCCATAGTATAAATGTTATTAGTGTCAGGTCCCTGACGTATTCTCTCATCAAAATCAAAATTTTAATACAGAACATGCTCCGCTCGTGTGATAGGTATGTCTGCGTCGACAATGGCGAAATACCTCTTGCTAAAATCGGCAAGAAGTGAAATCCATTGAGGAAAATAAGTTTCTGGCATAAATTTATTTTTTGTGACAAGCTTTTATTGCCGACTATACTTTTATTTAAACATCCATCAACTACTCACCGACACGATTCTAAAGAGCCCAAACTCGGTAGGATTGAGTTATTTTATTGCAGCGAGTTCCTACGACCACCTTCGTGCTCCATCATCAGATCAGCTCAATGGTATCATATTATTGCATTGTCACCAAACTTACATAAGTATGCCAAATTTTAGATCAATTTGAATCTGGGAAATAGGTCAAATTTAACTTGCAAGATTCCACCTGAAGAAACATATTACATACATACTTATATACATACATTGCAAGTTAAATAAAAGCTTGTATTTAAAAACGGATAGGATGCTGGACTTAAACCTAAATCAAATAAACACAACACACTTTATCCCATATGTGCCCAGTGGGTCGTTTTTGTCCCAGTAATGCAGATTATAGAAAACGTGCTAGTTTGTTAATACAATCGCTTTTAACTAACGAAATATATATGAAACAAAAAATAATATTAGGGATATATGGGTTATAGAAATACGGACCAACATCAAATAAAAAGTTACGAAAAAATTTGTGAATGACACAAAAAACTACGAATTTTTTAATTGTGAGAAAAAAAAAATCTTTCTTACTTCTCTAAAGCATTTAAGGTTTCGGTTTCTGTTCAACATATTCATTGTTTAAGTGATGTGTATCACCTTTCATCTCGTAGCCAGTTACAACCAGGTGATATTTGGGTCATTAGCTGGTAGATTTTAGAATAAAAAATACGTTTCGCGTAAGATATCAAAGAAAAAGTTGCAGAATCATCAACATAAACAGGTGCGTGGCATAATTAAACACTTAAAAAGACTTTTATGTGTAGATATATAATATACACATTACATACCACAAATACAAAAACCTTATCAGTCGCTTGACCTCAGGCTCTCAACAAAAACCACTTAGCCGTTTACGCCTCAACAAACTTTTAAATCTCCCAAAGACTACAAGAATTATCTAAGTCCACTTAGCAAAACGGCGTCTACCACCAAACTGTTATTGTACTTAAGTTCTATGACTTTGGGAGTTTAACTGCGGTTTTCGTAAAGTGGTCACGTTAAAAACGAATTTTGTGCATTTTTAATTTTTTGTTTAAAGTTTTGTTGTATCTGTCCTTTTTAGAGTCTCAAAGGGCCCTGAAATAATCATCAATGGGAAGGTAGATGATCTCAAAGTGTTATAGCCGCTGACACAGAAAAAACTTTATAATAATGCGAGCCAGAACGCCCTGGCAGTACACAAGCTGTATAAGAGCTTACGGACAGTATACAGCCAGTTTGAGTGTTATAAGGGCTGTATAAGCTCTAATATAAACAGCTTATATCCTACTTGGGCGGTATATGATCACATCCACGAACAAAGTTGCAGGCTCCTTCTAGTATTGAATAAATCTGACAATTAAGCATAATTTCTCGTTTACAATTTAAAAAATTGTACTATGAATAAAACAATTTAAAGGATTATATCGCGAATATTATCTCATTTGAGTTCCCGACGTTTCGGAAGCTTCTCAGCTTTCCATGCGCATTCATTGCATGCTTTTCAAACGTGCGTTTCGAGCCAACGAGCTCCAGATACCTCGTTCCAAGCAGAAACCCAGTATGAAGAAACCAACAGTCGAGCGTAAACCTGCCGTGTTACCATATCTTGAAGCGTGCTTCTATAAAAACATATTTCAAGCCGTTGAAGAAGGTGTCTCAATACCTTAGACCCGTGAAGAGTAGCACCCCTTTGCAGAGTGCAGGCATTTATAAGCTGGAATGCGAGTGTGGTCTTTCATACACTGGTTAAATGAAACGCAGTGTAACGACCCGGGTGAAGGAGCACATAGCAGATGTCAAGCACCGTCGGTGTAATAGGTCTGCAGTCTGTGAACATATCATTGACAAACCAAACCATTCAATCAAGTTTGATAAACCTTCTATCCTTGCCAAAGAGAAAAGATATTTTCCCAGAATGCTACGCGAGGCTATTGAGATTAAAAAGCATCCTAATTTCAATAGAGAAGATGGGTTGTCGCTACCACCAGCTTGGCGTCCTGTTAATACATCTCATCAAGGAACAAGCGAGACACAGAACTGTAAAACCTTAATTTCCGAACGTGTGTAGAAATATCTTATCTGTTCGAAGCTGGAAAGCTTCCGAAACGTCGGGACTAAAATGAGATAATATACGCGATATAATCCGTTAAATTGTTTTATTTCAATGAGTAATAATCGCGGAAACAGAAGAAAATATTAAGAAGTTTAATAGTTTTTGTTTTTAAAATATTAAAATTAGTAATGAGGTAGTCTGGGAGTTTTTCTTTCCAGCGTTTCTTTTCTCCGTGGGTATATTATTAAAATAAAATAATTCTGGCACATGTGTAACTGTCTTTACAGATTAGGTCCATCTGGCATGTATGTACACCTTTATTTGTTTTTTCAAAAATGGGAAGTTTGCACAAATTGTAACTTTGACAGAGGAAAATATATCTTTTCTCAGTCCACCCGTGACCATGGAAAGCTGAAAAGCTTCCGAAACGTCGGGAACTAAAATGAGATAATATACGCGATATAATTCGTTAAATTGTTTTATTTAAATGATTAAGAATCGCAGAAACAGAAGAAAGTATTAATTGTACTATGATTTACAAAAATAAATTAGGTAACGCGAAGGACGATGTTGTCCCCGGGTTTTCTATGAAAAACGAGCGTTTTCCACGGCGTTACCATGTCTTTACAAAATTATAGAATTCGTTTAAATAGTTTTAAAATGAGAATGAAACTCCGTTTGTATGGGAAGGTGAAATTCGGCCGAGCTTACTGGGGACTCTTAAGGCCATAAAACTTAAGTCAGTCTTCTCGCTCGCGTTTTAGACGAAACAGCAAGTGCAAGCATGTGGTCCGACTTAGTGTTTATGACTAACGTTCAGTTGATTTTGGCCGCGCAATAGTATTCGTAAAGAGAGCAAGGTTAGTCTTAAAGTGTTGCGTTTCAAAGATATCATCAAAAGGGTTGACCCTTATCTGGCATAAACTTTTTTGCCCTAATCATCATTTGGCATTATTCATTGTATTGTATTGTATTGTAAACACTTTATTGTACACAAAACAAAGAAAGTAAAGTAACACATTTGTACAAAGGCAAACTTATCCCTTTAAGGGATCTCTTCCAGTTAACCTTAGAGCAAATGAGAGAGAAGAATAAACATCATTTGCTATAGTGCATTTTTTTCTGAATACGTAAACTTTTCAGGTTTGTTATAAAACAAACCTAACCTAACCGAATGTATTTGAGAGAATGATGCCTTAAAAAGTCCAGTTTCTGGAAAAAATGAATTGCCCTAAAGGCGGGCCTCTTTAGCCCTGGAGAACTTTGGTATTAGCTAGCCTTTAACGTTTCTGTGTTTTTTATTAGACCCTTTTAATAAGGTTTTCATGTTTACGGTATACCAAATGATGATTAAGACAAAAAAATGCCCGATGAGGCTAACAGCATCAAAAGACGCATTTTTCCCACAGACGGAAATACCCTGGCTGACCTTAAACCGTGTAATAAATGTGTTATTTGACGTGTAAAGAATCGATGGAAAAGCAACCCGCGAATTTATACAAATGGTTATGTGAATGTTTTGAAATATGCGGCTCACGTGGGGAACTTGCATGTAGATATCTTTATCGTTTGAGTGACAAATGGCACAGCGTTGGGGAGTTCTCAGTGTTCACGAAAAGATATCGGATCGAGCCCTAATGTACTTGAATTTAAACCGTTTTAGGGTTCCTTGGGGAATAACGGCATTAAAAAAGTGTATCCCTCACTTGTCATTTCAGATTATGGACTTTTTGGGCTGGTTTTCCTTAGAAGAGATATACCGATGTGGTAAAAAAAAATGTGTGAAAAATCAAATTCTCAGTATTATGACGCGCATATAAAATGTACCGAAATAATGACACTAAACTGACCCCTTTTGGGGAAGATTTTTTTAATTGTTAAAATCGATAGTGCTGTTAATTTTGAATAAAACGAGCCCAAAAAGTCTAAAATCTAAAACAAGTTTCTGAAAATGTCCAACATCTTCAACAGAAATAAATTAATATCAGGGACATCTTACACAAGATCGACCACGTCCCAAACTAAGCAAAGCTTGTACTATGGGTACCAGGCGACCATATATCTATACTACTATAATAGACTTATATAAAAAATTAATGCCTGTACATTGAAATTGAAGATATTTGCAAAATAATATTGACGAAGGTTGTAACGGATGCTCATTTTGTATTTAAACAAAAAAAAAAACTTATTAATATTGTGACGGAGTATTAGGAGATCATTGAATCGATTTTGTATTTGTGGATTTTTTTGTATGTTTGTATGTTTTTTATGTGTCGTTGTGGCTTCATCACGGCAAAACGGCTACACGGATTTCAACTATTTTTGGTACACGGGTAGCCGAGCATTCACAGATGGTAATATTATACTTTAACTCGACTACGCTGAAAAAAAGAGGGTTATGTCTTTCTTTCGCGCGACCGAATTTGCCCACCTTCTAGTGACTTTTAAAGTTCTTATTTCATTTACCTATGGGCACCCTAATACGGACGTTGCTCAAGAACGGTAGTGATGCACCGTAGACCCCGCCAATTGGATTGAGATTGATACTAATCTCTGCGCCCGAGTCCCCTGTAGACGATTGCTGTCCTAAATAGCCAACAAACACAGTTTGCGCATTTATAATATTCTAGCTTCTGCCCGCGACTTCGTCCAACTTAAAGTTGTTTATCGCGGATAAGGCTACTTTTCCGGGATAAAAAGTAGCCTTCCCCGGGACTCAAACTATCTCCTTACAAAATTTCATCCAAATCGGTTCAGCGGTTTAAGCGTGAAGAGGTCACAGACAGACACACTTTCGAATTTATAATAGTATGGATCAAGATACAAATACTCTTTATTACACACCTCAGATACACAGAAAAAGAGAACATGACAGTAATATTCGAATAAGCCGAGGTAAACAACAGGCGGCCTTATCGCTAAATAGCGATATCTTCCAGACAACCAGGTAGCGGAGTGGTTAAAAAACAGGAATTTTAGTTGAGGAGGTGGCGAGAAATAGCTATGAAGCAAAAACAGGCATGTTGACGCATAAACATACACAAATAAAATTGCGTAGATAAACATACATAAATACATAACAAATATAATATATCCAAAGTAACCGACATAGCTCACACGATTGCGTGGTTGAAGTGGCAATGGGCGGGCCATGTATCCCGGAGAACGGATGGCCGTTGGGGCAGTAAAGTCGTGGAGTGGAATATAATAGAAAAGCGCAGCGTAGGACGGCCTCCGACGAGGTGGATGGAAGACCTCGTAAAGGTACGGGGAGTCGGTGGATGCGGTCTGTGCCGGAACGCACCCTGTGGCTAGCTAGCCTATAGCTATAGGAGAGGCCTATGTTCAGCAGTGAACGTCCGTGGCTGATAGATAGATTAGGTAAAGTAAGGAAATAAATAACCATAACAGTGTCCGCCGCAAAGATATTGTACTACTTGGAAATTATTTCACTGTTGGACATAGGTAAGGGCACAACGCGCGACCGGCGGCGCGGCAAGCGAATAGGGAATATGCATGAATTTTTATTATCGCTTTTTTTTAACAAAATACCAGAATACCTTAAAAATGATTTCAAAAAGTAAAATTAAAATTAAAATCGGCCAAGAAATACGCATGATATAGGCATTTTAAACTACTAATTAGCCAGCGATTTGACAGAGAGGTCCGACATGTAATTTTACGTCATAGTACACTCCGGTCATATAAACTCCATATTAGATTGTGTTTAGCTAGAAAGAGATTTTTCTAAGGCGTTTCATTTCGGCGTTCTCTATATTACTTGTATAACATGCTCGTACAGAGTTGAGTACTATAAATAAATAAATATTACGGGACTTCTTTTACACAAATCGAACTACTCCATGGTTAAGCTCAATAATGCTTGTGTTATGAGTACTAGACGACGATATATTTAATATTTATATTTACTTATTTATATACATATAAAACATCCTAGACTCAGGAATAAATGACCACAGTTATGCAGAAAGCAATCGGAGTATTTTTTTGTCAGTGACTTAAGTCTTAACTCAATGACTTTGTTCGCTTTTTTGCATTAATAATAAAAATATCTCTGGTCGCTTTCTGCAAAACTAGGGTCAAATATTTATGCTCATCACATAAATATTCGCCCTTACTGTGTTTGGGACCGAGAACCCAGGACCTTCAGCTTCGCAGACAACGTTACTCCCGCCGAGCTAATCCGATCGACAATCCCTAATCCCTTAAACATTAAGGCTTAAAAGATCTTTTAGGTATAGATGTAGAAAATATTAAAATTCTTACCCTACCGCCCTTTGAAAGTAGCAAGAGACAGCACTGTTTATCAAAGTAAAACCTATATTATTATGCAAATGTTTTAATACTTATGTATATTTAAAAGTCGCCGGGACCTTGTTAAATTATTATAATCAGACTTATCTCCAAACAACACGACGATAAAGATATTTCGTATTTTCGAGTTTTTGTGTTAATTCCGTAATGGCGTATATATGCAAATTTTATTATTGTGCCTTCGTTTACCTTTAGAGGTTAAAAACGCAGTAACTTCCTTTCCGCTGTAGAAATTGTTTGTGTTACCAACTCTTAGGTTAGGCAAGTATTTACTTGCAAATTAACTCTTATTCCGGGTAAAACAAAACATACATTACTAAGAATCAAATGGATCCTGATACAACTTTAAGAAAATTGTCTCTTTATGTACCTTACAGCCTTTTCACTTAGGATGGTACAAAGTGATGTGTAAAAATATTTCGTGAAATTTTGCGAAGTTTATTTTCTGATACTTGGGTCATTTAAAATGAGTTTAATTTTAGGATGGCCTTGCCGTGTTTTAAGACAGTTTTCGGTAAAATTTGAGAGTTTTGGTCCTAAACACTGGGAGTTGCGATGATATTAAAATGGTAATAGCTGAATAAAATTGTATTTTTCTTAAATATAGACTTTGGGTGATTTGCAGAAGTTTAAAACCTTTATAAAGTAGGGTTTTTAATGAGCTGGAGTAAACTGACGTTTACGAACACACGTCGACCGTGATTACTTCATTTTGGCAGAAGTAAAGTATTTCTTATGAATAAAAGTTACCATAATATCACCGGTTACACGTATTTTCATGTATACTTTTGTAAAATTCTTTCTAAATAACGAAATATTCACGTTGACACCTGTCAGCTTACTCCAGCTAATCAAAAATTCTACTTAAGTGTCTTAAAATTTTGTAAAAACATATTTCTTAGGTGCGTTACAATTACAAATACTCTGTATTGCACTCTATCTATCGCAGCCCTTGGTTTATCGGCCTCCGGATATAGGCCTCCTCCATAGCCTTCCATAACGTCCTGTCCTCTGCCACTTGCATCCAATTTGAACCCGCATGGTGCCTAATATTGTTGACCCATCTTTCTGGTGGACGCCCTCTACTCCGCGTGGTTTCTCTGGGTCTCCACTCCAGGGATCTTCTGGTCCATCTCTCGGCATCCATACGAGCAATATTTCCGGCCCACCATTTCCTCCTTTCTATAATGGTGACCACGTCAACGACTGTATTGCATACCTCACAAATATGCTGGAATTTCCAAATAAGGCATTTACAAAACACAATTAGAGGTAGACAACAACAGGTGATCTTATCATGCGTTACGTTCATAGAAAAAAAACATTCATACTAAAATGTAACAAAACTGAGAAGGAAATGTGGAACAAAATAGCGTCCCAAACTTTTGCATAGCAAAATATTTCCCGGGTCGTTACGTTCGTAGAAATAAAAAATCATTCGTACAAAAATGTAACGAAACCGAGATGAAAATTTGGGACATATTTTTTCGTGTATGGCGGTGTTGTTATTGTGGATAATTTATGCATTATTAAGTAACCAACAACTAAAAATAAATAAAAAAATATCAGGGACAAACTTACCATTATGTGTAAGTTTGTCCCCTAGTCCCAAACTAAGCAAAGCTTGTAACTATGGGTAGGTACGAGGCGACGATATATATAACAAATAGATAAATTATAATACTTACTTAAATATATAGAAAACATACATGATCCAGGAAAAAATATTCGTGCTCATCACACAAACACTTGCCCTGGCCGGGATTCTAATCCGGGACCGTCAGCTTCGTAAGCCGTTGTGTCGACCTAGCTAAACGTGTCGTCAAAAATGTTTCATATTTAGGTAGTTTTTCTGCTGCTTGCTTCTGGAATTTATATGTACAGTCTACCAAAGATTGAAAAAGCGGGAACTACCAAACTAAATAAAAGCGGTAGTATTTTCTTTGAAACTAACGAACTATGTAATAAAGTACTTTGAGAGAAGTTGGAGTGAATAGATTACCGTCCGTGAAGACTGCAGGACACGTCGGAACTGAAAGAATTTCCATTGCATAATCAGATTGATCGAGTTTGTTAGGTGTTCGTAATCACTGTTGCCCGGATCGGTCGTTAGCTTGTAATTCTTTAGTTAGGAACGTTTTTTTTCATATTGTTTCCAATATCACAGACACTATGTAGATAAGCATGCTCATGCTCCATCGTCGACTTCAGCGTCGCTTACCAACTGGGGAGATTGAAGTCTAATTGCTATATCTGACTTTAATAAAAACTAGCATTTACCCGCAGCTTGCGAAATAAGCCTAAAGCCTATGTTTCAATCTATATGACCTGGTCTGACTGTGTGCTAAGATTCATATAAATACATTCGACTGTTGACGCGTTATTGAGTAATTAACATAAAACTTACACACTTCTTCACACTTATAATGTTATTAGGATTACTATTTTTCTTCTAAGTTTCTTTTGCAGAGTGATTGGGGTTAAGCTCTGTTCGCTCCGGTCATTGCTTTTGAAATGTTTCTCAATTTATCTCTGTTGATGGCATTTCAGGAATACAATTGTAACACGTATTCATCATAATCATCATTGCTGCCCTTGGAAATTCCATTGCTGTATATAGGCCTCATCATATCCGATAGTCTTGGGCCCTACGTATCATCAAGTGGCGTCTGCCTTGTAATTTAATTGTAGTAATTTAATAATGCAAGCAATCATTAGAAAATTTGTGATCAGCATTTCCCACTCGCCACGCTCCCGTCGAATGCGGCTCCTAATAGCCCAAAAGCCAGGCTTTCATATTAATACAGTTGACAAAGGCGGAACTCTCGCTAAATTGACAAGGATCGCCCGCTTTGTAAAACACTGAACTGGGGAATTATTCCGTCGGATAATCCGATTGTGCTATTTTGCAGGACGTGTGATTACGAGTTACGCCTCTATAGTTCATATACGTAGTTTGGATGTGTTTTTATTGTGAATGGGATATGCCTCGGATATTATAATGATCATTCAGGAACTGTAACGTTTTTCCGTAATAAAGTACTCAGAACATATCCAGTAAACCTTTGGGCAAACGAGATATAATATTAAACATATCACAAATAATACACAAACCAACGATTTAACACGTTTATATGAAATAACTTCAATTTTATAAATATATATCTTCAAATTATGAGAGTAGTGCTCTTATGCTTCCCTCAAATGGAGCTTTAAATACTGTACGTTATATCTTCCTTGCAGTTATTACTTTACTTTAAAATTTTGTAAATCGGTATTTTCCATCCACCACGTTCCCGTCGAATACGGCTTCAAATAGCCCAAAAGCCAGACGTGTGTACTAATACAGTCCGCAAAAGGCGTAACTCTCGCTAAATTGACGAGATAGTCCGCGCCGTAAAATACTGGGAACAATTTCCATCGGATAATCCGATTGTGCTAGTTTGGCGGACGTGTGATTGCGAGGTGCCGGCTCTAAGGCCAGTAATAGAACCTTTTTTTATTGAAAAGTGATTTTTCCTTCATCCAAGCAAGAATAACGCCTTTTCGGAAAAGGTGATACTTTCAGAGATGAAATTAGCACTTTTCAATCTTCCGCCCATTATTACTTACTTACAGTGAAAAATCTATTAAAAAGAACACTCCAATAAACAGGCAAACTGACGAAAACACTTTAGAACTTATAATATAGACCAGCGGTTGACTTTTATTTGACAGTGACGACAAAGACAGCAATATAGTTCAGTGGGTTAGTAAAAGTTTATTCACTCAAGCAACTGAAGTCAATATGAGGCGTGGGAAGACGACAGTTGAATAAGCGAAGCGCTACACCTAGAGGACATAAGTAAATATTTTTTTATATTCCTTCCATACATCGCAAAAGGCGGCCAAGTAGGCGCTCTAATAATGTTTATAAAATAAATCCAATTACCAGTCAAATATCTTTCGCGACATACATTTACGTAATGTGTAAATGTTCCGGTTGTACGAAAAAATTACAATTCTCGACTTTCACATAAACTTTTAGTACTGGAGCGCCCCTTTCCCGATATAGCACTCCTAGTACTGTTTATATTTTACTAGGCTTATTATATTATTAGGCTATAGAAATCCCAGCCATCGATTTTTTCAGCCAGTCCTTTAATTTTTAATGTAATACGTCTTAAGGAGCGAGGTAAATTCTTTGACCTAATGATTAAAGTTAATATAATAAGGTCAATGAAAACTGAGAATCCACAAGGGAAATTAATATATAAGTTGCTCGACAATTTTCCACAAAATTCAATAGAATTTTCTAATAAATCTCAACTAGTAGTCCACCGGACATCGCAATTACAAAGCGCCATCTTGTGTGACGATATTAAAAAGTTCCCGAGCGCGTACGAAAGGACCAGCTTGTGTGCTGTAATTTCATGGAATTTAAAATTTGTCGTACATGCTTATCCATATTGCATCCATAGCAATCCTACTAATATTATAGTTAAACCAGAAGTTGCAACTTAGTTCAAGTAGGAGAAAAAGTCATATCCCTCTTTATTGCCTTAGCTTTGTCTGTAAAAAGTATCCATAAACATTAAAAGATATCTATACTTTTATGTGGCTAACATACACAGCTAACAAACACCCTAAAAACAAAAAAAAAAACCCTTTTTTATGTTATCGGCAAACGAGCAGACGGATTGCCTGATGGTAAGCGATCACCGTCGCTCAGACACCTGCAACACCAGAGGAGTCACAAGTGCCTTGCCGGCGTTTCAGGTGGGAGTACGCACTTTTCTTGTAGGTTTGAAGGTTGGATCGGTCCAGAAATACCGGTGATAATTTATTCCACAGTTCAGTCGTCCGAGGCAGGAAATTTTCGTTATTGTGATTTTCCAATAGCATTATATTTCACTAAATGTTTCCAAAGGATATTTGTTAGTGTATTAGAGGTGTTTTATTCAATACGTGGTATCATTTGCACGTTTCTCCTTCTTTAGTATGGCAATGGAACATGGGGCTGGATTCGATATGTCCGGTACATTGCCTTCAGACTTGGGCCCCACTTTCCATCTGGTGAGGCTAATAGGGCAAACGCAAATCCATTGTCCATAAAAATGAGAGGAGATCAAGGAATGTGTGAAAATTGAAAGTATCCACTTCCACCTTAAAACATTACATTTGAGAGTAGAAGGGAATGTCGCTGACGAGCAATGAGTTTGTCTTACATCTTTAAAAAGTTAGCGAAGTATCAGTGACCATCTAAATCCATCTCGCAACTTCATTCGCGTGGGTGTTTATCTTTTTATACGAACTTTCTTCCAAGTTTATTTTTAGAAAACTATTTTATACAAAATGTGTTCCAAAATGCATGTTCCTATCTTCGGTTCTTTCATCTGTAGGAGTGCATAGCTACTATTTTACATGCGTATTATCCGTAACAGGATTTTCTATGTTGGTGTCACAAGGAAGTTCGATATTTACACACCCTTCATTAAAATTCAAGCTTCCCGAAGAATAATTATAGTTAATAATCGACTTCCTTTCTTATCGTTGCATTGGCATTCCATGCATTTCCTGAACGAATTCTGTAAGCTACACGCTTTGCAAGTAAAATTCCATTTTATCTTTAACTTTGTAAGGTTGCCATCTGTTTGTGAGCAGCAGTTCCTTTCAAATGTTTTCAAAAGGAAACCGCTTTAGTGAAATTTCGGTCTTATCTTGTTTGTACGAGAGTTTTTCTTTTAAAGTGAGGGTTGGATATGGAAAAAACGCGTTTTTCTTGTTGGCTCTAGATAATCGGCAGTGTGTGCTGAAAATATTGGATAAGAATGCAATTGGTGTTCAGAGCGTGTCGAGTTTATAGCTATTGATACGTTTCAACTTTGCAAACTGGTGTAAGATCTACAATCTTTGGTGGTATGGTTTAGTGGCTTTATGGTAAACAAAGTCATGTCAATAATTGTTAATGTAGTAGTTTGAAGAGAATGTTCTTAGTCTATCGGATAGTATGAGAGGAGATGACGGATTATAGGAAAGTAGGTATGGAAAGAAAGAACATGCTGCGGCAAGAGCAGGAAAATTATGATTCTTAGCCTAATGTTTGCACTGTAACTTCAGCAGTTGCCATAATCAACGTATTTTTTGGACATACCGTTCCGAAAATAGAGAAGCCGGGGGGGCACACTTTATGCTACTTTCGGAGGATTTATTTCTGAAAATATTCACTAAATGAAAAAAATATTTTTAGAAATCTTAAGGTGTTTAGAAGAACTGTCGAAATATGTTGATATGTGCTGAATTTTCTTTTTTCAGTTTTTGTTACATGTTTTTATTATTTAAGTATCAAACTAAGTAGCGGCTTATACAGGACACCCGATATAGAATATCATGTAGTTTTTGTGTAAAATGCCTGTGATATACGGACGGACGGACGGACATGACAAAACTATAAGAGTTCCGTTTTAGCCATTTTGGCTACGGAACCCTAACTATACATTAGGAATAAAGAGCTATGGAAAGTAATAAGAGTAATTGACATAGCTCGAAGATATGCAAAACTTAAGTGGCAATGGGCAGGGCATATTGCTTGTAGAACCGACGATCGCTGGAGCTGACGAGTTCTCAGTCTACGCACAGGAGGACGTAGCGTGGCTAGGCCTCCGCAAGGTGGACTGTTGACCTGTTAAAGGTCACTGGACTCCGCTGGACATGGGCAGCTCAGGACAGGCATGGTTATGTTCTTTGGCCCGGCCTATGTCGAGTACTGGACCTTTTTAGGACTGATGAAGTTGATGATTCTGGTAAATGTAAGTTGTCGAAAAGGTTATGTCTAAAACTGACTTGAAAGAAAGGCAGTAAGTGCATACTAGCGTTTTATAGAGTTATTGCGTTTAGTAATGACAAAGTAGTGACGTAGTGTTACTACTATATACTAGGTCCCAGTAGATCGGCAATAGATCATGGCGTGCCGAGCGCTGCGCGATGGATGGGCTAACTTAAATCGACTCATTTATACCGTCTTCGGAAACGGGTAGGGTTGCCCTTGTCCATATTTTCTATTGAGATCTCCTCAAATCCAGTGAGAGATAATTTGGTTTGTTTACATCAAAGCTTTTCCTTAGACGACGTTTCACCCAAAACTAGGAATAATACACTTGTAAACGAGAGTGTATGTCAAAAATTAAATTTTTGTGACAAGCGTTTATTCCCAACTGTACTTTTCTTTAAACATCCTTCAACTAATCACGGACACAATTAGAAAGAGGCCAAATTCGATAAGACTCGCTTATTTCATTACAGAGTTACTTACCACCTTCCGGCTCCGTTATCAGAGCTGCCCCCCTATTGCCTAACGCGTTAAACGCTCGGAATCAGAATAAAGTGTCATGATCGTAATTTTGTATGGGCTATGACAGTTGATTCAGATACCAATTGTCAAAAATTCGTTAGGCAATAACCCCCCAGCTCCACGGTTACACGACTCCACATTATATTGTCATGGAAGTAACGTGCGTGAACCAAACTTTAGCCCAATCGGAAACCGGGAAGTGGGTCAAATTTTACTTACAAGATTTGACCCACATTAACAAACATACATACTAATCAACACGGCAAGTAAAAAAAAGCTTTTAAAAATGTGTCCAAAAAAATCCCTCCGAAATCTCATATAACTGATCGATCGACTCTAACTTACTGATCATCGATCAAAGCTGGATATAATCGATGGATTGTTTAAAATAACTGCGATACTGTTTATCAGCCCAAGTTCTTGAATGATTCCACAGTCTAATATATCGATATACAAATTAATTAACATATTTTAATAACTAGAATCAGCAACTTCGTTCGCGGATGATTAAAAGTCATCAATCCTCTTTTTTCCTTAGCGCAGTTGGGTAAAAAGTGTCCTATAACCATTTGTTGATGGTGACCAGCTAAGCTACCCGTGTACCAAAAATTGTTGAAATCCGTTTAACCAGTTTGGCGTGATGAACGACACATATTTTTCAAATCAGTGGCCTCAAAATAGTCCATTACAAAAGTTTTTTTTTAAATATCTACAATGTACAGACATTTCGTTTTTACAACTTTTTAATAATATTGATGAATTGTAAAGAAGTGCAACACTGGAGAAGAAGAAGTACTGGAGTATAATGGAAAATAAAACCGTTAACAGTTTTTTTAACGGTAACGCGTAGACAGACCGTTTTCCATTCCATAGAGCAACATACAGTCACGTGCGTATCGATACAAACGCGCGTCGAGGGCGCGTTTAAAAAAAATCTTTAGTATTTTCATCTGCTTCGGTAAATATTTCTTTAGTATTTTTATTATTTTAGTTCTACGGGTTCTATGATGAACGCTTTGTCATGCGATAATAGTATTTTATGCAACTGTTGTATAAGAAGGGTCTTAAAACGCGAGTGGCGTGGGTTGCGATGTGAGCCTTGGCGAACATCGCAAGTAAAGACGCCACGAGCGTTTTTAAACCAGTTATACACCGTTGCATACAATAAAACAAAATTATGCTATGTAGGTACAGTTTCTTGTTTATTTATGGAAGTAATACTTTATCTGGTTAAGTACGATATTTAATTAGCTTTTATTGTCTTTTCTTTTTCTAATAGAAACCTGGAAGTTAAAAAGTTAACATTTTTGGTGGGAACTCAAAAATGACCACGCTTGTTATCCTTTTAATTTGTTTGCACTCGCTAGTAATACCAACTGTCTAGTTAAATAAAGATATCTAAAATTAATAAGAAATGTTAATGTATAATATGATGCCATATTATATATTAACATTTCTATAATTGATGCCGACTTTTTTTACATTGAATAGTAAATAACATAATAATAATACAATGTTTGTAAATCTGAGTTTATTTTGTGTAATATTTATTTAATAAGTTGGTACCGCTGTAATTACTTTATAAATAATTAGGTCTGACGCCTTACCTACTTAAAAAAAAGTTATTGTTATTATCATGGTAAACAGTGCTTTTATGAAAAATGTATGAACTATAAAAGCACACTAAACAGTGCTTTTATGAAAAATGTATGAACTATAAAAGTGCGCTAAACAGTGTTTTTATGGACCATAGAGCATAGAGTTTTCGCCGACTTATTATCAGTGTCATTGCATATGACTTAGCGACTATGTAAATGACAGATAAAAGTATAGGAGTAGAAAAAGTCAGTAAAAAAATCAAAACTAATTGACCAAAAAACTTGGTTGTCTGTAAAGTCGGTTTACGGACGATAATTTTACGTGATAACTGCAATTACAATTTACGTTTATGAGGCACGACCGGCCTAAGCCGATTTAGGCCGATCATGCCTCTCTATCGCTTGTTCCGCTCTCTCGCTTGCACGCTCGGCTCAGGCGGAACGTGATAATGACTCATGAGTTTAGTGCGTGCACGTGCAGCTGGCGTTCATCGATTTATAAGACGTTATCACGTATTTTTTTTTTATTATTCTAAAGTTGTATACATATTCGGTACCGCGCGCGTTTTTCGTGATAGGGCTCTTAAGGGTGTTGCTGTTTGTACTCATGTATTTATCCGAAAGTGACGGATGGTTGGTTTCGTCAACGAATCGATCAAAGTATTTCAGGACGGACTCAACCTTCAGTAATAAAAAACAGGAAAAAGGAGAAGACTACTGATGGGGCAACCCTGCCACCGCGCGACACGTTACAATTTCTCACTACAAACGTTGCGCTGCTTCTTATTCCTGTCGGGTGCAGCCGAAGGGTTCACGGTCTTATTTGTGCGGTATTTGAGGATAACACTGTTTTGGGTGTCACACTTTTTGCATAATAATTGAATAAATCAAATGGGGTTATATCGCTAATATGACCTCAATTGAGTTTCCGACGTTTCGTAAACTTAAAACGTAAGGTAATCACACGGGTTGGTTGTCACACGATGGTCATCACGGAAAACTGAACGACTGAATAAATTCATCAACCGGTGTCGAAAGATTGCGAGAGCTTTATCTAGGAGGGAGATATAGCTCTCGCGATCTTTCGACACCGGTTCATAGTCCATTATAGCCGTTCTGACAACCGACCCTTGATTCAACCTTACCCGTTCTCCCCTACTCGTAATACCAGTATACGTGATATAATCTGTTTATATTGTTTTATTGGGTTCTGTACCATAAAGGTACAAGGGAACCCTTATGGTGCGACTCTGTCTGTCTGTCTGTCTGTCTGTCTATGTGTCCGACTATTAAAGCGCCATATCTCAAAAACTACTTATGCTAACTATTTGAAATTTGGAATATTTATAAACATGGTCAGCCCACAGGAAATATTTAAAAATGTATTTTTATTTTCTAAAAAAACGACGAATATGATGGGGGGTAAAAATTAAAAGTCTAGCTACTGGGTCAAATGGGGTATCGTATGAAAGGGTTTAATAATATAATAATAATATTTATTTATTTCAGACAACATTTACAATGGTCCATAGTTTGTTAGTAACAATATTTACTTATAATCTGTGTTAGTAAGGCCTAATTGTATTACATGTTATATATATTTATACCTATTTAACATATTTATAATTGGGAGAATGTAGTGACACCCAGTGATGGCTGAAAGGGTTGTCGAGCCTCTTCCCTATCGCAGCCAGGAGGCTGTAGGAGCTGGCCCGCAACCGGCGCATCTGCGACGCAACCCGTTTGCGCATTATGCCGAAAAAGTCATCCATGCCGGCCTCTGCAAACATGCCAGACGCGCTACAGAAGCGTGGCAACCCCTACAGCATCCTGTACCCATTATTAAATTGGACGCGCAAGGCACCGTATGCTTTCTTCGTGTAGTTGATCCACAGGCTGCAGGTATAATATGATTGGCAGTATGACCTAAAAAGTGTCTTTTTGACTTCATCAGTACAGCGCGCAAACCTGCGAATCAGCATATTGGTTCTTACTGCCAGTGCCCTGCGCTCATCATCACTGAGATCTTCCGTCACCACATGACCCAAGTATCTAAACTGAGACACTGTTAACCTTAACCTGCACATTTTCAAACATTTTTTTTATTGTCATTAGTTTTTGTTTTATTAAGGAAAATGTCAAAAAAAAAAACACCATTCTCCCTTTATCTCCGAAGTTTACCAATCGAAAATTTTGAAATTTTCACAATTTGTATTAATAAACATAAATATAACACGAAAATTATAGACATGTCTCTAACTAGCAAATTTTTTTTTAATTCGCAAATAACCTAGTTGAGCAACCAGGTTACGTTAAGTTTGTACCTGATTTGTATGCAGTGCTATAGATATCAGGTGCAAACTTAACTCCACCGGTACCGGGTAATAAAGTTAGGGTAAGTAAAAATTTGTACGGAACCCTTGGTGCGCGAGTCCGACTCGCACTTGGCCGGTTTTTTTTAAATAAGTGACGACATACGTTTGGCTCAGTGGGTCAACGGCCTACGAAGCTGGCAGCCCCGGGTTCGAATCCCGGCCAGGGCAAGTGTTTGTGATGAGCACGAATGTATGTTCCTGGGTCTTGGATGTTTTCTTTGTATTTCAGTATTATAATTTATCGATATATTATGTATATCATCGCCTATTACCCATGGTACAAGCTTTGCTGAGTTTGGTACTATGTCGATTTGTATAAAATGGTCCCTGATATTTATTTATTTATATGAGTGATAATCGCGGAAATCAAAGAGAATATTAATAATTGAAAGTTATAATGTAAACTACATTATAACTTGCTCATTTAAGCACCCACTCAAACCTAGACTTTCAACTGTAAAGTATGACCGTTTTATTTTTATCTTTATACTAGCTTTTGCCCGCGGCTTCGCCCGCGTACTACAAGTAATTTTTAACCGTCTACAGAAAAAGAAGTTTTCAGTTTGACCCTTATGTAGGAATGTATGTATTATCTTGCGTTTGGCTGAACCGATTTAGATTCGGTTTTCGAAAAAGTATTTGTTACCTACCTTCTGGATGTCTCGGTATACGACGTTTTGGTAAAGGCAGTTCTGTGTTTTTTTTTTTAAAGAAATTATTGCAATAATTGTTGAATTGTTACGCCGGCAATGACTTACTACTACTAAGAGATTATGATTAATGCAGATTTCTACTCTTGAATAAAAAATGTTGCCCGCGGCTTCGCTCGCGTCAAATTCGGGGTCATTTTAAATTTAAAAATCAGCTAAGAGCATGTCGGACCATGCTTAGTGTACGGTTCCGCAGCCGTTACTACAATAATAAGTACTACAGACCAGCAAAAGAGCGTATCTTCATGCGGCTTACGTCCTTTTGTTAAGAAGCGCAGTTTTTCGGCAATATCTCGAAAACCGTGTATCCGATCTTATTGCACACAATTTTCGTTGAAAGTATTTATTAAATTTTACGTTTCTAATTTTTTTACGACTTACGGTTTAGAAAATAGATGGAGGGGGAAAGGACACAAAATAACAACAACAACAATTCTTTATTGCACACCAACAACAGAAACAGTACAATGGAGCCTTAACATAAAATAGGTAAACAATAGGCGGTCTTATCGCTAAAGAGCGATCTCTTCCAGACAACCTTTGGGTAGCGTTAATGACATAAAATAGCTAGAAATGAGTAGGTAAATATTCCCTAACTCAATTTTTTTTCTTAGAAACCTCAAAGTGTTTTCACTACCCAAAGGTTCTCTTTAAGAGATCGCTGTTTAGCGATAAGACCGCCTGTTGTTTACCTCTCCTTTAATGTATTGTAATTAACGTCCCAAAAAACAATAAAAACGACACCTATATAGATATTTTCACATTTCATCTCCATCGCACACCAACAGGGAGATGATATTTCATGTCTGCTACGATGGATTTCAAAATCAATGCCATTTTCGTAATTACCGCCACAAAGAACCATAAAAACGGCAGCCATATTTATATTTAGAAATTTCAACCCCGTCACATCCCGGCAGATTTCAAAATCGATGCCATTTTCGTAATTAACATCCCAAAAAACCATAAAAACGACACCCATACTGATATTTTGACATTTCAACCCCATCGCACACCAACATGGAGATGATATTTCACGTCCGCTAAATTGGATTTCAAAATCAATGCCATTTTCGTAATTAACGTGCCAAAGAACCATGAAAACGACATCCATATTGATATTTAGGCATTTCAACCCCGTCACACCTCGGCAGATTTCAAAATCGATGCTATTTTCGTAATTAACGTCCCTAAACACCATAAAAACGACACCCGTTTTGATAGTTTGATATTTTAATCCCATCGCGCACCAACACGGAGATGATATTTCACGTCCACTAAATTGGATTTCAAAATCGATGCCATTTTCGTAATTAACGTCCCAAATAACCATAAAAACGACACCCATATTGATATTTTGACATTTCAACCCCATCGCACCCCGACAGGCATTTCACGTCCGCCACGTCAGATTTAAAATCGTTGTTGTTTTCTTAATCAGCGACCGGATAAAACAAAGAAACAATACCCATGTCAACTTTGCGACTTTGTAACCAAATTTCCCCTTTTAGGGGTTGAATTTTCAAAAACCCTGAAACACATATTTACTCATTTATTGTTAAAAATACTCCTGTGAAGTTTAGAATTAAATAGTCGAAACTCATCTGATTTCCCCATACAATCGTTGGACCCTCATTTCATTCTCTTAGGGGTTTAATTTTCAAAAACCCTGAAACACGTATTTACTCATTTATTGTTAAAAATACTCGTGTGAAGTTTAAAATTAAATAGTCGAAACTGATCTGATTTCCCCATACAAACTTTGGACCCTCATTTCATCCCCTAAGAAGTTGAATTCTCAAAAAACCTGAAACAAGTATTTATTCATTTATTGCTATGAATACTCCTGCGAAGTTTCGGATAAAATAGTCTATCTAATCTTGTTTCCCCATACAAACTTTGGACCCCCATTTCACCCCTTTAAGGGCTGAATTTTGAAAAACCCCTTCTTAGTGGATACTAACGTTATAAAAGCTACCTATTGTGAAAAAATCAGCTCTCTAGGTCTAACGGTTTGGGCTGGGCGTTGATTTAAGTGAGTCAGTCAGTCAGGACTTTTACGTGTATATAGATAATTTGAAATTCGTTTTGTACTTTGCCTGAAAATAAAGCCAAATGATAATAATAATGCCGAGAAAAATATTTTCGGCGTTGTCATGTTTCTGCCACAACTGCAAAAAGAAATCAAAAGAAAAGGTCAAAAGGCCCGATTTCTGTGCGATTGTATCGATAGCCGCACATCACTATTTTCTACATATGGCAGATCTATTTTTATACGCTGCATTGTAAGTGGTTGGTATTTATGCAATCTTTCAGTTACTATTATTATTTTAGGGCCTAGTTATATTCAGTGGCGTGTGGTCCACTAGGGCACAAAGGCACCTGAACGACCATGGCTCCTTATAGGCACAGGGAAACTGCCTACCCTGAACGAATATGGCTCCATATAGACACAGAGAAACTGCCTATTCTGAACGACCATGGCTCCATATAGGCACAGAGAAACTGCCCACCCCGAACGAACATGGCTCCATATAGGCACAGAGAAACTGCCTACCCTGAAAGACCATGGCGCCATATAGGCACAGAGAAACTGCCTTCCCTGGACGACCATCGCTCCATAAAGGCACAGAGAAACTGCCCACCCAGAACGACCATGGCTCCATATAGGCCCAGAAAAACTGCCTACCTTGGCCAAAAACCCTGTGCGCGCCATTGGGTAATATTTGTTACTCGTATATTGTAAGTATACAATATAACAAATATTACGTGCCGCGGGCACAGCTAGTAAGCTGTGCCCGCGGCTCCGCCCGCGTGTAATTCGGTCTGTGTCGGTAAGCGGCTAATTCACCCCTCTCCCCTGGAGCCGAAACTTGAAGTAAAGTCCAGATAAAATGTTATACAAATACCACTAAATATAACTACACTCCAAAATCAATAGTTTTTTGCAATTATTTAAATTTTTGACGTGATATAAAAGACATAGAGTATATAAGCTGTAATACTTAGAGGTGTATATCGGACGATACAGTTCCACTTTTCTATTTTTACGTCCTTGACTGTACTACTATCTAAATCAAGTCCATGGCAAATATCACCCAAATCGGTCCTGCAATCAATCAGTCTAAACATGAAAAGGTAAGAAGTATACAAATCCATACTTCCTAACAACCTTTCGAATTTAGGTCTAATATTATTTAGAAGTAAGATTAGAGGAAAGATGAATATAGATATTGTGGCCAAGTATTTACATTTTATTTACAGTTATGTTTATGTATGCACAACTAAATATAAACATATAATTATATCCACAGTTACATACTCCAAAAGTAGGTATGTAAAGTATATTTAAGTACATAACATTGACATTTTATAATATTTTTTTGTACACCACATTGTGAGTTTTCCCGGCAGGCATCAGCACGCACAGCTCCGTGCAGCTGGTGATGCGCGAGCACGTCAAGTAGCTGCCCGTGAGTCCACGTCGGCGGCGCGCAGCGTCTGCCCCTGCGACTTGTTGATGGTCATGGCGAAGCAGACGCTCACGTGGAACTGTAGGCGCTTGAAGCGGAGCGGGAAGTTGCTCGGAATGAGGGGGGTGCGGGGGATTAACACGGCTTCTCCGGCGCCGCACCCCATCAGGATTTGCACCTCGATGAGGTTTCGCTGCAGCTGCACTACTTTTAGCCTGGTTCCGTTGCATAACTTTGGAGGTGACAAATTCCGAAGAAGCATGATCGGAACTCCAACTTTCAGGGTTAATGTGTATGCTGGGAGTCCTGAAGCGCTCAATGAGTTTAGGAACTCCATCAAATATGTTGTGACGAAGCGTTCATCCAAAACAGTGTTAATGGAATTATATATAGCCTGTTCACCTTCCATTTCCGCCAATATCCGCGCATTACCGGCTCTCTCACAAACCGAAGAGTTCTCACGTCGCGTCACCTGGCTCAGGTCTCCGTATACGCTCCAAATTTGGTCTTCAACGGACAGAACGATCTTGCATAACATCTCTGGTAATCGAATCAGGCCGTTGGTTTCCTCCAGAAGTCCTTCTCCAACCTAAAGCAGTACCTGGGCAAATTCTTGCACATGAGAGCCTCCTCCTTGTTGATACCACTGAGCTACTTATCTCGTATTTTGTTGTATTATTAAATTAAATTTGTTGATATCCGTACCCCCTCTTCTAAACTTAGAGTTAATTTGGCAAAATGCCAAGGTATTGATTTTAGCGCCACCTGTTAGTTTAGCAAGATACTATTTTACAATAGTAGTCGTAGGCTCGTGTAGCACATATTTGAGAAAAGTTTGCACCTCCTTCCTAAGTAACGCTATACGATTCAGGTGCAAACTTAACTCAAGCAAGTGTAGTGGCTACCCCCCCTTTTAGGGGTTCAATTTTTTCAACCCTCCGCGTTAAAAAACAATATCGGATGTGTTTTGAATACATCGCGTTATCCTTATTCTGAACAAAGAAACTTTTAAAAAAAGAACGTCGAATTGACTTTCTTTCTCAGAATTACTTTTTGAGGTTTTCTTAGCAATAAATCGATTCATTTTTGGAACCTAAACAAAAAACTGTGTCAAATGGTCAGATTCTTCGGCAGTTTAAACTAATACTTTTCACTCTTATTGCGAGAAAATACAGTGAAATCAGAATACTAATAGTATTTGGCTATCTTCGTGTATCTATGGCAAGTTAGAGAGGGACAGCAGTAAACAGCCGATTGCTATAAATACTTTGGTTTTATTGTAACTCCAAACGAAAACATCCTCAACAAACAAGCTGAGTACATATTAGTAAAACTCACTAGACTAGAAGCCAGGAGCCTGTGGCGGGAGTGGGGGGAGCATACACTGACAGGAATACCACTCGCGGCCACATAGAGTTGGGGCCGGACGCAGTGCGCAAGGCACAAGAACTGTGGTGGGTTGAAACGGAACCGGTTTAATCCGAGTTGGGGCGGGGTAGAACGAGAAGAGAAACCGAGCTGAGCGACCCCGGCAGCGGGGTTGACTTTGACTGAATGCTGCGTCGACACTGCGCGGGCGCTGACCAGACGCCGACGCTGGAAAGACATTAATGTAGGGGGAGGGGGAAGGGGCTCGAAAGGTCGCATTTATCGAATGACAAATATATAATACATTAGGTATCTGTCACTCTCGTACTCACACACTTGTCAGTAGGTAAGTGACAGGTGCTTTCTCATTTATCTATCACGTATTAAACACGACCATCAATGTTTTCGCACGTCACTTATCGCTAGACATCAGCGGGCACTTTGAAGTCTAATAGCGAAGCCAATAAATAAGGGAACAGTTGTACTGCGCAGATTTTAGCGGGTCGATGATTTTTTTACATGTTTACACGTGTATGTTGGTCAAGGGTAAATTGGCGGAAAAAGGGCGATGGAATGTTTTAGTAGTGTTGAGTGACTTCATTGAATTGACTATTCGTATTAATAATAGGATATGACACAGTAGAAAAATAAAAATATTTTTTAGTAGTTCCTTTGCTATTCCGCGAAATCCTAATATAAATTATAAACGTGAAAGATTGTGCTAATGTATGTACGTTCCTCTTAATTTTAAAAACTACGGAACGGATCTCAACGAAACATTCCAGTAATGATGTTTGGGTATTAGGATAACACATAGGCTATAAATTGCAACTCTACGCGGACGAAGTCGCGGGTAACAGCTAATACTATATTCATATGTATATAAAGCAAAGGAACTATAATTCATTAATCTATTATGAAAGTAATGTCTGAATCTATCATTTTTTTTCACTAAATACTAAATGAGACACTTGAAACAGGTCTTGAAAGCAACGGTCACTTAAATTGTAATTTAAAGTATTTTTGATTTTACAAAAACTGAAAAGTGGCAGCTATCTATACATATAATAAAGCTGAAGAGGGTCGAAAGTCTGTACATGGAAGATATTCGAAAAAAAGTTGGCTGGGGATACTTAGAATTGATAACAGAACACGTTACAACAGTTTTTAGAATTTTTGTCTGTTTGTCTGTTTATTTGTACGCGCATCACGTGAAAACGGCTAGACAGATTTTGATGCAAACTTTACAAATCTGTCGAGACAATCCCCGGTCAGGTTATAGGCTATAAAAATTCAACCCCTAAAAGGGACGGTAGCCACTACACTTGATTGAGTTAACTTTGCACCTGAATCTTATGGCACTACTTACGAACGAGGTGCAAACTTTTCTCAAACCTACTCTAGCTGTTTCTCGAGCCTACGAACTATCGAGTACCCCGCTAAACTAATAGGTGGCGCTAAATAAATATCTTATGATATGAATTAAGCTACTGAGGAAGCATTTTGCCAAATTAACTCTAAGTTTAACAGAGGGGGTACGGATATCGACAAATTTAATTGAATAATTGATTTAATAATACAACAAAATACGAGATAAGTGGCTCAGTGGTATCAACAAGGAGGAGGCTCACATGTGCAGGAATTCGCCCAGGTACTGCTTCAGGTTGGCGAAAGGACTTCTGGAGGAAACCAACGCCCTGGTTCGATTACCAGAGACGTTATGCAGGATCATTCCGTCCGATGAAGACCACATTTGGAACGTATAGGGAGGACTAAGCCAGGTGAACTCTTGGGTTTGTGAGAGAGCTGTTAATGCGCGGATATTGGCGGAAATCGAAGCTGATCAGGCAGTATATAATTCCATTAACACTGTCGTGAATGAAGGCAACGTCACAACATACCCGACGGAGTTCCTAAACTCATTGAACGCTTCAGGACTCCCAGCACACACAATGGGGAATGGATGAAAATTTTCAAAAATCTTGAAATTTTGTTTATAAGTAGGAATAAGCCTCCTTATTGTCAGAAAAAAAATACAGATTTTTCTGTGGTTTAAAAAAAATAAAAAGATGAAAAGGTGTTGGTGCGCCTATATACCTGCATCATTGATATTTTCGATTAATTTTTTTTAAATAAAAATGAACCGACTTCAAAATAAACTAGAAAGCCAAACATAATCTTTTATGTACGCTACGGATCACATTTGAATCACCTTTTGAAGTCGGTGCCAAACCATTAATTTATTACTATTAAGAACCGCGGCGGCCTTTAGTTATTATCTACCTACATATATATTTAGTCATAGTAATTCGTATTTTTGGTGAATAAAGAACTTTATTTACATCAGGTTTGGCACCGACTTCAAAAAGTGCTTCAAATGTGATCCGTACCGTACATAAAAGATTATTTTTGGCTTTTTAGTTTATTTTGAAATTGGTTCTTTTTTTATTTTAAAATGTTTTTTTTTTCCTTTTTACTGATGGATTTTAGCAGTGATATAAAGTATTTTTTAGATCCCAGAATCGGAAGATTGAGGAGGCACTTTGCACGCATCTCGAGTCTTGGGAAGTAAGAAATGTAAAAGTTGGTTAGTTCATTGTACCTTCCATCATCAGCTCAGCATGAAATGATGACAACCAGAGGAAAACAACTGCTAACTTTAGAAAAATATATACAAAACATTGTTAGTGCCTATAATATGTGAGGGTTTCTCTCGATTTCCCTGGTATTCCATCATCTGATCCTGACTTCGTGATAAGGAGACTAATTTAGGGACACACTATAAAGAACATGAGTAACAGTCTTAACGTATCTACCTATAATAGAGGATTTAATAAGAATTATCCTCTAACTCTAACTATTCAGGAGTTGTACCTTCCGTCATCAGCTCAGCATGATGAGATGATGACGACTACCATATGCAAATACTTAAATAGCTTAAAAAAATATATGAAAAACGTTATAAGTGCCTATAAAATTTGAGGATTGCCCTCGATTTCCTTGGGATCCCATCATCAGATCCCAACTTGGTGGCAATGGGACCACCTCAGGAGTATAACATTTCAAATAAAAAAATATGTTTTAAAATCGGTCCACTATTGGCGGAGTAATCGGTGAACATACATAAAAAAAATACAAACTGTCGAACATAGAACCTGCTCCTTTTTTGGAAGTCGGTTAAAAATGGCTGTAAGTGTACAGTTATTTTTGCCGTACCGTATAAGACGGGCATATAGGCCCACCAACACCTTTTCATCTTTTTTTTTCTAAGCAACAGAAAAATCTGTATTTTTTGCTGACAATAAGGAGGCTTATTCCTAAAACAAAATTTCAAGATCTTTGAAAATTTTCATCCATTCCCCATTGCCCTGAAAATTGGAGTACCGATCATGCATTTTGTCACCTCCAAAGTTATGCAACGGAACCAAGCGTAGTGCAGCTACAGCGAAACCTCATCGAGGCGCAAATCCTGATGGTGTGCGGCATCGGAGAAGCCGTGTTCATCACCCGCATCCCCCCGATCCCGAGCAACTTCCCGTTCCGCTTCAAGCGCCTACAGTTCCCCGTGAGCGTCTGCTTCGCCATGACCAAAGTCGCAGGGCCAGACGCTGCGTGCCGCCGGCGTGGAGCTGTGCATGGGCTGCTTCTCGCACGGGCTGCTCTACAGGGCGTGCTCGCACGACACAAGCTGCACGGAGCTGTGCGTGCTGATGCCCACCGGCAAGACTCACAATGGGGTGTACAAAAAATATTGTAAAATGCCAACGTTACGTAAATATATTCTACATACCTACTTTTGGAGTATGTATGTACATAATTAGTTGTGCATACATAAACGTAACTGTAAATAAAATGTAAATACTTGGCCTCACGTTTTTGATATCTACATTCACCTTTCCTCTAATCTTACTTCAAAATAATATTAGACCTAAATTCGAAAGTTTGTGAAGTATGGATTTCTACGTGTTTTTACCTTTTCATGCTTAGAGTGGTTTGTCTGGAGAACCGTTTTGGATGATATTTGCCAAGGACTTGATTTGGATAGGTACAGTTAAGGACGTAAAAATAGAAAAGTGGTACTGTATCGTCCGATATACACCTACTAAGTATATATACTCTATGTCTTTTAAATCACGTGAAAAATTTTAATAAGGGCGAAAAACTATTGATTTTGGAGTGTAGTTTTATTTAGTGGTAATTGTATAATATTTTATCTGGACTTTACTTCAAGTTACGTCACCAGGGGAGAGGGGTGAAGTAGCCGCTTACTGACACATACCGAATTCCACGCGGGCGGAGCCGCGGGCACAGCTAGTAATATATAAATAGGTTTAACAAAACATAACCAACTATACATACCCTATGTGTACCCACAAATTTAACCACAATTCATTCATTACTAATCACCATCATCGTCATTTCAGCAATAGGACGTCCACTGCTGGACACAGGTCTCCTCAATAGATTTCCACATGGGCCGGATAGAGGCGACCCGCATCCAGCGAGTCCCCAAAACCATAACCAGGTCGTCCGACCACTTTGCGGGTGGCCTTTCCACGCTGCGCTTGCCGGTATGCGGACTCCACTCGAGAACCTTTTGGCCCCAACGGCCATTACTAATAAAAATACTTAATTATAAAAACTACACTAATTATTATTTTACTTAATAAATTAAAAATATAGTGCTATTGCTCTATTTCGTAGAGACTAATTATGAGCGAATTACTTAAGTTGTTCATTCACCTGCAAATGTGCTAACATTTGAATATGGCGAAACCGCCAGAAGCAATTCTGTTAGTGGAAACTTTTAGGCACTAGAAGTTGTGTAGTGCCTAGACTAATCACGCCTAGGCGGAGTTTTGAACTGTTCCAAAACTCAACTCCTGTGTAGAGTTGTGCAGGAAACACAGAAAGCTCCACAACTTGTCCATTCATAAGTAACAACAAATACAATTTATCGCACACCTTACAAATATACACGGAGTTACAAATAATGCTTTTACAAGACACTATCAGAGGTGGACAACAGGCGGTCTTATCGCTAAAGAGAAATCTCTTCCAGACAACCGTATGGTAGTAAAAATTTGATAAAATAAATACAAATATTTATGCATGTTGATTTAGTTACATTTAAAGCTTATATTTTTAAATTAAAATGAATTAGGCTAGTGGCCCTGGGAGCTGTAGATCTCGCGAGCCTACACATTCACGACCGCCAGCCCATTCGGAGGCCGCTCTACTCGTAGCAAGTTTTCGCTACATACGGTTCTTCCCATGTTATTGGCTACGAAATTGTCGGCTGCGAAAGCTTTAAAGCCCCAATAAAAAATTATCTACAAAAAAAACAATTAAATCATAGAATCTGTTCACACACAATTTTATGAGATCTTTTGAGAAATGCAACCTTTAGAGGAAAACAGCCAGCCGGACTTTCGACAGACATACGAAAACATTTGTGCCTAAGCTAAAACGGAAAACTTGGCTCGCTGCACTCACTCGGTCAATTAATTTATTATTACTTACTTATTATTATTATCAAGGCTTGGAATAAAAAAACTAAAAAGAAAAAAACAAGTCCAGTACCCTAAGAAATCTAGATTGACGCAAATCTTCCCCACATGGGTCCCGACTGTTTAAAATCGCTGTTCCATACAGAATTTATTATTTGTTTTATGTGATTATCGATCATTAATCATGAAACATTTCCATAATAACTTAATAAATTTCTAGGGTACTGGACTTGTTTTTTTCTTTTTAGTTTTTTTACGCAGTCGGGTTTTTTGTTTTTAAATTATTATTTTTTATTTTATACTTTTTAGTTAAAAGTATAAACGTCTGTAAATTTCGCAATCTTTATCGTCGGGGTTATTGAGAAGCTTGCACAGATTTATTACAATTAAATGAAATATTAGTGAGAACGGCTTGCTAACCAACTTTAAATCGTTATAGTTCCTAACGGGTAATTCAAAATTAAAAATGATTAAAGAAACCCTAATAATGATTTTCAAATCCCTATTCAATGATACCCCACTCAATATAGTACGTCGATTTTCATTTTTTTATTTTGGACAATACGGCGTCTCGGTATCGCCATTTTGAGTTTTCATCATTTTCATGTCTTCAGTGACATTTGGACAGTTAGGACGAATCGATTGACGTAAGAATCATCAAAATCGGTCCACGAGTTTGGTCTCTAGAGTGCCAAATAGGAACAAACATACATACATACATACATACATAGACTGATAAACACATTACCCTCCTTTGCGTCGCGCAGTCGGGTAAAAAGGCCCGTCATTTCAAAAAATAATCCTGTTCCATCATTACCTCGTGTAATTTATATTCATATTCTTGTGTAGTTCATACATAAATATACTGTAACATAATTAATTTACAGTCAGCGACACGTTTTTTTTTTAATGATGGTCATTTTTCCGAGCCTTGCTTATTATGTTTGTATCTCGCTTTGAGTCACGGGCTCGTATGTCCCGGATTTTTTAGAGGCTTGCGCGCGGATTAAGATCCAACACATAGAGGCCCTTTCCAAAAGTTTGCTACTTAAAAAAAACACTTATTTTATTGTTTATTTTATTTTATTTATTATACAAAAAAGTTACACAGCAGTAAAGTAAAAACCAAGGCACTGTGAACTACAAAAAATAAAAAAATAGAAAAACTTAAAACTAGTTTGATTTAGGCGACGTAACTCCGCTGGCTCCGTTGCGTCGTCTGATCTGGTGTAGGATTCGGCAGATTGCCCCGGAACTGCCTAAACATATGGGACCTTCAAATAGTCCACACTAGTAGAAGACCACTGAATCAAAAAAAGATATATTTTTATTTTTTATACTTTTGTAATGTAGCTATGTGGGTCTGCAGCCTCATCACGCCAAAACGGCTAAATGGATTTTTTACTATTTTTTTTACCACGCTTTTATTAGGTCGACCTGTATGTAACTATGCAATGGAATTTAAGTTAACTAATTTAACCATCTTCGAAAGTTCGTAGCGTCATGAAAATTGGCAGCTGTATGTAGTTCTGATGACAATACAATAATATGGTACTGTCGAACTGATCTGATGATGGAGCCGGAAGATATGAACTGGAACTTCATGATGGAACATCATATCATAGATAGTGTTTGGATTTGTTAGAAAAGTCTTGTGTAGCGTGTTTTTCTAGTGTTTTAACCGACTTCAAAAAAAGAGGAGGTTATCAATTCGGTTGTATGTTTTTTTTTATGTTTGTTACCTCAGAACTCCGTCATTTACACAAAGATTTGGAAAATTATTTTTCTATTCATGAGTAGGTATATCCAAATTGGTCCCATAAAATTTTGGTGAAGATCTGATGCCGGGATCCATGAGGAATCGAAGGAATTCCTCGATTCTTATGAGCACGTCTATGGCAATTTCGGTATATATTACAGTAATTTAAGCATTTGCATTTGAAAATCACCATTTAGTGGAGAAAAACCAATGATGAAGACACCAGCCATCAGTTACCACAGAGGGCTCTACCAGTGTTATTTAATTCGCGGATCGCGAGTCGATTTGGAAAATTATTTTTTCGGTTAAGAGTACGAATCTTCAAGTTGGTCCCATAAAATTTTGGTGATGATCTGATGATGAGATCGATGAGGAATCGAAGGAATTCCTCAAATATTATGGGCACTCCTATGGCGATTTCGGTGTTTATTAAAGAAGAACAAGCATTTACACTCGAATGTCATCATTTGGTAAAGAGAAACTGATGATGAAGACACAAGCCACCAGTCACTAATAAGGGCTTAACCAGTGTTATTTTATTCACGAATCGAAATATAATTCCTTATCATATTTTGCTTAGAGGCAGAAGTTAGTTAAGATCAGGGTAGCAAAGTGGAACTGATACTGTAGAACAAGAGAACTCCTTAACGGTTAAGAGTTACAGGATAATTCTTAAAAAATACATGTATTAGAGGTACGTACGTTAAGACTGTTAGTCATAATCTCACTTGTTAAAGAAAAGAGTATTTAGAATTCCCGTACCTACAGCAAAAACTGCGTTTGCAAAACGTTTTAAAACACGGCTATTTCCCAAAATTTATAACAACATTGCTAACGTATGTGACATAAAACTATGCCGAATCCCTGAGGTTAAAAAGCGAATACGGGAGCTTTTGCTATCGTGTACTTACGAACAAGCTGAAGTAGCTTTGAGGTAATGATACCTTTCGCACCCTTCACACTCCTTTCTCACACTACACTCACACATAAATACATTCACACTGCATGAAACTAGTTTCATCACTCGCTTTAATTTAGTTATTTTTGTTTGATAAGATCTTTGGAATTACTGTAAAATTATTATTGTTATCATTGTTCCTTCAGAATTGTAAATAGCCGCATTGCTCTTGTATCTCTCGTGTGTGACTCGACTTCCACGATACAGGCTATGCCTAGTGTGGAAGTCACTGTTTTACATTGTTATTTGCTTGTAATCATTTTTGGTAAATAAATTATTCTTAATATTTTCTTCTGTTTCCGCGATTATTACTCATTGAAATAAAACAATTTAACGGATTATATCGCGTATATTATCTCATTTTAGTTCCCGACGTTTCGGAAGCTTTCCAGCTTTCCATGGTCACGGGAGGACTGAGAAAAGATGTTTTTCCTCTGTCAAAGTTACAATTTGTGCAAACTACCCATTTTTTTTTTTTTTGAAAAAACACAAATAAAGGTGTACATACATGCCAGATGGGCCTAAGCTGTAAAGACAGTTACACATGTGCCAGAAGGGCTTAATTATTTTATTCTAATAATTTACCAAGCAGCATTTCACCAATGAGGCGTACTGAGGAGAAAAGAAACGCTGCAAAGAAAAACTCCCAGGCTACCTCATTACTAATTATAATATTTTAAAAAACAGAGACTATTAAACTACTTTAAACAGATAAGATATTTTACACCGTTCGGAAATTAAGGTTTTGCAGTCCTGTGTCTCGCTTGTTCCTTGATGAGATGTATTACAGGATCCCAAGCAGGTGGTAGTGACAATCCATCTTCTCTATTGAAATTAGGATGCTTTTTAATCTCAATAGCCTCGCGTAGCATCCTGGGAAAATATCTTTTTTCTTTGGCAAGGATAGAAGGTTTATCAAACTTAATTGAGTGGTTTGGTTTGTCAATGACATGTTCACAGACTGCAGACCTATTACACCGACGGTGCTTGACATCTGCTATGTGCTCCTTCACCCGGGTTGATACACTGCGTTTCGTTTGACCAATGTATGAAAGACCACACTCGCAGTCTAGCTTATAAATGCCTGCACTCTGCAAAGGGGTGCTACTCTTCACGGGTCTAAGGTATTGAGACACCTTCTTCAACGGCTTGAAATATGTTTTTATAGAAGCACGCTTCAAGATGTTTCCGATCTTGTCTGTGACCCCTTTCACATATGGTAATACGGCAGGTTTACGCTCGACTGTTGGTTTCTTCATACTGGGATTCTGCTTGGAACGTGGTATCTGGAGCTCGTTGGCTCGAAGCGCACGTTTGACATTCTGCAACTCAGCAGTCAGATGTTGATCGTCGCAGATACCCCTGGCTCTCTGAAACAAAGATTTACCCACTGTAGCAAGTTGACAGGGATGGTGGTGAGATTTGCCATTCAAATACCTATCTGTATGCGTAGGTTTCCTATATACAGTATGACCTATGTCATTGTTAGGACCTCTAATTACTAGCACATCTAAGAATGCAAGTGAATTTTGATTTTCCAACTCCATAGTGAATTTAATTTTACTATGCATGGAGTTCAGATGGTCTAAGAAAGCTGAAACACTAGATCTAGGTAAAATAGTAAAGGTATCATCTACGTATCTTTTAAAGATCCTCGGCTTGACAGGTGCCAATGAAAGCGCTCTCTCCTCGAAGTCTTCCATGAAAATATCGGCGACAACAGGAGACACCGGAGACCCCATTGCCACACCATCAACTTGCCCGTAGAATTCACCATTCCATAGCATATAGCCAGATGTAAGGCAGTGTTGTAATAACTCAGCATATTCTATTGCCATCTGTTGTTCACCCAATCTTCTTTTCACAATTTCGATACATTCTTGAACTGGTAGGCATGTGAAGAGAGACTGGACATCAAAACTGACCATAACTTCATCATCAGTTAGTCTCAAATCCTTAATCTCACTGACAAAATGGTACGAATCCCTTGTGTATGCTTCCGTCTTCCCTCGCAGTAAAGAAAGCACACCTGCTAAGTGCCGAGCTAATCGATAGGTAGGAGCATCGATTTGACTCACTATAGGGCGTAACGGAGCACCAGGTTTATGTATCTTTGGTAACCCGTACAACTTTGGTGGCACCGGGCAAGAAGGCACTAAACTTTTCACATCCAGATTAAGATTTTCAGAGTGCTTACTTATCAGCTCGGCTGTCGTTTTTATTACTTTCGCCGTTGGATCCAACGGCGAAAGTAATAAAAACGACAGCCGAGCTGATAAGTAAGCACTCTGAAAATCTTAATCTGGATGTGAAAAGTTTAGTGCCTTCTTGCCCGGTGCCACCAAAGTTGTACGGGTTACCAAAGATACATAAACCTGGTGCTCCGTTACGCCCTATAGTGAGTCAAATCGATGCTCCTACCTATCGATTAGCTCGGCACTTAGCAGGTGTGCTTTCTTTACTGCGAGGGAAGACGGAAGCATACACAAGGGATTCGTACCATTTTGTCAGTGAGATTAAGGATTTGAGACTAACTGATGATGAAGTTATGGTCAGTTTTGATGTCCAGTCTCTCTTCACATGCCTACCAGTTCAAGAATGTATCGAAATTGTGAAAAGAAGATTGGGTGAACAACAGATGGCAATAGAATATGCTGAGTTATTACAACACTGCCTTACATCTGGCTATATGCTATGGAATGGTGAATTCTACGGGCAAGTTGATGGTGTGGCAATGGGGTCTCCGGTGTCTCCTGTTGTCGCCGATATTTTCATGGAAGACTTCGAGGAGAGAGCGCTTTCATTGGCACCTGTCAAGCCGAGGATCTTTAAAAGATACGTAGATGATACCTTTACTATTTTACCTAGATCTAGTGTTTCAGCTTTCTTAGACCATCTGAACTCCATGCATAGTAAAATTAAATTCACTATGGAGTTGGAAAATCAAAATTCACTTGCATTCTTAGATGTGCTAGTAATTAGAGGTCCTAACAATGACATAGGTCATACTGTATATAGGAAACCTACGCATACAGATAGGTATTTGAATGGCAAATCTCACCACCATCCCTGTCAACTTGCTACAGTGGGTAAATCTTTGTTTCAGAGAGCCAGGGGTATCTGCGACGATCAACATCTGACTGCTGAGTTGCAGAATGTCAAACGTGCGCTTCGAGCCAACGAGCTCCAGATACCACGTTCCAAGCAGAATCCCAGTATGAAGAAACCAACAGTCGAGCGTAAACCTGCCGTATTACCATATGTGAAAGGGGTCACAGACAAGATCGGAAACATCTTGAAGCGTGCTTCTATAAAAACATATTTCAAGCCGTTGAAGAAGGTGTCTCAATACCTTAGACCCGTGAAGAGTAGCACCCCTTTGCAGAGTGCAGGCATTTATAAGCTAGACTGCGAGTGTGGTCTTTCATACATTGGTCAAACGAAACGCAGTGTATCAACCCGGGTGAAGGAGCACATAGCAGATGTCAAGCACCGTCGGTGTAATAGGTCTGCAGTCTGTGAACATGTCATTGACAAACCAAACCACTCAATTAAGTTTGATAAACCTTCTATCCTTGCCAAAGAAAAAAGATATTTTCCCAGGATGCTACGCGAGGCTATTGAGATTAAAAAGCATCCTAATTTCAATAGAGAAGATGGATTGTCACTACCACCTGCTTGGGATCCTGTAATACATCTCATCAAGGAACAAGCGAGACACAGGACTGCAAAACCTTAATTTCCGAACGGTGTAAAATATCTTATCTGTTTAAAGTAGTTTAATAGTCTCTGTTTTTTAAAATATTATAATTAGTAATGAGGTAGCCTGGGAGTTTTTCTTTGCAGCGTTTCTTTTCTCCTCAGTACGCCTCATTGGTGAAATGCTGCTTGGTAAATTATTAGAATAAAATAATTAAGCCCTTCTGGCACATGTGTAACTGTCTTTACAGCTTAGGCCCATCTGGCATGTATGTACACCTTTATTTGTGTTTTTTCAAAAAAAAAAAAAATGGGTAGTTTGCACAAATTGTAACTTTGACAGAGGAAAAACATCTTTTCTCAGTCCTCCCGTGACCATGGAAAGCTGGAAAGCTTCCGAAACGTCGGGAACTAAAATGAGATAATATACGCGATATAATCCGTTAAATTGTTTTATTTCAATAAATTATTCTTATTCTTCTTATTCTCTTATATTCTTTACAGTGTGTCTCTGAGGTGGACTCCTTATCACCAAGTCAGGATCTGATGATGGGATCCCAGGGAAATCGAGAGAAACCCTGAAATATTAGACAATAACAATGTTTTGTATATATTTTTCCAAAGTTATTCAGTTATTTTCGTCTGCTTTTCATCATTTAATTATGCTGAGCTGATGATGGAAGTTACAAGTCCTTATTAACGGTTAATAGTTGCGAGATAATTCTTTAAATATTATGGGTAAGTTGAGACTGTTAGTCGTATTCTTTTTTAACCAGCAAGCTGCTGGACTTAACCATTTTGACCTAGCCCAATCTTTTCATTTCGATTTTTATTTACAATCAAATCCTCCTCAATCTTCCCATTCTGATCTCTAAAAAATACTTTATATCATTAAAATCCATCACTAAAAGACAAAAAATAAAAAAAAATAACTAAAAAAAGAACCGACTTGAAAATAAACTAAAAAGCTAACAATAATCTTTTATGTACGGTCCGGATCACATTTGAATCACCTTTTGAAGTCGGTGCCAAACCTGAAGTAAAGTTCTGTAGTCAACAAAAATACGAATTACTTTAATTAAATATATAGGTAGGTAATAACTAAAGGCTCGCCGCCGCGGTTCTTGCGTGCCATCTCTGTTAATAGTAATAAATGAATGGCACCGACTTCAAAAGGTGATTCAAATGTGATCCGGACCGTACATAAAAGATTATTGTTGGCTTTTTAGTTTATTTTGAAGTCGGTTATTTTTTTATTTAATTTTTTTTATTTAAAATATCAATTTTGGTACATAAATCCACATGCTATGGAATATTTTTTACGCGACTACGCTGAAGCGAACGGCCGCCGATCATTGTACATACATAGTATACTAGATATTGTAATATATACGTGGGCAGATGTTTTGTAGTGGCCAAACTAATCGCGCTTAAGCAAAGTTGTAAGTTGTTCCCGGCAGTTCTGAGCAGAAGTAGAGGCGAGCCGCTAGACGGAGACAAGTGTTCGGGCACATCAAAGTGCTGGATCACCGCCAATGTCGTGTTCGTGCTGGGGCCCAAGGCAACAGCGGAAGCGGGTGGAAGAAAAAATAATCGGTTGGGAACCAGATATAGCGCAGCAACTTCGTTCGTGACACTCCCGTGGTCTGGGGGGGGGGGGGAGCAGGGGGCAGCAGGGGCGGTGTTAGGAGAGCAGTGGAGCACGCTGACCGAAGTTGCCGGACTGGAGGTGCAACTTCGTCAGTGGAGGAGACAAAAATCATAAAAATCTTGTTTTATTCAGCGTTGTCGGGTAAAAAGTATCCTATAACCATCTGTGGATGCGCAGCTTACCCGTGAACCAATAATACTTGAAATCCGTCTGTTTTGCGTGATAGTCACAATTAAGGACACACATAAAAAAGCCGAAAAAAATGTTTCTATTCAGTGACTTTCGAATAGTCCGTATCTCTTTTTTTAATATCTGCAATATACAGACATTTCTATTTACAATTTTGATAATAGTAGGTATAGATAAAGTAGAGATAAAATTACTACATTTTGTTAAAGAGCAGGGCTCTGCTAACACTGGATTTTAAGCGGCATCTATATAGGGCCGTTTTTAGTGTGAATTTTGACAGGGACCCACGGTCTGACTCGTACTTGGCCGCTTTTTCTAGATGCGTCTGGGTTTTCTTAATCGGTTCACTAAGTATATATTTTTAGTGAAGGATTGGATTCCGCTATCGCTTATAACTCGCAACAGCACGCTAAACTATCGGCCACACGCGATCTAATCTCTGTTCAACGAACCATAATACTTCTCAATGAAAATATATTTAGCTAATAATGAGACCGAGATTCCGATTTGCCAGACACCTCTGAGTGTTTGACAATTTGGGTTCATTCCACGCCAGAGTACGAAAGAAAATATTGGTCTATATGTTTATATTTTAGACATATATATTAATTTTTTTTCATACAATTATACTTAAATAGTTAAAAAAAATAGGCTTTGCTTAGTTTGGGACTAGGTCGATTTGTGTAAGATTGTCCCTAATATTTATTTATTTATAGCCGCAGTTATACCTTTGAATAGAACGATGAAGGTAGAACCAGATAAAGACAATAAAAAACATTTTTGTATCTGTTTGTATCTGCAGAACATGGATTTCATAATTATTATCGTCCGGTATAAATCTAGGCTCATTTGACGTCTTTTGATCTCAAAGGTTTATTTTTAACCAATGTTGAGATTTAAAAGCCCTGTTTCTAATTACTTTAAAAATTTGACGTGCTTGAATATGCTTAAAGTTGAAAAGGGCAGTGTAAAGGAATTAGGTCAAATTTAGCAGCTTTCCGCCTACGGGCACAATTTGAATCACATTTAAGACTTTCAAAGGAAAGTGGCTAAAATGTAAAATAAAAATACGGAACTCTTAAAAGACTGCTACTGTAGATTCCTCAGCACTTGTCCCTCACCTTGACGTTCACTCCTAGACAAAGGCCCCTCCCAAGGATCTCACCTCACGGTTTCCCGCAATCCTGACTAGATCGTTGGTCCATTTTGATGGTTTATCCTTTGGCAGTGACCTTGCACGTCGTTGCGTGAACGCAACGTGTTTGCGACGAAGCCGTCCGCTAGGGCGTGGTGTCGCCTAGTAGTTGCGATGTGGTTACGTGGTTACGTTGTGGCTAATAATTGCAGTCAGACAGTTTGGTAGTGCCCTTGCACGTCGTTGCGTGAGCGCAACGTGTTTGCGACGAAGCCGTCCGCTAGAACGTGGTGTCGCTAGTGGTTGCGTCGTGTGTATCGTCCCCACGATTGCATTTGACGGTGAAATGTGGTCCGTGTGAATAAACCTTTTTATTTTTATATAAATTATCGCCCGATTACGTGGTTGTTGTTGTGATGGTGGTAGGTCTGAATAGACCCTAATCATCAGCTTGTTGGATCGCTGATATTCTCGCACTGCAAACTGCAATACTAAAAAATATTGAGCAGATACTTCCTCGGTTTTTTACACGTGGTTAACAGGTATTGTTATTTTAATATATCCAATGGCATAGCTAGGTAACCAAAGGCCCGGTGCAAAAGAAAAGATTGAGGCCCCCATGTCAGTTCGAGGTTACAGAACCTCGAACTGAACCCCCAATATTTTAAGTCAATATTAACAGAACCACAGGGTTCTGTTAATATTGTCTTAAAATATTGGGGGCCCCGGTGCACGGCACCGTTTAGGCGCCCTTCGGTAGTGACGCCACTGACCAGGGTCAGAGGGCCCACTGAGCTTGGGGGCCCCGGGGCACGGCCTGGTCTAGCCAATCGGTAGCTACACCACTGACCAGGGTCCGAGGGCCCACTGAGCTTGGGGGCCCCGGGGCACGGCCTGGTCTAGCCCTTCGGTAGCTACACCACTAACCAGGGTCCGAGGGCCCACTGAGCTTGGGGGCCCCGGGGCACGGCCCCCATGTAGCCCTTCGGTAGCTTTGCCTCTGGCCAGGTCCGTGGGCCCCCTGAGCTTAGGGGCCCCGGGGCACGGCCCCGTCTAGCCCTTCGGTAGCTATGCCACTGACCAGGTCCTTGGGTGCCCTGAGCTTGGGGGCTCCGGGGCACGGCCCCGTCTAGCCCTTCGGTAGCTATGCCACTGACCAAGTCCGTGGGCCCCAACTTGGGAGCCCCGGGGCACGGCCCCGTCTAGCCCTTCGGTAGCTACGCCACAGAATATATCTGAGTCACACAGTTGTTTCTTTCTAATAATAAATAGACATACTTTGTTCTATAGTATCGGTGTAATAATAGACAGCATTTCGGCAAGTTTGCTCGATAAATATTAATTGTACATCGTCTAGACGGTTTGGATGGCACGATTGGCGTCTTCCCACAAACGATCTATCATCTATAGTGTTGCTAGAATTTAGCCTCGGATTTGCCAGTTACTGGAAATTAAAAAGTCTGTTTTAGTTCGTGAACTAGAATTTGGAGAACTGTTTAGAAACGTCATGCTTTATGGCCCCCAGAAAAATAAAACTCATTACATAAAATAGCCTTGATTTCAATAACGAATTAAATAATTGTTCTCATTATATAAATGAAAGTAAGTAATGTCTTCTGAAATGACCGCTATTTTTAACTAAAATAACACTTACCTCATAGGGCAATAAATCTGAGTGTTTTTATCCAACTACAAACACAGCATGCAATTCCTATAAGCTAGCTAGAAAAGGTGAAGAGACCACTAGTACTTATTATATGACAGATAATATTATATACTAACTCTATGAAATTTTATGCTAGTTCTTAAGGAACTTCGTAAATTTGTTCAGTTCTTATACGTTTTGAGGTGTGCAAAAAAGTGTATTTGCTATTGTATTGTATTTATTTCTTATTGAAAATTACATCATATTTTACACATTCCAAAATTAAATGGATTAAAATGCAATTTATAAAAGTAAACGTTAATCAAACTCATACAAAATATCTTTTTAGCTTTCGGACGATTCATCAGCAGTGATCGTGCAATTTTCGAGGCAAAGTGTATGGTTTACAGAAAAAGCGAATATTCACTTATTTATTTTCTAGTTTTACACAATCACTATAAAACAAATACTTGCCTACATAGGATTACATCTCTATATAGTAAATCTACACTGTACAAAACCTTTTCCGCCCTAAATATTTTTAAAACAATATACCTCAAAATGACATCGGGCGTCAATAAGAGTTGCGTGCAATATTTGAACAGCTTAAATGACCTTTCCGTGATTTTTGTCAACGTCGAAAGGTCATTTAGTTATTTAAAATGGATTTTTCCAATCGTCGTGAACGACTGACGGCAAAATCTGTTGAACTAATTTTAGTAGTTTTTCAGCATAATTGCAGAAGTGATAGTAAATATGCATATAAATGTTATAATTTGTGAAATATAATAATATTTACAATACTTGAGTATTTGTTTTTTTGGCAACCATACTTTGCCACCAATTCAGCACGTTGATAACGATCACTGTTAATCAGTAAATTTGCTTAGTTTTGAAGTCTTGTGATCTTAAGTAATTTTTAATTATTTGATATTTTTTCATTACTTTACAATATTATGGCATATTACCTTGTACAAGTCAACATCCTTAATGGCGTCTTCTCAACGCAATCATGGTACAAATACAGTTATCGATCCATTACTTATATTCAGTATTATGACGATTCAATTGGGATCTATATCGTGGAATCGGAGAAGTGAAAGTAAACAATAGAGTTTTAGTGATAACTTGATAAGATAAGCTAAAAGGTTATGGGTTCTGCAGTGAGGGAGATTGATTCGAGTAGGTACTTAATATAAAATTCAGTCGCAATAACGTGTCATACACTTGAGTTTAACAGGGTAATATTTTCCTCTGTTTCTGCGATTATTACTCATTTCAATAAAACAATTTTAACGAATTATATCGCGTATATCATTCGAGTTCCCGACGTTTCGGAAGCTTTTTAGCTTTCCATATTCACGGGTTGACTGAGAAAAGATATATTTTTCTTTGTCAAGCTGAAAAGCTTCCGAAACGTTTGGAACTAAAATGATTATATACGCGATATAATCCGTTAAATTATTTTATTTCAATGAGTAATAATCGCGGAAACAGAAGAAAATATTATGTTGATTACCTTACATCATCGAAAAATCCAACATTTTTAAGCCGGGTTATTTTGCTTGCAAAATCCACGGAGGCGAGGGTCCGCTGCTCTAAAGTAATATAAATAATACATATATAGTAAGTAATGACACAGAATAAATAATAGCACAAGTATAGAAGGCTATCTCTTTTGATGTTCACATAAGTCGCGTTTTATGCGCATTATGGAAATGCGATGCTATAGTTAACAACAAACCTCACGCCGGCAAGCAGCAAGCAACATTGAGTACTGTTGCTGTAACCGCAGCGTAGGTCGATTATTTTGTACCTTTCAAAAATAGGGCTGCCAACGAATGAAAATGAACAAACGAATAGGTACATATTGATCTTTTTTTGGCGAGACAATTCAAGATAATTATAACTTCTTAAATATTATTAATAAGAATACCGCTACGTATTTCATTTGCGTTGTGACGTCCGCTTCTGTAGTAGTGGTAGCGATACTGCCACATTTTCAAAAATACCAAATTAGTTAACATGACAAGGTACTAAAATGATCAACAACTTTTGTCGCTGATTTAACGCATGACGCACGGAGGTGAGTGTCAACAAGTCAAGAAATCGTGTAAAAAAACAAGTGAAAAATCTATGTAACACGATAAGAAAAGTAACTAATTAGCTTTGTCTTCACTTCCGACTTTCTGACCATTTTCCAATTCTAAAATGCCTTAAAAACATATGGGTCCGTATATATATATGATGTTTTTCTTTTAAAGAGCACTGCCGGTTCGTTGACAGCTTAAATTATTACACAAATGGTGTAAACAAACAAATTACGATTGTAAGTCTTTGCAATAAGAGTGTTATTATGTTGTTTTAAAAGTTTTTTTTTGTAAATAATGTAGTTACGCAAATCTGAAGCGTAAATGATTCTTTTAAAGTTGTTTTTAGTGTGTTTTGTCATAGTCTGGCGTTGCCAAAATACCAATCAGTGGATGTCAATGGTTTTCAACGGATAGTTACTATTTTAGCGTGTTAACTGGAATGTCGGAATTAAATTTTGTATCAATTTCAAGTTTAATGATAAATGGAATGAAATATGCTGCAAAGATAATGTTATAGAGTAAATCGCCAATAACTGGGCAGATTATTTATTTGAACTTCTGTAGTCGTTTATGTGATTTGCAAAAATACTCAAGGGGTATTTAACAACATGTAATTATTATTAATAACGTCTAATTTTAGTACATGTCCGTCAACGGGGCTCTGGCTAATAGCTATATAATCTATACTATTATAAAGTTGTAAAAATAAAATGTTTGTATGTGTCATTGTGGTTTCATCACGCTAAATCGGCTAAACGGATTTCAACTATTTTTGGTACACGCGTAGCTGGGTATCTCGAGATGGTTATAGAATACTTTTTACCCGACTATGCTAAAGAAAAAAAGAGAGGTTAACTCTTTCTCCTCTGCGAACGAAGTTGCGGGCGCCTTCTAGTATTATATATCACTAGAAGGCCTTTACTTAGGAAACCCGGTGGGAATCGGCTTACATGGACGCCACGTTACTGATGCCTACGATATTTTGGAAGTCGGTTAAAAAACACGATTAAACAGTGACCGCATTTTGCAGCCCGCACTTACAGAACATTTGCACACAAGTGTTTTTTATGTGGGTAGGTAATATTTCCCTCAATGTTTATGCAACATCAACACTATCCATTTCAACATGTACAGTCAGCCTCAAAAGTAGCTTAACACTATTGTTCTATGTCACCGTGTTAAAATGTCCAGCTACATTTGAGGCTGACACATGTAGTGAATAACGTGAGTTGTTGGATAAGTTTTGAAGTAAGGAAGATAAGCAGAGATCGGAATAGGTTGCCTATTGGCGTAAACCTCGCGGAAGGACGTAATAAAGAGTTGTTTTAACCACAAAAAATAATGAATTATTTTTATTGAATGCGGGATTTCCCGAATGAGTTTATAATACTAGTTGTTGTTGTCGCCTTATAGTACCCCAGTGGTACACAGGGCCTTCGTGAGACATGAGTTAGACTTAATGTACACAAATTCACTCGCGGGGTTAGGCCGACGGATCTATTGTATATCCACTTTTGGGTTGTCAACGCATTTGAATTGTCTGCATTAGACAATTGTTATTCATGAATAATCTGACCCTCAGATTGATTTATTAATCATTAACCAGTCCGGGATAATCTGCATTCAATAAAAATCAATGATTATTTTTGATGGTTGAAAACCACTCTTAATGAAGTCCTAACCCGAATATTAGGTTATTATATGGACTACCTATTCCGATCTGTGAAGATAAGGGACCATTGGGTAGTTGGGAGGTTCGGGCACTATATAATTTGTCGCGACGTACATACAGGTAGTGGATATTTAATTGTGTATACTGTGGTAGTGGAATCCTTTTTCGAGACCGAAAGCAATATCCGTATTGTCAGTGTCATAATAGTTCTATTTTGCACGACAATATTCCACGTTATGAAATTATTTGATTTTTTTCTGAAAAAGAATTTTCTTCTGCTCATAAAAGTGGTGTCCTTATATTTTAATTATGTTTTAGCTTGACAAGTTCGTTCGTGACACTTCCATGGTTTGCGGGTGAGGGAGAGGGGGGGGGGGAGAGGTTCTTTTCTTTTTCTTAAGCACCCCCGCTGTCTTTCCCCCCCCTCGCCGGCAGATTCACCGCAGGTCTACTAATATTAGACAAGAAAATACCCAATTTCAGAAGTGCTGCAGACAGCACAGTAAAATGCGATGGGGCAAAACAGAAGTAGTGGGAAGTTCGAAAGATTAACTTTATTTCAAAGCCTTTGAGAAGTGAGACTAAACTTTTAGTCTTTCCCATAATTCCGTCTTACCCCAACGTATACTTTACCGTTTATAATCTTTGCATCGTGGATCAACTACCTACGTTAGTTCTCTGTAAGAACAGTTATATTAAATGTTACAAATTCGGACCGACAGACGGACGGACAGCGGAGTCTTAGTAATAGGGTCCCGTTTTACCCTTTGGGTACGGAACGGGTATTGGACGAATTTTTCTGCATTATGGCTAGTACTCCCTTGTGTCCCTATTCCCCATTTGATGGTAGGTATCGAAATACTAGGAGGTGAAGTAAGTCTCCAATGTTGTTACTTAGCAGTGCCCGTAGCCTGCTAATAAAAAAACAGCTTCATCTCGAAGTTAGGATGCCTCTGATGGGATCAAAACACTATTGAACTATTTCAATTCCTAAAAGTAGATTGCCACACCAACTATCAGAGATATACAACACTCAGATAGCCCAATGCTCTAAATTGAATAACGTGACGTCATCAGCGGTTATCGAGCGCGGACAGTAATGGCCAAGTGACGTCATAAATATGGCTTATCGTGATGCGGGAGGCATCATTGCTTCTGGAAATATTTTCTATTCGCTACTATACCATGGCTTTCGTGTTACAATAATCTAATATCACGACTTATATTATGATTATATTTGTGAATTTTATTTTTCTAAGTATTCCTAAGATGAAGAAGAAGTAAAGTAATAGGCCCTGCAACATATAAAAGTTTCTGTTTAACCCAATGGTTGACTGGTAGAGAATGCCTTTTGGCATTAAGTCGGCCATTTGTAATGACGAAATGGCGGCCTCTCGATTGTGCAATAAAGTTTAAATAAAATGAAAATATACGGGTGTATATTGTACCTACAATAAGCATAGGATTTCTTCTATTAAAATTTTATTACATGGCCCTATAATTAAGCTTCCGCTGTCTGTTTGTCTGTCTGTCTGTCACATGGCTCTAATTGGTCTATTTGATTACACCCGCACACTATTTGGTTTGATTAGCATGGTTGAAGCTTTCTAGATAAATTTGGAAAGTGCTGAAGGAAGCCTTTATAAAGTGACACCAGTAATTGTTGCCGATAAAAATCCCATCAGTTCTAGAAAAAAGCTAATGATCCTCAAATGGCTGAACCTATTATCTTGAATTACGGCTAAAAACACCTTTCAAACTCAAAAAACGGTCCGTCCGTTCAAGAGTGTAGAATCAATACCCAACACACGTGAAACTTATAGTACCTCTGTTTTTAGTCGGGGTTAAAACTACAGCGAACCGCATGACGATCGATTCCATCACGCTACAAATGAAAGCATTAAGCATCCGTCACTCTTGTATTCATTGCACATGTCTGCTGTGAATTCTTCGGACGATGATGTCTAAGAGTCGGCCCCGCCGGCGGGGTCTTCAAGCCCATACTATCACAGTCTCCCATGTCCCAAGTAAGGTTTAAGGCCGAGCCACACCGGATGCGTGTGCGTGCGCACACGTCATACAACCGGTGTGTCATCTCTTACGAGGATTCGTACTTTACAACGCGCTCGCGTCTACGTGCACGTCACGCACACGCTTCCAGTGTGTCTCGGCCTTAAACCAACCGGATAAAACCCCCTCCGAAGTCTTTGCTCACTACATCCCAACTCTAAGTAGCCGCGGATGGCATTCCCGTTTGTGGGTTTGCGCTTCCTTTTATTCTTACCACCACTGAATCCGATTACTGGTGGCGTAGCCAGACCCACCAAGTTCAAAGTCAGGTTCTAAAACGCACTCGTATACTTGTCAGAAAATGACAGACCCTTTGTCATTTGACGACACGTTTGGCTCATTGGGTTGAACAACGGCCTACCAAGGCAAGTGTGATGAGCGCGAATGTTTGTTCCTGGATCTTGGATGTTTTCTATGTATTGAAGTATCATCATTTATCTATGTATTATGTATATCTACACCTAGTCCCCATAGTACAAGCATTGCTTAGTTTTGGACTAGGTCGATTTGTGTAAGATTGTCCCCGTGTTATTTATTTATTATTATTTATTAATCTACCGCCTGATAAACTTCACTACCATAGGCTCGCTGGTTTTGGAAGGATGTAATCGTTTCACATATGTTTGGTGTAACCGACGGATCAAAGTAACAGAGTCTATCGATCCAGTTGTAAAGCGGTGTTCACACGACAGACTTACGCTTAATAGCCGCGCTAAGTGCAGTCTCATGTTGCCGCTGTAACCAGTCCTGCGCGACAAAAACTAACCGACTGTACGAGTTTTGTGTTTCGTGATTGTTTATTTGGGAACAAAAATGGTGACTTTATGAAAGACTGAAACGTTTGTCAACTGTTTATCAAGTTTTAATGATTAAATTTGTAGAAAAAATACCTATATGACTGTAAAAAGCTTTTGGGAAACAAATAACAAAAAGATGCTGTTCCTCCGCGTTGTTTTGACGTGATAACGTCTTATAAATCGATGAACGCCGGCTGCATGCACAAAAAGAATGATTCATTGTCACGTTCCGCCTGAGGCGTGCGTGCAACCGAGCGCGTGGAAAAAGCGATAAAGAGGCTCGATCGGCCTAGGTGTTCGGCTTATGAATTCATAGAAGTATGCATTTTTTCATCAATGTTGTTTTCTTATTACGTAAAATTACCGAGCGACTTTACAGACAACCAATATTTTTTTATTTATTGAACACACTTTAGCTTCTTTAGCGAAGGAGAAAAAAAATAATCCTCTTTTTTCTTCAGTCTAGTCATGAAAAGAGTATCATATCTATCTGTCAATGCCCAGCTACCCGTGAACAAAAAATTGTTGAAATCAGTTTAGCTGTTTTAGCGTGATGAAGCCATAACGACACATACAAACGACCAATAAAATCGATTCAGTGACCTTCAAACAGTCCGTATCACTTTTTTTTATGGCATATGGGGCAAACGAGCAGACGGGTCACCTGATGGTAAGCGATCACTTTTTTTAAAAATATCTTCAATGTACAGACCTTTCGTTCTTACAACTTTATAATAGTATAGAAGGTCCTACCCATAGGCACTGGTATCAACGTACTTCGTAAAATAAAAAAAAACTATATAACTTGGATATTCACCAAGCAATTTCGTGGAAACGTCTGGTAAGTTAGTAACAAGGGTCGGCCACAAGCCGCAAATTACTTTTGGGCAATAAGCCTACTGCGATATCCCTATAAAATAAATGTTACTACATACTCGTAACTAATATTAAATATCACGTAAAATCTTACACAAATCGGCCTAGTCTCGAACTAAGTAAAAATGAAACGTCTGTACATTGAACATATTTTCAAAAAAATGATTGTAACGAACTATTTAGACGTCACTACATAGAAAAATATTTTATTTTGATTTTTTGTATGTTTGTATGTGTCGTTGTGGCTTCATGACGCCAAATCGGCTTAACAGATTACAACAATTCTTGGTACACGGGTAGCTGGGCACCTATAGCTGGTTACAGGATACTTTTTACCCGACTACACTGTCGAAAAAGACGGGTTATGACTTTCTCTCCTCCGCGAACGAAGTTGCGGGCATCTTCTAGTACATAAAATATAGATACATTATCTACTATAATAAAGTAGTAAAAATCAAATGTCTGATATTTTCAACACACACTAAAGATATTTTCAATTCTGACATTTTATTAATTTTGAATTACCAGAACGCTGATGTGTTTTTTTTAATCACATTAGTCTAAAGTTTAAAGTTCGTTAAAATGCAGTGATTCTCTAACTTTACAGAATACTGAAACTGAAAGTACTGAGGCACTCGACCTCAGACTACTTAAGTAGTACTCAGTGGAATTTAAAACTCAGTAAAACTGCGATACAACTCATTGTTCAGCACTCCGACGTATTAGCTGGCTGAGTACGCTAAACTAAATTTAGTTTAGTTTACTACCTCTGTATCTACCTCTATACTCATTCTATATACTTGTCGAAGGGAAATAGCCAAAACAGAGATTAGAACAAATCTCTAAGGGATATGACCAAATCACGCAGGATGCTAAAATGTCGAGTTTATTTTATTATTTGCCTAAAAACATCAGACATTTGATCAAATCCCTGAATCTGTTTAGTAAAATGACGAAATCAGTCAAAAAAGGCAACTTGTTTTTTCATTTCACCAAATTTGTTTAGTGATTTGATAAAATCCCCGAAACACGTCAGCGAGTTGACGAAACTAACTCACAAAGTCGACTTTTTTATCATTTCACTACACTCGTTTAGTGATATGATAAACTCTCTACTGTTACATACTATAGGTGAGTTGATCAAATTTCTGAAGTGGTGGTGAAATAACATCTTTACTTTCAGTTTGATCAATCTACATTGTATTTGAGATTTTTCACAGGGACATTACTTGAACCCCTGGCCTCCAAATACAGATAACTTAGCTGCAAAAAGCACTATCTAGCATGGTACTTTAGAAATTTTATTGTATCACTGAACGTGTCTAGTGAAGTGATAAAACGAGTTGACTTTGCTAGTTCGTTTTTTCAACTCACTGACGTGTTTCAGGGGTTTTATTAAATCGACTCGTTAAACTCGTTTTTTCATTTATATGTTTAGTAATATACATATATAGTAGTTATTTTGGCTGATTTCCTCATTTCACTAAACAGATTCAGCGATTTGATCAAATGACTGTTTTATTCTAGGCAAATGATAAAATAGATTCGCCATTTTAACAACATCTTGCGTGATTTGGTCATATCCCTTAGAGATCTGTTCAAGTCCCTGTTTTGGCCATTTCCCTGCGACATACATACTAGAAGATTTCTGTTACCATCTTAAAGAAGTTAAGAATCAAGGACAGGCTTTCGTCGACTGTACAATTGCAAGTTCTCAGATTCTTTGGACATATCTCCCAAAACCAGCATGTCCATGGAGGGTCTAGTGGTGCAGGGACAGGTTGAAGGCAAAAGGTCTCCGACCCGATGGACGGATCTTATAAAAACTGTGACAGACACCAGCATCACAGAGTGTACTCGAAGTGCTGCCAACAGAATAAAGTGGAGACAAATTGCAAAGGCGGCTACCCAAGTCGAGAGGAACGAGGACGATCTGCCGTGTACGATTATATCATCATCGAGACCACGACCACTCTGACAAGAGTGAGATGACTAGAAAGAGAGACTAGAAGGTTTAGAGTAGGAAGCAAACTTTATTCGCGGAGGAGAAAAAGTCATTACATTACCCCTTTTTTTTTCTTCAGAGTCATCGGGTAAAAAAAATCCATAACCATGTGTGGATACCCAGCTACCTATTTACCAAAAATAGTTGAAATCAGCCTTGCCGCCTTGGCCTGATGTAGCCACAACGACACATACAAACATACAAAAAATCCAAGTTATTTTTCGATTCAGTGACCAAATAGTCCGAAGCAATCATCTTTTTCTAATTCATCCCTGGTACGTATAGTCGCAATTGGATGCAGGTGCAGGGAACAGGAAGTTATGGAAGGCTATGAAGAAGGCCTATGACCGATGGATAAACCAAGGGCTGCAATAGATAGATAGGTATACTCACTAAGCAATCTAGCTCCGGCCAGGCTTGAATTAATTAAAGGTGTCCACGAACAAGGGTCGACCGCAGCCGCAAATTACGGCCGTAAGCCAATCATGGACTATCTAATAGGTATAAACGATATTGTTCTCTAGGACACTTCTATAACCACAGTTATAGTACTCGTATTCGCAAACGGTATTAGAGTTGAACGCAGCGTTAATGAACTTGTTGCTGCTATATTATGACTGCTAGATATATATTTTCATTTTCCAAGTAAAAGTAGAAGGTGCCCACAACTTCGTTCGCGGAGGAGCAAAATGCCATAAACGTCCTTTTTGCTTCAGCGGAGTCGAGTATAAAGTATCCTATAACCATCTGTGGGTGCCCAGCTGTCCGTCTACCAAGAATAGTTGAAAACCCTTTAGCCGATTTGGCGCGATGAAGCCACAACGACAAACACAAAAAATGAAATATAAATTATTTATTGATCCAGTTAAAAAGAGGGTTATGACGTTTTCGTCCTCCGCGAACGATGTTATCCACCTTCTAGTAATCCATACCAATATAATAAATGCAAAAGTGTGTCTGTCTGTCTGTCTGTTACCTCTTCACGCTTAAACCGCTGAACCGATTTGGATGAAATTTAGTATTGAGATAGTTTGAGTCCCGGGGAAGGACATAGGCTACTTTTTATCCCGGAAAAATATCCTTATCCCCGATAAACGAGCTTAAGGCAGAGAAAGTCGCGGACAGAAGCTGGTGCAATATAATTATCTGACAGGCGAAATCAAACGCAATCTAACCTTTAATAACTATCAAGGCATGGTGAAATAGAGTATAATTCTTTTATCAGTTAATTAATTAATTGTTACGTTTATTTATTTATGTATTTATTTAATCTTTATTGTACATAAAAAGTGTAAAATAAATAAAATTTTAAACAAAAAAATAAAACCGACTCCAAAAATAACTAAAAAGTTAAAAATAACGCCATAATTCAGTTTCTTCAAATTACTTACAAGTAACCGTTTGTATACTCAATCTATACAGTATATACAATTAATCTTATTTTGGCGTCGGTGCCATATAAAGAATGTGTAAAATATTGAAAATTGTCGATTTTAGTAAGTTGTGACACGATGGCACCGACTCCAAAATAACATTAATTGTATAATAAATAAAATTTCAAACAAAAAAATAAAACCGACTCCAAAGAAAACTAAAAAGTAAAAAATAACGCCATAATTGAGTTTCTTCAAATTACTTACAAGTAACCGTTTGTATACTCAATCTATACAGTATATACAATTAATCTTATTTTGGCGTCGGTGCCATATAAAGAATGTGTAAAATATTGAAAATTTACGGTTTTAGTAAGTTGTGACACGATGGCACAGACTCCAAAATAACATTAATTGTATATACATTGTGTATAGATTGAGTATTCAAACGGTTACTTGTAAGTAATTTGAAGAAACTGAATTATGGCGTTATTTTTTTACTTTTTAGTTTTTTTGGAGTCGGTTTTACTTTATTGTTGTTGATTTTGTAAGTTTATTTATTTTACACTTTTTAGTTAATCGTTACTTAAAAGTGTATCTCGTGACGATTCGAACAAGCCCAAACACGGCTAGGATACATTATTTTATTACATAGATCTGGTGCCTACCTTCCGGCTCCATCATCAAATCAATTCGATGGTACCATTCTCATCAGGAACATTTAAATTTGTGACTATGAAGTTGCTTAGCTAAATTAATCAAGATATTTTGTCGCCAACCGTAAATCATTTATCATTGAGGAGTTCCGATGGCATTCTGTGGTCTTCTGCATCAGTTCCACTTCACTAATTAACACTTTCTGAATGCAAATGCTTATTATGTTTCTTATAATACCAAAATCGCTATATGTATGCCTACAATATTTGAGGAGTTCCTTCAATTCCTCATGGATGCCATCATCAGATCTTCACCAAAATTAAATGGGACCAATTAGAAAGTACCTTCTATAAAACCAAAAAAAAAATTTTGAAATCGGTCAAATAGTCTGAGTAATCGGTGAACATCCATAAAAAAAAAAAAAAACATTCCGTCGAATTGAGAACCTCCTCCTTTTTTTGGAAGTCGTTTAAAAAGAAAAAACTTAACGTACAAAAGGCGGACTTAATGCCATAGGACATTCTCTACCAGTCAATCTTGAGGCAAAGCAGATATATTGTGGGCGGTGCAACTAATTTACAGACATAATTTAGGAAGATAAATACTTAGATACATACATATTCATATAATATATACAATATATACCTATATATATAAATAAATTCGGACGACGTTCCAGGTATTTATTTTGTATTTCTTTCGGAAATATTTGCAGCTTCCAAGTTTTCCTAATGGACGTTTACGAGTACTCATTCTGTACCTATCAGTACCATGTTAAGGATTCAGATGTCATTTTAAGCACCTTGTGCAGTATATTCACTTTACTGGATGGAGACGTGCGCACTGAAGCAAACTATCCTGTGAAGATATTAAGTGTTTCCGCCCTGCATCCTTTGTAGGCTTAGAGACAGTTTCGTATTTAAATGAGGTATTTTAATGTCTAAAATTGTATGAAAGGTAAATTTTGTTACAGTTATTACTGTATTCCATTTGTTTGTTAGCCAGAATTATTAAAAGTTATTGTAATGCAATGTTTGTCCGAAAATTGCTTGGTATAATTATGAAACGGATACCATCTTGAGAATACTTTGGAACCCATTAGTGAGGTTTGTTTGATAATAATCCTGAAAACTATACGATTTTAGAGAAAAATATGACTACATTAATAACGCAGCCACGCGTAGCTGGGTATTACGCTGGAGAAGAAAAGAGAGGTGATAACTTTTTAACTCCGTGAAAGAAGTTGCACCTTCTTGTACATAAATAACGATACAAAAAGCGTTATCCAAAATTGAATTAGAACCCACATTCATTATACTTTTATCGATAAGGCAAGAATTGTTTGTCCGCTGTGCAGCCTGTGCACTTAATCGCACGCCCGAACAGATAAGTTGGTAGGATTGCAGATGATAACATCAGCACAGTCCATTGTTGTCGGTTAATATGTCACGAATACAATAAACATGCTCGACAGACGTACCTTTTATAGCATTTATAATATGGCCGAGGATTCGCTATCATAAAAAATCTTTCGAAATAACTGCATCTATTTTTAATACTGGGCACCACGCTCCTATTACTTGAAACGAGCAATTCTTGTATATAACAAGTATCTTGTATATAAACAACCGGCCAAGTGCGAGTCGGATTCGCGCACCGAGGGTTCCGTACAAAATATACACTACAAATGGCCGTATCTATGAAAATCCAGTGTTAGCAGAGCCCTACTCCTAAACGAAATGTACGCGGTGCTCGATCATTTTATATTGGTTACTGATATAGACTGATAGATATAAAATTATACTGCTTTTAGTATTTGTTGTTATAGTGGCAACAGAAATACATCATTCAACTGTCTAGCTATCACGGTTTATGAGATACAGCCTGGTGACAGACAGACAGACGGACGGATAGCGGAGTCTTAGTAATAGGGTCCCGTTTTACCCATCTTGCGTGGCTGTTTACTCGAGTCAGTGCATTATCGACTGACATACTGCGACATACTGTCAGCCTTTGCCTCCCAAGAACTATTACTTTCACGAGGAGTTTCGTTACCTACTTTCTTCTACTGTCTCTGTGTGTGTGGTAACGTTGTGTGACGTATGACAAGCTTGTAAGACCTAGGCATAGCAGGAGCCCGGCGCTGGTGCTGTCAGCGTGGCGTGGATTCTACATTAGAGTTCCAAAGATGAGCGAACGATTCTGTTCTTCGATTATTTTCTTTGGGTGGTTAATCCTTTAACTTTCCTACAATTCTATACACATATTTTGGTTTTAAAAATCCTGGAATGAATTAAAATAAATGGGTCTTTTTCTAAAATTGACCATAAATCTGCTGAAACAGGGCTTATTATCAAAGAAGGACTAACGAAAACATAATACCTTTTAGAAAGTTTTTCCACATCTGTGTATTACCTTAAATATTAATCAAAAAGCCATCGCGAATTCATAGCCTCTCTGGAGCATCGAATTTTAATTAAATCATGCATCGGGATAAGGTTTTCGCTTTCAGGCAAATTAAAGACATGCCTGTGCCAAAATTGGTTTGAGTGAATACCAGTGTTTTTTAATTAAATAGCCAATGACGAAAGTCCCAGTCCCATGAAAAACATACATGTGAAAAAAAGACGAGTTCGTAACAATGAAATGTCTGATTGAAGATATTTTCAAAGATAATAATTGTGATGGACTATCGGACGTCACTAAATCAAAACAAAAATGATTTTTTTTGTATCTTTGTATGTGTCGTTGTGGCTTCATCACGCCAAATAGGCTAAACGGATTTTGAATATTTTTGGTACACGGGTATCCACAAATAGTTATAGGATACTTTTTATCCGATTACGCTGAAGCAAAAAAGAAGGTGAAATTACCGGTGATGACCTACGGAGCCGAGACGTGGTCTCTGACTATGGGCCTCTTAAGGAAGCTCAGAGTTACTCAGCGAGCTATGAAAAGGGCTATGCTCGGTATTTCTCTACGAGATCGAATCAGGAATGATGAGATCCGTAGACGAACCAAGGCCACCGACATAGCATACAGGGTAAGCAAACTGAAGTGGCAATGGGCAGGGCACATAGTTCGAAGAACCAACGGCCGCTGGAGCAGAAAGGTTCTAGAGTGGAGACTCTAGAACCTCTCTTTTCTATTTATACGTCGAACAACCTACATCCACACCAAATGTAGACCTTGAAGTAGTCAAACATTTTAATGAGTGGGTCATACAGTCAGTTTTTAAAAAGTTAATTTCAAGAGATTTCGGCTATAAGGCGTTAGCATCCACCGACCCCTACGAGGTTTTGGGGCACCTTAGTCAGTGGCCGTCCTACGCTGCGCTTTCCTATGCATGGTCGCCACTCCAGGACTTTACTCGACCATTCGTTCGCCGCGCTACATAATCTATGTTCAGCAGTGGACGTCCATAGCTGATAGATAGATATAATAAGAAGAGAGGCACGCAAAATTCTTTTACATTAAACGCACGACCGGTGTGTTGCCTGTTTGCTTTGCAAACTTGGCTGACACGCTGCCATGTGTCTAGAATCCAAAACCAATTTATTATTATTGGTAAACAGCCCGTTATGACCATTATCATTGCGATTCTCGGAAATTTCGACGTTCTGCTTCCATCCTGGACGAGCTCAGTTTAAGTACACTTTCGCTTGGCAATGTAACCACCATTACTCACTCTGGTTCTGCTTTTAATATGTTGCCTACGGTTACCACCGTAGAACGGTGTACCGATAATTTAAACCCTAGTTTTAGTTTCAGACCATTATTCTGAGCTGGAAAATTGGGATTTATTTTTTCTTTATATCTTGAACGTAAATAATCACATATTCACAATTTTTATGAAAGACACCTCTGAAAACTACGCTTTACCTTAAACCAGCAATAACTCAAAACTCATGCGCAAACGTCGAACGCGATACATTGCGTGGCGGCTATTATCATTTGACATGGAAGATTTTGATTTTTTATGAAAAAGCCGGTTAAAAATACAAAGATCTTGTAACAAGTAGTGACAAAATTTGAAGACGAGTTGACTGGACTCTGTAGCTTAATTGGCAGAGCGAGCGCGTATTATTTGGATCTTTGTATTTCAAGAATATGGAAGATTTTGTCTTCGAGTTTCCGGAAAAAATAATACTCGAATTCAATTCAGGATTTTGTTGTGAAACTATGGTTTGGTTGGTTCATTTTCGCTTTACACCGTCCCAGACACCCTGTATGATCTGTGGTAGTGTCCGCTATTAATTCTCACAGCATCGTCGGCGCCGGCGCTGATTCAATTTACTTTTAATTCACAGACTCGTTAAGACCGCCATAAACACGGCGGTCGCGGACGATACTTACATTTCTTTAATGAAAACTAACTGAACGTAATTATGTTGCTTTCTTGCCATGTGTCTGAAGAAAACTACAAGGTTGTCTCGGGTTGTTTGTCACAGCACCGTTTCGAGGTTTCGACTACACTGCAGCCGGAGGGTTATGCCTTTCTTTCTTCCGCTAAAGAAGTTGCGGGCCTTCTAGTGTACCTATTCAGGGAGATCAATTAAGTTGGTCTCACGGGTTGGTTGCTTATTCATACGATAATGGCCGTTGTAACAACCAACCCGTGAGTCCACCTTACCCGGTCTCCCTTAAGCCGACGCATCGCTAAACAATCATTTGAAAAGCATGGTTTGCACCCCTTTCTCTGATGGGTCCGCAGCGGACTGAGGGGAACTGATTGGATATAAAAACGCGCCAGCGTTGGCTTATACCATAAGGCCGTAAGCGACAAAACGGCTTTAATCGTTTTTATTATAAACTACAAATAATTTAATCCAACTAATAACTAAAAGTGCGTATTTAGACTAATGTACTAAGAAAATTAAGACCCTTACATTGGTCTGGTTAACCTGTAAAATGAGAATCTCTGTTTTAAAAGAGGTTTCTTTGATATTGTTTTCTCTGTTATAAAAGTTAAAGAATCGTGTTTCTGCAACTATCGGAATGAAGTCAATGAAATGAAGAATCAGGTTATGAAATATCACTTTCATATGTTTTGTAATAGCTGAGAAATGTTAAGATCTCTGTAACCAAAATTTACAATTCGTCGTCTTAATAGGTACACTAAAAAGCCCGCAATTTCGTTCGCGGAGGAGGAAAGGCGGTAACCCTCTGGCTTTAGTGTATTCGGGTGAAAAGTATCCTATAACTTACCTGAGGCCCTGATTATCAAAAACCCGGCCAAGTGCGAGTAAGACAAAATATACGCTACAAACGGCCGTATCTATGAAAATCCAGTGTTAGCAGAGCCCTACTCCTAAGCAAAATGTACGCGGTGTTTGATCATTTATATTGGTTATAACATAGACAGACAGACATAAAATTATACTGTTTTAAGTATTTGTTGTTATAGCAGCTACATAAATACATCATCTGTGAAAATTTCAACTGTCTAGCTGTCACGGTTCATGAGATACAGGCTGGTGACAGACGGACAGACAGACGGTCATCATCATCATTTTAGCCATAGGACGTCTACTGCTGGACACAGGCCTCCTCAATAGATTTCCACATGGGCTGGATAGAGACGAACCGCATCCAGCGAGTCCCTGCAACCCTAGCCAGGTCATCTGACCACCTTGCCGGTGGCCTTCCCACGCTCAGCTCGCTTCTATGATTCAGGGACTTCAAAATAATCTATTAATATAATTTTCGGTCGATGTCTTCAATGTATCAACATTTCATTATTATAACTTCGTAACATTACAGATTATAGAAACAACCATAAATAACTAATACTAAATAGAGTTCTAATGGCTCCACACCCACAAATTAGGGTAATTTTATTCTGATTAAAGGCATTTCCATTATAATGCTTAGTTTAAAACTCCCCATTAAGCAGTACTGCCGTGCCGCGGCCACCTAAATAACTCAGATTCTAAACTGTGAATGAATTATTTTCACCAATTTTAGCGTGTTGTATCGCGTTTGAATTATATGGTACAAAAATAGAAGGGATTAGTATAATGTGAGGGCCGAGAGGGTTAGCTCATTAAGAGAGGAATTAGACACTATTTTGACCTTTGGGATGTTTTTTCTATTTGCCAGCTGACTTTTAACTAGAAAAGGTAGAATGAGACGGTCGATATTCTTAATTTAAATACTTCAGCTACTTTTAAAATACTCGCCTGTCTGTCTCGTATACTAGCGTGGAGGTTATAATACTTGTAATACTAGCAATGTGATTTACAAACTCCACAATAAACATATACTGGAAATAATTTAAACAATACTAGATTATGCTCCGCGACTTCGTTCCTGCGAGTTGTAACTTTTTCATAAAACACTTTTCAAAGGAGTTAAAAGGGGTGACCCCCTGACCATTATAGGTAAAAAACTTAAGTAAAGCCCCTCTTGTATGTAGTAGTGTACAAAATTGATATGAAACTTACGTCATTTTTCTAATACGGAACGTCAAATTGCCTTTACAGATACGCTACTACTACATACAACAGGTGGCTTACTTAAGTTTTTCACCTATACCTCCTTTGATATTTAGAAATCCCTTTCTATTAGTACATACACCTCGATTATTAGATCCTCGTTGATTCCTCTTAGTAGTTCAGCCTGTGTACGTTAGTGTTTTTTATTTTTTTTACATAAAAAAATATATATACTCGTTTTTTTTTGTTATTTTATCCACTGCTTAACACTTATCCAACATATTTACCCAGTTAAAGAACATTTTTATATAATGAGGTGCAAGCAACTTCGTTCTCGGAGGGGAAAAGTCATTACCCCTATTTTACTTCATTGTAGTCGGGTAAAAAGTATTCTTTAACCATCTGTCTATAACCCAGCTACCTATTTCGTACATACGAAATAATTTGAATCAGTTTAGCCGTTTTGGCGGGATAAGGCTGCAAAGAGACATGCATTTATAGATAAAAACATTTAAAAAAATCGACTCTATGAACTACAAATAGCTCGTTAGGTACACTTATATATTTTACATGTACAAACATTTCATTTTACAGCTTGTTAATAGTATATTTAAATTTATAACCACTTTAGTACCTACGATTAAATCATTCACAGATTTTATCTTATATTTAAATTAAATGATTACGAAGAGTATATTGTTCAATAGGGGTATTTAAACGTAGTTTTGGTCTCAGATATCCGAAAATTAGCATTTAAATTAGGTCTTTACAAAGTCTGCGTTCTCAAGGTTTGTAGTAAAAGCTCTCGAATTTTAAGCACTTTGAAATCTGTTTATTCTTTTGCAAATACTATTGATTTAAAACATTTTGGAACCTAATTACTGTCGTTTCATGTTTAGTTTTCGTTGCTTTTCGTTTTTTGTCCTTCAAGGGGCGCTGCGCTTATCCATTTCCTTGCATGAAGTTAATTTTTTGCCATAGAAATCGTAGTTACATACTTAATTTACATAAGAAAATAATACGTCACTTTGCAGAAATACATAAGCTGAAAGACGAAAAATGCAGAAATTTTGCATATTTTCAATCGCAAATCTGTAGTTTTAATAAAAAAAACGCAACGTTTTCATCTAAATGATCAATGTAGAGTTTTACATTATTTTGTGCCATTTCGATTTGAATATTAAAAAATCTATTACTTCTGTTTCCGTGATTATTACTCATTGAAATAAAACAATTTAACGGATTATATCGCGTATATTATCTCATTTTAGTTCACGACGTTTCGGAAGCTTTCCAACTAAAATGAGATAATATACGCGATATAATCCGTTAAATTGTTTTATTTCAATGAAAATCTATTACGTTTTAGCTGGTTGTTAACTAAGCGCCTACAGATAAACAAATACAAAAACCCACGAGACATTCAGAAAACGTAGCTGCGGTAGCCGACTGGTTCAAACGTGCGACTTTCAAACAGGAGGTTGTGGGTTCGAATACGAAGAAAAAAAAGTTTCTTTTTTAAATCTTTGTTGATTTTTGTACACAAAACTTGAATAACTTTCGCTTCCTTATGAACATTGGACAATGTTTTTAATAAAATGGTAACGATGATTTTTCCAAAAAAGGATGACTTTTTGATGTCTGTCAATAGCAACACGACACTTGGAAACATACGTGGTATTGACGTCGCGATCAAACGAGCTTAATACACTTTAGTAATCGCAATAAATAGTTAACATGAAAATTGATAATACCTTGAAAACTAAGCTAGATTTGCCTGGGGTTCATGTAACATTTTTTGTTTCTAATCACTTCAGATATACGCTGTAAAATTATGCGAGTTCCTCACGAGCACGTTGTATAGGCTGATGATGATGACGAAATTCAGGAAAGTGCTGATAATTAAAAAAATCAAGCGCAACGATGCGGCAGACAAACACACAGATTCACACAGTTATATAACATACCTTATTTTTCACCGAGGGGCACATGACGTCCCTGTATCAATTTACAGCTGTCAGCACTAAAATAATTTTTTTAGGGTTCTGTACCTCAAAAGGAAAAATCGAAACCCTTATAGGATCACTTTACTATCCGTCTTTCTGTCCGTCTGACTAGACCCTTTCTCAGGAACGCGTGGAGGTATCAAGTTGAAATTAATATCAAATACTTTTATGTCTGCGGTCCCTTAAAGCTGTAAAAAGTTCATGCTTCTAAGTTAACGCAATCTAAAGATACAGTCATTAAAAAGGTGTTTTTATACAAATTGCCGATAATGGACAACTTACAGGGTACTTCCAGTTGTCCTAGATACTTGAAATTTGGTATGAAGGTAGCTCTTATAGCACAACCAACGAAATAAATCTTAAAATCTTAATTGTCTATGTCAATAACCAATATAAAATGACCCCACACCGCGTACATTTTGCTAAGGAGTTAGGCTCTGCTAACACTGGATATTTATAGATACTGACGTTTTTAACGACATATTTGAACGGAACCTTGGCCAATTTTCCAAATTCAAAACTCTATTCTGCAAGGAAGCCTCAAGGGTACTTCTACTTTTACACATCAGATTTTTCGATAAACAGAAAAACATTTGCAATCCACATAATTACGTTATAATTATTTAAGTAGCTAATGCACACCCTTACCAAAAAAGTTAAAGAATTATTTAAGCATTTCATATCTTAATTTAATAATAAAAATTGATATATGTGTATATATAACGGTGCTGTTTCGCCCACCAACCGGTAAGGTACACCACTCAGCATAGTGATGTGTCGTCGGAGCAATTTCGCAGCTGGTCTTCCGTAGGGATTAGCTTCATGTAAACCGTATAACTTCATATTCGCTCACCAGTTATAGATCCGGTTATAATAACTTAGTCAAGTAATATAGCCATTAGCTTTCATCTCTAGAGAACGCGAGTGTTGCAGTAATTTTGGAGTTTTGGCCTTTGGGAAATGATCGTCTTTAACCGGATTCCGGTTGAGGACGTAATTTACACGTGTACTCTTAATTGGACATACCACAGATTATACTCATACTCATACTCATTTATTTCATGTTAAAATAACAGTATAATTTGCCTTAGTCAAAATTATAAGTATTTGGAACATGATCGTCTTCAAAAACAATAAAATTAAAATAACCGGTACAATGTCAAACGCAAAAGAAATAAATTAAATTAAATTGTAAATAGTAAAAACAGTCAAAGATATCATCTATCACCCGAAGGCATCGTCATTTACTTATTAATAAACAAAATAATTAAAATCACACAGTTACGTCAAAAAAATCTTTAACAGAATATCGTGGGGTTTCCAATAAAAGGTTTCTCAATCGACGCTTGAATACGAGATCAGATGTTTCATCTCGAAGATCAGCGGGTTGGCGTTCATAGTATGTCGGACCGATGACACGCGGGTTCTTACCTGCAAGCGCCATGCGACGCGGGACAGTTCTAAGTCTCCCCGTAGATCGAATCTGCTTACCAGAAACTTCAACGCGCGTAAACATTGGTAAGTTATTTCTAACAAACATTAGCACTTCGAACAAGTAGACTGAGTAGTGCGTCATGATTCGGTGTGTATTATATTCATTCTTAAACTAAATTTATTGAAATCCTAATATTAATAAAACATTCTAATATTAATGAAATGGATGCTTTATCATTTTCGATAGCAATATGGGTAAGCAAACTGAAGTGGTAATGGGCACAGTTCGAAGAATCGATGGTCGTTAGGGCATAACAGCTTCTCGAGCGGAGACCGCGTTACGGTAAACGGAGCGTAGGAAGGGCATCCAAAAAGTGGTTGGATGACCTGGTTAGGTTTGCGGGGAATTGCTGGATGCGATTCGCCTCTATCCGGCCAATGTGAAAATGAATTAAGGCGTCCAGCAGTGGACGTCCTATGGCTGAAATGATGAGGTATCATTAATTTATTAAAAACTTTAATCAATCCGTGATTTAACGAAAATATCAGACTTCAAATAGTCAATAAGTCATTACTTTTTATTATACTTTTCGCCTATATTATTCGCTTGCAATAAAAATTGATAATTGACATTTTATTGTACAACCAACGAAACCGGATGAGCTCGAAAATGATCGACGTGTAAGAGTATCCCTAATGTGAACTAATTGACATTTAATTTTTTTAACCCTTTTTTTCAATGTAATCAAATAGATGAAAAAAAACAAATAAATTATTTTTTTAATATTTTCGAGAATATGTACATTTTATATAAAAAATACAATTTCAAAAGTTTATCATTTTAAAAGGGTGATAAGTAGAGCGTATGTAACAGTCACAGCGTAGACAATCAGACAGAAGCACTAATTAATATATTCTTCTATTTTCGCGATTATTACTCATTTAAATAAAGCAATTTAATGGATTATATCGCGTATATTATCTCATTTGAGTTCAGAACGTTTCGGAAGCTTTTCAGCTTTCCATGGTCACGGGATGACTGAGAAGATATAAGTATTTTACTCTGTCAAAGTTACAATTTGTACAAAGTACCCACTTTGAAAAAACAAATTAAGGTGTACATATGGCAGATGGGCCTAATCTGTAAAGACAGTTACGCATGTGCCAGAAGGGCTTCATTATTTTAGTTTAATAATTTACCAAGCAGCATTTCACAAAATGAGGTGTAATGAGGAGAAAAGAAACGCTGCAAGGAAAATCTCCCAGACAACCTCATTACTAATTCTAATATTTTAAAAACAAAAAAATAAAACCGACTCCAAAAAAACTAAAAAGTAAAAAATAACGCCATAATTGAGTTTCTTCAAATTACTTACAAATAACCGTTTGTATACTCAATCTATACAGTATATACAATTAATTTTATTTTGGAGTCGGTGCCATATAACTCAATCTATACAGTATATACAATTAATCTTATTTTGGCGTCGGTGCCATATAAAGAATGTGTAAAATATTGAAAATTGACGATTTTAGTAAGTTGTGACACGATGGCACCGACTCCAAAATAAAATTAATTGTATATACTGTATAGATTGAGTATACAAACGGTTGCTTGTAAGTAATTTGAAGAAACTGAATTATGGCGTTATTTTTTACTTTCTAGTTTTTTATGGAGTCGGTTTTATTTATTTGTTTAAAATTTTATTTATTTTATACTTTTTAGTTAATCGTTACTTAAAAGTGTATCTCGTGACGATTCGAACAAGCCCAGACACGGCTAGGATACATTATTTTATTACATAGATCTGGTGCCTACCTTCCGGCTCCATCATCAAATCAATTCGATGGTACCATTCTCATCAGGAACATTAAATTTGTGACTATGAAGTTGCTTCGCTAAATTAATCAAGATATTTTGTCGCCAACCGTAAATCATTTATCATTGAGGAGTTCCGATGGCATTCTGTGGTCTTCCGCATCAGTTCCACTTCATCAATTTACACTTTCTGAATGCAAATGCTTATTATGTTTCTTATAATACCAAAATCGCTATATGTATGCCTACAATATTTGAGGAGTTCCTTCAATTCCTCATGGATTCCATCATCAGATCTTCACTAAAATTAAATGGGACCAACTAGAAAGTACCTTCTATAAAACCAAAAAAAAATTTTGAAATCGGTCAAATAGTCTCTGAGTAATCGGTGAACATCCATAAAAAAAAAAAAACCGTCGAATTTGGAAGCTTTTTTTGGAAGTCGGTTAAAAAGAAAGATTACTAAAGTACTTCTTAACAGATAAGATATTTTACACCGTTCGGAAATTAAATGAGATAATATACGCGATATAACCCGTCAAATTGTTTCATTTAAAGAAGCACTATTTACTTAGGTTGATTGAGTATAGAATTTGTATTGCTATTCTGCTGTGACATGTCTCATATCCAACTAGTGACGTCACTTTGAGAATCGCGTATGCTTCCTACACATTTTCCCGAATATCTTCAAAACTAGTTGCAATGAAAAATATTTTTGGTTCCTTGATAATGAATGAAGGGTGTCGATTTAACATTATTTGTTGTTACTTGAGAATTGTACACAATGTCACATCACATGTACTCGTATACAATTACTGTTCAATTGCACACCTCACAAATCAAATCAAATCAAATCAAAATATTCTTTATTCAAGTAGGCCTAGTTACAAGCACTTTCGAAATGTCAGTTACATGAGAGTGAATGTTTGCTGGGAGAAATACAATATGATCCAACATTTGCTGCAAGGATTAGGGAAACCCAGAAAAACCTAATCAGATCATTTAACTGAAGTGTAATATTATTGATAAAATCATCATTTTTAAAATTAAAATAATCAATAAGATAAATCCCAAAAGGATTGTCAATAAAAAATAAATAATCTAGAATGTGTCTAGAATAAAATTCTAAATGTCAGAGTATATAAAACAATTAAGATTAAAATAATAATAATACCTTAGGTATTCGTTAAAATAATTATTCATATACCTACATGACGCTATAATTTACATTAATCCCACGCGGCTTCATCATTCATGTAGTCTTGTGTGCTATAATAAGCTTTAGAAAATAATTTTCGTTTCACAATATTTTTGAATTTACCAATAGACAACTCAGTTATGCTGCTAGGAAGTTTATTATAAAATCTCACGCAGTCTCACCCATGAATGATCTCCTTATTTTATGGAGCCTAGTAGCAGGCACTGCGAGCTTATGCTTATTTCTAGTATTAATAAAAATAGAATACAAGACACATGTACATATACGGATAATCCGGATGTAAGTGCTGCCTCTGTCACTACTCTGTACCTACCTACGATTCGTACATGACACAACAGTGTGCCCTCTGGTTACTTTGTACTTTGTTGATGCGACACCATAAATTGCTAAAGCCAAACAACTAGGACCCGTTATCAGGAACTTTTGATTAACCGCCTTCTTGTTGCTTGTTTACCCCATTGACAAGTTCCGTGTTTGATGTCTCTAACTAATACAATATAATACTAACTTATAGATCTACGCGTATCTAACCAATTTGTATCGTATTGTATTTGAGATTACTTTAAGACTAGTATAAAGTTTATACTGTCGATTTTATTAGTAATTTGTATAGGATTTGAGATAATGTTTAGACTATATACGTTCTATACTGTGGATTTCGTTATTAATTTTTATAGGGTTTGAGATTATTTTTAGACAATAACGTATAGTCTAAAAATAATCTCTATACTGTGGATTTTGTTAGTAATTTTTATAGGATTTGAGATTATTTTTAGACTATACGTTTTATACTGTGGGTATTGTTAGTAATTTGTATAGGATTTGAGATTATTTTTAGACTATACGTTTTATACTGTGGATTTCGTTAGTAGACGTTTGTTTGCTTCTCTTCATTTAAAGAAGTTCATTGTCTCCAAATTATAACAAAGTATTGTACAAATAACAATTCGCACAATGATCCAGTGAAATTATGACAACATCACTCATATTTTTTCCGGAAGAATGAAAAAAAAACATATTTTTTCTATCCTTTCAAATCTGAATTAATTACATTATACACGGTGGGGTTTTCATTATTTATTTCCGTTTCTGCGCATTAAAATAAAACGATATTAATAATGAAGTTTTAGCTTCTAAAAAAAAAAAAAAAACATTTTTATTACGTTTTACGGTAATAACTTTCCAAGTTTTCGAATACAATTTTACGTTAAATGCCAATAAAAATACGATACCGCACCGCAGTAACATATTTCTATTTCCGCTGTTCCGAAAAGCAATTTATTTTTATTCGGAAACTACATTGTTATGACGTATCCCCGCGGCATCGTATAAAATTCACAATAAATATTATTTAAAAAGTGAATTATGTGAAAACTTGCAATATGCAGGAGTCGTGCATACTGCATACTGCAAGCAACATTATAGGAGAAAACTAGAATTCAATATGTCCTGCAACAGGACAATATTGAATTCCAGTTTTCTCCTACGAGTATAATGTTGCTCGCGTTCTAAAAGCAACTGAAACCGTGCATTTTTTGAGACAAAAGTAGATTACGTCAATTTATTTTCCAACGGGAGGTGCTCGAAACTTTGTCAGCGAAGGGAAAAAAATAATCCTCTTTTTAGGGGTCCGTAGCCAAAATCGCATTCATATCCGTCCGTCCGTCTGTCCGTCCGTATGTCAGAGGCATTTTACTTGAAAACTACAATGATGATTTTATCAATAATATTATACTTAAGCTAAATTATCTGATTAGGTTTTTCTGGGTTTTCCCTAATCCTTGCAGCAAATGTTGGATCATATTGTATGTCTACCAGCAAACCCTTCACTCTCATGTAACTGACATTTCGAAAGTGCTTGTAACTAGGCCTACTGGAATAAAGACTATTTTGATTTTACTTGATTTGATTTGATGTATACGAGTATTGATGAAGTTTAGATGTCTTGTATAAGCCGCTACTTAGTTTGATACTTAAATAACAAAAATATATATTTCTAGCACTCCATACATTTGACCGAAACTAAAAAACAATTTTTCAGTAAATGTCAATTTGTGGCAAACATTTCGACAGTTCTATTAAATATTTTTAAATCGTGTAGTTTCAAAAAAAATATGTTGATTTTGTGTATATTTTTGGAAATAATCGCTCCTCTAGTCCACTAGCATAAATTGTGTCCCCCCTCTATTTACTAAACGGTATGTCCAAAAAATATGAAAAAAATTACAAAGATAAAGCTTAATATATACTTTCAACGAAAATTGTTATCAACATAATCGGGTATTCTGTTTTTGAGTTATAGTTACCTAAGAAGATACTGAACGTAAGTCTTTACCATTCTGCAACGCATACACGCTTCCACGCTGCGTTTCTCAGCAAAAGGACGCGAGTGCCGTAGAGATAGGCTCTTTTGCTAGCGCACTTTTTCAAATCGTATTTTTATCATCTGTTGCATTTTTTGTATGAACGGCTGCGGAACCCTACACTGAGCATGGTCCGTCATGCTCTTGGTCGGTTTTTTCCTTAAGCGTAGTCGGATAGAAAGTATCCTATAACCATCTGTGGATGACCAGCGGGTAAAGTGTTGTATAAAATACTGGTAATTTGTTGAATTTTTTTCATGGTTTGTTTAGACCAAGGAAAAAGATGTTATTGTATGAGCAGAATATCTATACTATTATAAAGTTGTAAAAATGAAATGTCTGTACTCATGGAAGATATTTTCAAACAATTGATTGTTACGGACTATTTGGAGGTAACTGAAATTAATTTATTTTTACTTGTTTTTGGATTTTATGTATGTTTGTATGTGTCGTTGTGGCCTCATCACGATAAATCGGCTAAACGGATTTCAATTATTTTTGGTACGCAGGTAGCTGGGTATCTCCAGATGGTTATAGGATACTTTTTACCCGACTACGCTGGAGAAAAAAGGGGGTTATGACTTTTTCTCCTCCGCGAACGAAGTTGCGGGCGCCTTTTAGTATTATTTAATTTTTAATGTTTATTGTTTTTGTGTTTCCCGATGCTCGAAAGAAAACGATCAAATATTTCATTGTTTTGGTTTAATGCTCTGCGTTTTTCGATTGAGGTTGACTTTAAACTTGGCGTTTATAAAACTAGAAGGTGGACATTGTTCACGGAGGAGAAAAACTAACCCTCTTTTATTTCTTCAGCGTAGTCGATTAAAAAATATTTTCTTACCATCTTATCTGGCCGTTTTGATATAATGAGGCCGTAAAGGTACATACAAACATACAAATAAAACATATTTCTTTTCAGTGGCCTTCAAATAATCCGTGTCACTAATTTTTCATGTTACTACTTTCGAATATAGTGTTCGTGTTTTTTTTAATTCTTAGCTGTATTTACACCTACTCAACTAAACTGTTTGTCTTATAAACACTCCGCTACCCAAAGGTTATCTGGAAGAGATCGCTATTTAGTAACAAGACTGCCTGTTGTTCTTTACCTCTTTTTTTTCTATTGTAACGGCTATGTGTCTGTGTATTTTATGATCGCTTACCATCCGGTGATCCGTATGCTCGTAATATAAATAAATTGGTGGGCACGAAAGCATATTTGTATTGTATTGTAGTGTTGAAGAATACATGAATAATGATTGCGATTTCACGCAACTCGCTCTCGGCATTTCGGCAGCACTCGGCATCCCGATTCAATTACATTCCCAATTAACCCTAGCGGTCCCGTAAAACACAGGGCCACCTTGTCGCCGTCACCTGCGCAGTGGCGTGCGGTGCATACTGGCACAAAACACTGCCTACCTTGAAGCCCTGAACGACCTTGGCTCCATACAGCCACAAAAAAACTGCCTACCCTGAAGCCCTGAACGACCATGGCTCCATACAGGCATAAAAAACTGCCTACCCTGTAGCCCTGAACGACCATGGCTCCATACAGGCACAAAAAACTGCATACCCTGAAGCCCTGCACGACCATGGCTCCATACAGGCACAAAAAAACTGCCTACCCTGAAGCCCTGAGCGACCATGGCTCCATACAGGCACAAAGAAACTGCCTACCCTGAACGACCATGGCGCCATACAGGCACAAAGAAACTGCCTACCCTGAAGCCCTGAACGACCATGGCTCCATACAGGCACAAAAAAACTGCCTACCCTGAAGCCCTGAACGACCATGGCTCCATACAGGCACAAAGAAACTGCCTACCCTGAACGACCATGGCTCCATACAGGCACAAAGAAACTGCCTACCCTGAAGCCCTGAACGACCATGGCTCCATACAGGCACAAAAAAACTGCCTACCCTGAAGCCCTGAACGACCATGGCTCCATACAGGCACAAAAAAACTGCCTACCCTGAAGCCCTGAGCGACCATGGCTCCATACAGGCACAAAAAAACTGCCTACCCTGTAGCCCTGAACGACCATGGCTCCATACAGGAACAAAAAAACTGCCTACCCTGAAGCCCTGAACGACCATGGCTCCATACAGGCACAAAAAAACTGCCTACCCTGTAGCCCTGAACGACCATGGCTCCATACAGGCGCAAAAAAACTGCCTACCCTGAAGCCCTGAACGACCATGGCTCCATACAGGCACAAAAAAACTGCCTACCCTGAAGCCCCGAACGACCATGGCTCCATACAGGCACAAAAAAACTGCCTACCCTGAAGCCCTGAACGACCATGGCTCCATACAGGCACAAAAAAACTGCCTACCCTGTAGCCCTGAACGACCATGGCTCCATACAGGAACAAAAAAACTGCCTACCCTGAAGCCCTGAACGACCATGGCTCCATACAGGCACAAAAAAACTGCCTACCCTGTAGCCCTGAACGACCATGGCTCCATACAGGCGCAAAAAAACTGCCTACCCTGAAGCCCTGAACGACCATGGCTCCATACAGGCACAAAAAAACTGCCTACCCTGTAGCCCTGAACGACCATGGCTCCATACAGGAACAAAAAAACTGCCTACCCTGAAGCCCTGAACGACCATGGCTCCATACAGGCACAAAAAAACTGCCTACCCTGTAGCCCTGAACGACCATGGCTCCATACAGGCGCAAAAAACTGCCTACCCTGAAGCCCTGAACGACCATGGCTCCATACAGGCACAAAAAAACTGCCTACCCTGAAGCCCTGAACGACCATGGCTCCATACAGGCACAAAAAAACTGCCTACCCTGAAGCCCTGAACGACCATGGCTCCATACAGGCACAAAAAACTGCCTACCCTGAAGCCCTGAACGACCATGGCTCCATACAGGCACAAAAAAACTGCCTACCCTGAAGCCCCGAACGACCATGGCTCCATACAGGCACAAAAAAACTGCCTACCCTGAAGCCCTGAACGACCATGGCTCCATACAGGCACAAAAAAACTGCCTACCCTGAAGCCCTGAACGACCATGGCTCCATACAGGCACATAAAAACTGCCTACCCTAGAGCCCTGAGCGACCATGGCTCCATATAGGCCCAAAAAAATTGCCTACCTTGGCCAAAACCCTGTGCACGCCACAGCTTGGGCCTAGGATGATCGGGTTTATCACGAGATAGATAGACGACAAAACTTCATTCACTTTCATATATGTATGAGTACGAGAATAACTGATGCTTTATCATCTAAGTAAGTATCTAATCTATCCACCATCTTTATCATCTATCTAACCATTTCCATTAAAATCGAAAAGTTACAAGCAAATATTGGTTATTTTTATTTCGCTCTATACTCAGAGGTCGAAATAGGTAATAGGTATGGGTGAAAAACTTAAGTAAATCACCAGTTGTATATAGTAGTAGCATATCCGTATAGGCAATTTGATGTTCCATATTAGAAAAATGACATAAGTTCCATATCAATTTTGTACACTACTACATACAACAGGTGACTTACTTAAGTTTTTCACCTATAGTGCCAATTTACCCAAACTTCTCACTTCTCAAGAGCTTAATGAATAGTGATTATAACCAACAAAAATAGTTTTAAATTTTTATTCAATGCGGGGTTCCCGGTTTAGTTCATTATTACTAATTTTAGGGTCAGATTATTCATGAATAACAATTATCTAATGCAGGAAATTTAAATACGTTGACAATCCAAATGTGAATATACAATAGGTTCGTCGGACATACACGTAGGACTCACCCGAGAGTGAATTTAGGTGTGTTAAGAGTCCCCGGTAAGCTCAGTTCTCCATAAAAACGTAGTTACGCCCTCATTTTAAAACAACTAGCTAGTTCACTCTGAAACTTTGTACTTAGAATAAAGTTAAGGTACCTATATGCAGGTCTGTAATTCGTTTATGTAGCTTCAGATACCATAGTAAATAAAAGTACAGCGAAATTTCAGTTTTTCAGACAAAACTTGATTTTGCTGTATTTCATTTGTTTTATAAACTGGAGCCATATAAGCTAATTAGAGGCCTAGATATACCTCATGTTATTGTATATGCAAAGTTTCGTTACAATCCAACACGTAGTTTTAAAATGAGAACGAAACTCCGTTTGTATGAGAAGGTAAAATTCGGCCGAGCTTGCCGGGGACTCTTAATAAAAAATAATTCTTTATTTTTCGTGGTTATTACTACTCTTATTTCTGTCCTCCGGCGAAGTTTACGTAAATAGGCATTTCAGTTAATATACGGAGGTGCATATGCATGTGCCCTCAACGCGTGAAAGAATTTACATTAAAATTACACTTTTACCGCGGCTCTATCCTACGTATTTAGCAGATTCAGCTAGTGTACTCTGGTAGATTTTTGAGTATCCTCTTACTTCAAATGAAGCAGTTCTTGTAGGTAGGTACATACAGGGGGTAAGTACCTCATAAAAGTTTACAAACGTATAGGGATTAAACTAGACGTAATTTTGTCGACTAAGGAAGTGAAAAAAAGTTAAGATGTATAATTAAACAAAGATCATAACGGGGCTAAAACAACTTTGGAACCCGGTACTGTTGTAGAATACCGTTGGTATAAACCAAGGACCATTAAAACAAGACGACACCAAATCCGCCCTAGTTATTAAAAAGACGGGCTGAATTATAAAAACGCTGCCTGATTTTTTAACTTTTTTTAAAACTATTCAGGCAAATGACTTAATGGTTATTTCAAGGTACATTAAAATAAGAGGACTGACACTTGCCATACTTTCCATCGTGTTCCGATCGCAAGGAGATATTCTGGTAAAAACTAGATGGCGCCATAAAATAAACATTTAATTATGTTATAATTGAATAAAGAAACATAGTATAGTAACAATTAGTTCGCAAATAGCTAATAATAAATAAATCGTAACATTTAATAACTGTGTCACGCTTGCAAAGTTGAATAATTGTAAAAACTAATTCTTATAGATAGATGGCGTTGTACATATCGGGGAACAGCTTTTTGTATGTAGATGGTCAATCTTCTTGTTTCAATGGTCCTTGGTTAAACTTAAGTATAACCCGAACCCGTTTGCTCTTCCTTCAATATGACATGATGTATATTAAGTTCCTTCGCTTGTAACAAGTTAAATAGTAAGTATCCCATTTTCAGACATTTTTCTTCGCTCGCTGAATTAAATTCCGATAGCAAGAGTCTCGACAACTAGTACGAGGCCAGCTCAATAGAGCCCTCAGGAATGCTAATTAAAGTTCCGCTGAATCTAGATCTGGACTGAGATTAGAGCAAGTCATGAGACAAGACAGGCGAGATCTTTTCAGGCGTTTGCTCTTTTAAGGTCCCGTTCGATTCTTTTGCTGCGTCCGTTATTCTGCTCTCTCTCCCACGCCTCCTTCTCGTTTTATCTGTCCATTGCGCGGTCGAGAGTTACAAAGGCAGTTACAAAATTGGGACAACACACGTACAGACGGAAATACAGACCGATGAATGACACGGCGAGACTATCATAACCGGCCCGGTTATATAACGAAATTGGGGCAACACGTGGCCAGTCGACCCGGTCGCGGATATCCCTCGGGAGAGTCACAGCTTTGATTGAAACGATATTGGCTTGTAAAGTGCAATCATCTGCCCGGGCCGCCGGGACCAACGGTTATTATCCGTGTAACCGATTAATTAGGGGACGAAAATCATTAATAAAAAACCCGTAAAGTGCGAGTCACGAGCCAGACTCGCACACAAAGGGTTCCGTACTACGCAAAAAGCTCGAGAAAAAAACATTTTTAACGTGTGGCTCCCCATACCCTTATTTTTTTACTTTATGATTTGTTATTTGGAACCGCAGCAATACGAGTACACATTAAAAAAAAAACAATCTTCGAAGGCTTAGTAACAAGCTGTTTAGCTGTTTATGTAAATGGGGGCAATACATGGCAACCGGTCATTTGACACTCGGAATCAGAATCAAGTGTCATGATTTTGGATGGGCTATGACAGTTGATTCGGATACCAATCGTCAAAATTTCGTAAGGGGGACCCCCCCTCCCGGTCGCGGGATGGTCGCAGTTATAATTGAAACTGTATTGACTTGTAAATTGCAATCTCCCGCCCGCCGGGGCCGCCCGGGACCAGCGGTTAGTATCCGCGCGCAATCGGTTCATTAGGGGACGAGAATTATTAATAAAACGATGACCATCTCGTTCAGTTAGTTACTAAAACAATGTATAATTTTGTTATTTAATTGCTAAACTAAGTAGCGGCTTATACAAAACACCTATGCTCCCAGCAATATACATCGAATAGCTTTTGAGTAAAATGCATGTGACATACGGACGGACATGGCGAAACTATAAGGGTTCCGTTTTTGCCATTTTGGCTACGCATAAATCCTACGGGCAGGACGGACCTTGACGTAAAGAAAGTTTGGACGTTTTGCACTTTCGGCGCCGCGCAGAAGCTCGGCCTTCGGTTTCGCGATGTTGACGCTCAGCTAAAGGGCGAAGATAAAGAGACACTTCAGGGTAAACCCTGAAGTGTCTCTTTATCTTTACTAAAGTAAGCGCCTAAGTGGGCTTGGGCTCACCCAGCTGACTTTTGGATTGGAGTAGGAGTTCTTGGCGGAAGCTCGGCCTCAAGGGTTTTGCTAGTTCTGAATATTCCTTAATATCTCTGTCATTTTTCATAGCTTATGATACCTCTTTTTTGTTACAGGTACGGATATGCCATCATAACCTAAAAGTGCCACGAAAATGTGAACAGACTACATGGTTTCACTCGAGCCACACCATGACGCACACAATGAAAGCTACGACGTCATCAACACCACCCTCGCCTTCGTCTCGGGCGCGCTCAAGAACTCGACATTCTCGAATTCGAGTGCAGATGGGATGCAGAACGATACTTATACAGAGTACGCAGAGATTCCTTATTACATAAAGGCGACGTCTATGAGCTTTTGCATAGTTATAATGTGTTTGGGTGTGATTGGAAACGTGATGGTGCCGATAGTGATTCTGAAGACCAAGGACATGAGGAACTCGACGAACATCTTCCTGGTGAACCTGAGCATCGCGGATCTGATGGTGCTGTTGGTGTGCACACCCACGGTGCTAGTGGAGGTCAACTCGAAGCCGGAGACCTGGGTGTTGGGGAAGGAGCTCTGTAAGTGACTATTGAAATACTAAATGATACCAATGTATCATGCAATCGCAATGTAGGTTTAGTCATCCTAACAGAGTGACTTGAAACAACAACTAATAGAGATTTCCCGAAGCTCTCAAAGCAAGGTTTTGTCATGTTTCTATATTGATAAAAAGATCTAAGGGGAAAGAAAAAATAATTGCGATCGTTGAAAGGCTTAATACCATTTAGAACCACTCTAAGAACGCGCGTTTACGCAGTATTCTTTAAAATAAACTGCTGTATCAGTAGTGTCAAGCTTACGAGAAAGATGGCGCTGTGACTTCAATGTTTTTGTTTATATTTTTAATGTGAAAACATGACTAATGCGATCCCCTGCAGTCTAAGCCGGAATCAAACCAGCATCTCTGTTTTACCGGAGCATCGTCCTTTTTGTCATGCTGGCAGACCATTTGTATTTCAAATATGGGGAAGTTTTGTAATGTAAGCGACCATTGAATTAAAACACTAATAAATATCTAGATTACCACGCAGGTTTTGTCCATGTAAACCAAGGAAAGAATTGTGAAAGTTACTAGAATAATGCCTATTTATACATAAATAACGGACTAAAACGATTTTGTGACATAGGTACGAACTAATATGCAACACGATACCAAATCAACTTAGAAACTAAGAAATGATGTGTGAAACTAGAGTAATGACAATTAATCGAGAAATCATAAATTACAACGGCGTGGTGCATAGGTACAACACATTTTCAAACCAAAACAATTGCTAAATGTATGGCAGATACTTAAGCTTAAAATGTATGTGTGATGTGCAGAAAATAGGCTTATACAGAATAACGAACCTGAAAAGCTTTCAGTTTTTTTTTTCTTAGCCTATATGCGACTCCCACTGCCAGCAGGCATATAGGCTAAGAACCCAGGTTTTACCCAGGTAAAAACCTCCCCTTTTTCTCGCCACTCATCCCAATAAACCGCATGCTCTTACCACGCGTCCTGAAATGCCTTCAGGTCATCCAGCCATCTCGTCCTCGGTCTGCCTCTGTTTCGTTAATCATCTTGAGGTATCCAATTGTCCAACGTAATTGGGTACTTTCCTGTAGTCAACATAAATGATTCACGCTTGCAGTTAAATGTTATTTCTGAAAATACGTAGAAAACGTTCATGAATACTTATTTTTAAGCTTTTGGCGATTTTAAAATGATCTAAAATTAAAAATAAGGAGGCAATTTGACCGTATAGAATTATGACGTCATAAACCTTTTTTCCTTTCACACTTCAGACTTTCTGACCGTTTTGACAGTTCATAAAAAGGAACTAATTTGATCTGTCAGTCAAGTACCCTATACTTACGCAATTCTTATGAATTTAAAAACTGCGTCTATCTTCTAAAAGAAGTTAATTTCTGTACCGTAATATAATCAACTTGAGATAAAAATCTCAGAAAAACTTTTGCAATTGTTTGCATCCGTTTTTCTATTAATTTAGACGACACGTTTAACTAAGTCGGTTGCACAACGGCTTACGAAGCTGGTGCTCCCAGGTTCAAATCCTGGCCAGGACAAGTGTTTGTGTGATGAGCACGAATGTTTGTTCCTGGGTCTTGGATTTTTTCTATTTATTTAAGTACTATATTTATCTATGTACTTAAGTATGTTATCGTCGCCTGGTACAAGCTTTGCGTACTTTTTTATTTATCATTATCATTTTCCGCAGTATACGTAGGTCACTTGATAAATTTTGAGATAAAAAAAACTATTGAAGATATTAGTATTATTTATTTTACATTTTTTCAAAATACTCTCCATTACTCTCTTTATAAAGTTCCATTCGTCTGAACCAACTTTGGAAGCACTTTTGCCAGTCTTCATCAGATAGGTCCGAAATTGCTTCTTCATATGCAGCCACGGCTTCTTCAGCACTCGAAAAAAGCTTCCCTTTTATTTTTTCTTTCACTACCGGGAGCAAAGAGTAATCGCAGGGAGCTAAGTCAGGACTGTAGGGTGGATGTGGTAAGGTTTCTATCCCAGCTTTCTCAATAAACGCCTTTGTTTTGAGGGACGTATGTGAAGAGGCGTTATCGTGATGCAGCAAGATTCCCCGAATTCCAGTCTTTGGTCTCCTCTCTCGCACTGCTTTGAAAACTTGCGGCAATGCTACTGTAGTATACCAATCAGAGTTGATTGACCTATAATTTTCCAGCATTGATGTTGATAAATGTCCGCCGCGTGAAAAGAAACTAGCTACCATTTTTTTGCCGACGTTACGAGGTCTTTGTAGTTTTGTTGGTTACTTTCCCTCTGAGAAGACCCATACTGACGATTGCCGCTTGTTTTCCGGGTCATATTGGTAAATCCATGTTTCGTCACCTGTAATTATTTCCGATACACGCCGCGATGTCCCGTTGTCGAATCGTAGACGCATCTCACGACACCAATCTACACGAGCCTGTTTCTCAGTATCGGAGAGCAAACGTGGTATCCAACGACAACAGTGCTTCCTTACTCTAAGATGTTGATGTAGAATGATGCTAACGCTCCCCGAACTGACGCCTAAGATATTCTCTATGTCTTTGTATGTTATTCGTAGATCTTCTCGCACCAACATTTCAGTAGTCCACACGTTTTCTGCAATTACTGCTGTTTGCGGGCGACCACTTCAGTGGTCATCTTCGAGGCTGGTTTTACCTCTTTTAAATTCGTTGAACCATCTAAAAACTGTTGCCCGTGAAGGAGCAGAATCTCCTAACGATGACTGCAATCGTTGCAAACACAATTGTTCAGATAAACCAAATTTAAAATCATAAAATGTCATAGCACGCAAATGCTCGCGGTTAAGCTCCATCGTTACAAAGAAAAAACGCGGGAACCGTTTTAGAAAAATGACTGTAACAGATTCATTTTTTAAATTTTAGCGAATCGGCAACTTGTGTTCTATTTATAATAAATTCGCTTTTTAAAGACATATAATTCAGGTGCGTTCCATTTTCGAATTTCGAGCATCTCAAAACTTATCGAGTGACCTACGTATGTACCCTACTGCTGGGCAAAGGCCTCCCCTCTGGATTTCCACAACTCCCTATTCGTCGCAGAGTCAGGCCAGCCTGTTTGAAACGCGCCTAGATCATCCCGCCATCTCCGCCTAGGACTGCCTCGACGTCGCCGCCAATCTTACGGTACCCACTTCGTCACTACATGGGCCCACCTGTCCGGGTGAATGTTGTTTACGTGGCCGGCCTAGTCCCACATGAACCAGGCGGTTTTTTCTTCAACATCTGCTATGCGTGTTTTGGAGCGCAGAGTGGTATTCCGCACGTGATCCGTCCTTTTGACACCTAAAATGATGAATAAATGTTTTGACGACCGATTTAGCTCAGTGGGAGTAACGTTGCCTGCGAAGCTGAAGGTCCTGGGTTTAAATCTCGGTAAGGGCAAATATTTGTGTGATGAGCATAAATATTTGTTCCTGAGTCTTAAATATTTTGTATGTATATAACGATACCTTAGTTCACACTTGTACTAATTACTGTATTTTTGCCCATGAAATTACAACTTTACGTACTTGTACGTACTAATTACAAGCATTTTATTATTATTATTAAATTTTTCTCTCACAGTTAGTACCTACGATAGTGGCTGATGGATTGACTCTAAGGTATCGATAAGTAAATATATCTATTAAATATATCGTCGTCTAGTACTCATAACACAAAGCCCTATTGAGCTTACTATGGGACTAGTTCGATTTGTGTAAAAATTGTCTTGTAATATTAATTAAATTTATATTTATTATAAATGTCTCTATTTAGTTAACAGTAAATAGAGTCCTCGTTTTGAATGTAGTTGCTGCGAGCCTGATATTTACTTATAAAGCCCAAGTACTTAACTTAACACTTGCATATTACTTAACGGCTATATAATCAGTAGGCTTCTTACTTGACCTCCGTAATTCAGAGGTCAGACAAGCTCGATAAGTTAACCATTTAAAAAGCAATGCACCCAAATTCGACAAAAACCACTTTTCACTCCACATTATCAATTTAAGATGAACATTATCGACCTTTAACAAAAACACTATTGTGACTGTAGAAAAAGATTCCAACTGCTTCTTTGTGCAGTTTTAAATCGAATTTTATGGCGCTTTTAATAGGGGCAATATTTCTTCTGAAACTTAATTTTAGTTCATACCTTTTTACTTTTACATAGCAAATTGAAGCTCTTCACGCTTTAAAATTTCACGCGTAATCAAATACTCGTTTAAACATAAAGGTTTTAGTCTATCGTACAATAAAAAGGCCATCAATGTGTGAAATTTGCAAACACTTAGTGCGTTTTGGTTTTTAACGTTCCTTGTGAGCTATGAAGATGGATTAAAGTAAATGAATACGAGCGAGAATTATGGTGGTAAATGGAATTTGTAGTCTGTTAAAATATTATTTAAGCAATGGTAAATTATTATTTTTTTGCTATGATGGTTCCATACAAATTTTCTAGCCATTAGCCAGTCTTCTCCAACATTGTATATTTGGCTGTTGACCTTCCCACACAATTTTGAACCGATTTGGTCCATTGACCGTCAGTTTTCTGATGTGGCCAGTCCACCTTCGCTTTAGCTACATGCGGATAATCAGCGATACATGTACCATTATCTGAGTACTAATGAACGGAATCAGAAAATATTTATGAATGCGTTCATTACTTACATATTTCAGCGTGTCAATTCCATACGAGGATATTATTAATTCGCTCGTGCAGTGCGTCGGGGATGTTTGCTGCAGCCCGCAAAGACGACTTGTATGCAGTCATAAAAACCGGCCGAGAGCATGTCGGACCATGCTCAGGGGTTCCGCAGCAGTTCATACGAAAAAATGCACAGTACAAGTGAACAAAATGCCATATGAAAAAGAGCTCATAGCAAAAGAGCGTATCTCCACGGCACTCACGTTCCTTTGTTGAGCAGTGCCGTTTTTCGGCAATTACTCAAGAACGATATATTCGATCGATGTTGAAAACAACTTTCGTTGAAAGTATTCATTAAACTTCATCTTTGTAATCTTTTTCATATTTTTCGGACATAAGGTTTAGAAAATAGAGGGATACAATTTATGCTACTTTAATAGCGGTTATAGCGGAAAATTTCCACGAAATCAAAAAAAACCTCAATCTTTTTCAAAGATCTGTTGATATACATTATGTGCCACATCATGATATTTGCTAATTTGACAAGAACTGGAAGTGAATTTTCTGTTTTTTCTTTTTAATAGCGGTCATCATTGAACCTAAACAATATTGCACTTATGCTTAAAACTACATTTCAATAATTAACCATACTCTTCACACGAGTACACAAAGCTTGAATAATTTTCAAATTCTATAATACCGTATCTATTTAAAAAGTATCTCCCATCTTACAATTCGCACAAAATTCCCAAATGACAAAACCTCGTTCCGCCATATCATTAAAAAGTAATCTTCATTTGTAATGAAATGTATGATAACTCCCAATTGAATGGGACTGCTTATTTCTAAATCTTCACGAACAAAAAGAAACTCCAAGTCTGTAGGTACTTACGGCAGAAAACATTTTATTTATATGGGGAACAGTGTCAAAAATGGCTTAAACGACGAACAAATTAAGTGTTTTTTTTGGAAGAAGAAGCAACGGCGATTTAGACTTATTTATGATTTTAATGTAATCTCTCGAAGGAATAAATGTCTGTGATGTAAAATTATGACGTATTAAATTAATCGAGGTATAGTCGCTACAAATTTGGTGATTTTGGCACAATTTCAATGTTCTCGTACCTACTTAAGGTGCGTCCACATTTGTACCATTTGTCGGATTAGATCTTCTTCCCGTGGCATGATCGCGTGTGACGATCACGCGTTTGGACGTTGCGCCGATCCGATCGCTCGAAATCCATGTTGCTACGCGTATCACGCTCTTAGATCGGACAAGCACGGCGTGATCGCCGCGCCGACAGTGAGCGTCCAAGCAGCTCGATACGCAGTCATGCCACGGTGATCGAATGCGAGCAAATGATAAAAATGTTTTGTAATTGGTTGTTCACTTCATTTATCTTGCTACTCTAGCGCCATTGTGGACGGATTTGGAACTATTATTTACTTTTTTTACTTTACTATTATTGAATTTTTTATCTGTTTTCCAAAAGAGTTTGTCCTCCTTACCCCTATACTCCATGTATAAAACAAAACACGCATAACGAAACTCCTCAACCATCTTAATCGTGTAAAATTAAACTTAATAACAGTAATGACGGTATTTTATGATTTTTTTATAATAATACAAACCGAAATTAAACAGTTTTAAAATATAAGTTCGAAGACAACGGAAAGCTTAATGCGGTCTGCATGCGAATGTTTATAATTAGCATGAAATAATTAAATTGATAACAAATTGTCAAAGCTTCGTGATTACGTTAAAAATATATTGAGCTTAACTGTCATTTTAAAGATAATAAGTTTCAATAAAAACAAGATGAATACGGTTAACAATAATAATGAAAACACTAAATTTCCACATGTATCTCAATGTATATTTTCAAGGAGACAAAATTTTTGGCTCCTTAGGTATTAAAAAAAGGTAAATAAAATAAGAAAGTGATTTGAGCCATTCATTCAATCACAGTCATCTTTCTTGGTTGTGCTATTAGCATTGGCTGTTTGACCAGACTCATTTGTTTTGTTTATCTTTTTTTAAGTATGTAAAAAGACAAAGCATAGTGTGTGTGTGTTCGTTTTTGTCAATTTTTTTTTATTAGCCTATTGAGTGTCCCACTGCTGGGCATAGGGCTCTCCCTTAGATCTCCACGACTCCCTTTTCTTTGTCCTCGCTTTATCCTAGTTCAATTGGGTTCGGCTCTCCTAATCAATCTTCGCCAGGTCACTGTCCTGGGTCGTCTGTGCATCTAGTTGGGCTGCTTGTAGATCTTTATTAATGGTTGCTGTCCATGTCAGTCTGGGTCTGCCTCCTCCTCTTGGTCCGGATCTCCACGACTCCCTATCAGATGCTAACTCGGGCCTGTTGTTGAGAAACGCATACAGATCGTCCCACCATCTCCACCTAGGCCTTCCGTCTACGTTGCCAATCTTGTGGCACCCATTTAGTGACCTATCTAATTTACATCAAAAAAATCTTTTCGCTTTAATACTAACCTACGTTAGTATTTTCGTTAGCTTTCTGCTCAGCCTCACTTACGATTTAGGTAATCCATGACTATGAGGTAATTTCACGTACAACCGCTGGCAAGTATAATTTGTTAGACCTAGTTGGCAACAATAAACAGCGATCGGCGATCACTGAAGCGTCTAAATACTAATAGCGTATTGTTCTGTTCCCAACAACAGTACAAATTGCTTTCGAACAAACCTATATTTTATTTGTCAACCACCGCGGCTGGGGAAAGGGTGGAGTCCCAGTATATGAAGAAAAAAACAATCTTAAAATGAACGACCATCAACTGATCATGACACAATGGGTGTACTCAAAGCCGTCTTTATACTTGCGGAGGCTCACGGATACTCAGGAATAAGGGGCCATTTTAGGCCATCTAACACACAAAAATGGTGCAACCTAGGGCACTTCATAATAAAGTTAAAGACCTCGCTGGACTGTAAAAAAACCTCGTTTAAGATCATTTGGGGTACCCGTGAGGTTGGGTTGCCCAGGGTGCCCAGTGGGAAAGAGGGGCCTGTGTAAGGTGGTATAACTACATAACTATACGTGATGTTGCAATGGATACACTACAGTCTGAACAATAACGTAAGAAGACCTCTGACACACAGAAATGATCTTGAAACGGCTGAACAGACTTTTTCGAATCATGACTCTTAACACTCTCGATTAAATTAACATTCAAACACAGAAATCGAAATCAACATCCGTCTGTCCGTTCAAGAGCTACGATGCCACAGACAGACACACTCATATAAATATACACAGACAGACACCCAGATTCTTAAAACTTATAGGGGTATTTTCGCCACTGGTTAGAACCTGCTTCCCGATGACGAGTGTGAAGTCGTAGAAAAGATAAAAACAAGCTTAAACTTGGCTTGAATTGAACTAAAAAGATCTCTGCTGTAATTTCTGTGCCGAACTAAATATCTTATAAACTGTTTGGTATTAAAGGGTTTCGATTCTATGCCTGTAGGTAGAAGAAAATGGAGTATTGAGTTAAAGCAATTCTATGAATTGCTTTAGTCCCAGTAATAATATTGTCCGGGATTGTATCCGCTCCGCCTATGCACCCGCTCTCACTCGCCCCACCCAAATTACAAAGCTTAATAGGTGACCATTCGTGCCACATGTCGACTCCCACGAAACAAATGAGACGCACCAATAATCCACATCTTATTACCAGCCATTAAAGCTTAATTTACTTAAGCAGCACAATGCCTGAGGAAACCGCAAGGCAGCCTAATTATACTTCGTAAAATACAGGCTGATTCATGAGGACCTCATCTCAATATTTTAAGAGTTATACAGGGTGAAAAGTTAGTCGTGCAGCAACATATTTTATTACCATACCAGTTTATCATCTGTACGAGAAAAGGACACTTCACTATAGCCGCTTTTTCACGACTTATGCAAAAGTCGCAAGATTAAGAAGAAAAGCCTCGCTAGTTACTTAGTTCTAGTTATGACATTATACATTTGCTATTAGCCGTCTATAATGATATTTTTTTACTTTATTTTAACCCATGCTCACTGATAGTATTTCTTCGCATGCGACACAAATGTATGACAAGTCACTTCAAGTTGTAACATCAAAAAAAAAACATGAGATCGGAAATAAAAAAATATTTCATTACTACTATATACTAATTGAAATAAAACAATTTAACGGATTATATCGCGTATATTATCTCATTTTAGTTCCCGACATTGTAACTTTGACAGAGGAAAATACATCTTTTCTCAGTCCTCCCGTGACCATGGAAAGCTGGAAAGCTTCCGAAACGTTGGGAACTAAAATGAGATAATATACGCGATATAATCCGTTAAATTGTTTTATTTCAATGAATAATAATCGCGGAAACAGAAGAAAATATTACTATATACTAGTTTCGACGATCGGTTTGGCTCAGCGGGAGTAACGTTGCCTGCATAACTACCTAACCTAAACCAAATGCCTCGTCCTAATGGCCTCAGAAATGAGTGATTAAATTATTTCGAATTTCTCCCGGGTACCTTGTTGTATGTTGTTATATGATAAAAAAACTTCTTTGATAGTTGTCTGATCTTGATTCATTACTTAAAATTCTCCCTGGATATGCCTGGTAATAACGTCATTTTTAACACAACATAAGACGTTAAAGTCAAAGCGAGTAAGAGCTGTAATGCACTGAATTGAAATAAATATTCCGAGAAGAAGTTTACGATGTTGTTTACAATGTTTGAAGGAATGTGAGTTGTCTGTGGATGAAGTACGGTTTGTTTTTTGTTGGGCGTGTGGAAGGAATAATTGTCGCTAGGTCTTAGTGTTAAAGTGTAAGATAAATCAGGATGAAAGAAGATGCAACTGTCTGCGATGGCATAGCCGCGCTCGTTGCAAGCTAATGACTCTAGATTCATTCATATAATTGCTTCTTTTTCATAAATACATGAGCAGGCAGCGTACTCCTTATTCCGGTTTCGTCATAATGACGTAAATATACACACAGGATGCTTTTAAATACCAAATGACAGATAAAGTCAATCAACGTTTCATAATAACGCGATAGTGAAATATTGAAAAACAATCAGCGCAATAGAAATAAAACCACCTACGTAAACTGAAGAGGTTTATTAGATAATTAATAATTATTATTATACATTTTCGCATATAAAATTTTCCTATCGGCTTTTATTATTATTACGGTACTATAAATAAATGTACAACCTAGACTTAATCATGCTATAGGTAGTTTGACGTCCTTTGTCTGTCATCGACATCAAAATTTTAATGTACGCTGCCTGTACCATCAAATAGTCTGTAACAGCCAAAACGCCAAATATATCGCCACACATCTTGGTGCTGTAATAAAGATGTGTTGTGATATATTTTGCACTTTGGATGTTACAAACTATTTGATGCTGACTGTACATAAGTTACAGTGAAACCAGAATGGTAATTGGCAATCTTTGTATTCTATGGAACACGAGAGACAAATATAAATGATCAAGCAAGTAAGAGGGACAGCACTAAACAGCCGAGTACTATCAATACTTTGGTTTTAATGTAGCTGTGTAAGAGGTTCCATCGCTTCCATTTTTAGGGTTCCGTGGCCGAAATTGCAACAACGGAACCCTTGTAGTTTCGTCTTGTCCGTGTCCGGCCGTATGCCACAGGCATTTTACTTAAAAATTACAACATGTATATTCCTGAAATTTGGAGTATAGGCGTCATGCTACTTGGTTTAGCACTTCTATAATCAAAATAAATATTTAAATACTAGCTTTTGCCCGCGACTTCGTCCGCGTATATCTCGAATTTCAAAAAATCCTTCTAAGTGCGCCTCTACATACGACATCTTCGGCTGATGGAGATTTCGCAGCAACATTACTCGAGCACCCACTTTTAAGATAAGTATGTGAGAAGGTAGGCCGGGTGGGTTATGTGCATTTAAAAACTCTACGCGACAGTTAATGGCATCATCCGTGTTCACTACAGATCGTGTCTACAGACTTGTATTCGTATTCTGAACGTTCGAACGACTTCAAATGAATGTTATTAATAACGGAAGCCTGGTCGTTCTTAGGTGTCAGAATCGCTCGTTCACACAACCACTCCGTGGACTTGCTATGTAGATTTTGAGCATCTGGGTAAATTTGAGAGATTAGATTGTCAACGGCCCGCGTAACTAAGGCGAGATCCGATGGAATTGCAATGCTTCCCTCAGTTTCAGAATATTCTCCATTTCCTATTTTCAGAAGAAGGTCGGAGAATTCTCTAGCGCAAATATCGCCCTTGAGGTGCCCTCGCATATTAATCTTAAAGTGTAGTGTTTTGATTAAAGGCCAAATATTTGAAGCCATAATGCAAGTTTTAACTTCATTAGCTCGAGTTGCCCTCGGAAATACGGGCAGAATCTAACGAAAGTCTCCAGCTAACAACATAGTGACTCCACCTATCATACTATCGTTCCCTTTAATGTCATTCAAAGTTCTATTCAGCGCTTTAAAACACCCTTTATGCGCCATTATACTTTCGTCCCAGACTATTGCCCCTTATTTCACACCTTTCAGAAGATGATCAAATCAAATCAAATCAAAATATCCTTTATTCAAGTAGGCTTAGATACAAGCACTTTCGAATTGTCAGTTACAATGAGAGAAGTCTTTGCTGGGAAACATACAATATGATCCAACATTTGTTGCAAGGATTAGGGAAACCCAGAAAAACCTAATCAGATCATTTAACTTAAGTATAATACTTACTTATTATTGATAAAATCATCATTTTCAAAATTAGTAAATCTAGAATGTGTCTAGAATAAAATTCTAAATATCAGAGTATATAAAACAATTAATATGCGTGTACCAATTAACTATTACAATATTGTCTTAGTTATACTTAAAACTTTTACAATTGTGTTATAACTAATTTATAATTGATACACGCGGAGGAGATGTACAAATTCTCCAGATCAATGTTAATATAAAATATAAACTAATTTTTTTTCAGAGATGTATAAGGTCTCCAGGCGTCACGACATGCGATAAAATTAAATATAATAATTTGACTGAATTCTACTGAGATGTTTAAGGTCTCTTAGGGGTCAAACTGAATAATACATTAAACATAATTATTATTAAATCTAAATTTCTTAGAGATGTATATGGTCTCTAGGCGTCATAACATGCAAAAAGATAAAATTTGTTAATTAAAATCCTCAGAAATGTTTAAGGATATACCTCTATAAATAAAACAAAACTCTTAGAGATGTATACAGTCTCTAAATCAAATAAAAAATGAATAACTGCAATCGAGTACAGGATGAAGTCTCTCACGTCATCAGTTCATTAAACACTGGTAGGTAGTTACTAGGTATACAATTAATTTGGCCCTTGCTAGCATGAACAGACCGGACCCCACAAACGGCACCCGTTCACGAGCATGACGCATATCTCAGCCATCGCCTCCCTCAACCATATTTTAGGGAAGGTTGCGACCCGATCAACGACGCCACCGTAAGCAAAGACCTTTAAGCGAGCATGACATGCTCACACTGCCGGGCATTAAACACTAATAGTATTGCCCGGTGAGAAACAACAAATGTGCTCTCATGTTACATTAAATGCGAACTATTATTACCTCTTAAAATAATGCTTACTTTACATACACAAGACTAAACTACTGGCTTAAAGACATCTTTATCGTCTAAAAAGTCATTTACAGTATAATACGCCTTGTTTAGTAGGTGACGTTTTATGTGGGACTTAAATTTGCTGCAAGGTAAATTCACTACATCGGTAGGTATTTTGTTATAGAAGCGTACACAGTTCCCCATGAACGAAGTTCCGACCTTGCGGAGACGATGAGCAGGCATGGCAAGCTTGTTCTTATTTCTTGTATTGTAGTGGTGAATGTCACGGTTGTGTTTGAAATCATGTTGATTTTTCCGAACATACATAATATTCTCGAGAATGTACTGAGATGCTACGGTGAGAATATTGGTTTCCCTGAATTTTTCTCTCAGTGATGCACGAGCTCCCAGTGCATAGATTGAGCGTACTGCCCGTTTTTGTAGTACGAAGATGGTTTGTATGTCCGCCGCCTTGCCCCACAACAGAATTACATATGACATTACACTATGAAAATAACTGAAGTACACGAGCTTTGCCGTCTCGACGTTTGTTAACTGTCTGATTCGCCTCACTGCATAGGCTGCGGAGCTTAGTTTACCTGCAAGAGTGGCTATATGCGCATTCCATTGCAGTTTAAGAGTCCAAAGTAACACCCAGGAATACTGTTTTGTCTTCAAATTCTAGCACATCGCCTTTCAATGTCACCTTGGCACAATCTACTTGTTTCACATTCGGTAATGTGAATTTGATGCACTTGGTTTTCTTGGCATTTAAAAGTAAGTTATTTGCAGTAAACCAATGTACAATAGTAGATAGCGCATCGTTTATAGTAACGAAGTTATTCTCTCTTCTTTTCACTTTAAAAAGAAGAGAAGTATCATCTGCGAATAACACGATATCATATTTATCTTGCACAAGGTTTGGTAGATCATTGATATACACTAGAAACAGAAAGGGGCCTAGAATTGAGCCCTGGGGTACCCCCATAGCAACAGATGATCCAGTTGATTGCATCCCGTTGATGACTACGCGTTGCGTTCTGTCTGAAAGATATGATGAGACGAGGTCAAGTGCACCGTTCTTTATTCCGATGATGAATTTCCCAAAATGCAGAAATTAGTTTTCTTAGTTTTAAATGAAGTCTATATGCGAAATATTACAACAATTACTCAAATAATTACTGGTTTTCAATACAAACTTTCAACCCCAATTTAACCCTGTTACGGGATGTATTTTTAAAAATGCCCTTGTCAATGTTTTTCACTGTCCATAAGGAAGTTGTGACCAAAGTTTTAAGCGTCTAACTTTAAAAACGACATGTTTCCGATACAAACTTTCAACTCTTTTTTATCCCCCTTAGGGGATGAATTTTTATATTAATCCTTAATCATTTGTTTTGGTTTTTAGTAAGAAACCTTTATACAAAGATTCAAGTCTATAACTTTCCAAATGAACGATTTCCATACAACGGTTCAACCCCTATTTCACCCCTTAAGGGTTGAATTTTGAAAAATCTTATCTTAGTACACGTCCACGTAATATAAAAAAATATACATTCCTTTCATGCTTATATATTTAGCGGTTAAGGCTGTGAATTGTCTGTCAATAGGTCAGTAACGCAAGACTTTTATTTATATAGTTAGAAGATAATTTTGCAATTATACGCTGTTGATATGTGTATTGATTTTACCACTACATGACTATGTTAAATCATATTTAGGGTTCCGTACCCAAAGGGTAAAACGGGACCCTATTACTAAGACTTTGCTATCTGTCTGTCTGTCTGTCCACTGCGTGATAAGCGTTATAGCTAGAGAGTTTAAATCTTCACAGGTGATGTATTTCTGCCTCTATAACAAAAAATGTAAAAACAGTATAATTTTATGTCTTTCTGTCTATATCATTAACCAGTATAAAATGATCGAACACCGCATACATTTTGCTTAGTATTTGGGGTCTGCTAACACTGGATTTTCATAGATACGGCCGTTTGTAGCGTATATTTTGTAGGGAGCCCTCGGTGCGCGAGTCCGACTCGCACTTGGCCGGAAGATGGCACTGTGCAATGTGTGGCAATTAATTTGCTGTCGTTTAATTTTGTTGTAATTATTAAATCAATTATTCAATTAAATGTATTGATATCCGTACCCCCTCTTCTTAACTTTGAGTTAATTTGGTAAAAAGTTCAATTGCTTATTTATGTCAAAACGTATTAATTTTAGAGCCATCTGTTAGTTTAGCAGGATACTCGATAGTCGTATTACTCGTAGTACACATTTCAAAGATGTTTGCACCGCCTTCCTAAATAGCGCGATAAGATTTAGGTGCAAACATAACTCAATCGAGTGTAGTCGCTACCCCCCTTATAGAAATTGTATTTTTATAATGTATAACCTGGCCGGGGTTCTTCTCGACAGATTAGTAGGGTTTGCATCAAAATCCGTTCTGCCGTTTTCAGGCGATGCGCGTACAAATAAACAGAAAAACAGACAAAAATTCTAAATACTGTTGGAATGTAGGTACAATTACTCCATCTAGCGATGACCATCTGTATTCATTCTTCCTACGCGGTCGCGATACTGTATAAATTTACATGACATTTCAAAAGATGATTAATATTTCTTGAATTGCTTTCATCCGTGAAAGATAATGATTTTTATAATGCAAAAATTACCTAAATTATTAAACATAAAAAACGAAAAAGTGTTTACAAATAACGCCATCCAGTTACGCAAACAGGTACTAACGTGTCATATTGGTTTCAAAGCAATTACTTCTTCGGAATAAAAAAGTCACAGTTAACAAAAAGTGATAATTTTCCATCAATTGTTACAAAGAACCCGTTTTATGTATTTATTTTATTTATAAACCCTACTTTTGCAACAAAATGTTTATCATTCTGAGATGATCGCAACTCCAAAATGTACAACGGGCTATTATCCGGCTATATTAAGATACACTCTTATTTGTATGATACGTCATATACGGAAGGTGAGTTCTTTGCTTAATCGTGTAGGTAGTATTACTGTTGCTAGGTTACCAATTGTTAATTCATTATTTAGGAATTAAAATGTCACAATCACTGTGAACAAAAGGTCATGTTTTACCATTTATTGTTAAAAAAAACCCCTTTTATAAATGAATACCCTCAAAAGATGTAGCCTATGTCCTATTCTGATATCTATATTACTGCAGAATTTTGCGCAAATCTGTTATTTAGTTTTTGCGTATTAGCGTAACGTACGATTTGTCCGCCTTAAATTCATTTATCGCGGATAACGGTATTTTTCCGGGATAAAAAGTAGCCTATGTCCTTCCACTGGACTAAAGCTATCTCCATACCAAATTTCATTCCAATCGGTTCAGCGGTTTAAGCGTGAAGAGGTAACAGACAGACAGACAGACAGACAGACACACTTTCACATTTATAATATTAGTATGGATTGGCACTCCATAAATAGGCAAACGATACTCAAAAAAAAATCAGCATAGATCAACGTGAGGCAGATTTTGACAGTTCTTATAAAAACACTGTGAAGAAATAATTGATCCGCAACTTGCATAAATTGTGCCTTCCTCCTCTATCTTCTAAACCGAACTGTCCAAAACATATGAAAAAAAATTAACGAAAACCTTTTCGATGAATTGAGAACCACCTCCTCCTTCTTTAGGAGTCGGTTAAAAATAAATTTCAACACGATCGCATATACGTACCGTTTTGTAGTTATTGGCGAAAAACTTACTACGTAATTTCCGCGAAGATACGCTCTTTTGCTACTGCATTTTTTCACATCGTATTTTTTTCATCTGTAGTGCATTTCGTTGTAGTAACGCCTACGGAACCCTACACTGAGCATGCTCCGATATGCTCTTGGCTGGTTTTTAAAAGTTTAATATGAAGTATTTTAGTTTAACGAGTTCTGAACTATCCGGATTTTAAAGTTCTCCTTGGCTTTGCGCTCACATAAGTGACCGCTAATTTAATGTCTTGAGAAAAATCACAAGTCTTACGAACTAGAATATGTCCGCAACTTCGTGGAGGAGAAAAAGTCTTAACCACTCGTTTTTTCTACGACGTAGTCGAGTAAAAAATATCCTATAACCATCTGTGGATATCCAGCTACCCGTGTACCAAAAATAGCTTGGAGAGCGAGCGTTAGGATACACAAGTAAAAAAATCACACATAATAGGCAATGATGATCAGTCCGCCAGTTAGATAATAAAAAAAATATTGGACTCGTATTTTTTGCTTTTTCAGAATTATGAAAAAATACTAAAATAAATCTCATTAAAGTTTAGGAGTTTATTTAATCGTATATTTACACAAAAAAGGCAATTAGTTTAATTACAATGTCGAGAAATTAAAATTAAAATTGGATGTCAACATTCATAGCGGGTGTTAGGTGCAGCAGGTCTTCCGGCGGTCCCGAGTACGAATTTAGTTTAGGAGTGACGTTATGCGACATTTTGACTCAATGTATCGCCTTTATTTTTTGATTACATAAAAAAGAAAAAATACGTCTTCAATGTTTTTTTTTTAATTTACATGACCGACTAATTATTAAAATTTTGTCACACCTACATATACTATATATATGAGCTACCTACTATTGTTTTAATCAGTGGTAATAAACTGAAGCCTGTTCAGTTAGTAACGGTGTCAGCCTTGTATAGTCGCCGTCACAAACACTGCCGCTTCCAATCCATTGCATAATTGCAGGTACAGTCAGGCATAATTTACGCTCGCAACATTTCTACTTTAATTAGCACTGAAAATTGGTTAGAATGAAATAACAGTTATATATATTGTCGTTGCAATGCTGTGTTATAGCTTTACCAACAACATTCAGCTAAATATACCAACCTCCCACCGATTTGGGGCATGGTGACCATTTTGACTGCTAATGGGGGTTTTCTAAAATGAAAATATTACCAGTTGGCACCACAGTGACATAAGGACTAATGGGCAAGAAGTATCAAAATCCTGTTCTGTGACTCATTAGGCGATTGTGCACTACAAGGAATTTTTGTGTCCGGCAGTCCGATTTTTAACCCCTGACAAAAAAGAAGGGTGTTGTAAGTTGAACGTGTCTGTGACTCTGTGACTCTGCGTATCTGTCTGTGGCAACGTAGCGCCCATACGGATGGACAGATCTGAGTGCGGTTTTTTTTGTGTCATAGAAAATTTTATCCCGAGTGTTCTTAGCTTTGTTTGATGAGAATCGGACAGCTTCAGCTTTTAGTGGAACAAGTCGGGGGTTTTTAATTTTTTTTTTGTTTTTTTCATTTACAAATTTAATAAGGGACCGTAAAAATCGGACTACAGGACAGTCACATTCCTTGTAGTGCACAATAGCTCATTGGCTACATCCGATGACTTTTATTTTCTATCATTATTTATTTACCAGGAATGGCCCGCAATTTCGTCGTCCATAGTTGGATAAAAAGTATTCTATAACCACCCGTGGATGCCCAGCTACTTGTGTACCAAAAATAGTTTAAATCCGTTAAGCTGTTTCTGTATGATGAAGCCACAACGACACAATATACGAACTAACAAAATGTCTAAAAAAATAATAAGTTTTCGTTTAAGTACTCGCCATATAGTCGGTAAAATCACTTATTTCTTTGGAAATATCTTATATGTACAAACTCATTTTTGCAACTTTATATAGGAACAGGATTTGTAAAATTACAATATCACTGAATCGAAACATTATTTTTGTTTGTTTGTATTGTAATAGAAGATTCCCGCAACATCGTACGCGGAGGGAAAAAGCCATAACCCTCTTTGTTTCTTCAGCGTAGTCGGGTAAAAAGTATCCTATCACCATCTGGAGAGACCCAGCTACCCGTGTTCCAAAAAATGTTGAAATCTGTTTAGCCGATTTTGCGTGATGAAGCCACAACGACACATACGAACATACAAAAAATCCAAAAGAATATTTTTCGTTTTAGTGACCTCCAAATAGTCCATTTTTTTTAAATATCTTCAATGTACAGACATTTCATTTTTACAACTTTATAATAGTATAGATGTAGGTAGTACAAGGATAGCTTGACATCCATTACCATAATATTCATCCATATTATTTAAAACCCTTTCATCTGTTTTTAACCGACTTCATAAAACGAGGAGGCTCAATTCGACAGTATGTTATATTTTTTGTATGTTTGTTGTCTATATTTGCTGCTGACTGTATCTTATGTGTTGAACAAATATGCCCAAAGTTTGATACACAGCGAGCCGGAATGTTAATGGTTTGAATTTCGTTCCCATAAATCCGTCCGGCCGGCGATCGGTCGTTCCGTTTGACGCGTATTGCTTTGAAGTTCCAGCTACTATTATGTTTGCTGAATCGTGTAGTCTCTTCGTCATTCATTATAATTTAATTATATGCATATGTTGGATTTTTGACGTTTCTAGAAAGGTTATTTACTAACTTTTTTATAATTCACGTTATTTCTTAAGTATGACAATTTATTTTTCTCATTTCATGTCTGTTACTTTTCCATAATGTATTTATATGAGAGTAACAATATGAAAACTCCAAAATAGTATGAAAATATTGAGACGCTTTTTCTGTGATTAAGATCAATAGGAAAAGAAAATAGCTTATTATATTTTAAATCCAAAACCAAATAAGAGAACAATATCTTAGAAAATGCTTTGAAAAACACATCTTTTAGCTCAACTGTACTCTATTTGTTGAGCATAGTGATTATACTCATAGTGTGATACACAGCGAGCTGGAATGATAATAGTTTAAATTCCGTACCCAAATCCATCCGGCCGGCGATCGGTCGCAACGTTTGACGCATGTTGCTCACGATTCTTTGAAGAACTATTGCTATGAAATTATTGCGAAAAAATGGGAGAACAACTTCATTGAAAGACGCTTTTTTACAAACTTTATATTAGGTGTACTTGAGCTAAGGCTTACTTATGTAAGTTAGGTGACAATGCAATATTCTGATACCATCGTGCTGATCTGATAATGGAGCCAGAAAGTGGGTATAGGAACTCTGTAATGGAATAACGCGATCCTACCGAGTTTGGGCTCTTTAGATTCATCTCCTTCAAAATTTCAAGAAAAGAGCATATCCCACCTGAAATATATGATAACATAAAAAAAATCTCGATGAGTTATTGATAAGTGTGTAATGAGTACAGTCGTAAATAAATTTTGGCACAAAAACATTTTTTTTGACAGAAACTTTTTAACATAACTGTCATTATTTGTTGAACATAGAGCTAACATGTTGACGCTAGGACTACAAATTGGCGTGAGTCGAGGCGAGGTCGAGATACATTGTCGTTATTCTGAACGTGTTGTAATCCCTCTCGCATTTTAAAACGGCAATGTATCTCGCGTTCGTCTCCACTGGCGTCAATACGTAGTGCCAGTATCTACATTTTATACAGAGTGAGTCGGAATGTTAATCGTTTGAATTTCGTTCCTATAAATTCGTCCGGCCGACGATCGGTCGTTCCGTTTGACGCATATCGCTTTGAAGTTGCGGCTACTAAACATTTGTTAAAACACGATTTTATTAAAATACTACTTTATTTTTTGATGATTTCGTAATGTTTGATATTAATAATATGCTATTGTGTGCTAGCGGTAAGAAGCAGAAATCAAATGAGACCAGCAACATGGTTAACTAAAAGGAACGAGTTATTACCAAAACCAATTACTATTGTACTCTGGAACGTATTATGAAATGTTCGGTCAATAGTACCTTTGTAAAAGAAGTTTTTAACCCTTCTAGATGCCTTCATTTTAATATTAAACTTGCTTTAAATATAAAATTGCCCTTTGTGTGACAAAACGTTGCATACAGTGGCATCCAGTTGACATCATGGTTTAAGTCCACAACGAAGACAATGGCTTTGTACGCAGGTACAATAGTAATCGCTTTTGTATGGGATTTCCACTATACTTGACATTATAAAATGGATGTCCTTACTCACCATTGCCAAGCCTAAACCTATGGACCTAAGCGATCGTGAACGCGCGCGAGGTAAGCGAAAAATGACATAAAACATTTCTAAATTTCCTGTTTCGAAGAATGTCAAGGTTCGATATGCTATGTGACAATCGGTGATACTCGTAAAAAATGCTATCTATACATATAATACAGCTGAAGAGGGTCGAAAGTCTGTACATGGAAGATATTCGAAAAAAAGTTGGCTGGGGATACTTAGAATTGATAACAGAACACGTTCTAACAGTTTTTAGGATTTTTGTCTGTTTGTCTGCTTATCTTTTTATCTGTTTGTCTGTTTATTTGTACGCGCATCACATGAAAACGGCTGATCAGATTTAGATGCAAACTTTACGAATCTGTCGAGAAAATCTTCGGCCAGGTTATAGGCTATAATTCAACCCCTAAAAGGGACGGTAGCCACTACACTTGATTGAGTTAAGTTTGCACCCGAATCTTATGGCGCTACTTAGGAAGGAGGTGCAAAATTTTCTCAAACCTACTCTATTTGTTTCTCGAGCCTACGAACTATCGAGTACCCCGCTAAACTAATAGGTGGCGCTAAAACAAATATCTTATAAATAAATAAATATTACAGGACAATTTTTACACAAATCGAACTAGTCCCATAGTAAGCTCAATAAGGCTTGTGTTATGGGTAATAGACGACGATATATTTAATAGATATATTACGTATATACATAGAAAACATCCAAGACTCAGGAACAAATATTTATGCTCATCACACAAATATTTGCCCTTACCGGGATTTGAACCCAGGACCTCAGCTTCACAGGCAACGTTACTCCCACTGAGCTAAACCGGTCGTCAAATTTATGATATAACTTAAGCCACTGAGAAAGCATTTTGCCAAATTAACTATAAGTTCAGAAGAGGGGGTACGGATATCGACACATTTAATTGAATAATTGATTTAATCATACGACAAAATACGAGATAAGTGGCTCGGTGGTATCAACAAGGACGAGGCTCACATGTGCAGGAATTCGCCCAGGTACTGCTTCAGGTGGGAGAAGGACTTCTGGAGGAAACCAACGCCCTGGTTCGATTACCAGAGACGTTATGCAGGATCATTCCGTCCGATGAAGACCACATTCGGAGCGTAGAGGGAGACCTGAGCCAGGTGACGCGACATGAGAACTCTTGGGTTTGTGAGAGAGCTGTGAATGCGCGGATATTGGCGGAAATCGAAGGTGAACAGGCAGTATATAATTCCATTAACACTGTCGTGGATGAAGGCAACGTCACAACATACCCGATGGAGTTCCTAAACTCATTGAGCGCTTCAGGACTCCCAGCACACACAATGGGGAATGGATGAAAATTTTCAAAAATCTTGAAAATTTTGTTTATAGGTAGTAATAATTCTCCTTATTGTCAGAAAAAAATACAGATTTTTCTGTTGCTTGGAAAAAAATAAAAAGATGAAAAGTTGTTGGTGGGCCTATATACCTTCAGCATTGATATTTTCGATAAAAAAAATAATATAAAAAAAGAACCGACTTCAAAATAAACTAAAAAGCCAAGTCGTTTCTTTTTTCATTTCATTTATTTTATTTTTTGCTTTTTAGTGATGGATTTTAGTAGTGATGTAAAATATTTTTTAGAGCCCAGAATGGGAAGATTGAAGAGGCACTTTGCACGCATCTCGAGTCTTGGGAAGTAAGAAATGTGAAAGTTGGTTAGTTCATTGTACCTTCCATCATCAGCTCAGCATGAAATGATGACAACCAGAGGAAAACAACTGATAACTTTAGAAAAATATATAAAAAACTTTGTTAGTGCCTATAATATGTGAGGGTTTCTCTCGATTTCCCTGGTATTCCATCATCTGATCCTGACTTGGTGATAAGGAGACTACTTTAGGGGCACACTGTAAGGAATATGACTAACAGTCTTAACGTATCTGCCCCTATTATAGGCAGATGATTTTTTTAAGAATATCCTCTAACTCTTAACTATTAAAGAGTTGTACCTTCCGTCATCAGCTCAGCATGATGAGATGATGACTACCATATGCAAATACTTAAATAACTTAAAAGAATATATGAAAAACGTTCTAAGTGCTTATAAAATTTGAGGATTGCCCTCGATTTCCCTGGGATCCCATCATCAGGTTCCAACTTGGTGGCAATGGGACCACCTCAGGAGTATATCCTTTGAAATATCCTATCGGCGATGGCGGAGTAATCGGTGAACATACATAAAAAAAAACAAACTGTTGAACATAGAACCTCCTCCTTTTTTGGAAGTCGGTTAAAAATGGCTGTAAATGTACTGTTATTTTTGCCGTACCGTATAAGACGGGCATAGAGGCCCACCAACACCTTTTCATCTTTTTATTTTTTTGTAAGCAACAGAAAAATCTGTATTTTTTTCTGACAATAAGGAGGCTTATTCCTACCTATAAACAAAATTTCAAGATTATTGAAAATTTTCATCCATTCCCCATTGCCCTGAAAATTGGAGTTCCGATCATGCTTCTTCGGAATTTGTCACCTCCAAAGTTATGCAACGGAAACAAGCTAAAAGTAGTGCAGCTGCAGCGAAACCTCATCGAGGCGCAAATCCTGATGGTGTACGGCGTCGGAGAAGCCGTGTTCATACCCCGCATCCCCCTCATCCCAGAAGCAGCCTTCTCGCACGGGCAGCTCTACGGGGCGTGCTCGCGCGTCACCAGCTACACGGAGCTGTTCGTGCTGATGCCCACCGGGAAGACTCACAATGGGGTGTACAAAAAATATTGTAAAATGTCAACGTTATGTAAATATACTATACATACCTACTTTTGGAGTATGTATGTACCATATTTAGTTATGCATACATAAACGTAACTTTAAATAAAATGTAAATACTTGGCCTCACGTTTTTGATATCTATATTCACCTTTCCTCTAATCTTACTTCTAAATAATATTAGACCTAAATTCGAAAGTTTGTTAGGAAGTATGGATTTCTATGTGTTCTTGCCTTTTCATGCTTAGACTGATTTGACTGGAGAACCATTTTGGATGATATTTGTCATGGACTTGATTTGGATAAGGACATAAAAATAGAAAAGTGGTGCTGTATCGTCCGATATACACCTACTAAGTATACCTATACTCTATGTCTTTTAAACCACGTCAAACATTTGAATAAGGGCGAAAAACTATTGATTTTGGTGTAGTTTTATTTAGTGGTAATTGTATAATATTTTATCTGGACTTTACTTTAAGTTACGTCACCAGGGGAGAGGAGTGAAGTAGCCGCTTACTGACACATACCGAATTCCACGCAGGCGGAGCCGCGGGCACAGCTAGTATACTTCTATTTGGCCATCTAATTCAAATATTTATTCTGCAAGCAGGCCTTGAGGCAGGCACTAAAGTATCTGATTTTACAATAAAGAAAAAACATTCTCAATCAGATAATGACATGTTCATAGCAATATGATGCAACAGACTCCTGAGAACAGAGACCTGGGCACACTTTGCAGGGAGATGTATATTGTCTACGGGTCCATTATATTATTTTTTAACCTATATTATAAAAGTTTAAAGTATATCTATAGTATAAAGGTTTTTCTCGAGTCATGTAGAATTATATAATTGACATTCTATATTTAATCCACCCATACTAATAGTATAAATACAAAAGTGTGTCTGTCTGTCTGTCTGTTACCTCTTTGATTTAGTATGGAGATAGTGTGAGTCCCGGGCAAGGACATAGGCTACTTTTTATCCCGGAAAAGTACCCTTATCCGCGATAAACGAATTTAAGGCGGGCAGAAGCTAGTTTTCAATAATTAATTGTTTGCACTCATTAGTTTTAATTCTCTTAAACATTTGTATGCCTGTATATAGGCTGAATACATGATACTTTATAATTACATTTAACTACTTCGTACTACTTATATTCTAGGCAAATAAATCTTTGAATCATGACTCTATACTAACAGAGATGTAAAGGATCCATAGGAGTCGAAAAAAGGATAAAAGAATAATTTTAAATAACATTATGTGTAAAAAAAGCTTATACTAAATTTAATGGAAATGTAGAGAGTCTCCATGGTCGAAACTTTAAATCGTCAAAGAGACGTTTGTACAGTTATAGAATGTAGAATAGAGAGTGATATAACTCTAATGCTAGGAGACGCCGTGGGATAAATAAGTATCTAGTGTAATTAAACAAACCTTCCCTGTTGATGCTACTTTACTTTTGCATTTTCATCCGAGTTACACATGTATGATAATGGCAAGCAATACGATTTCAGACCAAGGTGATTTTAAAGAGGCCAAACTCGGTAGGATTGCGTTGGTTTGTTACAGAACTCCTATGACCACCTTTCGCCTTCATCATCAAATCAGCTCAATGTTATCAATTATCATAATATTGCATTGTTACTAAACTTAAAAAGTATGCCAATTTTTAGCTCAATCGGAAACCGGGAATTGGGTCAAATTTAACTTGCAAGATTTGACCCAAAAAACAATAACAGCAACAAACAACAACAACAAAGATCGCCAGTTAAATAAAACACGAAGCTAACTAAAAGGTTGTCAAAATACTTTGAAATATGAATGGAAAAATTTTCAAAGCTTGTTAATAAAATGAAGTTTTTTTTTGCGTACGCTACAGAAATAAGAAATCATTTATTGTCATATTGTGCATATACAAAAGTTGGTACAGAAAAACATTAGAGAGAGTCCCAATCAACCGTTTTACGGTATTCAATAGTATACTAAAGCAACAAATCGACTTTTAGGAACAACCAAGGATTTGTGCATAACTGTTAGCTTTTCCTTATTGCATTTAATGTTTAAAAGTTCCGAATGGTTCCTAACTTTGCAGATTTCAAGACTATATAAACTCGTACTGTCAGTATACTATATTTAAACAATGGCTTAAAAGTGTCAGATGGTATGTTAGTGGCATTTTCCCACAGTACCTCACCGTAGCGCCATGCAGAACATACATAACTGTGATACAGTAGCGCTGTGCTTTCCGAAGTTATAAGTCTTAGCTTTTACAAAATCATTAAGGGTCGATTTTACCAACGTAGTATAAGTCTTATTCCAATAATAAATCATTAATTACTCGTGAGTTAACTTATTTTACGTTTCACCAATATTTAACTTAAGGATAAAATCTCTACACTAGAATAAAATCTTACACCGCCAATTTCGGCTGCGTAAACTGTTAATTGTAGATACGTATTGTCATTGTCACTGTCAAGTCAATTCCATACTAATTTATTTCACAATTGATGTATTACCCGAACAAATTGAAATACACAGTAGTAGCACCATTGCTCGAACATTGGACAAACTGTCTATCGTACTTGGGTGCATTACGATTTTATTCATTTCTTCTTTCAACGTTACTGAGTAACTATGCGAAGGGTAAGTTATCCGAAGACTAGCGTGGTGAAACGAATTTGTAGTTAACCATCGAGTAAATTATTAGAGTAAAGTTATACTGGGGCAGCCACTCTCATGTAACATAAATATTGGTGAAATCGACCGTATAAAAGCAGTATTTCCAATTATACTCTCAGTATTTTTTTAAACTTCAGATTTCCGGATCGGTAGCCTAACGACTATTTGTTTAAGCGGGTAGAGGAAGGATTTTCCTCAAATGGCGGAAACTTTTAATTAACACTTTTTTTTAAAAGATTTCTTTAATTATTTATCCGAAACTCGTTAAAAGAATACTTTATATAACCGTTTCACTAATAAGTAATAATCAAGTTATGTAGTTTCAAGTAATTTGCTGTAAACGTTTTCGTTAAATAAGGTTACGGTGGCTGATTAACATCAGGCAAGCCGTACGCTTGTTTGCTACCTTAGTAAAATAAAAAGAGCATTTTTTTGCTATTATTTTAGTGAAGATCTGATGATGGGATCCATGAGGAATTGAAGGAACTCCTAAAATTTTGTAGGCATACATATGGCGATTATGGTATTTTAAGAAATATAGCATTTGCATTCAGATACTGGAAATTGGTGAAGTGGGAATGATGAGGAAGACCACAGAAGGTCAGTGGAACTCGTCAACAATAAATGTTTTACGGGGGACTATTAAAATAGCTAAACTACTTCATAGTCGCAAATTGAAATGTCCTGATGATAATGGTACCATCGGATTAATGATTTGATGATGGAGCCGGAAGGTTGGCATAAGATCTCTTTAATAAAATGTTAATGTATCCTAGCCGTGTTTGGGCTTGTTCGAATCGTCATTAGATATACTTTTAAGTAATGATTAGCTAAGAAATGTAAATTAAATTAACTTTTTAACAAAAAATAAAACTGCATAATTTATTTTCTTCAATTAACTTACAAGTAACCGTTTTTCCTCATTGTTAATTGATACTGAATTTACCTGAATGAATTAACCGTAGTCCATGCATTAAGTGTCCTACCATGAAAGGGAAGGTCATTTTATACGTCACAACAACTAGATAAAGATAATAATAGAGGGAAAAGTAAATAACAAAAGGAAGAGGGGAAGATATAGAAGGACATACACATGGAGCAAATAAAATGAAATAAGAACTAAGAAATGCTTCATCACACAAATAATTACCTATAAACTTCTTACCGATAAGCTTTTACATAGATGATGAGGAATAAGATTGGTGTCGTGCTGAATACAAATACAACGCTCTTTTCTCGTACATGTGTATAAAACTGTTTTGGTATTGATATTATGAGTAGAAGATGCCCGCAACTTCGTACGCGGAGGGGAAAAGTCATAACCCTTTTTTTTCTTTAGCGTAATCGGGTAAAAAGTTTAGTTTAGTAATTCTATAACCATCTGGAGATACCCGACCATCCGTGTGCCAAAAATTAAGATAGATTTTGCGTGATGAAGCCACAACGACACATACAAACATACAAAAATCCAAAAAAAAAAGCTTAGTTAACTCCGAATAGTACGTAACAACCATTTTTTTGTAAATATCTTCAATGTACAGACATTTCATTTTTACAACTTTATAATAGTATAGTATCTTTCTTCCTTCCAGTGGTAAGAATTTTCTGAAAATAAATTCTTAAGGTAATTTTCAATCTTGGAGATTAAAATTTGTAAGAAATTCACGCGAATGGAGTCGCAGGGACATCTAGCTTACTTGTTTTTTAGTAAACTTAATAGCAGATTAAGTAGATAAACTTTATATAGAAATTCCATATAACGTATGCCAGTTATTTTTTCGTTCTAGTGTATTGAAAATAGAAAGCAATAAAATAAGCAATATTTTCGATGTAAACGAACCCATTTCGATAAATTGTAGATATTCTAAGAATGGCTGACGAAAATACCTACGGTAATTACAGTCGCACTTCAGATATTTACGTCGTAAATTGAGCCCGCATGTTGCACTTGCGTCACTTTTGAACTTGTATCACCAACATAACAAAAGATAGTACAGTAAAACAACCGTAACCTTTTGACCGCCAAGCAGCAAAATAATACGACGGAACCCCAGTCGACACAGTAAATTAAAAAAAACCTTTTAAAAAAAATAGTGATAGCAGAACGAGGTGTTGATATTATATTCTTAGCTTTTTAACCATGAAATTTGGTCGCCCTATGCCGATGCTGGCGTTAGTGGCACACATTTTTGATGACGGGATTAGTCGTCTTTCGCGCACAAAGGGATAATATGAACGTCCCTCACTGAGTTTACCATTTGAATTCATGTTTCATAGGTCGGTTAGTGGAGGGGGTGGATTAACATTTAAGTGTCCTTCGTGTTTCTACTATTTGCTGTATAAAAGGAAATTACAAGAAAAAAACGATGTCTGCTGTTGTTAATTCTGTTGTTGCATTTCTTATTCAATTAATTATAGCATAAATACATGACAACGGTGTTAAAAAATATTTATTTACCTTCAATTTCACCGGTCGCCCAGCCGAGGTTGCAGTCTATGTCCCCCGATTTCGTATGAAAATAGTGGTTTGGGCCCTGGACAACCATGTTTTCTGCTAAACCATGATTTCTGCTAAATTGAAGACCAAAATCTGACAGTTCTCATCTTGATTATTTAAACAAATAAACATTATTTCATAAAAACATGAATGAGAAGTCGTGCAACCAGTAATATTAGGGTAAGATTTATTGATAAAAATACTGATACTTTAACCAGTATGCAGTGATCACGGCGAAAGTGTGCCCGTTGACGTAACATTTTGGTCTTGAATTAAAAATCAGAGTATAGAATATGTTTTTTGCGAGATGTATCATATATATTCAAATACACTGTTTAGTTAGCTATAAGAACTTATACATTTTATGAAATACACGTGTTATGGTAACTAATAACGAAGAAAAAGCTATAGGACAAGAAAACATTGATTGGCTTCTTAAACTGAACGCTCCTGGTTCAGTTTAAGATTCGTTTTATAGCTTGTGTCCTAAAAAAATATATTTAGTCCGTTAGGTTGATTATTAGAAAATATTGGACACGTATTTTTTCTTTTGTCAATTAAACAAAAAAACATGAAGATACAGCCCGTTAAAGTTCCCCGTGACGTCACTGCGTGATGCCGTTTTTGGCACGGCGTGACGTCATGCGCCCCCACTCCCAAACTTTGACGCGCTTTATCTTTGTCTTTTTTTTGTTTGATTGACAAAATAAAAAATACGTGTCTAATATGTTTTGATAATCGAACTGACGGACTAATTAAATATATTTTTTTACCCCGAAAACTACCCTATTAAAATAAAACATTGAGGGAATCCATACAATGGATTTCCGAGTGCGAGTGCTTTTCACACTTGTTCAGTTTTTTTTCGTAAATTAATGGACTGCATTGGGTTGTTCATAATCGAACAATTCAGGGAGCTAATGTTAAGTATTTCATAGTGTTATGTAAAAACTTGGCCTATTTTTTTAAATGTTTTTGTTGGGATATATTTATAATTTGGCGGATTTATAAGGCCTTTATCATTTTCTATTTTAAAACTAGCCATTGAAAATATGGCAGTGCTAAAACTGACGTCTAAATTGTTTACCCCAATAGGCGACTTGGCTCAGAGTCAAAACAAGCCACTATCGCGTTTCGAATATTGCTTACTGACTTTTTAGAAAATTCGGTACGAGTTTTCTGCGCACTGCTTTTTCAGATGAATATTACCTTCGTATATTTAGTTATATACTTCGTATATATAGTTTAGTCATCAAAGGAAATAAGCGGATTATATCGCGAATATTGTTTTATTTGAGTTCCCCACGTTTCGGAAGCTTTCCAGCTCTCGTGTTCATTTCACGGATAGTCAAAGCTGGAAGCTGAAATAGGGAGCTGAAAGGCTTCCAAAACGTCGCGTACTCAAATATGCGCGATATAATTAGCTTAAATTGCTTTATTGAAACATTTGAAACGAAACGCTTGCAAGTACAATTATAAAAAAATATTGAAATACGTGGTAAGTATATAAAAATAAAATGAAAAATATAAAAAAAAAATATTTTCTTAAATTTAAATTCTTTAGTTTTTTAAATATCTGTAATCCCTCAACGGCCAATTTTTTTATTTACTTTTTTTTATAAATTGATATTTTGAGGCAAAAACACGTGCAGCAAAAACATCTTGAAATTCAAAATGTACGTCGATTAAGTTTGCACCTAAAACGGAAGAAAAGAAAAAAAATACCCTTCTAATGAATGACACCTTCCCATTGGTTAATTAAATAAAATATAATAAAACAATTAAACGGATTATATCGCGTATATTATCTCATTTTAGTTCCCGACGTTTCGGAAGCTTTCCAGCTCTCCATGGTCACGGGTGGGTCACGGGTCCACCCGTGACCCACCCGTGATATAATCCGTTAAATTGTTTTATTTCAATGAGTAATAATCGCGGAAACAGAAGAAAATATTAAAAATATAATATATTGAACAATACTATAAAACTAAACAATTAAACTAAAACAACATAAATCTAAATTAAATCTAATAATGGCCCCTGCGACATTGTACCGAAGATGCTGGCGGCGTTTCCTCGCTGAATCGCCAGACTGATTCTTTGAGCGAGGAAACCGCCAGCTCTCCGGTCGCCAGTGACTTCTGTAAGCCTCTTCGAAACGTCTTTGAAGAGGCTTAATTTATTTAGACTTGCAGCACACGACTGTGCTTGGTCCAATTGCTGTTCCAAACAAGCCGACGATTACTTTGTCGGCCTACTTACGCGAACTTTTGTGACCTTGATTTATACTACCTATTGCTACATTTCAGTGAAAAATACTGCTTATCAGAGTTTAATAACCCCTGATTTTATGAAACCGAACAACCGAATAAAGAGAAAACAAGATAGGTCACCATCTTTCGAGGTATTCAGTGCAATTTATACGGTTTTTCCTCAAAGTTTCCATTTTTTGCCTTTCCGGAGGAAATGGTGATTCCGGTCCCCTTAGGTTTTGTGTCAATACTGTTCACGGCTATATTAACTACGTTGTATGAAGTCGCCGGAAAAGTAAACAATATTGGGCACTCTCTGATCAGATCATAGATTTTAGATTCCTTCGCTTACTCTATTCAAGCACTCGCGCCAAATAACAACTTTGCAGCCTTGCATAACAAATAACTATTGATACCTTTATATCGTTTTAAATCGTAGTTTTAAAGAGTAACTAAGGAGACGTAAACATGGCATGGTACGACAGCATCATAAATATGTATACACTTTAGTAAGGTGTTAAGATACTAAAATGGGTACATATTTATGATGCTGGCTCATATTCATAGTGTCGTGTAGAAAACAGTTGACTGTCCAATTTGCCTAAATTAGAGAAACAGATTTGATTTAGGCTGTTTCGAAACTATTTTTTTTTATGCTACTGAGGTGGCAGACAAGCGTACAGCCTGCCTTATGTTAAGCAGTCACCGCAGCCTATGAGCGCTTGCAACGCCAGGGGCATTACGTGCGTGTTGCCAACCGTTTAAGAAACTAATTCCAATGTTACCTCTATTCCCCAGGCCTGGCCGTCCCGTTTGTCGAGCTGACCGTGGCCCACGCCTCGGTCCTCACCATCCTGGCCATCAGCTTCGAGCGCTACTATGCCATCTGCGAGCCTCTCCGTGCCGGCTACGTCTGCACCAAGACCAGAGCCACGCTCATCTGCGCGCTGGCTTGGTTCTTTGCTGCTCTGTTCACCAGGTAAAGAATCTATCGACTGTCATTTACCCTTAAAAAAATAGCAACTGAAGATGGCACCTATTGTCAGCGAATTCCTTAAGTCCCTAGCAAGCTTGGCCGAATTTCACCTTCCAATACAAACGGAGTTTCGTTCTCATTTTAGAACTACGTGTTGGATTGTAACGAAACATTGCATATATAATGACATGAGGTACCTATATCTAGGCCTATAAATAGTTTATATGGCTCTAGTTTATAAAACAAACGAAATACAGCAAAAAGAGTTTTGTATGAAAAACTTAAATTCGCTGTATTTTTTTTACTGGGTGCGTAACGGTTGCTATAACAACTTTTGGTATAATATTTTCTTCTGTGTCCGCGATTATTACTCATTGAAATAAAACAATTTAACGGATTATAGCGCGTATATTATCTCTGAAATTAGGATGCTTTTTAATCTCAATAGCCTCGCGTAGCATTCTGGGAAAATATCTTTTTTCTTTGGCAGGGATAGAAGGTTTATCAAACTTAATTGAGTGGTTTGGTTTGTCAATGACATGTTCACAGACTGCAGACCTATCCACTCCACCACTCACTCACTCTATCCTTGCCAAAGAAAAAAGATATTTTCCCAGAACGCTACGCGAGGCTATTGAGATTAAAAATCATCCTAATTTCAATAGAGAAGATGGATTGTCACTACCACCAGCTTGGGATCCTGTAATACATCTCATCAAGGAACAAGCGAGACACAGGACTGCAAAACCTTAATTTCCGAACGGTGTAAAATATCTTATCTGTTTAAAAAGTAGTTTAATAGCCTCTGTTTTTAAAATATTATAATTAGTAATGAGGTAGCCTGGGAGTTGTTTTTCTTTGCAGCGTTTCTTTTCTCCTCAGTACGCCTCATTTGTGAAATGCTGCTTGGTAAATTATTAGAATAAAATAATTAAGCCCTTCTGGCACATGTGTAACTGTCTTTACAGCTTAGGCCCATCTGGCATGTATGTACACCTTAATTTGTTTTTTTTTTCAAAAATGGGTAGTTTGCACAAATTGTAACTTTGACAGAGGAAAAAATACATCATTTCTCAGTCCAACTGTGACCATGGAAAGCTGGAAAGCTTCCGAAACGTCGGGAACTAAAATGAGATAATATATACGCGATATAATCCGTTAAATTGTTTTATTTCAACTTTTGGTATATTATTGGTCAATATAACGATTAAGGGATATAATGCACTTTTGGTATAACAATATTTGGTATATTCTGATATGATCTAACTATCATCAGGTATAATGAACTAGTAATATAACAACTATTAATCTAACAGTTACATGGTATAACGTATATGTGATATAACTATGTTCGATATAACGCTCAGTGGGTATAATGTAGTATAATTTTTACTATTGCAGGAATACAATAGCACGTACACAATACAGGAATTTCAGCTTATCTATTTCACTTTAAGGTAGGTCCGACTTAGGTTAGGTTAGGTACGACGAGGAGCGAAGCGAGGAGGAGTGTTAGGTTGAACTGCGACCCTAACGAGCGAGCGAGCCGCGCAGGTCTATATCAAGTGAAAAATAAACCAACCATTGCTAATTGTACCATAAGGCAGGTCCGACTTGGGTTAGGTTAGGTACGACGACGAGCGAAGCGAGGAGTGTTAGGTTGAACTGCAACCCTAACGAGCGAACGAAGCGAGCGAGCCGGGGTGGTCTATATTGAGTCTTGCCTTTTGCCTTTTGTACATACATTATAATTTCTTACTCACCATTTAACGTTGATTTACCCATACGTAATATTTTTATATCTTTTAATACATTATACCACTGATGCTTATAGCATATATTCATTATACTTGGTACCAAAATTTGCGTTGTACCAAAATTTTTATTACCCATTGAACATTATACACCATGAAATTATCAATTTAGTTGTTATATCAAAAGTTTATTATGCCCCCTAAGTGATTATATTCTATGAAATTATATCAAATGTTGTTATATCCAGTGAAAATATATCAAAAGTTGTTATACCGATTATTACACGCCCTTTTTTACTATGGTATCTGAAGCTACATAAACTAATTACAGGCCTGCATATACCTTAACTTATTCTAAGTACTAAGTTTCAAAGCAAACTAGCTAGTCGCTTTAAAATGAGAGCGTAACTACATTTGTATGGAGAACCGAGCTTACCGGGGATTCTTAAATCAGTCTCTTCTACCCATCCCAAGCAGCGTACAAGCTGCAAAAAGTTGCTGCCACAACAAGATCAAGCAGGCTTATAAGAGCTTATACAGCCTTTGTAACACTCAAACTAGAGTTATAATGGCTGAAGAAGCTGGCATACTGCAAGTGTGATTTTTGGAGTGGATATGGTAAAAGAGAATCAGGGAACTCACTAGCCAAGAGTGGCGAATGGCTAACTTCAAGCTTGACAGTCCACCGCTGTGGTGGTGTTTGAGGCATCATTATAAGTGATTTGACTGCTGTGATTGCCAAGGTTTATGCCCTATGTTTTACCATGCTCTGTTACTTACGAACGGTCGATTAACGGCTGAATACCTGCTAAATGGTTGACGTTGATAAACATAATCTCCCGTTAATAAGGGAGAGTATGGCAAAATTGAGTCTAAAATTGGCAACGTGCTTGGTGGACTCCAGTATGGAGCCTCTGTGATGTGATGGAAATTAAGATCAACGAGGTTTTCTACTTGCTTTTGTAAAAGAGTTACAAGGCAGCATCCTCCATCGGGTCTCTTATGGAAACCAGTTGAGGAAACAGAATTATTTTTCGTGATTCGAAACCAGATTTCTAAAAAAGAAAAATAATTCTGTTTCGTCAACTGGTTTCGAACCTGTGGTTTCAAAAACGGCCGAAGAGGTTCGCGTTATTGCGCGATAGATGAATGATACAACATCCGTCACTTTCCTACCTGTATTCACTATACGGATGTTTTATCATTTCATCTATTACGTGATATAAGCGCGACCATAAGAATCATTAAGCCCAAGAGTACAGTCAAGGGTAAAGATAAGTAAACATCACAAAATCTCATAAATATATATCCAAACCTTATTACTATGACAGTAAAGTTGGTGTGTGCATATTTTGGAAATTTTTGGTGTATTTTTATTTTTGCCCGTGACAATATAACTTACAATGATGACTGCGATCGCGAAGCCGCATGCGAAGTGCGTCCAACCTTTTTAAATTGTTGCCTGACCGTGAGTTTGACATAACAGACTTACAATTATCCAAAAAGATGTATTTTTTACAAGTACACCGCCAAACTATTTCAAGGTTTAATATTCGACAGTTGCCTTTGTGGCCGGGAGTTGTTTTTGATATAATATTATGTATTTTTCATTATAGCCTTACGTGCCAGTTTTGGCTAGGATATTGCTTTTACTGATGGCCACATGAAAACCAAAGGCTAATGAAACTAGTTTTGCTTGCGTCCGCTTCAAATGAACTGCAACCATACTTGCAGTTCTATAATTAGTAAACATATACCTACATCTAAAGGTGCAATTCCTTGCATCTCGGCCGATTGCAGCCGCGCGTGATCTCCGCGGCTGATACGACCATAGTTAATGTACGAAAATGTATGGCGTCGTTTCCAAAGACTGCGAAGGACGCGAGCGGCCTACGACAGATCTCGGCCACACGCGGCTTGGTGTGTCTCGAAATGTTCAGAGATGATGAGAGTCAGTGTTGTTCCTCGATCCCTTCCTGTCGTATGTATGTACCGAAGTCTGGGGAACTGATATCATATAATTTTGCTGTTGGACCCATTTATGAATATCTCGTCTTCTCTCGCTGAAAAGCTTTTTCCTCCGTTCCCAGACATGCTTGCTCCGTGAGATGCAAAAACATACTGAGCATGTAGTCACACGTACCAGCCGCATGCCGCCAACGTCTGTCGTAGGCAGCGTGACTTCGGCAACGGCGCTATACATTTTCATACACTGACTATTGTCGCATCAGCCACGCGCGTCAATCGCGCGCGATCGAACACGCGCTATCTGCGATCGGCTGCGATGCACGGAAATACACCTTTAGAGCTTAACCACTGAAGATGACCGTAATAATATTAATATTTGATGCATTTTAGCGGAAGGCGAGGTAAACACGTAGGTAGAGCAGACAACTAAAATATTCATATTTCTACAAACGCATACAAAAAAAATATCACCTACAAGTAAAAAAGCACCCACACACCGACACATTATTGTATAAGCCGGCCCGCGATTTTGCGGGAACTTTGGCAGACGGGAAAGTACTTATCCGGATGGGATATCCAGTGGCTAAATACTCTAAAGGTGCGTCCACATTTGTATCATTTGCCCGAATCAGATCATCGTCGCGTTGCATGATCGTGTGTCACGATCTCGCGTTTGGACGTTGCGCCGATCCGATCACTCGAAATCCATTTGCTACGCGTATCACACAGTTGTATCGGAAGAGTGCGGCATTATCGGCGCGCCGACAGTAAGCGTCCAAGCAGCGCGATACGCAGTCATGCTACGGCACGGTGATCGGATACGAGCAAATGATACAAGTGTGGACGCACCTTAAGACTTACATATACATATATTAACTTATTATTATTGATTTTAATCCACAATGTTGTATATATTGTATTTAGTTAATGCAAATGACATGTATGAATTATTGAATAAATAAATATGAAGTATTTACCTATAAATTTCGCTCTAACGAAAATTTTGTTCTGATAAATAGAAGACTTTTGTCTTAAGTAAGACAAAAAGGAGAACACGCGCTCGATCGAACATGGCTCACTATTTCATTAATTCGATAATCGCGAAATTTTATACTTGGACAAATTTGAGAATTTGTCAATATTTCATATTGGAAATTTAAACTTACACTTACAGGACATCTTAATTTGATACAAGATTTTTTATATTCATATTTTCTGACGTCTATACCTTGTAGCAGTTGAATATTGCTTGTATTGTTCCAAGGCGAAACCGAAAATTAGCTCCAAAATCGAAGCGTTTTACGATTTTACAATGAAAGTCGCAATTTATTATGGTTTATTTAAATTTGTCTTCATCTAAGATCGAAGTTAAATTAAAACTTGAGCCTTGAACTGATGAAAGAGATTTAAAATAACTCTGTTTATTCTAAAATTCCGGAATGTAGAATAACAGTTGTGATAATAAGTACATTGACTTCAACAAAAAACGCCCGCAACATTAGACCGCAATGTTACATCGCCATCAATTCTATTTCAACACAAATCTATGTTATGGAACGTTAATTAAGTGATTATTAGGTTTACTCTGAAAACCGGCAGCGGATTGCGTCTTTTCATAGCTCCATAAATTTTATCTTACCACTTGGTCATTATAAACACTGCAAGAAAGACGGGTGATAACTGTATCGCATGAAAAACGACGTCACGGCCTTTTATGTAAGACAGGATGTAAGTGCCTGCTTCCGCAATGACATTCGTCGCCGCATTCGCATGGCATGACAAAGGTTGGTTAAGATACTAATACTCCATCTACTCCTTGTGTTGTTTTCCTTATGGCGAATGGTCGTGACCTCCGCGAATCATTTGTTAGACAATTGCTCTCCACTTGTTTCGATCTTCAGCAGTATGTATGGCTTCGTGGATATTTTTATCACTAGTGGCGCGGATCGGATTTATCCAGCGTCTTTAGGACTTTTTTCTCTTGGTAGCCTTTCCTGTATTTTTCCTGGTTTTTAGGCTGTCACTCTTTTTTCTGAAAATTTGTCTAAAGAAACCAAACATTCTACGGATTTAACTAAATTGTGATAGATTGATAATATTTTTAGTTATTAAAAAATAAACAAATATTTACACATAGAGTTACACTTAGAGAACTTGTCCCATGGTAAGGTTAAGGCTTGTGTCATATTATAAGTACTAGACAACGATATATTTACCCTTACCGGAGTTTGAACCCAGGACGGTCAGCTTCGCAGGAAGCGGCACTCCCGTTGAGCTAAACTAGTCATCAAAAGTTTTTTTACATGTTCTCTTGGGACGACGAAAAGGAAGTTAAGATACTGATTGACAGCTATATTATTATAGGGTTATTGACAGAAGGAAAAGCTAATATTTTTAGATGTTTTATTACCCGGACTATTTACCCACGGCTTTACGATATTGACGGCGATAAACCGCCGGGTAAATATTTGGTCGGCCGATGTTTGCCGTAAATCCCGCAAATTATAAGCTGTCCAGTATCACGCGGTCAAGTATATTACCGCTTTTTTTAATAATAACCGCTACCATTAATTTTGTTTCATCTTAAAAAAATATGTTCAAAATGCATCGGTATATCAGATGAAATTATACACGTGTACAACGACGTAATGTATAAATAGTAATTAGTAGTAATATAGTAGGTATTATTGAATGAATTAATAAAATCGATTATGTCAGACAACAATATGGCCGATATATAAATACCTTAAAGATTGTCATGCATATAAAGAACAATAATAATAACGCCTAGGTGACATTTTAACTGAATCAAAAAATATTTATCACTTCTCCTGCTCAAAAAGTACGAAATATTAGCTTCGCGAAGCGAGAATAAAATAGTACATTTAGCCCCTAGGGTTTAAAAGAAAGCCATATAATCCCTTACAAATTTCTATGACACTGAAAAAAAAAACTTGTGGCCAGCTACATACTCCTTACGAATAATTAAAAACAAACAAATCAACCTGATCAGATGGGACAAACTTTCTGATAGAATTGCTCAAACTGCACTTTTAGTTTTTCATGATATATACAATTTTAATGTTAAGTGAAAAGCAGAGTGTTTAACACGTGGTTAAAGGCCATTATGACACTCAGACATATTTGTCCGCGCATACTTCGTGAGCTCGTCCAAATAATCACTTCGTGTCATAATGGCTTATTTTAGCCCCTTGTCAAACAATCTACTATTTACTATTCAATAATGACGGAAATCAGTTGGGTGGCAGGGGAACTACAATAAACACACGTTCAAGTTTTATTATATACAACATCATCATCAACCTGTTGCAGTCCACCGCTGGACATCAGTCTCTGGTCTCTTCAAGGGTGATCCACTGAGCACGATTATCAGTCACTCTCTTCCAGCTACCGACAGCCACCCTGCTAATATCATCACTCTACCTTGCCAGAGGGCGTACTACGCTTCTTTTGCCGAGACGCAGTCTCCACTGGAGAACACGTCTACCTCGACGGTTATCGATTCTTCTTGTTTGCTAATTCTTTGGGGTATGTTCTTTCACTTTGGTTTTGTGAGTCCATGATACCATACCTCACAGAAACACCGAAAATAGTCCTCTTCATAGCTCGCTGATTAATTTTGAGTTAATGAGCTAGTCGTACCGTGTGTGTCCTCGTCTCAGCACCATACGTCATGACTGGTAGGACGCACTAGTTGAAGAGTTTAGTCTTCAGGCTTTGTGTGATGGGTGACGAAAACATTCGACGAAGCTTTTTTCATAGGTACAGATATCTGTCGTTCTCAAACTAAAAGACTAGTATGACGACGGCGAAAGCCTTTTCGCACTAGAGCACTAGACAAATTGGTAATTTACGTCCATTTATCCGTGTCGATGCATTTGTGGCCGCATCGCAAAACCCACAACCGGTGGGTGATTTTGTGCAAATTGCTGTTTGATCCACCTCAATCTGACTTGAGTGAATACTTTTATTGCTGGATTATTGGTAGAATAAAGTATGTAAATCAACCTGCACCTGGATATATTATAATAGGGCTTGGCCTGGGCAATAAGCGTAGTTTGACAATTCTTCTGTAAACTCTTCTACGATAAATGTAGCCTCTGTCACCCTTTGGTCTACATTATGGCTATGACTTATTGTATGAAACCAATTATCCGATGAACTGACTTTACCAATGAAGGATTAATAGCGACTAGTGTGAAAGCCGCTTCGCATTAGTAAAACAGAGATAATTCACGGCCATTAATCCGCGTCGATGCAAATCCGGCTGCTCCGCAAAACCCGCAGCCTACGGATGATTTTGTGATAATATCTGTTTTATCTATTTCAGTCTGATTAGAATAAGTGAATATTATCATTGCTGCATTGCATGTAGCATCAAACTGGTAAAAAGACTGCACCTTAACATACTAAAATACTTGGCCTAACCCGCGGGTATGCTCACAAAACAAGCATATTTTGATTGTCTTTCGGGAAACTTTTCCAAGTAAATGTCGCCTCCGAAACCTTTCAGCCCACATTCTATCACATCTTGTTGCAATTGGATGTGTGAAGGTGCGAGAGCATTATTGTATAGTCGCGGAATAAAAAGGTTGACCAGTTTTCAAACAAAGTCATTTAGGCGTTGCAAGTACGTGTTACCTTTTTCTACTGTGTAACATACGAGAGTGAAGCATTGCAAACTATGTTTTACTGTATGACAAAAAAGTTAAATTTTGCTTAGGCGAACTTTCCTCGAGTAATAATAGTTGAACTAAAACCTTTTATTAGATTGATCTTGCCATTACGCTGTGTCAAGTTTGATAAGTGTAATGATTACATCCTCTTCGCTTATAATGATTAAAACGAGTCTGGCCCCCCACATATTGTTGACCGATATTGCCTTGTGGTATCACCAATTATCTGGTATTTAATAAACGGCTAAAAGTCTGTTGTCAATTTAGTAAGTTGGTGCTCTATAAATATTTTGATACTTTGTGTAGGTACTAGTTCTAAAATTTGCCTATAACTATGATTAGGTACGTTAATTTATTAATATCTGAATCTCATTCACAGGACAAAATGTGTAAAGAAACGGATAAACTAGAAGTTCTAGAAAATATCAATAAAATCAAAACATCGGAACGTAAGGAGTTACTGAAAACCAATATTCAGAAGAAATCTGCGGACTGGTCAGTAGTAATTTGATGTTAAAAATATCGTGGCCAAAAATGTCTAGCGACTAGCGTGTCGATAGAATCCCGCACTTGGCCCAACGTGCCGGTGCAACATTACTCTAACCTAACCCATGTCTATACCTACTTAACCTAACCACAGACATTGGTGATGGATTAATATTATGGTATTATCGAGTTAGATCTTATTTATTTTTCGCCTTGTTACAATGGTATATGGTGAGAAAGTGTATTCATATGTGTTTGTCGTTCACTGTACTGTACATATAGTGGTAGAAATTATGTGAGCTGACTTTAGAGTGCACGTCAACGTATATTTTATTTACTTATTTCCTTAGGTTTAGGTACCTTACGTGTGTACCGAAAATTAAAAATATTTTCTAATATCAAAACTATAATTCCTACTTCACAAAGTGTGACCAGCAGATTTTTTTTTTTAATTTCGCGCCAAATATTTGGGTAATATTTCAGTAGCCAGACTCTATTAAATGTGAATAACAGTTCCTGTCAATGTCATCATTTATATTTCTTGTATTCGTGTTAATAACTCCGAGCAGTATTAAAATATAAACAACCTACTCCGTAAAAACTGAACTGATTTCGGCAAAACTGACTTTGGCACAAGCTGCGAGCTGCCATATTTGAAAATATTAATATTCGTGTTAATAAATATTTTACAATGCCGAGAAATTTAAATATTCAAGAAAGAGGTCCCAAAACCAAAGTTCGAATATGTGCGGTCCTCTTTTCGCCTTCCGAAAATTACTAAAGAATGAAAAAGATAAATAGTTTAATTTTAATTCGGCTCTCCAAAAAGGAAGGTCAATTCTAGGAGGTCTATGTGGGCCATGTAGCGAAATGACATGCATTATGACGGAATGGGTCATACCTACTCGGTTGATAAAGCAATTACTGATAACTTATACTGAGCAAGCAAAAACAGATCTTAAGGTGGTCAACTTTTCAGTCCGCGACTGTACTTTGGCCTGTATAATGTGCATATCTTATAATGTGCATGCAACAAACAAACCGACAAACTGACTTTTTCAATGAAGGATTAATAGCGACTAGTGTGAAAGTCGCTTCGCGCTAGTTAAACTGCGATCATTCACGTCCATTATCCGTGTCGATGCAAATCTGGCCGCCTCGCAAAACCCACAGTGATTTTGTGCAAATTGCTGTTTGATCCGTCTCTGCAATCTGATCTCGATTAATATTTAAACAACTCTTATACTAGGGTACTTCTAATCCTAAAATATTGCAATTTGGTATTATGTTAGCTTTTATAGCACAACCCACGAAATAAATCTGAAAATCTAATCTTTTTACTCGTATATTGGTAGCTGACACCAATATACGGGTAAAGCGACCCCACACCGCGTACATCTGCTTGAATAAATTGCACCTTAACATACTAAAATACTAGGCCTAACGTGTGGCGACGCTAACGCTCGCAGAACAAACGTATTTTGATTGTCCTTCGGGATTTTTTTTATAAAAGCTCTGCAACACTAGATTTTCATAGATAAGGGCGTTTTTGGCGTACATTTTGTACATGACCCTCGGTGCGCAAGTCCGTCTTGCACTTGGCCGATTTTTTCCTGTTTAATGTACGGAACTCTAAAAAGCGAGGAGTAGTTGTAAAATGTTGCGTTTCTATGACTTCATCAAGAAACGCATTTGTTCCCACACATGCAATTATCCTCTGACCTTACTTTATTGACATCAAATTGGAGGCCTGGACAATGCATGTAATTTAATATGGATGCAAGCATTTTTGTCTTGCTTCAGCTTCACGTGAGGGATTCCTCTTAAAACTTTCAAAGCGTCATTCTCAGCGCGTTTCACCGACTCAGCTTCTCCGGTTCATTTCCAATTCAGGCTTTACAACACCTAGGGCTGCCACGCGTTTCACCTGACATAACCTTACCTTTAGTTTTCTAACTTATGGGGTTGAGTAAAAACAATCTTAAAATGAACGCATTTCCACTGAGTTTGCTCTACATTTCGATGCATGTTTCATAGTTCGGTTCAAAATCTATTTCTTTAGGTATTTAAAACAATATAAACAAAAAAATCTCGTAAATCGGGTCATACAGCCACTGGTGTCGTTCCACAGATACAAAATATTAGCTTACTTGGCGGAATGACATAAGTGACTTAATTGTTTTGTTTACATAATTTTGAATACCTAAAGAAATAGACTGTAGTTATGTTTCCAAACAAACCTAGCCTAAGCTTTCTTCTGTGTTAGTTCCACTTCCACGCAATGATAAAAAAACACAAAGTTTTCGGTTTCCAAGAAAAGCGTAAGTTTCAAATTACAATCTTTTCTGATCAGCTCTTGGTATTAAGTATAATTTAATAACAGGTACAAAATTAATATTAATGACTAAATTTATATTAATGACAATGAATAAGGAAATTAGCTCTTTTCATTACTTATTTAACGTGTAATAATAATTAATAACAAAAAACCAAAATATATTATACTTTTCCATTTTCAGTTAAGTATTAATGCCGACTGTCATTCAGTTGTCAGATTTGTCGCTGCCTATGAGCAAGACAATTTATTCATTTGAATACTACGGTTTATCTACGGCTGCACCCGCTGGCCAGGGCATTTATTTTGCTTATCCGTTGGAAACGATGCAATTCTCTATAAAAGTAGGCCAAATTAATCTCCGGAAAATCACGTTAATTGTTGTTCTGTTGCTGCATTGTTGATGGACAAAGCAACAAACACAATCTTGAATTAATATACGAGGCCACCAGACCTGTCTCAGTTAATGGATTATCAATTACGATAAAATAACGGGTAGATTTTATAAATAATGAGGATATCCGGAATGAGGATATCCGCAGATGAACCAAAATAACCGACATAGCTTACAGGATTACATCGTTGAAAGTATTACAGGATCCCAAGCTGGTGGTAGTGACAATCCATCTTCTCTATTGAAATTAGGATGCTTTTCAATACATCTCATCAAGGAACAAGCGAGACACAGGACTGCAAAACCTTAATTTCCGAACGGTGTAAAATATCTTATCTGTTTAAAAGTAGTTTAAAAGTCTCTGTTTTTTAAATATTATATTTAGTAATGAGGTAGCCTGGGATTTTTTCTTTGCAGCGTTTCTTTTCTCCTCAGTACGCCTCTTTTGTGAAATGCTGCTTGGTAAATTATTAGATTAAAATAATTAAGCCCTTCTGGCACATGTGTAACTGTCTTTACAGCTTAGGCCCATCTGGCATGTATGTACACCTTTATTTGTGTTTTTTCAAAAAAATGGGTAGTTTGCACAAATTGTAACTGACAGAGGAAAATACATCTTTTCTCAGTCCTCCCGTGACCATGGAGAGCTGGAAAGCTTCCGAAACGTCGGGAACTAAAATGAGATGAATTTCATGTAAATCCGTTCAGTGTTTAATTTTGAAGCGCCATTTTTTTTTGCCAGAATATATCCTTGCGATCGGGGCACGATCCAAAGTATGGCAAATGACAGTCCTCTTGTTTTAATGGTCCTTGGTAGAAAACTAATAATCTAGGATATTAACATGCTGACGGGATAGGCCCTTGAAAAATGAACCTATTTTGACTAGTCAAATTACTTAATATCGTAGTTTTAAAGAGACGTATGTGTCGCAACCATGGCAACGAGGTTCAAAAAAAGTTCATTGACCTTTATTAAATAGCTAAATGGAAACGGCCTCCAAAATTGATTCCTAATAATCTTTTGAGTACTTTATTTTATTTGAAGTGGCAACCCTACACCCACAACTCTTGTTACTTGCATGACTCCCGATCACACGCTTCAGCAAACATAACTTTACCATTCATAAATCATTCCTCACACTCTGCTGCAGCGAAATTGGAGGCAAAATCTTGCAATTCCCATTTTCACAGACGCAAGTGTAATTTTGTAGAAAATAGCCGATTTTATTGATACCCACATTTGAATAATAAATTATTTTATTCGAAAGGGTGCGTTTTAGTAGACTCTGTAAAATGAAACGTAAATTTGATATATGAGGAAACTTTAATTTGCTGCGACGACGTTATTATTTTACTGTGTCGACGAATTGTTTCTCATACTCAGTTATGATTTATTTTCTTTTGCGTCGTAAAGCGGGGCAATAAACTTTCATAGTCAACGCGAAAGTTCATATAGGTACATATTTATCTAATATTGAGATCGTACTTATCGGCGTTTCCGCGGCCTAACAATATGAGTCTGTTCATGACACGTATATGTGTTCTGTTCTGTTTTTAAGTTTTATGGCTTCTGTCCTGACAATTTTGACAGCGTCAAGGTCTTAAACGCAAGGTACGACAAATAAAAATATTAAAATAAAGAGTTGATCTACATCGATTAATGTCGCTCGTTCAAGATGGACGACAAGAAACACGACCTGCCTGCCACGTCACGCACAACACGTCTGCCTTAAATTCGTTTATCACGGATAAGGGTATTTTTCCGGGATAAAAAAGTAGCCTATTTCCTTCCCCGGGACTCAAACTATCTCCATACCAAACTTCATCCAAATCGGTTCAGCGGTTTTAGCGTGAAGAGGTAACAGACAGACAGGCAGACACACTTTCGCATCTATAATATTAGTATGGATAGGTAGCGAGATAGTTAGGACAACGTCATGTGACGTCACTTGCCACCCCCCCCGCTCCACCCCCATACCTCAGGAACAGAATCGGTTAAGCGTTAGATCGTAGTTGACATCCAGAAGTCGCGATACTACGGTTTAACAATGTCGCCAGTGGTTAAACATAAACATAGGTATGTTTTTCTTCTATATTTATAATCTCACTGGCTTTTCCCCGCGATTTCGTCCGCGTATAGCTCGAATTTCAAAAAAACTAATTGTGAAGCATATTACCAAGATTTCAAGTTCCTAGCTTAAAAAATAGCAGCATATTCCATAACAGGAAAGTTTTATACAAAATTGTCCAGTAGTTTTTTGAGATTAAATGGAACGTACATACTTTAACGTTTATAATATAGAAAGGAAGATAGGATAAAGTTGTAAAAATGAAATGTTTCTAAATTGAAGATATTTTCAAAAAAATGCTTGTGACTATTTGGCTTGGACTATTTGGAGATCACTGAATAGATTTTTGAAGTGAAAACTTCTTTAGCGGAGCTGTGCACTTTTTGTGATGGGGAAAAAATGTTAAACTCGCGATAGGTCACGTGACCGACGTATTGAAAATTCGTAAGACGGACACCTGATCAAAAAACTGTTACAATGTCATTGTGTACGATAGCGCAAGTAATGAATATTGTATTTTACCACATAAATGATAGTACTTTATACTGAATGCACAACGTTAATATTCAAGTTTTCACTTCTGCCGGCACAACCGGACGGACTGTGCCGGTGCAACCCGTTGTTTTTTTTTTTAATTTTTGTACGTTTGTACGAGTATGTGTCGTTATGGCTTCATCACACCAAATCGGCTAAACGAATTTCAACTGTTTTTGGTACACGGGCTAATTTAATATGTACTAGAAGTTGTGGGCACCATTTAGTAAGGCGATTTGGTTGCGAGGCAAGTTGGGTGTGCGTACTAAAACACAACCAAATTGCCTCGCGGACGAAGGCGCGGAAAAACGGTTTCGGATACAATTGAAAAACTATCATGTAGATACTTACTAGAGTATTTACATAATAATGTGAAAGCATGGATTCACAAGTGCTACACACTCTCAGGGATATCTTAGAAAAACCTTTAAATGTACGATTTTCTCGAGATTTTATGAAAAGACACGTTTCGTTTTACCTCAAGAATGGTACTCCTCATCGACGTGTGGTGCTTTCAGAAATGATGGTATTCAAAGACACGTACTTGGGATTACCTACAGTGAAACTAGAATACTAATATCATTGCAATCTCCAAACAGAGTTCAGATTCATGCGAGTGAGACAGGGATATAGCAATAAACAGCCGAGTAGTATTAATACTTTAGTTTTACTGTGTTTTTATACCATACATCTTCAATATTGTGATAATATTATTAATTTGAATTCCTCTGTATGAAACGGATAGGCTATACTTTTTTGAAACCAAGGTGTTGGGTTAGTAAAATCAGGGCTTAGGGGCTTCAGGCCACTTGAAACCATACTTTTTAAGATAAAGTGTAGGGCTTGGCTTTTGAGTAATTTTAATGTTTGTCTATCTATCAGTTATGGCATCCACTGCTGAGCATAGGCCTCCCGTATAGTTCGCCGCAAGGTGCAATCCTGCGCATACCACATCTACCGATTTCCTGCAACCCTTACGAGGTCATCCGTCCTCCTAGTCGGGAGCCGTCCTACGCTGCTTTTTCCTACGCGTGGTCGCCACTCTAGGACCATCCGTACTCCAGGGTACCTGGCTCGCCCAATTGCCACTTGAATTTTAATGTATGAGATGTCATTTACTTCTGCCTGGATATATGTGTGTGTGACATAAGGCTAACGGTAAACAATAGGCGACCTTATCGTTATAAGAAAACCGTTCAGTAAAGGAACTAAGAAAAAAATTATGATAGCTGTAAAATATTCATAAAAATTTAAATACCTAAGTAACAATTTTATATGATGTCTTGATTCTAAAATTAATCCTATTTTTTTTCCAGCGTTCCGTCAATTTGAATTTGACAACAAAGCCATCTAACGGAAAATTCTGAGACAAAGTTGCGGGCAATTTCTATTATTAATATTTTTTAGAATTTCGCAGTACAAACATTAGTCATATCGGTCGCAAATTAAGCTTAAGACATTCCAAAACAAACATATCACCTCTTTAAAAATAATGTAATAAGTGTTGTCGACAATTAGCCTCAGTTTTGTTGTTCTTGGCGGATACTGGAACATGTTATTCGAGAAGTTGAAAGCCGTCACCGTGACATTAGCATGTGACATTTACGTTTGTCATCCTTCGTTCCGGGAATGTTAAAAGTAGGGTAACAAACAGATTCATTAATGTTGTTTTTCATATTCCCTTACGGTCCCTTTCTTGAAGCTTAAAATATCCAGTGGGCCGAAGCAAAAAGCCAAAACCGAATCTTCTAACGGCTCAACAAATTATCTTCAGCTAAAAACACTCGATTAAGTCACTTTTAAACAAAATACTTTGAGGCACGGAGCGTGAAAACGATATTAAAATAGGTTCATTCATTTATGCCACTGAAAGACAAATTGTTATATATTCCCGGTTAAAACTACTTTTAACTATAAAATTAGTCAAAATTGCTTTTGACTACAGGCCTTGGTCAAAAGTAGTTTTGACTGAAATTTCTGCCATAACTAGTTTTGATGAAGAACTTCGGCTACTTTTCTTAGTCAAAACTAGTAGTGACCAAACGTAACGGTCTAAGCATTTTATTATATATTTGAAAGGAGTAAATAACCTAACCTAACTTAACATATTTTTGTTCAAAAGTAATTTTAACTACCCATTCTTGAGCAAAAGTATTTTTAACTACCATTCTTGGGCATAAGTAATTTTGACCGATATTTCACTAAATATTCTTAGTCAATAATCATTTTAACACTATTCTTGGACAAAAGTAATTTTGACCTATAATTTCCAGTCAAAATCTAATACTTTTAACCAAGCGATTTAGTCAAAAACACTTTTGACTGTTTTTATTAGTCAAAAGTAGTTCGGGAAGAGTCTTGACTGTGACATACATACACATTAGGGAACGCGCCGTCGACACGCACGCGATTCAGTATGCTGCACTATCTATAGGTAATGAAAAACGCGCACACGGTACGCGATTCTAAAACGCGATGTGCATAGACCCTTAATCTTATTTATTTTTTCATTGTGGCCTAACAGTACTGCGAACTGTAACTAAGTTCACTAGCTAATAACAAACTTCCGTCCATCTGTCAGTCACTAAACAACAACTGAAGCATTACTTGCATGCCAGTCGGTGCATTTTATGGCCTCTAACCCACTTAACTGGCAAACTATCCCGCCACTAAGTCCCTCACTTTACTTATGTCCATTTTGCGACGCTTAGAAAATCAACCTAGTTACTGAGATTTCAGGTCGGATTTGGAATTAAAGTTACAGGTAAATTGTGGCGTTTTGGCAATACGTCTTCACTATTTCATCAAAATTTTGAGGAAACCAGCATGCTTTCTCAACTTTTTTCTTTCGTGAGCGTGGTAGTGAAATGTGGACTCCATTTCAAGGTTGTTAAGGGTGATTTGTGATTGAAAAATTTTGAAAAATAGAACGTATCTACTAGGTAATTTGCTGTAGTTGTAACGACTTGAGGCCAGTTTTACTGTTTCCGTATAGACTGGCCATCTAAATATTTTTTTTTACTCATATTAATCTACTAGAAGATGTCCACAATCACGTCACAAGAAAAAAAAATACCTAAGTCTCTGTTTTGCTTTGTCGTAGTCGGATAAAAACGTAACCTTTATTTTTATTTATGGTTAGATAAAAAAAAAATATTTCTCATTTGAAAGAAAATTACATTTCTGGACCTCATGTTAGTGGTAAAAAAAATCAAAATGAGACTGATTTGAGCGATAAATGTACTCCACGTTCTCGAAATTTCAAGTGACCATTATTTAGGTATGAGGGGTATCCCTCATACCTAAATAATGGTCTCCGCTAAAATTAAGTCGTGAAACACAATTTGTACTGTTACAACCATACTTCCATACTAATATTATAAATGCGAAAAAGTGTCTGTCTGTCTGTCTGTTACCTCTTCACGCTTAAACCGCTGAACCGATTTGGATGAAATTTGGTATGGAGATAGTTTGAGTCCCGGGGAAGGACATAGGCTACTTTTTATCCCGGAAAAATACCCTATAAACGAATTTAAGGCGGACGAAGTCGCGGGCGGAAGCTAGTAATATTATAAATGCGAAAGTGTGTCTGTCTGTCTGTCTGTCTGTTACCTCTTCACGCTTAAATCGCTGAACTGATTTGGATTTGGTATGGAGATAGTTTGAGTCCCGGGGAAGGACATAGGCTACTTTTTTATATAAACGAATTTAAGTCGGACGAACTCGCGGGCAGAAGCTAGTTGTATATACGTTTGTCGTGATCACAGATGTATGAAATGTGATGCATACGGCAGGTGTGAGTTGGCCAACGACCAATACCTGGGGCGGCTGAGCAGATCTATGAAGTGCACAAAGATTTATATAGCTTAATAATTAATAATGATATATACAACTAGGGCTGCCATGAAAAATCCGGCCACATTTTGTATCAGGGAACGTTCGATTTTATTCAGTTCAATTAGGTTATCTAACATGTCCGGGGAAAAATGCGATTTACTCCTCATATTTCTCCTAATATATAGTTAAATCATCGAGAGCGTGGAATTGCATATGTAGTAGTATTGTTTGTTTACAGGCATTCTATATTTGAATTTTCTATTTTCTTGTACTATCAGCATACAAAGAAGTTGTTATATATATATATATATATCGAAGAACTAAAAACAAAAATAATGTCAGTGTGAAATTGTCAATATTATTTACGTTGTGCGTATATTTTTACATCTGACTTGATTGTATTCTCAATTAATTATTGTGTCCGCCCGTACGACTACGAATAATTTCTATATTTAAAAAAATATGGCTGTAAGTAATTTTGGTCCTATTGAGAGTCAAAGTAAGCAAATAATTTTCAACTGTTATAAATATTTTGAAAATGAACTGACGAAAAATTTAAACTTGCCTTACACCGCTGCCCAGTTAGTTGAAAAAGCTACAGGTGTTTTTCTCTCTACTGTTTATAACATTGTGACTGAGAGCAAGAGCGAGAAATTCGCAACAACAAAGAAATTCACCTCCCCGAAGAATAAAAAGTTGCGTCCTTGTCCGTCATCAGCAGTAGACGATTTTGATCAGGAAGTCATCCGGAGAACTATATATAATTTTCATCTGTCCCATAAGCAATTTCCAACCTTAAAGGGACTCCACTCTGTGTTAAAATCCGATATAGATTACAAATTTGGCATTTCCACCTTACGAAAACAAATACAAAAATTAGGATTTAAATGGAAAAAGACCGAGGACAACCGAAAAATATTAATGGAAAAACACAACATACGACTGCTAAGAATAAATTACCTTATCAAAATTGCGGAATATCGATCTCAATATAGACCACTAGTTTATACTGATGAAACCTACATCCACACTTCACATGTGTCCGGAGAAGCTTGGACCGATGGAACATAATTTGGTGTAAAAAAACAAATCAGTACAGGCCAGCGGTTAATAATAGTGCACGCAGGAGGAAAAGATGGTTTTATTCCCAACGCTTTGTTAATGTTTAAGGCAAACCAAAAAACGGGAGATTACCATGACCAGATGAACTTTGTCAACTACGAAAAATGGTTAAATGAAAAATTAATACCGAACCTCAAACCGAATAGCGTACTTATCGTGGATAATGCGTCCTATCACAACAAACTTTTGAATCGTGCTCCAACGTCAAATTCTAATAATCAAGAAATGATGGATTGGTTGACAGAACACAACATTTCGTATAACCGGTTGATGTACAAAACCAGTTTGTATGAATTAATTAAACAAAATAAAGAGCGGTTTCGCGAGTACCACATAGATGCAATTTTAAAAGAACATGGCCACTCCGTATTACGATTGCCACTGTATCACCCGACATTCAATCCGATCGAAAATATTTGGTCCATGGTAAAAGGATATGTAGCAAAAAGAAACGTTTCATTAAACATGCAAGGCATTATGAGTTTGGCAACTGAACGAATGAATACCATCACTGCTGAGGACTGGGAAAATATTTGTCACCACGTCGAAAGTGAAGAAAATAAATATCGATGTCAGGAAGGAGAAATGGATCAAATAACAGACAATTTTATTATCAATACTTGTGACAGCTCAGATGAAGAACATGATAGCGAATAAAAGAAAAAACAGAGGACTACTACTTATTCCACTTCTTGGGTATGTCATTTTATTAAGTTAAGAGAAAATTATTCTCCTTTTGTTGCAAACGGTACAACCACTACAAATGCAATTCCATCTTCTCGATAATTCAACTATACAACCGAAGCTGAAAAGTATTTGGTGCCCACTTTTCATACAATATGTCGTCAAACTATATTTTATGTGTTTATCAAATCAAATCAAATCAAAATATTCTTTATTCAAGTAGGCCTAGATACAAGCACTTTCGAAATGTTAGTTACATGAGAGTGAATGTTTGCTGGGAGAAATACAATATGATCCAACATTTGCTGCAAGGAGTAGGGAAACCCAGAAAAACCTAATCAGATCATTTAACTTAAGTGTAATATTATTGATAAAATCATCATTTTTAAAATTAAAATAATCAATAAGATAAATCCCAAAAGGATTGTCAATAAAAAATAAATAATCTAGAATGTGTCTAGAATAAAATTCTAAATGTCAGAGTATATAAAACAATTAAGATTAAAATAATAATAATACCTTAGGTATTCGTTAAAATAATTATTCATATACCTACATGACGCTATAATTTACATTAATCCCACGCGGCTTCATCGTTCATGTAGTCTTGTGTGCTATAATAAGCTTTAGAAAATAATTTTCGTTTCACAATATTTTTGAATTTACCAATAGACAACTCAGTTATGCTGCTAGGAAGTTTATTATAAAATCTCACACAGTTACCCATGAATGATCTCCTTATTTTATGGAGCCTAGTAGCAGGCACTGCGAGCTTATGCTTATTTCTAGTATTAATATTATGTATATCACAGTTCTTCTTAAAGTCGGTAATATTTTTATGTACATACATAATATTCTCATAAATGTATTGACAATGCACTGTCATTATATTAATGTCCTTAAACTTATCTCTAAGCGACTCTCTATAGTTCATTTTATATATCGCACGAACAGCCCGCTTCTGCAGAACAAATATAGTATTAATGTCGGAAGCACAGCCCCATAGTAAGATGCCATACGACATAATACTGTGGAAATAACTGAAATACACTAATCGAGCCGTTATCACGTCTGTTAATTGACGAATCTTACTTGCTGCAAAAGCTGCAGAACTCAGTCTATTCGAGAGATTAGCAATATGGGGACCCCATTGGAGCTTAGAATCTAATGTTATACCGAGAAAGACTGTACTATTAACTAGTTCCAGTTCCTCACCTTTAACCATAACGCTTGCTTGCTGTCTTTATTTACTGTCTCCTTGTCGAATGGGATCAAAAAGAACACTATTGTACAATAAAGTTTTAACATTTACACACATACATTTCACACTATTTTGAACAGAATATATGAGTGTTTCTCTTGCCTGTGTAGGTGTTTCAGATATAGTTTCATCCCGTTTTTACCTCTTAAAAAATACACAGAAAAACTTTACGCAAAATACAAATCTTCTGAATCTATGGGCAATCTACTTGGCGTCAACTTTGTTGGAGCGAAAGTTACAAATATGAATATATAGAAGTCCAACGATCCAACAGCCAAGTAAGAAATGTAAACACTTCGTGAAACATTTTTAGAGTACCTGACTTACACAAATCTTACGCTCTGTGGTAACGTAAAACATTTTAAACATAACTAAAATCTAACGTATTTAACTTCTTCGTCAATTTTAGTCTCACGATAAACCGATCAAACTAGGACTGGAATAGACTACATTGTTCGTTTAAAAGCATCCAGCGTTGTATATTGTCTTCCGGAATGTTCGATAGCTGTTCAATATGTCTTGCACAGGCGTCTGTATCTGTTTATTGAAGTCGCGATAACTGTCCATCGCTTCCACTTCCAGTCTGCAATAAAAGATGGCGCTATTTATCCGTTACGTTTGAATTTCAACATTCGAACGATAGATTGAAAATCATTGCAGGTTATCTGTGTAATGGAGAAATAAAGATATAAATAAGAACTGAGCACGTTTTCGGTTGTATTTGTGAAGTTTTCTGTACAGTTTTAATTTTCAAACAAAGATCGCTGTATTGATAAATTTAAGGTTTATGTAGTGTCTCCTATATGTAGGACTGCAGCTCTGAAATGCATCATTTATTAGTAACCTAGCTTCTTTTCAATGTTTTTAGGTATGTTTGATAAAAATAGGCCGGCATACTTAATCATATTTAAGTATGAGATCTCCGTTATCTTATGGAAATAAATGATGATTATGATTATGATTATAAGAGTTTTTGTAGATCTGTAGAAGCACTTCGTTGCTCTCTTTCTATTAAAAGTTACCGCTGATATTTATTTATTAAAAGCATCCAGCGCTGTCTATTCATCTCCGGAATGTTCGATAGTAGTTCAATATATCTCGGTCAGGCGTTTGTTTATTGAACTCGACATAACTGTCCTTCGCTTCCAAGCTGCAATACAAGATGGCGCTCTATTTGACCGTTTCATTTGAACTTTAACGTTCGAAGGATGGTAGATTACAAGTCACTCTTTCCACATTAAAAAATGTGAAAATGTGTTTTGTTATAATATATTCAGAAATGTTTACCATTAAAAAGTATACCATTATGTAGTACTAGAAGGTAAATATTTCTCAATAGCTACTACATACGATATATTCCTCTAAGACGTTGAAGTTGTACTTATCGACAACGGGATTTTCGATGTTATTTTTATGTCAAGCATTAGTCACCTGATGTTCGTGCCAAAAATCTCTAGGTATAAAATTGTTTTTAGATATTATTTCAGCGCTATAAATACCTTAACATACAACTACCCACTCGCACTTTTTGATATGTGCAATTATATATATATATATATATATATATACATATCACCCTGTTTGGGTTGTAACAATAATAGAGGCCCGAATTCAAAGTTGGTGATGTGCTATCCCTCTCGTTCCGCTACTATAATATTTAAATTAGGGGACGTCCATTAACTATGTGAGCCGTTTAGTGGGTGAAAAATCTCACTTGAGATTGGGAGACTGGGAAGGGGTTGAAGCAGGGGTTGGATCGCTAAAAAACGCCTTACGTAATTAATGGACCTCGCCTTAGCAAAGTAGAGCTTCGGAGTAAAGACCAAGATTGTGACCAGGCATTATCACTGTCGGCAATTTTCGACAGACTCGATTTTTATATATTTATGGTGTTGTTCGTTTATCCAGTAATGCCTAAAAGATACTTCTAGAATACGAGGCATTTGGCGGCGAAGAAAGCTTTGAGCGGAACCTAACGATCGTATAAACAATATAAACCCTTTGTGAAACAAGGTTCGTACATGCTTTGTTATATTACACAGATATTGTGTTCAAGGATTGCTAGTCTGTAAATATCATAATTAAAATTGCCTGTTTTTGAAAATTTGCTATCTACTTATAAGTTCAACTGACAAATATTTGGACTTCACTATGGGGATGTGTAAACTGAAATTTCAATGACATCCCATTTACCAAAAAGATTGAAAAACAAAAGTTAACTTTATTCGTTCTACTATTGGATAAAAAGATATTTAATATCTATATGTATAATGATAGAATACATATTACAATTCAATAAGAATATGTGTTATTAAAAGATCCATTAAAGTAAATTTTATTGCAAGCGAATAAGCTAGAATTTAAGCTTTTTTTGTTCCGGCAATTCCTATTCTACATAGCACATACCTAAAGACTGGCAATCCTATATCTATGTTACATGTAAACTATAATGTGACAGCTATTTGTACATCGCTTTGTTTGTCCGTCCATCATAGTCGTTAAGCTTTATTCGCAATTTATTTTTACTACGCCGTAACTATAATTTCCGTATAATTTCAGCGTTAGATGAAAAAGGGTTTAAGCGACAATACACCAAAGTGTGATACACCCTTTTCCATCGCAGCTCCTTTCGGTATAATTTTCGTACAATAAACACAATTCGTGTTTTTCACATTTATGAGAATGGGCAATTTTGGCAGACTGTTGTCGGTCGTTATCCGACAATTATTTTTATCGTTGAAGCCATCGAAAACACAGATAAATAAAGAAATAACAGTATACATGAGTGCAAATAAGCGTTACACAAAAATCACGTCCCAGGAAGTCAACAGACGCGTTACAGTAAAAGAAAAGTATTCAATAAAACATTTAGTTCTAAAATACATACTCGTACGTAGAAGATTTCGATTAGGACTTTCAAATCAAATTAGTGCATGGTCATGACTTATACAGATCTTTTGAAAATTACACTATCATCAGAGAGGTGGATAATATTTAAATCTTAATTCTATATTAAAAATTACAATTCTTATGAACATTTTAACGGGCCTGTGAGCAAGGCCCTGAATTCGTGGGTCGGTTGCATTGTTTCTACAATGTTATTTTGTACTCAGCCTTCTACAAAATAACTGAATATGAAGTGCAAATCTTGATAAAATTGCACAATACTCGATGGAAGTACAAGTTAAAATGCATGTAAATTTTAAAGTAAATGTGCATTATCTGTAAGACTTAGCTAAAAAATTTAGCTCATTCTAACTTGACTTCAATAATGCAACTGTGTAAGTAAGATCCTCTGAAACTGTCAGAAAAACTCTCTTAAATTATTTCATTCGGAGTGTTGAAAGAGCGCTTCAGTTAGGCTGTTTTATAGTCAATTAAATATAGTCCTAATAGCATGTTACCGCCATCAATAGGTCCGTATTCAAACAAGTAATACCTATAACTAACATCGTAAAAGCGATGGGATACCAAAACGTTCATAAAAACTTATACACTTAACATTGATAGCCACTACATACACGTTTGGCCACCGGATTAAGGCTCTTAAAGCTTTGAATTTGGACCTATAATATCGTTATATGTTATACGAATGAGGTAGTTCGGAAGGCGATGGGTAGGGTTTTAAAGGGTCGGTTACATACAAAAGAAGAATACAGTGGATCCAAATTTAAAATATGTAATAATAAAAATAAAGAATAACAATTGTTGGACAGGGTACAAATGGTGCATTCCACCTGAATGTAGTACGTGACGCCATTCTTTTGATACTTCTAAGAAAGTTGGGAAGTAAATTTTTGGTAACTTAGGTGGGGTAAAGGAAACAGTTTATTTCGTGGCGAAAGAGAAACCATACAATTGGCCCAATTCCTATCTCGTTTCTCTTACCGCAGTGTTTCTCTTACCTCACCTGACCTTATGTCAATATATTATAACTTGGCTTTTGTATTGGTAGTGAATTTTTAGACTTTTTATGTTTTTTAAGGTAGCTGTCATAGCCGTCACGTACCCGACGAAGTAGACGTTCTGGTGGAATGAACCAAATAATGAACTATATTTTAATCAATATGTTGATATTCTAGAGAAATTTTAGTTATTCCGGCCATATAATAAATATATTCAGGTTAGGCATCCATGATTTTGGGCAGGAGACATCAATTTATCTCTTCTGCCCAAGGATGAGTATTACTTATTTGCGGATTTACTCGGCCCCCAGGTTCTGTTATGTAGTCTGTTTACGAATACACCTTCAAATGGAAAAACTTGACATACAAACGCACAGGGCTATTTTGGTAGAATTTCATCAGGTAACTTCAACATCCTCTGCACAACAGAAATTCCATTTGTGGATATTAATTTAAAAAAATTGACGCTATATTAATACTGTTCCTTTGCTATGTTAGCGAAACAACTATAATCCATTAATGTAATATGGAAAATAATACCTGAATCTGTCAATTATTTGAATAGACGTTAAGACGCTATTTTTAAATGTTTCAAATAATCACGGCTACCTCAGAGTTTCCCCGTTTGACCGTACACACTATGTATGTACACTGACAGAAGCTGAAAATGATAAACGGCTCCTTGTCGGTACATCTCAACTCAATACTCTGTGTAACCTTACCTTTAAAACCGTTCCAACGCGCACTAGCAATCTACTCACAAACTCGTTCAATTGTTGCTTCCCAAACTATAAAAGTCTCAATATTGCCCATTCTCCATTCATTCAATGAACGAATGAAACGACCGATCAATTGATCCAAATTAGCTTCACAACGTGGAAATTGGTTGTTTACTTTCCGTTGTGCTTTCTTGGAACTTTCTTTGTTGTTATACTTTTTTATCTGTGAACTATTACTATTACTCTTCCGTGATCGACGTTGGTGGTACTTTTATGTGTATTCTTTCGTTTCTTGCAGCCGATTGACATGATTACATGATTGCTGGGTATTATTTAAAAAGGGTACCGCATTCCCAGTTGTCAAAAAATAAAATAACTGATGCGATCGTCTTATTTGGTACCTGATAATATGGTACCTTTTCGCCTAGGAACGACATAAAACACGAAGCCTATATAAAAAAGCTATTTACAGGGTGGAAAAAGTTTATGGGTACTGGAAGGAAACTACCTTAAATCCTTAAGATAGCTCATTTTACTTAAAGGAAACATTCTTTTAATTTTCCTAACATGAACTGCATTCACGGAATTTGTGAAAACCTTACCTGAACTGAGGATCGAACTTACTAAAAGTGTAAAAATACTCATTATTTAATTCTACTAATCGATAGGATTCATGTTAAGAATATTTTTTCCAATAAAAAATAAGTACAACACTCGTCTGTCGTATGACATCATAAAATTTAATACTCTTAGTAACATAACGTAGACTAAACTATTTACATGCAACAATATATTTTTTTCAAAACAATCTATGAAGAGGTGCTTAATATGTAGTTTATCTCTATCTATATGAGGCATCATTACAGACAGTTTTTAAATAGAACGTTTAACTGGCTGAAAGTTTGACTGGCTGGAGCCAACTTCCCGGTTCAAGTAAGCTTTTCACAAATTCTGTGAAGGGTTTCATTTTAGGAAAACTAGAATAATGTTTTTAAGTAAAACGAACTAGCTTAAGGATTAAAGGCAGGTTCCCCCCATTGCCCATAGATTTTTTCCACCCTGCATATTGCAGTTAAAGCTAAAAAAGTGATTTGTTTGAATCAGATTAGTTTTTCGGGTATGTCACATTGGATACTTTCTGGAGGTAATAGAGTGATAGCGTCTCATAAAAAATCTTGCCTTTGAAAATAGTACCAATAGATGGCGTTCTTATTCTTGGTCGCTCCTGTCTTAGTACATTGGTTGAATTCAGATTGACCAGCGATAGCAGTGCTTTTCCGATAGACACGTATTTTTATTATATTTCACTCTATAATCTTCATATTTTTTCACAGAATGTATCCAATGTGAAAAACGAATGAACTTCATGTCAAGCATATTTCTTTTCCAGATTTATTTCCCTATTAATTTGATTAGAGATTTGTAGACTTTTGTACAGCACTTTCTTTGCCAATCACTCTGTAGACGCTGTCACGTCACACAATCTCACCGGGATAGCACTAAGATTTTTTAACTCTTTCAACTATAAAGAAAGAGGAGGAAGATACCTATACATACATTTTATAACATATTGTCAATAACAATTGCACTAAATCCTAAAAGTGACTAACCTTTATGTATGGATATTATTTAACTATATTTACAGCTTGGTTCTGTCTTGGTGAGAGTGTATTAAGTGCTAATGTGGTAATTTTCCAGGTATTTTGGCATTCACTTTTCCAAAAACCTGTTGTAAATAACTTATCATACTAGTACTTATCCTTCTATTTCTTTGGGGTCTTCAGGAAAATGATTGCCCATTTGAATTTATCAAGCTTGATGAAGAATTTCAAAAAGATTGAAACTTAAATGGGCAGTTTTACTCTAAGGCTCCAGCCTTTGCTTTAAACAGGGCTTTATCTTATTTTTCTCTTTCAGTCCAGTCCTGGGCATCGCGGAGCACACCGCCTGGAGCCACGACGGGGCCCAGTACTCGCAGTGTCTCACGCAGGTCGTCACGCCCTGGCAGATCAGCTTCTTCCTCATGGTCATCGTCCTCCTCTACATTCTTCCTCTCATCATTCTCATCGTCCTCTACAGCGTCATCGCCAAGAACCTCATCACAGCAGCGTCGAAAGTCGTGATGAACAAGACTGTCGACCCTTACAATGCGAGGGCAAGAAAACAAGTGATATTGATGCTTGGAACTGTCGTTCTCTGCTTTTTCCTTTGTCTAATGCCGTATCGAGTACTTATTCTGTGGATCATAGTAACCCCGGCAGAATGGACCGATAGTATTAATCCCGAAAAGTGGTACAATATTCTTTACTTCTCTAGAATAATGCTGTATATTAACTCCGCTATAAACCCTATATTGTATAACTTGATGTCGTCTAAATTCAGAATAGGTTTCTGCAAAGTGTGCATCTGCTATAAAAAGGCAACTGTTAGGAATCAAAGCGTCGAAAATAGGACGAACGGGTCAACGACCAGCAGTAGTTTAACCCGGACGACGAATAGTCTTAAGAAACTGTTTACACACAGAGGAAGTTTAGATAAAAGTGACACGGATAAAGTTAAGAGTAATTTCTTTGATAGGTTATTGAATAAGAGATTTATAAGACAGCAGTCAGCACCCGTTTGCGGCTCAAAGGTGAATAAGATAAACAGGATGCGAAGTGAGGGGAATATGGTTGAAATAGCCTGTGTTATAGATGGGTCGGATGTTCTGGATCATTCCGATGTTAGTGTTAGGGACATTCGGCCAGATTTCGAGCTAGATGCACGCGGCTCGTTACGGCGAAGTGTTTTGATAAACAGCGCAAAAGCTAAGAGCATAGAGTGTGAGAGCAAAAGGTTTTCGAGGCAGAAAATCCGAGTGGATTGCGTAGTGAAGTCGCTGAGTGTCGACTATGATTGTCCGGAGAGTTTTGTTTGATAGTTTTAAATAAGACTATGTAATATTTACTCAATTATGCCAGAATGCCGCTGCGTCTGTTACGGACGATCTATGCAATGCAGTGGAGATAATATTCTGGGTGGTTATATATTACGATACGAGAACGGCACGATCATCCGCATTTCTGTTCTGCCGAGTATATCTAGGGACACAGTAGAAATCCACCCTAGTTATTAAAAAGACGGGCTGAATTATAAAAATGCTGCCTGAATTTTTAACTTTTTTTAAAACTATTCAGGCAAACGACTTAATGGTTATTTCAAGGAACATTAAAACAAGAGGACTGACAGTTGCCATACTTTGGATCGTGATCCGATCGCAAGGAGATATTCTGGCAACAACTACATGGCGCTTTAAAACTAAACATTTAACTTTGTTATAATTGAATAAAGAAACATAGTATAGTAACAATTACTTCACAAATAGCTAATAATAAATAAATCGTCAAAAACATTTAAATGCTGTATCACGCTTGCAAAGTTAAATAAATTGTAAAAAATAATTCTTATACATAGATGGCGTTGTACATATCGGGTAAGGGCTTGCTGTATGGAGATAGTCAATCCTCTTGATTTATGGTCCTTCGTTATTTCAATAATGGCTCCCTGCTTGTCGACTATAATGCGATGAATTGAGTTTGAGGGTGCAAATTTTTGGGACTGTGTCAGCATTGGGATTGGGACGTTTATTTTATTTTTTTAATACAAGAAAAAATAACTTTTTCAAAATACGTGTCTTAATTATATTTTTGCGTGGTGAGTAAGTACGCTTCTGCACATTAAGTTAAATAGTACAATGCCTAATATTTTAGTTATATTTTATTAGCCAATTTAGATGTTGAAAATATGTACAAAGGTATTTTTATATTGTGTACTTAAGATCAAAAGGTACCTCTTGGTAGTACGGTATTGTGTTTTTATGGAATCAACATTTAATAATGCGAAGTCTGAGATCCTAAGAGTCTCTGAGGGATGTAAACAACACTCCTAAAGTTTGCCGTTTGTAGGTAATAATTAAATATATGATAGACAAAGATTTTTCCGCAGCTCCGCCCGCCTAGCCTACTAGTTTATTTATCCCTTAGGAACTGTGCATTTTTCCGGGATAAAACCCTATGTCCTTTCTAAAATCTCAAACTATCTCCATACCAAATTTCATCTAAATTGGCGGTTTAAACGTGAAGAGATAATAAACAAAAGTATTGATTGTAGGGGATTACGGTTATTTTGTGCAAATTGGAAGTAAAATTGACGACTATATACCCCCTGCATAATTATCAATTTTGCCTCAAATTTTGTCAATTCGAGAGCAAATTCTTAGGAAATTATGGATATTTTCGACATTTTTCAAAGGATATTGAGGGTTCATGACTTTTGAGCCCCTGAACCCATTCCCCCGCCCCTCAGACTGCCACTGCTGTTGCGTGTCGCGCGTAAAGGTCGGAATGGAAAACCATGGCTTCTACATAATAGCCGATCATCGGCGAGCAGGCTGGACGCAGTAATACGTTAGAACGAGATGGAAATATATGGTGTTCTTTCTAACGTATAACTGCATCGCACGTGATCGCCGATGATCGGCGCTCGTGTGGAGGGGCTACATTACTGTGCGAGAGAGGCGGGTAGGCGGGCGGTTGTTACAGTCTGTTTGAAGGGTTGCAATAAATAATAAGTTTCTGTCAAAAAAAAAAAAAACATTTTTGTGACAAGCTTTTATCGCTGACTGTACTTTTCCTTGAACATACGTCAACTACTCACCGAGACGATTCTAAAGAGCCCACTCGGTAGGATTGCATTATTTTATTACAGAGGTCCTATGACCACCTTCCTGCTCCATCATCAAATCAGCTCGATGGTATCATACTATTGCATTGTCACCGAACTTACATATGTATGCAAAATTTTAGCTCAATCGGAAACCGGGAAGTGGATCAAATTTAACTTGCAAGATTTGATTACAGACCGACAGACAACGGGACAGGTGAAATTAAATAAAAGCTTGTAATAGAAAGAGATGACAATAGACAAAATATATCAAGATGTGAAAAAGAGAGGCAAAGAAACGATAATCGGCTCCCTGAGGTATCTTTTGGTTAAGGTAAGGAAAAGAGTCACAACGCGCTGTCAAAGTATTACTAGATGTTATTTGTTACGGAATATATGGTGCATAATTTTATATTAATTGTAAAATATAAAGCCTTTTTGAATATCATTATAAACTTTATCAATTAAATTACATTGTTTGATTTGCGTATATTTGTAACATTTACAATTTCAGCTTGGATTTATGGTAAGTATATTCTATAGTAATAAAATACTAAACAATAAAATATTTAGCACCTAAGAATTTTACCGAAAGCTAACGCTTACTAAAAATAATAAATCTTGTGGTTGATTGTGTACAAAGTCGTTTATTTATTTGTTGTGGCCATATAGGTAATGGACAAATATTTAACTAATTCGGATGTACGAATTTTTTACAAGGTATGGTCATTCGAAAATTATTTCGAGGAATAGGACGCAGACTTGTGGTTGATTTGTGGGATAAGCTATTAGTTTTTTTTTAATTTTGTCCTCTATTTGTCCTTGCAAAATCCTATTCAGTCAGTAGTGACGTCACTTAAAATATGTCCTAGGCAATAAAAGCATCTAAGTAAACTTAAAACGCATAAAATTTGTATCTTAAAAATTTCAATGTTAAAGATAGCAAAACCAGTATCTTCGGGGCATGCTGCGGGGCACATTTTTTTAGTATTAGGTTAATATTTATAATTAGTTAGCTTTAATTCACGTTTATAATTAGTTATTATCCCCCTAGTTTAACGAGCCCTATTTGGCTGAATAAATGTGGTATTAAGGCTGAACAATACGCCGAGCACGCGGGACTAATCGCTGCAATATAACAATTAATGGCGGTTTAATTTACGTCAAATTTCGCTACAGAGTGTCAGGATAAAATAGGCCGGCGCAGTACGGAGGCCGCGACGGAATATTTATGATAAGTTTCAAAAAAAATAAAAATTGTAACAAGTTTTTCTTCCCGACTGTACTCTTCTTTGAAGACCCATCAACAAATAATTAAGACGATTCTAAAGCGCCCAAACTCGGTAGAATTGCGTTATTTTCTTACAGAGTTCCTATGACCACCTTCTGACTCCATAATCAGATCAACTCGATGGTATAATATTGCATTGTCACCGAACTTACATAAGTATACCAAATTTTAGCTCAATCGGAAAGTGGGAAATGAGTCAAATTTAACATGCAAGATTTGTTTACACAGTTACTTACTTAGTTAGTTAGTTACAGGTAGACCTAATTGACATTTTACTTGTAAGTAAAATAGTCTAAGGACCACACTGTTGGACAAAGGTCTCTCCAAGTATCTCCCCGACGACGACCGGTTGTGCGCCGCCCTCATGCAACTGTGTCTCGCGATCTTCACCAAATCGTCAGTCCATCTTGTTAGAGGTTTTCCACGCTGCGTCGTCCTGTGCGTGGTCGCCACACGAGTCTATCTGCCCCAGCGGCCATCGGCTCTACAAGCTGCTGCCACTCACAATGGCCTTCTTAAGAAAATTCCGGGCTCTCGTGATAATCTGCAAATTTTCCACGAACTCCAAGAACGAAGATGGCATATTTTTCATACATTTTTGGCTCAAAGCGCCCATTTAAATGATCCAAAATTTTAGTATTTATTTATCCGGCTGTAAACAATGAACCCAATATCATTGTGTAGCAACCGCCATAAAGTGTCCGATATGTAAATTCCTCAAACAATAAACCACCAAAACTATAACGCTTTATGTTCTGAATCCGGCTCATACAATTTGAACCGTAGCTTCACCTTTTACAGTCTATTTTATTTGAATTAACTTGTCAATGTTTCATGGTCAATGATTCAAGAAGTAAAATTCCTGTACCGACTTATTAAGCCTAAGATCCCACCGCAAATGACTGCATCTGGGACTTCTTCAATCATTAAACGAAAGTTTACAGAAAATGCGACTGCTCGGAAAACGTTCTTCTCATTGAAATGCAACCAATGTTTCAGTTTTCAAGGTTACTGTCTTCCTCACGGACTGGGACGAAACGCGACGTGAAGAACTCGACTTTGATTATTCATAGTGCAGTCTAGCGTCTTTGAACCCTTTATCATGATCATGACACGATGGGTTTCTTTAATGGAAAAAGATTTTGCGATCCCCTTTCCTGCGTTGATCCAAACATGGGTTTTAAAAATGTTACAATAAATGAATTCAAATTAATGTAACCGCTACTCGGGGGCTCTCTAGACTTCTAGACTAAAATCCCGCATCCACTTCTGGTGGGACCTCATCTTACTTAATTTACGCCGCCACTAATCTTAAGGGACGATTTATCGCGGCGGAACAATAAAACGTTGTAATCTCGCTGAATTATCGCCAGTCTGCGCATGTTGCAACAATATTTAATACAATTTATTTCAAGGATGTTAGCCGGTCGCCGGTCCTCTTGATCATATTTCCGCAAACGGATTTTTTTAAAATCATTATCATAATGTGTGGAAACTTTGATTTCAATTATATTCCATCGAAAAACAAGTGAACGAAACGAAGAACAATATCTTCGTAGTCTTCCCTAGACAACTGTACCCAGGGAGGTGGCTGGTTTCTTCGGTCCGGAGTATCGTTAGTTGGGGGCCTTAACCCTTTCCAGTGATAAATAAAACTGGAGGAGGGGTGCTGAATGGAACCAAAATGGTCACGCACCGTGCGGCATCAAAGGAATTTTCTACCGAGCCCACTCCAAATGTGGAATGGCCTCCCTGCCGCGGTTTTCCCTGGAGGTTACAGTATGTTTTTCAAGAGGGGAATGAATAGGTTTTTAAAGGGTCAGCAACTCACACGTAATGTCCTGGTGTTGCAAGCGTTCATAGGCTGCGGTGACTGCCTGGTGTGAACATGAGTCAGGCCTTAGTAGTAAAAAAAAACAACGGGTGGCACTCCGGGAGTGCCGGCAGAAGTGAAAACTTGAACATTAACGCGACAGGTCACATGTCCGTCTTACGGATTTTTAATCCATTCGGTTACGAGACCTGTCGCGAGCTTTACATTTTTCCCCATCACAAAAAGTACACAGCGCCGCTAAAGAAGTTTTCACTTCAAAAATCGATATTCTGCATCCACTACTGGTGGGATCTGATCCTATACTGTGCCGTTTCTGCACGGGTGTTGCGTTCGGCAGCCACAATTTACGCCGCCACTAATCTTAAGGGGACGGTTTACCGCGGCGAGACAATGGGACGTTATCATCTCGCTAAATTATCGCCGGTCTGCGCATGTTGGGACAATGGGACTATTTAATGAATTCGGAACATGTCTAATTTATTCAATTCTTCTTCTTAGTCGGTCCCTAATGGCTGAGGATCGTGACCAAAAGTAATGTCCTTCCACTTGGCGCGGTCAAAGGCCATATGGGCAGCCTTCTGCATGAAACCACAAGCATTTTTCATAATGTCAGACCACCTTGTCAGGATTTGACCTCTGGAACGTTTGCCTTCGACTTGGCCCAGTAAAATGCTCCTTTTGAGGTTGTGCTGTTTATTCAATTCAGAAGAATTTAATTCAGAAAATATACGGTGACCCGTAATGAAAAGATAATGTTATCTCGATGCCGTAATTATCACTGTAAGCAGCTGTCGGAAAGGGCTATAAAAAAACTATTCAAGACTTAGGAGTCACCCTGTATAAGATCTGAATGGGACAATCATTTATTTATTTATCGCAATTTTTGAGGGTATTGTTTTGGGGTTTTTTGGGGCCAGAATCAAACTGTGAATGCTATTTTGTAGAGGATATATGTAGAATAGGATGGAGAGAATCATTTATTACGAGTATTACGTTACGTATCAGCGGTGATGCACCTCAGTAATAGGCCGATGCTGCGAGCATCACCGGTGGGATCACTATATTGGTATATGGAGCATGGGAGCAACACTTTAGGTGAATTATGGTGGGCAGGGCAGCCAACGTGTTAAACTATTATTAAACTGTAATTGTTGTTATTGCTGTTGTTATTCACTGATACAACAGGGGACTTAAGTGTATGGAATTGTAAGGAAACGCTTTATGTTTCTGTCCAAAATAAAGGCATTATAAATTATATAAGCTACTGGCATCGTATCCAGTTATTTTTATGGATTTGGGTTAGAAATTACAAATCAGAAGTTCTGGTTCTGCTGGAAACCTTACCGCTATACATGGAAAACCTTCATTTAAAGATTGTTAACTTGTTAAACATAGAACGTAAGTATTATTCGGTGAAGCAACATAATTACGTATTAAAGGTATTACGACGGAAATGTTTCAAAAATCACCAACTAACCGATTTAATTTTCGTTTTTGGATAGTTATAACGTTTTCTGAAACGCGATGTTTTTTGTATCGACGTTGTATAAATATTAGCCAAAAGCAACAAGATACTCGAAGCATCGAAGTAAATTTGGCTCCACGTATGTAATATCAGAGGTGAGAGACCTCTGATATTACATACGTGGAGACTAAGAATAATTCCGAAGAAATGTAAGTTCGAGGCACCGAGGCCTCGTTCTGTTGAGATGAAGACAAGTTTTGGTGGAATGAAGACCTAACTGAGCATAATGTTCGAAGTTAATTGAGTCTTTCTTTGCCAAAAGTATGAACATGGAAAATTAACATAATTTTGTTTTTCTGGCGACTACGACATAGCTACACTTAATTATTTAATTAAAGTTTATAAAGTATCTAATTAGAATTGCGGTTGAAAAATTAAAAGTATCTTGGTAGTTTTAGAAATATTTGATTAATTTGAAATGTGTTAATTTACATTAATTAAATTAACAGCCTGGTTTTATTTGAACTTTGCAAAATGTAAATGAAAAATTACTATAAAAGTAAAAGAGGATGTGTGACAGTTTGTATATATTGACTACGACTAGATTCTAATCGATTAAAACTTCAAAGTACATCAAAAAGATACAGCATTCGCCATTTTCAAATCTGTCAGAAAAGGAAGAATGCTATATCTATAGCGACAAGCCTCATAAGCGAGCTAAAGTTAAACATTCCCTGTTTTTGATTCCCTGGGGAAATAGTTGATCAATATTTTCTATGTTCGCAGCCCCATCCTTGGCGTGGCAACCTTCACCTATGAAGTGTACGAAGACGGCTCCGAGAACCCCGTCTGCCTCACCCAGGCTGACACCTTCTGGTCAGCCCTGTTCTTTATCCTCACCATCGCCGTCTTCTTCATCGTGCCCCTCGGCGTCCTCCTCGTCCTCTACAGCGTCATCGCCAAAAATCTCATGGAGAACCCTGTCATCATCGCCCAGAATTCCAAAAACAACAGCAACACCGGCAACGTCATTCGATACAGGAAACAAGTCATCCTCATGCTTGGCACTGTCGTCCTCTCCTTCTTTCTTTGCTTACTGCCCTTCAAGGCACTGACCCTGTGGATCATTGTATTTCCTCCAGAGACAATAATGTCGTTAGGTATAGATGGTTACTATATACTTTTGTATTTTTGTAGAGTAATGCTGTATTTGAATTCCGCGATAAACCCGATATTATACAATTTGATGTCATCGAAATTTAGAGAGGGGTTCGTTAAGTTACTGAAGATAAACAAGCTGATGAACTGTGGGAGGAATTTGAGAGAGAATATGCAGAGAAGAGACACGTTTAACACAACGACTTCCACAGGGTTTTCGAGTAGCCAACATAACTCTGATTCGTTCTGGAGGAGGTACAGCAATAGAGCAAACTCGCAAAAGAACATAATCAAAAGAGAGGAAAGCAAGAAGAAGAAGGAATTCGATCCAAACGTCCAACAGTTAAAAGTAGGAGAAATTATCAGTGTAGTAAATACGAGACGCAACAGCATGAAATTTATAGCCGCTATGAATGAACTAAATGATAATAATGTAGAAGTAGAGGTACATGAACATAACTGCCAAGATGAAGACACTGCCAGTCAGAACAATAAACAGATACAAATATTAAATTTAGATGTTAAAACGAATAATGTGTATTCTATAACTTTAGATGTAACTGAGAAGAGTGAAGGCAAGAATAGGTTTGTATGCGTGCCGGTCCAAGATAGGGAGAATAAAAATATATTTGTATACGACTTTAAAAGTAAAGAAAGTTTCGTGTAAGCGTTAGCTTTGTATATTGAAGCTGGATCACAACTTGGGCTATAGATAACGTGATTAATAAGTAGGAACGATTTTCACCGCCGCAGTCATATCAAAGAATACTTATATTGGCGTGTACATGTACATAATGGTCGTTTTGGCGCACATTCTATAGACATTTACGGTCCAATTTTACTTAAGCCTATTGGAATATTGTCAAAGATATATTTGTATTTATAACAGTACCGTATCTAATTATTTGGACTACCTATACCTATTTCAATAAAAATCAGTAAATGATAGCCTTAAGTGATAGGTTAATAAGTTCTCAACTGACTGCGGTGACTCTGTATCCCATCCTGAAACCGAGATAACAATGACGTCACATCTGTTTCCTAAAAGTTGTGGTCAAGTGAATACAGTCAAGCTATTATAAAAGAACCTATGTACAGAAGATTTCATACGTACATAGATCCTTCTGGAATAGCGAGGTCGAATAGTCAGAGTAAGTTGGTGCGTTGGCGGTGTGCCAAGTAAAAGAAAATGCATTTATACAGACTTATAGACAAATTTAAAATTGAATGTATATTTTTACAAATTCGGCTTAGGAAGCTTTAGACCCATACATTTTAATGAGTTGTTGAAATTATACAATTTTAGCGGTTATCATTAATTTATTGACCACAAATATTCGATATAGTATACTTGCTAACAGCACTGCCGTAATGAACAGAGTTCGGAATAACTTTTGCCATTAGTTTAGATAATATACCTAAACTAAGCGCGCGGAAGTAATTAAGAGTGGTTATGACCCCAAGAATAATTAATTATTTTTTATTGAATGCGGGATTTCCCAGATGAGTATAATCCATACTAATATTATAAATGTGAAAGTGAAGACTCTTACCTCTTCTCGCTTAAACCGCTGAACCAATTTGAATGAAATTTGGTATGGAGATAGTTTGAGTCCAGGCATAGGCTACTTTTTATCCTGGAAAAATACCCTTATCCGCGATAAATGAATTTAAGGCGGACAAAGTCACGGGAAGAAGCTTGTATTGAATAAATTCACTCTCAGGCTCAGTCCTGTGCCGGACGGACCTATCGTATGTCCACTTTTGGGTTGTCAACCTATTTGATTTTCCGCATTAGATATTGGTATTCATTAATAATCTGACTCTGATAGTGAATTTACATAAATTCATTCTTTATTAGTGAAAAGTGACAATGAAACTAATCCGGGATTTAATAAAAATCAATAATTATTTTTGGTGGTGATAACCACTCATAATTAAGTCCTCCCTCGAAGTTTTGGTAAATAGGCACTGCCTATTCCGACCTCTGGTAATGAATTATATTTTAGCATAATTAATAGAAAATTTAATTAGTCATATTTATAATAATTTTAGCCTAATTATTTAAGTTACTTCTGAAGTATGGATAAATCATAGTATATAGCTTATCCATTAAAAACTAGTTAAGATTATACATATAGGTACTTAACTAGTTTTTAACTAATTAATTAACCATTAAGTAAATATACTTAACAATTGAAATAAAACAATTTAACGGATTATATCGCGTATATTATCTCATTTTAGTTCCCGACGTTTCGGAAGCTTTCCAGCTTTCCATGGTCACGGGAGGACCAGGTTAAATTGTTTTATTTCAATGAGTAATAATCGCGGAAACAGAAGAAAATATTATATACTTAACAAGTTCATTGGAATGAAAAACATGTTTTTAGTTTTAAACGTCACCGACTTATTTATTATTTATGTTTCCCTTATCATTTTATCCGAGGTATTAAAAAATTGGGAAAATCAGTATTAATACACTGAATTTGAAGAAAATATAATGTAGTTTTTTTGTAAATACAATACGTAAGGATGATTTGTTTCAATTTATTCCGATGGGTTTAATTTAAATTGCCCTCATAATATTATTATGTTACATTAAAAATATTACAATAGAGATAACACTCCTTTAAATATTGAGAAAATAATGGTGTGTGTATACTTAAAAATTGTGTAACTATAGATTATATTTAAATATCAGACATGTTATATATATGAACACTGCCTATTCCATGTGATTGTGTATTAAATGATGTTTATACTGAATTATTGTTTCATTTCAATGCATCGTTAAATACATTAAAACGCTATAAAGGAACATCTAAATATGACACAAAGGATGAACACAACGCATACGTCATCGTTTTATTGTTCATAACAAAGTGAATATTAATTTTATTATATTTGATCAAATTAAAATATCGTATTACATATAAGTGGCTAACAAATTAGGTACAGTCCAGAGCGAAATAAATACACACCAAAGTTTCAAATATAAATAAATAAATAATAGGGACAATCTTACACAAATCGACCTAGTCCCAAACTAAGCAAAGCTTGTACTATGGGTACTAGGCGACGATATACATGATATATAGATAATTATGATACTTAAATACATAGAAAACATCCAAGACCCAGGAACAAACATTCGTGCTCTTCACACAAACACTTGCCCTGGCCGGGATTCGAACCCGAGACCGCCAGCTTCGTAGGCCGTTGTGTAACCCACTGAGCCAAACTGTCGTCGTGTGTGTCTCTGTACACACCAACTCTACTGTCATAGTAATAAGGTTTGGATATATAATTATGATATATTGTGATGTTTACTTATGTTTGCCCTTGACTGACCTTCACGAACGGAAACCCACAAGGCGGGCGCACTGCTCGTTTCGCTACATACGCATTTTTCCATGTTATCGGCTACGCGCGTAGCGCTACGAAAATGGCGGTCGTGAGTGCGAGATTTTTAGAGCTAAAACACTCATAGTACTTTTCTCTAGGAGTAGACTTTAGAATTATTATTTTTTTAAGTTTGTGTTAGTTTTTGAATGAAATTTGCGAACTACATTAAATCAATGTTACATTAAAATATCCTGTTATAATGAGGCAATAAATAGTGAATAAGACCAATTAAATCACCTGTAATTGGATTCCGTTGGTACTCCTTATGTACCGAACCATAGAAATGAGGCTTATTTTAGTTGGCTATAGGTAAAAAACTTAAGTAAAGCCCCTTTTGTACGTAGTAGTGTACAAAATTGATATGAAACTTATGTCATTTTTCTAATATGGAACGTAAAATTGTTATACGGATACGCTACTACTACATACAACAGCGGGCCTATGATGGTCGCGTTTATCTCGCGATAAATAATAAGATAACGCGTCTGTCACTCTCGTATTCACATACGCGTCAGAAGGTGACGGCAGCTATGTCACTTATTTATCGCGTGACAAACGCAACCCTCATAGGCCCGCAGGTGACTTACTTAAGTTTTTCATTCATATCAGTGTTGATAAAACTCTAAGATGTCATACTATTGAGCAAAGCAAATAAAGTCACCCAGACATCAATATCAATTCCACGGAACTCCGAATCCCAGCTTTCTCGCAGAGCAAACAAATCAGGCATTTTACGACGCTCGCTCGCATTTGCATGGAATCCGCAATATGGCCGTATCCCACCATTTGTTTATGGCATTAACACACACTCATCTCTCCATAATCGGTTAAGAGAGACATTAGGGTAATGTAGACCAGTGGTTTTTAAAGCCAGTTCGGCGAAAGTCATCAGGGTTCCGCGAAGTACCGATTATAGGGATGATGACTACATTTTAATAAGTAGTCCGTCTTGCAAGGTAGATTAATAAAAAAATATTGGACATGTATTTTTTCTTTTTTTACGTAAGCAAAAAATAAAGGCGATTAACGACGTCACTCCTAAGTTCAAATTTAACCTGGGAGTGACGTCACGAGCCCCCACTCCTAAACTTTAATTTATTTATTTTATTTATCTTTATTTCGTGTAACCATGGACACATATTGTATTAGTAGAACTTACAAACTAAAGAGTTAGTAGGTCAAAAACTTACATTTAATACAAGACAACACTGACTGGGGAGTGCAATCCCTCACAGTGTAACATGTAGGGACAGTCAAACCTGTTCGCTATCATGCGTAGAATGCTGTTGGGACTGCAACGCACACGGCGCACCAGGGATCCGGCGCGCGCACGCATGTTTGTATAAAAACAATCCACACGCGCTTCCGCGAACATTCCTGATGCGCTACAGAAACGAGGCCGTCCCATCAACACCCGGAACGCATTATTATACTGGACCTGAAGGGCCCCATAGGCCCGTTGCGTGTAACGCGGTGCAAAACGCCCTAAACAATGTAACTTTTACCTCTTTGGAGCACCTTGCAAATCTGCGTGCGATCATATTCGCCCTGACCGGCAGAGCCCTTCGTTCCCTTTCCATATCCAGGTCGTCTTTGAGGTCAGTCGCGATCAAATGGCCTAAGTACTTGAAATGGTCTACTCTCCCCATAGGGGTACCATTGAGGCAAATGGCGGGAACGTCCACTGTCTTCTTGCGACCGCACTCAAACACCATAAACTGGCTCTTGGCAACATTATATTTAAGGCCATGATGAGCTGCATACGTTTCACAAATTTTCTGCAGCTTGCGCAGCCCACACACCGACGCGCTCAGCAGCACCATGTCGTCTGCATAACTTATGTTGTTAACACAAACATGACAACCGACATGGGTGCTGCTGAGCGCCTCGATTAGTCCGTTAACATACAGGTTAAAGAGCGTAGGTGAAGTCAACCCCCCCTGTCTCACCCCACACTCTAACCTGTACTCATCAGACTGCGCAACTGCCCATCTGACACTGTTAATCTGGTTTCTATTCCAGTACTTAAATATGGGAATGATTTCCTGCGGTAAGCCGGTATTTTCCATCTTCTTCCACAGTAGGTCATATGAAACCAGGTCAAAAACCCTCGATAGATCGAGGAAACAGGCTACCACCGGGGTTTTACTTTTGGCATAATACCTGACAGCGTGCTTAAGGCAAAGGATCGCAGAATTTGTAGATAACTGTAGTCTGAAACCTAGTTGGTTATCGTGCAGTTTTACATGGTTGTTTAACTGTGCGTTAAGCACACTATCAACTACTTTTGCTATAATTGTTGCTAACGAGATGGGTCTGTAGTTTTTCCTATTTGCCAGATCTCCGGTCTTGTTTTTGACGACTGGTACAACGATCGTCCGCATCAGGTTATTTGGCAGATAAGAATGCCTTACACACAGGGTGTAAAGCATTGCCAACAGTCTCGATATGTGGGGACCTGCATGCTGGAGGTGCTCGATAGACCGTCATATCCTGGGGATTTACCTCGCGACATTGATTTAATAATTTTGGCAATGTCCTTGGCAGCAAGGCTAGGACCCACACTCTCAATCTCGGTCTCACTATCGAGCCCCCCCCCCCCCCCCCCCCCCCCCCCCAACTTCGCAGGGCCTAAATCAGATTTTACTATAAAATGGTCTTTAAACAGGTTTGCAATACTTTTTGAATCGCTAACCCCCTCTACGCTAGCCGGTTGGCCACCCATGGGTTTCATTTTGTTAGTGGCCTTCCAAAAAGAACGGAAATCCATTTTTGAGTGGTGAGATGTAATAATGTCAAGCTTTATTTGATTTTCATTATCTTGACACCATTTCAAACGTGATTTAAAGATTTAACGACTCTCACGCATCTCATTGAAAAGAATTCCACTTTCAGGCCTCCCGGCTATTGCCCATTCATGAAACATTTGTCTAGCCACCCGGTGAGCGGCACTGACATGTTTGTTCCAACCTACGATCCGTTTCCCAGCCCTCGGCTTCCTGTCCCGTCGACCGACAGTCGCAGCACTCGTAAGGGCACCTACTATTTCCTCATATAACCTGTTCAGTTCTTTCTTATGTCCCTGTTCCTGACAATACCCATCGGCACAAGACTCTAATTCCATTGGAAAATTAATTAGCCTCAGTCTTTTATGACATTCGTTGCGATAGGTAACAATTTGTTCTACCGTTCTTTCTCCCCAGATTACCTTTTTATTTACTTGAACCTGCCTTATTGTTTTAGGCACTATAACATTAAGATCACATTCTAAAAATATAGGAAAGTGATCCAACCATGTAATACAATTATTATTTACATAAACACTACGAACTGACGGTACCGCGGACTGTGACAATACAAACTGATCTAACCATCTTCTACATAGATGAGCATCACTGAAAAAAGTATAGGTATCTGACTTAATCCCTAGCTTATCTATGTCCACACAAAACCATTTTTGTTCATCGCAATGGTTGACCAACTCAGTATAAAAACGTTCGTGCGGATGAGCATTAAAATCACCCATTAGGTATACCGATTCTATACCACTATCATCAACCATCGCAATCACCGCTCCCAAGCAGTCCGTGAACTCGACCAAGTTGTCTCTGCAGTCCTTAGGCATGTATACACTAATCACTAATAACAGTTGACCGTTATTTGTCATAATTTTGACCGCGCATAAACGAGCATTATTGCACTGCACCACTGACACATTTTGAAACGCTGATTTTCGAAATAAGAGTCCGACCCCGCCGTATGGACGACCGACCATCATGCCCTCCCCAGTATCCATGGCAGACGTACCAGTCGAGCAGAAGTCCTCATCAATTGTATTCAGGAACACAGTCTCTTCGGGCGTTAGCCAGGTTTCTTGCAAAGCGACAATATGGCATGTTCGGCACAATTCCCTTACAGTATCTATAGAGCGCTTCACGTTTTTGCAATTAAAGCTAGTGAATCTATATACCGTACTATCCATTTATACTATTTTTTTTGCCGTTCTCAGATCTTGTACCGATCGATTGACTATACTGAAAATCCACGAACTTACGAAAGATAATACCTTGTGGCCACATATTTTTATCCAGGAACAGAGACAGCTTATTCGGACAAACAAAAAACTTGTAAGCTTTGTGACCAGTATCTCTTTTTATATCAATCTTCTAGGGATACCTTGTCCTTTGTTTTGGCCAAAATGTATTCGATTATATCGTTTTCCTGTGTGTCTTTATGAACGTTAGATATGAACATCGGAGTCTTACGTTCCGCAGCCTTAAATTTTGTATTTGAGTCATTTGCCGCACCAAGTTGACCTCTATAGCGATAATTCAATTTATTTTTATTTTTCTTATACGTTACAGTTTTAAAATTGTCGCCTTCCCCATTGAAACTTACATTTTCACTATTGCGATTCGTACCGATTTGTGCGATTTATCTGAGTATTTTTTTATGATTTTGAAAAAGCAAAAAGTACGTGTCCATTATTTTTGTATTACTGACGGACTAATTAGAACTTTGATTTTCATATCCGTCATCATGCCTATTAAATTAGTTATGAAAATAAAACAATGATTGAAGAACAGCGCCATCTCTCTCACTGTCTTAATACTTGCTGGAGAAGCAATGGGGCATAGACGAAGCTTGGCGCATGTCTTGGAGTATCGCAGAAGCGCTTAGCATTTAAAAATAAGAAAGATACAGAGGACGCTACGAGTGCTGACTAGATTGTGTTCGAAAATTTCAAGCCCCGTACGTAACGTTGCGATAGCTCAGTCGGTCAGAGCACTTCTGCGTTAAAGAAGAAATCTTGCTTGCAATTTAGTCGGTCGCATCGATTTTTTCCTTTCCAATCGAATCTCTGTGTTATAATATTAATTTGAGTTATGAAATAAACACTAAAAATCACCATTCTTAAAAAAATAAAGTTTGTACGTACTCTATTTATCTATCAATCAGCCACGGACGTCCACTGCTGAATTTAGGCCTCCCCTATAGCTCGCCACAGATCGTGATCCTGCGCAAACCGCATCCACCGACGCTCCGCGACCCTCACGAGGTCTTCCGTCCACCTCGGGGGCCGTCCCATATTGCGCTTTCCTATGCGTGGTCGCTACTCGAGAACTGTACTGCCCCAACGGCCATCCGTTCTCCGGGGTACATGGCCTGCCCATTGCCGCTTTAACTATGCAATCCTGCGAGCTATATCGGTTACTTAGTTCTTCTGCGGAGTACTTATTCGTAGAAGTAAAGTAATATTTTTCAAGAACCAAGAAAAAAAAAATTAAGTAGTAAAATTGTAACATCGAATGGTGGAACTCGGAATACTGAGGCATTAGTATTACGCAATGAAAATTGACTCCAATTCCAGGAGTGCTGCAGAAAATACCGTGCCGTTTAAACGATCGCTCAACGCAATGCGCGTCCAGTATAACGACGCATTCAGGGTCCTGTTGCGGCTGCCACGATACTGCAGCGCATCCGGAATGTTCGCGGACGCGCACGTGGATGGTTTTCACGCGACGCTGCGCAAGCGCTGCGCCGCGACGCTCCACAGAGTGCGTGCCAGCCGCCACAGGCTCCTGGCTGCGGTGGCCGACAGGTGGGATAGTGGCCTGGTGAGGCACCGGACCTCCTTACATTTAAGTCTCCGTACTAACATAGTTATGTAAGCGTTTGTATTACTAACAATCTATGGATCATGTAGTCCGAAATAAATGCATTTTCTTTTTTCTTTCTTTTAAACAATCTTTGCATATTGGGCGACCAGTGTCAATGCCATTCCTTGATTGCAACTAGAAAAATTACAACTTATGTTATAAATAGCAACCTGAAACTAAAATAAGTGTTGAGTGTAAACTCTATGACTCCCGGGATGGTCCTGAAAATGCTGACAGAATTTTATAACGTTACACAGAGTTATTTTCTACAAGTTTCGTTCTTATGGATAAAAATAGTGGCACAGTAGGAGAAGCCACGTTTCTGACTGCACTAGACAGTCTACCAGCAGGGAGAGATGGCGGGAAGAGCGTGCGGAGAGCCGTATCTGCCTCTAATACCGACGAGGACGCATCGACGTGACCACGAGCGCTCTGCCAAGGGTAAAAACTTGAGCAGCCATTAATTTGACATATAAATACCCTATTATTACCTACTGTAATACCGACAATGCACATTGCCGTCTTTAAACACACTAAGGTCTGTAACACTTTCAGGATACCGTCAATGTATCTCGGCCTCGTTCGGGTTACTTGTTCCCATCCGTTATCACCAACTTGTTACCACTGGTAACAGCTGGCATTTTTCTCCTAACTGTTACCAGGGGCCAAAGTGATTAGTACCTTTGGAGTTGTTGGTAATTCCTGGGATTTTATCCCCAGTAGTTACCCCTGGTAACATATGGGAAAAAATACCAGCTGTTACCAGTGGTAACAAGTTGGTGGTAACAATTGGGAATAACCTCCTTGTCGCCACTGGTGCCGATGTATAGTTCTAACATATGGGTGTCATATCTGTCCTAAGAACTAGTAATCTGTGCCACGGCTAGGATTATTATAAACAAAACATTTAATTAAACTGTTGCGGACGGCGCGTGCCGGCTGCCTTGTACCCCGGATTTTGCCCCTAACTCTAGATTACTGTCCTTCCAACAAAACTATTATGAATTGTGTACATTACGGATTTACCAAGCCTTCTCTATGAAAGTAGGTCGAAATATGTTTTTTCTACGTACTCGTGTGTATGTGTGAATAAGAACTCCGCGTATCATACTAAAAAGGCATTACTTTTTAGATTAGGACATCGCTCTATACGGTTTATATTATATGCCACTTATTTTTTTGCAAAAATTCTTTAGCTTTGTTTCATTTATCGTAGTTTATAGGTTACTCGTAGAAAAAATATTGTATACCATAGTTATATAATTAGCTTTTTAAGTCTTGAACCTTAATTAGGCCACTCAGCAAGCTTCGTGCCTTCGTGGCCTAAACGCGGTACTCGACTGAAAAAGCATACATTAATATATAATGATTACATAAAATACTATTTACAGATCGGAAACTCCTTAATACGGATAACGTTTGCGTATTGCACTTTCGTCCACTTTTAAATTTTGAATTTGGAATACTCAGTACCATGCCTATACATTTTTTTTTGTATACTTTCAGTGTGAGGTAGCAAAATATAAATAATCCATATCCATACTAATATTATAAATGCGAAAGTGTGTCGGTCTGTCTGTCTGTCTGTCTGTAACCTCTTCACGCTTAAACCGCTGAACCGATTTGGATGAAATTTGGTATGGAGATAGTTTGAGTCCCGGGGAAGGACATAGGCTACTTTTTATCCCGGAAAAATATCCTTATCCGCGATAAACGAATTTAAGGCGGACGAAGTCGCGGGCAGAAGCTAGTAAATTATATAAATAACTTTTGCTGCGTCGACAGGTGAGCCAACTTTTAAATTTTAGGATACTATCATACAATACATTCTTATTGGTTGCTCTTCCCCTTCCTCGCGTGCCTTCAAACTTCCTTCTACGATCTTAACAATAAAAGCGTCGTGTCGTATGAGCCAAGTTTAAAAACCTAGTTGTCTTACAAGTAATACATACGATTTGACATTACTGTTTAATAAAACATGAGTGCAAGCAACGTGGGCTCAATCCAGACTGTCGGGTCAAATTACCTGCGCCCCGACGCCCGTCAACATGAACTTGTACCACAGACTAAATAATAGCAAAACTAGAGAAGGCTCTCTTTTGATCTTAACGAAAAACTCACATCGCTATGCTACATATACATAGCTGGGAATACCTTCTAAAGACAATAATAACCTTGATATAAATATTGCCAGGTATCTACGATATATATTTTCAAATTGATTATTGCCGCGATGATCTGGGAGCACAGTGGAAGATGAATATAAAAGGAAGCGGGGCACTACCTACCTTTTCTCGAACCGTTTTGTCTCATTTTCAAACCCTCATAGTTTCGTCCCAGATAACACCAGGGAGCTTCAATTGACAGGATGAGATGTGGTTAGGATACATATGATATAGTCTAAGTTTCATTGATATAGCTTTTATAGTTTTGTTTTTATTGATACCTATAATCAGCGATTTGGTCACTCACTCAGTCACTAATCAAATACTCTAGGGTACTTCCCGATGTGCTAGAAAGCTGAAGTTTTGCATGGAGCCCTAGAATTTACATACAAAGAACAGAAAAATTAAGAAATCTGTAACTTTCACCCCCGCACCCCTATAAAGGGGGGTGCAGGTCGGTATGCAGAACTAGTAAAACTAGGGTATCCCCGAAGTCCTAGAAAGCTAAAATTTGATGTACAAAGTTAGAGAATGGACGATGTAAAAAGAATAGCTGACACTCAAAAAACGTAACAGCCCAAAAAAACTGGGGCGCCTTAAAAAAACAAATTAGTCCCACCAAAAACATTTCATGTAAAAATGGTGGCCTCTATGACCTGTGACATAATTTCCTACCCGTAAATAAGTCCATCGGACCGTCTGACACATATGGTAAGAAATTCAGTTTAAGTTTTGACGACCGGTTTAGCTCAGTGGGAGTAACGTTGCCTGCGAAGCTGAAGGTCCTGGGTTCGAATTTCGGTACGGCCAAATATTTGTGTGATGAGCAGAAATATTTGTTTGAGTCTTGGATGTTTTCTATATAAGTAAATTTATCTATTAAGTACATAATCGTCTAGTACTCATAACACAAGCTTTATTGAGCTTACCGTGAGAATAGTTAAATTTGTTTAAAACATGTCCTGTAATATTTATTTATTTATTTAAGTTTAATATTATCACAATATTGAACACATTAACAGGTTTTCAATGTTATGACATCTAATACATCTAAGAAACGGCCAAGGCATATTTTTTAAACCTATGCGTTAGCAAAGTCAGGGTTTTTTTTTACAGCGAAAGAGTTATGAGCTTGTGAGTCGCCTCCAATTTTACATGAAATGTTTTTGGTGTTCCTATTATACGAAAATATCCGAATTTATTCGACAATAGCCGAATCTTATCTAAGTGCTCAGGCACTGTAATATTTGGTAAAACCAAAATCCCCTAGAGAATTATCTTTCCCAGTCATCCAGTCCCATCTTATTCCTAAAGTCTAGCAACAGGCCGTTTTTCTCAATCAAGCCATCGCCCCGACAATAATGCAGACAAAATATACCCGGCCCTTCGAAATTATCATTTATATTAATTTTCCAACAATTTCGCTCAAGTGCTTTTAAAGTGGGGAGATAATGTAGGATATCTTGTCAGTATTATTTTGTTTAGGTCTATATTTTTTTACAAAATTTGTATAACTGTTTAGTATTTTGATTCACAATTATTGTGAATCGATTTTTATTATTATACAAACTTTATACAAACTAGAAGGTAATAAAGTTATAAGCATCTTGTTTCCGCAGTCGAGTAAAATTGATACTATAACCATCTATGTAGGTATGTCCAGCTATATCATATCATATCATATCATATCATTTATTTCAAGAACAATATACATTGTGTTTGAAAACATAATAGGTACTTCACAAAAAACAAGATAATAGAAAAACAAACAAACTCAAATGTCACATTCAATACTAACAAATATTATTATAATTTAGGTCATGTCATCAATGATCAAGTAACAAAATTCACAAAAACATTATCTGCAATACAAAATAACATAAATGCTACTAAAATATTAGTTAAAGGTACAACTAACTACAAACTAATTACAATGGCACCAATCAAGGCAAAAGTTTATATTGGCAGTAATATTCAACTGAGTAAAAGCACTTCTCTAATAAAAAATCCCTAAGCTTATTACAAAACATGTGTGTATTTACTAATGACTTTAACTCAATTGGCAACTTGTTAAAAAGAACAACTGACTGGTAGCCTGACGTGTGCTTGACTACTTTTAGTTTAGTAGTAATAGAGTTTGGCAAATCTTTCCTCCTCGTAGCTAAACGCACTTGCCTTTCCTCAGGTGTCTCTACGTCTGTAATGTATTTGATTAAGTCTGTCAGTACTACATGGATGTATTGGCACGGAACAGTCAGGATCCCATAATTTGAAAAATAGCCCTTACAGGATGTTCTTTGGGGAATTCTCGCTATGGTTCTGATAGCCCTTTTTTGAGAAACAAAAGCCGTGTGGATGTTGTATTTATAGCTGTTTCCCCAGAACTTTATGCTATACCTTAACCTAGATTCCACCAATGCGTAATATACCATCTTGACTTGGGACAACTTTGCCTCATCCCTAAGACTTCGAAGGGCATAACACGCAGAACTTATAGAATTTGCTATTACTGATAGTTCAAATTTCCAATTAAGGCTCGAGTCAAGATGGATACCAAGAAATTTTACTGTTTCCTTCTGATGGATTATGACATCGTTTTATAAAATCTGCAGTACATCCTTGTTGCGAGAAGCAGTTTTGAAAAGCAGAGTATTGGTTTTACTGCAGTTTAGCTCTAGGTCGTTGACACTGAACCAAGAGTGAAAAGCCTTCATCGCGTCATTTGCTTTGTCATTTAGTAGTTCACAGTTTTCTGCTGATATGATGGCGTTTGTGTCATCCGCAAAAACTATAAGTTCGGTGTCCGAAATAGCAATTTTTATGTACGGTATGAGGTCATTTATAAAAATTATGAAAAATATGGGCCCTAGTATGGAACCTTGTGGGACTCCCTTTTCTACATTGGTCATTTTAGAGTTATGTATAGTTTCGTTGTTATCTTGTACCCATTTAATTTGAACAAATTGTTTTCTGTTTTTTAGACACGAACTAAAGAGAGATAAAGTTTTGCCTCTAATCCCATAGTGCTCCAGTTTTGCCCATAACATTTTATTTTTAACAGTATCAAATGCTGAACTTAGATCTAGAAACAAGCCAGCTACTTTTTTCTTATTATTTAGATGAAGAGTAATGTCTCCGATCAGAGTAGTGATTGCTTCGTTTGTGCCTTTACTTTTTTGATATCCAAACTGTCGTGGGCTCAATATATTATACCGATAAAGGTGCCTCATCAACCTGTCCTTCATTACTCTTTCCAGAATCTTTGAGACTGTAGGTAGAAGGGAAATGGGCCGGTAATTTTTTGGATCTAATTTAGACCCTTTCTTGTGCACTGGAAGGATTTCTGCTATCTTGAACTGGTCCGGGAATATGCCTAATTCAAAACACTCATTAAAAAGATAGGCCAAAGGTTCTGCGAGAATATCAATATTTTCCTTAATGACAGTTATTGGGACCTCGTCATATCCGCTTGAACTCTTTGTTTTAAGATTTTTTACTATAAGGCTAACTTCAACCGGACTTATGCGTTCAAAGGTCATATCATGTTGCACTTTGTTGACATGAGACTGTAGCAGTGATAGAGTTTTGTCGGATTGGTCAAAAGCTCCACATTTTTTTGTGAATTTTTCTAAGAAGATGGCACGAACATCGTCGGGATTATTCACCAGTTTGGTAGTCCCCTTATCCTGTCCTATTTTTAAAATCAGATTATCCCTTCCTATTTCTGTCATCTTGTTACGATGTTTTTGTACGATCTTCCATATTTCCTTCGGCTGGGTGGGTTATAGGCTGTTACTGAACTAGTGTGCTACATCTCCGATCTTAGTCTCTTACCATCAGGTGATACTAAGGTTCAATCGCTGGTCTGCTTATGAAAACCCTGGCTTTGCAAGCGTTCATAGGCTGCGGTGACTGCTTAACATTAGGCAGGCCGTACGCTTGTTTGCCACCTTAGTAGTATAAAAAAAGAAAAAACTTTCCCCGCACCTGCGTTCAATGTTCAAAAACTCATTTAGTCGTCTTGACGTGATGTTAGCTACAACGACGCATACATATAGAAACATAAAAAAAATATAGTTTTTCTGATCCATCCATACTAATATTTTAAATGCGAAAGTGTGTCTGTCTGTCTGTTACCTCTTCACGCTTAAACCGCTGAACCAATTTGGATAAAATTTGGTATAGAGATAGCTTGAGTCCCGGGAAAGAACATAGGCTACTTGTTATCCCGGAAAAATACACTTATCCGCGATAAACGAATTTAAGGCAGACGAAGTCGCGGGCAGAAGTTAAAAGACAAATAAATTAAAAATTTACGTATTGCCCCTATCCTTTGGGAACTATATATTTTTCCGTTATAACTAGACTTAACTAGATGAACACCTTCACTTCAAACCTTGTTTATTTTTACCGCGAAATACCAGTTTTTTTAAGAAAAGGCTTGCTTGGCGTGTTGTATTAAGAGGGTTTATACCCGCTTAACTGGCAACGTCGCATATTTTTTGGTTTTCCTTGATTATTTTGAGAAATTTACTTTTACTTTTTTTACTTAATTTTTAGTTGTAGTTTTACTATAACTAGACTTAACTAGATGAACACCTTCACTTCAAACCTTGTTTATTTTTACCGCGAAATACCAGTTTTTTTTAAGAAAAGGCTTGCTTGGCGTGTTGTATTAAGAGGGTTTATACCCGCTTAACTGGCAACGTCGCATATTTTTTGGTTTTCCTTGATTATTTTGAGAAATATGAATGTAACTTGAACATGTTTTCAATACATTCATTAGGTTTTCGGTAGTTAAGTTAAGTTAAGTTCAAAATTTCATGTTAATTGGCACAACTAAGGCTCTAAAAATGAATTCATGTCTATATCTCGTTTTGTAATCAAATATCCCGCAAAAGCGGGTGATAGGTGAATTAAACGCAACATGATTCCTAAAAATGTAGGATCGGAATTGAACATACCTTTAAGTTTCATTTAAGTAGGTACCACAAAATAATGAAGCAAAATGAAAAAAATATGCGACGTTGCGAGTGAAGCAGGTATAAACGCTCCTAAGTTTCACAGAGGTGTATATTTTACATTTTTCCCGATACTGTACGTTACTAGAAGGTGCCCAACTTCGTCAGCGGAGGAGTAAAAACTCATAACCCTTTTTATCTTGAGCGTAATCGGATAAATAGTATCCTATAACCATCTGTGAATATCCAGAGATACCCGTGTACCAACAATAGTTGAAATCTGTTTAGTCGATTTGGCGTGATGAAGCCACAGCGACACATACAAACAAACAGAAAATTAGTGACCTCCAAATAGTCCGTATCACTTATTTTTTTGATAATATGCAGACTTTCATTTTTACAACTTTATATTAATAGTATAGATATAATTTCACTCCAATATGTCAAACCTTACCACCAGCGAGAACTGTTGGTATGCCTGAAAGAAACCTACACTCACACCTTCAGTAAAGACTTTGTGTTGGTACTACAGATTATAAAGATATTAGAACGTTATATTTAATTTTTGGTATTTGAACTAGAATAATTGTAATTTCTTTAAGAAACGGTATCCCGGTACACGAGTTCATTTCTTCTTTAATTAACGACAAACAAACAAGAGTTACAAATTACGAATATAAGGAGCTACAAATTTCTTCGGTATTTACCGCCCTTGGTCGTAAATAACGAAGCTAACAAGCCTGATTTATCGCACAGCCACATACAATCTCACATTAATAGGTACAGTCAGCTACAGATAAAAAACTCCAGTCTGCCATACGTGTTAGTATTGGCTCCGTTCAGCTCCACACGAGTTCAGCTCCACCTAGCGTCCACAACTTTGTTGACTCTGTCGTTTTGACATTTAATCGCGCCGTTGTGACAAAATATACTTAATCCGAAATCATCTATTAATATATTTCCAAAATTGTGGAGAAAGGGTTGTGAAATCAATTGTCGTCATTCAAATCAAATGGGGTAAGTAAAATTGATTCAAAAAGGGCGTTTTATTTACTTTTACTTTTTTTACTTAATTTTTAGTTGTAGTTTTACTATAAAACAAGAAGCTAAAGCTAATTTAATGGTTTCATTCAATAATAATAAACATGAATAATTGTTCCTGCATAGCTAGTGATAAACTAAATATCGTTTTCAGATGAAAATAAGTATTATTTTAAGGACCGGGTTTATTGAAATTAGGTAACGAAGTCTAAACAGATGACTTTGAGATAAGACAGATAACAGCGCCAATATTAGTTTTACTTTTGGCCATTATGAGCGCTGCGATCGATTATATTACCCCCACCTAGTACTTCGCACCCAGCGAATAGCTGGAAACAGACCTCTATCTATGAGGTCGACTGTACACTTATAGACAACGGAATTATCTAAGTGTGGTATTAAAGACGAGTTTCGTGCACATCTAATGAAGGAGTAACATAATCCGTAGGCTTTTCTGTAAGACATCACTCTTTAACACTCTTAAGAAACTTCAAGGCCAACGACTATGACTTATTAGAAAATATTGGCAATATTCGTACTGTATTTTTTATTATTATTGATATTAGTTTTAACTTTATTGCATTGAAGGAGAGTAAATACCTACAAATGGTGGACTTAACGGCAACTTGCATGCTCAATGGCAACATCAGTCAACCACAGAACCAGACAGATGTGAAATTGGTCTAGTGAAAGATAGCAATTAGTACTACCAAGGACCATTAAAACAAGAGGACTGTCAATTACCATAATTTGGATCGTGCCCCAATCGCAATGCAATATTCTGGCAAAAACTAGATGGCGCTTTAAAACTAAACACTTAACGATGTTATAATTGTACAAAGAAACATAATACAGTAACAATTAGTTCTTAAACGGCCAATAATAAATAAATCGTAATATTTAAATACTGTGTCACGCTTGCAAAGTTGAATAAGTGTAAATGATAATTCTTCTAATAATTCTTTTAATTTTGGGATATCTCTACGTGATCGAATCAGAAATGAGGAGATTCGTAGACGAACCAAGGTCACCAACATAGCCAACAGGGTAAGCAAACTGAAGAAGCAATGGGCAGGGCACATAGTTAATTCGAAGAACTGATGGCCGTTAGGGCAGAAAGGTTCTCGAGTGGAAACCGCGTACGGGCAAGCGCGGGCAAGGACACCCGCAAAGTGGTCGGACGACCTATTTAGATTGGCGGGGACTCGCTGGACGCGGGTCACCTCTAAACCTCTATCCAGCCCATGTGGAAATTTATTGAGGAGACCTGTGTCCAGCAGTGGATGTCCTATGGCTGAAATGATGATGATGATCTCGTTTTAATGTCTTCAATGTACAGACAAATCGTTATTACAACTTGGTAAAAGTGTTATTTGGTGTAGGGGCAGTAATCTGAGAGGCAACTTACTTGTAAATCCAGAGGCAAATCCACGTGTGAGGTACTGGAGTTTTGAAGAGAATCACCGCTCAAACGGACACCCACATTTCTCCAATAGGCGCTGGTAAAGATCTATTCACTTGTTGTGTTTTAGAGAGGTTGCAGCGACGGATAATAGCAAAAAGTAATTATTTCTGCACAATCGCGGCGGGCGGTGCGTGCGCAGTTCCGATTCAACAGTAACAGTCAAATCCAGATGGCGCTGTAAGCGCGTCGGAAAAATGCGTTGAGATTCAGCTAGCAAGATTGCCAACTCAAAAATACTGCCACAAGAAAAACTTATTCCTTCCAAAGTGTGTTGTCTTGTATATACGAAAAATACCTATCCATCTACCATGAAACAATAAAGAAATAAAATTAACTATTCTGTTCCGCGACGGAACATGCCGCTCACCTTAAAAGCACGTAGTGTCTTTTAACAGAACATGCGAAAGCTTACCAACTATATTGAAACATTTGAAACTAAACCTAACTTACATTAAGAGTCGTAACGATCTTTTGTAAACTATTCTAAGGGTAAGGGACATACCTTAACAACGGGTCGTTTGTATAACTTGTCCCCACTTTTTAAGGTTACGACGCGAATGACATGGTCGGAGCCCGGGTGGACGGCGTGAATACGCGCTAGTTTCCACTGTAGCGGCGGTAAGTGGTCATCGTAGACCACAACAACAGTGCCTTCACGGAGAGTGGGGCCGCGATCTTGAAGCCACTTTGTACTTTGCTGAAGGTGATGAAGATATTCGCGACTCCATCTATTCCAGAAATGCTGGACAGCCTGCTGTATCCAGCGCCAGCGAGTAAGACGATTAGGATTTTCGTCTGTCAATGAAACATCTGGTAGGGCCGTTAAAGGCTCTCCGATCAAAAAATGGGTGGGTGTGAGCGGAAGTGGATCATTGGAATCCGAACTCAGTACGCACAGCGGGCGAGAATTCAAAACCGCTTCGATTTGACATGTGATCGTATGCATTTCGTCATAAGTTTGCGTGCGAGTACCTACTACGCGGTATAAGTGGGTTTTGAAACTTTTGACAGCCGCTTCGAATAATCCACCGAAATGACTAGCATAAGGTGGCTGAAAATGCCAAGTCAATCCTTGTTTTAAGGTTTGTTGGTTGAGCGCGCTCATTACCGAGTCGTTGCGCAGGAACGTGTACAATTCCTTCAAATAATTATTGCAACCAACAAAGTTACGTCCACAATCTGTGTAAATGTCCGTACAATATCCGCGGCGGGACGTAAAACGTCGCAACGCAGCTAAAAAACCTTCTGTCGAAAGTTCGGAAACGAGCTCGAGATGTACGGCTTTAACGCTCATACATACGAAAACCGCAACATAACATTTTATTATTTTTGCATTGCGCACCTTGTTTGCGCGGACGTAGAATGGACCACAGAAATCGCATGATGTTTTAACGAAAACGCGCGCTGGTCTTAAGCGGACGGCGGGCAGCGCGCCCATCCTAGGCTGCACGCGCGTCGGGCGTGCACGGAAACACGGGATGCAGCGATGTATGCGCACACGGATTATATCTCTGCCCGATATGACCCAATATCTCTGTAAGAGGGCATTTTGCACACACTGCGGCCCGGCATGCAATTCTTTTATGTGAGCATCGTCTATGATAAGATAAGTAAGCGGATGTCGTTTAGGTAAAATCAATTGATGTTTTGATTCATACGGTAAAAATGATTTATGAATGCGTCCTCCGACGCGCATGACACCGTCGTTATCTAAAATTGGCGAGAGACGCCGTAAGCGCCAGGAAGGTAATTTATTTGACGAAATCAGTTTAATATCTTCCTCGAAAACCTTTTGTTGCGTAATCAATATGAGTCGATTTAATGCAAAACGATACTCTGGTACGGTGACGTAATCCGGGAATGTTAGTGATTGTTTTCTACATTTGTTATAGAAACGAAATATTAATGCCGTGATGCGAACTAATTTGCCTAGCGATGAAAATCGCGTAATAAAAGTGTCCTCGTCCGGGGATGGAGGCGATGACGACACACAGGCACAACTTTTGTTTACAGATTCGGTATTATTGCGTTTTTCCTCTGACGTGTTTACTACCGAGTTTTGTATAGGCCAGGAGTCTCGACCTTGTTGGAGCCATGGAGGACCATGGAACCACAAGTCGCTTTGTACCAGTGCGGCGGGCAGGAGACCGCGTGACGCCGGGTCGGCGCTGTTCTCAGCCGACGGAACGTGACGCCAGCAGCTCGCCGGGACACGGGACAAAATCTCGCTGGTGCGGTTAGAGACGAACGTTTTCCATTCGTGCGGAGGTGACTGAAGCCACGCTAGCACAATGGAGCTGTCCGTCCATGCGTATACTTGATCGGGACGAATGCGATCGCCGTAAATATTCCTTACTCTTTCTATAAATTTTGACAGTATAACACATCCCATTAATTCTAATCTTGGGATCGTAAGACACACACGTAGAGGTGCTACGCGTGTCTTTCCCATGACGAGGTAGGTTTGTACCTTACCGGTATTTCCTGTAATACGTATGTAAACGCAAGCTCCATATGCAATTTGGCTTGCGTCCGCACACCCGTGGATTTCGATAGACTCGTAGTCATTAGTGTTAAATATGTGACGCGGAAACGATATTTGTGATAAGAGCGGTAACTCGTTTACGAAGTTCGTCCATGAGTTGACAATATCGATAGGGGGTTCTGAATCCCATGGGACCTTAGCTAACCACAATAATTGAATTAAGTGTTTAGCGAATAACGTGGCGGGCGAGAGGACCCCGAGTGGATCGTAAATTTTCGCAATTTCCGATAGAATAGCCCGCTTTGTACAAACCTTCGAAGTACTTTGTACTTTGAAACTGAATGCATCGGACCGTGGATTCCATTGAAGTCCAAGGACCTTGACCCCTTGGTCACTTTCCATTTCGGCGAAGTGAACATTTTCACGCCGCTCACCATGAGCATCTGGCGGTTGCACGGCAGCGAGGATCGCCGGCGAGTTGCTTTGCCATTTGCGTAGCTCGAAACCGGCTGTGGCGCAAATACCTATCAGTTCCTGCTGCAGAGCGAGCGCTTCGGCGGTTGTATCTCCGCCGGTAACTACGTCGTCGACAAAAACGTCATGTAGCAGTACGGGTGAAGCGAGCGGGAACTGCTCAGCTTCGTCTTGAGCTAGTTGCTTCATTGTTCGCAAGGCTAAAAAGGGGGCGCTGCTGACGCCGAAAGAGACTGTTCGAAGTCTGTAATCACGCAGAGGCTCCTCAGGTGATTGGCGCCAAAGGATGCGCTGAAAATCCCTATCACTTTCACGAACAAGTATATTACGATACATCTGTTTGATGTCGGAGCAGAATGCAATTTTATGCACTCGGAACTTAAGCAAAACGTCAACGATGTCTAAGTGTAACTTAGGACCCGTCAACAGAATGTCATTTAACGCGTAACCGTTTGTCGTACGACATCCAGCGTCGTAGACAACCCGAGTACGTGTCGTCTCGCTTGAAGTTTTGACCACCGCATGATGTGGTATGTAGTAACTCGCGCCAGCGGGAGGGTTATCGTCCGCGAGCTCCATGTAGTTGAGATCCACGTACTCTTGGAGACACGCGTGGTAATCAGCTTTTAGCTGGGGGTTACGTTCTAGACGGTATTCCAACTTATGGAATCGAGCTAGAGCAATTTTCCGAGATTCACCGAGGGGCGGTGCATCGGGCTTGAAAGGCAGTGCGACCATGTATCGCCCTGTCTCATCGCGCGTATGCGTCGTTTGGAAAAAGGATTCGCATAGCTGCTCTTCGGGAGTGTAACTCCGCAACTCTGGAACTGACTCTAGCTCCCAAAACCTTTGTAGGTTGTCGTTGTCAAACGACGTAAAACACGCTTGAAGTGGAGTCGCAACACTAGCAGTAAAGTTCAATTTACCGCATAGCAAATAACCGAACGAACTGTTTACCGCGGTGGGTGTTCCCGGTTCACCCCTAACAATGCCATCCAGCAAAATATCTGCGAGAATATCCCCACCGAGTATCATGTCAACAGGTTGTGGTTTATGAAATTCAGGATCCGCTAATGCTAGCCCCTGTAAATGAGGCCAGTCAGCGAGTGGTGCTAGTGGTACACTAGGCATTTGACGGGTTAACTTCGATAAAATACTAGCCTCGATCGGAATCATTGGCTGTTGTTTGCCCCTAGGCGCAATTGAGCACTTAAAAGTACCCCTTGGTTCAAGCGGTAGATCGCTGATACCTATTAATGGTTCACTATAGCGACATCGTGGTAGATTTAACCGTTGCATACATTCTTCTGTAATAAGTGCCGCTTGAGAACCGCTGTCGACCATACAGCGAATAGCAGCCCTCTTATTTCCTTCCAGATAAATATCAACTAAAGCCGTTGACAATAAAACTGTGCGCGCGCGAATACCTAAACCTTTTTCGCTGCGAACTCCGTTAACCGCTGAAGGATTATGAACTGTCCCGCTTAGGCCGCACTGCTCCGCAGGAGCGAGCGCAACGGCCGCTACTTCCGCAACTTCGCTTATAACGGCTAACGAATTGTTTGTTTCTAAATGAATTAATGTATGGTGCATCTTATTACACTTTCGACACTTAAAATTCGACTTACAATTCCTTAAGTCGTGTCCAGGACACAGACAGTTATAACAAACATTATTTGTTTTTACGAATGCAAATCGATCCCGCGCGGATAAATCTAGGAATTCTAAACATCTACTCAAACCATGCGTGCCTTTGCACTTCAAGCAAGATCGGATCTTATTCGTATTGTCATACGATCGACTTTGGCCGGTAGCCGTAGTCGCTGCAAGAACCCGTTTAGGCGTAAATTGACCTATATTTGTATTTGTATGACTTTTACTATTTAGGGAAGTGTTTTTAATGGACTGTGTATTCGAAACCGTGATTATTTGTTCCGCCGAAAGTTCGCGTTCTAAGAACGTAATTAATGTATTTACTTTAGGTATTTCGCTGGGGTTGGTTAAAGAACGTTCAAATTCTTTCCTCGTACTGACGGGAATTTTACGTCATAATAAATTCAACAACATGAAGTCCCATTCTTTATCGGGAAAGTTCATAACTTCGAGCGCCTTGATGTTTTCGTGATAAACATTCAATAGATTTCGCATGGCAACAGCTGATCGAGTAGAACAAGTTTCAATGTCAAGCAATTTGTCCAGATGTTGTGATGCAATTATGCGTTTGTTGTCATATCGTGACTTTAAAATATCGAGTGCAACTGAATAGTTGTCTTCCGTTATGGGAAGTGATTTAATCAAATTATGTGGCTCATTTTTAACCGAAAGAAGCAAATACCTAAACTTCTCCACGTCCGTGTAGGCATTGTTGCTGTGAACTAGCGATTGAAATAAATCGAAAAATGCGGGCCAACCCGTTGGTTCGCCGTGGTATTCCGGGAGCGAAAGTTTAGGTAAATTACGACGTTCATTGATAATCGTATCTTGGGAGGAAGGTGCGCGACTCGCGCGCCGCCGTTCAACATCGGACTCCTTTAAGTTATTTAAATGTGTAACTATAGCATAATACAAATCATTGAAATCGTTACGAATCTTAATATTCGCTTCTTTATTGAAGTTTTGCGATTTGATTAAAGTCTTTTCGATCTTGGTTTGAATTTTGGTAAATTTTCGCTGATGTACCGTTAAGTCGGTTGTTCTAGAACGGAATTGTTGGATATTTGTCGCTGCGAATTGCAAAGTACGTTTTAATTCGTCGAGTATTAGATCTCGTTCAAAGATGTCTTGTGTAATACACGACGTATCAATCTCGGCATTGCCGTCACTAGGGTTTGGTGGAGCCATTTTGCGTAACAAAGATGGCCGAAATGACAACGCGAAATTGAACTATGAATTTAGCTAAAATGCACTAAAAATGGGTACGAAATACCGCAAATAGCAAGACAACACAACAAGGTAAAGAAAGATCCGGTTCGAAGGACCAAAAAACTATGTAGGGGCAGTAATCTGAGAGGCAACTTACTTGTAAATCCAGAGGCAAATCCACGTGTGAGGTACTGGAGTTTTGAAGAGAATCACCGCTCAAACGGACACCCACATTTCTCCAATAGGCGCTGGTAAAGATCTATTCACTTGTTGTGTTTTAGAGAGGTTGCAGCGACGGATAATAGCAAAAAGTAATTATTTCTGCACAATCGCGGCGGGCGGTGCGTGCGCAGTTCCGATTCAACAGTAACAGTCAAATCCAGATGGCGCTGTAAGCGCGTCGGAAAATGCGTTGAGATTCAGCTAGCAAGATTGCCAACTCAAAAATACTGCCACAAGAAAAACTTATTCCTTCCAAAGTGTGTTGTCTTGTATATACGAAAAATACCTATCCATCTACCATGAAACAATAAAGAAATAAAATTAACTATTCTGTTCCGCGACGGAACATTTGGTAACAACTTTACTTTTCTGCGGTTGTCTAGAGAAGATCATTTTACAGCGAAGACCGCCTGTTTTGTATCCATTTCTGTTACTGTTTTAGATATAAGTGTTTTACGTCATTTGATTTTGCAATAAAAAGTATTTCATTGTATTTTATTAGACAACGTATTCCATAATCCCATAACATAGATAAAAATAACGAAACCGTAAATGTAGGCGGTTTCGTTATTTTTATCTATTTCAATCATCAAGCGGTTTAGGCTGCAGGGACTGGCAAGAAATACACATACTAACATTCACTACGAAACCTCCTTTTAAATGCAGTCGAATAAAATCATTAAAATCTGAGGTCTGTACTATTATATAAAGTTTCAAAATTGTAATGATAGTAAAACATGAAGATATTTTAAATAAAATACGTTCAAATAAGTGATACGGACTATTGGCGGGTAATTTTTTAGGGTTTCGTAGCCAAAATGGCAAAAATGGAACCCTTATAGTTTCTTACTTATGTTCCTTACGTTTCGTCATGTCCGTCCGTCTATCCGTATAACACGGGCATTTTACTCAAAAACTACCACTTAGGACGGACGCATGGACGCACGGAAATGATGAAACTATAAGGGTCCCTATTTAGCTATTTTGGCTGCGGAACCCTAAAAACGTGTATCCACCGAGCATAGCTAGGACCCAGGTTCATCGCCTTCACCCTTGAATCATCTTAATGCACACATGGCCTCACAAACCTTAGTATTTTAATCTCCAAGAACGTGGAACCGATTACGAGAACTAAGCTTCTAAAAGGTTATAATTTATTGGGCTCTGTACACAACAGTCGGGGTGGATATGTGTGGAGTAAGGCCGCGTGCTTGTAAACTGTGTACTTTATAAGATGGCTGACTCTGAACACAAGTTATCACAGAGACAGTAATAAATGCTCAAGGTTGCGAAGCTGAAGGTCCTGGGTTCAAATCCCGGTAAGGGCAAATACTTGTGAGATGAACATAAATATTTGTTCCTGAGTTTTGGATGTTTTCTATGCATGCATATAAGTAAATATATCGTCGTCTAGTACCCATAACACAAGCCTTATTGAGCTTACCATGGGGCTACATTTGTGTAAAATGGTCCTGTAATATTTGTTTATTTGTAATATTTATAAATACAGACATATATATAAATACTAGCCACCAGGTTGGGTACCGCTACGAGCGACGCAGACGATTTAGGCCCTAGAGGTGGCGGGACGATTTGGACGCATTTCTCAGCAACTGGCCGGAAAAGACATTAAATAGGGACCGATGATTTATGGGAGAGGCGTTTGCAGGACAGTAGGCCATATCAGTCCCACAGATTCTGAGTAGAAAAAATATTAAAATCAACCTCTGAGAAACATAATGTTCCCAATTGGGATGAGACAATTTAATAAAACGCTTGCAATTATCAGATTTCAAAAATATGATTTCTGGAATAAGTTATTCGAGTTTTTAATTTTGACTTTTATTGGTCTTTGCCATACCCTAGTACAGACGTCAGTCAGAAGTGACGTCACTCGAAATATCTCCTAGGCAATAAAAAAAATAAACTGATCCAAATGTAAAACGTAATATGTGATCTTTAGAAAGCCCATTTTAATGAAATAATAAAATAAAAAGATGGGCCATTTTTGGCTCGTCCTAATTGTTCATTACGAGAACAGCTAACACACTAAGCAAGCCTTTTCTTTTAAATCTGGTATTTCACCGTAATTTTCACGTAATTATTTTTTTGACAGAAACTTATTTTAAATTTGTGTAAAACTAAAACCTATTACGTTAGCAGGGGCGGTAACCTTTTGAGATCGAAGAGCCAAAAGCAGAAATTTTCAGGATTTCCCGGTTTTTCAAAGGGCAATGATTTTTTTAAACTAGGATGGCGGGGCTGTACAGATGAAACGCGTGTAAAAATGACGGAGATGGGATGAGACATTTAAATTATTATTTTTCGCTTGGAGAGAGCCGCAACTTTACACCAAAAGAGCGCAGTTTGCGGACGTCTGGATATAGGTAACTTATTTTTTTTTAAAGATTCTGTAATGTAATGTTCATTTAACGACAATTGGTTGAGAAATGCGACCTCTAGGGGAGAACAGATGGACAGACATCTACCGGATAGACAGACATACCAAGGCATTTTTGCCCAAGCTGAAACAGAAACGCTTCGCTCGCTAACCTCGCTCGATCAATAAACTCTTCTTTTCATGGAATACGACCTCACAAGTCCCAGTAGGCTAATAGAATGCGTACTCCCACCTGAAAGGCCGGCAACGCACTTCTGACTCCTCTGGTGTTGCAGTTATATGGGCGAGCGTGATCGCTTATTACCATCAGGCGATTTGTCTGCTCGTTTGCCTCCTATAATATAAAAAAAAAACATTGGAAGTTTGCATATTTTTTATAATAGAAATTAATATTGAGTCCTATCAAAAAGATTAGCTTTTAACTCTCTTGGGAACAAAGTCGCAGGCCAAAATTTCTTTTAAAAAAAAAACTGTTTTTCAGCAATTAATGTAAAATATATAGTTTAAGTTGTCGACTAATGGGTCAGTGTTCATACACTGAGACATTTACCTTGCCTAATTTCGGAAGTATGCGACGTCACAAGGAACTGGCCACAAACAGAATTGTGCCACTAATAAAATCTTCCACAAATACTCCGTGAAAGAGACATCAAATCATAACTTCGTCAGTTATGACTAACTTTATACGGATTGTCTAGCTTAGTTTTAACATTACAAAGGACGTAACGTTGTATGAGTTTTAAAGTCACCTACGCCTTTTTCACTAAAACAGGTGACAGGATCGATAGGTATTGCCTACAGATTTATAGGGTAGAACGTTGTAAAAAGAGATTTTACGGCCTTACTGAGGTAGGCTTGAGTACTAAGCTAAATTTCTTTGACCCCGAATAGGTGTCGTCGAACGTTGTATTGGCGCTTTAAAAAAGGTTAGTAGGTATGGAGTAGTTTGAGTCTGAGATTCTGAGGACACAGTTGATAGTAGAGTCAGCATCACATAAATCTATACTATTCAGAGATGGGAATGTCTGTCCCGCTGTCAAACTCCCAGTGCTAGACAACGGCCTCCCAGAAGATCACAAAGACTGGTTGTGCAACATCCAGGTAGATTCACCTCATTCGAGGGTCTTCCGGTACGTGGTCAACGCTCACTCTAGAACTTCTTTGTCCCATCAGCTACTGGTTCTGAGAGCAACTCTCGCTGACTGCCACTGTCTGTCTCTGAGGTCACTGACTATTGTAGGTACTGTCGATGACACGACCTTAGTTCTCCTGCGAATGTCCTTATTTCTAATACTACCTGCTACTACTAAGGTAAATGTCTCAGTGCTCAACGACTTAGGATGTCGATGTAGATGTAGATGTGAATGTGAATGTGGATGTAGATGTAGGTGTGGATGTGGATGTGGATGTGGATGTGAATGTGGATGTGAATGTGGATGTGAATGTGGATGTTGATGTTATCGTCGACATCCACATTTACATCCACATTCACATGTAGATGTAGACTCTTTACTATTACAAAAATTGTACAAATATGGTGTTCGAGGCTGCCCTTTTGAATGGATAAAAGCTATCTTGCTGATAGGAGACAATACACAGAAATTGAGAAGATCATGAATTCGTTTAAGAGAGTATACAAGTCTAATTTCAAATATAACAGAAGTGGAGTCCCGCAAGGAAGCATCCTTGGACCTTTGTTATTCATTATTTATATTAACGACTTGCCAAATGTTACAAACCATAAGTGTATAATGTTTGCCGACGACACGACTCTAACTATAAAATATAACAAAGAACGCAACTTTAATGAAGATATTAATGACACATTGGGTAAAGTAATAGAATGGTTAAGAGCAAATAGCTTACATATAAATCTGGCAAAAACCAAATTTATGCAATTTTCAACTTATAAATCAAAAGAACACCAAGTGCAAATTCGTTATAAGAATGAGAAAATAGAAGAGGTAAACTCAATAAATTTCTTAGGCTTCACTTTAGACAAATTCTGCAACTGGACGCTTCAAGTTGAACAAGTATTGAATAAAATTGACAGATTTACATTTGCTCTGAGAAGGCTAAGGGACATAGCATCACAAGAAACCGCATTAATCGCATATCACGGATATATAGGTTCCGTACTCAAATACGGACTTCTCCTTTGGGGGAATTCTGTTGACGCAATAAGACTGTTCTGTTAAGAGCACAAAAAAAATGTATTAGAGCCATCTGTGGCGCCGGTTATTTATCATCTTGTAAGCAATACTTTATAAGTCAGAGAATTCTGCCACTTCCTTGTATGTACATTTGCCAAATATGTATTTTTGTCAAAGAACACCCAACATACTTTAAGACCTTTGGAGATGTTTTTAAAAAACAATCAAGGCACAAAAATAAATTTATTGTAACAAACGCAAAATTAAAAGTATACAATAAAAACGCCTATTGCATGGCAGTCAAAATCTATAATAAGCTGCCCGAAGACATAAAAGAATTATCACTGCCTTTATTTAAGAAGAAGTTGTTAAATTGGCTAATTGGTAAATGTTATTACTCATTGAAATAAAACAATTTAACGGATTATTTTTACGGTTAAATTGTTTTATTTCAATGAGTAATAATCGCGGAAACAGAAGAAAATATTAAATGTTATTACTCCATTAATTAATATCTCGAATCTGTATAAAATGTATCTCCTACAATTAAATAATGTAACATGTTGTGGTGTAAAATAGTTGTAAAGTCTTGTTTACTGAATTATTTAGGCTATTGAGTTGAAGTATTGAATAGGATTATTATTTGAAATAAATTCCCCAAAATTATTAATTTATTAGAATAATTCAATTTAATTGTAAATTTCAAATCTTATATAATGTAATTGTAAGCCTGTGATTGGTATATTAATCAACGTATTTCAATTTCGTTTCTGATTGTGACATGGCCTTTTAATTTTTATTTAGAATTAGTTACATTGTGTTGACATTATATATATATACAGGGTGTCCCAAGAAGTAGTGATATACTGAAGCTGGAAGGTAGAGGACCTAGAGGGCTATCTAAATCACCCCCATGTATGTTCCGCAATTTTTATTTTTTTAGGAGTAATGACTTTTTTTTAAATTTTTTACCCATCGCCGAGTACGATGAGATTTTTATTTATGGTGACGTGAATTATTGCGGTAGATGCTTGATTTTGTTTGTGTGCTAAGCTGATAGATAGGGCATTTCAGTATGGTAACATTTACTATCGTTAGATCTTTGAAAGGAATAAAAAAAAATGCCAAGAATGATAAAATTACCCAGTATGTTCACAACTTCAAGGGGCTTTAAAAAGATAAAATCACACAATTTTGCACTTGCCACATTTAGATTTCAATTTTTTGATTGAAGTTTTATGAATAATAAAATGAAATTTTCAGGGTAGCTACCTGATAAATAGAGCAAGTTTTTAAAAGCCAAACGGTAATTTTTTTCATGTGATTTTATCTTTTTAAAGCCCCTTGAAGTTGTGAACATATTGGGTAATTTTATCATTCTTGGCATTTAATTTTTTTTTTATTCCATTCAAAGATCTAACGATAATAAATGTTACCGTACTGAATTGGCCTATCTATCAGCTTAGCACACAAAAAAAAATCTAGCATCTACCGCAATAATTCACGTCACCATAAATAAAAATCTCATCGTACTCGGCGATAGGTGAAGAATTAAAAAAAAGTCATAACTCCGAAAATACGAAAAATCGCGGAACATACATGGGGGTGATTAAGATAGCCCTCTAGGTCCTCTACGTCCCAGCTTCAGTATATCACTACTTCTTGGGACAGCCTGTATATATACATATATATATATATTGTGTATTTGCATACCTTAAATAGGTAGAGTGTAATTGGGACTTAGAATCTAAGAACATCTGTGTACATAACCTACATTCTTGCAAATAAAAGATTCATTCATTCATTCATTCATTCATAGATGTAGGTGTAGGTGTAGATGTGAATGTGGATGTAGATGTTGGTGCGGTTGTGGATGTGTATGTGGATGTGAATGTGGATGTGAATGTGGATGTGGATGTCGACATCGACATCCACGTTCACATCCACATTCACATCTAGATGTAGATTTAGAAGTAATGTAGACGTAGATATAGAATTAGGAAAGATTATCACAACACAAAAAAACGCGAGGCTTGATCGGAGGTAAACGTGTAAGTTTAAATCGATATTTCACTTATTATTCACTAGAGAGCTAGATATCTGGTACCTACTTACGGAATTCTTATGCAAAATGTGACTATTTTATTTGCTCTTTACTATATATTCTGTGGTATAAAGATCGTCCATTAGAAGCTGCGTGTGCTCGAATCAGTAAATGCGGAAATCCCTAAAGACTTAGGGGCGTCACCGCCTTATCAAGGGTAGAGCAATGACTTTACGTTTAACACTCTGTAAGGTTTTACACAACGATACGGAAATATCTGGACTTAGGGTTAAGGCTATAAAATTTTAAATATTAAGGGCCATTTGCAGAAAAAATAACTTTACAGTGTCCCAAATATGTATAAGAAAAATATTTCTCAGGACTCAGGACAGGACAGGTGCATTAGGTACATTCATAGAAAAAAAAACATTCACACTAAATTGTAACCAAAATGCGATGGACTTCGGACACATTTCTGTCAGACATTTTCTCTTTAACAAAAAAAGACCAGAAGGGTTCTTTTTTAACCTTTTTGGTACGGACCCCTAAAAATGCTATTAAAAGTGTTATTTTTGACCCTCAGTCATTGTTGAAGGTTTTCCCACGCTGCGTCTGGCGTCGTGTGGTTGTGGGGCGGGATGTCCTTGCCTTATCAAGGGCAGATCAACGACTTTACTCTTAGCACTTAGTAAGCCATTAGTCTTTCCAGAGAGCCATAAACATGTGGATTTACTCAATAGTAAATCTAAATTACATACGGATTGAACAATTTTCACATAAGAAAAAAATCGCGACTGTCATAATAGGCATAATGATAAATGTTTAATTATAAGTCCGACATGTAGATTAATAAAAAATATTGGAGACGTATTTTTTCTTTTCTTATTTAATCAAAATATAATGGCCTATACATTGGGTCAAAATATACAGTTTATACTTAATTATGACGTCACGAGGCCCCACTTCTCGTTTAATACGATTTAGCTGAGTATTTACATATTTATTTATACATTTGAAAAACCAAAAAGTACTTGTCAATTTTTTTTATTATCTAAATGACGAATTAAATAGTATGTTCATTTTCATACCCCGGCATCATGCCATTGACAGATAAAATATGTTTTGTCAACAAACTTGCTTGTAAAGTGGCTCTTATTACACCGTTTCTATCCACCCCATTAAACACGCGTGCTCTTTACATTACATAATCGCACTTGTGACTTTTCATTACAGTTTTTATTAAATGCCAGCAGAGTTCTTATGAACCACAGATAATAATTTTTTTTTTTATAAAACAATCGTAATACTTATTACTCAGATTATTGTATTATTATCAGGATATATTTGGTAACGTAGCTTTTGCCTTGTCGCTATTCCGAGCGCCATTTTGATTTCATTTGACATCTTATATTATAAAAAAATGCATATCAAACATACCTACGTAAGTAGTTTAAAAAAAAAAACATTTTTTGCTTTTTTCTTCTATTATATTTTTACTTTTATAAGTTTCAATATGTTTTCTTGGAGAACTACGTAAACTTAAAAACTTGTATGTAAGATAGGCTAAGTATCAATATTGTAACAGATAAGAGTTATTTAGAAACAATGACTGACTGTTGAGTTTTTTTCGGCTTTATTCTCAACAGTGGTCTCCCTCTTGGAAAATACCGTAGAGTCAGACATGTAAAAGTGCCCTTGAAGCCCTACTAAGCCCTACTTACAGAATAAATAATCATTATTTCATTTTTACATTATTTTTATTATATTGACTGATTATTTTAAGAATGTAACTTTCGAGCAACGAATTTAAAATATAATCATCATCTACGTAAAGTGGACGTACCGATGATGGATTAATCTCATCATCATTTCAGCCATAGGATGTCCACTGCTGGACACAGGCCTCCTCAAAAGACTTCCACATGGGCCGGATAGATTATAACTTTTTCTCCTCCGCGAACTATGCATTTTTCAAGATTTTTAATTAAAGAACATAATTTTGACGTCACATGGACGTTCATTTCTACAACCTTCAATCAATCAAATCAATAATCGTTTCGAAAACTTGAAAAAATGGAGTAGATTTGACTCGGCAATCAAATACTGAATTTTAAGCGAAATTCTTAGATGCTTTCTATAGATTGATTTCTAAAGTCTAAACTCAATACTATTGGGGGTTTGCTGGACCTTTGGGACCATTCACAACGAAGGAGTTCGCATTCAGTGCCATGTAAAGTTAAATTAATCTATCTCATTTCTCATTTGTTTCGCAGGAAGTTTATAGACTAAATACAATGAATAGTGACGGATCGAACCAATCTTTAGATCAAATGTAAGCAGACTCCTGTACCCACTAATGGAAAATGACTATGAGTCCCAAGTTAGTGAATAGGTAGATTAAATGAATAGTAGAATGGTTGAAATAAGGCAGCAGTTAAATAATCTATCCATACTAATATTATAAATGCGAAAGTGCGTCTGTCTGTCTATCTGTCTGTCTGTGTCTTACCTCTTCACGCTTAAACCGCTGAACCGATTTGGATGAAATTTGGTATGGAGATAGTTTGAGTCCTGGGGAAGGACATAGGCTACTTTTAATCCCGGAAAATACCCTTATCCGCGATAAACGAATATAAGGCGGACGAAGTTGCGGGCAGAAGCTAGTAATAAACAAATATACAATGTACCCACGGGGAATCCGAAAGATTTTACCCCGCATTCCTTAGGTAATTAACCCAGTCAAATCCGGCTTAGGTACCCACCATGTAGATTATGCCTGAGAGCGTTATAAAGGCTGTGTAAGCACTACACTTATAAAGACTGCGCCAAGCGTTAGCATTTGGCATTCATGCCTATAATAGAAAATATGCATGAATTTTTATTTTTGCTCATTCATGGAACAAACAGTATATATGGCCGAAGTGAACTGTGACGTAACAGTGCATATCGGACCTCTCTGTCTAATCACTAGTTTAAAATGATTATATTACGCGTATTTCTTGGCCGATTTTAATATTAATTTCACATTTTGAAATAGTTTTTACGGTATTTTGATATTTAGTTAAGAAAAGCGATAAAAAAATTCATGCATGTACCCTATTGGGAGGAATTCGCAGTAGATATAAGTGGCGGAAATTGGTATTGGATGGTCGTAAAATCTTTGATGAAGCATTGTTCATGACATTCTCAACCAAACGTAACAAAAATTTAGCCCGCCACTAGTTCACCGCGCACAGACCGTTAATATGTCTGCTAGAGTTTGGCCAGCGAAACGTGATACTCAAAAAATGCGGTAAATTTGAAAAAATCATGACCTGGCAATACGGAATGCATAGAAACGAAGTAGGTTTTATAATTTGACAGCTTTTTTAATATTTGAAATTGTTGCCATATAAAGAATTCTCTTTCAAGGTCAATATCATGTTTCTCTGGCCAAACTCTAAGCCATTGGTCGCATGTGCCACTCCCGTAAGAATAAGAATAATAGGGATATATTTATTTGTGAAACACAGGTACAATGTTGATGTTACAATATGGTAAATATCCTCTATGTTTTGCCGATAGGCGTACAAATGTCGTGGGTTTTAGACCCCATTATACAATGCAGAGTAATGTATGCACAATTAAAATAAATAATTTAAAAAATCGACATTGTCAGGCTGGAGAGAAAAGAAGAATGTCGAATTAAATAATAATAATAATGATATATGTAATTGAAATAGTCACATTTAAAAAATTGGCAGACCAACATAAAATTAAAACAATGTCAAATTAAGATAATTGGATTATAAAATTATAAAAAATAGTAGCAATAATTTAGCATTGATCTATGTCATTGACGAAGTGTTGAATATTATAGTAACATTTTTGGATTAATAGCAATGTGAGTTTCTTTTTAAATTGTTCCAATTTTAAGTCCCTTATGCTAGCTGGGATTTTATTATAAATTTGAGGTGCCATTCCCAAAAAACTTTTGCGTACTAGTGCTGTCTTGCACTCCTTACATTATGATATTGTGACCGCGTAGATAGCCTGCGTGTATCAGCAACTTGACTAAATAAGTTAAGATTACATTTAACAAATATCGCAACTTCTAGTATATACAGGCAGGGCAGAGTCAAGATCTTTAGTGACATGAAATACGGAGCACAACTATCCATTACTTTTAAACCACACATAGCTCTTATGCATCTTTTCTGGGCCTTAAATGCTATTTCCTTGTCCGTTGAATTGCCCCAGAATATAACTCCGTATCTTAATGTTGACACAACAATACCATGATAGGCAACGTAGTAAAGCATCTGTATTCACAGTTTTTTAGAGTGTGTGAAGTACAAACGCAGATTTGCTTAACTTTTTGCATATTTCGTTTATGTGATATTTCCATGTTAATTGACTATCTATCCAAAGACCGAGAAACTTGGCAACTCCTACAGATTCTATGTTACTTCCACCATAATTTGTATTCATATCCTTGGATTTAATGCGTTGATAGAAATGCATTATGTTGGTTTTTAAAGCCAACTAATAATGTCAGATATTCCGTTATTTATCCCGTAATGACTTACTTAGCCACAAAAAACAGTGTCTTCTATCATGACACAGTTTTTATAGTCTACTGTACCCACACAGACCACAATGGTACAGTGCACCCGCTTCGCAGACAACCGCGTGAAATGGAGACGCATCGCGAGAGCTGCTGTCTGTCTAAAGAAGGACGAGGATGAGGATCCAAATGTGGACACCATTGCCGTAACCACGACCACTCTGCCAAGAGTGAACGACTGATGAAGATGACTGTAACAAACTCAAAGGCCATTGAAAGCACTACACTACTTGCCCTTAACCAAAGTGACGACCGAAATCCTAATCCTATCTCTTTCACACCTGCTAAGACCACGCAAGTGTGAACGAGATAGTAGGGGAGACCGGGTAAGGTTGCCTCATAGGTTGGCTGTCACACGACTGCCATCAGAAAACTGATCGAACGAATAAGTTCGTCGTCCGGTGTCAAAAGATCGTGAGAGCTTTATCTAGGAGGGAGATATGGCGCTCGCGAACTTTCGACACCATTGTCTCCCCTATTATGATCGCGTTCGTCACTTTGGTTGAGGACAAGTACCTATAATACAGCTTGGGTTACTTTTCAGATTACGTAGTAAATTCCATTATTTACCTACCTTATAACCTGGTAACCTTATATGCCTACCCGGTCACCTTGTAAGCGATTCAGCCTAATGATTTCCTTTACAAGCCTTTTGTGAGAGGCGAGATTAGACCCGTGCGGCCGGTCATACGAATCATCAAATTACCAGCCAGGGACCTAATTTGACACTGTATTCGCGACGTTGGGCCATATGCCACAAGACAAATAAAGATGGCCGAAAAAGATATGGAATTATGCACAATTCCCAGCTCATCAAAAAATTGGGAACACAACATTTCAGCAAATATCAATGTGTGGCACATATTTTGACAGTTCTTTTAAAATCATTTTGTAGTTGCACCAAATATGGATTTTGTGAATATTTTCTGAAATAATTGCTCCGAAAGTAGCATAAACTGTGTCGCCTCCCTCTATATTAACCGTATGTCCAAGCAATATGAAAAATATTGCAAAGATAAAGCTTAATAAATACATTCAACGAAAATTACTATCAATATGATCGGATCTACCGTTGCCGAAAAACTTTGCTTCTCAGCAAAAAGAAGTAAGTGGGGTGGAGATGCGCTCTTTTGCTAGGCCACTTTTTCATATCGTATCTTTTTCATCTATAGTATTTTTTGTATGAACGGCTGCGGAACCCAACACTCAGCATGGTCCGACATGCTCTTACCCGGTTTATTTAAAAGTTAGCCATCAAAGTTTATACCAGCAAATGTCACATTGAGGTTAAAAAATATATATATCTAAAACCCGGCCAAGAGTATGTCGAAGAATTACGCTTATTCTCTAATAGTAATGTCAAATTACTATGGAATTTTGACATCACTATCCGGGAATAAGCGTTAGTCTCGGAATAAAAGTTTGGTGAAATCGGGCCTAAGGAACAGATTATAGTACAGAGCACAGATTATATAATACTATACTAGGTACAGAGATAGAACATACGGAAAAAAAACGATATGAATAAATGCACTAGCAAATGAGCGTATCTCCACGACACTTACGTCCTTTTGTTGAGAATCACCGGTTTTCAGCAATAACTCAAAAACGGTATATCCGTGATCCGATCATGTTCAAAACAAGTTTCGTTGAAAGTATTTATTAAGCTTTATTTTTCTGTATTATTTTTTGATATTTTCGACATACGGTTTAGAAAATAGAGGGGGGAGACACAATTTATGCATTAAGTAGTTTTTGAGTAAAATGCTTGTGACATACAGGCGGACGGACGGAAATGGCGAAACTATAAGGGTTCTGTTTATGGCAATTTAGCTACGGCTGTCCATTCTGATACCTATCATACATTCTGGGTCAAAAAATCGAGCAAAAATATCCAATATGAACACCTCTAGGAAACTAAATATTCCCAATCTCCTACCAATGACAGCCCGGACACTTTTCATGGTCAGAATTCATAGTATATCCTACGCGTCTCCGGGATTGCCGGCGATCAAGTTGACCTGAAGATCACAAATTCAAATACGAATAAGGACCAGTAGTGGATAAAGGACTCCCATTATCACTTCAGTTCGTTGACTTTCCTTCATTCAATTCGATTAATTCAGTTGAATATATTATATGGGAAACTGTGTGCAGATTAGGGGAGACCGGGTAAAGTTGTGTCACGGGTCGGTTGTCACAGCAGCCATAATGGTCTATGAGCCGGTGTCGAAAGATCGCGGGAGCTCTATCTCCCTCGTTGATAAAGCTCTCGCTATCTTTTGACATATATCGTATTGTATCTCTCCCAGTAAACTCTTCTCTAATGTACTGTACCTGACAATTCGAAAGTGCAGGTAACTAGGCCTCCTTGAATAAAGCATTATTTGATTGATTGATTGATTGATTGACACAGGTCGATGAACTTATTCGTTTGTTTAGTTTTCTGTTACAGCTGTTTTGTGACAACCTTACGCGGTCTCCCCTAAGCCAAATTATTTTAAGGCATAGGTTTCGGTATTTTGGATGATTGATGTTTGGATGTGGGCATTGTGATTTCCACCATTTTTGATAGGCGACAGGGATAGCTGAACTGTCGGGTATGGACTGTGGTAAAAAAGAGGGTTATGCTTTTTCCTCGTCGAACAATGTTAAGGGCACATTCTAATATCTACTATTAAATGAAATGTCTGTTTGTACAATGAAGATATTTTCATCAGAATAAGTAAACCGGGCTTTTTGAAGGTCCCTGGATATATATATCTTTTTGCATTTGTTTGTATGTTTACAGGAATTGTAGGTATGTGTCTTTGCGGGCTCATAACGTTTAACCGACTAAGCGCAACTTAAAGATTTTTGGAATAAGCATAGCCGGATAGTTATAGGATACTTTTTACCCGACTACTCTAAAGCAAAAAATAGGGTAATGACTTTTGGAAGCAAACAAAGTTATACACACTATCTATCTCAGCCCTTGGTTCGTCCGCCATCGGACATAGGCCTCCCGTCTAGCCTTCCGTGACTTCCTGTCCCCTGCCACTCGCATCCATTTCGAACCCGCGTAGCGCCTAATGTTGTTGACCCATCTTACCGCTGAACACCCCCTACTCCGCGTGGTTTCTCGGGGTTTCCACTCCAGGGTTCTTCTAGTCCATCTCTCGGCAGTAATAGAATACTTATACATTCTAGTGCAAAATAAAATGTTGAATTTTGGATACATTCACGGGTCACGAGCAGGGTTGCCAGGTGTTCGGTATTTTACCGAGCTGTTCGGTATAACAAAAATTCCGAAGTATAGACGGTTCAGTATTTTTTTTAATTAATTTTTCTCCCTAAAAAACGATTTAACAGTCAAATTTGACGCAATCGGCAATCGATGTTGCCACTTCGGGCACTGTGTGCGTGACGTTTTCTATTTCATTACTGAGAAAAAATATAAGTTAGGTTAGGTATGCAGTTGCTCGTGTGCAATTGTACTCTGTATTTTAAATTACTAAGTTGTTTTTTTTTTGCCCATGTTCTTTTTTTAAAGACCTGACAACCCTGGTCACGAGGCATACCCGCTCATATTAATTAACCTAAACTATAACTGTATTTGCACGTAACAGCGTTGCAATACGTGTTCAATTGTGTTTCAATTGAACCGCCCTAATCAACCGGTTAATTGCTGCTTTAATTTCAATTAAGGACAACGGTCGCGTAAATCAGCGAGGCCTTACAAGTTCATTATGCGGTCGACTGTACGGGCTTGGTTACGGGAAATTGGGAATGAATTAACGTAAAACGTGGAATTTAATGGGATGGTGAAAACATGTACATTTAGATCAGAATAACGGTAAATCACAACGTAAATATTAAGTACTTATTTTGGCTCAGCGGGAGTAACGTTGCCTGCGAAGCTGAAGGTCTTGGATTTAAATCCCGGTAGGGGCAAATATTTGTGTGATGAGCATAAATATTTGTTTCTGAGTATTGGATGTTTTCTATATCGTCGTCTAGATAGTTCCCCGTAACACAAGCCTTATTGACCTACCATGGGACTAGTTCGATTTGTGTAAAATTGTCTCGTAGTTGTCTAGCAAAAAAAGTACTAGAGTCGGACCATTTTATCTCTTCCAAGCAAATGAACTGTCAAATATATAAAAACTGAATATGGCAATGTTTTGTATCTGTCACAGGTCACAGACGTCAAGTCGTTCATGAGTCTTAAGAAACTATTTATCTTAACGTTCGTTGGTTTTTTTTCAAGTAAAGGTTTAACTATGCGAAAACCATATAAAAGTGGTCAGCGGGAACTACTTTTCCGCATGATCATTAACTTCGACGCTGTAAAGCAACAGCAAGAAGCGATTATCGATCAATTATCGCTGAAAAGCGGCAATGTTTACATTATGTCTTTGTATGGTAAGATTTACCAATCTTAGTACTTTTGAATAACACCAATATGGTTTTTGTTAAAATAATGTTCAAGTGAAGCCATTTAGCTTATAAGCAGCATCTTCAGTGCACTGAGAATGTATTATGTGGTGTTACTGATTTATTTATTATTCATAAGACTATTTAGTGCCCTATATTCAGTGTTGCCATATACCAATGCACTGATAAAACAATTAAATTTGGGGGGTAAAGATATAGCCAGACTATAGACGCCGGTGTCCGCAACTTCGTTCGCGGAGGAAAAAAAGTCATAACTCTTTTCTTCGACAACGTAGTCGGGTAAAAATTATCCTATATCCATCTGTGGATACCCAGCTACCTGTGTACCAAAAATAATTGAAATCTGTTTAGCCGATTTGGCGTGATGAATGAAGCCATACTAACATACAAAAAAAGTAAGTGAAAAGCAGTTGACCACCAAACAGTCTGTTACAATGATTTTTTGATCATATCTTCAATGTAGAGACATTTCATTTTTACAACTATATAACAGTATAGATTACTCGTTATGTGTTGCTCCATTCCGAGGATCTTAAGCGCGCTTTGGAGCGCATTCGGACGCTGCTCATGTCGTCCATGACTGCATGAGATCCCCTAAATGTACTGAAACATGTCGAGCTGTACTCGACTTTTGGAACGTAACCGTTATTGTGATCTATTTTCTATTAAAACAATGAACATTTTTCGAAAAGTTGGCTCCAATACAAGTAACACCTGAAACTATAGAAAACCTTCGACATCTTCAAACGGTTGAAAGTCGAGGTTATCTATTATATTATAAAGCTGTTAAAATTAAATATCTGTACATTGAAGATATTTTGCAAAAAAAACTATTGTCACGGACTATTTGGAGGACACTGAAACGAAAAAATTTTTTTTTGGATGTTTGTGTATGTTTGTATGTGTCGTTGTTGGATTTATCATGCCAAATCGGCTAAACGGATTTCACATATTTTTTGTACACGGCACGAGTAGCTGGGTCTTCAGGTGGTTATAAGAGACTTTTTACCCGACAACACTGTAGAAAAAATAATAAATAAATAAATATTACGCAAACACACACAATTTTACTCAAATTGAACTAGCCCCATGGTAAGCTCAATAAGGCTTGTGTTATGGGTACTAGACGACGATATATTTAATAGATATATTACTTATATAATAATAATAATAATTAACTATCGAGATAAAATATACAATGCACACCTCTAAGAAACTTAATGTTCTCAATCGACAGTCCCCTGGTTTTAATGGTCCTTGCTTCAAATAAATACCGTATTAGCCTCCTAACCCATAATCTGAATACGAAATTAACGCGTCATTTCCTTACAAACGTCAAGATCATTACGAAATCTCCACGGATCATTAGAAATGATTTAGTTTATTATAAAACCGTCAAGAGACAGGTAATGACGTGTGAATTATTTTATGGCGCGACTATAACGATTAGTCACGAGCGTGACATGATGTTAAGATGTTATTTCGCTTTCTCTGGTTCTGATTAACGTTTTTATCATCGCAAACTTTTTATTAAAGAAACCGACAGATTTTAAGCAGTTTTGCTACCAATTGGTCTGAGTAAACTCATTATTGACATACTACAAGGTGGTAGTCAGGGATTACTTCAGTCAGGGATTACTCATACGAAGTTGCCTTTCCGTCATTTTTTGTTTTGATATACGGGTATGCGACCCCGGCTCCCCGAGCTGCTACTGGCTCATACATAGTCTTCCGGGACAGTAGTATCTTTTAACCCTTTCTCCTGTCTAAATTCGTACAATTTCTTTCTTTACCCTTTCTCCTATCCGCCAATCCAAGGTATGCCGTGCCGATGGATACGGGGCTAGATGCGAGTCCAGTCGTTAGCGTGCCGAATTGCCCTGGGACTGGTGCCCCCAGAATAAGTATCCCTCCCTTACCTGGTATGCGGGACTCTGCTGGGTTTGAATATTTTATCCCTAGCAGCTCGTGGGAACGCAAATGGCGGCGATATGGTTCGCAACCCATCACATCTCGGTCCCAGCGAGGGCGAAGAGTAGGCTATGGAGAGCCGCTTTGCTACGTTAACTGTATGAATGATAAAATAGATGAAGTATGTCAGATGATGGATGCGAGAAATATTGATATTCTGTGTGTGAATGAGACAAAGCGAAACAGATAAATGAATGTTCATGAAGCGGCAGTTGTATGCCAGGACCGTAGCAAGTGGAAGGAGGTAGTCTCTGCCTACCATGTAATGGGAAAAAGGCGTGATTGTATGTATGTATGTATGTATGTACAAGGTGGTGACGGATTGTGAAGCTTGCCACAAACCCCGTGCGACGACTAAGACCACTCTGCCAAGAGTGTGACGACAAAGAAGAAGAAGAGAAGAAGGTGTCTCCAACTTCGTGCGCGGAGGAGAAAAAAAACTAGCCAAGTGCGAGTCGGACTCGCGCACCGAGGGTTTCGTACAAAATATACGCTACAAACGGTCGTAATCTTAGCAGAGCCCTACTCCTAAGCAAAAAGTACGCGGTGTTCGATAATTTTATATTGGTTACTGCATGACATATACAGACATAAAATTAAACTGTAGTACACACTTTGTCCGCCTTAAATTAGTTTATCGCGGATAAGGCTATTTATCCGGAATAAAAAGTAGCCTTTGTCTTCCCCGGAACTCAAACTATCTCCATACCAATTTTCATCCAAATTGGTTCAGCGGTTTAAGCGTGAAGATGTAACAGACAGACTGACAGACGCACTTTCGCATTTATAATATTAGTATGGATTTAGTATTTGTTGTTATAGCCGCAACAGGAATACCTACATTATCTGTGAAAATTTCAATTGTCTAGCTGTCACGTTCATGAGATACAACCTGGCGACAGACAGACGACAGACAGTCGGAAGGACGGACAGTGGAGACTTATTAATAGGATCCCGTTTTACCCTTTGGGTACGGAACCCTAAAAATCATGATCCTCTCTTTGCTTCGGTCTAGTCGGGTAAAAGGTATCATATAACCATCCCGGAGGATGGCTATGCTGTATCTTTGCGTATTAATCACGCGAAAACGGCTCAACGGATTTCTACCATTTTAGATACGAGGATAGCTTAGCTAACCATAGGATAATGGTTATAGAGTATAGTTTATCCGACTAAAACGCATAAAATGGGTTATGACTTTATTCTCCTTAGCAATCAACATTGCGGAACTTTTAGTATTTTAAGGTCAGTTTGATAAACTGTGAAATGGAGTATCTCTAGCCATTTTTATACGCAAAGAAGGGAAGGTGTTGGGTTCCCAACGTTTTCTAAGAGGACACCCGGTGGAGGATTACAGTAAACAATACGACAGTACTGCCACAGTATACGTAGCTGAAGCAGTATTTCAACTGGAACTTAGCATAGTATGTACAAAATGGTCACATTCCATGCAACTGAGTTACTATACTATAATACCCTTACGACCAGTAGCGTGCAATCCATATAGGCACAAAGTCACTGCCTAACCTGAGCGACCATGGCACAGATTATATAATAGTTACAAAGTATGTAATAGTCTAACCACAAAACCAGGCGCTACGCAATCGCGAGGCTGCCGCAGCACTTGCTGAGTTTGTTCCTTTTAGTGGAATGGAATATTTGAGGTACTAATTATTGTTTCTTTTTTTTCATATGTTATTTGTTCCCAGTAACAAATTTATTTTAGTGTGGCAATGTTTTCTTTCTTTCTTTGTTTGAAATAATTTTATTTATTAATTTCAAAATTATAGCAAAATTTCCACAGTGTTTCGCACAGCATAAACTGGCGATACAAGAATAATTAAAGGATACTTTAACGCGACTACGTTGAATAGAAAACGAGGCATATGACTTTTTCTGCTCTGCGAACGAAGTTGCAGCCATTGCGGGCATTTTTTTATAGGTAATATAGTCATAGTCATATCATTTATTGCATTATGTGGTATTTACAGATGTTATTTGTTAATACAAGCTCCAACATAAACCCTGTAAGGGCACTGCAATTTATTTTACGAGAATAACTTATTTCTTGCTTAATATTTATACATTTACATACTACTTATTTATTTTTATATTCAAAATAATATTTATTTTAATATAGGTCGGTATAGGCTATTTATCCTTAGGTACTTGTCATAAATAGAAAACAACAGTCTAACCTATAAATGTGAACTTGATGCCAATCTTCTTCTCTGTCATTTCGCTCTTGGCAGAGCGGTCGTGGTCACGTTGAGGCGTCCACATCGGTGGTAAAGGCGGACATATCTCTCCGCACGCGCTCCCGCCATCTCTCCCTGTTGGCAGATTGTCTGGCGCAGTCAGATACGCAGTTTCCTACTGCTGATTTTATTTTGTCACTCCAACGCATAGAGGACCTGCCACGCGATCTGGTTCCATCCACTTTTCCCTGCACACCGAGCCGCTCAATGCCAATACTAGCTGTTTTCTCGCAAAGAAATTAATTTAATTTATGAAATTGGCAATGTGGCAGTACGTATAAACATATTAATTACTGTTAATTTAATTACGTAAAAATAAGAGTTTAAGGCAAAAAAGGTGTACGTTTAGGTTAAAATGTTGTTTAGTATTTAGTACAAGTAAGGATAAATAGCCTAGGTACAGCAACTGGCTAAAAGCAACTTAAAACCGCGGGAAATTGACTCATTAGCACACGTCTACGTAAGTTCGTTTTCTGACGTTTTGTTATTTCGGTATGTTAGCTGGGATATTTACTGTGACAAAGCCAGATTAAGCCGCTCAATTTGGAGGAGTCTGTATCGTGATGCGAGATCACGAACGCTCTTAATTGCAACCGCAGTCGCTGGCACTGGAGAAGGCTTTGCCTTAGCACCGTTACTCTGTAACATTTATCTGCTATACTATATAGATACTATTATAGTCGTCGTCCTCCAAATTCTACACGGTTGTGACGCGCTAGACAGAAACCGATGGAGGCAGGTCATTCGCTCCAGGTGTAACCCTGATGCTGACTACGATCCTCAGACACGAGGAACCGACCCAGAGAGAGAGACACTATTATAAATACGTAAAATCCCTAAATCTAAAATATGTATAGTCAGATGGCCATGTGTGTGTGTGGGTCATGTGTCGTTTCCGCTACCCAAAGGTTGTTGGAAGAGATGGGTCTTCAGCGATAAGACCGCCTATTGTGTACCGTATTATATGTAAGGCTCTATTGCACTGTTTCTGTTGTTGGGTGTAGTAAATATGTTGTATTGTATGGTCAGGTTTTTTGTATAGTATCCTATGAACAGTTTTTGCTATTACGAGTAAGGTTAGGAGGCACTTGCCTGGCTTGGGCACTTCGCCATCCTCGATCTATGCTGTAAATTTAGACACGCGGCACCATTCCTATTGTATACTAACTATTTCCAGTGGCTTAGGCTGTGCGCAATATGGTAAACATTATACCAGTGGCGGAACTGATCTAATAGGAGCCTTCGAGAATCCCGAAAGATATTAACCACGCAGTGCTCCAGGTCATTAGAAACAAAGTAATTAGGCCAAAGAATAGTATTTGAACCCCAAAAAAATCCTGCTTAGTTTTGTAGATATTATCAACTTTCATATAAACTATTTATGAGTGCTACTTATAAACTGACTTTAATGTACGTGATTTTATGCTAAGGTAATGTGCCGAACGTGTACTATTTGGTGCGTGTGCAATATTAACTATTTATTAATTGTGATTACTAAAGTGTATTAGGTTCTTTTGTTTTGTTCGCAACGTTGCAATGTATGTTGCCAAGTTTCGCATCCATATTGACAGATTGACAGACAACTAAATATATGGCAGCTACTACTCACTAAATCGTGACCATTTTATCAAAAGGAATAATTTTCATACAGAAGCGAAAGTTATTCAAGTTTCCTGTACAAAAATTTACAGAACTAAAAACTACATTCGAATTTGACTTGGTTATGATATTTTTTTTACTCCTAATGACCTCAGAAATACGTGGTTAAAATCTTTCGGATTCCTCTCAGGCATATTGTATATTAAACAGATTGTAAACATATATATGTTACTAGGTTCTGCCCGCGACTTCGTCCGCCTTAAATTCGTTTATCGCGGATAAGGGTATTTTTCCGGGATAAAAAGTAGCCTATGTCCTTCCCCTGGACTCAAACTATCTCCATACCAAATTTAATTGTAATCGGCTCAGCGGGTTAAGCGTGAAGAGGTTACAGACAAACAGACAGGCAGACTCACTTTCTGATTTATAATATTAGTATGGATTAAAACTATTATGGCACTGGTCCCACCGCCGATGATAAGCGAGAAAGCGATTAAAGCTAGACACTAGAAGCGAGTTGGCGAGCAGCGAGAAGCGATTGTGTAGCTCCAATAGTTTTGTCGCTCGGCTATAAGCGAGTGTTCGAGTGCGGCGGGCTATTACTCGCACCACTCGCTCGGCAACGCTGTAAAAACACCGCTGGTTGGTCTCGCAGCGTGAGTTCTAACCGCCAAGCCAGCATCGCTGAGCGAGTACCGCTGAGCTAGTTTTATCTATCGCTGCGACAAACTAGTAGAGAGCGAGTTCTCGCCGGCAGTGTGAACAGCCAGTGATGAACTATCAATATATGTGTCTCTTTTACTAACACAGGATCTATATCTTTTTTCGTTTCTTGGGCGAGAAAATAGCCAATTTTAGGACCAGGACAAGTGCCTAACTCAGCAGTGTTTATTAGCATGTTCCACGTTTTGTCACCGTAAACGAAGCACAAAACTCATTTCAACTTTGTAAAGGAAAATATTCCTCAATGGATATAAAAGAGGTCAGGCGTAATTAAAAACTTGGCCAAGCACGTCATGCATACTAAGGAGAGGGTTCCGTTGGGGCCTAAATTAAAATTAGTTTGTTTAACAGTATTCGTCGGCCATTATTCAAGTTAGCTCGGATTGAGTATTCTTTGTAATTAATTCTGAGTTATCGGATGGGTTAGAATACCGTCCTAACATTATTGCTGTATAAACGTATCAAAAACTTATAATCCATACTTAATAATATAAATGCGAAAGTGTGTCTGTCTGCCTGTTACCTCTTCACGCTTAAACCGCTGAACCGATTTGGATAAAATTTGGTATGGAGATAGTTTGAGTCCCGGGGAAGGACATAGGCTATTTTTTATCCCGGAAATATATCCTTATCCGTGATAAACGAATTTAAGGCGGAAGAAGTCGCGGGCAGAAGCTAGTCCAATATAAAATAATAATTAAAACTAAGTTCCACCACTTGATTTCACCAGCGTGGTTAAAAAAATAATAACTTTCATCACCCGTAAGCTAAGAGCATTAAACTAAATGGAGTTGCCATACGAATACTGCCCGCTGCCAACTGACTGCTTTCGACTGATCTTTCTACAGTGGTTCATAGTCCATTACGGCCGCTGTGACAACTGACCCGTGAGACAATCTTACCCCGTCTCCCCTATGTAGAGAAAACTGCGTAGCGCTACGAAAAACTTAGCGGCGAAAGTGTTAATAACATCGTAGAATGAAAGGTTGAAGGCAAGCGAGTAGAAGACTAACTGTATAATAACTAAAAATATACCGGGAGATCGGTGAGTCCATCCGAACATATGTATGTCTCTTAACCGACTTCAAAGAAGCGGAAGTTCACAATAGGGATGTTGACTGTGCTCAAATACAAATAAAATTTTGATGCGAAATGGCAGTTTTTATGATTTAAATCCTTAAAAAAAATTGAGCTCGATACCTTACGTGTAGCTTGTTTTATGAGCCTTTAAATTTAGGTGGGAAAGTCCATTTTCAAAGTATGTAAATATTAATAAATAATAATACCATTAAACAACCCATGAAATTTATTGTAACTTTTGTTATGAAACCGTTTCGATAAACGCAAGTTTTAACATAGCTGCAGAACAAAGTTCTTAATTTCCCCTACAAGGTAGGAAGGTGTGACGTCACACCGTCCTATGGTTTAGTACGGAGCGTTTTTGGGAGAGTCCAAAAGTATGATTTTAACGCTGTTGTATCTTGTGGAGTTTTTATGACGTTGATGTAATTTTTTCACCAGTATTTCTATTATGGTCGTTCGACATACCACTAAAAATAATTGTCAACATCCCTATTTGGTTGTTTTTTGTTCTACGCGGATTCCTAAATCCTTTATTGTGAGTATCTGTTACTCGTGTTTATTTGAGCACTTGGAGTGGCCATTTCGCACTCTAGAAATAAACCACTCTGATTCGCAGTGATTCATCGACGTCGGGTATTTTAATATTGTTGAAATGATGTAATTTGTAGCGGGAAATCGGGACAGATATGTGCATTCATGAACGTGAATGCTGTATGAGATATGCCGCGAATACGTCCCAATCGGAATAGCTGTTCCACGCAGAAGATTTATACCCGTCACTAAAATAGATTAAAATAAAAATAAAATCGAATATATAATAAAACACTTAAGTATATTGTTTTTGGCGACACGTTTGGCTCAGTGGGTTGCACGGCGGCCTACGAAGCTTCGTTCGGCCTAGGAATCGTTCCGGGTTCGAATCCCGGCCAGGGCAAGTGTTTGTGTGATGTTTGTTCCTTGGTCTTGGATGTTTTCTATGTACAGTCGAGGAATGAAAAGGTTGAGCACTTTTCAACCTTAATACCATCACATAGAGTCGAAATACTCTCGACTATACTTAAGTATTATAATTTATCTATATAGTTAAGTATATCGTCCCCTAGTACAAGCTTTGCTTAGTTTGCGGCTAGGTCGATTTTTGTAAGATTGTCCGTGTGTGTTACTGTTACGACGGTGGCTTAGGTGCAAAACTTTGAACGTGTTTTTCCGTGCATTGGTAGCGTTTCCAGCAGGCTGAAATACCGTTTCAGGGCGTTTCAGAGGGTGCTCTATCACATACCATATTATGAAAATCTCCTACTACTTTTTAAAACTATTTTTTTAACTGTGGTAAAATCCCTTCCTGCGCGAGTTCATCCGGATAGACTGGAGAGAGATATGGGATACATTTCCAAAAAAAAAGTGTGCCCAAGTGGGCAAACTCGTGGGAAAAACTTAGAAGTTAAATACGAGTATGTTCATCATCATCATTTTAGCCATAGGACGTCCACTGCTGGACACAGGCCTCCTCAATAGATTTCCACATGGGCCGGATAAAGGCGACCCGCATCCAGCGAGAGACTAACCAGGTCGTCCGACCACCTCATGTTGGTTTTAAATAACAGAACAACCTAAGTTATAATACAGTCTAAATTTTTCCACCAAATAAGTATCACGATAATGTTGAGGAAACTCTCGCCATTTCGAACTTTTTAGAACAGTTGCCGACCCCTGTCGTTTTCGAAATGGATCGTGTGAGCGGTTTGGCCCTGCGTGGTTTTAGTTTTTACAAAGTTTCAAATATACATTTAACCATTGAATTCAAACCAATTTACTTAGTTTAGGAGCCGGTGTAACAGTTAAAATGAGCGATATCAGTAACATGTAATTGAATTTATACATGCCATATTTTTGTATAGTAACTAGACCCTCCTTATTGAATGTGTGTAGTATATAGGTGTAACTGTATGAATTTATATTATGTGCAATAAATAAAAATAAAAATGTGCACAGCAATTTTATTTTTAATTTCCCTCCTTTTTATGACATAGGAGACAAACGAGCAGAGAGAGTTGGTTCGTCTGATGGTAAGCAATCACCGTCACCCAGACACTTGCATCACCAGGGGAGTCACAAGTGCGTTGCCGGCCTTTCAGGTGGGAGTGGTGGTCCTTAGAGTCATTCTTTTTTTAAATATTGAATAGAATTTCCGTGCGTGAAATAATTTATTTTTCCAAAATCTATTAAATCTATTTTCCAAATGTCCAGCGGGTAAAATTAGCTTCGAGCTACTTCTGTTTATCAAGCTTTCATGGAAAAACAACTTTTTTAATCAATTCCAAATACGTCCACGCTCTCAACTCTAAAAGTTGTTAATAAATGCACACGCGTGCTACCGGTTTGTTTTCCCGATTGCCGTATTCGGATTTAATTCAATCCCCGCTATACGGTGCGCGTGCCCTGAATAACGAGTGTGAGTTAAGGTCAAGTTCGAGGGCGGGTTTACACGTTCCAAATAAAGTGGTATACAACGGGCTTGCTGACAAAGATCGAAATCCCGAAAAGAGTTACTTGTCAGAAATGCACGTATATATTATTTAGTACAAATGAATACTTAATAATGTAAATAAAACGAGTGTTTAATAATAATAAAAATCTATTGCTGTTATTTAAATGACCCGAAAATTCTGCTCTCGAGTGTATAACACCAGAAAACCGAAAACATACGTATATAATGGCTTTTGATTATTTAAATTTCAGTGGCCTCTCCTTTTCAGTGTTTATCAAATATAAGATAAAACGAAATCTATGGCGAAAGCGAAACATCTATACTGTTACAAAGTTGCAAAAAATGAAATGTCTGTATGTTGCAGTTTTATAAAGATAAGTGAAACGGGCTATTTTAACTTTACTAATTCATTTTTTTTAATGTATGTATGTGTAGCTATACGAGCATGTCACGTCAAAACAGTCAATGGAACCATTTTAGGTAGGTACCCTCCAGCACAAAAGAGACAGGAGTATGCTTTTTCTCCTTCGCGTACAAAGCTTAAAAATAAGAGTATTGAACTCCAGACTCTTAAAAAGCATTAACTATCAAATATATCAACCCGCCATATTACTATCAAACGAGTCCCAGGAGGTCCGTAAAAATACGATTTAAATCTGTACATCAAAGTTTTACAATTTATAACAATGTGAAGGACCTTTTGAAGTATCTAATGTAACAAAATGGTAAAACGAATAACTTCTTAAATATTTTTTTACAACACACGATCTTAAACCGATGTTATGGAGGTATAAAAGTATTTTGGGGCCTTGCAAATACGAAATTAAATAAAAATTCTCAAGTTTGTTCTCTCCTCAATATTCCAGCTTCATCCATTTTTAAAAACAACCCATCAAACAATATAGAAATAAACATAAATACTAATAAGCATAAATTAATAACAAGAAGCGTCAACCCTATTTCAGTCACCCGGATAGAGCCAGATAACGTTACTTTTGAAGGATTTCAAGTTCTTAATAATATTAAACCTTGACAGACTATCCGGATTTGATTTAAAATTTCGAGGCTCCTCCTAAGTGAGTTTGCCTTAAATATTGTTTCACAGTTTTGTTGCACTGGTACAAAGGGTTTTAACCCGTTTCTCACTGGTTCTAAGGCAATAAAGGGTTAAGAAGTTTACTTAAGGCTTTAGAAATACAAGGAAAGAGGTTAGGATGAAATTATGTTGTTACTCCTTGAAAGGGCTTTTTCGTATATCTTGTTTACGGGCGTGGAATGCCCTGTTAAGGTTAAAATAACTTTAAACTAAATTATCTTTTCGATATTAAATTACAATTACAAATATCACAATAATAAGCTATTTAGGTTTCCTGGTATTTATTCAAAAAGCTTTCGTAGAACTCGGGTTCACTCTCGGTAAGAATAAAATTGTTTAAACAAAGTAAACATACGAAATAAATATTTAATTGTAATTTATATTTTTATATTTTTCAATATTATTATTATATAATTCAACTACTGATATTGTACACAAGTGGTACAAATGCACATGGATCAATAAATTTAATTATGCACGCAGTAGTCGCAGGTGTCAGATGATATGACGAGAAGATTCGTCGATTATTTGAATAAAAGTTAGATATGGAGGATTATATTGTATTTACAGTACGTGGACTGCTTTACTGAGAGTAGAGACGCGGTTGCAAACAGAGGTGAGCTAAGGTGTATCGATTTCAAAATTGCATATTTAACCTAACTCCAGTGGTTAGTGGTAGAGATTAAAAGTCTTATGTGGTCCAATGTTATTAGCCCATTTAAAGAAGCCACCCTGCATACTAACTATGCCCCGTATTAGCGTTTCAATACTGCTTAGTGCAGTGGTCTAAATCTATAGATTTACACGCGAAATCGGCAAGTCACATAGCCGCTCTCTAGTGGTATATTATAACTAGCATTTTGTACTGTACAATTACCTGGAACTGCAAATAAAGTGCTCGTGCTACTGGAATGCAAAAGCAAACAGCATAATTCCAAGAAACGAATAAAGCTTACAGCTTTTTTTATACAATTAAAGAAACGTAAGCGCCGCAACTAATAAAATGATTCACTTTCCGTCCATTATCTGGGACTTCCTCGTATAAATTGTTCTGATTTATTTTTAACCAGCGTTACCGCGTGGACAGATTGAGAAATGTCGGACATAAATCGACACGGTGTAATATTTTTAAACTGGGAGATAGGGGCGTTTGCCGCAAGGGACGAGCGGAGTGATGTTGCGGTTCACGTTAGACTACTCTTATCAATGCTCATGCTCTTAAAATGAGGACCTGAGAATTAAACCAGCCAGCTCCAACAAAATACATGTATAAAGTTGTTAAAATGAAATGTCCGTACATTGAAGATATTTAAAAATAAAGAATGACTCGGAAAATATTTTTATCCATCCGCTTTGACCCCTGTACGAGTACTTATTTTTATTTTGAAAGGTATTATAACCTTAGCGCTATGTTAGCTTATAATACCTTTCAAAATTAAAATTGGTACAGGGGTCAAAGCGGAGGATAAATTCGATGCGTACGTTACAGTGCTCGCTAGTGAAATATTACACTTGACACTTAATCAGGAAGGAACCGGGTTCGAGTCCTGGTTGCGCTTTAATTTCCATCTATATCACAATAGATAATAATGTGGTGATAATTTTCCCGCATTCAAAACACAGAAGCCCAATAAACTTGTGGTTCATATAAAAAAAATAAAAACATTCCTTTTTTCTCTTATTGGCTGGTAGGGAATGCCTTATGGCATGGACGCAGTCCACGATTAAAATCTTATATAATCTTTTAACTTAAGAGCTTCGCTCTTGTCGGTGAAGTAACCGCCACTGCTCTCTGTCTTCAGAGAGACTTTGACTTCTTCGTACGACCTGAAGTTCACTTTCTCCTTTACTTGTGCAAAGTAGGTGCATCTGGGTCTTCCTCTTCCCATTCATCCCTTCAACTTTTTACTCAACAATGTGTTATTAAGATCCCATCATGTCGTATCAAGTGTCCTATCATCTTCCCTCTTCTGGTCTCAATTTCAAAGTCTTAAATTGTGTAAATAAATTAAATAAAGAAAAATATAGGTATTCAACAGGAATATAGTTTTCACCTCACTAGCTGAGCAAGTTCCGTTAACAGCGCTAAGTCTGCATGGAAAAGTTCGTTTTATCCGCTGGCGTGGAAAAGTCATTTGAATTTATATGTTTTTATATGTTTATTTCTTTGTTTTGTTATGAATGTGTTTCGTAGATTCATTATCACTAGTTTTAAATGAAAAAATAATCGGTTTGTTATAATTTTTCACAGTTTTTCTTACATCTCACATTTTACTCGATGTAGTGAGGTGAAAAGTTGTGTGTTTCACACGGCTGCAAAATTGACTTCTCGTGCCTTGAAAGTCTCGCTGCGCTCAGGAATCTATATTTGGTTTTTCAATTTTACGTTCCTTCGCTTACTCGGCTTTCAGTTCAAGCACTCGCACCAAATAACAACTTTGCAGCCTTGCATAACAAACAACTATTTTTTGTCTGTGGAATAATTATCGTACTAGTTCTTGTGACTTAGTCCACTAGCACGGTGCGCGGCGGCGCAAGTAAATATTTACACGTGTACGCGCCGCAAACGTTTTGTTGGCATGATACTGCAGTTACTCTTTCATAATCGTAACGCTGAAATAAGGTTTTAATTAAACCTTTTACGCAACAGACATAGCAGTCTTACATGTGGCTAGTACATTAAAAGATCACAATGGCGGTTCATTCAAAGGGCAATGGGCCGAGCTCTGCTCGGAGTTTCCGTGCGCGATAGAATCAGAAATGAGGAGATCCGCAAAAGAACCAAGCTCGTACATAGGTACTTATTAGAGTTTTTATAGATTTAATAAGTGGCAGTGGGCAAGGCATACTGCTCGTAGAACTGACAGCCGCTGAGGCAGAAAAGGTTCTCGAGTGGCAGCCGCGTACAGGACGCAGCGTAAGTGGCGCCAATAAGATAATGGACCGATGATCTGGTGGAGATTGCAAGAAACCGTTGGATGAGGGCCGGACCAGACGCTGTGGAGATCCTTGGGAGAGGCCTTTGTTCAGCAGTAAACGTCCTTAGGCGGTTACTCAACGTTATTCAAGCTGAGTATTACTCGACATGTTTCGGTTCATTCCGAGGACAGAGATCGAATGCGCTCATGAATAAGGACCGATCCGTACTCGATTTTTACGACGTGAATACCCGCTATCGTAATCTAAATATCGAAGGCAAAAAGCGGAAACCGTCAACTGAATCCATTGGCGGTTACTACGTTTCACTTTTTGCCATCGATATGTCAGTAGTAAGTATGTCAGAGTAAAAATCATGGTAGTTTCTAGACAACATTGGGCGCTCGTATCTCCTAAAGTAAAATATTACACATAGGTTTAACTATTAGAGCGCCAAAGAAGTCGGTAAAAAAACTGCCGCAGTCATGTCATGACGTCACTTGGCACGTTACTCTGTCATACTTTTGTTTTGTTGCTTGGCAAATTCCACCAAGTAGTAGGGGTATCATTCTGAAAATTCGAACCACCTTCAGTTCGTTCATAATACAACTACCCACGTGGCAAAAGTCCGACGCAAATCTAACACACGACGCTAAAAAAGTCGGACTCGCGCACCGAGGGTTCCGTAGAAAATATACGCTACAAACGGCCGTATGTATGAGAATCCAGTCTTAGCAGAGCCCTACTCAGCAAAATGTCCGCGGTGTTCGGTATATTGGTTACTGACAGAGACAGACAGACATAAAATAATTGTGTTTTTAGTATTTGTTGTTAAAGCGGCAACAGAAATACATCATCTGTGAATTTCAATTGTCTAACTATCACGATTCACGAGATACAGCCTGGTGACAGACGGACAGACAGATGGACGGAGAGCAGAGTCTTAGTAATAGAGTCCCGTTTTACCCTTTGGGTACGGAAACCTAAAAATTAGGATACGGTGACATAACTATTTTCTATCCAGCGAAAATGGATTTGGCAATTTTTTTTCTATACATCATTGCCATGACTACGTCTCCTGGGTCATTCTTTAAAACTTCAATTTGAAACGATATAAAGGCAAAAAAAAAAAAAAAGCAGCCTATAAGCTCAATTTAATTTTCAGTAATATCTATTGCCGAAATACAGGAGCAAGTGGCCGAGCCGAATATCATTGGTGTGACTCATCACATCGTCTTCGCTGGCTTGGCCACCTTGAGCGAATGGGAGAGGAACGGCAGGTGAAAAGAGCATACCTGGGTCGACCAACGGGACGACGCCCAGTCGGTCGACTTAAGTACCGCTGGATAGATCTGGTGGAGGCGGATCGGCGTGAGCTCGGAGCCACTAACTGGCGAGAGATTCGGGTAAAGTGGCATGCTGTTGTGTCAGAGGCCAAGACTCATTTAGGGTCGCTGAGCTAGCGCAGTTAGTTCTATTGCTTATAGTATTGACGTAACTGTGTTATAATTTAATTTTTAGGGTTCCATAGTCAAAATGGCAAATACGGAACCCTAATAGTTTCGTCATGTCCGTCCGTCCGTATGTCACAGGCATTTTACTCAAAAACTGTAAGATATAGATTGTTGAAATTTGGAGTATAGGTATCTTGTATGAGCCACTCCTTAGTTTAGTAGTTAAATAACAAAAAGAAATAATTCTTCTCCTTACATGTAACTGAAGCTGATTTTTTTTCAGTATTCATCAACATGTGCCTCATATTATTTAGAATATGAGCCACATATGCGCTATTTGCCAATTTTTTTATGGTATGTTATAAAACGACGACTTTATAATAGAAATATTGGTGAAACAACTATCATAAAAACTCCCCGAGATACAACGACATTTTTGGACTTCCCCAAAAAAACGCTTCATACTAAAGCCTACAAGCATGTGACGTCACGCGCTTGTATCTTGTATAGGGAAAATAAGAACTTTGTTCTGCAGCTATGTTAAACTTGCGTTTATCGAATCGGTTTTATAACAAAAATTACAAAACATTTTATAGGTTAATGAATGGTGTTATTAGTTATTAATATTTTCATACTTTAAAAATGGAGTTTCCCACACAACTTTAAAGACTCATAAAACAAGCTACACTTAAGGTATCGAACTCAAAATTTTAACGTAGTTTTTAATTTTGTTTGTTTTATCAGGATCTTAAATAATTTTTTTTTTTATTCTTCTTTCGAATACTCTATTCTACAGTTCTTCTAAAAACAATTAAAGGTTTTTAAGCAATTTTTTTGATTAAGTGATTTTTTTTGGAAATGGTCGCTCCGAAATTTGTATAAATTGTTTGGTGAAATACTTTTGCAACCCCAAGACAATAATCATTTGTATAAGTAAACTCACTACTGAGATATGCTATACACTTCACTTTCATATAAACTTTCAATTTTACAGCGTATTGACTTACACATAAACTTTATGCCTCATTCGGCCACCGGACAGTTTGTTGTAAAATTGTTAAGAAAAATAACCATTTGATGTTATTTTATGAATACCATAAACGTTGCCTATCTCCAGTTTTATAGAGGTTCGAAGATTCTATAGCCAGTTACTTGTTCTGACTTCCAAAGAAGGTAAGACCTTAAAGTGATGTTAGGAGAGTAAATTTCAAGATGGCTGAAGACAGTTAAATGAAGCTAAGTGTATGAGTGGACGAAAAGGTTACGGGTAGGGTCTAAGGTATTTCTATAGTAATTATTTGTTTTGTTTCTTTTTCAAGGTCGACTTAGGACATTGGATTGAGAAAATAAGGGATTATTTAGTTGCAGTAGGTAGATCAATATCATTAGATGTTATGTGAAAATAGGCAGCTTTATTCTGGTTTTGTACTTATACACGGTGCCCTTGAGGAATGGAAAATATATTAACCACGCATTCCTGACGCCATTAGGAGTAAAACAATGTCATATGAACCAAGTCGAATTCAGTAAAAAAAACAAGCAAAATCTAGTTTATTCGTACATAAAAATTGAACAAATTTCGCTTCTTGAAAATTATCCTTTTTAATGTATATATTCGCCAACAAACTGCCTTGCAGTTTTGCGAATTTTTTTCATGCATAAACGCTGTGTATATTATGTGTTAATAATTTTAAAAAAATAAAAATAATCTGGTAACGATTATTTTTCCAAATAAAGGTTGGTTTTAGTGAATGTAGCAGTCACTCTGATTTCTGTCGATAGTGACGCGAAACTTGGTCACAATTGTGACAAAGTTGCGATCAAAAGCGCTTTTTTGCTTATGATAATGACCTAAGGAATGCGTAGTTAAAATTTTCCTATAATTGCCCCTTTAGGCGGACGAAGTCGCGGAGAACAGCTAGTAAAGAAGGAAATGGTGTACGCGTGAAATATCCGTTTTCCTAAAATATTATTTTCCCATAGTGTCTGTTATCCATAATGTCAGCATATCTGTGGTATAATCTCTGTTTGACATTGTAAGAATTCAGACATCTGGGAATAGAACATTTGAGGAAAGTGGTCATTTCAGGCATGAGCCAAAGAAGGCATGCGGCCATGAATGACAGATTTTTATATAAGCAAAAACTTGCTCACAAATCCATACTCCATACTAATATTATAAATGCGAAAGTGTGTCTGTCTGTCAGTCTGTCTGTCTGTCTATCTGTCTGTCTGTCTGTTACCTCTTCACGCTTAAACCGCTGAACCGATTTGGATGAAATTTGGTATGGAGATAGTTTGAGTCCCGGGGAAGGACATAGGCTACTTTTTATCCCGGAAAAACACCCTTATCCGCAATAAACGAATTTAAGGCGGACGCAGTCGCGGGCAGAAGCTAGTACTTACTTAATATTATAAATGTGAAAGTGTGTCTGTCTGTCTGTCTGTTACCTCTTCACGCTTAAACCGCTGAACCGATTAAAATGAAATTTGGTATGGAGATAGTTTGAGTCCAGCGGAAGGACATAGGCTACTTTTTATCCCAGAAAAATACCCTTATCCGCGATAAATGAATTTAAGGAGGACGAAGTCGCGGGCAGAAGCTAGTGTTGTCTAATTCGGATAAATAGAACATTTTCCGAGTGGTTCTCAACAAGCATTGTACGCAAAAAGCAATGCTCCCTTTAGGTATAAGACTCTGATTAATGGCCAATGGGTTATCAACGGGTACCAGGGACCCACGGAGTGAAGAACAGAGCGGAGAAGCAAGCCTCGGAGCCAGTAACTAGGTTCTATAAATAAATAAATAAATAATAACACACAAATAACACAGTGACAATCCTACACAAATCGACCTGGTCCCAAACTAAGCTAAGCTTGTACTATGGGTACTAGGCGACGATATACATAATATAAAGATTAATTATTATATTTAAATACATATAAAAACATCCATGACCCAGGAACAAACATTCGTGCTCATCACTCAAATACTTGCCCTGGCCGGGATTCGAACCCGGGACCGCCAGCTTCGTAGGCCGTTGTACAACCCACTGAGCCAAACGTGTCGTCATTATGTCTTTGTGACAACCAAAATGTACCTACCCCTTATCCCTTACAGGGATAAGGATTTTCTTTCTGGATTCTTTAAGAGGGCGCTACTTACTAGTGCTAACTAGATTGTTTTTGAAAATTGCAAGCCACGTACGTAAAGTTGCGTAAGCTCAGTTGGTCAGAGCTGAGATAAAGAAGAAGACGCAGGTTCAAATCTTGCTTGCAATTTAGAAGGTCGCATTAATTTTTCCCTTTATAATCGAACTCTGTGTGAAAATATTCATTTGTGTCTTTTATTATGTATGTTTGTTTGTGTCGTTGTGGCTTCATCACCCCAAATCGGCTTAACTAATTTCAACTAATATTTTCTTCTGTTTCCGCGATTATTACTCATTGAAATAAAACAATTTAACGGATTATATCGCGTATATTATCTCATTTTAGTTCCCGACGTTTCGGAAGCTTTCCAGCTTTCCATGGTCACGGGAGGACTGAGAAGTAGTATAAAAACATATTTCAAGTTTTCAAGTAGTATAAAAACATATTTCAAGCCGTTGAAGAAGGTGTCTCAATACCTTAGACCCGTGAAGAGTAGCACCCCTTTGCAGAGTGCAGGCATTTATAAGCTGGACTGCGAGTGTGGTCTTTCATACATTGGTCAAACGAAACGCAGTGTATCAACCCGGGTGAAGGAGCACATAGCAGATGTCAAGCACCGTCGGTGTAATAGGTCTGCAGTCTGTGAACATGTCACTGACAAACCAAACCACTCAATTAAGTTTGATAAACCTTCTATCCTTGCCAAAGAAAAAAGATATTTTCGCAGGATGCTACGTGAGGCTATTGAGATTAAAAAGCATCCTAATTTCAATAGTGAAGATGGGTTGTCGCTACCACCAGCTTGGGATCCTGTAATACATCTCATCAAGGAACAAGCGAGACACAGGACTGCAAAACCTTAATTTCCGAACGGTGTAAAATATCTTATCTGTTTAAAAAGTAGTTTAATAGTCTCTGTTTTTAAAATATTCTAATTAGTAATGAGGTAGCCTGGGAGTTTTTCTTTGCAGCGTTTCTTTTCTCCTCAGTACGCCTCATTTGTGAAATGCTGCTTGGTAAATTATTAGAATAAAATAATTAAGCCCTTCTGGAACATGTGTAACTACGTCTTTACAGCTTAGGCCCATCTGACATGTATGTACACCTTTATTTGTGTTTTTTCAAAAAATGGGTAGTTTGCACAAATTGTAACTTCGACACAGGCAAATACATCTTTTCTCCGTCCTCCCGTGACCATGGAAAGCTGGAAAGCTTCCGAAACGTCGGGAACTAAAATGAGATAATATACGCAATACAATCCGTTAAATTGTTTTATTTCAATGATTTCAACTACTTTTGGGACACGGGTTTCCATTTCCACAGATAGTTATAGGTTACTTGTTACCCGACTGTGCTGAAAAAATAAAAAGGGGTTATGACTTGTTCTATTCTGCCAACGAAGAGGGACCTACTATGTACAATAATGTGTCTTTAAAGATACATGTACCAATTAATTGTGATTTAGACACAAATACCAATTAACGCGCAGAGAAAAACTCCATTGCGCTCACACTAGACATCAACTCGGTAGGCACCGTTGGATTTCTGGTCCAACGTCTCAAACATTCGACCACCGAGCGCTGTACTGGCCTTGAATATGGAAATGTTTGTACCAATTTTTTATGAAATGTACTTTTACTAATAGTATTATTTTATGGATCAAATTGTTTTTGTCAGTGTGGCAACACCGGACTTATCGATAAGCAAAGTGGTTAATTACTCGTTAATTCTATTGTTTGGCATCACACGCATGGCCGTAACGTAGTTTGCTTATAATGAAGGTATGTTTAAAGGTTTTTTGTGGTTCTTTAATGTGCCTAATATTATATGCAGAAACGATCACAGCACCGACATGACCCTGCGGGGGGACTTAGCTATAAAAGAGTTCTATTCCAATCATCTTTGCTTTGTCGTCGGAAACTCAATTCCAATATGCAAGTATCCTACAAAATTCTAACTGCTATAAAGTTGTAAAAATTAAATGTCGGTACATATATTGAAATTTCAATTAAAGTTCACTGAACATACTTTTTACCCGACTTCGCTGTTGTAGGAAAAAGAGAGTTATGACTTTTTTCCTCCACTTAACAAGTTACAAGCCTCATTTAAACCTATATAAAATGTCAAATCCACCATAGTAAAGAATGAACGTACGTAACTTACCAGGGACCGTTACCGGTATTCATTTAATTTAAGTTTATTTTTAAATTTGCATGTTTTTTAATCTATTAAATTATATTAAGATTATTCAGTTATGAAATTCGCTCATTGAAAACTAAGGAATACCCGAAATTAAATACCGGTAATATGTATGCAAGAATACCGGTATACATCCTGTTTGAAACAACCGGTCTGAAGGAGGTTGTCTTCCCTGTTTCCATCCACCCTGCGCCAGGCTCGTTACGGCCTTGGCCTTGCGCGGTAACGCGGAAACGATCACCGACATTACCCTGCAGGGGGACTTAGCGATAAAAGAATTCTATTCCATTCGGTGCCACGCGATTGACCGTGAATTATATTCTTTGCTTGACTTATATGAAAATAGTTTCTATAGTTTCGTATAAATCAAACCACATCTATAGAACATATATTTTGCAAAATAACTCACAAATTACAGTTTTTTCATCGGATAAAAGTGTATTCAAATATGCAATATGCACGTTAATTCTACGCGCTAGCGTGTCAAAGTCATCTGAAATTCGGACTTTTTTATGTGTTAATTCATTTACTTAAAACGTAGATTTAATATAAACGTATAAACCTCTAACAGGTTTCTGTAACGCGTACTAGTAAATATTTTGTGTGTTTACGTAATTTAAATAAATCAAAAAATAATAATTGTAAGGGGTCCCCTAGTATTCACCGTGCTCCCTCTTAATAAATATATATATATATAAACATAGAACATATTAATTTAAATAAAACAATTTAACGGATTATATCGCGTATATTATCGCATTTGAGTTCCCGACGTTTCGGCAGCTTTTCAGCTTTCCTAGGTGACGGACTGACTGTGTTTTATTTAAATGTGTAATAATCGCGGAAACAGAAGAAGATATTATAGAAGATATTTTTAACTTAGATGTGGTACGGAAGCTCGTGGTGTCAGGTATAAACACTAGAAGCCTATTGGCTTATTGACCAACTTACTAGTCATATAGATGCACAATCGTCCATCTGTTGCTTCATCATTTCATGAAAAAGTCATTGTCAATGCACACTTTCACCTTTATACATTGACTCTGCGGGAGTTGCCTGCGAAGCTGAAGGTTCTGGGTTCAAATCCCGGTAACGGCATATATTTGTGTGATGAGCATAAATATTTGTTGCTGCTTTTTGGATGTTTTCTACGTATATAAGTAAATATGTCTATTCAATATATTGTTGTCTTGTACTTACTCATTACACAAGCCTTATTGAGCTTACTATAGTTCGATTAGAGGAAAGAAATGTCCCGTAATATTTATTAATTATTGATTTATATATGTAAATTTCCAATCAGATCGTTCATCTGTTGCTTGGTCATTTTGTGAAAGCACGTTTATAAGTCGTTCTCGAATCGAAACGAAACGGTAACCTCTATTCCGTAATCCCGGTACCGTATTTTTTCTTTCTTTCTAATAAATACGGGTTCTCGGCCCCCTGTCTCGATAAACACCTCTAGCTAGGGTTACCAAACTTTTTTTTCTATCAAATATAGTAATTTTCGCAGCTGTTATCTCAAAAAATATAGTAGATGGCAAACACATTTAAAAAATATAGTATGTGGTTAAAATATTTACTTTATTTTTTAAAAATATTTTTTGTTCTGCGCCTTCATAATTTAAATTTTATTTTTGAGAAAGTATTGACATTGTCAGTGACAGGTGAATGAAGGACAAGTGTAAGGCTGCGTTCCGCTTTACGCAAAATATTGTAGTTTCGCGATATATTTTTTAGAAATATAGTATTTCTCTTATATAGTAGGGTTGGCAACCCTACCTCTAGCCCTATAATTCCTAAGCGATATAGTAAAGACCCATCTCACGCCCGCCCGGCCGCTTGCGATTCCCAATTTTTTCCATCTTTTGTGATTGCTCGGCAAAGGTTAGTTGCGGATTAGACGATATTGTATGGTAGGATTTGAGTGCTATGGATTTTTCGCCAAAGGACAATGCGCATCTAATAACAGCTTATTCTCTAACACACGAAGTAAGAAAGAGAGGTGTTATATGTTTGACGTGTGTATCTGTCTATTTGTGTATCTGTGTGTTTTTTTTTGTGGCATCGTAGTTCTTGAACGGATGATTTTGATTTAGTTTCCGTTTGAAAGGTGACTTCATTGAGTGAGTTAGTTTTGGTGCAAGAATGTCGGTTTAAAGATGATCACCTTTTTAGGGTTCCGTACCAAAAAGGTAAAAAAGAAATTCTTATCGTGCGACTTTTTCTGTCTGTCTGTCCAACTATTAGAGAGCCATATCTCAAAAACTACTTATGCTATCTATTTGAAATTTTGATTTTTTTTAAACATGGTCAGCCCACATGTATTGCAAAAGAAACATTTAAAAATATATTCTTATTTTCTAAAACAAACGACGAATATGAGGGGGACAAAAATTTAAAGTCTAGCTACTAGTTCAAGTAGGGTCTCATATCAAAGGGCTTGATCTGTCCATTTTTTTTTAATATTACACGAAAATTATAACCATGTCTCAAACTAGCTAATTTTTTTTCAATTTTCATAACACCTATTTGAACAACCTGTTTGCGTTAAGTTTGCACCTCATTTGTATTCAATGCTATAGATATCAGGTGCAAACTGAACTCAACCGAAAACGGGTAATAATGTTAGCGTAAGTGAAAGTTTGTACGGAGCCCTGGGTGCGCGAGTCCGACTCGCACTTGGCCGGTTTTTTTTCAAATTGATGTTGGTATTAGTACAAATTAATGAAACATAAATTTTCGAAGTAAAAAATTCGGAAAAGTGCGTTTTGCCGACCCCTTAAAACGCTTTTACCTCCTCTCTTGAATAACCCCATACCTAATACAGTAGCGTCCGAGGAAAACCAAAAAAAAAAAAATTGCAGTTTCAACTGCAGTCAAGTGGAAGTTGGATGTCAGCTCAGTGAAGATAGTCAGATGCCGGCGACTCACATTTCAGCAAGTCAGAAAGCCAGTTCAGTCGGCATGTTTCTGCCTAACTAGATAGGTAAAGGCAGTGGTTTGTGATCTCTGAGTGTTGCGCATGTATTATACATTATCTACATCAAACCAGTATGTGGGTGAAAATCATAAAAAGTTTACATAAAAAAATCTTCGAAATATTTATTTTTTGGGCTTATCTTACTCAGAATCGTTACATTCGATATACATTCGATTCGAACCTCATACAAGAAAGTGTCCAAAATCTCTATCTCAGTTTCGATACATTTTAGTATGAATGATTTTTTCATTTCTATGAACGTAACGAAACTGAGAGGAATATGTGAGGGAGTTTAGTAAAACGTCCCACTTTGTCGATTCTAGTTTGGGAGTTGCGGGCAGTTTAGTGAAATATGGCAAAACCTACTGAAAATCGACTTTCAATGAAAATTGATAGAACATACTGTAATAAACCTATGATTTTGATGTCGATCCATAAATGACCAATTTAAGCACCTTTTTAAGGCCTCAAAGTTTAGTGCCCAGCGTCCCACTTTGTCGAATACCGAAAAAAATCATCGATATCATATTTGTGCCTGTTATAGGGAAACATTTCTGATTTGTCGATATGGAATTATGAGTAGTTTGTAATATAAGAAAGTATAAGCTATCTTTTGGTGAAAAAAGTCTCTAAGTGCTATAGTTATAAATTTTAAATTCTTCAAATTTGCAAAAGTGAAAAAGCGACAATTGAGAAAACGGTGGTTAAAGTTTGGGACGGCAAAAATCACACTTGAACTTTGAAGTTATAGAGTGGTTAGTATCAAATGAATTGGCACGCTTTAAGGATTTCAAATTAGTCAAAATCATGTATGTAACTTTAGTAGTTTGTATGTTAGGACACTTCATGTACCCTTTTTTTGATTTTCACCCATGTAGCGTAGCTTTGCTTAAAAAAACGGAATAACCAGTGGCGAACTTAAAACAGACAGACAGAGTCGCACCAAAACCTAATAACCAGTGACGAAATATCAATAGCTTTACTTAAAAAATATACAACCCAATTTAAAAATCTGATGTGTAGCTCACGTTTCAGTGATTCAAATGAACTATATCATTTGATTTAGCTCAACCGCTCTTTCGCTCACTGAACATTCGAGTCGCTCAGTATCTCATCTATATCAGTTTTATTTGCTCGCTCTCGCTCATGATTTAAATAAATGAGTCGAGGCGGGCAAGCCAAACGAAAGAGACGAAGAGAATCAATAATATATATTTTTTTTTATTATTAAACGCGTATTCTATTATCTAATATTAATGTTCTCTCAAAGTGGGTAGATTGCACAAATTGTAACTTTGGGAGGAATATATATCTTTTCTAGCTGAAAAGCTTCCGAAACGTCGGAAACTCAAATGAAATACGCGATATAATCCGTTCAAATTGTTTTAATAATTATTATTATTATTATTTATTTCGGATAAGTATCCATAGATAGTTAGTAACAAAGCAGCTTAAATCTAGGTTAGTAATTAACAACTAGGTGTAGCTAAGTATTTAAAATATATATATACAATTACAACACAAATTCAGCGACACCCTTGATCTGCGTTACCCAAAACATTAATATTGGGCAGTCAAACCTTGCCGCTCAGGCACTCAAGATGCTGTTAGAGCTTTGCCTAACCCGACTCAACAGTGAGACAATCTTTTTTCTCATATTAGCCTGAAAGCTATATATGCGGGCCTCTGCAAACATACCCGATGCGCTATACCAGCGGGCCTATGATGGTTGCGTTTGTCGCACGATAAATAAGTGACATAGCTGCCGTCACCTTCTGACACGTATGTGAGTGCGAAAGTGACAGGCGCGTTATCATAACATTTATCGCGTGATAAACGCGACCATCATAGGCCCGCGGGTAGGCAGCCGCAGCAGTTTTATTTAAATTAGTATAGTATCTCTACTAGACTTGTCGATTTGCACCATTTTTGTCGCGCAGTTTCCATTAAACATATTCATGATTCTTGTATCACTTACAGGATTACATTGCTGCGTATGTTGCGATTTCGGAAAATAATGTCGTGACAGCAATATTTTATTATGAAAAACATCTAGTTTTTACCACTTCAAGAGAATATAAATTTAAGGAATAACAGCCAAAAACTGTCTGTGAACTTGTGAAGTATATATTTAGATCCAATTTCTTCAATTTCAAATCCTGTCAATATCGACCATTTATCAGACACAATCAGTTTTTAACCAGCTGGTAATATTTAACAAAGCATCACGATATTTAGTCTTAGCTTTAAGGCTCTGTACCTTCTATACTATTAAAAAGTTGTTAAAATTTAATGTATGTATGGTCAACTGTGCCAATTGCGTCTATGGGAAAAATGCGTCTTTTGATGACCTCTTATATAGTAACAAAACACTACATCGACCCTCGCTTTTTGCATTAGTATCAGTGCCAAACATTATGCGGGGAAGTTAGGGGTAGTCTTAAAGTTTTCGGATATCGTCAGCTGTTTAAAAGTCGTGTTTGTCCCATGGACGCAATTGTCCCAGTTAACCTTAAATTGAAGATATTTTGATAAAAATAAGTGAAACGGGGTATTTGTAAATCACTGAATCGAAAAATACTATTTTTATTATTATTTTTATTGATATACGTGTCATTGTGCACTCATCACGCCGAAACGGTTTTGCATCCACAGATGTTTATAGGATAAGTTTTACTCGACAATGAACTTGTATAGAAAGTTGTGACTTTTTTCTCCTCTTCGAAGAACCTAGCATAAAATAATGAACACAAACATGATTACGTAATTATTTATATACATTTTTACTCAAAAATATTACCTCGTTCATAATGATAAGATTAATTAAACTCTTATGAAAGGTCTGTTGTCTAAAAACGCCATCGAATATATTTCAAGCGTGGCTTAGATCATTGTCGCTCAAACACACCGCAAATTACTACAGCGGCACCACTTTGAATCCTTCGAGCAAATTCAAATCTGTTACTGCATAGGTCGACCAACATACCTACATTCAGACTGACATAAATAAATATAATGTTTAGACTAGGTACTGTAAAGGTGACTTTTGGCGGGGTTTTTACAGGGTAAAGCTAGGGTTACACAACATATCTTTACGTAAAATTTCATAAGCTGGTAAACATATGTGACTTAACTTTGGGTACCTCTTAGCTAGAGGCCGATTGGGTATATAATTGTATGGGGTCCCCCGTATAGGTAGGGACCATATGTCAGGTAGGGGCAGTAGTTATGTTTAGCGGCCTTTGGCCTTACCCCGAGGCGGCGGGATATGTAAAGGTGACTCGGGGTTAGATACCTTTTTCAGAGACTGGCCGTTATTTAAATATTCCTTATTTGAATTATTCGAATAAGGAATATCTTCTGTCTCTATTTTGTAATGTTATGATGTATTTGGATTGATTACTCATTTTGAGCTGAATGAATAAACACATATTCAAGTCTTTACAGTTGTTTATATCCTATTTATATGCGTTTAACACATTCACTGTCAGGAACCCGCCTAGCGGGCGCTCTGCTCGTAGACGCGTAACCGATACCATGCGTTTCCCCGTATGTAGAGGAAAGTGAGTAACGCTACTTGGCAGCGAAACTTTTAAGTCCTGCTTTGTTTTAATAAGTATACATAGTATGTTCCGTATTATCAATTTTTTTGCGAATTTTTAGTCAAAGCTTTGTGTGTGAAATTGTGTAATTAAGTGTTTACGACTGAACTGTGGAATAAATTGGCGCCGGCAGTATTTCTGGGATAATGTGACCTTCGAGCCTTCAAAAGAGCCTAAAAGCCGGCAACGCACTTGTGACACTTCTGGTGTTGCAGGTGTCTATGGGCGACAGTGATAGCTTACCATCAGGCAGTCCGTCCGCTGGTCGCCCCCAATAACATAAAAATAATAAAACGTTTTAAAGTGACCCCGCTGCATCGCTACGCTGTGCAGGTCCTAATTAACCGCGCAAAAACCGCCGTCATTTGTATGCGTCGCGCCCAATTTCAGCCAAATTTCATTTCATTGTTCTATTCTAGAGCATCGCTGCCGCCTAAACAGGGTAGGGGACGTTCTTTCTCATTATGTCACTCTAGAGACCGATATGAAAAATTGTGTTGTAAACATTTAAAAATAATATAAGAGGACGCGCAGGAAACGAAACATTTGAGAAATAGGTATTTGAAAATATTGTTGCTGTTGCGATTATCGCTTTCGGTGTGATAGCACCTGCGGCTGAATATCCATCCATACTAATATTATAAATGTGAAAGTGTGTGTCTGTCTGTATGTTACCTCTTCACGCTTCAACCGCTGAACCGATTTGGATAAAATTTGGTATGGAGATAGTTTGAGTCCCGGGGAAGGACATAGGCTACTTTTTATACTGGAAAATACCCTTATCCGTGATAAATAAATGTAAGGCGGACAATGTCGCAGGCAGAAGCTAATCTATACTATTATAAAGTTGTAAAAATGAAATGTCTGTAAAAAATGATTGTTACGGACTTTTGGAATTTAAATTTTTTTTTTTTGGATTTTATGTATGTTTGTAAATGTGTCGTTGTGGCTTCATCACGCAAAATCGGCTAAACAGATTTCCACAATTTTCGGTACACGGGTAGCTGGGTATCTCCAGATGGTTATAGGATACATTTTACCCGACTACGCTGAACAAAAAACGACGGGTTATGACTTTTTCTCCTCCACGAACGAAGTTAAGGACTCGAGCCTTAATAAAACAGGCGAAATTCGAGTATTCAGCCTCTACTGTTTCCTACTCTAGATTTTGACATTTGTGAGAGATTTTTCCAGCATTGAATAAAAAGGAGTAGAACTGGGTCTCTATGTTTGGCTTTTGTTCAAATTTCATTTTATATTTCTACACGAGATGTGTTTTGGCCGAACTTAATATCGGCATTTTTTGCATTTTTAACGAGATCTAGGGTAATTCCGGGGTAGATGGCCATAAGTTTAAGATGGCCAGACGATTTTTTCCAACTTATAGGATGTTAATGTCGCTTGTTTCACGTAAACTTTATTCGTTCAAAAGACAACACTTGATATAAGTGGAAAACAAGTAGATCAACAGAAAAGTTCTCATGAAAAATAACTTTATTTAAATTAAGCTACTTGAAAATTTATAAAGATATTGCCGATATATAAAGTAACTCTATTTGGTTTTTAACTGGCCCAATAATAATGATTATTTTAGAAAGTACGGAGGTTTGCGTACATATTAAATTTAAAATAACTTGAATGGGCTCACTACTTTTTTTTTAATTCGTTGATATAATGAACCGGCTACATCGGGAGAGATACGCAGTTATTTACTACTGAAAAACCTTGAACTGGGGATCTCACATACCAAAAAAAATTAAATAGATAATATTTTCTTCTGTTTCCGCGATTATTACTCATTGAAATAAAACAATTTAACGGATTATATCGCGTATATTATCTCATTTTAGTTCCCGACGTTTCGGAAGCTTTCCAGCTTTCCATGGTCACGGGAGGACTGAAATGAGATAATATACGCGATATAATCCGTTAAATTGTTTTATTTCAAAGAGAAATAGATGTTATCAATTAAAATCATAACAGTAGTACTAATAATATGCGAGAGATGACAAATACATTACTATAAATCCAGAATAATGAAAAATTGACTATTTTGTACAAATATCTACTGTGGGTTCATTAAAATTATAGCGAATTAAAAATTCTGTTTATTTTATTAAAAAGAAGGAGAGAAATGTGCACAAAAATAGAAACATTTAGAAATCTACTCATATTCAATGTTATGGCCATCTTTCCCGGAGATATCCGGGGAAATATTATTATAGCTTACCTTAAGTGTTGCCATCCACCCCTTAAACACACAATCCATTTAAGGATTTGAATTTGATTCTCTAATTGTCAAAATCAATCGCCTTAACCAGCAGGATTTTGAGGACTATCAAAACTACGCCTGGGACATCTAACTCTTGGACAAACCCACCAACTTTTCCGTGAATAAAGTTTCCTATAAGTTCTAACAAACATTGGATGTCCAGCTAAAAAGTGGTATATACATGTGTCTGGAATTAAAAAAATGATTTTTGCATTTTTTCAGGGACGTATTTACCCTAGGGCCAATGGGGCCATGACCCGGGGCGACAAACATCCAAGGGCGGTGTAGCAACCCTCGGTGCGCGAGTCCAACTCGCTCCTGGCGGGTTTTTTTCCTTAACTTCTGGGGCAGCGAAACTCATAGGTCCAGGGTGCCAAATTTCAAAATACGCCCCTGTATTTTATGTTCGTGTGTACCTATGGACGTATTTTTAGCCATATATCGCCAAAACGGCTGTACAGATTTCAAGTAAGTACATTTGGTACATGGGTATCATAACATCTAAGGCTGCTGATAGGGTATTTTTTACCCGACTCTTGTGAAACAAAAGAGGGTTATGGTTATTTCGTCGGTGCAGATGAAGTTGCGCTCCAAAAAAACATTCGTGGGCTTGTTACATTCGTCACGCACACATACACGCGTGTTCCGGACACTGGCACCATATTTTATTCAAGGCGTGACGTCTAATTTCGCCTCATAGAATTTTTGGGGCCCCGAGGACATTACAATTTATCTCCAAACGGCGCTGTCGCGTATTTATAATGGAAATATTTTGTAAAAAAATATTTTATTCAAATAGGCCTGATGGACTTTTTTTTTCACTTCTGACTACGCTGGAGAAAGATTCCAAGATATTCTCGTCATTAAAAATGTTTACGATGGTACCTATAAATACCTGCAAATGCTTTAGTGTTATAACTGTACATTTGCATGTTTTTCTTTAATAAATCTATATCCATACTAATATTATAAATGCGAAAGTGTGTCTGCCTGTCTGTCTGTCTGTCCGTCTGTCTGTTACCTCTTCACGCTTAAACCGCTGAACCGATTTGGATGGAATTTGGTATGGAGATAGTTTGAGTCCCGGGGAAGAACATAGGCCACTTTTTATCCCGGAAAAATACCCTTATCCGCGATAAACGAATTTAAGGCGGATGAAGTCGCGGCCGGAAGCTAATACTATTATAAAGTTGTAAAAATGAAATGTCTGTACATTGAAGATAAAAAAAAAAAACTATTTGAAGGTCACTGAAGCTAAAAATATTTATTTTTTGGATTTTTTGTATGTGTCTTCATCACTCAAAATCGGCTGTAGGCATTTCAACTATTTTTGGTACACGGATACCTGGGTATCTTCAGATGGTTAAAGGATACTTTTTACCCGACTATGCTGAAGAAAAAGAGGGGTTATGACTAATTCTCTTCCGCGAACATAGTTGCGGGCGCCTTCTAGTAAATCAGTAATAAAATTATTCTACCGTTACCGATTGTTTTTTACTATTAACCAAACCTTACATTTCGTGTATTATAATTTAGAGCCCATGTAACGCAACGTTTGTGCGTATTGTTTAACTTAATGTTATTACTAATTAAGTCAGACTAGCACAGCGGCAAGCGAATTCCTAATACATTGCGTGGGTGCTATATGTGGCATCCTGTAAATTCTGTTACTTATTTATTACTAATTTAAGACACTACTAAGATAGCTTAAGCTGTTGGTTCTCCAAGTAAATAAATAAATATTCAATTTCTTATGTCTTAACCTGGAAAATGGTCTGCTTATCAATTTTCGGCAAAATCCCTTCCGATTCCGTACAATAGATAATATAGTGTGGACCATGTAAAAGCTTCAATTTTATATGTTCTCGAAAAAGATAGTTTCACAAGAAACACATTAGGAAATGTTGGCAACACAACACCATACGCGCGTCGATTTTCAGTTCAATATTCGGGCGGGAAAACTTCGGTTTCTGGGGAACAGAGGGCGCCACCTTGAAGAACTAAATCGATGCACCGACCTGCGCGCGCAGCTGGTCTTCTGGGCTGGCACTCGACACGAGAACATTGCATACAAGAAATTTGTCAAAAATAGATTACTTAAAAATTATTGGAACTTAGTAAAAGTTAGTTCTTTATTGTGGATTTTCCGTTTCATTTGTACATCATTGTTTACAGAAAGTTTCGCAATTTAGAAAGTTTAAGCCCAATTTCAACATGTTTAGTTAGCTGTTAATGACTGAAAGTTGACTAATCACGCATGTCAAATGGGCTACTCTGACAGACGTCATCGACCCCTCAAACTTGTAAAAGTATGACGAAACCGCAGGGCGAACGAAACATTGATTTAAACTTACATGATTTTCACTTATTATCACAACACAACAAAACGGGGCTTAATTTAATCGCGTTTATCTTTCGTTGGTAATTTTTCGACGTTTCGGACGTCGCGTTATGTCCATTCTCGAAGGAACTCACTTTCCTCCTAGTTAGCAGTTCCTTCGAGACTATCGACGTAACGTGACGTCCGACACGTCGAAGAATTACGAACGAAAGGTAATTAAAGATATCATATTAACTGTGGGTACCCTCTATGTCGCATACTTATGTTAGTCCGAAACTGTTTTAGCATAACGCACTTGGCATATTCAGTTTTCGACGAATGGTAATGTGGCAGAAACCTTATTTGGCATAAGTTCTAACTTACCGAAAATTTATTTGTCCGAAATTGTATTCGCATACTATTGTGTAGGCCGACTATATTTACGAATAATTTGGTTTAGCATAATGGTACTTGGCATATTATCTATTGTCTGAATCTATCCTGGCATACTTAAATTGCTACAAGAAAAGCGGGTTAAGTTAGGTTAGAACTGCCTCCCTCGCAAAGAGGAACTGCTAGCAGAAAAGTAGGTTAGGTTAGGTTAGAATTGCGTCCTTCGCAAAAACAATCTGCTAGCAGAAAAGCGGAGCGTCAAAATGGGTCAAACACCGAAAATTCTAGGTTAGGTTAGGTTTGTATTATGGCCATGTATAGCGGAGCGAGCGAAGCGAGCGGAGCGGTAAAATGCTAACATTACCTATTTCACAAGAAAATGAAGCATATGAAGATATAAATAACATGGATTTATTTTTAAAAATAAGTAGGTATATTTAATAAAAACATAAGTTGCAAAATTATTACATGCTACTTAATTATTATTATCAAAGCGGAGCGTCAAAATGGGTCAAAAACCGAAAACTGTAGGTTAGGCTAGGTTTGTATTATGACCATGTTTAGCGGAGCGAGCGGAGCGTCAAAATGGGTCAAAAACCGAAAAATTTAGGTTAGGTTAGGTTTGTATTATGACCATGTATAGCGGAGCGGGCGAAGCGAGCGGAGCGGCAATATGCTAACATTACCTATTTCACAAGAAAATGAAACATATGAAGATATAAATAACATGGTTTTATTTTTAACATTAAGTATATTTAACATAAACATAAGTGGCAAAATTTTGACCAAATAATTTTCGGTCTGATAAAAATATGCCTATTAATTTTATGCGTAGACATGATTCGGACAAACAAAAACATGCGCAAACAAATTATGACACATTGATATCTGCGTTATCAAACTATGCGAACCTTGATTATGCCAAAACAGTTTATGCGAAAAGTCAATTATGCCTACATTGATTATGCCATGCAAAATTATGACTAAAAAAATTATGCCAAAACAGGGGGAACCATTTGCTGTGTTGTGCTAATGAGTATGGGTGAAGTTTAACCATAATTGTTAACCACGAATAAGCCTAATTATTTATTTTTGTACTTTGATATTTCTATATCACACAGAAATGCATTTTCATATATATCAGACCGCCCGGAATTAAATTTATAAACTCAGTTAGCGTGCACAAAAAGTTGGACATTTATTTAAAACCTCGCCACTAAATCACGTGAGTTCATGCATGCGAGCGAGTTATTTGTGAATAACAGACCACACGCGTCACAAGTTTCTGACTTGTTTGCGTGAACTATTGGTACATTGCATGCAAGGTTCTTGTAGGAAATTGCGGGTTATATTCACAGGCTTAAAGAGTTTTCACTTTTCGAACATATGGGTCGCATAGAGTTTCAATTTCATGGACACAATGGGGATGCTGCCTGATCACATTTGTAAAAATTATGTATGATTCTGATAAAACAAGCATAATAAGGAACTCAGGTAAAATTTTGAGTACGATATCTTACGTGAAGCTTTTTTTATTCCAGCAGCGTGGGACGGACACTCAAGGTGGTCGGACTACCTGGTTAGGGTTGCGAGGACTCGCTGGATGCGGGTCGCCTCTATCCGGCCCATGTGTAAATCTATTGAGGAGGCCGGTGTCCAGCAGTGGACGTCCTATGACTGAAATGATGAGGATGATGATATGACACAAATATTTGCCCTTACCGGGATTTGAACCCAGGAGTAGCTTAGCAGGCAACCTTACCCCCGCTGAGCCAAACCGGCCGTCTTATGCTTTGGCTACAATTTTCAATTTTCAGACACCGTCCCACTGTATTTAAGTTTACTGCAGCAGTTAATTTGTACGTCGTTACATCAATTTGTAAGGTGCAGGCGACGGATAAATCCGTCACGGACGTTCCGCGTTGTGTGTCAATTGGCTGTCGTGTTTATACGTTATTTCTGACCATTTTCTTAATAGGACGTGGAACATTGAGTTAAATTAAGAAAGGGTGTTTTGAACTGATGCTACGCGACACGCGACTAGATAGCGACTGATCTAAACCAAATCTAAAGTAATGTCATATTTAATTTTAATTCCGGAATAAAATTTACAATACAAGTTCGCTTATTTATTTATTTAAGTAATGTTTATTGCACGATTATACGAATTTATATCATAATCGTCAAGAAATAAGTAATATTGAATATTATATAATGTTAATTAAATGCAAAACAAGTTAAAATAAGAAGAGAAATCAATATGACATACAAATCAATGAGAATTCAAATCGAATCACCCAATAAGGATATCACACAATTGAAACAATAAAAAATCATAATGTAAGTAATAAATTGATAAAATAGAATAGGTATTATCAACAACACGACAAAACGGGGTTTAATGCAGGAATAGGTACTATTATAAAGTTGTAAAAATGAAATGTCTAAACGTTAAAGATATTTTCAAAAAAAAAATAATTGTAACGGACTAAGTATTTGCGGGTCAATGAATCAAAAATGTACATACTTTTGTATGTTTGTATGTGTCGTTGTGGTTTCGTCACGCCAAATCGGCTACATATACAGATGGTTATTTTATACTGTTTACCCGACTATGATGAAAAAAAGATGGATAAGGACTTTTTCTCCTCCGGGAACGAAGTTGCAGGCACCTTCTAGTGGCGTATAAATATGATTTATTGAATTACCTTCCGCTGATAATTCTTCGACCTTTCGGACGTCACGTTACGTCCATAGTCTCAATTGAACTAAAAGAAGGAATAACTAACAATGAAAGGTAATTAAATAAATCATATTTATCCGCGATTAAGCCCCGTTCTTGGGCTGGTCACACTTTGTTGAGTAGGAATTATAGTTTTGATATTAGAAAATATTTTTAATTTTCTGTGCACACATAAGGTACCTAAACCTAAGGAAATTTTTAAGTAAATAATCTATACCTACATGGCGTGCACTCAAAGTCAATGTACAGTACAGTGAACGACAAACACATATGTTTACACTTTCTCACCATATACCATTGTAACAAGGCGAAAAATAAATAAGATCTAGCTCGATAATACCATAATAATAATCCATCACCAATCTCTGTGGTTAGGTTAAGTAGGTATAGAAATGGGTTAGGTTAAGGTTGGACGCACCTGTATCATTTGTTCGTATCCGATCACCGTGGCGTAGCATGACTGCGTATCGCGCTGATTGGACGCTCACTGTCGGCGTGGCGATCATGCCCCACTTGTCCGATGTAAGTGTGTGATACGTTTAGCAATATGGATTTCGTGCGATCGGATCGGCGCAACGTCCAAACGGATGATCGTGACATGCGATCATGCCACGGAACGAAGATCTGATCAGGCAAATGATACAAATGTGGACGCACCTTTAGAGTAATGTTGCACCGGCACGATGGGCCTAGTGCGGGATTCTATCGACACGCTCGTCGCTCATATATAGATATTTTTGACCAAGGTATTTTTATACCAAATTACTACTGACCAGTCCGCAGATTTTTTCTTAATATTGGTTTTCAGACTTTTCAGTAACTCCTTTTACGTTCCGATGTTTTAATTTTATTGATATTTTCTAGAACTTCCTAAGTTTATCCGTTTCTTTACACATTTAGTCCTGTGTATGAGATTCAGGTATTAATAAATTCACGTACCTAATCATAGTTATAGGCAAATTTTAGAACTAGTAGCACCAACCTACTAAATTGACAACCGACTTATAGCCGTTTTTTAAATCATAGAATTGGTGATACCACAAGGAAATATCTGTCAACAATATTTGGCTAGCCAGACTCTAAATGTCAAAACACAGTATTATGGACTTGAACATTATTAATTGGGGTCGGATTTTCACAAATGGGGTCTTGCGCCTTCTAGTGCTTAATAATGTTACTGTACTAATTTCGAAACAAAGCGAGTCAAAGCTCATAATTAACGTTAGAATCAATTACGTTTGGACTCGTTACCGTGAGCGATGGCACCTGTCGGCACTAATGAGGCGCGTGTTATGTATGACTTGTATGACACGTGTCTTGATGACGGACTGTGTAAGGATGTAAGGAACAGTAGGACGGCTGAGGCGTCTTGTCGCTGGAAGCTAAATAGAGCATAGTTTTAAATAATATCCGACCGAATTTTCGGTAGGTTTCGACTGAAGTTTCATTTTACGTCAAAACAGCGCCGAACCTTTCGGTCGTGCCGAAACTGACCTACCCTTACTATTTTGAGGCTGGCTGATTGTCATTTCTGAAAATTTAAACTCGGAACCCGTCTATGTTCAACTTTTATAAGTGAACCTTCCGCTTCTTGGGAATATAGGAAAATGCGTATGTAGCGAAACCTTGCTATGAGCAAGCTGCCCGTTTCACAAAAGCCTGTAACGTGTTACAAGTGGAATTCTCTTTTTAGCCGACTCCCAAAAAAAAGGTGGTCCTCAGTTCGGTTGTATTTTTTTATGTCTGTTACCTCAGAACTCCGTCATTTATAAACCGATTTTTGGTCCCATTTAATTTTAGTGAAGATCTGATGAGGGAATATACCCTGCCTACTGTATGTGTCATGTCTATTACGTTCTACATTACCCAACTAAGGGTTCTTGAAAGCCCACTTATTCATAACCCTGCTGTCGTCATGTTATGAAACGGCTTAGCATTGTGTAAGACAATTACTATACTAACTGTGAAATGCGTAATTACAACTTTACAAGGAGGTACGTACACTGTACAGTGATGACCTACGGAACTGAGACATAGTCGTTCACAATGGGACTCATAAGGCGGCTCTGGGTCACGCAACGTGCAAAGGAAAGGGCTATGCTCGGGGTTAGAACGCCGAAATAGAGGAGTTGGTGGCCGAACCTAATATCATTGGAGAGACGAAAGCTCACAGACTCTATTGGCTTGGCCACCTTGAAAGGATGGAGGAAGATCGGAGCGTAAAGAGAGCATACCTGGGCCACTCGACAGGCCGGCGTCCTTTTGGGCGTCCCAGGTATCGCTGGAGGGACATGGTGGTGGTGGATCTGCGCGAGCTTTCTGTCATAAATTGGCAGGAACTGGCGCAGGGTCGGGACGAGTGGCGAGCTCTCGTGTTGGAGGCCAAGACTCACTTTGGGTCGCTGAGCCAACGGAATAGTAGTAGTATTAAATGTGTATTTACTTATGTTCATGAAATACCTTGATATAGATATTATCGACGATAATAAATATACCAAAATACATTTACTTATTACAAAAAAATACGACAATATCATATTAGAACTTTAGAAGCTCTATTTCTTGGTAAATCCAGACACATTTTTGGTAACTCCAAAGACGTCAAAGTGTGGTTCTGAAAGTTGATTCACCTAAGTACTACTCCCTATCAAATAGGCCGCATGTTTGTTGATCACAAAACCTTCACAAATCAATCAACCATTTCTTTCAACCCGCTTCTATTGAACTCTTGAACGTACAATCCAAGTCCTCCATTCTTATTCCAACGTATGAATGTAGCCTCTTTCATTCAGTGCTATCACAATTTCATTGAAATAACTGGGATCTAAAATAGCACAAGCTGCTCTCTAGAGACCTAGTTAGGTTAGGGGTAATATCGCGATATTTACTTTGGCTGACCTTGGGTATATTAAATCTAGATGGTTAGAGAGCTATTTATAGTGTACTAGGGTTTCCCAGTGACTTTCCCTTATGACTAGGGTATTTTGCTTGGGTATTCTTCAAGTATACAGACAGCTGTAACAATATCTTAACTATACTATTATAAAGTTGTAAAAATGAAATGTCTGTACATTGAAGATATTTTCAAAAAAAATACTGTGCTAAAGAAAATAAGAGGGGTTATGACTTTTTCTCTTCCGCGAACGAAGTTGCGAGCGTCTTCTACTCCATACTAATACTAGTAACTCTATAAGCTATAGACTGTTATTTTTTAACAAAAAGGTCCCTGCAATTTCGTTCGCGGAGGAGAAAAGTCATAACCCCTCTTTTTTTCTTCAGAGTAGTCGGGTAAAAAGTATCCTATAACCATCTGGAGACACCCAGCTAGCCGTGGACCAAACTTTTGAAATCCGTTTAGCCGATTTGGCGTTATGAAGCCACAACGACACATGCAAACATACAAAAAAAGCGAAAAAAAAATTTCTCAATTTAGTGACCTCCAAATAGTCCGTTATTTTCTTTTTTTTTTAATATCTGCAAAGTACAGACATTTAATTTTTACAACTTTATAATAGTATAGATTTCCAACAATACTTTTTTAATAACCCGGTTCATAGATACCAGAGGAAAAAAGTCGGAATAAGTGAAAGTTTGTACGGGACCCTCGGTGCGCGAGTCAGACACGCGCTTCACCGGTTTTTTAACCGACGCCAACAACAACAATAGATAGGTAAAATAAAAACCTATCTATTGTTTTCCCGTCTTTGCTTAATTGTTTTGTTATGTACCATAAAGTGTTTACATGCGCATTGTACTAAATATATTGTGTAAGTATAGATAGATAGACAATAAAGTGTTATAAACGGTTCATAAAGTGTAAAGTTTGATTGAAAGCAGCGATGTGATAAATATAGTGTATCCTTGTAGTCGGCGGCGGACGATAGGTCGGGGGCAGTAAGTATAAAACGTCGTCGCTCCTTAATATCATCCACAGTCTGTACTTCTGTATGTTACATCTTTTTAAATATTTTGACTTTGAATAATATCGATCGGGTGTAGGTAATAAAGAGTTGTAAGCGGCACATATAGTGTAAAGTTTGATTGAAAACAGCGATGTGATAAATGAAGTGTATCTTTGTAGTCGGCAGCAGACGATAGTTCGGGGGCAGTAAATATAAAACGTCGTCGCTCCTTAATATCAGCCTCTATATATGTACTTCTGTATGTTACATCATTTTAAATAACTAAAATTTTGTATATGAGATTATTTTTGGGTTCCGTACCCAAAGGGTACTAACGGAACTCTGTTTATTATTTATGAGCCTCCGCTGTCTGTCTGTCACAGAGCTGTTACTTTTTAATTCTCACCGAACGTATTCATTTCATAATAAAAATGTTATAGCAACAATGGTAATAGGTAATTACCATTGCTGCTATAACATTTTTTCGAATGAGTGAACCTCTTCGATATTTTAGGTACCTATGAGTAATAAACAGTGATAAGCGGTACATAAAGTGTAAAAGTGCGTCCACATTTGTATCATTTGCTCGTATCCAATCACTGTGGCGCACAGTTGGAGATCGGCGGAAAAAAAACAAAAATTGCTAGGTTCCTGAGGGGCTACTCCGAAATTCGAAAAACGAAGTTGTGTGGCGCCATCCCGCTCAGTCAAATACAGTGTAACATGAGAGCGAGAGGGACAGCACGTTACGAACTTCGTTTTTCGGGTTTCTGAAATGATTGTTGAACTTTTTATTCTTAAAATAGACCCCTTAACTAAGTACATCTCAAAGTATTAAACCATTTCATTACTTATAATAAGTGTAAACAGCTATCCAATATGACCTAATGGCGCGTTTGGAATTTTGTCTCAATTTCGTGGTTACTTTGGGAACGATTTATTACTATATGGTATGATACCTTGACAAAATTAGTTTATTTTACTAATATTTCATACTATATCCTTTTGAAAACATACGTTGATTTGAAATAACTCCACCAGTTGCTAAATTATATATTTTTTATAATACTCTATAATTTCAGTTTTTTTTTAAAGAAGAGTTTATAACTGTCTTGCGAGCCGCTGCGAGCCGGTGATTTATATGTCAAAATATTCTTTAAGGCCTTGACAATTACTCACAAGCATAATTAGCTGCAAGACCCTGCTAATGATGGACATATTCTAATTATAAGCAATAAGCCTAATAATTCCCAATAAAATGAGAGTATGCGTGAACATTCTTAATGAGGGTAATTTACTAATTTATCATCAGTAAGTATAAAAGAAGGTGACATGATGGTTATAAACTCATTTACAATTGTCATTTAAAGAAAGTAGTACTGATATTTCCATCATCTTGCAAGTCATCAATTCCGGAGCCAGTGTCGATGCGGCCAAGTTTGGTGAATACTGTGAGGATACAGCCGCACATTATTTGAGCTTATACAGTTGGTATTATATGCCAAATACTGTCCATAAAGTGCTGATTCACGGCAGTAAAATTATATCAATTGCAATGCTGCCAATTGGAATGTTGACTGAAGAGGCACAAGAAGCGCGAAATAAGGATTATCGAAGATACAGACTGCACCATGCCAGAAAATGCTCTCGAGAGAGTACTAATGAAGATGTTATGAACATGTTAATGACGTCATCCGATCCCTTGCTGTATAGTTTCAGAAAAGAGACCAAAAAAACACATTTGCCCTTAGATGAGGATGCAAAAAAACTGCTTAGCGTTTAGGTAAAAACTAGATGGATTAAAATTATATTTTATATTATTTTATGTTTTATTTTAATTTTTTTATATATTATACATATTATATTATTTATACGAGTAATATTTAAGTAATACTTCTGCATCTTTTCTCGTCTCAAGTTATAATTCCTTAGAAAAATCGTGACTATATTGCCATAATACCATAATAAAATACACACTAATTTAATATTACACTAATGATATGGCATATATGATGCAGACTTATCAATAAATACCACAACAAGTGATAATCATTAACAATAAAAGGTTTATTAACCGACTTCCAAAAAAAGGAGGAGATTCTCAATTCGACGGAATGTTTTTTTTTTTTATACGTAATTTTTTCCGCGCGCTCATATACAGTCCCCGACCGTGTGGCGTGGTATGACTGCGTATCGCGCTGCTTGGACGCTCACTGATGGCGCGGCGGTCTCGCCACGCTTGTCCGATCTAAGTGTGTGATACGCGTAGCAACATGGATTTCGAGCGATATAGGATCGGCGCTACGTCCAAACGCGTGATCTTTACACGCGATCATGCCACGGGACGAAGATCTGATCGGGCAAATGATACAAATGTGGACGCACCTTAAAGTATGGCGGAGAGCAGCGATGTGATAAATAAAGTGTATCCTTGTAGTCGGCGGCGGACGATAGGTCGGGGGCAGTAAGTATAACACGTCGTCGCTCCTTAATATCATCCACAGTCTGTACTTCTGTATATTACATTATTTTAAATGACTTAAATGGTGCTTTCAATAATATCGGGTGTAGGTAATAAAGAGAGAGTAAAGTTTGATGGAAAGCAGCGATGTGATAAATGAAGTGTATCCTTGTAGTTGGTAGCAGACGATTAGCCGGGGGCAGTAAATGTAAAACGTCGTAGCTCCACTGTACCTACTTGTGTATGCTCCACTGTACCTACTCCGTCTGTACCTACTTGTGTATGTTACATTATTTTAAATTACTTGTGAATCTTTGGGTAATATTTGGTGTGGGTTACAAGTAGTCGTAACCGGCACATAAAATGTTAAGTATGATGGAAAGCAGCGATGTGCTAAATGGAGTGTATCCTTGTAGTCGGCAGCGGATGATAGAATTGAAATAAAACGTCTACGCTCTGTCATATCACCAGCTGTTTGGTGGTATTAACATAATTTTAAATTACTTCAATACTGTTGCAAACTTTAGTTAAATAACATTGATTTAAACTAACACGATTTTCACTCATTATCACAAAACAACAAACGGGGCTTAATCGCGTATAAATATGAAGGAACTTTCGAGACCATAGACGTAACGCGACGTCCGAAACGTCGAAGAATTACCAACGAAAGGTAATTAATATGTATACGCGATGAAGCCCCGTTTGTTGTGTTGTATAATTTAGTTACCTACATAATATTGCACGCTTTTGTTTTAACTATAGATAGGCTATCCTTTAAAAACACTCCGTGTGTCCCGCACTTGTCGTTGATGGGGCGCCATCGCCATGGGATCGCGAACAATTCACCACGACTCCCCCCGAATGTTCGACAGCCTGTCTCAACTTTAATTACTTATAAACAACGCAAGTAATATTTCTAGTCACGTACTGACTAATGAATTTGGCAGTCAAACTAGGCCTCGACAACGACAACTAATGACAACAACTTTAGAAACACAACTAATAGGGCTGCGGACAAACTTAGAGCGAACGAGCGAATTTATGATACTTTAGATTTAAAAAATCCTAATCTATATCAGTTCACCCATTAAGGAACTATGATGCCAAGGACACACACGTCTATCTGTTATTAAACTCCTCTGTCTTCTGGTGGGGGCTTATAAAAGAAGAAAACATGTAACTCATCAGCCGGAATAGAACCGGCCTTGCGTTAGCGACGAAAAGATACAGTATACGTATAGGTCTTTATTATAAACAAAGATCAGAAACAAATGAAAAATTTTTTCGACGATACTGGACTTGAACACGCGCTATATACCATCTGAGCTAATCGCCCATACCAGTAGTCGACGAATTTTGTCATCTGTTCTTGCTTATGGATCTCTGTATGGTGCATCCGACTCTTTAGCCGTTCCATCCACTAATAAATTGCAAAAATTGTGATTATTATCATGATATTTGTAAAATAAAAAGTACAGTATACAGTATTTGTTTATAATTCAATTTGTTCATATTTGACGACATGTTTGGCTCAGTGGATTGTACAACGGCCTACGAAGCTGGCGGTCCCGCGTTTGAATCCCGCCAGGGCAAGTGTTGGTGTGATGAGCACGAATGTTCGTTTCTGGGTCTTGGATGTTTTGTATGTATTTAAGTATTATAATTTATTTATTTATATTATGTATGTAATTATATCGTCCCCTAGTACCCACAGTACAAGCTTTGCTTAGTTTGGGACTAGGTCGATTCGAGTAAGATTGTCATGATATTTATTTATTTTTATTGCTTAGCTTAGATTTTTTCTGAGGCAACACCGCGGGATGTCGCAATGCTCTAATATTCGACATTCGTTATAAAGCAATATAAAAACGTTTGTAAATTTATCTCGGCTGCTAATTACTACACTACACGCCATATCTGCAGTTGTAAAGGAAAGAATGGGGTCCTTTTTTTTATTGTTCTTTAGATCTCTTTTGACCTGTAGAACCATTTTAGAGTTTCAGGAGAATGGGGTCCAATCTACCACAATGTCGGGTACGTGACGCTATTCTTTTCATACTTCTAAGAAATTTAGGAAGTAAATTTTTGGTATGTAAATATTTTATAAATTAGCTTTTGTATCGGTAGTGAAATCTTCGACTTTTATATGTTTTTAAGGTAGCTGTCATAGCCGTTACGTACCCGACAGAGCGGACGTTCTGGTGAAATGCACCATGGGTAATAGAAAGAAAGTTTTAGGTTGGTCCCCACTCCAAACCCAATTAGGGTAAACCCGAAAGGCAAGATTCAAAGTGCGGCACCGAAGGCAGAGCTTCCTCGAAGGGCCAGAGACACGGAGTGTCTTTCCGATCCCAAATAATTTCCTCCTGTCAAATAATATCAGTAGACAACACCGCGGTATATTTAGATGCTACAATATCCGGCGTTCGTTATGAAACTTATAAAAACGCCAGGAAATCTGTCTTGGCCGCTAAGTGCCACACGAGACGCCATATGTCAGACGCCATGCAGTTGTAAAGGAAATTCAACACGATCGCTAAAAGGAGTTTCTAGAAAAAAATTGTAATAGAAAGAAAAAGTTTTGTATTGTTCCACAATCCCTAACTCGCTCTAAAAAACAATTTTAGTGAACCTAAAGGGCGAGCTTCAATGTGCTACACCGAAGGAGTATCTTTTCGATCTCAATAAACTTTCTCCGCTCAAATAATTTTGGCGAGTAACACCGCGGGATATCTCGATATTCTAATTTCCGACGTTCATTATAAAGTAACATAAAAACGCCAGTAAATCTGTCGCAGCCCCTAAGTGCTACATGAAATGCTATATATCTGCAGTTGTGAAGAAAATTCAAGACATTCGCCAAAGGGAGTTGCTGGAAAAAAAAAATAGAAAGAGAGTTTTGTCTTGTTCCTCAATCCCTAACCCTCTCTAAAAAACAATTTTAGTGAACGCGAAGGGCGAGCTTCAATGTGCTACACTGAAGGCCGAGCTCCCGCGAAGGGCCTCAGACACGGAGTATATTTCCGATTTCAAGCATTCTCCTTTTAAAAAATTTTGGCAAGTAACCCCGCGCGATAAATTATCTAATATCTCGATGCTCCAAAATCCGACGTCCGTTATAAAGCGACATAAAAAAGCCAGAAAATCTGTCTCAACCGCTAAGTGCAACACGAAATGCCTTATCTGCAGTTGTGAAGGAAATTCAACACGATCAAAAAAATGGGTAATAGAAAGAAAGTGTTGTTTTGTTCCCTAATCGCTAACCCTCTCAAAAAACAATTTTAGTGAACCCAAAAGGCGAGCTTCAATGTGCTACACCAAAGGCCGAGCTCCCACGAAGGGCCACAGACACGGAGTATCTTTCCGACCTCAAGCTTTCTCCTCTCAAATAATTTTGGCGAGTAACACCGCGGGATATCCCGATGCTCCAATATCCGACGTTCGTTATAAAGCGACATAAAAACGCCAGTAAATCTGTCTCGGCCGCTAAGTGCCACATGAGACGCCATATCTGCAGTTGTGAAGGAAATTCAACACGAGCGTTAAAAGGAGCTGATGGAAAAGGAGGCAAGGAGAAAGTGGTTTGTATTTTAATAAGTTTTTGTGAAATGTCATTCTCTAGACAGTTCAAGGTCCTCAATAATTTATCACAGCAACACGGGACTTACTCGAGGATATGGTTTACTAGTATTTCCCCGCAGCTGTGTTTACGTTACAAGGGAGCATTCAAGTATTACGTAACGCAATTTTTGGAGATTATTGACCCTCCCTCCCCCACATCAACGACCACCCCCACCACAACACCGTAACGTTTTTCTGTACCCCCCTCCCCCCTAGTAAAACGTTACATAACCACCAAGTGACCTTTTTTACCCAAAAAAGATCATCCCGTTTGAAATTTTGAAAACAAAATGTTAAAAAATGCTTGAGAGAATCTCAGTACGCGACCGTTCTGAAGGGTTAAAAAAAACAATGTTACGTAACGCGTAGTTCAAACCCCCCCTACCGCCTATGTAACGCATCGTAACGTTTTACAAGAGTCCCCTCTCCCCCCAAATTTGTTACGTAATACTTGAATGCTCCCCAAGGAATAACGTAGCATATACTTTTTTTCGACGGATAACATTTTATCCGAAAAAATTTATAAACTTTTACACTTTGTCAGTAAATTTGGGAGTTTTTCGAACTATCCGCGTTCGAAAAACAGGCGTGCTGGAAGATGGTTGATATTGATACCAGACTCTCCGGTCTCTTCGAGACCATAAGACGTAACGAAACGTCCAAAAATATCCAATACAAGGTAACAGAACAAATCATACTTAGTTGTGATAATTTGTGAACATTGGTTATTTTTATGCTACTATTATTTTTATGGTCATATTTTTGTTCCATATAACATCGGTAAATTTTTGTTTTACAGCGCCATCTAGTTTTTATACTGGATATCCCCTTGCCGTCGACGCACGATCCAAGGTATAGCGATTGACAGTCCACTTGTTTTAATATTATTATTTTTTTATATCAGGGACAATCTTACACAAATCGACCTAGTTCCAAACTAAGCAAAGCTTGTACTATGGGTACTAGGCAACGATATACATAATATATAGATAAATTATAATACTAAACATCCAAGACCCAGGAACAAACATTCGTGCTCATCACTCAAATACTTGCCCTGGCCGGGATTCGAACCCGGGACCGCCAGCTTCGTAGGCCGTTGTACAACCCACTGAGCCAAACGTGTCGTCAAACGTGTCGTTAATGATGCTGGTTTGCTGAGAACTTGGTGTTGTCGCATTCAAGTGAGATTTTGTGTAATGTTCTCATAGAAGGCGCTCAGGTGAAAAACCTTTCAAAGTCAAAGTATGTATGTATGTATGTAATCACTTAATGGCACATAAACTAACTAAAAAAAGTATACCTACATCAAAAAAGATACACAAACCAACCAATTAGGTAATAAGAATAAAAAACTGAACCAATATTGTAATACACAGCATAAATTATAATAAATACTTACCTATAATATATACAAATAGATAGATATATAAAACTAATACTTACAGAAGATACAAGAATCGAAGTAAATGGGGAAAATGGATTCGTAAACTAACTGCTCCGCTTTTCCAAGGGTTGTGTAAACCATGAGTATGAAAAATACATATATAGAGTATTGAAGTATATGTCTACCAGTGGCGTTGCGTCAAATAAATCCATAGACCAGCTTTTTTATTCAATGTTTCTGTGTGTGTGTTGATCTTTGTACGGTGAAGGAATTTAATTTGTGTCCCCTTTCGTACCTTCTCATAGTGATATTGATAAGAAATCTCTATCGGCTTTCATATTAATTTTGACTGTGACAAGGTACAATATGGTATATAAATTAAATTTCTTGACTGTATCTCCATTACAATAACGATAACCTATTAGTTATAACGTTAATGAAAACGTATCAATATTTTACCTCAGCAAATTAATTAACACTCAAATTTCAACTGCGTAGAATGTAACCGTGCCATAAATCCGAGACGGTGCCTTAACGGCCCGGGCGGGCGTTAACTCTGCAATTTGGGCCCAGGTGGCCTCTTAACAACTTAATAAAGACATAATATTGACGGGTTTTCTGTAAAATCGGGTTAGAAAAGTCGTTGATACGATAAAAAAACGGCCAAGAGCATGTGGACCAACGGGTTCCGCAATCGTTCATACAGAAAATGCACTACATATGTAAAAAATACGATATGAAAAAGGGCACTAGCAAAAGAGCGTATCTCCACAATTAGGAATTATTGCTGTGAAGTGCAGTTTTTCGGCAATAACTCAAAAATGGTTTCAAATCTGATCGTGTAGAAAATAATTTTCGTTGAAAGTGAGATGCTGCTATAGGGAACATGCATGAAATTTTTTCATCGCTTTTCTTAACAAAATCGGCCAAGAAATACGCATGATATAGGCATTTTAAACTACTAATTAGTCAGCGATTGGACAGAGAGGTCCGACATGTACTGATACGTCACAGTCTACGGACGGTCATATAAACTCCATATTAAATTCTGTTTTGCTAGAAAGAGATAGAATGAAATGTTTGATAGCTTATATCTTGGTTATTTTTATAGTTATTCGTAGAATTATTTTTCTCCACTGTTTGTTACATGAATGAGTTTTTAATAAAGCAAAAAGAAAAGATTATGCATATTCCCTATTAAGATTTATCTGTGTAATTTTTTTCATATTTTAGGACATACGGTATAATAGAGACTAGTATCAGATTGAAGCAGCTTGATGGCGCGTGACGGTCGTCGAAGTTTGAGAGGGAAATTTACACTAATACGGTGTTTTTAAGCTCATAACAGGTACAGGTAGGTAGTGATTAAACAGATTTAGATGAAATATTTAGCACTGTAGATACAAAATGCGTAGCTCACTATGTATGTATATTGGAATAAAATAAATAAGTGACGAAAAATAGTTTTAGGAGATTTTACTTAAATTTCAATGAAAATTTCAGAAAATTTGAAAAATAAATTGCAAATATTTATCAGTGTGGCATAAATTTCGACAGATATTTTAAAAATATTTTGATGTTTTTTTTTTATTTAGTTAATATTTTCGGAAATAATCGCTCCGAAAGTAGCATAAATTGTGTAAACTACTGGGAAACTTAATGTTCTCAATTCGGTTTAAAGTCCCTAGACTGCAAAGCGAACTGAACAGTTTCTACCTGCCTATTATTTTATGTATGAGGATCTGAGTTGCCTTATTAACACATACTTCACGCCATTTTCCGATAGCGCAAGCTGAGATGCTATCACGCCATAACCACAGCTATCTACTGCCTTATAAGATTGCTTAAGGCTATTTACACTTCGCGATTTCAAAGGACGATGGAGGACTGAAGGAAGTACTCGTATGTATGTAATGTATGTAAACACTTTATTTAACATAATAGTTAACCAGTTACAAGTGCAATCAACTTAAAAGATATAAGTACATAAGCGAACTTATCCCTATTAGGGATCTCTTCCAGTTAACCTTTGAGCAAGTGAGTGAAGATAGAGAAACTAACACCGCGTACAAAATTAATAAAACCCTAAACTGAACACATATGAATAAAAAATACATCTTTCTTATACCTACATAATATAAAACTAAATAAAATATAACAATAATAAATATATAATTAAAAATAAATAAAAAATATTTATCGCATAGTTAGTTTCTTTCGAATTTAATTATTCATGTGAATTTTAGTCACCAACAAAACACGTGGAAAAATGCGATTTAAAAAAACTGGCTAAGAGCATGTTGGACTATGCTCAGTGTAGGCTTCCACAGTCGTTAATACAAAAAAAATAAGCACACGTGATAAAAATAAGATATGAAAAAGGGCTCTAGCAAAAGAGCGTATCTCCACGGCTGTTAAAAATCGCATTTATACGCATAGAAAAGTCCCGTCAGTTCGCTGATAGCTTGGTAATTGCAGCAACTATCTGATAAACATAGTTCGAGGGGTTTTCATTCTAGCTCATATTGCCAGATACCCAAATTACCAATTGCGTAAATTATTAGAGCTCTAAATCTCAATACCAGACCCAAAGATAAAATTACCAGACATGCAAATTGCTAGTGAAATAACTGGTAAATTACCAGTTCTTTTTTCGCCACCTTTTATAATACTGGAAAATCGTGTCGCCTCCTATAAACGCATCAAAAAGGCTAATATCCAACTCCACCACTGTAACTAAGCAAGCGTCCCGTCAGTTCGCTGATAGCTCGGTAATTGCAGCAACTATCTGATAAACATACTTCGAGGGGTTTTCGAGTTAATATAGTTATTAGGATGCGACACGGCGTGTTATGGCATATGGTATTAATGCTTGCTAAATACTTGATGAGAGTGAGATGGTGGCACAATTTTGTAACAGAATTTGGTCGGAAATTACATAAAATAAGATATTTATTACAAACCAAGAATCTACAGCTGGGCCCTCGTTAAGTGTAGCAAATAAGTCGTCGGTGAATAGCTACACAACTTATAAATAGAAACTGGTTGAGTGGTAAGACTTTAATAATTAGGAACAATAGCAAAATGAACAACAACCTCTTTATAAAACACTTAGGTAACTTCAGTTAGTGTATGTGCGTCTGTGGCATCGGAGCTCTTGAACATATGAGTCAATTTTGATTTCTTTTTTTGTGTTTGAAAAGTAAATTCATCGTTATACTCGTAGAAGAGGAAAACCGATGAAAAAAAAGATATATTCTGTGAAAGATGATATGAAAAAGATGAATCGAAACCACGATGATGGGTGAAAGAGAGGGATGGCAGAAAAAAGCATGCTGCTCCGATCACAAATAAAGATGAGGGCAATTGCCCTTTTTTTCTCTTAAGAGAATGATGAGACGAATATCATCGAGTTTTATGATTTAAAAAAATCGGTTCTGCAGTCTACAAATATCAGCTTCGAGGAGCTCTTAAGAAATGCCGGGGTTTTTATCGTCACATATAAGACCTCAAGTTCAATTTGCAAACGAGATGGCTGTATAGTTCTCTTCATCTGTCAATTCAAGGCCGGTGACAACGATTAATTCGTTATTATAGATATTTTTGTGTTGAAAGGAGGTTAGCAATCGACTGACTGGTAAGGTTTGAAAGAGATTCTGTTCTCTATTTAAATGGTGGTGACAGCGAACTGTCGCTACTTTTAAACAGTGTTTATATTATTCACTCCGTTGACAGCTACAGTCATGTAAACATCTCGCTGATATGTATAGTATATCTGTGTGTAGTTAAGTTACTGTTGTGATGTGTTGTGCCCTGTATTAAATCCTTTGGGTACTTCCTCCTGGTTTCATTAATTACATTTTAGTACTCTAGTTTTGTCATCATTTCTGTACTATCCAAGTTTCAGTAAGATATCCTGTGTCATTGGCCCGGGTGAGGGTTATTTATTATTAGACCGACATTCATATGCAATAATATTGCAGGTTATTTATCGGTTAATTAATTACTTATATTTCTTTGTGTTTAACCATTGTATCAATATTAAACCAAAGTATTTATAAATAACCGCTGACCTGTTTATAATTATAACCGCGGAGCAGACAAAATTGCCTTAATAATAATATAATTTACATAAAAAAAATTAATAATAAATTAACATAAAAAAAATCCGTCTCGATTTTCAAACATTAAACTACATTACTCATTAGCGTCGACTATGAGCATTAATCCCACAGTTTGCCGGACGTGAACAAACATTTGCCCGACACTCAGCGCGGCCTCTCATGCTAGCATTTTACGAGCAGGAATGATTTTGAGGCAAGTTTTTAAACCCTAGACGACGGCAGAGGAGATTCAGAAGCTTTATGTTTGTTGTGTCTTTGTATCTGTTTCTGTTTTGTGGCATCGAAGCTCTTGAATTATTGAACCGATTTTATTTTATTGCATTTATAATCCAAATAGAATTGTTCATCCGTTTGAACATCATCAGCTTTTTTAGGTGTTTCATCGATTTGTTCCTGGTTCGTCATATTCCTGATTGGTCATATTCCTTATTCGACACTTTTCTAACTGGTAATATTCCTTAGTCGTCATATTCCTGATTCGTCATATTCCTCACTCGTCATTGTACAGTCAAATGAAATCGCGAACACGTTCGAAGTAGTTATACTTTGTACTACGGTTATTAGACAATAATTTACTTAAGTTGGAGTCCCAAAGAAACGGCAAATAATTTGTATGAATTTGCACATAAGTTAATTTTTTTGCCAAAATTTTGTATAACTTAAATAGAATATAAATAAGATATATTTTAACTTCAATGGGCTAGCCATTAAAAATGTAAGATGCTATAATATTGATTCACTCAATATAAATAATAATGACAATGACATTAGCTTCATGATAGACAAGTAACACTCATCTATTAATTATCTAACGAGGTTCTTATCATTTACCACAGACGATTTCTATAATGAGTTTGTGCAGGCAAAGGTACATGGTATGACGAGTGAGGAATGTGACGAATCAGGAATATGACGAATTAGGAATATGACCAGTTAGGAAAGTGTTGAACAAGGAATATGACCAATCAGGAATATGACGAGTCAGGAAGAAATCTCTCATTTTAGTTCCCGACTTTTCGGAAGCTTTTGATAGTAGATAAAATATATTTTCCTCTGTCAAAGTTACAATTTGTGCAAATTACCCATTTTTGAAAAAACAAATAAAGGTGTACATATATTCCAGATGGGCCCAAGCTGTAAAGACAGTTACACATGTGCCAGAAGGGCTTAATTATTTTATTTTAATAATTTACCAAGCAGCATTTCACAAATGAGGCGTACTGAGGAGAAAAGAAATGCTGCAAAGAAAAACTCCCAGGCTACCTCATTACTAATTATAATATTTAAGAAAACAAAGACCATTAATCTACTTTTAAACAGATAACATATTCTACACCGTCCGGAAATTAAGGTTTTGCAGTTCTGTGTCTCGCTTGTTCCTTGATGAGAAGGTTTATGAAACTTAATTGATATCAAATTTATTTGTGTTTTTTCACCCAAGCTGGTGGTAGCGACCGATTTTGATAAAGCGCTCTCTCCTCGAAGTCTTCTATTAAAATATCGGCGACGACAGGAGACACCGGAGACCCCATTGCCACACCATCAACTTGCCCGTAGAATTCACCATTCCATAGCATATAGCCAGATGTAAGGCAGTGTTGTAATAACTCAGCGTATTCAGTAGTATCAGTATTGACAAACCTTCTATCCTTGCAAAAGAAAAAAGATATTTTTCCAGAATGCTACGCGAAGCTATTGAGATTAAAAAGCATCCTAATTTCAATAGAGAAGATGGATTGTCGCTACCACCCGCTTGGAATCCTGTAATACATCTCATCAAGGAACAAGTGAGACACAGGACTGCAAAACCTTAATTTCCGAACGGTGTAAAATATCTTGTCTGTTTAAAAGTAGTTTCATAGTCTCTGTTTTTTTAAATATTATAAAGCCTGGGAGTTTTTCTTTGCAGCATTTCTTTTCTCCTCAGTACGCCTCATTTGTGAAATGCTGCTTGGTAAATTATTAAAATAAAATAATTAAGCCCTTCTGGCACATGTGTAACTGTCTTTACAGCTTGGGCCCATCTGGAATATATGTACACCTTTATTTGTTTTTTCAAAAATGGGTAGTTTGCACAAATTGTAACTTTGACAGAGGAAAATATATTTTATCTACTATCAAAAGCTTCCGAAAAGTCGGGAACTAAAATGAGATAATATAGGCGATATAATCCGTTAAATTGTTTTATTTCAATGAGTAATAATCGCGGAAACAGAAGAAAGTATTATTATACCTAATACTTGCAACTAAAATAACTATTAAAATATTTTATTATACGCGGGCCAAGCGAGTGGCAACGCCATCTGTTAACGATGTAGCAAACGAGGTGGAACCTTTGGAAGGCCGCCCGCAGCAAACGGCGCTCAGTGCGATACAGGGAAGGAAGCGTCTGATAATATACAGATAAGTTTAAGTATTGTTTTTAAGCATTGGCTGCTTTGAACTTTGTGGCATAAAGTAGAGATGTGATGATACAACGCGTGTTATCATTCGATACTCACCCCCATTATAAAATAACATTACTTTATACCAACGCTGAGGAATCCCAGTTTGTCGGACGCGTGCAAACATTTGCCCGACACTCAGCACGACCTCTCGCGTCCAGATTCCTGAACCTGCACTGGCGGATAACGTCGAGGCGAATCGTTGTTTACTCAAAAGAACCTGGGCGACCGAGCTTTAGATAAACTTGGAAGACAACAATATGTCTACATACCGAATGTCATCCAAATCGTTATAGTGATTTCCGAGAAACAAGAAATGCTTGTTTAAAATAATAGGATACAAGGGTGCGTTGGGATAGTTTATCCGAAAATCAGATTTTTAGGTACGTGAAGTACAAAAACGAATCCAATCGCACTAAGTGTCTAAAAGATCGTGAGTATTGTTACAGCCTGTGATATTTATGATGGAATTATGAGACATTTCGAATCGGAATTTCGAAATAAATACTCTCATTTTAACTACCTGGCATCTGTCGCATATCTCTTTACAAAAATAGGCTTTTATTTTTATATAGATAGACACTAATCTCGCAGTTTGCTGGACTCAACAAACATTTGCTCGACACTCGGCGCAGACACTCAAGCATTGTACGAGCATACGAGTTACTAGTCCCTTAGTAATTGATTTTGGAAAGTTTTGATTTAATCATTACCAGTATCGTAACGTTACGGCAATACTCATTCTCAATTAGATGTTTCTGATATATAAATATAACATAACTTATTTAATACTGAGCCCACAGTTTACCAAACATTTACTCGACACTCATTGCAGCGCGGAATTTTTAAAGCATTCTATAATTTTGAGACAAGTTTTGATTTAATCATTAAACTAATGCTACATAAATAATTATTTTCGTTTAAATCTAAAGAGTTCTACCCTAATATATAACATTATTAATCTCACATTAAACAGCATTAATTCCACAGATTTCCGGACTCAAAAATGCATTAGTTCGACATGCGGCGCGGACTCTCAAGCATTCTACGGGCTTACGAGTTAGCAGTGAATGGTTTTGAGGAAATTTTGATTTAAACATAATTTTAATGTTATGTGGTAGAATGGCCCTCTATAAGTGGACTGGCGATATTGTGAGGATCACAGGAAGCCATTGGATTTGGACGTAGAGATGCTTGTGGGACTTTCTTTAGCAGTCGACGTCATTCGGTTGAAATTATGATGGTAACCAATGCTACAGACATAACTATTTTCGTTCAAATTGACTGATTTTTGCCCTAATATTACATTACTCAATACCGACCATGAGTATTTATCAAACGCGAACGCGTGTAAACATTTGCCCGACACTCTACACTCAGAGCAGCTACTCATAAATATACCTACTAGTAATAAACGAACTATGAAAATTACGAACGGTAGCGTATGATTTTTAGGTCAGTTTTGATATGGGTGGAGTTACAAAAACATTGACTCGTTAACTTATGTATTACATTTTCTATGAAAGTTTCCGTTGTGTGACGAACAACCATACAACTGTAGGGTACATTGAATATTTTCGTCGAACATCGAAACATTTCAGTTTCGTCGAGTTTGTATGGATAACTATGGCTAACAATGGCCTTATCAAATACATAGGTAGGTACAGTCACGTGCAAAAATATGTATGGAATTAATCCTCTCTTAAATATGTACCACAACTTTATTTCGTGGACCTAAGAGCGATGGGATATATTTATGAGAAGGATTGATTGCGCAGTAGCGGCCATGTTGGTTTTACTTACGTGTCGCGCATTATATTACACTTGTCATAACTACGACGCGAACGACAGGGAAGCAGCAATACGATGGAGTGAGACGCTTTAACTCCCCTCTCCCATTTAGTATCCTAATTTTAGTCAAGTGTACAAGTTCGCCCAAACCAATGCTTAAAATACGCTGACGGTGCAAATATAGCAGTGACGTGAATTACGTGTCACGATTTTACCGTATACCCTTCACACCGCTGCTCAAAAAACGCTGACGGTGCGTTTACGCGGCTGAATGTATGACGTGATGAATAACGTCACCGCCTATACGCAGCGTTAAGTTTCGGTGTGGTAGGCATGCGTAAAAATCGTGACGCATGAATCACGTCACGGCGATAACGCACTGTCAACGCATTTTAAGCATTGGTTTGGCCGAACCTCAATCCACGCTCGAGGGCCTGCATCGACATTTGTAAACCACGCCCCAAACGCGGAGCTGGCCAATGAGCGTAATTTGTAATAAGGGACGCATTTATTGCTCGCGCGCATCAAAGAAAGAGAAAGCTAATACACTATATGCTTGGGGTTTTTTGGCGTAAGCGCCAGATGTAAAAGTACAATGAAATCGAAGATATTATATGTTTTGTTAACATTTAAGTTACCTAGTAATATACAAGATAAAGGGAAGAATGACATTTTTACATAATTTATTGAAGGACGGAGGAAGGGAAAATGAAGACGTGTTTTCGAATAACTTTTCTATCAAGGAAATTGTAAGCAAACATGTTTCCGCGTTAGGCGCTGAATAGGTTATATAGTCACTAAACACATGTCTGAAAACCAGCCTGTTTCATATACCAGATTTGACAAAAATCTCACTAAAAATAGCTTATATTTTCGATGCATCCCTTAAGACGATCGCATGTACCAGGCGATAACGCACCAATCTCTTTCTGACAAGTTTAGTATGTAGAGCGAGAGGGACGGATGCTTTATCATTTATTTCATGGAGAATAGAAGAGTACGGAGGCCAATCTCATATAGGAAAGCAGAAAACTTGTCGCCGGCAGTATTTCCGGAGCGATGCGACTGCGGTTGATGCGGGCGTCAACGCACTTGTGACTCCTCTGGTGTTACAGGTGTCTATAGGTGCGTCCACACTTGTATCATTTGCTCGTATCCGATCACCGTGCCATGGCATGACTGCGTATCGCGCTGCTTGGACGCTTACTGTCGGCGCGCCGATCATGCCGTACTCGTCCGATATAACTGTGTGATACGCGTAGCAAAATGGATTTCGAGCGATCCGATCGGCGCAACGTCCAAACGCGTGATCGGGACACGCGATCATGCCACGCGACGATGATCTGATACGGGCAAATGATACAAATGTGGACGCACCTTTTGGGCGACGGTGATCGCTTATTTATTAATAGGGATGTTGACTGTACTCAAATAATAAAATGTTGATGCGAAATGGTCGTTTTTATGATGCAAATCCTGAAAAATAATTTTGAGATCGATACCTTACGTGTAGCTTGTATGAGCCTTCAAAGTTAGGTGGGAAAGTCCATTTTTAAAGTATGAAAATATTAATTTATAATAATACCATTGAATAACTCATGAAAATGGTAACTTTTGTTATGAAACCGTTTTGATAAACGCAAGTTTAGACATATCTGCAGAAATACATAGGTCTTCTGTGTATTGAAAATAATGACGACACGTTGCCACAACATCTGTTGACCTGCGGGATGTTTGTGTAGTTTTCTCAGACTGAGTCAAAGGGAGCTGTTTACACTCTACTGACCCCGTACTTTCAGGGTTCCGTGGAATCGTGTCGAAAACTTCTTATTATTATTCTCTTTATTGGTCTTAATTCTTACGCTAGGTTTTTTACAATAAGTATTTAAAAAGTGAATTACAAAAAGCAAATACAAAATATGTATAAACAAATTATAAAAACCTAACCTAGGTTGCCGCCGGTAGCGGGGCAGCACTCAAGCCATCAGTGGAGCTGCACAGAGAACAACCTCCACACAATACGGGCCGTGTCCAGGATTACTGCCTTCTGTATCCGTCAGATTTTTTTTAAACACAATTTTGTGTGACTTGGTATCATCGTGTTTAGCTCTTAGTTATAGAATTCTAGAATCATCATCATATTCCACCACGAAAAATACAATAAGATATGGTCACTACTTTGGAAACAGCTGGTATCTGCGCCTAATTTTGGGATAAAGGCATTTGCGCATGCTTATGCCCAGAAGTAGCTCTACAAGAAGCGGTTACTTTGTATCCCGGAAAAATGCACGGTTCTCACGGTGGGATAAATACATGAGTAGTCCAAGGGTCAAACCGCGGGGAAATCCTAGTAACAGTCCCAACAAACTGTTTTACAGTTCGGCGTAGGTACTTTAAATATATTGTTAAGTATGTGCGAATATTATGAATAAAGAAATAAAGTAAAAATTATCTCGGAAACGGAGTTTGGATGAAATTTGGTATGAAGACAGTTTTGCTTTCCAAGTTTATCTAGTACTTATAGTTGCCGGCAAACTTCTTGAGCATAACCTTGACTGCGCAGTAACCGATTTACGTACTAAATGTACATCTGCAATTCCGCCATTTTTGTTTAAGTTTGCCGGGATCTGTAACTAAATCTACCAATTTTGCGCTATGCTACGCAAATGCTTCTGGTAACTCAAGCTACCAATTTTGCGCACCCCTAAATTGCTTGTGGTAAGTTTTGCTACCAAGTATATACTATGCTTTCGTAGCTACGAAATGTTAAAACAATTGAGGTTATCTTTTCTTAAACTCGCAATCAAGTGAGCGGATAGGTTACACCTACCGTCGGCCAGGTTCTGAAGTAAAACAAGTCAGCCTCTATTAACAAAAGTATACTTTATATAATAAGATTATACGAAATAAGAGTTCAACAGCTGGCGACGTTGATATGGTTATAAGTTATAATAGATAACATACCTATTGCAATTATTATTTAAACAATATTTATAATCATTCTTACGTACGCAGTACGCAGTCATATAAATTTGGTTCGGCTCTATGACTGACAGTATATTACTTACCCATTTGTAAAGTCAATTGAAAAAATATATCCACGATTATACCGCTCAAAAATATATTCGCTAGACCCATCAATAGAGTTGAGAGTAGGTATTTTTGAACAGATTAATCGTGTATATATTTCTGCAGCTAACTGTACCAATTATATTGTGCAATAAAATAAAGTAGGTACATGAATAAATAAATGTAAATCTTTATATGTTTTAGTTTAATCTAGTGGTTCATCCTGTGAGGGCAATCCCACCAGGGCTCAGAATCGGTATTTATACATCTTCTAAAATACACGCTACTTCTAGAATGTTTTAAAACAGTATTTAGGAGAAGATAATTGTCTTTGGCAACACCTGATTCAAGTTCTAGAATTTTAATAATATATACGAAAATCTCGTAATTGAACGAAGAACAAAACAACCGATTAGAATTGTATGAAAATAATACCGGTTTCCGAGCCCTGCGTCCAACATTAAATTGTATATTCCATGTAAGAAAGAGTTTGGAACTAAGAATAACACTATCTAAAAAGCCACCCATACCCTACCCTATTTTCTATAGCTGCGTCACAAATAGTGTTAGTATTGTCACTCACTTTCCATACATTCCTTGTAGAATGAAATAAACGCCATCTAGTGATGCAGCTCAGACCAATGTTTTCATAAATAGTGTCAATCTTTCTTCCAGTCTCTAATTCCACTTAAATTAATCTGGTTCTGTACACCACCAATAATAAAACATGTGCCCTGTCATTTACATTATTAAATCTTTCTTACTTAGGTAAAAAAATTAAGAGAAATGGCATTTTCCCCAAAATGTATTATATTTAAATTTTAAGCTTTCTCTAATAGCACATAAAGTATATTTTATGTCTATGTTAAATAGGAAATGGAATAAGAATGACAGAATAGTTACGTTCAGTAGTACATTGCAACATGTGTTTCAACCAGGCTGCGGGGATATTATTGTTTTCTCAATCATTTTGTAGAAGACACAAGATTGTCCTAAGAAAATTATATCCACTAGAGGCCTCAGTGGTTGAAACTCTTTTAGAAATGAAGTACTACTTGTAAACTGAATTTTACATTTTTTTTTTGTATTTGCTACTAATTTATGGTTGTTCATCAATATCAAAATTTCAATGAACAGTATGCTACTCTAGTCGGTTTCTTAACTGTAAAGTACTGTGCCATATTTCTATGCAAGAGATAAATTAACATGTCATACATTTTATTATGGCAAGTATTTTATAGACAAAAAAAGGGTCCTATTTAAAAATTTGCCTTTTCCCTTAACTTTTTAATTTATAATTTTTAATATACATGAACCATCCCATATATAAAGGTCCAGAACAGCACATAGGTGCAGAGTGAGGCAAAGAAGCTGTTGGTGAGAAGAGCTTGTCGGGAGACGTGGTACTTGTGCCAGCTTGGTCCCGTCTTGATCATGAACATCACAAACAGCACCACCACGGAGAAGATGTAGAAGATGAAGCCGTTCAGGCTGGTGAGGCCGAGGACTCCTGGAAAAAGATTTTTTTTTTTTTTAATAATTTTTTTTTTCCTTATAGGTAATATGCAAGGCCATCTTAACACGTTTGCAGACAGTAAAGTGACAGCATGTGTCATAGGCCAAGAGAAACAAAACACTACAAGACTAGCACTACTAGACAAGACTAGACTAGCAGTTGTCCCCGCAAACGCATAAATACAATAGGGTACATGCATGAAAATATATTATAGCTTTACTAAACAAAATATGAAAATACCTTAAAAACGATGTCAAAAAGTGAAATTAAAATTAAAATCGGCCAAGAAATATACATGATATAGGCATTGGACAGAGAGGTCCGACATGTACTGTTATTATTATAAACAAAGATCAGAAACAAATGAAAAAAATTTTCGACAATGGTTTGAACCAGTGCCTTGAGCCAGACCGGGGCAGCACGCTCTACCATCTGAGCTAATCGTCCACACCAGTAGTCGACGAATTTTGTCATCTGTTTTTGCTTATGGATCTCTGTATGGTGCATCCGACTCTTTAGCCGTTAGCGCCGCCTAGTGAAGAACTATGAAGTTACTTTCACCCCGAGCAGATACCTTTACAGGTACCATTGCTCGGCGAGAGGTGGCGCTATTATCAAGACTGTACTTTTTGTTTTACAAATATCATGATAATAATCACAATTTTTGCAATTTATTAGTGGATCACTCCACTAGTGTTATTATTATAAACAAAGATCAGAAACAAATGAAAAAATTTTTCGACGATACTGGACTTGAACCAGTGCCTTGAGCCAGACCGGGGCAGCATGCTCTACCATCTGAGCTAATCGTCCACACCAGTAGTCGACGAATTTTGTCATCTGTTCTTGCTTATGGATCTCTGTATGGTGCATCCGACTCTTTAGCCGTTAGCGCCGCCTAGTGAAGAACTATGAAGTTACTTTCACCCCGAGCAGATACCTTTACAGGTACCATTGCTCGGCGAGAGGTGGCGCTATTATCAAGACTGTACTTTTTGTTTTACAAATATCATGATAATAATCACATTTTTTGCAATTTATTAGTGGATCACTCCACTAGTGTTATTATTATAAACAAAGATCAGAAACAAATGAAAAAAAATTTTCGACGATACTGGACTTGAACCAGTGCCTTGAGCCAGACCGGGGCAGCACGCTCTACCATCTGAGCTAATCGTCCACACCAGTAGTCGACGAATTTTGGATAGTTCTTCACTAGGCGGCGCTAACGGCTAAAGAGTCGGATGCACCATACAGAGATCCATAAGCAAGAACAGATGACAAAATTCGTCGACTACTGGTGTGGACGATTAGCTCAGATGGTAGAGCGTGCTGCCCCGGTCTGGCTCAAGGCACTGGTTCAAGTCCAGTATCGTCGAAAAAATTTTTCATTTGTTTCTGATCTTTGTTTATAATAATAACACTAGTGGAGTGATCCACTAATAAATTGCAAAAATTGTGATTATTATCATGATATTTGTAAAACAAAAAGTACAGTCTTGATAATAGCGCCACCTCTCGCCGAGCAATGGTACCTGTAAAGGTATCTGCTCGGGGTGAAAGTAACTTCATAGTTCTTCACTAGGCGGCGCTAACGGCTAAGGAGTCGGATGCACCATACAGAGATCCATAAGCAATAACAGATGACAAAATTCGACGACTACTGGTGTGGACGATTAGCTCAGATGGTAGAGCGTGCTGCCCCGGTCTGGCTCAAGGCACTGGTTCAAGTCCAGTATCGTCGAAAACTTTTTTCATTTGTTTCTGATCTTTGTTTATAATAATAACACTAGTGGAGTGATCCACTAATAAATTGCAAAAATTGTGATTATTATCATGATATTTGTAAAACAAAAAGTACAGTCTTGATAATAGCGCCACCTCTCGCCGAGCAATGGTACCTGTAAAGGTATCTGCTCGGGGTGAAAGTAACTTCATAGTTCTTCACTAGGCGGCGCTAACGGCTAAAGAGTCGGATGCACCATACAGAGATCCATAAGCAAGAACAGATGACAAAATTCGTCGACTACTGGTGTGGACGATTAGCTCAGATGGTAGAGCGTGCTGCCCCGGTCTGGCTCAAGGCACTGGTTCAAGTCCAGTATCGTCGAAATTTTTTTTCATTTGTTTCTGATCTTTGTTTATAATAATAACACTAGTGGAGTGATCCACTAATAAATTGCAAAAATTGTGATTATTATCATGATATTTGTAAAACAAAAAGTATGTACTGTTATGTCATAGTCCACTCCGGCCATATAAACTCCATATAAAATTCCATTTGCTGGAAAGAGATAGAATGAAAGGTTTGATGGCTTATATCTTGGTTATTTTTATAGTTATTCAAAAAAATATTTTTGTCTACTGTTTGTTACATGAATGAACTTTTAATAAAGTAAAAATAAAAAAATCAAGCATATTCCCTATACAAGCCAAGCCACTACACACGGAAAAAATTTTGGACCCTCAGGCTTTCAATAATAAAGAGTGTTTTTGGACTGTAAATTAATGTCCTTTGGATCTTTCGGAGCCTCTGAGGTTAGGTTAGGTTAGGGCTGCCATCTTGATTATGCCGGAACCCGGACAAAATTTTGAAAAACCCTGATATTTGGAGGAAATCACATTTTTCTCCGGACATGTGAGATTTTATTCAGTTCAATAAGGTTTTCCCTGATACAAAAAAAGTCCGGGTTCTATCCGGACACACCTTAGAAACCCGCCCGGACGGCCCCCGGACAGCCTCCAAACTAGGACAAATCCGGGGAAACCCGGGAAACCCGAACGGATGGCAGCCCTAGGTTAGGTTAGTCGTATGCGATACTGGCTCTATATAATAAGAAATTACCTAAAAGGAGGTTATGTTAAACTCAAAATACAATATTGGCAAATTGTAACCCCTACACTGGTAAAGTAATAAAAACTCCTGAAATAAGTGTTTTAACACTTTCAGTGCCAAGCTTCCCAAACTCCAGACATAATGAAAGTGATAGTGGTAAACTTTGCAACTGAGATTATACAGGGAACATTTTATTTACTGTGTAAAAGTGAAGTAGTGCAGTACCTGTAGCACATCTGTGACATGCGACTCTTTGTCGCGCAACAAGGATTGTCTGTCTCTTTTCTTTCAATATAATGCGATAAAGTAAGGTGATGCTATGTCGCACGACAAGCATAGTCGCGGAGAGTTGTGCTAGACCTTCAGTTGCAGTAGCAGTGTTGCCAGACCGTCCCAAATAGGACGGTTTCGTCCCTTTTGTAGCTACAACGTCCTTTTTTTGAAGCAACCATCCCTTTTGACATAATAACCATTTGTTCTGTATGTCATGAAATACAGAACGAATTTGTAATTTTTGGTCATTTACATTTAACACAGACATACTGTTTTTTTTTTTCATAATAACAAGAAAAAAAATTGTTTCCGTCCCATAGTGTTCAAAATCGTCCCTTCAGATTCCATACCGTCCGGAATTGGAGTTACGCGCTGGCAACACTGTGCAGTAGTGTTCTATCATTGTAGAAGAGGTTTCAGATCAGATGCTCGCATAGAACGTGTTTGTTTCTCCATGCTTCATGCAGTTAATTGCAGAGGCATAACGTTAAATAGACTACAAATAGTCCTGGACAAAAGTTCATTAAACGGTTTTTGGTGAGAGGTTTGCTGGAAATAGGTAATTCAGAAAATATACAAATTTACCCGCTGTAGAGCCGGAGAGAGCGGCCATCGATGTTCTGCAATACTCGATAACAGCGCCATTATTCCTCAACGCTGCGTCGCTGTACGCTACCGGTTCTGGCTTGATATCCTTCGTTTTTACAACGGTAGCCATTGTCAATAATTTTCAATGATTCTGCAGGAAACTAGAAAATATGCAAGACAAATCGTCAATTAACTGAATTAATCAACTTGACAGAAACACATGATTGACAGTTGTCAATGTCAAAAAAATGCTGTTCGAGTAATTTATATAACAGATGCATAAAAAAGAAGTTAACATCCTAAGATAATTTTTATTTAAGATGCTAAGTGTAGGTAGCTACTCACAACGCTAGCTAAATACAATAACTACCTCTACTATTTTTTTTCACTTTAATATCTTCTAGTACCTTCTATTCTATCCTGGCATTCTTATTTGGTTTCGTCCTTATCTCATAAACGTTAGTGAGAAAGAAAGGAAAGAAAAGAACAAATTTGTTTTACTGAATGCAGTTAAAGTTTTTTAAAAATACCAATTAAATTGCAAAATGTTTTTTGCTTATACTATTATGTACCAGTATTGTTTTTTATTTTAATTAAATTAGTAAATATTAGTGGGTCAATTTTAACAAATCGAACTAGTCATAAAGCAAGAGATTTCTGTTATGATTACTAAACGATATATCTTAAATAGTTTAAAAACAAATTTTGGCACGCTCACCAACACACGTATAATATGACATAGAAACGACAAGTTCTCACTCACACATTTGTACCGTTTCCATGTTGGTTTTCGCGGCACTGAAGCGTCGTTGAACTTATTTTCATTTAAAATCAGTGTATCTATACACATTTTCCTGTGTTTAGTGTTTTATGACGAAGAAAAGTGTTTGTGGTGTCTGTAGGCGGCGTCATTAGTAAAACGGCTAAGGATTTTAACCATCAATAAGCTTGTGAAACTATAATGGCGTGTGTGGGGCTAATGCACTAGGCTTATTCTCGTGACAAAATAGACCTTTGCTCATTTTATATCGGGACGTTCTATTTTCTGGTTATTTTTTCAGCAACAGTGTAACAGGTAGGTCCATTTGCGATATTTGAAGTATTTGTATCGTTTTGAGGTGTCACATAAAAAAGGAAATTAAGTTTTCGATGTTCTCGGTTTGATAATGTACCAGGCAGACCGCCTATCACCCATTTTGTCAGAGTACCTATTACGTTCGCTGGTCCTTGAATTGGCATAACAATACCGAGGTAAGCGTTAGGGAGCTTGTCTAATTCATAATATGCTTATTTTTTGGATTCTTGTGATTAAATTCGTGCAAATAATTGAATAACCTATTTTTCTCGATAATGTGAACTTCATTTTGATTCTTTTGTTTTAGTGTGCAAACCTAGACACAGTCTGACGATTGTTACTCGATCGACGTGGTTTGGCATTACATAGCTCATTTTTATATTCGCCAAATACATGGCCAGGAGAATTTATGAAATACGAAATTTTTACATAATATATGATAATCTTGTATCTCCATTTTAAATGAAGGTGTTGAGCGCCTGAATTGCTTAAAAATGGATGAATCTGAAGAGAATTTGAGTATAGAGGATATACAGAGTGTTGACAGCCCTGTATCTGTCAAAATAAAACCAAAGAAGAGGTCGCTGGTTGAGCGGGAACTCGAAACCAATTTGACAGCTAGAGTAACCTCTCCGGTTACTAGCGAAGGAAGTAGTACTAGCCGGTATGGCAGAGCTCGACGACTCAAGAATGAATCAGACACTGATATGGAAAAAGTCATGAAGCCTTTAAAAATTGATGTCTCGAAAACAACACCGCAAGCTTATAAGATGCATGCATCTAATTCCCCGATAAGGAAAGAATCTCCAAAAAGAGCTGTCTCTGTTGGTTCGAGCATCGAGAACCAAATTGAGAATATTTACAATGAAAACATATCACTGAGTCGATTCGGATCCGAAGAGAAAGCCAAATCACAATCACCCGCCAAGAAGTTCAGCAAAGTTTATATCCGGAAAGATCTGATACAGAAACCTGATACAGATACCGTTGTTTTAATTAAGAATATGTTTTCACCAACCAAACCGAATACTCACTTAAACAACATTCTCGAAAGGTCATCAGAGAAGTACAATTTAAATGGCCATGGGAAGCCTTGGAATGGCTTTCTAGATACTCCTTCAGTGGTCAAAACTTTAGATTTTGATGGTAAAAAGAAGAAAAAGGATGTGAAAGAGAAAGTAACATCAAAGAATGAGCTGTTTACCCTGGAAGCATCTTGCGAGTACCAAGTGGGGGACCTGGCATGGGCCAGGGTCGGTACATACCCATTTTGGCCGTGTATTATCACTAGAGAGCCATTTAGTGACACATTTGTCAAAAAGAAGTGTAAGTATCATTCTTTTATATTAAATTACTATTCATAATATATTTTTTTTGTATAAGCATATTATATTTGACTTTAACCACTCACCACATGCTCGTGATTTTGGTTTGAACTCTATTTATACTTGAAATAACAAAAGGTGACATGCAACTACAGTTGCGGAAAGCACTCAAGTGGTTTAATAGCTTTAACACAGCTATTTTGGTTTTCATATTTGATAATTATTTTCTAGAATCTAGCTAATGAAAGATGAGACTAGACTCAACTCCGAAATTTAATAATGTAGGTGCAGTGCCTGTATGAGCTTGAGTTAAGCAAATTCATTGCTTTTATCATTAATTATTCAGTTATTAGTTAATGAGAAAAGCATTCAAATTTGTTTATATCTAGCTCATACAAGCACACCGCAGCTACACTTTAAAATTTCGCGGTTGATTCCAGTCTCATCTTTCATTAGCCAGACTCTACTTAGTTTTAAACTGCATGTTAATTATTTTGCCAGCAAGAACTGACTATTTGTTCCTGCATGTTAATCATTTTACCAGCAAGGACTGACTATTAGTTCTGTTAAATTGTTTTGTTATAAAAAATAATTATTATTTTGATTCATAGTTGACAAGATTTCATATATTTAAGGCTGCTAATTTATTACCTCTCTGTATTCTGCTATGAAAGAGAAAGTTACCTAATTTTTTTTTTTTTACATATTCATTCTGAAAGGCTGAGACTACCAAATTACTTTTGAATAGAGAGATTACTTTAGTCTGTTCTCTAATGAATATTGTTGACATTATCAAAATTCCAAACTTTGGTGTGCATGTTGAAGTTATTTACAATTTAAGGTTTATTTGACGACTTAAGGCAATGCTAACCAATTCTGATACTCATGGATATGAATACAACACAAATCTGCTTTAGGATATGTTTATCCGGTGTTTTGGACGAATAGTTTTTCCATTCTGGCACAAAACAATATTTGGTATTTTGGAAGAGTACCTCATCTACCCATACGGGTGTGGGTCTGTCCATTTCACTAATTAAATTAAGGTTGATTCTTAAATACAAATACGTGCGTTAAATGTTCAATATCTTGTTGTACATAAGCATAAACATAAACAATAAATTGGATATACGTCTGTTAATCTCAAACCCAAAGACATAATAATGATATCTTATTTTTTCGCCGACAAGGCAAAGGTAACTATTAAGAGTCCCCGGCAAGCTCGGCCTAATTTCACCGTCCGATACAAACGGAGTTTCGTTCTCATTTTAAAACTACGTGTTGGATTGTAACGAAGCTTTGCATATACAATGACATGAGGTATATTAGAGGCCTAGCTCTAATTAGTTTATATGGCTCCAGTTTATAAATTAAACGAAAAACAGCAAAAACAAGTTTTGTATGAAAAACTTAATTTGCTGTATTTTTTTTACTGTTGTGTCTGAAGGTACATAAACTAATTACAGGCCTGCATGTACCTTAACTTATTCTAAGTACAAAGTTTCAGAGCAAACGAGCTAGTCATTTTAAAATGAGAGCATAATTATGTTTGTATGGAGAAATGAGCTAGGGACTCTTAATTTGGTTATAACTTTTGTAAATTTTGGCTATTTTGTTCATTGTCTTTTATTTTTTTTATATAGAAAGTCTAAGAGGCAAAGCCCTCTCGATCCCTACATATCTTTTTTTTTTTCAAAAGTTAAAAATATGAAATGTTGTCAATTATGGTCTAATTTTCTACAAACAGTTATTCTAACATACCTATTTTAGGTAAACAATGTTTTTAACATGCTTCATCTAAAGGAAACAAACTAATCATATATAAATTTTATATATAACATAAATTTCAAGTAGGTAGAGGCAGTCATGTTGGTGAACCTATTTAAATGTATTTTAAATATTCATTGCGTGAACAATTAGAGCATTTTATATTATTTACATTTACACCTACCTGTTCACCATCAATGATAATTACAACGTAGGAAATACAGTTTCAAAGCTATACATTGCTGGCATGAACATGGCATATTGTTCAACAACATTAACTGAGCTCAGCGAATTTAAATTGCGTAAATCAATTTCCACATCAGTTGTAGGTACATCTAAAAATGCATATGTGAAAGAAAAACAAAAAGCGATTGCCACACGAGAAAGATGAGGATAAAATCTTGCTTCTATATGATTAATCCATATAAAGAGTAACCAACTATAATGCCAGTGTTGAAGTAGATTATACCTGAAGATGTGGAGAGAGAAGGCCCTCTACAAGGCCCACCGAACAGTGAAGGTAGCAGGAAACCGTTTGTTGAGGGCTTGAAATATAAATGAGTTTGTATGAGTACCTCATTTTAGAATATGAGGTATGATTTCTCACTTCAAGAGGTGAGGTATAAAGTCCGAATAATACAAATGCAACCATGGTAACCATCGGTTCTATAAACAATACAAGAACCATTTTCAAACTCGCTTCAGTTTTGTGATGTTTGAAGGGAGATTTAAGGCAAGGCCTCTGCGAAGTGGTGTGTCATTCACAATTTTACAGATTGAAGTAATTCTACAAATTGATGAAATGATTATGACAAGTGAAGTGCCTCACGAGTGAGTAACTATTGGGGGCACCGCATGACCGGTGGTTGTAGCATTTGGCTTTTGTCCAGCATTGGACGTTTCTTGTCTGATACGATAATGATTTCATAAATGGAATTTGCTTTCAGTGTTCGGGCGAGTAGAACGAGCAGTGGTGCACGTGACGTTCTTTGGAGACAACGGACGGCGTGGTTGGATAGTGGAGAACATGCTGCGCAAGTACCACGGGAGGGCAGAGTTTGAGGCAGCCCGGGAGAAGTTCACTCTGGAGGTATGTGAATTATTCAGTATGTCCTGTATTTCAATTGCAACTTAAAAGGACATGTTAACAGATAAAAAGTGACACTTAAAATTTTACAGCATAACTCTGCTACTTAAACACTAATAGCCTCTCTGCCAACGTCTTAAGAGTTATGACGCGCGCCTTATTACCTGTGTCGTGGTATACTAAGCTTACTGAGGACTGTAATTGTATCAACACAGGTTAAATAATATTATAATGAGATATTTCACACTCCCAATACATATATGTTCACGAAAAATGTTTGTCCAATAGCTTTTGATTTGAACACTGAATTGTGTTGTTACAAATATGAACTTGATACAATGATAATATTAATAATTAAACGATAATAAGAAAATCCCTGTGTTTTCAGTGAGATATAATTGAAAATATGGGTATAAGAATGATTTACGTTGTATAAGTGTGTACAAAATAACGAAAAATTTGATAGTTAGATCATTGAACTAATTTTATTACAATAATAACACTTTATTATTTTCAACAAATATTTTATTAATGAAAGTGTAAAAAAAACCCTTTGGGGGGTTATTTATATGAGTATGTTGTAATAAAGATGTTTTATTCTAAAAAATGAGATATCGTAACGTATTATGATGACGTGACTTGATATTCTATTCCGATAAATTGATAAAATTCCAAGCATCATAATTTTCTTGGCTCTAAGACAGGATAATACAGTTAGTTTTATAGGGTATTTCTAATCTGGTTTCAGGATAAGAAGAAAGATCCTCGCCTGTACGCGGCGCACTTCGTCTCCGAGAAAAAACTCCCTTTATGGAATGTGTCGGTTGAAGAGGCAGAGACTCTTATGAAAGAGCCCAAGAGGCTTCGGATTGATGCCCTTTATGATTTGCTGGAAAAGTCGAGAGCGGCCAAAACTACCCCCAAACGTGAAAAAGGGGGCAAAATTACTCGAACGGATAGCGATGTTTCACTAAGCGAAAGCTTGTATGATACATTGTTCTCTGAAGACGATGGCAAAATAGATGACAATAATCGCAAAGCAAGAACAAAGTCTCTAGACGTGTCTGAAGTTGTCACGGCTTGTTTGGATAATATGGCAGCTAAAAGTGGTATCATCCAAATACAAAGACAATCCCATATGGACCGGTGGCTGCAAAAAGCAAAGTCGAAAACGCCAGAAAAAATGCAACCGAAATTACAAATTAAACTTGAAAAAGAAAAGAGAAGAGAAAGAGTGAAAAAAAAGTCTAGAGAGGGAAAACAACCCAACAAGTTGAATAAGAATGAATCTCTGGGCTCTGATACCAATTTGCAGCCATATCAAAATGAGCATGACTATAGTAGTGTAAATTATGAGAATCATAATATAAATGACAGTTCTAATATAAATACTGATTCGGCTAGTGGCCATGATAGCACATTTGATTCTAGTGGCATTAGTGTTTCTGTAAAAATAGAAAATGTTTCTAGCAGTATGGAAGATTGTGGTCAAGATAATATCGTAACTACAGTAGTTAATGACGATATTGTTGTGACACAGACGGAAAATAATAATAAAAACGTCAATGACCATGATGAACAAAATCAGACTGGCAATAAAATCAGTAGCATAGAAAATAACAATGACCATAATCTTGAAACTATTAGGACTAACAAAAATTTACAAATAGAGACAGAGACACAAATACAATCTCCAGTAAATGATAGTGATGTAACAAATGGTGTTCAACCCAGACGAAGTAAAAGAAAAAGACAAACATTTGAAGGGTTAAATAGCAGTGGTACGGAAAATAAAGCTAAGGAACCGAAATTAGATTTAGAGGAACAAACAACGGACATTATCGTAACAGCTTCCAACTGTAGAATTGATGATAGTAAAATACAAGAAAATTCACAGAAGACAGACAAAGAGCCTGATAGCACTGAAAAGGAAAAAGATTACACGAGACCTAGCATATCTAAATTAAATCAGGACACATCTCATCATAGAATATTTAATTCTAAACAGTTTGCTTTATTCAATAGTCTTCCTAAGCCCGTGGTTGTCATTGAACCACTTCAAATAGATGGTTTGGAAACACAAATAATAGTTAACCAATGTAAGCGGCTTTGTGAGAAAAAGTTGTTCCATAGTGTTGATATCGATAATAAAACAAAAAACACTTTAAAAGCTTCAGATGCATCAACTTGTGTGGTTCAAAACAAAAATGGTAATAAAGATGTTAGCAGCACGTCGCAAGAGAGTAGTTTAGTTCAAGTTAGTATCAACAATATTGATGTTAAATCAGATCCTGACATTGACACACTAAGTGATAATGTAAATGTTGAACCTAAACAGAGTCAAGATGAGCTTTCAAAAGACGCTCAACAACAAGCTACGGAAAGCATCATTGACTCTGAAAAAATGGAAGTTGAAAATTCTGCAATTCCCGATACTACAGATAAAAATAAAGTTAACAGCTTAACCTCATCGACCATTATTTGTAAAGCTAATCCAGATTCAACTGTACCAATACAAGCAGACGAAAATAGAAGTACTAAAGCTGTTATACTACCTTCGGTTCAAGAAAGTCAAGAACGCGTTATTAATAATAATGTGACCAATGTTGTCATCGGTGAAGAGACTTATATTTTTGACAGAACATTGTCACAAGATTACGATGAAATTGATGCAGATCATTGCAATGAAGTAAGCAACTTGCCAGCAACATCAAGTCACAAAGAGATTGAAGACTCCACTGAAGTTCAGAATAATTCATGTGGCCAGAAAGAAATTTCATCAGAAGATCATTGCCGCGTTGATAGTACAAATAATGAGGCAGAGAGCACACAAATAACTCTAAGCGTAGATGAAAACGTGAATGATGACTGTGCATCTTCAAATATATCGGCCAATGATATAAATACCTTAAATGTCTCTGTAAGCTCGAAAGTACCTAAAAAGCAACTCGAATATAATGCATCCGGCCTAGAAGACAGTTGTAAAAAATCCAATGAAGTTCCCGAAAACAATACTAATTCAGATGTCCGTGGTGTTTCTGTTTTTTTAGATAAGGAAAATAATGACAACGATGCCAAAATTATAACTCAAGAAGGTAACGCAGTTTCTTCAGCAACTAGTTATGTAAGTAGTGTAACGAAGGAAGAAGAAATTAAAGTATCAACCGAAATGATTGAAGAAAGTAATACTAAATGTGTTTTTTTAGATGAAATTGTAAAAATTAAAGATCCGCCACAGAACGACAGTATAGACAAAAAACGAAAATCACCGAGACTTAGTTTGAATAAGATCAAAAACCGCACATCAAAATTAAATAGCAAGAACAATAAAATAGACAATTTACATACGGAGTATCTTGAAAATAGCCTTAAAAAAGTAAACACGGATTCAGATAAAATTGATCTAGAAACTACATCAATTAATTCGGATGACAGTGAATTGGCCATTGCCAGGCGTAAAGGGCATTCAAAAGAAAAGCAAAATGTGAAAAAGGCTATGAATGATCCAGAATTCATAAAATACTTAGAGATTCGCCAAGACGCTCTGCTAGACGAACAACCTGACTTAACCCAAGATGAAATTATAACGTATTTGTACCAAAATTGGCTTTATGAAGAGGAGAATAAATCTGAAGTGAAGAAAACTGATGATACCGAACAGTTTAACTTAGTTAAAGGTTTAAACGAAGAAGTAGCATTACAGCCGAAGAAAATTAGGAAGAAACCTAAAGAAAAGGAACTAGACTTAAAAAATGTTGACATAAGATCCATAATGCTAAAAGAAAAACCTAAACTTATTCTTGATAAGTGTGATACTCCAAGGGAACATTTAAATAATGACTTACACAACTCTAATTGTGACAAGGATGATATCCTTGACCAAGGTGAAGTTCTTGTTGAATCCAAGGATGATGTCCAAAGTACGTATGTCAGTAAATCAAATAGCATTGACGATTTTAAGTCGTCTCAAATACATAAAACCGGCTCAGATATATCTGATAGCCTTAATAAAGACTATGTCTCATCACTCAAATGTGACGTGGAAAGTAAAGACACAGAAACTTTAAGTGATATTGTAGATTCTATAGTATCTGATAACTTGGTAAGCTCAACAGATGAGGCTAATGATCACGAAAACGGTGATGCTATTGACCAAGAAATAAATGACAGTGGGAATGGCATAAATTGTATAGATAAACTACCAAGTGATATGGAAAGTGTAGTTAGACCAAATGATGTTGAATATTCCAAAGCAGAAACTCGCGTAGATGAACTTGAGGGTGATACAAAACACGTAGAATTAAAAAAGTTAAGTGGCAATAAGAAAAATGGTTTTATCGAGAATAAAGAAGTCAATTTAGAAAATAAAACTAATAAAGAATTTGATCCAGAAACAGCTTCTATCAAATCTGAAGACAGCGGAGTCTCTATCACGAGGCGTAGAGGGCGCCCTAAACAAAACCAAGATTTGAAAAAGGTAATGGATGATCCGGAATTTGTGAAATATTTAGAGGCCCGTCAAGACGCTCTAATAGATGAACAACCTGACTTGACTCAAGATGAAATTATGACTTATTTGTATCAAACCTGGTTTTACGAAGAGACTAATAAGTCAGAACTGAAGAAGACTGATGATACCGAACAGTCTAACCTAGTCAAAGGTTTAAACCAAGAACCAGCGCCGCAGCCGAGGAAATATAAGAAAAAGCAAAAGGTTGAAAAGGAACCAGAATTGAAGAATGTAGATATCAGGGATATGATCCAAAAAGAAAAACCTAAACGAAAAATAACGCAGTCAAAGCCATACTACAACGAAGATGATTCTGATCTAGAAGAAGAAGATTTAGAAACGTTTAAAATATTCGAAAAAGACGAAGAAATTGAAGGCGCCGAAGAAATCGACGAAGTAGAATTATATTTCGAAAAATTAACTAAACCAAAGCCTAACGTGTTCAAAGGTTACGTAAGAGAACGAGTTTGTGAAATCTGTGAAATAGCAGGCAATCTCGTCAAATGTAAAAACTGCCACGGCACATTCCATGTGAATTGCGTCAAGAAGAAAGTAGAAGTTGTGGCCGCTCCTAGAGGCAGAAAGAAGAAGAAAGGCCGCAAGCCTAAAGGATACGATCCTCTACTAGATTCGGGAAGCCAAAGCGACGAAAGATCTCAAGATGCAAATAACTCTGAAGAATTAAACATGTCTATTGAAGAGGAGACGGGATCTCACATAGTAATCGACGCAGACAACTTCGAAAGTCAGTGGGAGCTCAAAATGAAAGAACTACAGACTAACAGCCAAGATGAATACGCAAGCGACCAAGAAATTAACTGGGAGGTTCAACCGGGACATTGCGAAATAGTCGATATAAAACAAAAAGAAAAACCTATAGATTACTCCGACTACAAATGCAATAACTGTCTAAAATACGACACCCCAGTATGCTTCGTTTGCAAATCGAACAAATCACCAAAAACCCTAACAGAAGTCAGGCAGAAATGTCAAGTAGCTCACTGCCATAGGTACTATCATTTAGAATGTTTGGACCACTGGCCTCAAACTCAGTTCAACTCATGGGAGCCTTCAAAAACTAACAAAAAAGTGATAGAATATATAGAAGCATTATCATGCCCCAGACATGTTTGCCACACGTGTGTGTCAGACGATCCTAGAGGATGCAAAACGCGATTTTGTGGCGATAAGTTGGCGAGATGCGTGCGATGTCCGGCGACTTATCACTCTTATACTAAGTGCCTACCAGCCGGCACGCAGATTTTGACTGGCTCTCAGATCATTTGTCCACGACATTACGAGCATAGGTGAGTTTTTTTACTCTATCATTTCTCTGCTCTCAATACAATGCATTGACGAATAATACACTGTATTTTCGACTGAAACACTGTGTTTTGACGACCAGTTACCTCAGCGAGAGTAACGTTGCCTGCGAAGCTGTCCTGGGTTAAAATCCCGGTAAGGGCAAATATTTGTGTGATGGACATAAATATTTGTTCTTGAGTCTTGGACGTTTTCTATAAGTTAATGTAGCCTAGTACCCATAAAACAAGCCTTATTGAGCTTACCATGAGACTAGTTCGATTTGCTTAAAAATTGTCCCGTAATACTTATTATTACTATTAATGCTTTTTGACATGGCGATTACCTTACTTTTCACCATTAAAAAAAATGCACACCGAGATTGCACACAGAAATCGTCAAGTTACATTGTAGGTTTTTCGTGAGAATCAAATGTCTACATGGGACTAAATACGAATAGAATACTTTAAAAGTCAGAAATGACACTTAAACTTCGGTATTTCTACTGAGCGCTGATCATACTATTGCTACTCAAGTGTGACGTCATTCTCGAGTTGGGGTGTACCTTTATACAGGACAATAAATGTTTTGGTCGTGAGAAACTGCGTGTTTTGTTTTATAAAATTATAAGGATTCTGAAATAGTACATTACTTACCAAGAAAGCCCGGAATCGCAAGTATTTGTGACCCGAGCCGCAGGCGAGGTTTGTAAATATGCGATAGAAGGCTTTCTTTTTTTTCCACAATTTTACGTCTTCACCTTCACATTATGGCCAGATGTGACGTAAAAAGCTTTAAATTAGGCATTGAATTAAATAAAATCACAACATGGCGTCACCTTGAAGTTTTGTATTTCAAAGCCGTTTAGATTATTTTCCTTTATTTCACTATGATCATCTATCTAACTGGAGTAGGCGGTAACATTTCACATGTCATAATCTCTATTCTCTGAACTTTCTCATTTTCACCGACAGACCCGGCAAGGTCCCGTGCCACGTGAATACGGGCTGGTGCTTCATCTGCGCTCTAGGAGGTACCCTCATCTGCTGCGAGTACTGCCCCACGTCGTTCCACGCCGAGTGCCTCAACATCAAACCGCCTGAAGGTAAAACTAAACGTCACCAAGCGGCGGAAATCTCATCGATAATAATCATTTCATTCCCTTTTGACAGTTGAATTTTGCTATGAGTTTTACGCCCCTTGTTCATCATCACTCTTGTCAAGTCATCATCATTACATCTTAAATGTATTTAATCTCATTTACTCAAAGTGCAACATTGATCAATGACAGAATCAAAATATAAATGTAACATAACATACTTAATCTAATAGAATAAGGTCATCATTACAAGCAGGCTCATTGGGGGCGAAACTTCTGACACATATTGAGGAACATAGAGACTTCTCTGAGTAACAATTTTTTTTTCTTAAACATGCAATGCATTATTGACGTTCCTTATAATAAGCTCCGATCAAGTTTCGGATGCGACGCGACGAGAGGTGCATAATGATCTTTCAAACAAAATTGAGCTTGCAAAGTGACCTTCTTTTGTTTCAATTCGCGTCGCCGTGATCGCCGCCACGCGTCGCCACTGCGGCGGCGAAAAATAAAGAAAAACTAGTTTGAGCATTTGTGGAAATATGTGGTGCGTAACTTAGGTTCTATATTAAATTTTGACTGACTGTCATTTGTTTAATTCCAGGTAGCTACATGTGTGAGGACTGTGAAACGGGCCGTCTGCCTCTGTACGGGGAGATGGTGTGGGTGAAACTTGGACACTACAGGTTTGTATATTCCAATAATATGACAGGACAAAATAACTTAAATATCTTTAACTCCTCGTATAGTTTGTTGAGTGGCGACCGAGCGTGGGAAGGCCCCCAACACGGTGGACCGATGATCGGGTGAAGATCCAGGGAAACCGTTGGGTGGGGGCACGACCGGTTGTTATGGAAATTCTTGGGGGAGGCCTTTGTTCAGAAGGGGACGTCCTTGAGCTGATAAGATGATGAATTGATGATGATAGTTTTTTATAATAGACCGACTTTGAACGGTTTGATCCCTTTACTTCTATGTATATTATTTAAAGTTGTAATAATGAAATTGTTTGTATATCTTTATGAAGTTGTACAAATGAAATGTCTGTACATTGGAAGATTAATAAAATATATTGTACTATTTGGAGGTTACGGAATCGATTTTTTTGTATGTGTCGCGGTTTCATCACGCCAAATTTGTTAAATAGATTTCAACTAATTTTGTTACACGGGCAGCTGGGTATCTCCAGATGGTTATAGGATACTTTTATCCGACTACGCTGAAGAAAAAAAGAGGGGGTATGACTTTTTCATCTACGCGAGCGAAGTTGCGTGCACCTTCTAGGTGAAGATATTTTCAAAAAAATAAGTGAATAAAAATAAGAATATTTTTATTTGCAAAAATGTAGCGGTAAATACAGATGGAATAGAATGTCATATAAAGTGCGTACATTTTACTTAAGGAAGCATGCAAATTTTGTTTATTACTTAACTAAATACTTAAAGCTATATGTTATATAATACTACTAATTAAGAAATTATATAATTTCTTTACTACAATATCGTTTCATCTCAAATAATCATTTATACTATAATAACACTGGTCCAAACAAAATTTGTGTAATTTGCATTTAAATTCAGGCATGTCTGAGTTTCTAGTGATACGGAATATGGACTATTTAAAGTTACAATCATTCAATTCAATTTATTATTCAGAAACAACATACATTGTGTTTGGAATATTAAATAAGGAACACATAGGTAGGATAATTACATTATACAATTAAAATTACAAACTTAACAATTAAAAATAATATTTTCTTCTTGAAATAAAAACTATTTAACGGATGATATCGCTTATATTATCTCATTTTAGTTCCCGACGTTACGGAAGCTTTTCAGCTTTCACCCGTGACCATGGAAAGCTGAAAAGCTTCCGAAACGTCGAGAACTAAAATGAAATAATATACGCGATATTATCTGTTAAATTTTTATATTAAAAACAGAAGAAAATATTAATATTTTCTTCTGTTTCCGCGATTATTACTCATTTAAATAAATACGCGATATAATCCGTTAAATAGTTTTATTTAAATTAAAATAAATTAAATTTCCATACATAAAATCAAAACACAAAAATTACAATAAAAACAATTAAAATCTAAATGACTTAACACACATTGCATTTTAAAAATATGGTTATAACGTTAAATTACTCATACTTGTAACATGTCCATGAACTATTGTTAATAATCATTAAGAAATTAATTTACATATATTAAATTAGACCAGACTTTTCTCTTAAAAATATTAGGATTCGTTATAATCAGGCCTTGTAACCCGGTTAATTTTCCGTACCGCTTAGAGCCACACTGAGGGCGTAACCCATAATAATGGTTACGCTCGCAAGAACATCGCTCTAACCGGTTAATATCTCGGAGCGCAAAACAGGGAGCGAAATCCATTTACCGGTTAGAGAGCGGTTCCTCTGTGTGAGCGGAGTCTAGGGTGAATAACCGCTCGCTTAGACAGGATTGGTTTGCTTGCTATGGTATTAGATTAAATTTTTGCATGTAGTTGACTATCGGCGCGACAGCGGTCATTGATCCCATATCCGAGCACGGAGTAACCGGTTAGAGAGCGCTTAAAATTAAAGCTCCCAAATCAATTCGTCCGAACGTAACCTAAATAACTAATCGGTTATACTAAATAAATACCGGTTTATTTGTAACCGGTTACAAGCCTTGGTTATAATTTTAAGTTCCATCATGTCTGTGTTTATTCCTAGATGGTGGCCGGGCGTTATACTGCATCCAACGGAGATCCCGGACAACATCATGGCAGTGAAGCATTCTCTGGGGGAGTTTGTGGTGCGGTTCTTTGGACAATACGACCACTACTGGGTCAACCGAGGCAGAGTGTTTCCGTTCCAAGAGGGTAAGGATATTTTACAAACTTAGGGTTCCGTACCCAAAGGGTAAAACGGGACCCTATTACTAAGGCTCCGCTATCTGTCCGTCAACAGGCTGTATCTCATGAACCGTGATAGTTAGACAGTTGAAATTTTCACAGGTGGTGTATATTCTGTTGCCACTATAACAACAAATACTCAAAACAGTATAATTTTATGTCTGTCTGTCTATATCAGTAACCAATATAAAATGATCGAGCGCCGCGTACATTTTGCTTAGGAGTCGGGCTCTGCTAATACTGAATTTTCATAAATACGGCCATTTGTAGCGTATGTTTTGTACGGAACCCTCGGTGTGCGAGTCCGACTCGCACTTGGCCGGCTTTTATTTAACACATGATCGCGAGCACGCTCGGCGGGCGCTCTGCTCGTAACAAGTTTTCAAATACAGTTTTTCCTATGTTATTGGCTATGATATGAGCGTAGCGCTATGAAAATGTCGGTTGCGAAAGTGTTAACTTGCATTTAAATAATTGATAGATGCTTTGCGAAATTCGATATTAGATTAACGGATTAAGTTGCCTTGCTTTTCCGCGAATAGTGTCTTGGTTAGATGTGACAATAAATTGTGCTCATGTGCGCATATTTTTATGCAGTTACCACAAAAAAAAAATACGCATGCAAATACAAGAAACCACCACCGGACAGTATAATCCTCGACATGTGTTTCGCCTCTACGAGGCATCATCAGGAGGTGCAGGAGATGTTGATGCCGTGCGGTAAAGCCAAGTAACTTAATCCATTAACTTGCGTGTATGTTTGTCCGGGTCAAATCTAAAGAACCACTTCCCGATTTCCGATTGATCTAAAGTTTGGCATATTTATGTGAGTTGTTTTTTTTTTTGATTGACTTCCGATTAGTCCGGAACAATGGTACATACTGTGGACAGCAAAATTGCATGTATAAATTTGGACCTTAGTGCTGCATAATTATGCTTGTAATCTATCCATGTAATTTTGCTGCCCAATGTACAGACAATATTTTTACAACTTTACAATAGTATAGCTATCGTCGCCTTGGTCGATTTGTGTAAGACTATTATTACGAAATAACGCGAATAGAGATTTCGTTGTTTACAGGCGATTCTGGCAAAATATCGAGTCAGAAGTCCAAGATAGACGCAGCTTTCACCACCGCCATGGAGCATGCGCAAAGGGCCTGTGAGATATTGAAAAGTAAGCCAACTTTTATGTATGTCTCTCCTACTGTTTTTTACAGGTCGTATTTCTCAACCGATTCTAATGAAATTTTGTGAGCAGATTTTTCCTACCGATCATTTCTTTTTAATGGCGGAGTTATAGGGATTGAAAAATTCAGCCTACAGCTCACAGGGCCACTAGTTAGTATGGAGAAAACATCGGTAAAAAATAACCTTTTAGCGCAAAACAAAATGATGATCACAAACCATTCACAGACCGCGATCAAAGCCACCCTGGGAAGGTGAAACTGGAGGTTTTCTCCCGAAAAACCCGACCTTTGTGGCCGGATCGGGCCATGGTTCAAAATATGGCTCTGATTGTTTTGCTTTCCAAAAGGTCTTCAGTTTTAAGGGTCTGCTGGACAAAAGATGGATCTTGTTGTTGTTGACTCTAAACACGACTGGTTTAGCTTAGCGGGAGTGACGCTGCCTGCTAAGCTGACGGGTACTGGGTTCAAATCCTGGTAAAAGGAAGGAAAATATTTGTGTGATGAGCTTAAATACTTGATCCTGAGTCTTGTATATTTTCTGTGTATATCAGTATATTGTGTGTCTATCTTTTAAATATATTATCCACTAGTACTCCTAACACAAGCATTAATCTTATCAATGTTATTAAGTAGTTAAGTAAGGTGGAGTAAGTAACAAATAATTTAGTTATAGTTAAATTTTACTGCTAATTCATGCATGCGGTGTCCTGTAAGCAATAAGATGCTCAGTCTTGAGCTGTAAATGTAAATTGTAACACATGTAAAACTATTCTTATTGTTGAAGGTCCAAATAAATAAATGAATAATGAGTTTACCGTGGGATTAATTCGATTCGTGTAAAAAAAGGTCCTCAAATATTGATTTATTTAATGATTTTATAAGGCTTCTGTTTTTACTAACTGAGGTACAGAATCCTAACAATGAATGTAGTAACGAATGTACCATTATTTTATGCTGCTAGTCATCACCTCACAGAACCAGCGACCGCATGATTGAAGCGACCCCATGCGCCGACCACAATAAATTCGGAAATAATCCGACATTACAAAAATATAGGTTTCGGCAGTCTTTTGGACGAAATTTAAACTTCGGCGCAAACTGACCAAAACCGGATTTTGGTCGGTCACTGCTGATAATCCGATACATCACTAAATAGGCTAGAAACCAGTGCCGTGGCGTCCATATAAGCCGATTCCCACCGGGTTACACAAGGGAAGGATTATAACCACCTTGTTCTGTAAATGAGTAAATGAATACGCTTCGGCTTCCCTTGTAATTTTCCTGACGCCACGCCTCTATCTATATACCGAATAGTCACTAAATAGTTTTGTATTTCTTGTCTGCTATCAATTTGTCGTAAATAATCGTCCTTAAATTTTTGCTTAACATTCCACGTTTTTCCATTTTAGATATCTTACTCATTGAAGTGATTGATAATGGTCACGCTGCATTGCCGAACATTACCTAACGAAAACTGGCAATTTTTTCCTTAGAAAATTCTTGTTTAATGCATGCTCAACTGAATATAAAAACGTATTTTTAAAGCAACAGGGCTTGAATTCAATGTGTCGCTTGCGCGTACTTGTACGCTCACGGTAGCTCACTGGAACAAAAATTACCGCGTACATATACGGTCGCAGGAGTTGACGGGGTACAATAACTTGGTCAAAGTTCGCATAACTTGGTCAGGCAGACCAGTACATGCCCAGTGTACATGCACTCTCATAGGGTCTGGCAGTTTAATAGTTATAGTTAACGGGAATAGTACAACATTTTCGTTGCTTTTACACGTAACCTTTCAATTCCAGAAATGGAGCCTAACGAAGAAGAAGACATGGATATCGCATCATCACTCCTACCGCCGCACTACGTTAAGCTTAAAGTGAACAAACCAGCCGGGGTGGCTCGGCGAGAAGTGGACGCGAACTCACTCACGCAGTGCGACTGTGATCCTACACAGCCCGACCCCTGCGGGCCCTACTCGCACTGTCTGAACAGGTAACAACCGTGTAGCATCACTGTACTACGTCAATAGTGAACAAACCAGCCGGGGTGGCTCGACGGAACTGGACGCGAGTCGCTTACGCAGTGCGACTGTGATCCTACACAGCCCGACCCCTGCGGGCCCTACTTCCACTGTCTCAATAGGTAACGATAAGAAAATTTCCTGAAATCATCATCATCATGGGGCGGAAAACTCATAGCAAAATTCAACTGTCAAAATGAATTGAATATTTTTTTTAACACTATCACACTTTTTTGTACATAACACACTATCATGTTTATCGTAAGTTTGGTGACAATACAATATTATTACACCATCGAGCATGATCTGATGATGGAGCCCGAGCTAGATCTGGTTAATAAGGTGCATGAGGACGCAATTCGAACTCAATTAGAGAGATATATTATTTATTTAAACTTTATTGCACATTGTACAATACAAAATGGAAAAAATCCTTTACTATTTGTTTCATACGCGATGTTCTGGAGCCATACGGCATTACACAAATTATTATGTTGGAGACTTAGCGTCCCTCTACGTACCCCACTGCATTATCGACTTAAGTGTTGCGTTGCGATTGTGATACCTTTGGCACCTCTTAACTTAAGGCGGCCACGTAAATTACGTAATACTTATCACAGCTTTGAGTATATTCCATTCATGAGCGTTTACTCGTAGCAAGTTTGTGCTATCAGCTTGAAGGAGTAATTTCTCAAATCCGTGGAAAAGTCGACTCTTTATAAGAGTTAGAACCAATATCCATGGAAAAGCCGAATCGTAAAAAAAGTGCGAATCAGTGTCCGTGCAAAAGCAGAGTCGCAATAAAACAACCGTAAACGGGAAAATAGTGCACGAACGAAATTTGAGCAAGACAAAGCAATGACATATTTGGATTTAACTGTCAAACGTGACTAAGTGACAACCGGAAAAGAGATTTTTTTTATTCTATGGAAGGCACAGACCTTCCATCCTCTAAATGACGTCATCTTCCGGTTTAGCACTTTAAGCAATTTTTTTTAGAAAAATAGGAGCATAAAAATCTTAAAATATATCTTTTGGATTGTATATGCATTTTTCTATACATTGGATATCAATTTAGGGCTATAGCCAAATATGAAATCTTGTCTATTATTACTCCGTCACGATGATTGCGAAAAAGTATTGGACACGTATTTTTATGTTGTATTCTTTTTTTACAAAATAAAGGCGATACATTTGAGTCAAGATATCGCGTGTCGTCACTCCTAGGTACAAATTTTACTCACTCGTGACGTCACGAGCCCTCACTAAACCTTAATGCGATTTATCTGAGTATTTTTTTATTATTTTGAAAGAGCAAAAAATACGTGTGTTTTTTATTATGTAGCTGTCAGACTAATTAGAATTTAGATTTTCATACCCAGTCATGATGCCTATTGTCTATTATGGGTGGCACGGTTGCAGGATGCTGCTGACGGAGTGCGGGCCGCTGTGCCGCGCGGGCGAGCGGTGCAACAACCGCGCGTTCGAGCGGCGCGCCTACCCGCGCCTCGCCGCCTACCGCACGCCGCAGCGCGGCTGGGGGCTGCGCACGCTCGAGGACATCAAGCAAGGTACGATACAGTAAGGCCCAAGCTCATCGTTCGAGCGACGCGCCTACCCGCGCCTCGCCGCCTACCGCACGCCGCAGCGCGGCTGGGGGCTGCGCACGCTCGAGGACATCAAGCAAGGTACGATACAGTAAGGCCCAAGCTCATCGTTCGAGCGACGCGCCTACCCGCGCCTCGCCGCCTACCGCACGCCGCAGCGCGGCTGGGGGCTGCGCACGCTCGAGGACATCAAGCAAGGTACGATACAGTAAGGCCCAAGCTCATCGTTCGAGCGACGCGCCTACCCGCGCCTCGCCGCCTACCGCACGCCGCAGCGCGGCTGGGGGCTGCGCACGCTCGAGGACATCAAGCAAGGTACGATACAGTAAGGCCCAAGCTCATCGTTCGAGCGACGCGCCTACCCGCGCCTCGCCGCCTACCGCACGCCGCAGCGCGGCTGGGGGCTGCGCACGCTCGAGGACATCAAGCAAGGTACGATACAGTAAGGCCCAAGCTCATCGTTCGAGCGACGCGCCTACCCGCGCCTCGCCGCCTACCGCACGCCGCAGCGCGGCTGGGGGCTGCGCACGCTCGAGGACATCAAGCAAGGTACGATACAGTAAGGCCCAAGCTCATCGTTCGAGCGACGCGCCTACCCGCGCCTCGCCGCCTACCGCACGCCGCAGCGCGGCTGGGGGCTGCGCACGCTCGAGGACATCAAGCAAGGTACGATACAGTAAGGCCCAAGCTCATCGTTCGAGCGACGCGCCTACCCGCGCCTCGCCGCCTACCGCACGCCGCAGCGCGGCTGGGGGCTGCGCACGCTCGAGGACATCAAGCAAGGTACGATACAGTAAGGCCCAAGCTCATCGTTCGAGCGACGCGCCTACCCGCGCCTCGCCGCCTACCGCACGCCGCAGCGCGGCTGGGGGCTGCGCACGCTCGAGGACATCAAGCAAGGTACGATACAGTAAGGCCCAAGCTCATCGTTCGAGCGACGCGCCTACCCGCGCCTCGCCGCCTACCGCACGCCGCAGCGCGGCTGGGGGCTGCGCACGCTCGAGGACATCAAGCAAGGTACGATACAGTAAGGCCCAAGCTCATCGTTCGAGCGACGCGCCTACCCGCGCCTCGCCGCCTACCGCACGCCGCAGCGCGGCTGGGGGCTGCGCACGCTCGAGGACATCAAGCAAGGTACGATACAGTAAGGCCCAAGCTCATCGTTCGAGCGACGCGCCTACAAGATGCTCAGTGTTTGCGAACAGTACGCGGAGTCTCATGGGCTCAGGTACAACACTTCAAAGAGTGTGTTGCTGGTATTTAAAGCGGCGAGCAAATGCTATGCACGTGTACCGCCAGCTATCCTATACGGCACACCTCTGAAAATGGTAAAGGAGTTCAAGTACCTGGGCCACTGGGTCACCGAGAGTCTGAGTGACAACAAGGACTTGGAGAGGAATCGTAGGGCGCTCTCAGTCAGGAGCAACATCTTGATTCGTAGGTTTGCAAGGTGTACTAGTAACGTAAAGATTACCCTTTTTAAGGCATACTGCCGATCATTTTACACCTGCAGCCTATGGATCAATTATACGCAAAAGGCTGTTAGCGCCCTACGTGTCCAATATAATAATGGATTCAGGATGTTGTTAGGGCTGCCGCGCCATTGTAGTGCATCGGGGATGTTTTGCGAGGCGCGCACGGATGATTTCCACGCCATAATGCGCAAGCGCGTGGCGTCCCTGCTAAGGCGCCTGCGCGGCAGCCCGAACAGCCTCCTGCAAACGGTTACGGCGCGCCTGGATGGTCCCTTCCTGTATCACTGGGATAAATTACATAGGGCGTCTAACTGATTGTTAAATAATGCGGGTTCTATTGGAATTGAATGTACTACTAACATAGGGTAAGCTTCTTTGTTACTAACGAATTATGGAATGTTATTCTGAAACAAATAAATGATTTGATTTGATTTGAAAATGATGATCACAAACCATTCACAGACCGCGATGGAGGTTGCTCAGAGAAGGTGGAACTCGAGGTTTTCTCGAGTGAAACCTGACCTTGGTAGCCGGCTCGCGACATGGTTCATAATATGGCTCTGATTGCTTTGCTGACTGTGAGATAGGATTTTTCAAAAAGCGTAAGGCTGCGGCTCCACTCGAGCGGAGCGAAGCTGTGCGAAATTAACCAATCACATTCCGTAGATTCAAATTTGCTTGTGTGGGTTTCAACAGCGACGCACCTTGATTGGTCCATTTCGCCCAGCACCGCTCCAATGGAGCCGCAGCCTGAAGGTCTATTCTATTTTTAAACGACTCAAAACAGAGGATGGTTCACAGTTCGTCAGCTATGTTTGCTCCTGTTTTTTTATGTATTACCGATGTCTCAGCCATTTGTGGGCCGATTCTCAAATTTTTTTTTTATTCAGTAGGGTCCTAACCATACTGTTTCCATTTCTGTTCGGCTTTCTTCTCAACAGTGGTCTCCTCTAGGGAAATACCGTAGAGTCAGAATTGTAAAAGTGCCCTTGAGACCTACTTACAGAATAAAGATCATTATTTCATTTTACTTATCTGTCTGTACAGGCCAGTTCGTGATCGAGTACGTGGGCGAGTTGATCGACCTCGAGGAGTTCCGGCGGCGCATGTGCCGTAAACACGAGATCCGGGACGAAAACTTCTACTTCCTCACGCTAGACAAGGAGCGGATGATCGACGCCGGGCCCAAAGGGAACCTCGCTAGGTGAGCTTATTAACCTGCTGACATTAGCCGGGTCCACAGAGAGCGGAGTAAAAAAGATCGGGAAGTCATGGAGCGAAATCGCGCGAAGCTCCAGACCGATCGGGATGGGGAGTCACTGTGGGAGCCCTCCGCCCCATCTAGAGGACTCAGAGAGAGTCAAGAAAGTCACGCAGAGCGAGAAAGCCTCGCGAGGAAATCAGCGAAATCAATCGGTCGCGAGAACAGCACACACAGACCGAGCGGCTTCGTGAGAATGATGATAAACAAGATCTCTCTAGAGATATCGACTAGAATGTGCCAAGTCTTGATATCTGAAAACCAACGCACGATTTTCCTGGAGCTCCTCTGAACATGTTTTGGTTTAAAATGTTTGGCTTCAGATTTTTGACACCGTGTTTCCATGAATATAGTCATACTACTAGTATTAGTAGTAGTTAGTAGTATTTGAGAGTCCCCAGCTCGGTTCTCCATACAAACGTAGATACGCTCTCATTTTCAAACGACTAGCTAGTTTGCTCAGAAAATTTGTACTTAGAATAACTTAAGGTACATGAAGGCATGTAATTAGTTTATATAGCTTCAGATACTATAGTAAAAAAATACAGTGAATTTAATTTCTTTCATACAAAACTTGTTTTTGCCGTACTTTTTTTTATTTTATAAACTGGAGCCATATAAACAAACTAGCTTCTGCCCGCGACTTCTTCCGCCTTAATTTCGTTTATCGCGGATAAGGATATTTTTCCGGGATAAAAGTAGCCTATGTCCTTCCCCGGAACTCAAACTAACTCCATACCAAATTTCATCCAAATCGGTTCAGCGGTTTAAGCGTGAAGAGGTAACAGACAGACACAGACACATTTTCGCATTTATAATATTAGTATGGATTACAGACCTAGATATACCTCATGTCATTGTATGTGCAAAGTTTCGTTACAATCCAACACGTAGTTTTAAAATGAGAACGAAACTCCGTTTGTATGGGAAGGTGAAATTCGGCCGAGCATGAGGGCGACTCTTAATAGCAGTTTCGATACTAATGTGTATATTGTTACAGGTTTATGAACCACTGCTGCGAGCCTAACTGTGAAACACAGAAGTGGACGGTGCTCGGAGATGTGCGCGTCGGGCTTTTCGCCCTGCGAGACATACCGGCAGTAAGTCAAAATTTTCTTTTCTCAAACATGCAATGAAATATGTTCTGCGATGTATGACGTTTCAGGTGCGGCTAGGACAAGAGGTCGTTAATGGAATTTCATACAAATCATGCAGGCCTAGGCCGGCAAAGTCCTCTTTTTTTTCCATTCCACATAAATTTGTGGCACAGGCATCATGACATTAAAAAATAAAACTTTGATTTTTTTGTTGTTTATTTCATTGCATGTTTGAAAAAAGCACTATACATACCTCGGCGGGAAATATAGGGCTGCCCGCCTCAGACCTATCCGGCTATATGTCTTCGGCCGGTAACCCCTCTTGTCCCGGCCTCTAGTAATGTACTATTATTCAAGTAGGCCTAGCTACAAGCCCTTGAATCGTTGTTTACAAAAGGATTTTAGAGCAATTTATTGATAAAAATTGGACAACATGAAAAAAATACATTAGTAAACGAAAGTATAAATAAATGGGTGCGGCTCAGGAGCGTTTCAACCGCCGTTCACGTGTGTTATGAAATTTTAACGTATAAAACTAATATAAAATAACGAATAAATTGTAGTCCTGTACAAATTACATATAGCGTTTATTGGTGAGCTCACAAATCTACGCTTTTTCCACTAGTTTTTTGGTTGACATTTAAGTTTTATTTATAATGAAATTATTAGTATTTCAGATTGGAAATAGATGTCGTTTAATCTTCGGAAGCAAAACCTGAAACACGCTATTAAGTTTTTTTTCTTGTATTGTTTATGCCGATATAATATATTTTGAATGGCGAACAATAAATCCAGAACGTAACCAGTATTGTTTCATTTAAACATGGACGCTTATAATTGTCAAGATCCCATAACACACGGGAACGGCGGCTCAAACGCTCGCTCCTGAGCCGCACCCAAATATAATATTAAAAACACTGAAATTTACAGAAATTTTCTGGGTAGCCCCTTAAAGTCTTTTTACATTACATCGCCAGCAAAACAAAATGATGATCACAAACCATTCACAGACCGCGTTGAGGTTGCTCAGAGAAGGTGGAACTCGAGGTTTTCTCAAGTGAAACCTGACCTTGGCAGCTGGCTCGCGACATGGTTCAAAATATGGCTCTGATTGTTTTGCTGACCGTGGGATGAGGAAATTTCGAAAGCCTCTATTCCTTTTTAAACGACTCCAAAAACAGGATGATTCTCAGTTAGTTGGCTATGTTTATTGCTTTTCTTTTTGGGTTCCGTACCTAAAAGGGTAAAACGGGACCCTATTTCTAAGACTTCGCTGTCTGTCTGTCAGCAGGCTGTTTCTCATGAACCGTGATAGCTAGACAGTTGAAATGTTCACAGATGATGTATTTCTGTTGCCGCTATAACAACAAATACTAAAAATAGTATAATTTTATGTCTGTCTGTCTAAGTCAGTAACCAATATAGAATGATCGAACACTGCGTACATTTTGCTTAGGAGTAGGGCTCTGCTACCATTCGATTTTCATAGATACGGCCATTTGTAGTATAATTTGTACGGAACCCTCGGTTCGCGAGTCCGACTCGGACGTGGCCGGTTTTTTGTGTTTGAAAGATGACTTCATCGATAGTGTTTTTAAATATCAATAAAATCGGTACGTTTGAAAATCGAACAACAATCTATTCACCGATGTAATAAATATAATAACAGTAAATCAATATTGATAAAATAAGTTTTAGCAAAATACATAGGAATATCTGTCAGACCTTTTATCGCTTTTCTTTACAAAATATCAAAATACCGTAAAAACGATTTCAAAAAGTGAGATTAAAATCGGCCAAGAAATACGCATGATATTGGCATTTAAATTACTAATTAGACAGCAATTTGACTGGGGTCCTACATGTACCTTTACGTGATAGTATGCTACGGTGATATAAACTCCATATTAAATTCTGTTTTGCAAGAAAGAGATAGAATGAAATGTTTGATGGATTATATCTTGGTTAGTTTTACAGCTATTCGAAAAATTATTTTTGTCTACTGTTTGTTACATGAATGAACTTTTAATAAAGCAAAAATAAAAATTCATGCATATTCCCTATTGGCATGTGGGCCTTATCCACGCCGCAGCCTGGTGTGCGTGCACGCACACTACGGTATCGCCGACACGGTGCGCCCGCTCCGTCCGCGGCTCACTCTGCACGTCACTCGTGGCGCGGTGACTTCATTTATTTAACATCAAAAGAAACTTATAAGTATAACAATTGTTTGTTGAACGAAAACCACGCGCAGTTTATCTGCCACCAAGAGATCTCTCGCTTACAAAGCGTTATCAGTGCGTTACATTTGTTACCATGAGAATATAAACCCGACCAGGAAAATAAAAAACTTCGCCGTATTGCGGAAAACTATTGGAACTGATTTCTTCAACTGGCAATAGTAACTTTACAGAAGTCATTAAAGCCATCATGGAGTGCATATCGGACCTCTCTGTCAATTACTAGTTTAAAATGTCCATATTATGCGTATTTCTTGGCCGATTTTAATTTCACATTTTGAAATAGTTTTTACGGTATTTTGATATTTAGTTAAGAAAAGCGATAAAAAAATATCATGCTGGTACATTACAAACAAATGCAATTAATTATCTTACAGAATAGCGAGGTAACGTTCAACTACAATCTGGAGTGCGCCGGTATCGAGAAGAAGCGATGTTTGTGCGGAGCGAAGCGGTGTTCCGGGTACATCGGCGCCAAGCCTAAACAGGTACTGTCTTAACTCTCCGTCAGTCATGATGGGAGGACACCGCTCGCAGGGTCGAATTTAGGGTTCTGGTGGCCCTGGGGCCACGAATGAGTGGAGGTGGAGGCCTATTGTTTTTCGTTATTAGTCGTCGAAGCGTCGTAGTAATTTTCAAAATACATTAAACAATTTTCTTGTTTTTAGACACCCCTCACCCGCCCTCCCCAGTACTTCGTTTTTTTTAGCATTACGACCCTGACCGGTCGCGTTTCACACGCCAACGACCGCATTAGATGACAAATTATATGAACTTCTTGCTTAGATTCACTTCGTCCTTATACACATTTTGCATACTTGGGTCAATTCTTCGGTCTTTGTTGTCATGCGGTTACATTTCTTAAGTCAATTACTAAGACTACGATTTAAATGATATAAATGTAACAACCAGCCAACGCACTGGTTAGTGCGTATTACCGGTGATGACCTACGGAGCCGAGACGTGGTCTCTAATATTGGGCCTCTTAAGGAAGCTCAGAGTCACTCAGCGAGCTATGGAAAGGGCTATGCTCGAGATTTCCCTACGAGATCTATTCAGGGATTAGGAGATCTCGAGAAGGTCACCGACATAGCAAACAGGGTTAGCAAACTGAAGTGGCAATGGGCAGGGCACATAGTTCGAAGAACCGATAGCCGTTGGGGCAGAAAGATTCTCGACTGGAGACCGCGTACCGGCAAGCGCAGCGTGGATATGTGGTTGGACGACCTGATTAGGATTGCGGGGACTCGATCGATCGAACTCTTTGTTGATCGCCTAGATTATTAGCATTTGTCTAAGTAACTCTGTCACTATTATTTCCTAAGTTACCAAACAGATTACCAAGAAAAACTCGATGCATCCATAAAACCGAGAGAATTCTAAAATGTTTTTCCTTTTATTAGTTACAGGACGACCAACCAAAGAAAGTAAAACCGCCCGCCAAACGGACATACAAAAGGCGGAAACCAGTCGAAGACTCCCCGACCACCAGCAAAACGAAGACCCCGAAGATCAAAATAAAACCGATCAAGCCTCGAGAGCTCACTGAAATCGAGAAGGACCTCCTCATCATCAAAAATGCCACCAACGGTATGTCCAGTGACTCCGAAGGTAGCAGACTTAGCAGTGTCGATGAGAAAAATCCTAAAGCGTTGAAAAGGAAACGGGTCAGCTTTTCTACTGAAGATATTGCGAAGAAAGCTAAGTTATCTGAGAACTGTGAAGCTGAGAATGTTGCCGAATAGCAGTGCGAACGTCGGAATACGGATGATGACAAAATATTTATTATTTCTCCATGATGTAGATTAATAAAAAATATTGATGACGTATTCTTGTTGCGTAATCAAAAAATAAAAACGATACATTGAGTCAAAATGTCGCGTGACGTCAAGAGCCTCCTCTGCTGCGCTGCGAGCACTCCTAAACTTTAATTATTTAGAAAAACCAAAAAATACGTTTCCAATATTTTTTTAGTATCTAACTGGTGGACTGATTGGAATTTTCATACTCCGTCATCATGCCTCGTTCAACATAGAGATAGGTGAAACCGAATTAGTAGTCTGCATAATATATCCGAATCGGTTTGCTAACCGGTTTGGCTAAACCGATTTCATTTCTTTTTTGTAATGATTTTTGTCTTAGTTACATAGAGAAGTCGCTTTATGTTCATCGATATGATTGTAACCGGTTTGGTCGTCTTTAAGCATAACTCGGTTTGACCCAATTTGCGAAGTCTTGACGTCTCTATATTACCATTAAAATGACAAACGCGACCTGTACTAATAGATCTGTAGCTATACCGATTGTAAAAAATACTACCGGTTTAGATTACTGGAATTAAGTAATCATTACGATTTAGTAGCAATGCAATACTGCCATCTACAAAATTGTAAAGGCCTAATTTCAACATTATCTGATAGTTATTAACGGCTGATTACGCTCACAGAACATGGTGAAATTGATTATCACCACATTACAAACGGGGCATAATTGCCTATAAATTAGAGATATATAGACTATGGATTTTGCCGACTAATAGGCGCTGAGGTGGCCGACTAGTTGGTCTATTCGCCGACTATAAATGTGGCCGGATAGCCGGCGACCAGTCGGCACATCTCTAGTATAAATATATTTATTTTATAAGCAATTAAGCCCCGTTTGTAGTGTTGTAATATGTGAAAATCGTGTTAGTGTAAATCAATGTATGGTGAAATTGGCCCTAAAAATGACACTAGAAAACAATCCTTGTAAATTAAATTTCTGTTGCAAAAACATCGCCATTTGCATGAGTTTTAATTTTGTTTAGTGTCACTTTGATTGTCAAAGAAAACTATTTTTAGGTTAGGCTATAATATGATTTCCAATACTCTGGATAGTACATATAAAATTGCAATGTGTTAGGCAATGTGAAAGTCAAAGATTAACCTATTAGTTATAAACGGAGCAACACAGCACCACGGAGCGTTTTGAATTTAGGAGTTGAAACAAACTTGCAACTTCAACTTGTATGAAATTTGCGCGACGTGAGCTTGTATATTGCAGTAGAAATGCAGTATGTCTTGTTTCGACCTATACGGGGCACGAAGCATAGAAACAAACTAAATGGGAATTTCTCTCGGAATACTTATTGACATGAATTTCCAATTTGGTCCTTGGAAACTAAAACTATACTCCCCTCCAATGTGTTGCTCTTATATAGATCTATACATGCTTCTTTGAAGTATTATTTACGTAATATTAAACGCCTACAAACGTTTTCTATTGTCAGTTTAATTTTGTAAATAATTTGATGAATTTAATGTATATAGTTCAAATTATGTTTGACACATGTATAGATTAAAGGACGTTTTCTTTTGTTACTTTTTGAGTGAATGCTGTGAAGTTTCTTTGTTCTCCTAAAATGTTAAACCACACTTATTCTAATTCGTTACCTGAGGCACAATTTCATGTTGGTTTTTAACGGCTATTTATTCCTGTCAATGAAAACTACTGTTGCCAAAGTTAAGGGTCATTGTAACCACATTGCTCGTAGAACTGACTGACGAGTTGAGTGACACCAAGCTGGACTGATGACGACGTGGGGGCGGTCGTAGTGGCGTTGCTCAGGGAGGCCGATGATTATGAGTGATGAAACCTGTCCAATGGTTGACATTGACAGACTTAATTACCAGAGTATAGTGAAATTGATTATCTCTAACAAAATTCTACGTAACTTTCTTCACACATCCCAGGTAACAAACGTTCCACCGAGACTGAATTTATTGCGACGTCCGAAACGTCTAAAAAATACTAGCGCAAGGTAATTAAATAAATTATATCTAAATTATATGGCGGGGTTATTGCCTAACGAAATTGGCACTTGGTAACGGAATCAACTGTCATAGCCCGTACAAAATCATGTCACTTGATTTTGATTGCGAGCGTCAAACGCGTTAGGCAATACGGGGGCGGGTCGTTTTAAAATAAATGTACAGTCGCGGAATGAAAAGGTTCGTCACTTAAACCTTAATACTAGCACATAGTCGAAATATGACGAACCTTTTCATTCATCGACTATGCATAGTTAAGGGCTTTGATTACTAAATTTAATTGTTTCCTTTGTGTAACGAAAATTACCCATGACTAATTTTCGTTACACAAAGAATACAATTCAAAACTTGTAATAGATTTTTAAATCGACTTTTTTACGTGTAAAAAAAAACCGTACGGCCTGCCTGATGTTTAAGCATTCACCGTAGCCTATTGACGCTTCCTTAAATTCTCTCTGGTGCTACTTACTAACAGTGTTAATGAGAGCGAAGTAAATAGAGAAAATACACTTCAGTTTCTTTTTAAATTAGGACAATTTTGCCAGCGTCAAGGCTTAAAAGCCGAGGTACGGTTTTATATTAAAAATAATAAAGTAATGAGTTGATCCACACCCTTTCATGTCGCTCGTCGAAGATGGACGACATGAATCCAGACGCTTTCTCAAATGTTTAATTGATTATGGCTTTGACGGAACGATGTCTCATCTTAATGTTGGCCGAATTCGAGATGATTGAGTTATTCGGTATTCGCATAAGTGGGTTTGGTGAACGATTGAATTGGACGCTTTTATAATCTATCGTTGAACGACACGATTTCATCGTCATGGTAATGCAGGTGATCTAAATATATGAAATTGTATGCTGTCGCTTTTATATCCGTTTACGATAATGCCGTTACCGTGGACGGGATAATAGAAGTTTTATCGACAAAATCGTGTTTCAACGGAAATTATAAAGGTGGCTATTATATGGTAAACTGCCTTCGTAGCATATCTATAGTTTAGCTTTAGTATGTACATTTTATCAATAAACAGTTAAACAAAATCATGAAACATTATTTTTATTTAAACCGTAAAAATGAAGACTATTCTAATGTCTCTGCCAACAATGCCAAGCCAAGGTCTCAAATTTAATTTTTGTTTTTCCGGGTTGAATCCATGAGCACAATGGTTTGCTCCTTGTTCTTGGATGTTTTCTATCCAGCCAGCTACCGAATCTGGCTACGAGATGGGACTAAAGGAAATTATTAAAACAGTCCCCTGTTGAAATGTCAAACCCGCGCTAAAGTTTCGTTTTGGCGCGAATTAATTAATAATAATAATCATTTATTTTCAGATAACAAAGATCCATTTGTGTTAGTAGCATGACTGAAAAACTAAATGTTAGTAGGCATTTCGGAAACAAATGAAATACACACGCTTGTCAACTAAAATATCGTGTCATACTTTCTAGCGGTGACATGGTATCGTACGGAATTCAAACTCGTATGAAAAAAATTTACCAAATTGTACACTAATGAAAAAAAATGTACTGTCATTTTTACATGAAAACTTAATCAAACAAAATCGTTTAAATATTTAACAGATTAGCGAAACAGATATGGCTACATACTAGATAATCAATTATTTTAAAATTGTCGTTATGAACAGTCTTCAAATAGTAAAAAAAAGGCTTACCAGTGGACTGTTTTCACTAACGGCCGAGACGCGTGGTTCACAAGCAAACGCAGTCGTAGCCAGGGCTTGTAATCTGGTTTATTTTCCAGACCGTAACCGGTATTCACACTCTGAAAGCCTAACCCATAATAAAGGTTACGCTCGCAAGGACATCACTCTAACCAGTTAATATCTCGGAGCGCAAAACAGGGAGCAAAATCCATTTCCCGGTAAGCAGAGATGGGCAAAATGTAATCGACTAACGATTAACGATTAAGTTTAACAGAATTAATTGCGACTAACGATTGAAAACGACGACTGATCAATCTTAGTTGTATAGAGTGCAACTAGTTTAGTTGCAACTAAATTAGTTGCCGATTGATTTTAGACAACTAAATTTTGTAATCGACTAATTAGTTACACTAATTTTCCGCGATTAATGTTAGAAGCAAATTGAACGGTAAACCTCGGTATGGCTTAACGGATGTATAAAAATAAAATAATATTTTCTTCTGTTTCCGCGATTATTACTCATTGAAATAAAACAATTTAACGGATTATATCGCGTATATTATCTCATTTTAGTTCCCGACGTTTCGGAAGCTTTCCAGCTTTCCATGGTCACGGGAGGACTAAAATGAGATAATATACGCGATACAATCCGTTAAATTGTTTTATTTCAATGAAAAATAAAATAGTCAAGATATTTTGACCATTTCCATGGCGTGAGATTTCTGGGCTAACTATTATTCTTTTTTTTCTTAATACCAACCGAATGATCTTAAATTGTGTAGTAATACACGTTTAGTTTGACAAAAACCGGCCAAAGCATGTCGGACCATGCTCAAGGTAGGGTTCCGCAGCCGTTTAAACAAAAAAATGCACTACGGATGAATAAAACACAATATGAAAAAAAACACTAACAAAAGAGCGTATCTCCCCGGCACTTACGTCCTTTTGCTGAAAAGCGCAGTTTTTTGGAAATAACTTAAAAACGGCATGTCCGATCATGTTGAAAACAATGTTCGTTATAAATATTTATTAAGCTTTATATTTGTAATTTTTGACATATTTTTGAACATACCGTCTAAGAAATAGAGGGGGGGGAACACAAATTTTGCTACTTATGGAGCGAAATTTTCCGAAAATATTCAGTAAATGAAAAAAAATTTTTAGAAACATTATAGTGTTTTTAGAAGGTCTGTCGAATGATGTGCCACAAATTGATATTTGCTGAAAAATTTTTTGTTAGTTTCGGTTACATGTATGGAGTGCCCCCCCTAGAAATATATATATTTTTTATTTTACTATCAAACTAAGTAGCGGCTTACACAAGGCATCTATGTTTTAAATTTCATTAGTACACGTCTTATAGTTTTTGAGTAAAATGCCTGTGACATACGGAAGGTCGGAAGGACATGAAGTTTTGTCCGTTTTTGCCATTTTGGCTACGGAACCCTCAAAATGAATTTGAAATTGGATTAAGTTTCTCTTATCTAACTGGGTACTGTGTGCATTAGTAAGATAAAACTTAAGAAAACACAATTATATAAATAAAACTTTGTATAAGTACCTATTCAATATAAATGCAACCAATAATGTATTTAGTTCTTGCAATCGTAGTTACATATTGCCAGTTAAATAAAAAAATGCAAAAACGATCGACTACGTAGTTTTAATATCAATTAACCGTGAAATTTAGTCGATTAAAACTAAAACTAATTTAATTGTTAGTCGAACATTCTCGCAACTAATTTAATCGCAACTAAAACAATCGCGATTAAAAAATTACGATTGATATTTTTAATCGATTTATTAGTTAATTAAAAAAATAATCGATTGATGCCCATCTCTGCCGGTAAGAGAGCGGTTCCTCCGTGTGAGCGGAGTCTAGGGTGATAACCGCTCGCTTATTTACCGGTAAGAAAGCGGTTCCTCCGTGTGAGCGGAGTCTAGGGTGATAACCGCTCGCTTATTTACCGGTGAGCGGTTCCTCCGTGTGAGCGGAGTCTAGGGTGATAACCGCTCGCTTAAACAGGATTGGTTTGCTTGCTATGGTATTATATTAATTTTTTTATGTAGTTGACTGTCGTTTGCCACTATCGGTGCGACAGCGGTCATTGATCCCTTATCCGAACACTGAGTAACCGGTTAGAGAGCGCTTCGAAATAAAGTTCCCAAATCAATTCGTCCGAAAACCTAAATAATGAACCGGTATAACTTAAATAAATACCGGTTTATTTGTAACCGGTTAGAAAGCCCTGCCTCCCTATTGCCTAACCCGTTTGACGGTCGGAATCAGAATAGAGTGTCATGATTTTGTATGGGCTATGACAGTTGATTCCGATACCAATTGTCAAAATTTCGTTAAGCAATAACCCCTCGGCCCCCGTATTGCCTAACGCGTTTGACGCTCGCAATCGGAATAAAGTGTCATGATTTTGTATGGGCTATGACAGTTGATTCGGATACAAAGTGTCAAAATGACGTTAGGCAATAACCCCGCGGGTCGTAGCACTAACAAAATAGTGGTGCCAGGTTGGCTTTATAACCGAACAAATTTCACTCCGGTTACGTTCCGTTCCACAATCTTAATTATTTGGCGCCAAAACGAAATTTGACTTTTCCATCTTGACGCGGGTTTGACATTTCAACAGGGGACTGTTTTAATAATTTGAGGAGAACATTCGCACCTAATGTATTTTGATTAAATTTCTGTTGTGAAATTATAATTATGACATATAAAGATGCTTAAGTTTTTTTTATGTGCTTAATTTTTTTTTTCAGTTTTCAATGTAAAAAAAAATGGTCATAAAGTTTGTAATTCTGGAGAAGGGATGCACCAGGGGACTGTGTTTTGAGGTGTTTGAGGTTCATTTATTCAAATATTAGATTATTAAATTACTCAAATGGCCTGTCAAGAATACCTTAATAATATGTCGTTAGTGATACATATTATTTGCTTGGGACAGCGATTTTCCATACAGTGAAGAAACACCCAGGTGTCAAGTATAAGCCGCTACTTAATTTGATAGTTAAATAACAAAAAATCTAGGGGGCACTCTTAACTTCACTTTGAGGTTTCTAAAAAAATAATTGTTTTACATGAATATTTTCAGAAAAAAACAATTTCAAAGTAGCATAAATTGTCGAAATTGGGTGCTATGTAATTACTAAGTACCCTATAAAGACATAAAAACAATATAGTAACCAACCTAGATCGAAGAATGGTAAATCTTACATGGCAGTGGATGGACAGGACACATTGAACACATTAGCTGGGACGATGAGTTGTTGAGTGATGACCGCGCCCCGGAAGACGCAGCTTGGGTAGGCCACTAGTACTCTAACTACACACTACGCTACTCGTGGAGTCCGCTGGATGCGGGTGGCACAGGACCGATCATGGTGGCGTTCTATGGGGAGGCCTATGTCCAGCAGTGGTTATTTTTTTGTTGATAAGGCACAAAAATTAAAACATACCTAAAACCTAAAAATATCTAAGTTTCGTTTCCGCAGTAAAGCAAACAGCTTGACGGCGCACCTCTTTTTTCTATAGCGCATACTTTGGGAACCCCTGCCATAGAGTAGGTACTCTACTCTTAGTTCATAAAAATAAAGACTTTGTTTCTTCATTTATCTTTAATCAAAGCAACCGCAATCTGAGACACTTAAATCACTAATATCACTTGCACCACTTGAACATACGCCAACATCGTCAATGTCTCCAATCGCCCCAACATCCCCGTCAACAACCGCACTATTCCCAACCACATTTCTAGCCCCACTGTTCAAATTCGCCCCAGGGTTCACATTCACCCCAGCGTTCCCAGTCACCCCACTATCCTGGTTATCCTCGCAACAGCCACAGAAGCACTTATTGCAGCAATTCCCACATCCGTCATAGAAAGAATCCAGACAATTCTCAAGAAATTTGCAGAAGTACATGCAACAGTCAAGAATGCATCCACAGTGCAAATACCAGAATAACGTATCGTCTGTACATTCTAAACAACAATCTCGCTTTCTTCTTCGTTCTGTCTCTCTCGGTTCTTCAATCGGAGCCTCTTTGATTGAAGAAGGTTGCTGCGTTACTGCTTCTTCATACGATGGAGGTTTATCATCCAATCGAGAGACAGGTTGTGACGTCACAATCGTGTTAGACATTTGTTTTTATTTTCGTTATGGCTGATTTTCAGCGTCAAACTTTGTATGTCAAAATTTCGACTCGTTTTTGATTTGCCAGCGGTCGAGTTAACTTTCTAATTTGAATTTATATATAATATTATCTAAACGTAGTTCAATAATAATGATAGAGTAGGTCGGGTCCACCAAAAAACTTCACGAGAAGCGCGGGACGGATTAATACGCTATAGTACTGTAAATGCGTATATTTGTACGTTTTAACGATTAGATAAGAGTACATTATCAACCAGTAATCAGATGGCTTTTCGATCGATATTAATGAAGCATTCGACGCTTGAAAGATTATAACTCAATGACTATAAAATTCCGTTTATCCCATTTCTCCTTCCAAGCGCCGATATGATAGTACCTACCAGTGGCGTGGCGTCCATGTAAGCCGATTCCATAAATCCCGATAAGGGCAAATATTTATGAGATGTGCATAAATTGGATGTTTTCTATTATATTATATCGTGTATTTAAATATATCGTCGTCTAGTACCCATAGCACAAGCCTTATTGAGCTTACCTTGGGACTAGTTCGAGTTGTGTAAAATTGTCCTGTAATATTTATTTATTTATAGATATATACAGCAAATCATAAACACATGATACTTACCCACGCGGCAGTGGGCGGGGCACATTGCTCGTAGAACTGATGGTCGCTGGAGCAGAAAGATTATTTTTACAGGATACATACGCATTGCTCGATTATAAATCATCTATCTGTCTGTCAGCCACTGACGTCCACTGATGAACATAGGCCTCATAACTTCAAACCTTCAAGGAAAGAGCGTAATAATCTGAAAGACCGGCAACGCACTTGTATCTGGTGTTGCAGGTGTCTACGGGCGATGGTGATCGCTTACCATCAGGCAATCCGGCTTCTCGTTTGCTCAATATAACAAAAAAAAATGCGCCACAGAGTGCGATCCTGCGCAGACTGCATTCACCGACTCCCCGCTACCTTCACGACGTCATCCGTCCACTTAATCGCAGCCCATTCCACGCTGCGTTTGCCTATGAGCGGTCACCGCCCCAGGACTTTACTGCTCCAACGGCCATCCGTTCTCCGAACTACATGGTCCTCCTATTGCCACTACAACCATGCAATCCTCAGGTCTTGTAACCGGTTACAAATAAACCGGTATTTATTTAGGTCATACCGGTTAATTATTTAAGTTGCATTCGGACGAATTGATTTGGGAACTTTATTTCGAAGCGCTCCCTAACCGGTTACTCCGTGTTCGGTACACGATCAATGACCGCTGTCGCGCCGATTAGTTACACAACAACAGTCAACTACATGAAAAATTGAATATAATACCATAGCAAGCAAACCAATTTTGTCCAAGCCAGCGGTTATTCACCCTAGATTCGCTCCCTGTTTCGCGCTCCGAGATATTACCCGGTTAGAGCGATGTTCTCGCGAGCGTCACCTTTATTATATATACCAGAGTGTGGCTTTAACTGGTACGGAAAATTAACCGGGTTACAAGCCCTGGGCAATCCTACGAGCTATTTCTATTAAGTTTGGTTATTCTAAGGATATCCTCATTTCTGATTTTATCACGCTGATAAACTCCGAGCTTAGCGTTTTCCATTGCACGTTGCGTGACCCTGAGCCGCCATATAAGTCCCATGGTAAACGACAATGTCTCAGTTCCGTAGATCATCACCCGCAACACGCAGAATTGCTCGTTTAACCCGGTACAGTTTAACCAGTTTGAACTAACTTACTTCGCACACATAATAACGTCCATAAGTCATACATCCTTCTAAGTAACTGTGACTCATTGTAAAAGTCGGTAAACAATCAAAATATGTGCGATACGCGGATATCATTTGAGATTAATGTTAATCTTTTATTTTAATTAAATTCCAATCTGAATACCTAATAATTAAGATATTCATTTCAAATTATCGCTATCGGCACTCATCCATCTAATCTACTACTAGGGTTGCCAGGAGTCCGGATAAAGCCGGACACAGCAGGCTTTATAGTTGCGTGTCCGACCAAATCAGACGGTGTCCGGCATGTCCGGCTTTTGTTAGGCTTTTTAAATTGTTTGTACCTAGTAAAAAATGTTTGCTACACCCGACAAGGGTCCTTGTAACTAGACGTAAGTCTGTAACTTTCTTGCAATAAATATCTTATCCTATATGATAAAACAACCTTGTTTTACTTTTAAAAATAATTGTCGTGTTATACTAAGAATAAAACTTTAAGGGTGCCTGGCTTTATTCCCCAAATGTCGTGCTAAACGGGCTGGTCTGGCCGGCTTTTCGCCGGCAAGTATTATCTTTATTTCGCTGCAATTTTAAGACCTGGCAATCCTGTCTACACGAGTAATATGAGTCTAGTATGACCTCATGTTTTCAAGTACTGAGGGCCTACTACGAAACCCGAAAACGAAGTTCGTAACGTGCTGTCCCTCTCGCTCTCATGTTATACTGTATTTGACTGAGCGGGATGGCGCCATACGAACTTCGTTTTTCGAATTTCGGAGTAGCCCCTCTGCACTATGCACTTGAAAACATGATACATTTTTATGAAAAAACACGTATTACATTCTGGCCATCAAGTGTTCCTCTGCTCCTATTTAAAAAAATAAAACTAAAACACGCAACAGTTTAAAGATTTAAATATGGAATATCTACCCGCCATCGCTAAAGAAAAAGAAACGGATTTTCACATTGTAACCTATCAGCCACATCACAGTGATGTTATAGTGAACGAACCTACGACAAAAGCATCGCCGAAATGTTGTTCTTGCTCTGCTGAAGACTGTTTACAAGGTGTCAACTGTTTATTGTGTTGCAACGTGACTATTCAGTGCTGTGCTTTAATGTTGAATGTTTGTGGTTCAAATTAGATAAAAATCATCAGTCCCTATTGGAAAGAACATCTATACAATTATCATTACGTACGTTTTAAGAGAAACCCATTTAAAAAATCGGCTACAGTATTGTGTACGAAATTGACAACAAAAGTCATTATAATCATGTAATTTTTCTTACAATTACAATTTCTTTAACAGTTATTTTAATCATTCATTTCATCGTCTGTCTGATCGGTCTGTCAGCTCGCCATCGGTGTGATAGCGTAACAGAAATTATGATAAATACTTTGTATCTATTATACCTAATTACCCGTTATCTACCGTCCTACCTAGAAGTAATCAAGCCGTATTAAACTTTTGTTGTTTAAGACACGATATCATTAACCAGATAACGAAGGTAAATCATCGGTTCTTAAACAAGATATTAGTTTTAAGCTCATCGAAACCTACAATTGAATATAATTGGCAGGTGCAAGGTCACTCGGCCGACGCACTGATGAATATGTAGCTACTCCGCTATAGAGAAGTAACGGGAATTGCTACCAAGGACGTTCATTCATTCGTTTTGAAGAACTAAGCAAAGTAAATAACGCGTGTATTGTTCTTATTTAGTACCTACTATACTAGCGATCCAAATCGATATTATGTGCCATTCTTGGAGACTTCATTTCGGTAATACGCCGTATAATTTAATACAAAGCTTTTGTTAAAGTTTTATTAAAGTTTGATAACAAAAATGGAACTCAAAGAATGCAATTCGAGTGTCACAGATACAAAAGAAGATGACATCATAGAGTGTTTTAATGCAGAAAAGGGCGCTAATAGTGATGTGACTAAGTCAGAGCGAGTTTCGGTAACAGTGGAAAATAAAAACGTCATCCTAAGCGATATTGTAAAGGAAGAATTAAATGAAGGTGATAGTGATATGAAAAATCAAACGGAGGGATGTGGATTACTTACGGTGCAGGAAAATAATAATGACATCATCACGAATGTAAAAGATTTTAATAATGGCGGCGTTGGTAGTGTTGTGACTAACCAACCGCGGGAACGCGCGGTGCTCGAAAGTAGTGATGTGCCTAATAAATGTTGTAGGGACCGTTGTGATTGTCGATGTACTGATATTGCCTGCTTTCAAACTTCTCAAGCGTGTGCGGAATGTTTAGTTCTGGTGCTGTGTGTACAAATTTGTATGAACTTCCTTCAATTTTGTTTTTAATTTAAAATCCTATTTACATTTTTCTATCAAATAGAAGTACGGTTAGTTGAGGACAAAATGGAACCCTGACCTGCTGTGGAACTGCTTGTCGAATTATTCAATGTTAGAATTATACTGTGACTTAATAATAGAATTTGATTATTTTATTATGACACTAGAAGATGCCCGCAACTTCGTTCGCGGAAAAGAAAAAGTCATAACCCTTCGTTTTTTCTTTAGCGTAGTCGGGTAAATGCAATGTGCAAATCATGCCTATTATAACACCCTTTTTTTGTCCGTTCGTTTTGAAAGAGCTCTACTTTAGTAAGATTTTAATGCCATTGAACGACATTTTTGTCTATTTATGTGGCATATTTTTTCAAGGTGACAGTCGATTCTGTTTTTCCTAAGGTTCAAATGACTATATGGGACTAAGATTAAATACAAATAGAGTAGGTAGTAAAAGTCAGAAATTATAGTTAAAGTTGGGAATCCTACTAAGCGCTGAAAACGCTCCATACTAATTGCTAATTGCGGGCGTACCAAATTTATACAGAAAATAAGCACTTAGGCTTTTGGGTCGTGAATAACTGAGTTGAACTACATGGTTACCGTAGTTATTTTTTAAAGGATTTTGAAAAATCTTTAAATTTATGTGATTTTGTATTTTTGAAGTTTTGTATTTCGAATTCATTAAAAAAAATCGATTTCTGAGTTCATGATTCATCAATTGGTATTTTTGGGTGTATATAAAAAAATATAAATTCAAAATAAATATGGTTGAAATTCATACGGTTAAAATGCATAAATTCAAAATACATAACGTATCAAAATATATAAAATCAATTGACATAAGATCTTAATTCATAAGCTTGGACTGCATAATGTTCAAAATGTATGTAAGCATATGCATTTTATAAGTATGTATCTTGAACATTATGGACAACACACCTTATACATTTTGATTGTTATACACTTCAACTATTATATTTTCTGATTTTATATATTTAGAACTTATACATTATACGCTTATGCATTTTGAATTTATGTTTTTTGATATACACCCGTATTTTTTTAACATGTGGCTGTAAAATTTCATAGACGTCGTCATTTCCATTCTTCGATGCCTGGTTTTTACTTAATTTCTGAAAAAGAAACTTACCTACTCCTTGTATTAAAAATTTTTTTTAAGGTTAATTTGTATTTATTCTACTCAAAACAATATTGGGGCTACTTTTGCGCGGAGAATTTCTGTTCAGTTTTTGTGGTTCAAATTATCTAATTTTAGCTGGAAAGTACCTATGTAAAATAAATTTTACCAATTAATATATATTTTAACGATATGACCAAAAATTGTAGTGACCCCTATATTGTTTTGAGCAGTAAACATTTTATTACTTACTAGCTTCTGCCCGCGACTTCGTCCGCCTTAAATTCGTTTATCGCGGAAAAAGGGTATTTTTCCGGGATAAAAAGTAGCCTATGTCCTTCCCCGGGACTCACACTATCTCCATACCAAATTTCATCCAAATCGGTTCAGCGGTTTAAGCGTGAAGAGGTAACAGACAGACAGACAGACACACTTTCGCATTTATAATATTAGTATGGATTTACAAAGTAAATAAATATGTCATAGCATACGATTCCTCATGTTTTTTCCTTATAATATGGCATTTCTGGTACAACGAAATTTCCAAATATAATAATTTTAACAACACATCTTGTTACAACAATTCAGAAGGGTTATTTCGCTCAGTTCCCAATTTGAAGTTCATATATCACTATTCTCTCTCACGTTAATCTATATTTGAGTGAGCCAGACGGTATGATAAACTTTCGGAGCAACCGTTTAGCTTCGTTTTCGAGATGTCAAAATGCTAAGAGTATAGAGTGTACAAAACTAAGAAGAACAATCTCTATACTGCGTTTTTTTAGCATTAGAAAAAGGAGAAACAATCTTAACGTGTCTTTTTATTGTAAAACACCTTCGAAAATTAATTCCCAGCGAATATGTAAGAATTATACAGCAAGGATGGTAATTTACATTATTTTAGTTTCATAAGTAATAGTTAATATTTTTTTAAAGCGTTTTTCTATAAATAAACACATCAAGATTGTTTACCTTATTTCTAATGCTAAAAAAACGTAGTATATATATCTCTAAATCTTAACAAAATCTAAATGTATAATACAAAAAAATTGTATTCTTTTTGCCAATAAAAATTGAAATTGTGTATTGTGCAATATAGTCCGATTTACCCGACATATTTTATTGTAAGTGACCGCCTCGAAAATTTCAGGCGCCTGTAGCCTACTAATAGCAGAGGGGTTACTCCGAAACTCAAAAATCGAAGTTCGTAATTTGCTGTTTCTCTCGCTCTCATCTCATGTTATGCTGTATTTGAGTGAGCGGGATGGCGCCATACGAACTCCGTTTTTCAGATTTCGGAGTAGCCCCTCAGTTTTCTAAGTAACTCTGTCACTATTGTCTCCTGAAAAATGACAAATTTTTTTTGAACAAAAACCAAACATAAATGATACATGACTTAGGGTCCTGAGCTAGGATTCCCTATTTCAAGCTGCGACTGCGCCTGTAGCCTACTAATAGCAGGTTTCTAAGTAACTCTGTCAGTAAGACGATTCTCCTGAGTTACGGGACAGAATATTAAAAAAATTAAAAACTTCATTGAACAAAAACAATACATAAATGATACATGACTTTGGGTCCTGAGTTAGAATTCCCTGTTTTACAGAACCCAGTCGCATCAAGAGTAATTTGATGCAACCATTCGCACAGTATACAAAAAAAAAACAAGTTGATCCACCCAAATACGCACGTTAAACTTTAAAATCAGCTCGATTTTCGTCGGGGGCTAAAAATAGAAATAAAGTAGGATTTTTAATTAGCTGCAGTAAACTGACAGGTGTCAACGTCAATATTTCGTCGTTTAGAATGAATTTTACAAAAGTATACATGAAAATACGTGTAACCGGTGCGTGATATTATGGTAACGGTAAAGATTTCCAATATGGACCATCGATTTAAGAGGGGTTGAGGGGTAGGGAGGGGGGGTGAGAGCTACACCCTGGTACCACCCCCACCCCGCGGAACCGCATAGTTACGGAGATATCCATGGTTGAAGTTTTCGGGTTAAAATAGAGCTATTTAGTTGTAAGCAAGAAATTCACGAGTCCTTATAACATTACCAATGTTTTAAGTGGGATGACCTTGACTTTACCATGGCATGAACTTGAATTTACCATAGAATGACCTTGGATTTATCGGGGGAACGGTAAGCTAAGTCAGATCGTGTGAGGAGAGGGAGGGGGGAGGGAGTGAAAAAAAAAGGACTCCAGCCGGGCTTCGCCCGAAGTCTCGCTTCGTAGCCCCGGTCGCTCGCTTAACGAGGCCTTCGCTCAATACTCCGCTCGCCTTTGACCTCAGCGTCGGACTCCGCGTGGCTCCGGCGCTTCGGGATGACCAGCCCTTCAGCCCTGGTCACGGAGCACGGTCACTCGTGCTCGGCTCCGCACCGTCGGCTTTTTGGTCGCCTTCGGCGACCAGCCTTCGCCGCTACGCCTCGCACGGTTCGCTCGCTCCGTCACGGCGGGTGAGGGCTGGTCCCCCTCCGCGCCTCCGTTTCTTTTATATATACTCTAGGGGTGCTCTGCGTCGGCACGCGTCCTAACCAGCGAGAGCCTTAGATTCGGACTTTCGCAACCTTCGGTTTTTAGTACCTTTGTATATTTCTTAGCAAGCACTTAGGTCACAATTTTATAAGTGGGATGACCTTGAATTTGCCATAGGATGACCTTGAATCATCAATCATAAAATTTTATGAAATACACCTACCATAAACGGAACGTAAAATGACAACTTAGACGTCTATCACGGCAATTAACCAACCTACAAATTTGCAAATGGCGTCATATTCACCAATTTGTATAGAAACTTTAAAAAATTCTATCTCATGAACCGTACATTTCCGCGACCCCAAACTTCGCAAAAAGCTTTCTATTTCTATCTACAAAAAAAATATGAACATCCAAATCGATGGTCCATATTGGAAAGCTTATCCCGTCAGTTTACTCCAGCTAATTAAAAATTCTACTTCACGCGTATAATATAAACATTATTCAACACCTCTACGTTTTTGACGTGTCATCGTCGTCACTCCAAAGATCTCAAGGATAATTTTCTACGGAAAAGGAAATAGAATTTTGATCTGTCGATCAAAATATTGCTTGGATTAGGAACAAAAAACTCATATAATATTTAAATCATTTATTTTATAAATACAAGTAATTCTTTAGATGCCTACAAACTATATATAGAGCACTTTTATTTAATTAATTATAATTATGTACATGGGCACTTGTTCGTCCAGTCTAATCAAAATACGCATTAAATGCAAAAAACAATAAATTACGTACATAAACATACATTGAGAAAATGCATTTACATTAAAAAAAGCTTACGATAATACACTGGAGATCCTGTTTTGAGATAACTTAACTACAATTGGAAACTAAAATATTTTTTATTACAATTGGAAGTCTCTTTTTAATACATATTGTTGGAAAGAGATTTCCATTTGTAATAAAAGTTACAAGCTTTTCTGAAATGAGCCTGATAGCCCGAGTCTGTCACTCGTGCAAAAAGCTGATACTAGGACTAGGTCGGATAAGTATTCCACATTTTCATCTTTTTTATAGTAGCCTGAGATAAAAAATGAATTCGTCATTTGCTCCTATTTCCAGTGTATTATACTACAGAGTGGAAAGTATAAATGGGCCATAAAGGCAGCTATTAAAACCGTTTGCCATAATGTGAAAAAAATACAAGAACTCTTATATAGGTTAATAACCTTATTCTATAGTGAAATTTCATAAAGACATGTCGAAATGTCACATGTTCCCTACAAAATGTATAAAACGTTTATTTTTTTCGATATAGTTTCTTAGTTAATTTGATGCGCAGATACGGAGATGCCGGTTCGAGGGTCTGGAACAGAAGGCGCATCCTGTCCCGGTTAATTTGATTATTTATTAAGGCAATAACGAAATATTATTCTTACTGACTGTACATTCCTTTGACCACTTTGTAAATATAAAATACCGATCTGAATGCAATTTAATAAAATAATTTGTGCTTGACTACAAGGATTCTAGTAGCTGCCTTTACTGGCTCATTTTTGAGTTCCACACTGTATATATAGGCTTCTTGATTTACAAAGATGTTAAAGATTACCCAGTGACGCTAAGTTTGCGCCTCTTTTTTTTGATACGGTACATTACAATTATGTTACGGTAAAGAAATTTGATTCGTGTACCCTTTCGTACTTTGTCATAGTGACATTGATATGGAATCTCTTTCGGCTTTCATATTGATTTTGACTGTGACAATGTACGAAATGGTATATTAATGAGTGACGGGTGCTTTATCTTTAAACTTGTGAACGCCAAAGCCAAAATGCAAGTTGCAACTCACGACGTCAAGCCATCTTGATGTCAAACGAAGTTGAATCTAACGCGGATGCACGTAGGTCGTTATTTCAATTACTGCAATAGGTATGATGACGGGGTATTAATATCAAAATTTTAATTAATCCGTCAGATAATAAAAAAATATTGGACACGTATATTTTGCTTTTTCAAAATAATAAAAAAATACTCAGATAAATCGCATTAAAGTGTAGGAGTGGGGGCTCGTGACGTCACTCCTAATTAAAAGTTGTACTTAGGGGTGACGTCACGTGACATTTTTCGTTTTCGTTTATTTTTCGATTATGTAAAAAAAGAAAATATACGAGTCCAATATTTTTTATTATTCTACAAAACGGACTAATTATTAAAATTTAGTCATCGTCCCCATTCCCGACAGTGAAGTCAGGCACTGACGGGAATTGCTGTCATTGGTACGATTTTCAGTTGACGGGATTGCCGGCTGATGCGATCTAAAAGTTCAACGCGCTTGCAAACTTAGAGTAACCGGGTAGAACACCAAATCCACAAACGATACGTATATTTAATCACCATTGGATCATTTTATATTGTCATGTATTTGTGACAACGCCTACGAAAAAAATAACCACTAAGGCTGCGGCGATGGAAAGGAGAAATCGGATAAGCGACATTTTCGAGACACTGAATTATACACCTTATAAAATGAGTTAAATGGCTATATTACTAAATGCGACCAAGTTGTCGCTTAACCCATCCCTCCTTTCCACCGTCAGCTGTTTTTTTTTTATTTGGGTTTAAAGTGAGTCCGAATTCAATCATTTATACGCGACCCGTTTAAGAGGTTGAAAGGGCCCACAGATTTAAATTTATTTTCAAACATGTTATGTTATAGGGAATGCTTGCTATACAAAAAGGTTTGTCAATTCCTGCAGATAAACCCCAATCGTTTTAATTCTCCAACTACAGCACCCGTTCTTAATACATACGTACTTTAAACTTAAAGCGTTGACACATATAACTGACAATAATGGTTCATAGTAGACAGAACCTCAACTCAAGGTTTAAATGATACATCAAGTTACGCTTGAGAATCAGTCATATATAAGCGCTAGCTGTGACTATTGCCTAAATTAAGCCACCTTTATCATTAATCGACTAATCATTTATGCCATACGTCCGCATGTCATGACTGCGCATTAGCATCTTCAATGAATACTTCAAATAATAGTGTACGCGTACATTCAACAATCGAGCACCTTTTGAACGCGACTCAAGCATTTCTATGAGCGTTCAAGAGAAGCTTTGTCAAAACTAATAGAGGTTTTCACGGTATTTTCGGTTACATTCAAGAGGAAACACACCTGCCAAATAACAGATAATTAAATGAAAAAATCGCGGAATTTCTACTATAATCCGATCATGCCCAAAATAACGTACAACTTTCATATTGCTTATAAATCTAGTGATTGTTACAAGCTGAAAATGGCAGTTTAAAAGTTTAAATCTGTTTTTTATTTTATTTTACAATGGGTTGTCGGCTATAGCCGACGTATATTTTTGTACGTAGAATTATCTTATTATGAATGTCAATTTTTATTCGTTTTCACTGCAATGTGTTTACTTTTTTTTCTAATCCGTTAAAGCACCAATCTAGATTGCGATTACATGAAACATTGTAATCTTATCAGACTATCGAAGTATTGATAATCGTAAAAATGCACAAACATAACCGCATGGCATATAATATTCCTCATTACTGTGTTTACTGTTATTTGGGATGGTCGCTTTAAGTGTTATCACGCACGTAACAGGGCCCTTTAAAAAAATTCACTTAACCCTAGCCTTTTTCGCTTTAAGACATTTTATGTAATTTCTACTCAGAATCACGAGCTGTATCACTCCTAATAGGAGAAAAAGCGTTCTAAACTTCATAAAAACATTTGCGTTATCGTAAAAAATATATAAAAACACTTTTTTATCTTATTAAGATCGAGAGCTCGTCATGAAAGAGTCACCTAACGAGAAAAAGTGGATAATCGTTTTTTTTGGAAAGTAATTCTGGAGAATGAATATAATTTGAATCTGCAGAATGTGATAGGTTAAAGGCCGAGCTACACCGAATGCGTGTGCGTGACATGAACGTAGACTTGCGCGTTGTAAAGTACGAATACGCACACGTTACGCACACGTCACGCAACCGCTGTGTCATCTCTTATGAGTATTCGTACTTTACAACGCGCACGCCACGCACACGTCTACGTGCACGTCACGCACACGCAACCGGTATAGCTCGGCCTTAATTTCGCACAACTAGGCTACTCTCTGCTTCAATAGATTCGCAGTCTTACGGCACTGGTACACAGGAAAAAAATTGTCATGCTAATATTATGTCGGGAACGCTGTACATAGGAACTTCAAAACACAATATTACGTTCCAGTATTTTAACTAGAAAAACTATCGTGAGAATCAGACATTTTCGTTACATTAGCGGTAACTCACATTGTAAAAGCAGAGTACTACTTGATAAGTTTCGGTCCATTACGAGGACCTTAGTCATGAGCGATGAGTACTGTCAAGATTGTAAGTTTCTATATATGTACAACCTTCACGCTACGAATCTGAGACGAGTTAGGTAAGTTATTAAAAGTATATTTCGACGGCGGTAAACGTAGTAACTACCAATGGATTCAGTTGGCGGTTACTACGTTTCCGCTTTTCGCCGTCGAATTTTAAAATATTGTCGAACATCACTCGTCTCACCTGTCACTGTTAAATTAATTATTTTTAAAACCATGCCCGACGAATAAACAGCTCTTTACGATCCCATATTTTCTTGGAGCAGCGTAGCTCCGACAGTACTCTGTTTTTACAACGTGATTAACCGCTAATGTAATCTACGTAGGTTCCAGTATCCTTAACTTATTATAAGAAACAGGGGCTGGTTTCCTCCGAAACTTGAAGTTAGTATCGCGCCATCCTGCTTACTTAAACTTAACATAAGAGCCAGAGGGAGGGCACGTTACGAATTTCGAGATTCGGAGTCCTTCAGGAAAGTTGTTCAATAACTAGAGTGCAATGTATGAATAAGGACATAAAGGCGCGTTTCCAAAGTTTGGCACTGTACCTATTACAATTAAAAGTACTATAGGTCTACTGTTTAACTGAGACGACGCCAGCCGTAAGAGAGAGACGGAGGTTTAGCAGGCACAGAGGTTTGTCAACTCCTTTGACTTTTATTTACAACCTAAGGCGCAGGCCACACAGAATGGACATAGGACGAGGACGCTTCGCGCACGGGGCGCAGACGGGGCGAGGGTGCGACTTTTTACAAGCTTTTATTTACTTTCACTTGTCCCGTTGTCCGTCTGTCGGTCTGTAATAAAATCTTGCAAGTTAAATTTCCGATTGAGCTAAAATTTTGCATACTTATGTAAGTTCGGTGTAGATGCAATAGTATGATACCATCGAGCAGATCTGATGATTTAGAAGGAAGGTGGTCATAGGAACTCTGTAATAAAATGATGCAATCCTACCGAGTTTGGGCTCTTTATAATCGTCTCGCTGAGTAGTTGATGGATGTTCAAGGAAAAGTACAGTCAGCGATAAAACTTGTCACAAAATGAAATTTTTGACAGAAATTTATTTAAATTATATAGAAAAGACGGGGCGAAGACGGACGCGTCGCATTCGCGCCCTTTTCAGAAACATGCCGTTACGAAGCAAGCGCGAGCGAGACAGCAGGCATAGCACCCCGCACCCTTCTCCCGCTACCCCGCTGCGCCCGTGTCGCGTCTTTTCTGTGTGTTTTGCAGTAGGGCGCAGACGACGAAGCGACGTCCTCGCCCCGTCTCTTTAGTCTGAAGAGTTACTCCGAATCTTGATTTTCGAAGTTCGTATGGCACCATCCCGCTCGCTCTCATGTTAAACTGGATTTGAGTGAGCGGGATGGCGCCATACGAACTTCTAGTTTTTAAGTAGCCTCTCTGTTTTGCAGCGCGACGCTTCCATACATTTTGTATGAAAATTCTTTAAAGCCTTATTATCCTTATTCAACGTGTCGTCTGTGTGGCCTGCGCCTAAACTGGGTAAGTCTGGCTAAGCCTCTTTAGCGAGTCATTTAATTTTTATACGACTGTTAACTCTTCAGGATTGTAACAAATCGAATTGAACCTAATCTGATAATGGGTTCTACAGGAACTTTCCTAAAATCCTGCAAATATTACGGTTTCAGAATTGTGAGAAATTATTTGATGACTAAAATTACGTTATGACTTTCAATGATTAGGGGTAACAAAGGGATTCGATAATAGACTATTAGATGCCGACTGTACTAACTATTATTATACTATGCCGCAGGCGACGTCTGACGTCTAGTACATAATCCGGTTTCCAACCGGATATCCCATACATCTCAAATTGTGAACATTAAGATTCTCAGAGGTGTGCATTATTTTTTCCTATAGTATAGTTGTTTTATACCGAATTAATTACTGGATATCATTTTTTAAACACTCGACATGACATTTGTACAGTTCACTCGTATGAATACATTTTTACTTTGGTCACATAGATTAGGAAGAAAAAGTAAAAATGTTAGCTGTCAATGTCAAGTTTTATTTTTTAATTGTTATTACTTATCTATGTAGACCAGGGGTCGGCAACCTTTTGAAATTACAATTTACACAATTTCAAAGTTTTTAAAGATTCACATTTTTTTTTCTTGCCGACAATAAATAGTACTTTTTGATAAAAAAAAACTAATCTATAGAGACGCAGCTTCTCATCCAAAGAGCAGCATGTAGCTGGCGAGTCTCAGGTTGCCGACCCCTGACTTAGGCCAAAGCAAGGACCATTAAAACACTTGCCATACTTTGGATCGTGTACCGATCGCAAGGAGATATTCTGTCAAAAACTAGATGGCGCTTAAAAATTAAACATTTAACGATGTTATAATTTAATAAAGAAATATAGTATAGTAACAATTAGTTCGAAAATAGCTAATAATAAATAAATAGTAACATTTAAATACTGTGTCACGCTTGCAAAGTTAAATAATTGTAAAAAATAATTCTTATACATAGATGGCGTTGTACGGTCACGGATTTTAATTAGCGTACCCTTTCGTACCTTGTCATAGTGACATTGATATGGAATGTCTATCGGATTTCATATTGATTTCGACTGTAACAAGATACAAAATTGAATATAAATTAAATTCCTTGACTGTACATATCAAGGAACGGCTTTTTGTATGGAGATGGTCAGTCCTCTTGTTTTATTGGGCCTTGGACCAAAGTAAAAATGTATTCATACGCGGGAACTGTACAAATATCATAACGAGTGTTTAAAAAAATATATCTAAAAAACAATATGATGTTAAAATAAACTGTTTATAGATTCTGAGTTGACATAAACAAATACTTTACGCCTTTGTACAAATGTGTTACTTTACTACTTTCTTTGTTTTATTGTTTTTATGTACAATAAAGTGTTTACAATACAATACAATACTATCGGAAAAAATGCACACCTCTTAGTAACTTAAAAAGAGTCCCCGGCAAGCTCGGCCGAATTTAACCTTCCCATACAAACGGAGTGTCGTTCTCATTTTAAAACTACGGGTTGGATTGTAACGAAACTTTGCATATACAATGACATGGGGTATACCAAGGCCTGCAATTAATTTATATGGCTCCAATTTATAAAATAAACGAAATGCAGCAAAAACAAGTTCTGTACGAATAATTTAAATTCGCTGTATTTTTTTGACTATGGTATGAAGCTACATAAACTAATTACAGGCCTGCATACACCTTAACTTATTCTAAGTACAAAGTTTTAGAGCAAACACGCTAGTCGTTTTAAAATGAGAGCGTAACTACGTTTGTATGGAGAACCGAGCTTGCTGGGAACTCTTAATGTCCCCAAATACGCGTAGTATCAGTGCCAAACTTTCCTATAATCCCGCATTAAAACATTCACAATAGAAACGACAACATAAACGCTCGCCTACCGTCATTCCTTAGGAGTCCCCGGAGCACTATCCTCTGCTTTCCTCTTGCTAGCATGATGCTTCCTATCGGGCTTATACTTCTCCCATTTCTTGTGGTTCAGGGTATCAAAGTCCTCACAATACTGGGCAATGTCCCGGAGATAGGCGGATAGGTGTAGGAGTTCCCGGTCTCTGTCTCGGTTGAGATGGGCTTGCCGGAACGGTCGGATCTTGAGACCACTCTTCGGGTTCATGATGAAGTTTCTCCGAATGTCATCGAACATTATTGTGTTTTTTGAGCTGTATTGCGGGTATTTGCCCCATATAACTCCTAAAGGCTTCACCTGTAAAGGACATATAAAAAAGATTAGTTACTTCATTCATAAGTTTGACGTGCAAATAACTCATAAGAAGAGGTTAACAATATTCTTATACTAGAAGGCGCCCGCAACTTCATTCGCGGAGACAAAGTCATAACTCCATTTTTTTCTTCAGAATAGTCGGAAAAAAGTATCCTATGACCATCTGGAGATACCCAGCTACCCATATACCAAAAATTGTTGAAATCCGTTTAGCCGATTTAGCGTGATGAAGCCGCAACAACACATACAAACATAGAAAAAACAAAAAAAAGAAATTTTCGTTTTCAGTTTTTTTTAAATATCTTCAATGTACAGACATTTCACTTTAACAACTTTATAACAGTAAAGAAATAAAAAATCAATAGGTTAACAAGTCATTGAAGAACCAAACCAGTAAACACCGAAGCGTCTAGGAAACTTGATAATTTTCAAACGGCTGTTGCGATTATCGTGAACCATAGCTAAGAAAATTCTCGATGAGGTAACCTTTCAAACTAAATGAAAATCAAGAGCTCTCTCTCAATTCAAGAGCTACGGTGCCACAAACCGACGCACAGACACACGTCAAACTTATAACCACTCATTTTACGTCGGGGTTTAACAGTAGCTATTTTGACGATAGGATTATCATACAAACTTTGGCCATCTGCTTTGACCATCTGAGGGATGAATGTACAATATTACTCAGTGGACGATGCCCATTAGTTGTACAGTCAAAGGCAAAGATAAATATCCACCCAAAGTTCCAAAATATGTTTACATAAACCTTATACCAAAACCGACGAGCATGTATGAAGAGATTAATCAATGTTGAAGCGGCCGTTGTATGCCAGGACCGTAGCAAGTGGAAGGAGGTAGTCTCTGCCTACCCCGTTGGGAAAAAGGCGGGATTATATGTATGTATGTATGTATAAACCTTATTGCCATATTAATAAGACCTGTATACATATTTTTGAAACTTTGTGGTGAATACATATTGGTGCCCTTGACTATACCTACATCAATGGTGCCATACTTGGGAGTGATCATGGCCAAGTAATCGAAGTAGGACGTGATCTTGTAGTCCTAATAGATACTCCGAACAGCGACATCTTCTCGATCCACTTCTTAATACCCTCGGCAGATCATCATAAGTCGGAAATGGGAGTGCCTATTTACCTAAACTTCGCGGGTGGAAGTAATTAAGATTGGTTAACCAACAAAAATAATGAATTTGTATAGAATGTGGGATTTCCCGGATGATTAATACTGAACACTTTTGCAATCGGGCAAAATTTTGAAGAATACCCCAGAAACCGACAGAACTCGCCAGGCGGGCTTCGACGTGCAACGCAATGCCGCACGCCGCGTGCCCGCTACGCTAGGCGGGCACTAGGTGGACGCTCAGGGCTGTGCCAAGTAACTGTCGAATACGTGAATAAAATTAAAGAATTTTTATTTCTTAATCGCATTAGGTGAAGTAAAAACACACTACCTGTATATTTAAAAATCAACTGTACCTACTTTTCGACGACATAATAATCAGAAGTATTAAAACCTTTCTGTTAGTGTTAGCCCTGTGGTGGCGAAGATGCAATGTGTGCCCGCGAGGCGGGGTCTTTGGCGTGACGTGATGGTTTACAGCTACTGTCCGCTTGGTGGGCTTAGCCGGCATCTGAGCAAACATTACGAGTGCCTACCAGGACATTACACAGATGTGGCCAACAGCTTAGTGCCCTAAAAGGGATGTGGCATTGTTAGTGACGTTAGACGCAGTTCCGCTAATGTGGCCACAGGTTTTATTGTCCACTAGTTAACGTGTAGTTTTCCACATTAACGTTAACGCAGGTGGAGCAGTAGCACTAGTAATCATTAACTAATCCGGGATATCCTGCGTTTAATAAAAATCATTAATTTATTTTTGGTGGTTATAAACTAACTGCGCTGGCTCAGCGACCCAAAATGAGTCTTGGCCTCCGACACAAGAGTATGCCACTTTACCCGATCCTGCGCAATCTCTCGCCAATTAATGGCTCCGAGCTCACGCAGATCCGCCTCCACCAGATCTATCCAGCGGTACTTAGGTCGACCGACTGGGCGTCGTCCAGTTGGTCAACCCAGGTACTCTTTATTACAGATTGCTCTTTTCACCTGCCAATCCTCTATCATTCGCTGAAGGTGGCCAAGCCAGCGAAGACGATGGCCTTGGTCACTTTTATTATTTAGTGGTTATAACCAACCTTCATTATTAAGTCCTATTCTGACCTCTATATATCATAGCCTGGTGAGTACTTACCACTATTGCTGCCAGTGACCAACCAGATCGCTATGTCAGTTTTATTAGTACTTACATCTATGGTGCCATACTTGGCAGTATGCACCGTGATCATGGCCAAGTAGTCCAGGTAGAACATGATCTTGTAGTCCTGATGTGTCAACACCCCAAGCAGCCTCATCTACTCCTCGATGCACTATTGCTGCCAGAGACCAACCAGATCTCTATGTTAGTCTTATAAGTACTTACATCAATGGTGCCATACTTGGCAGTATGCACTGTGATCATGGCCAAGTAGTCCAGGTAGAACATGATCTTGTAGTCCTGATGTGTAGACACCCCAAGCAGCCTCATCTTCTCCTCAATCCACTTCATCCCGGTGGCAGACCAGATCACAATGTCGTAGTCTTCGTACGCCGATGTGAGGAACTCATGGAGGAATGGACGCATTAGTTCATATCCTGGAATCAGTTTAGTGAGATAGTAGCAAATGTAGCAGTCGGGGGTTTTTGATAATTTGTTATTTTACTAAAACGTTTTTAGATTAAAATAAATTACAGTAAAACCAGTCTTAATAGTACTCGGCTGTTTTTGCTGACCCTCTCTCACTGGCACCTGACAGATACTCTATCTCACTCTATACACAATACATTTGTCACTTGTGTTCCAAAGAGACACGAAAATTGCAGAGTATATCGATAAAAAAAAGTTTCTAGCACTAGCTAGATTGCGATAGTCTTTTGTTTTAGGGATCAGAATCGGTATTAATTGAATCTTCTAAAATACACGCTATTTCTGGAATGTATTAAAACTGTATTAGGAGAAGAGAAATTAATCACAAAACACCTGATTCAAGTTCTATAATTTTAATAAAATATACGAAAATCTCGTGTAAAACGAACCGTTATTTCGGTTATTTTGTACGAAACAAATACCGGTTCCGATCCCTGTTTCGAACATTCCGGGCTCTGACTATTGGTATTCTGGTTTCACTGTAGATTAATTCCTACTTGTTACCACCAACCTGTTCCCACCAGTGGTAACTACTGATAATAAAATTCCCAGCTGTTGCCATTAAAGAGATAGGTGCTATTGGAGTTGGTGTGATTTTTAGGGTGTTGAAAATTCGGTTGTAACAGGTGGGAATACACCATAGATTAGAATAAGTTTGAAAAATGCAATTCCTAAAACCAAAGACTGAAATACCTTGCCCTACAATATAGCCAGTATTGAATTTTAGTGTAACCCACACATGCACATTTTTATATTTTAATGCGCTAATTTCAAAATGTAATATCATTATCTTTACCTAAATACCATTAAATAAAATTAGAAAGATATTTCAATTTAAATGAATACGTAATTGTATTTGCCTAAAACTGGCGAAACAACGTTATAAAGACAAAATAAAATATTTAAATATACAATCTTACATAAATTAACATAGTTCCAAACTTAGCGCCATATATATCTGAGAAGCACTTCTGTCTAAACACCATGGGAACGAAAAATAAAATAGAAACGTACATTAGCAAATAGGATCCAAGTTAAGCAAGACATTTCAAAATAAGGACTTAATCTAATCACTAAAGCTGAAATTATGATATTTTGTATTTGATGGTAGGATCCAACCATCAAATCTGCCGTCCTATGTCTAAAACCAAACCAAACTATGTATTGTATGGAGCTCAATGCAAGTTTTTGGTTAACTCTACTTCTTATATTTGGTCTTGCTGGGATTTGAATCCACGGCTTTGTAGACAGCATTACCAATAATAGGCCAAACATATCATTATAAGTGATAAAGTGACATCAGCACATACAAACACAAAAAATCTGTTTAACCATTTTGGCCTTATGAAACTATAACGGCACATACAAACATACAAAAAATGTCTTTATTGATTCAGTGACCTCCAAATGGTCCATTCCATTGCAATAATTATTTGGAAAATATCTTCAATTTAACGATTATAACTTTATAATAGTGTAGATATCCAGGTTACGCAACCAGTGCTATACTGAACGCAAAACGGACTGGCGAGCAAGATCATACTGCTATCTCTTTCATACCTATTAAGACCACGCAAGTGTGAACGAGATAATATTATGTGATCTTGGTTGACAGTTTGTTTTGCGTTGAGTATAGTAATACATGTATATGAGTATAATGGCAAACCTGTCTCAGCGACGGATCTGTGGTCGAACAGTGTGTAGTCTATATCCAAAACGAGCAGCTTCTTATCAGGGCGAGGCTCATTCAAAACATTGATCTTGTAGTCTCGTACTCGCTTGTTTATCTTTGCCAGGTATACCTGGAATTAATGAATAAAAATCAGGGGCCATCATAGGCAAATTAACCTAGTCCCAAACTAAACAAAGCTTACTCTATGGCTACCAGGCTACAATATATATAATACATAGATAAATTGTAATACTTAAATACATAGATAACATCCAAGCACCAGGAAAACACATTCATGGTCATCACACAAGCTACATAAACTAATTACAGGCCTGCATATACCTTAACTTATTCTAAGTACAAAGTTTCAGAGCAAACTATCAAGTTGTTTTAAAATGAGAGTGTAACTATGTTTGTTTGGAGAATCAAGCTTACTGGGGACTCTTAAGGTGTAGATCTATCTACCAGGTTGGAGTCTATTGCCACTTTTTAACATACCTCTTGATTCTCCACATCCACTTCTTCCTCCTCAATGTCCAGGTCATTGACCACATCATCACCTCCCTCTGGCTTTGTCTGGGCACCCTGGATGGCCTCTTCCAGCGACCCCATCATCATAATCTTGAGGTTCGGCTTGAGGTTCAGCTCTGCCAGAGTGTAGTTGTCTGTTGCCACTTTTCCTGTCGATATTATGAAGTTAATGCATTTATCCTATGGTATGCAAAGTGCAGAAGACAGTAGAATCTTGATTATTCACACCCATATTGTAAGTCCACTTACAGCTTACTTTCAGGTGTTTTATATTTCAACAATAATATCAAAATACTGTGTCTTTATGTAAAAAGGTATCGATTTTGTTTGATCTTGTCACAAAAATCCCACATTTCAATTATCCAAATTAGTCTTGATCCCAATAGTTTGGATAATATAAGTTGTACTGTAAAGTAAAATCCTATTATTTTAAACTTCAAGTTCTGTTGTCTAGCACTGATGAGTGCTTCCGCAAACCAAATGTTAAAGTTCAGGTAGACTGAACTGATTCATTTGGTTTGATTAGATCCAACATAAACAATACCCTAGTTACTAGCAATAGCAGCAAGAAACTTACACCTACTTTCTGGATTTGCAAACCATTTTTTCTAAAATAAATGCTTTGGCATGCCATGAAGTGCCATTTGATATTGGCACTTGTGCACAATTTGTCTACAGATATTTGCAAACGAAACATTTGAATGCAAACTTATTGGGTCCCAGAATTTTCAAAAAAGGATTTGTTTATTTTGTACTTTAGTGATATTGTATGAGAGTAGTTTATAGCTTAAGGAGCGTTCCTCTAGAATATCGAGTATATGATGGCCTCATATACTCGATATTCTAGATCTTCTGATACTTCCAATATAATATCAAATCCAATATATTAATTATAATAATTTCATAACTTGACTTTTGCATTGGTAGTGTCTTTTAGAGTTTATTATATTTTCTTAGGGTAGCTGCCATAGCTGTCACATGTCAGACAAACTTCTTTGGTCTGTAAGAACTTTGGTGGTCTGGTCTGCAAACTTTAGTTTCACTTGAACCGATTCTTTTAAATCCGTGGAACATTGAACAACCAAAAATTAAAACTTTCCTTTAAAATTGGAATACCTAATCTACTTACACTACAGAAAGATACTATAAAGTATGTGTGCCACTTTTTAGTGCCTTTGTAAAGTGTAAAATTTTATTTATATAGGTTTAATTTTCATTCTTTAGAGAATAAAGAAAACATGGCATTATCCAGTATAATAATAAATATAAATAAACTGCGGTTTTGTTTTGCCAAAGAGATGCAAAAATGATACAATAAGGTCTCATATTACTCCTAACGCCGTACTCCTGTATGATTCTAAGAATCCACTTAGCCAACAGTTTCGAAAGGAGAGCGTGAAGCAACGTGTTATATAAACCAACCTCTTCCTACTCAAAAATAAGCCGCTAAAACCCTAAATTTACATACTAGCGAAGTTTTCGGCTAAAAATATCATCAGAAACATGCATAATTACCCTGAAACTTGACATTTAGCAATTTTTGTCGGTCCGGCCTCACGCCAGTAGCATTCTCGATCGCGATCTTCAACATCGCTACGGAGTCCGACGGAGAGAACTCCGGAATATCAAACTCCTTTCCATTCCACTTTACAGTCAATTTTAAAGGGCTATCATTAAAATCACACATTTTTTGATGCAGCGAAACACAGAAAATAACGGCAAATATGACACATAAACAAAACAACTTTGACGCTAGTGAAGTACTCTTGACATTGATTTTATTTCTTCACGGTAGTAGTGATGTACACCAGTACTTTAAATTACGATTCATCAATGATTTTGAACAATTTGCAATATATTGCAATGCTATGGCAAAACCAATTATTCCCTTAATGGAAACAATTCTAGAAATATAACCAAATTTTCGTTATATTATAATGAATTAGTAATTCTTAGTCACCACACTTTTTCTTTCCGCAACAATATATTTTTAAGCACTCCATACAATGTAACCGTAACTGAAAAAAATATTTAGCAAACATCGATGAGTGGCACATATTTTTCAGTTCTTTTAAAAAAAAATGTTCTCATTGAACGTGTCCATAACGAACGAATTCATTTCAAAAATTAAAATAATGGCGTCTTCTCTATAATGACGTCACGATATACTAAACAGTGCCATGCCATAAAATATTAAATGTACTTGGATTGCAAATAGTGTATGTGTTTTGATAATTTTGGGATTGTAAATTGAAAAAACTGTGGACGTCCTCTACGAGCTGCCCCAAATTAGATGAAACAAATTTAGGCCACTGTGGTGACGTCACGGCAGAGTAAAGAATTAGTAAGGGGAGTTTAGTCCAATGATTTTTCACCAAAAACTGTCCCAAAAATGGCTGCGGTAACATATAGATACTGTGGGGTTCCTTTCTGTAAAAATACAACCATTAAAACTCCTTCAAAATTATTTCTTCATGTGCCAAAAACGGCAATTCGTAAAAAGTGGCTTCAGTTAGCCCGACGCAATCCCGAAGGTGTGTCGCAAAAATCTACATTATATTTCTGCGAGGATCATTTTGATGTGAGTGTAATTAATTTTATAGTTATGAATTATTTTATAATGTTTTTAGCTACTTATTTAGGGCTTTTCATCCAACCGGTGATATAAATTAGTTTTAGTTTTTAAGTCAAATCCATACTTCCATACTCCATACTAATATTATAAATGCGAAAGTGTGTCTGTCTGTCTGTCTGTTACCTCTTCACGCTTAAACCGCTGAACCGATTTGGATGAAATTTGGTACTGAGATAGTTTTGAGTCCCGGGATAGGCTACTTTTTATCCCGGAAAAATACCCTTATCCGCGATAAACGAATTTAAGGCAAACGAAGTCGCGGGCAGAAGCTAGTATGAAATAATTTAACATACAATTTCAATTAAACCCAGAAAGTACCTATAAAGTTTTTAAAACCAATCAAAACTTTAGTTTTACACTTCAGTGTAAAACACACTGCCTCTGGATTTTCCTTCTATCACAAGTACATGAGAAGAGAATAATTGCTTAACATATTATAATAAAACCATTTGAGTAGAAATCACATCAAATAACCAGTAAATATAATGTTTGTTCTTACAGCTTCCAAATGACATGGAAAACTATATGCAGTACAGTATTATGGGCTCTGTCAGAACAAAGAGAATGAAACCATCTTGCTTGCCTTCTAAATTTGAATGTCAACCGAATCGTGTAAGGTCAAAGGGTAAACCCCGAGCAGCTACATTGAAAAGGCAGCGATCAGCAATTATACAGGAAATACTAGAGGAGTATGATAAAACTGTATCAACAAGCAACTTAGAATTACGAACAGGTAATTTCATTTGGCTTTTACAAGCTTTTATTTAAATAATTTAAATGTGACCAGTATTTATAATATTAAGTAGGTACTAGAGATAATAAAAACCCTGCATTCACAGCTAAAAATGAGGGGAAGCTATCGATACATGGGTCAAACACAGTCACCTTCTGATGATACTAGAATCAAAGCAACTAAATATATAGTTGATTAATTCAGTTGGCATATATTTTCTATCAGTAACCAATAATATTTTTGCTGCCAAAATTCATAACTAAAGCTCACAATTTCTTCACTGTAAATGATATGTAAGATATCTGACTGTCTGTGACTACACATCTGAATATTATTAGTAACCATAATTTTGTTTACATCAACAGTAACCACCAATGAAAAAAGACAACCTAGAAAAAAAGCTCGACTACATAATGAAGTCCCCATTACTCCACAAACCATTGAAGTACCAACAGATCAGTCTTACAGAGAGTGTTATGATGAAGTACCGTCGTACAGTATGCTACAGAACTGTGAACAACAAATGTCTGTTAAAGTGGACTCTCCCTGTGTCTACTATCCGGAGGAAGACACAGTATTTGTCAAAATCGAACCAATATGTGAATTAAAGGAACCAGAATGGGACAATATTTCTATAGAGCATCATACTGTGTATCTACAGACTGAACAAATGTGTGAGGAGGTTAAAGAAGAGCCAGCTTAGGGGCTATTCATAAATTACGTCATTTAAAAATGAGTAAAAAAGGAATGAAATTCGTGTTTGTATAAACACATTATTTGGAAATGACATCATTTTATTTGGTAGGGGGTCATTTGAATTATGATGGTTGGATGATTTTAGGGGGGGGGGGTGTAAAAAAATAGATGACGTAATTTATGAACAGCCCCAGAGGTGTGTGACACATCGTTGGACCAATATTACAGGGTTCTATGACACATTTTCAGGGTAGTTCAAATGAGACCATATATCACTGTCACAATGTTCAGTTCACACTTCAATGTCAAAGCTCCTTAAATAAAGATTAAAAAAAAACCTGTATTTGTTAAAAGTGAAACAAAGAATCTTGTAGTATTAGGCCATATGTATAAGTGATATGTATATGAGAGTGACAGCAGCATTGTAAGGGGTAACTACAATAAGTATATAATCAGACCTCTGAAATAAATATACAGGCATCCTCTCGGAAATCCCACTAGTTGAAACAGTAACCGTAAGAATTCCTGATAACAGTGATAAAAAGATAATATTGACGGTGGAATTGACAAATGGAATAAGCGTAACCTTCGGGGCCTTTAGTAATATACCCATATCTTAATAATATTATACACATAAAAGTTTGGATGGATGTATGTTCCACTTAATCTCAACAACTACTGGACGAATTCTTATGAAACTTTCCAGTTATCTATCTTATACATGGGAATAGGACATAGGCTATATTTTTTGTCAAATTTCAGTCCCGTTAGGGACGAAAAAGGGGATGAAACTTTGTATGGAGAACAAATGTTTTTTTTAAGCTAGGAACTTAAAATCTTGGTAATATGCTTAACATTTAAAGTAGTAAAATATTATTAATGCAAAAGTGTGTCTGTCTACCTGTCTGTGTTTCCTCTTCACGCTTAAACTGCTCAACTGATTTAGATATTTGAGTATAAGGGAAGAACCTAAGCTACTTTTTATCCCGGAAAAAACCTTTTCCGCGATAAACGAATATAAAGTGGACGGAGTCGCAGGCGGAAGCTAGTTACTAAATATAGAAGATGTATAATAATTCAATGTCTCGAACATGTCACTTATCCCATTTCACCTTTCCACCGTCAATATGAGAGAACGAGCACCTGACTAGAGATGACATAGGGACGATTTCACCTCTGTTAAAATATGTGGCAACTGGGATGATGATGGTTTTTTTTAAGATGACAATCTATTCTGTTTTTAAAGGATCAAAAAATATGGGATTAAATACAATTAATATAGTATTCTAAGTCAGAAATGATAGTTGAAGTTCGGCTTCCCAGCGCTGAAACGCTCCATACTAATTCCTGCTTAAGTGTGACGTCATTCTTGAGTTGGCGAGCCAAATGTATATAAAAAAAAGTGTTAACTACGTGGTTGTCATACAATTGTCGTTTTATTGAAACGGATGATGAAACAAAAATAATTAAAATTTGATTTTATATTAAAAAAAACAAATCGTGAAGCGCGCTAGAACACGTGTACATCTAACGATTTTTGAATTTAAAACCTACTTTCCACATTTTATTGAATTTTCATTAAATTTTGTTTTGACGTACCTAACGCTCCACTTAAATATTATTTATTTTTGTTCTTTATTTCATGATGCATTGGTATATTTTTACAAGCTTTTATTTACTTTCACCTGTCCTGTCGTCTGTCGGTCTGTAATCAAATCTTGCAAGTTAAATTTGATCCACTTCCCGGTTTCCGATTGAGCTAAAATTTTGCACACTTATTTAAGTTTGGTGACAATGCAATAGTATGATACCATCGAGCTGATCTGATGATGGAGCAGGAAGGTGGTCATAGGCACACTGTAATAAAATAATGCAATCCTACGGAGTTTGGGCTCTTTAGAATCGTCTCGGTGAGTAGTTGATGGATGTTCAAGGAAAAGTACAGTCAGCGATAAAAGCATGTCACATAAATGTTTTTTTTTATCAAACTAACAAATTTATTTATCATCTAACTACAGTTGGCTATCAAATTTGACATGCGGCATCATGCGGATCAAAAACTAAAAATAAGGAGGGAATTTGACCGTATAGACCACCAGTTATAACGTCGTAAACCTTTTTTCCTTTCAAACTTCATACTTTCGGACCGTTTTGACTGTTCATACAAAGGAACAGAGGGCCTACTACGAAACCCGAAAAACGAAGTTCGTAACGTGCTGTCCCTCTCGCTCTCATGTTATACTGTATTTGAGTCAGCGGGATGGCGCCATACGAACTTCGTTTTTCGAATTTCGGAGTAGCCCCTCTGGTTTGATCTGTCAGTTAAGTAACCTATTGAATATAATTTTTAAATCACCTGACGTGACATTTGTACAGACTCCATAAGAGGGAACTGTACAAATGTCACGACGAGTGTTTAAAAAACAATACAATGTAATAATGAACTACGACGAATACAGCCTAATTATCCTTGCTATCTTTTGTACTTAGACTTAAGTAATTTGTAATAAATATTATGTTTATTATTAATCTGTGTGTAACTTCATTATACTGTTTAGATACAAAATGACAAGATGGATATAAGATGAAGACCTATCTTTCTGGAAGTCTTTTAATGAGATCCAACTTCCAAGTAGGTATACCAGCATCAAATAGTAAAGACTACATCCAAATAGTAAAATATGCCGTAACCCGTCACTATGTCTATAGGTCAGGGTTTCTTAAAGTGGGGTCCACGGACCCCTGTGTTAGGGGTCGGCAGTAGGTCAATCTGTAAACATACTTATTAGGAAATTGTGCAGTACACTTGACGAGACGCATTATCGTTTTCATTAACTTACTTGTGTTAGTAGTAGGTAAGTGTAATGAAAATACCAATAAACGTAATTTTGGTAAATATGAATAGGGCTATTTTTTCATTTCCAAAAAAAAATTGACGGGTCCGTGGAATTGTTTAAATTGTGAAAGTGGTCGGTGACTGCTAAAAGTTTTTGGGTGATGTGCACAATAATACATGACAGTACTGTTTATCCTCTTTAGAAACCCAGCTATAGGCACTGTGTTGCGAGATATTTGGTATTTTGGGTATTGGAGGTAGTAAGGGAAACAGAATGAATAAATGATTTATTTATTTACATAAAATATGATACAACAGTAGATGTTACATATAGATGTTTCACATATTATGCCGATGGTGCGACGTGTAAATATGCACGACAGTCAAAATTACAATTATACAAACTATAAACATATTATTAATTTAAAAAAATATATCTAAAGCAATCTGCAATTATAATGTCAAATTAAATGCTACATAAACTAATAAATAATAATGAGTCAGTCAGTATTACAATTGATTATTACCATGTCAATAAACTATAAAATGTATCATGTCCAATTTAAAAACTAAGCAACCAGCTAATATTCCATAAATCAAATTAAATACTACAATTTTAACAGTAAATTACTATGTACTGCTTATTTGTTAGATTCTAATGTAAGATACTCTTTCACGGAATAAAAACAATTGTCCATTAAATAATTATTAAGTTTTGTCTTAAGACTAAAGAGATTACATGATTTAATATGGTCGCGTAGCTTGTTATAAATTAATATTGCTGAATAATAAGCATTTTTTTTATATGTCGCTAAGGACGCCTTTGGGACATGCAGATTATGTGCGCTCCTCGTACGTGCATTAAACATCTCTAATTTAGTTTTAAAAATGTCTGGGTGTTGTCTTACAAAAGTACAAGCGTCCATTATGTATAGGCGAGGAAGAGGTAAAATACGCAGTTTCTTAAATAATGGCTTGCATGAGTCTCTATAACCGACAACGCATAAGGATGGTATGCACTTCTTTTGATCCTTGAAAGCTCGAGCGACGTCTATAGAGTTCCCCCAGAGCAGAAGACCATATCGCAGAACTGAGGATACGTAGGCGTGGTAAGTACTCAGTGCAGCTTGGTCAGATGCTACTTGTTTTGTTCTTCTAAGGGCATATATAAATTTGTTGATTTTTGAACATACGTTGTCCACATGATCTTTCCAATTACAATATTTATCTAATGTTAGGCCTAGAAAATTTGTAGAATCTACTTGTTTAATCGACTGTCCTTTATGAGTGATATTATCTAGTTTTTTTAAGTTAGCTCTACAAGTCTGAAATTGGATTAAATTAGTTTTCTTTACATTTACTTTGAGATTATTTATTTCTAGCCATCGTTTAACATCTTCTATTGCATTATTAATGTCGGTTTCAAAAAGCTCCTTGTCTTTACATTGCACCGCTATAGTTGTATCATCGGCACATAATATACATGGATGGGCTATGCAATCGGGAAGGTCGTTGATATAGGCCAAAAATAACAGTGGACCCAATATGCTGCCTTGAGGGACGCCGAAGTAATTTTCCTTATAATTAGACCGAACAGGCATCTTTCTATGTTCATCAATGGACGTTAGTTCAGTGAATTGCTGCCGATTTACAAGATAACTTTCGATCCATTTACCAGAAATTCCTCTGACCCCATAGCTTTCCAGCTTGCGTAGTAAATTCCTATGGCAGACAAAGTCAAATGCTTTGCTCATGTCTAGGAAAAGTACTGCAATAGGTTTTTATTGTTTAAATTCTCTGTAATCAGTTTAATTAGACTAAAACATGCAAAGGAAGTCGAACTGTTTTTACGAAACCCGTATTGACTGTGACTTAATACATTGTGCTTGTTAAAGTACTCCGTTATCTTATCATGCATAACTCTTTCAAACACTTTTGAAATCACTGGGATCAACGTGACTGGTCTGTAATTGTCGATGCAAGTCTTATCACCTTTCTTAAAGAGCGGTTTAACTATTGATTTTTTTAATCTCTGTGGGAAAACTCCGTTTTCTAAAGATATATTAATTATGTATGTCAGTGGTGGTGTAATAAAATTAACTATCATTTTTAGTATCTCAGAATTAATTTCATCAAATCCTGCCGATTTGGTTTTACTAAGCCTAAGTATGTTTTTTTTTTATTGAGTCCTCTGACATCGGGGCTAAAAACATACTGTCAGAATAACTTTTCTTTGAATTTGAGCAGTTATTCCCTCTTGTGTGAGGAGATTGGTTGATATCAATTTTATTTAATCCTTTATTTGTCATTTCTATGAAAAAGTCATCAAATTTGTTGCAAATGTCTGTTGAGTTCGTATATGTAACTTCATCTTTAATTATTTTATCTATCTGATTAAATGATTGTTTTGATTTTAGAGTGTTGTTTATAACGTTCCATGTTGCTCTACATTTATTTTTGGAGTCACAAATATATTTATTATTATTTCTTTGCGCCATATATATATTTTTTTTTAAATTGTAGTGTATGTTTTGTATTTGACTCGAGTATCACCTCGTAGAGTAAAACCACACTCCACTATCCGAGAGTGGCGTGCACAGGCTTTGTCTACATAGAGCCATGGCCGTTAAAGGCTTCAGTGTAGGCAGTTTCTCTGTGACTGTATGGAACCATGGTCGTTAAGGACTTCAGGCACTTGTTTCACCGCCGGCGATAAGTGATGAGCTATCGGCGATTTTCTCGCCCAAGAAACGAACAAAAGATAATCGCTCCCGTGTAAATAAAAGAGAGAGAAATCGCCGGCAGTCTGAACAGCCAGCGATGAACTATATATATATATATATCTCTTTTATTTACACGGGAGCGATTATCTTTTGTTCGTTTCTTGGGCGAGAAAAACGCCGATTGCTCCTCGCTTACTCGCTGGCGGTGCGACAAGTGCTTCAGGATAGGCAGTTTCTCTGTGCCTGTATAAAGCCCTTCCGGAACCGAATTATTATTAAGGCAGTGCATTTGTGCCTATACGGATCGCACGCCACTGCTATCCGACCTATGAAACATGCATTGCATTGCATGCATGTAGGGCAAACTCACTGGAGAGGCGTTCACTTTATGATTGGTTTCTCTCTAGAACCCTATCGCAGTAATGTGTCGTATAACTCAATTTCGAGTGACGTTGGCTTATCATTTCGACGGGATTCTAAGGCGAAATACGAGGTTGAAATGTGGATGTAGAAGAAAAAAAACTTCGCCATGCAGTAATAACAATTTAATAAATCTAAAAAGTTAGACTTTTTCAAGGCCGTCTGAGTACAGTCACCAGCATTAATATCTTTCACAACAAAGCGCATAAATATCTGACACGACTCTATTTCTGGGCTGTAAGGACGTGTCAGACGTTTTCGCCCGCATTGCTATGGCTCTTATTGATACCGGTGACTACATACCGTGGCTTACAGACACTCAAGAATGGGTGGCCCTCGGGCACTCAATGATTAGCGACCTCGTCGGACTAAACAAAAAAGTCGCCTGAGATCTATCGGGGCATAATTAAGTTGGAGGCCCTGGCTATGAGTTCCGTGTGTCCTGTTGTCCTATTGTTTATCAAGATCCGAGTCCAGGGCCCGTGCCCTTATGATCTCCCGGTAAACGAGAGCAGACTCCCTCGGGGTCCTCGTTCGGTTGTTGCTCGAGAAGTTTACTTCGTACAAGCCGAATTTCTCTCTGTAAAAAAAGAATTGATGTATCGTATGCGAAGTCATAAATTTGGTATTTAAATTGAAACTATGATTTTTTTAAATAGGGTTTAAAATGTGGTCAGGATCCTTATCAGACAGGGATGAAGGGTAACCCTATACTATACAATCTCTCTATAGCTCTAAGTAGGTAGGTATACAAAGTTGACCAAGTATTCTGAACGTCTTTAAAGGAATACCTAAACAATCAACGCATTACTTCTAACATGCAATTTACTCAAATAAAGCTTTCCCTTCTATAGTACTTAACACGATAAGATATAAATATTTTTGATTCTTTCTAAGGAGAAAATACATGTATATATCCGAAAAAAAACGTAATGCAATCAGATTTTGTCTGGCTATCAATGTTTTGCTTGGGCCTACTTGTAAATGTATGTCTATAAATAAGTCAATAAAATTACTCTCGTCAATAACTAACAACATTTTCATATAGGTAACTTGTAAGGTGTTTGGGGGTAAGACGGAAATATGGGAAAGACTAAAATTTAACCGAAAATGCTCTTACAGGCGTTTAAAATAAAGTTATTCTTTAGAACTTCTCCGCACTTGTGTCTTACCCCCAATCGTCTAACAGTATGCCCGTTGTCGTCCAGTCCAGTTAAAACTTGTTTAGACAAGAAATAAACAAAAAAACGTACGCATATCCATGCTTCCATTCGAAATTGTCCATCAAACTCCACGCGGCATAACCTTGTATGTCACAACCCTCGTCTATAGCGTCGAGAAGTGAGTTGAGGTAACTTCTATAGTACAGTATCCTATCTTCGTCGAGTAGACCTAGACCCGTCGACCAACCGTTCTCTGTGACTATGACTGTTGGGTTATTGTACTGGTTCTTCACTTCGATTAGCAGGTTGTAGAAGCCCCAGGGTACCATCTGAAGGAAGAAGATAACATGTATATATTGGGTTCCCTCTATGTCGCATACTTTTGTTTGTCCGAAACTGTTTTAGCATAACAGACTTGGCATATTAAGTTTTCGACGAATGGTAATGTGGCAGAAACTTTATTTGGCATAAGTTCTAACTTACCGAAAATGTGTTTGCCGGAAATTGTATTCGCATACTATTGTTTAGGCCGATTATATTTACGAATAATTTGGTTTAGCATAGTGGTATTTGGCATATTATCTTTTGTCCGAATCTATCTTGGCATACTTAAATTGCTACAAGAAAAGCAGGTTAGGTTAGGTTATAACTGAATCCCTCGCAAAAACGATCAGCTAGCAGAAAAGTACGTTAGGTTAGCTTAGAATTGCGTCCCTCAAAAAAACAAACTGCTAGCAGAAAAGTAGGTTAGGTTAGGTTAGAACTGCGTCCCTCGCAAATACGATCAGCTAGCATAAAAGTGGGTTAGGTTAGGTTAGAATTGTGTCCCTCAAAAAAACAAACTGCTAGCAGAAAAGTAGGTTAGGTTAGGTTAAAACTACGTCCCTCGCAAAAACGAACTGCTAGCAGAAAAGTAGGTTAGGTTAGGTTAGAACTTCGTCCCTTAAAAAACAAAATGCTAGCAGAAAAGTAGGTTAGGGTAGAACTGCGTCCCTCGCAAAAACGATCAGCTAGCAGAAAAGTAGGTTAGGTTAGGTTAGAATTGCGTTCCTCAAAAAAACGAACTGCTAGCAGAAAAGTAGGTTACGTTAGGTTAGTATATTAGTAAACTGAATAATTACTCAGCAAATACAAAAAGCATCGTTGTTGCATGTCTGCGGCCATAAAATTTTCGGTGTGATGAATATGCCTATTTATTTTATGCGTAGACATGATTCGGACAAACAAAAATATGCTCAAATAAAATATGACAAATGAAATTATGCCTAGTTATTTTATGCGTAGACATGATTCGGACAAACAACAATATGCGAAATAAATTTATGACAAATGAATATCTGCGTAATCAAAATATGCGAATCTTGATTATGCCAAAACAGTTTATGCGGAAAGTCAATTCTGTCTACATAGATTATGCCATGCAAAATTATGACTAAAAATATTATGCCAAAACAGGGGGAACCGTTTATATTGCAACCAAGCAGACATGTATAATATACACACTTCCAAAGATAAATTCTCAAGTAGACTACGCTTTTTAGGGTTCCGTACCCAAAGGGTAAAACGGGACCCTATTACTAACCGTCTGTCCGTTTGTCACCAGGCTGTATCTCATGAACCGTTATACCTAGTTAGACAGTTGAAATTTTCACAGATGATGTATTTCTGTTGCCGCTATAACAACAAATACTTAAAACATAGTAATTTAATGTCTGTCTGTCTATGTCAGTAACCAATATTAAATGACCGAACACCGTGTACATTTTGCAAACTAGTAGGGCTCTGCTAAGACTGGATTTTCATAGATACGGCCGTTTGTAGCGTATATTTTGTACGGAACCCTCGGTGCGCGAATCCGACTCGCACTAGACCGGTTTTTTAAAGGTTTGTTACGCGAAAACTCCGTCAATCATGCACCGATTTTCATATGTACCTATATCGAGAGTTATGGAAAGTTTTGTCGTTTATGAATCAGTGTTTTTTCTCATTTAATGAGACGGTTATTTATTTAATAATCTTCGATGAACAAACCTGCACTGACATAAGTTGAAGTCGCAGTGGGCGGGACTTGTAGCCCGGAGAACGGATGGCTGTTCGGGCAGTAAAGTCATGGAGTGGCGACCACGCATAGGAGCGCAACGTGGGATGGCCCCCGACTAAGTGGACGGATGATCTCGTGAGGGTCGCGGGGAGTCGATGGATTTGGTCTGCGCAGGATCGCACTCTGTAGCGAGCTATATCCGTGCATAGCGTGAAGAACTTATCAAGTAAGCTAGTTATCAGTGGTCAGTAAAGTCTGGACAATATTAAACCATAAGACTCAAGTCCTAAGTTCCAACTTCTTTATGGGCCTACTTCGTCATTTCTAAATCACGACCCAAACGCGGAGAGCGGAGCCACTAAGCGTGATTTGTAATAAGGGACGCATTTATTGCTCGCGCGCATCAAAGAAAGAAAGCTAATACCTACACTACTTGCTTGGGGTTTTTTGGCGTAAGAGCCAGATGCAAAAGTACCATGAAATCGAAGATATTATTATGTTTTACTTTTTGTTTTACAAATATCATGATAATAATCACAATTTTTGCAATTTATTAGTGGATCACTCCTCTAGCGTTATTATTATAAACAACGATCAGAAACAAATGAAAAAAATATTCGACGATCCTGGATTTGAAGCAGTGCCATGAGCCAGACCGGGGCAGCACGCTCTACCAACTGAGCTAATCGTCCATACCAGTAGTCGACGAATTTTGTCATCTGTTCTTGCTTATGGATCTTTGATAGGGAATAATGACATTTTAACATAATTTAGCCGTTTATTAATCTGTCGTTTGTACAAACTAGACAAACAACGGGAAATGAAGACGCGTTTTCGGATAAGTTTTCTATCGAGGAAATTTTCATTAAACATGTTTCCGCGTTAATCACTGAATAGGTTATATAGTCAAGAAACACATATCTGAAAACCAGCCTGTTTTATATACTAGATTTGACAAAAAATGCTCTACAAAATAGCTTAATTTTCGATGCGTCCCCTTAAATGTTTATTACGACTTATCAAGATCTTCACGCCATGCACGGATATAGGGGAGGCAAATGTTCAGCAGTGGACGTCTGTGGCTGATAGATAAAACAAACCTGCAACCAAGTAGACTGCGCTTGCGTCCACGTTTCATTCTTCACCAGCACCGCCCCCATATCGTCCATATACGACGGTACAGCATATACACCGTGCGGCGCTCTATACGCCATCTTTGTAGTATACGAGTTGACACCGAAGAAATCCGAGGATCCCCGAATAAGGTCCACCTCCTTGGTGGAAAGTTCTGGGAGGCGGGAGCGGGAGTAGCCCTGCTGTTTGCTGTTGTGGGCTATGTTGTGTTTGAGTTCGTGGGGGAAGTCGCCGGCTCTTGAGAAGACTGGATGCGCGTATTGGCCCCACTGGAATTATAAAAGTTATATTTATACTTAGACTAGCTGTGTGTCTCGGAAACCGTTGGATGAGAGCGGTGCACGTTCGGTCGTCATGATGTTTCTTGGGGAGCCCTTTGTCCATCAGTGGACGTCTATCAACTGATTTGATATGACGATGATGAATTATCCGTAAGCCTGAGCCTTTTGATTTTGTGGACGGATGTTGTATAAAATACGTATCCAATATTTTTAACCCCCGACAATAAAGAGGGGTGTTATAAGTTTAACGTGTCTGTGACTCTGTGTATCTGTGACTCTGTGTACATGGGCATCGTAGCCCCATACAGATAAATAAATAAATATTACGGGACAATTTTACACAGATCGAACTAGTCCCATGGTAAGCTCAATAAGGCTTATGTGTTATGGGTAATAGACGACGATATATTTAATAGATATATTACTTATATACAAAGAAAACATCCAAGACTCAGGAACAAATGTTTATGTTCGTCACACAAATATTTGCCCTTACCGGGATTTGAACCTAGGACCTCAGCTTCGCAGGCAACGTTACTCCCACTGAGCTAAACCGGTCGTCAAAAATGGACCGATTTGAGTGCGGTTTTTTTGTGTCATAGATAATTTTATCCCGAGTGTTCTTAGCTTTGTTTGAAGAAAATCGGAGCACTCGTCTCCAAGATATTCAGCTTTTAGTGGAACAAGTCGGGGGGGGGTTTTTATTTTTTTTTAATTTTCTATTGTTATTTTAATATATAACTGACGGCCGACTTAGAATTTTAATTTTCGTACTCCATTCATCATGCCTATTTAATAATTAGGTAAAATACTTACATCGAACTGCCTAGCATTCAGTGCTGCCTGACGATCGTCTGCCGTATCCGAAAACGGCTCGTACCACGTACAACTAATCGAAATCCCGATACTGCCATTCTGGATCTTTCTGTATTCATTGTCATACAAATGGTAAGCCTTTGCATGCGCTAGCAACACATTCTTCGCGCAGAGGTACTCTCCGACCCCAGTTGCGTTTAAAAACGGTGCTTTTGCGTCATTTCCGTAACCTTCATAACAAATTTGCTTCGGCTCATTAATAGTTATCCATCTCTTCACCCTATCCCCGAATTTATCGAAGATAACCTTTGCGTAATCCTCAAACCACGTTGCAATAAGAGGATTGCTCCAGCCGCCGAGTTTCTGTAGATTTTCAGGGAGATCCCAATGGTACATGGTTACAAAAGGTTCTATATTGTTCTTGAGAAGTTCGTTGATTAGGTTGTCGTAGTATTGGACGCCGGCTTGGTTGATCTTGGCTGGGAAGCCGTTGGGAAGGATTCTGGTCCAAGCTATGGAGAATCGGTAGAAATCGAGCCCAAGTTCATTGGCCATTTCGACGTCTCGCTCGTAGAAATGGTAGGAGTTGGCCGCGACGTCTCCGGTGCTCTGATCTTCGATTGGAGACGAGTCCGTGTGTGTGGCTACGTCCCAGATTGACAAGCCTTTGCCTGAGGAAAAATAACACGAAAATTGTCATAAAGAGCTGAAGATGGTTGATAATCTACTGCCAAATTCGAGACTGAAGTGTCGTCTTTCATTAGCCAAGAGCCATGGAGCCAAGAGTTTTCAAAATTTGTTAGTAGATTTCTCAGAGCAGGACATACCCAAAACGCACGAATGCATAATTTGCAACGAATACGGTCTGATGTTTTGTATAGTTCGGTTAGCATCTCGAGAGTGCTATGGAGGTGAGAAAAATAAATATGCGCCAGTATGTGCCGAAGGAAAGTTTCCAAAACTTCAAGACAAACCTTCCAACGTAGAATTGTATCGGTAATATCCCAAAATGGAAAATTTCATTAAATTCTGATCAAAATTCGCAGAAAATTCTGAGATTCTATCTAAGTGTTTGAACTTACACATCTGTACTTACTCACGGGCGTTATTGACACTCACATTGACAAGAGTCCCTAGATTTACCGGTTCTTAATTATCTAGCTTTGTGATCATAATGCGTAATATGTGGCCATGTTCTTACCATCTTCATCCCATCCGCCTTCAATCTGATATGCGGCTGTAGAAGCCCCGAACTTGAAGTTACGTGGAAAGTTGCGCAAGTCTGCATTGCAGAAGACATGGTTGCCACAGAAGAATATAAACAGGCTAGAAAAATCAATATGTTAACACGCAGTAGGTCCCGGTTTCCGCTAGATCTAAAAAACAAGTTTCAATCACCAACGGAACAAGTAAATCGGTGAAGTGAAAAAAAAATACCTGATAAGTCTAGAAACATTAGGATCTTTACAAACGACTGAAACTATCGCCATAGGGGAGGCCTGTGTTCAGCAGCGAAAAAACTACTACCCGTGTACCAAAAATAGTTAAAATCCGTTCAGCCGAATTGGCGTGATGTAGCCACAACGACACAAACAAACAGATACAAGAAATCCAAAAAAAAATTGTTTTTCGAATCAGTGACCTCCAAATACTTCGTTACAATCATTTTTTTCAAAATATCTTCAATGTACAGACATTTCATTTTCACAACTTTATAATAGTACTTATAGATGAGATGACGGTTATCTCATTCCCACATTCTGATCGCAGACGAGTAATACTTGTTTCGGAGTTGCTTTATTTATTTAATTAAATTATACTCACCAGATAAGGAATGATGCTGCACCAACCATGATCGTATGTATTATACGGCACTATCTACAATATCCACTTCTAATATATTATCATATCTGTAAGGCGATTCTACAACATCTATACCATTAAAAAGTTGTAAAAATGAAATGTCTGTACATTGAAGATATTTTCAAAACAAATATTGTAACAGACTATTTGGAAAACACTGATTCGAAAGATATTTTTTTTAGATTTTTTGTATGTTCGTATGTGTCATTGTGGCTTCATCACGCCAAATCGGCTAAACGGATTTCAACTATTTTTGGTTACACGGGTTGCTGGGTATCCACAGATGGTTATAGGATACTTTTTACCCGACTACGCTATCGAATAAAAGAGGGGTTATGACTTTTTCTCCTCCGCGAACGAAGTTGCGGGCGTCTTTTTTCATAATAAAAACAGTAACATTTCGGAGTTATTTACGCTGGACTACTGAAAACAAGTTTTTCTACTCTTGTACCAATCTGTGAAAAGAACTCCGCGAATCATATTAAGAAGGCATACCTACTTTTTAGATCGGAACATCACTCTATACTCTATGGTTTATATTATATGCCACTGAACTATAATAAAATATTATACTTACAACTCCGCGCAGAACTATAATGTATTTCAAAAAAGAAAACCATGTGAAATAATTTCTATTACCACATGTTTGCAATTATTTTTTTAGCTGTGTTTCATTTATCGTAGTTTACGGGTACTCATAGAAAATAGTATTTCATGCAACTGTTGTATAATAGGGGTCCAAAAAGGCGAGTGGCGTGGGTTCGCAAGTAAAGACGCCACGAGTGTTTTTTGACACAATTATACAACGTTGCATACAATAGTTTTTCTACGTCTAAGGTGCCGTTCACTAATTACGTAAGGGCAATAGCGAGAATCGCAAAGAAAGACGCCACGAGCGTTTTAGACCGAATTATACAACGTTGCAAACAACAGTTTTTCTACGACTAAAGAGCCATTCTTTAATTACGTAAGGACAATCTCAAGTATCGCAAAGAAAGACGCCACTAGCGTTTTTTGACCGAATTATAACGTTAACGTTGTATAATTCGGTCTTTGGTTTTTAAACTGAGCGAATTGGTCATTGTACTCTTAAAGCCGATTAACTCAGTTTAATACAAAAGTCTACATACAATATTTTTTCTACAACTAAAGGGCCATTCATTAATTACGACAGATTTTTCGAACCCTCCCCCCCCCCCCCCCCCAGAGATTCATACCTAATTAATGAATGAACCCTAAGCACTTTTTTAGAAAACACAAAAAGTCTAAATATTTATATTTGCGCCGAGATTTTTCTAGCAGCAAATTGTTTGATACTTCTTGCGCCACAACACGGTACACAAGTACGGGAGTAAGTACAATTAGGCTCGTCTTCCTAAATTTTTTTCACTTTCAACAGCTTATAACAAGACAACAACCAACAAATTCAAGATGAATAAAATTTAGCGCCACGAAGAAAATTAAAAAGCGAGCTGTCAATATCTATGGCTTTCTTATTTTTTAAATTCACGTATACTTGCCAGTAATGAAAACATGTTCTGATTAAAAAAAAATAGGCGATAAAATATGTGTAAGTAAATTGTAAAATTTTTTTTTTTTTAAGTTGGCAGCAATGTATTTACGTACATTATTATTTTTTAATTTAAAACTGTATGAATTCGGCGGTTTGTTAAGTTGGTAATAGAAATTATTTCAAATAACATTAGTGACTCACTGAATATAAATTATTCTGTGGCACCAAGGCATACGTTAATAGCGACATTGTAACACGCTTAGCAGTGCTTTATTGGGAAATAGACTATAGAGTTTTACAAGTCTTAAGTAATGGAGGTGTTTATATTAGAGTTGGTAACAATTTAAACGACAGAAAAAAGTACAGGAGTAGAAAAAATATTGTATAAGTACAATAGTTATATAATTAGGTTTTTAAGTATCGTACCTTATTTAGGCTACTCAAGCAAACTTCGTGGCCTGAAAAAGTATAAGTAGGTACTCGACTGAAAAAGCATACATTATATAACGATTGCATAAAATACTAGTATTTATCTATCGATTATAAGCTTCTTTAATTGATGTTTAATTACTTAGAACATTGTTCTGCATTCGCGCGCTCGAGTTATTGGTTCCTTAAGTTCGTTTCTAGGGAACTAACTAATATGAAGATCTGAGTCAATGGTAGGTAAGCTACAATTGGCAGTAAAATTACATGACTACATTTCAAACATAACTTTGCGCCATGGGAGTACAAATCTATCCATGCAAGTTTCTGCTTCTGCCTACATGATGGTTGCGTTTGTCACGTGATAAATAAATGAATAGCTGCCGTCACTTTCTGGCAAGTACGTGAGTGCGAGAGTGACAGACGCGTTACCATATCATTTATCGCGTGATAAACGCGACCATCATTGGCCCGCTGCATCTCTGCCATAACAAAGCGGGCGAAAATATCTGACACGTCGTGGTATTCTGACAAGTCGGGTCAGATATTTATGCGCACTTTGTTGTGGCAGATATTAATGCTGCTGGTGACTGTACCTACTCTGCCTACCATCAACGGGGCCTTTAAAATAAAATATATGAGATGATATTGATTAAGTATAAAAAAAATAAGCTGAAATGTCTGCTAGTGAAATGCATATGTACCTACCTAAATTAAAGTAAAAAAATGTTAAGGCAAGAAGTGGAAACCGTTTAGGTTCGTTTCGTCCACATTCCCATTTCGTTCACATTCCTGCTTCGTCCACAATCTCACTCCGTCAACATTCCCATTTCATCCATATTCCCATTTCGTCCTTTTCCCACTTCGTTCACATTTGTAGCTTAACTAACACGCGTAAAGTAAAATCAGAAGTAAATAAAAACAATAATAAAATTCAATTTTTATTATTTCATATGTTTGGTGGTGACCTAGAACGTGTAGGAAATGGGAATGTGTATGAAATGGGAATATGGACGAAATGGAAATGTTGACGAAGTGGTAATGTTGACAATATAGGAAGTGGACTAATTGGGAATTGATTGTGGACGAAATGGGATTGCTGACGATGTAGGAATGTGAACGAAATGGGAATGTGGACGAAATGAACCTAAACGGTGGAAACTAAGCAATTGGTTGAAAAAGCAACAAAGAGTGAATAGGCTGTTACTGAACCAGCGAGCTACATGCTTGACCCTGTAGTCACTTATAATAAAAAAAACCCTTGACATTCAAATTAAATAACCGAATTCCGCGGCCATCTAGAGGGTAAGGCCAAATTAGCCTCTAAGAAGCTAGGCGTGCTCAACAGATCGAAACAGTATTTCACTCCGGCCCACCTCCTTCCCACAGCTTTACAAGGCGCAGGTCCGCCCACACATGGAATACTGTTGTCATCTGTGGGCTGGAGCTCCCAAGTAAATGCTTCTCCCTCTAGACCGTATTCAACGGAGAGCGACTCGTATCGTCGATTGCCAGCGTATTTCAGCTCAGCTTGACTCCTTGGCTCTGCGTAGAGATGTAGCCTCGCTCTGCATATTCTATCGCATTTCGAGGAATTGTTCGGTTTGATCCCAGCTGCATCTTTTCGCCATCATCCTACGCGACAACATTTCCACCCTCACCATTTAGATGGTTGCCAGTCCACAACTGTGCGTTTTTCTAGAAATTTCCTGCCTCGCACGACTGATCTGTGGAATAAATTGCCGCCTTCAGTATTTCCGGACCGATGCGACCTTCAAGCCTTCAAGAAAAGAGGGTACTCCCACCTGAATAAGGCCGGCAACGCACTTGTGACTCCTCCGGTGATGCAAGTGTCTATGGGCGACGGTGATCGCTTACCATCAGGCGACCGGTCTGCTCGATTGCCTCCTATGTCAAAAAAAAAACAAAAATCCCAACATTTTCGTGTGGACCTCCTACATTTGCACTTCAAAATGTATACTTATTGACTTACCTTTTACAGAATTGCCCAATTTAGCCTTCAACAGATGTTATAGTCAAAACACTGTCATTCGCTTAGGTACAGGTCATCACATACATCCTTGTTATTACAAAGTTGAATAACCTACATTAAGAACATTAAAATAAAAACTTTTTCTTAAATGTTCGTATCACAGATTGAAAATTTCACGGCAAAACATAAAGACTGCCGCAATCTAATTAGTGTTATAAGCATTCTTTTATCGATATCGATAGTTGTGAAATATAACGAAAAACGGTTTACCAAATGAAAACATATATTTTAATAGATTTCTTACATGAACGGTCGTTGTTGTTGTACAAAATTATATAGAAACAGGTGTAATTTCTTGTTCGAAGTCTACGTCCATATACATAGCATCTGACTTTATCTGTTTTGTTATAGTAAATAAATAACCATTAATTTCTCAAAAAAACTGATATCAATGATAATCTCCCCCACCCCGAACATCTTATTTGATATGTTATTTGGAGTCTCTTTCGGAATCTCTAATGTCGTTTGTCTTAATATATCGCTTGTCCTAATGTATCGTTTGTCCTAATGTATCGTTTGTCCTAATGTATCGCTTGTCCTAAGATATCGTTTGTCCTAATGTATCGTTTGTCCTAATGTATCGATTGTTCTAATGTATCGTTTGTCCTAATGTATCGTTTGTCCTAATGTATCGCTTGTCCTAATGTATCGTTTGTCCTAATGTATCGCTTGTCCTAATGTATAGTTTGTCCTAATGTATCGCTTGTCCTAATGTATCCTTTGTCCTAATGTATCGCTTGTCCTAATGTATCGTTTGTCCTAATGTATCGTTTGTCCTAATGTATCGTTTGTCCTAACGCATTTTTTTCAGAAACCGTAAATTCTTCAAGATTTTTTAAAAGATTATCGTATGGTTAGGTTGGGTTCATTTTATAACAATCCTGAAAAGTTTACAGTTTCATAAAAAAATGCATTAGGACAAACGATGTTAGGGATTCCGATATAGATCCGATATTTGCATATACCTAGTAAAAGTAACTTTAATCCCAGCAAAACCATAAATGTGTAAGAATTCAAAATTCATTAACGGTTTCGCTAATAAAAGAAGTGAAATCGACTTAACTGGTTTTTTTGGAAGTTCTTTCGAAAATGCGTAAATCATAGCTTCTGTTATGCATAATATGATTTTTTCTGTCATTTGCTACCCAAATCATTAACGAACTTAGCATTCTTTCACGTTTATGTTTTTGATTGGATATTTTTTTTTTGTCAGGTACCACCATGTTAGATACCACCACTTTATATACCAATCCTCCTCATACCAATTGGTATGTGATGATTTCAGTTTTTTTCTATTTATGTCACCTTAAGAAATTTAAACATTTTGATGAGTAAGTCGGTCAGTGATAAAAATAATGATTTTCGGACGTCAATATCTCATGACCGGTAAGAAGGATTCGGTAATTAGAAGATGGTCTTATAAGAGACGCGAAATTAAAAGTCTAATAGATTTTGCTATACCGGGGGGAAAAGTGGCCTGAAATGGTTTGTGTAACGGTTCGTAGGCACAGCCGTTGTGCCCCCTTTTTGCTTTGCGAACTTGGCGGGCACACTGCCGTGTGTCTAAATAACTAGTTACATTTACTGTTTTCATTTGTTTTTAAATATACTTTTTTTGAAGGTACAAATTTTGCTAAATTTCTATAAATAGCGATTTCATTCAATTATGGCGAATTGGGTCTTAGTAGTCGTTCGGGTGATTGGCAGAAAATGCCTTGAGGCACTAAGTTCGTCATTTGTATATAAAATAATACTGTTTAAAATAAATACATTCTTTAGCATTTGTCCGAATAATTGTACCAGCTGAATGACGTTTTTATCAATAGCAGATAACGTCACATACGTATCGGTAGTAGATTGTATTACTATTGCTATTATTTGTATAAACAATTCACAGATAAGGCCTACTTAAATAAGTAGGTTTATTGCAATGTGAGTTAGTAAACAATTACATAATTTTTGAAATTACAGTCACTCTATGTAGGGCGGAATATATAAATGGGTCAGTAAGGGCAACGGCTACTAGTAGTCGGTAAGTAATAAAAGATATAAGAAGTTATACTATAATATTCATATTATATACGCTCATATTGTGTAAGCTTGGTGCGTATTCCGTCCAACGTGTATAACGAACGTTCGATATAATATCAACATACCTATTTTTGTTAAGCATAATGTATTTTAAGTATAATATCATTGTATATAACCATCATTATGTATAAAGTTCATAATATCTCAGATTTATTATGTATATTTTACAATACATCGAACACCATAATGCATAATGATCGTGAAAAATAACCGCCTGATATTATTTTAAGATAAAATTGTGCAATACATTCAAAAGCAAAATAGGACCCGCCATAAAGTCGTATCGTAAGCCAAGTCAGACCTGGGCCGCTCGCTCGCTTCGCTCGCTCGTTAGGGTCGCAGTTCAACCTAACACTCCTCGCTTCGCTCGTCGTCGTACCTAACCTTAGCCAAGTCGGACCTGCCTTAGACCTAGATTAATGCCAAAAAGTATTTCAATAGCAAAATAGGACCCGCCATAAAGTCGTATCGTAAACCAAGTTGGAACTGGGCGGCTCACTCGCTTCGCTCGCTCGTTAGGGTCGCAGCTCAACCTAACACTCCTCGCTTCGCTCGTCGTCGTACGTAACCTTAGCCAAGTCGGACCTGCCTTAGAACTAGATTAATGCCGAAAAGTATTTCAATAGCAAAATAGGACTCTCCATAAAGTCGTATCGTAAGCCCAGTCGGACCTGTGCGACCATTTAGACGCTCCGCTCGCTTCGCTAGCTCCGCTATTTTTGGTCACAATACAAACCTAACATAACCTAAAGTTTTCGAACCTAACCTAACCTACTTTTCTAGTGTTTTGTATATCATACGCTATTATATTTTATAATCATTATACTAAAAGATAGTATATATATACTATGATCGATATACGTTACGAATGTTATATAAACTGAATTTAGAGTATTTGGATGTTATATAAAAAACTTTATACAAAATGAGTATTAGTTTAATTAACCGTTATTCCTAATAAAAATATTGATTTTGATGTTATAGCAAACGTTTATTATATCTTGTGAACGTTATTAATATGCATTTATATATTATGTAGTTATATCTCGTGGGACGCACCCACTAGTAGTTGCTCCAATGTTTACCGTTACGAAAAAATTACCTTGAAGGCCACTATGCAACTTTTCAGGTTATTACGATTATTATCGGTAGTTTTCACGGAATGCGGTCTCCAAAAAGATCTTCAGATTCACCAAAAACAGGCATATCTCACCAAAAACATTACATCTAAAAAATTTGCAAGTCCCGCATCTTCATCTACCGCAAGAAGTTGTGAGTTAAAGTAAAATGAAGTCGGTTAATTTATTCAGTACCTATCCATGGGAGCATCTATGCAACAACAATTAGTCAAATAACTACATGTTATGTTGACCCACACTGACCGTATCAATATTACACATCTTTATCTCTAATAAATAGAATGACTTTCCTTTTTTTGGAAAATTATTTAAGCCACATAATTTGGGAACCGAAGGGTTACTCCGAATCTCGAAATTCGAATTTCGTAACGTGCCATCCCTATTAGTCTCATGTTAAACTGTATTTGAGTGAGCGAGATGGCGACATACGAACTTCGAATTTCAAAGTAGCTGAGGCAGTTTGGGAAAAGTAGTTTGGGAAAATGGAAGGTTCCTAATAATTTTGTTTGTAGTATGTAATAATGTTACAATTTCAGACTTACGTAAGCGGCTCTCGACGCTTGAACTGAACCAAATATACTTACTCAAGACAATTGTTACTTATTTAAAAAGAACAGATGTATTACTTTATTTTTTAACAAATCACAAAACAATTACACTTTTTCAATGAAATATCAATCGGTGCTTAAAAATTAGTCCACGCGTTGTCCTGAAAAAGGAAAAATTGAATCAAACTGGGGTTGAGTTAACCTATTCACCACCAAAGTCGTCATATGATGTTCAGAATCGTTTAGGTTCAATTCGTCCATATGACGTCTACATTTTCATTTCGTCGACATTCCCATCACGTCCACATTCCCAGTTGGGAATGACGAGTTGATGAGTTCGTCAACATTATATACCTATTCATTTGGTCAACATTCCTATTCCGTCCACGTTCCAATCTCACCCATATCATACTCATACATATTATCTTATATATTATTATATTATATAATCAAATCATACATATTACCGAGATTGGGCAGTTTTAAAATATTGGTATGTGCACGAGATGGGAATGCGGTCAAGGTAGGAATGTGAACGAGTTGGCAATGGGTTGGGATGTGGACGAGATGAGACGAATGTGGACGAAATGGGAATGTGGTCGAATAAGAGAATCTGCAACCGAAAAAAATATGAACCCGATTATGGCCATGAACAAGAAATATTACTTTTTTGGTCTTGGCGCTGAGGGCAACGCCGTGAAACTCGTGGCAGTAAACAGGTTAACTATACCTATGAAGGTGTTAAGATTACTAGAGTTGAAAGCACAACCAGCGCGCAGTTGTATGTGGAGCATTCACGATAGAGAATTTTTGATTTGAATTTAACTTTATTGGAATTAACTAAAAAAGAGTTTCTACCAAAAATCTCATTACTGTGACAACCTTAATTCCGACTACTTTTCATTAAATATCTAAGTACCACCCACTATTTACCGAGAAGATTCTAAAAACCTCTAATTCGGTAGGATTTGATTCTATTATACAAAGCAGGGCTTGTAAGTCTTGTAACCCAGTTTATTTTCTGTACCGGTTAGAGCCACACTCTGAGAGCCAAACCCATAATAAAGGATACGCTCGCAAGAACGTCGCTCTAACCGTTTAATATCTCTGAGCACAAAGCAGGGCGCGAAATCCATTTATCGGTTAGAGAGTGGTTCCTCTGTGTCAACGGAGTCTAGGGTGAATAATCGCTCGCATAGACAGGTTTGGTTTGCATGCTAATTGCTTTGGTATTAGATTAAATTTTTCATGTAGTTGACTGTCGTTGCACCACTATGGGCGCAACACCGGTGTTGATCTCGTAACCGAACAAGGTGTAACCGGTTAGCGAGCGCTTCGAAATAAAGTTCTCAAATCAATTCGTTCGAACGTAACCTAAATAATTAACCGGTATAACCTAAATAAATACTGGTTTATCTGTAACCGGTTACAAGCTCCGATACAAGTTCCTATTACCACCTTCGAGCTCCATCAACAGATCAGCTCGATGGTGACATAACATTGTATTGTCACTTATCTTACATAAATGTGGCATACTTAGCTCAATCGGAAACCGGAAAGTGGGTTTAATTTAACTTGCAAGATAAGACACCGTGCCTTTTTAAGTCGTCGCACCGTTTCACGTTAATGACATCGCGCCGTGATTATGTGGCTAGATTCTTAGATCTATTGAAAATATTAGAAACAATGAAATCTAATTACTTGCGTGTTCCAGTACTGCTCCTTATTATTTTTCTTATTCCTTGATTTTTTGTCCACCTGGCGCGTTTTTGACTTCCTACAACAGCAAAGGAAATCACATCTCATTCGACGGCTCCAATAGAATTTCGTGTAAGTGTCGTGTATTTCAGGTTCCAGGACCTAAAACCTAGGATCTAGGTAAAAACGTGGTCGATTTTGCTCGGAAAGTTAATTTTTAAATTGTTGAAATAGCCACAATTTCACTTATCGCGTTACATATAGTTAGTCTGTCTCTCTCTCTCTTGCAGTGTATCGATGGAAAGTGGTTGGTAATGTTGGACGCTCGAAAAAGAGTCGCCTGGCATTAGTAGGCACCACCATGACACCATGATCAGGTCTAAATGATAAGAAGTGTCAAAATATATCAGTCACAGCACAAGGATCTTGACACTTGTCGATTAGACTTTGCGTCATAGTGGCGCCAATCAGTGATATTTCCATCTTAGAAAACGTGGCTGTGCTCTGGTCACATATCGTGGGCTTAAGTCGTATAGCTCATAACTTCATTTTTTTTCAAAATAAGATGTAAATTGATGAACACATCTAATGCAAGCATGCAGCAAATCTCTTATAGTACGATACAACGTTTCAATTTTAAAAGCGATAATAGAAATCTTAGCTAAACCCGACCCACTAAGTATTTTCAGTTAAGCTTTTTGTGGCTACTGTAAAATGGATCCGATTGAGTTATTATGAGGTTTAGTAGTTCCTTCAACCTTCTCTCTCTCAAATCTTCTCATCAGTGGTAAAGTGGCCTCTTGGGAAATGCCGTAGAGTAAAGATCATTATTTGGTATCCGACATTATGTCGAGCCCATGCATGGGTAAGCGTGAGGTATATATAGGCAGGCCATCTGCCAGTTAGATTAACAATATACGAGTAATGACAAGTGAATTCCTGATACATTGCGTGTGATGCCAACCAACTGCTATGCGGTGAGCGTCGAGACCGCGCAATGAAAAAATAATTCGCTCGCCGTGCCGCCGGTCGCGCGATGTCGTGGCCAGCAGAGATCGAAACCGGTATTTTTTCCATACAAAGTTCTTCTAGAACTTGAATCAGGTGTTTTGTGATTAATTTCTCTTCTCCTAAAAATAGTTTTATAATATTCCAGAAATAGCGAGTATTTAAGAAGATTTAAAAAAAACCGGTTCCATTCCCTGGGCCAGCCCCTAAACTAAAGAGGTTTGATAGGAACAACTGTTGAATGTAAGAGATCTAGGATCAGACCAGCTAAATTGCCATGCTAGAAGCCTACTTCTATCACTCATTTAATTGTCATACGAGATCTATGAATAATAAATATACCTGCGCCTGTAATTCTTGAGGGCATGAGCTTGTTCTTCTGTAACCGGTGGCCGAAACTTTTCAGACGCTACGTTTATAGGACTGCTGTGCCTCTGCGAGTGAAACACAAAAGTGTCAGATTAAACATCATCATCTCAGCCATAGAACGTCCACTGCTGGACACAAGCCTCCTCAATAGATTTCCACATGGGCCGGATAGAGGCGACCCGCATCCAGCGAGTCCCCGCAACCCTAACCAGGTCGTCGGACCGCCTTGCGGGTGGCCTTCCCACGCTACGCTTGCTGGTATACGTGGCAAGCGCCAGTTTATTACGGATTAAACATAGCGCATATAATTAGGATGTTTACTGTACTCAAAAAAAATGCTGCGAAATGGCAGTTTCTATGATAGACATCCAAAAACGAAGTTAGATACCATTGCGTGTATCTTGTTTTATAAGCATTTAAAGTTGGGTGGGTAAGACCATTTTTAGAGTTCCGTAGCCAAAATGGCAAAAATGGAAGCCTTATACTTAGTTTCGTAATGTCCGTCCGTCCGTATGTCACAGGCATTTTACTCAGAAACTGAATGATGTATATTGATGAATAATTTGGAGCATAGGTGTCTTGTATAAGCCGCTAATTAGTTTGATATATTTTTTTAATATAGATATATTTGTAGGGAGCACTTCATACATGTAACCGAAACGGAATTATTTTTTGTAGCAAATGTCAATATGTGGTACATATTTCGACAGTTTTTAAAAAAACACTGAGGTTTCTACAAAAATTATTTAGTGAATATTTTTGGAACGAATCGCTCCGAAAGTAGAATAAATTGTGTCCTCCCCTCTATCTTCTAAACAATGTGTCCAAAAATGATGAAAATAATACTAAGATATAGCTGAATAAATATACTTTCGACGAAAATTGTTTTTAATATGATCGGATATACCGTTTTTGAGTTATAGGCAAAAAATGCGCTTCTCAGTAAAAGGACGTAAGTATTGTGGAGATACGCTCTTTTGCTAGTGCATTTTTCATATCTCAGTATCATGACTATTGGTAGATGTTAAAACGAAATAAATACCTGAAATTTTGAGAAAGACCATTGTGATTGTGACGAACCGAATTCTATGGGATACACCTGATTGGGGCATTCGTATTTCTCAGACTGAAATCAAACCAAAGATAACATTATATTAGGTATTTATAATATAGATACAAGTGTAATTCCATATAGCGTTTTAGTAGCTCTTGGGGTTAAAACGACTACTAGTCCCGTTTCGTATAACTCTACACCGTTTTTTTGTGGTGGTTGTACCCATCAATACCAATTACGTGATCCCACCGGTGATGCTCATGGCCACACAGAGGAGATTACGTGATCCCACAGGTGATGCTCATGGCAATACAGAGAAGATTACGTGATCCCACCGGTGATGCTCATGGCCACACAGAGAAGATTACGTGATCCCACCGGTGATGCTCATGGCAACACAGAGAAGATTCCGTGATCCCACCGGTGATGCTCATGGCAACACAGAGAAAATTACGTGATCCCCACCGGTGATGCTCATGGCAACAAAGAGAAAATTACGTGATCCCACCGGTGATGCTCATGGCAACACAGAGAAAATTACGTGATCCCACCGGTGATACTCATGGTCACACAGAGCAGACTACGATATCCCACCGGTGATGTTCATGGCAGCCAACGTGTTAACGGGGGAAGGGGGTCAGGAAGTGCTTAAAATTGTCAATACACTAAATTATTTAACAGCCTGAGCCGAGCCTATAATGTTTTATATCACTGGCAATACCACGTACGACGCCATTTCACCCCGCCCCTCTCGCCAGTTTGTAGTAACCGCTCAGTCATATCAGTAGTGTGTTACGAACGTTTAAAAAAAGTGTCATAATATTATTTTTTATGAATAAAGACAGGACATTTTCCATTTCAAAATCGAATTTAGCTATTAGTCCGGTCTTAGACCAAGAAGGTTTTACGGTATAGTGTCTTGAAAAACAAAACAACTTTGAGCTTAGATTACTCCTAATCTGTTTTATAAAGGGGCATATAGTAAATTCATAATAAAAGCTTGTTTTCCTGTTTATCATTCGCATTCAAAATTTGGAGGTAAAAGTTAGTGAAAATTAAGTAATGATTTTTTTTGTGACGTTCTTCCAACCCGCCGAAAAATAGTCCTGTCTCACCCGGGTATAACTTACGCGATATACTTTATCCGTTTAAATTGTTTATTTAAACGTTTATTTATTTTTTACTTACTTAGATGCATGACGTATGATGCGTTTGATTTCTGAAATGGCTTAATTAGAGATTCATGTCAATTTGAGACTGTGACGATTTGACAGTCTCAAATTGACGTTGATTTTTACTTGTGTCATTTCAGTAGTTCCAACTTGATGCATTTATGCATCATTATGCATTTAAGATTTAACACCTGGATATGACAAGCAGTGTCATTACCGAATACGTTTATAATGCAATTTATGCTGGGGGTGAGGTAAATACTTGCAGCACACTACGGAAATATTTCTATTTCTACCAACGCACATAACAGAAAAAACATACAAATAAAAACACACCCACACACTGACAATTTATTGTATAAACCGACCCGCTACATCTCCGGTACTTTGGCAAATTGACGACCGGTTTGGCTCAGTGGGAGTAACGTTGCCTGCGAAGCTGAGGTCCTGGGTTCAAATCCCGGTAAGGGCAAATATTTGTGTGATGAGCATTAATATTTGTTCCTGAGTCTTGGATGTTTTCTATGTATATAAGTAATATATCTATTAAATATATAGTCGCCTAGTACCTATAACACAAGCCTTATTGAGCTTACCATGGGACGAGTTCGATTTGTGTAAAAATGTCCCGTATAATTTATTAAAAAAAAAATATCTGTATGGCATCTTCATTGGTTAAATGCTCCAAGACTTTTTATAAAAAAAAAAACTATGAAAAGATACTGTCATACTTGCAGAAGATACTTGGAGGGTGACAGAGCGTCTTTGGACTCTAAAAATGTATATCCATAATCATTTGGAGCCCCTTGATATTTAAGCTTTTGCGTAGCTTCTCGATTCATCGTTTTGTTGGGCTCCCTCAGTATTTCCTAAAAAAAAACATAATTATTGCTTGAAAAAACCATGGACGAACAAAACAAGAGGATCGTCAAACGCCATACTTTGGGTCGTGCAAGGGGATGTCCAGTATTAAAACTAGATGGCGCTAAATAACTAAAAAACAAGGACCATTAAAACAAGAGGACTGACCATCTCCATACAAAAAGCCGTTCCCCGATATGTACAACGCCATCTATGTATCGGAATTATACATTGAAATAAAACAATTTAACGGATTATATCGCGTATATGTCCTCCCGTGACCATGGAAAGCTGGAAAGCTTCCGAAACGTCGGGAACTAAAATGAGATAATATACGCGATATAATCCGTTAAATTGTTTTATTTCAATGAGTAATAATCGCGGAAACAGAAGAAAATATTATCGGAATTATATTTTACAATTATTCAACTTTGCAAGCGTGACACAGTATTTAAATGTTACTATTTATTTATAACTAGAAGGCGCCCGCTACTTCGTTCGCGGAGGAGAAAAAGTCATAACCCTTCATTTTTTCTTGAGCGTAGTCGGGTAAAAAGTATCCTATAACCATCTGGAGATACCCAGCTACCCGTGTACCAAAAATAGTTGAAATCCGTTTTGCCGATTTTGCGTGATGAAGCCACAACGACACATACAAACATACATAAAATCCAAAAAAATGTAGATTATTTCACAAGGGGCTAAAATAAGCCATTATGACACGAAGTGATTATTTGGTCGAGCTAACGATGTGAGCGAGGACAAATATGTCTGAGTGTCATAATGACTTTTAGCTAAGTGTTAAACACTCTGCTTTTTACTTCGACTGCGAGAAAATAAAAAAACTGAACATTTAATGTTCAGTTTTGTACATTTCATGAAAAACTAAAAGTACAGTTTGAGCAATTCGATCAGAAATTTGGGCCAATCTGATCAGGTTGGTTTGTTTGTTTTTAATTATTCGTAAGTAGTATGTAGCTGGCCGCAAGTTTTTTTTCAGTGTCATAGAAATTTGTATGGGATTATATGGCTTTCTTTTAAACCCTAGAGGCTAAATGTACTATTTTAGTCTCGCTTCGCGAAGCTAATAAGACGTACTTTTTGAGCAGGAGAAGTGAAAAATATTTTTCGTTTAAATGACCTCCAAATCGCCCATAACAATCATTTTTATGAAAATATCTTCAATGTACAAACTTTTAATTTTTACAACTTTATAATAGTATATAGATTAGCTATTTGCGAACTAATCGTTACAATGCTATGTTTCTCTATTCAATTATAACATCGTTAAATGTTTAGTTGTAAAGCGCCATTTAGTTTTAGCCAGAATATCTCCTTGTGATCGGAACAGGATCAGGTATACAAACTGTCAGTCCTCTTGTTTAATGGTCCTTGCTAAACATTAACAATATTATAAATGAACGAAGAAACTTGCATAATAAATACTTTCGGTACCTAGGGTATATATTTTCTTATTATTTTATTTTGATTATGTTATAGGGGGCAAGAGAGCAGACGGATCGCGTGATGGTAAGCGATCACCGTCACCCATAGACACCTGCAACACCAAAGCAGTCACAAATGCGTTGCCGGCCTTTCACGTGGGAGTACGCTCTTTTAAAACAAACCGGCCAAGTGCGAGTCCGACTCGGGCACCGAGGGTTCTGTACAAACTTTCACTTACCCTAACATTATTTTAGCCGGTTCCGGTGGAGTTAAGTTTGCACCTGATATCTATAGCATTGCATACAAATGACGTGCAAACTTAACGCAATGTATTTGTAGTATGCCACGATATTACTTGCCAAAATTGATAATTCCATTCTATGTCAACGGGAAGTACCTACCCTATCATTTTTATTCCGTTGAGTGTCAAAATCGTTTTTTGCGGCAAAAATGGCCGTATCTTTTTTTTAACGATCATGTAGTAATAATAAAGTTTGATTTTTTCTCAGCTTCAAGGGACCGTAGACCTGAGTACAGTCGGACGGACAGACGGAGAACAAAGTAATCCTATAAGGATTCCGTTTTTTTCCGATTGAGGTACGGAACCCTAAAAATATGAAAATATAATCTAAATAACATCAACACAGATCAATAAGCATTGAAAATCTTCGTAACAAATGCATTAGGATACAAGCTCAATCATACATTTAATCATAACCAGAAAAATCTTAAAGAAATATCACAGCATAAAAGAATTGACAATATTTCATATTTTTGAATGATACGTTTTAGTGACGAACTCGAAAGAAGGCAAAATTTTAAGATACGCGTATTTTTATATTTGCGGAAATGTTATTTTTTAATGCAAAAATCCATGAATATTATTAGTTTGATGAAAAAGGGCGCATGTAACAAACGTCTAACTATCAGCAAAATGACGTCACAGCTCTGTTTCACACACTTAAAAAAAAGCTCGAAATAACAACAAAATGTAATGCGAACTTTGTCATTTTAGTGCACTCAAACAGTTTAACAGTGACGGCAGTTGTCACGGCGTCAAGGTAAAAACGTCAAAACTTGAAAACGATACACATTGGTGTGATTAATTCAATAATCATGTAGAAAATAAGATATTGTTTTAAGAAAACTTGTATGAACAACACTTGTATATCGCCTATTCTCTTATATCTATTTGTGCAGATAGGTACATGGTACATTTTGATGGGTACCATGTGCTCCGGCGTTATGCGGCATTTAACAAAAAATATATCATTAGGATGCTTTATTTCTACATAGCGCATAGCATTTGCAACATAAGACGTCCGCGAAGACTGTGAAGTTCTGGCACCTCTGATGAGAGAAGAAATTATACTTATCCTAGCTTTGCATAAACTCCATCATCAATATATATAGTCTCCTTTCGAGGCAAATTATTAGTGTTGTCAGCTCGCACAAATCTCTCCGCGTGTCGCATGTCCGATCTTAATAGCCGAGTCGTAGAAAATTAAAGGAACCGAGCAGTATATGAGTCAAATCAAAGTTAAGAAGTGGAGTCGTTTTTAAAGAAATTGCCCAACGGCTTGCGAGTCGTCATTAGAGAGAGAACAGGTGTCCGTCGGTCCCGTAGCAATGCCGAGTCGTTGAAAAGCTCGAAATCAAAGGCAGGAAACATACGACAAGTACAAAACGATATTCGAGTGAAATTAACTGTCAATAGTGTCATGCGTCGAAAGATGTCAAACGGATAACCAGAAGAAGACTATTCTTATAGTGGCAATATTGCATCAGCTGTGTGACGTCAGTTTCCGTTTTAACTATTTTGGTAGTTTTTGGCAAAAGTATTGTAAAAAAAAATCTACAAAAATATTTTTGTGTTCTAGAGGCCTTTTTCTCCAAATGGTTTTCGATTTAGGGAAATCGAATAAAATGAAATGTTGTCAATTATGTCACAAATATACCTATGTTTGATCATGATCAAACATATATTAGTGATCGTCATGATCAAATATCACTAGAAGGCGCCCGCAACTTCGTTCGTGGAGGAGAAAAAGTCATAACACTTCATTTTTTCTTAAGCGTAGTCGGGTAAAAAGTATCCTATAACCATCTGGAGATACCCAGCTACCCGTGTACCAAAAATAGTTGAGATCCGTTTAGCCGATTTTGCGTGATGAAGCCACAACGACACATACAAACATACATAAAATCCAAAAAAAAAATTTTTCATTTTAATGACCATCAAATAGTCCATAACAAACATTTTTATGAAAATATCTTCAATGTACAGTCATTTCATTTTTACGACTTTATAATAGTATAGATGTGAGCGGTGCCTCGACTCGAGTAACCAATCGACACATCAAATAAGTAAGTATTGCAATAAAATAGGATATTGGGTGGTGTCACGAAGAGCCAAGCAAATATCAAATCATATGAAATCAGAAATTACTCTCTAAATGATGTAAAAAATGTAAATAAACGGTACAGGTCGATTCACAAGAGCTGGCACCATTGTATTGAATGAGCGAATTATATTATATATTATATATGTCTGCATAACAAAATGATAAAATAAAAAATACATACAGTAACAATTAATTCGTAAACAACGACAATAAACACTGTCACGGTAACAACTTAGAATTGTTGCATATAATATTTTGTATACATCGATGGCGTTGTAAATATCGGAGAACGGTTTTTGTTTGGCGTTCAAATACAAATATCTTTATGGTGCGTCAATATTATACTTGCGTCGTTTGCCAGTTCAATCGTTTTATGCGTCCATGCAATAACGAAGGACTAAAACAAGGCATTATCACATGTAGTGAACGAAGCCACCTAGAGGTGCGTCCACACTTGTATCATTTGCTCGTATCCGATCACCGTGCCGTAGCATGACTGCGTATCGCGCTGCTTGGACGCTTACTGTCGGCGCGCCGATAATGCCGCACCCTTCCGATACAAGTGTGTGATACGCGTAGCAAATGGATTTCGAGTGATCGGATAGGTGCAACGTCCAAACGCGTGATCGTGACACGCGATCATGCTACGCAACGATGATCTGATACGGGCAAATGATACAAATGTGAACGCACCTTAATGTCGAATTTAACCAGACTGTTACCAAAAGGCTGATTATATATCGTCCTCCCTGACGTATCCGTCAATGGCGAACCGTTCCACGAACATCACGAGCGTCGATCATGAGCCCGAATGTGACTTGCAAAGCTGATTACACAATTGTTAATAACTAACAGGCACGGATTAATAATAGGGTACATGCATGATTTTTTTTATCGCTTTTCTTAACAAAATATCAAAATACCGTAAAAACGATTTCAAAAAGTGAAATAGTGAAATTTAAATCGGCCAAGAAATACGCATGATATAGGCATTTTAAACTACTAATTAGACAGCGATTTGACAGAGAGGTCCGACATGACATGTACTGTTACGTCACAATGAACTCCAGCCATGTAAACTCCATATTAAATTCTGTTTTGCTAGAAAGAGATAGAATGAAATGTTTGATGGCGTGTATCTTGGTTAGTTTTATAGTCATTCGAAAAATTATCTTGTTTACTGTTTGTTACATGAATGAGCTTTTAATAAAGCAAAAATAAAAATTCATGCATATTCTCTATTGGGTCAACATGTCAAAAATTGTGGTTTTTGGCCTTTCATATTTAGAAACAAGGAAAAAAAGGGCATAGATTAGTGTCTTTTCAAAACGGCTTATTTCTCTATGTAAGTCTTAGAAAAATATGCCTTTTTGAAAAGGCATTCCTGATACTAAAATAACACGAAGTGCTCTGCTCTGGTGGAGCTGAACTCTCTGGAAACTGAGATTTGACTATTACTCTAGGCAGTGGCGTGCCCAGGGTTTTTGGTCACGATAGGCAGTTTCTCTGTGCCTATATGAAACCATGGTGGTTCAAGGTAGGCGCTTTCTCTGAGCCTATAAAGGAGACGGCAGTTTCTCTTTGCCTATATGAAGCCATGGTCGTTCAGGGTAGGCAGTTTCTCTGAGCCGATAATGGAGACAGCAGTTCTCTGTGCCTATATGAAGCCATGTTCGTTAAGGATAGGCAGTTTCTCTGAGCCTATAATAGAGACGGCAGTTTCTCTGTACCTATATGGAACCATGGTGGATCAGGGTAGGCACTTTCTCTGAGCCTATAATGGAGACGTTTAGGGCAAGGCCGTATTTATACACACGGTGGCCCTTGGGCACACAGCATAGGAACAGGAGGCCCTTGAGCACTCAAAAATGGGGGGTCCCTGGGGCCCTCAATAATAGAATTAGTTACCTCGTTGGACTGTAAAAAAACCGTCGTTTAAGATCTTTTGGGGCCCCCGTGAGTTTGGGGCCCTGGGCACGTGCCAAGAGTGCCCAGTGGGAAAGAGGGCCTGGTTTAGGGTAAGCAGTGCTTTTGTGCTTACATGGACCGCACGCCTTTGTACTCTAAGGGCTAAAATTGCCACTTAAGTTTTGGATGTTTTTCTAGCAAGAAAAAATATTGTTGTTACCTTTCTCTCTACGATCGGACTCCACCAATCAGACGTTAGCGTGCTGACATCAGCCGTCTTTGTTTCGGTGGTCACGGACCGGTTGGTAGTCGTTGTCACGTTGAGTCTTCTCTTGGGAGGCTTTTCGTTAGTATACTCTATGGTTACTGGGCTACAGGTGCTCTCCGAATACGGGAGAGTTTCGGTAGCTTCTGTAAATGGGATAGCAGCTTATTTATGGTATCATAACGTTGGTTCTACGTCACTGGATTAGACAACAATAGTGCTGTGTGTCATGTCTTAATTTGGCCTTAAACGGCAGTATGTCTGGGCTCACGCTCGTTCTGTCTGTTTCCTAAAACGGTCTTCTTCCTACATTGTCAGTTTACTATAATTTCTGCTTCTGATACAGAATGTTTCCTAATTTGTCTACTTCTCTAAATGGGCTTCTTCCCACTTTTCTGATTCTTATACAGTATGTGTCTTAATTTGTATATGATGTATGATGATTCTTAAAGTGTCGGTCTCTCGATTCGGCGGGGGTTTTTTTTTTGTATGGATATGTTCACCGAAAATAAATAAATAGTAAGTGTGAACCGATTTAATTCTAAGGTTGATCCTTTGGATATGTCCAATTTTTTTGGTTCAATTGAATAATAATGATGGGATACATGATTTAGGCATCATAACAGGCCATTTTTGAAGTGGACATAATAGGAAGCGATCATTTTAGGAAAGTGTCTCCTTCGGAATCCCTAAAGGTGCGTCCACACTTGTATCATTCCCTCGTATCCGATCACCGTCACGTGGCATGACTGCGTATTGCGCTGCTTGGACGCTCACTGGCGGCGCGGCTAGCAACATGGATTTCGAGCGATCGGATCGGCGCAACGGCCAAACACGTGATCGTGACACGCGACCATGCCACGCGACAAAGATGTGATCGGGCAAATGATACAAATGTGGACGCGCCTTTACGAACCGGCCTGCGCAGGCAAAACTGTAGTGAGGCTTGGGCGTGTCGTAGGCCCATAACGTTTTGCGTTTGTTTATTGGCCAAATACCTTAAATAATTCTAAACTGCGAGTAATGCATTTAATGAAATTGAAAGTCATGTAGTGCTTCATACATTAATAGTCAACGTGAAAAAACATGAAAGACTCAGTTCAGAGAAATCGATAATCTGAGACAGACAGAGTGCATGTTTACTTCAAATACATCGAATAGTTCCATTCGCCGAATTTTTGTTTTGTCAGATTCTTATTTCACCGGATTCTTGTTTCGTCGAAAATATTTTATACAACTAGAAGATGCCTGCAACTTCGTTCGCGGAGGAGAAAAAGTCATAACTCGTCGTTTTTTGTTCAGCGTAGTCGGGTAAAAAGTATCTTATAACCATCTGGAGATACCCAGCTACCCGTGTACCAAAACGTGGAAATCTGTTTAGCCGATTTTGCGTGATGAAGCCACAACGACACATACAAACATAAATAAAATCCAAAAAAAATATTTTTCGTTTTAGTGACCTCCAAATTGTCCGTAACAATCATTTTTTCGAAAATATCTTTAATGAACAGACATTTCATTTTTACAACTTTATAAGAGTATAGATAAAATCGATTAGGTAAACAAATAATCGATTCTGTGACATGAGTAATTAACTCAGCCCGCGGGCCGTCATGACAACTATGGAATGGTATGGAACCCTGAGTATAGTTCGACATGCTTTTAGCCGGTTTTTGTTAAAGGTAAAAACTTAAACTGTTGTATGTAGTACTGTACAAAATTGATATGGAACTTATGTCATTTTTCTAATATGGAACGTCAAATTGCCTATACGGATACGTTACTACATACAACAGGTGACTTTTTAAAGTTCTACACCTATACCTATTTGGACAAATTTTTGTTAACGTAAGTCTACCTTTTATTTAATATATGAGTAAAGCCGCGATATTTTCATAGTTATGCTCAACTGAAGAAGTCCGACAAAACAAGGAACCGGCGAAAAAATAATCTGACTAAACAAAAATCCGACGAATCGGGAACTATTCAAGACATCCACGAAAAAAAATCTGTATAATGTATAATAAAAACTTTACTTCTGACACCGCAGTACGAGTGGCTGTATTGTGAAGCGCAGGAGTACGTCGTAGGGTTCTCCGTCTCTACTCCAGAATTCTCCACAACTGGGAAATACGAAGTGTGAGAACGTCCACACTTGTATGATTTGCTCGTATCCGATCACCGTGGCGTGGCATGACTGCGTATAGCGCTGCTTGGACGCTCACTGTCGGCGCGGCGATCACGCCCCAATTGTTCGATCTAAGTGTGTGATACGCGTAGCAACATGGATTTCGAGCGATCGGATCGGCGCAACGTCCAAACGCGTGATCGTGACACGCGATCATGCCACGGGTCGAAGATCTGATCGGGTAAATGATACTAATGTGGACGCAGCTTTAGGCATTTTACGTTGAAAATCTTACTGAGGGTACCTTAAAATCAATTAATATTAATCCAGCTATGGACATGACGGAACTATAACGGTTCCGTTTTTGCCATTTTGGCTACGGAACCCTAAAAAACAACCGAATTGAGAACCACCTCCTTTTATGGAAGTTCGATAAAAATAAGCCAAGCTTTCATTATTCACCAAAAATAGTGGTCTCTCAAAAGGTGCTAATTCTGGTACCTACTAGATTGTTAACAGTAATAGTACATTACTGCAGACGCCGGGAAAGAAGAGCTTGCCGGGTGAGTAGGTATAGACTGCCGACCGTAGGGAGGCCGGATAGTGATACGAAGCCGGCAAGCACTTTTCACGGCCAGAGGCATGTATAGTGCTTTTCTCAAACATATGCAATGAAATAAAAAAACACACCACTCAAAAAATTACACGACTAAAGTTTTTGAAATTTTCCCTTCAATTCAATCCCTCCATAATGATTTTTTTTACGGAAGTCGTCCGTATTTCCCGTGTGTAGTGTTCGAGTAGACTCTATTAGGCCCGTTATACACAACTTATCAAAAAAATCTTTATTTCTATAATAAATAAAATAAATGCGCAGGATTTAAAATATTGTCTATGGTCCCTGGCGACTTACGTATAGACTGTTGGTGTTAGACAATATTTTAAATTTATTCATCAATACATGAACCTTTACAGATTTGTGTTCTTAATAGCAGTTCGTGTGTAATAGGCTAACGCGGATATTTTTGGTCCGATAACCATTCAGCCACTAGAAAATAAAATAAAAAATATGATACAGTTGTTTGTGCATGACACAGACGCCATGTTTACAGTAACATTAAAAAAAAAACTCCCGGCCTAGGCCTTCAATTTTGTATGAAAATCCGTTACAGTTCTCTCAGGTTGTTACGAAACGGGATACTTTGAAGCCTGTTTTAACGCACGTAATGACGACATTTCATTGCTTGTTTGAGAAAAAACAATTTAATGCCGCTTAATGCATTTTGAGTCCTAACTTGGCCGTTTTCTTAGATATCCAACAGATTGATTAGGTAACATACTGGATAGAAAACTGACAAGTTAAGACTCAAAATGCATTGTACCTCTACTTACGTGTATTGTTATATTAGGGACGAACTGAAGGCCGTCGAGTGCGTAATTAAGGAATTCAAAGCAACTGGGGCTGGAGGCCCTGGGCCTCCAAAAGCGAGAGCCCCCACAAATGAAATTCAATATAAAAAATAGAATAAAAAGTTTAGTATATTTGGAAAATTGCTAGGGGCCTCTACTAATTCGCTGCCCCAGGGCCACCAGAACCCTAAATCCTGATGATACCCCAGTTATGTTGTTTTAAAAATCCACCCAATTTCTTACCCCAGTTGGCGACGGCCGGAAAACATTGCGTTTCATCGCTTTTCACGCTTCTTTCTGCCTGTGTTTCTCGGCTCATTTGGTAGATCTTCTCACACTGGCTCTCGCTGTTATTCGGTCAAAGAGAAAAGAGAGAAAAGAGAGGTAAAGAGGAGATGATACAGCGTGGGTCTCCTATAGCTGCTGGCGAATTTATTGAGTATGGATTGTGGAACACTAAGGAGAAGAAGCTCTATATACCCGAAGTGTCCTTCAAAAGGCGTTAAATATGGAATATGCATGATTTCTTATTATTGCTTTAAGCTCATTCATGTAACAAATTGTACAGATATTTTTTTCAAGTAACTATAAAATAATCAAGATATGAGTCATCAAACATTTAATTCTATCTCTTTCTTTTCTATCGAAACATAATTTAATATGGAGTCTATATGGTACTATGACGTAAAAGTTCATGTCGGACCTCTGTCGAATCGCTGTCTAATTAATTAGTACTTAGTTTAAAATGCCTATATCATGCGTATTTCTTGGCCGATTTGAATTTCATTTTTTGAAATTGTTGTTGGTATTTTGATATTTTGTTAAGAAAATCGATAAATAATTTCATGCATGTAACCTATGGTGGCGCCACTGTAGGAAATGCGTAAAATAAATTACCATAATGATGCCAAAAAAAAATCCAAAACGATGCAATAAAAAAAAACATTTTGAAGGCGATTCACATCATCAGAAGAAGAACGAAGGATCCAGTAGCATCTTGTAATTGGTCGTTGACTTCATATTATCTTCAAGGACCATTAAAACAAGAAGACTGAACATCTCCACCTAAAAAGCCGTTCTTCGATGTGTACAACGCAATCGATAAGAATTATTTTTTTTAAATGTTCAACTTTGCAAACGTGACACAGTACTTAAATATTACAATTTATTTATTATTAGCTATTTGCGAACTAATTGTTACTATGCTATGTTTCTTTATTCAATTATAACATCCTTAAATGTTTAGTTTTGAAGCGCCATCTAGTTTTTGCCAGAATAACTCCTTGCGATCGGAACACGATCCAAAGTATGGCAAGTGTCAGTCCACTTGTTTTAATGGTCCTTATGCTATCTTGCTACTCTAGCACCATTCTGGACGGTTTTGGTACTATTATTTACTGCTTTCCGCTGGACACTTTTTAATTTGTTTTTCTATATGAGATTGGCCTCCGTACATTTTCTTTACTACATGCTCTTGAGTCTAACCTTGATTGCGCAGTAACCGATTTATGTACAAATGTATGCGCAAGTCCGCCATTTTTGCTGAAGATGTTGACCGGATCTTATAGGTCCAGTGATATTCAAGGGATTGTGCGAAGCCGCTGATTGCGGATAGTGTAGGACCAGCCTAAATCTCATTTTTATACACTAGCGGTTACTCACATCGTAAAAACAGAATTATTCTCGACAGGTTTCGGTCCATTCCGAGGAGTACGAGGACCTTAGGCATGCGCAGAGGGCGGAATAGGCAGTGCCTATTTATATGAACTTGAGTATATGTATGTATGTGAAAAGCTACTATTATAGGTCCGCAGGTCATAGATTGAAACACTTTAATCCCGGTTACACAGATGAAGCCTCGAGTGCTCGTGTTTAAATAATAGGAGGAAACTATTTACCGATGCAGCTGATCAGGAGACACAGTCACTGCTTTGTTTTCTGAAAATACCTGAATTAGTAAGATTTTGTATGAAACAAGTGAACTAATGTTTTTTTTTTACAATCAAGAAAACAATAAGCATCGTGAAAAAGTAGTAAGAGTAAGAACTACTGATGTGTAAATTGCGGATACTTTCCAAAATGCTTAAAAAGGTCTTAAGTCTAGTATTAACGTGCATGTTCATACGATCTTTTTTAAGCATTTTTTAGTATATAAAATGTTTTAAGTCTAGTGTTAACTTACCTGTTTAAAAGACTTTTTTAAGCATTTTGGAAAATTTCCGCAATTTGCACATCAGTATAGGTAAAAAACTTAAGTAAGTCACCTGATGTATGTAGTTGTGTACAAAATTGATATTGAACTTATCTTTTTACTCATTGTTCTTTAATATGGAACGTACAACAGATGACTTGCTTAAGTTTTTTACCTATAAGAAGACCTATTACATTAATGATGAAACTGTGTGGGTATGGCTTAGCTAGAGGTGCGTCCACACTTGTATCATTTGCTCGTATCCGATCACCGTGGCGTGACATGACTGCGTATCGCGTTGCTTGGACGCTCACTGTCGGCGCGGCGATCACGCCGCACTTGTCCGATCTAAGTGTGTGATACGCGTAGCAACATGGATTTCGAGCGATCGGATCAGCGCAACGTCTAAACGCGTGATCGTGACACGCGATCATGCCACGGGATGAAGATCTGATCGGGCAAATGATACAAATGTGGACGCACCTTAAGGGTGCACTATATACAGGGTGTCCCATAAATGCTGATTACGCAGCTCATTATCTATCGATTTGACTTTAAAGTCCGTTCTCCGATTTCTAGTAGTTTCCGAGATATTTACAATTTTAGTATCAATTTTGGGTTTTTTCCTTATAACCGTGTTAGAAAGTCGTGCCAGTTTTTTTCGCATGATTATTTTGATTAACCACTCAGTTTATTTTCCATAGCTTACCGTTTTCAGTGGTCGGCAGAGAATATATGGGGGTCAAAATGATAGCTTTTAAGCTGCTCTGTCAGCCCTCTTAGGAATATTGTCAATTTACGGGACACCCTGTATAATTCCGGAGTTTCCTTTTTAATTATACGAAAGCATTCCGAATACTACGTTCTAATGAAATAAATACGTTTTATTTTTCCAGGATATACCAGTATGATAGGGTAACTTTAGGAATGAAAGAACGAATACCATGAATTAAAAGCTGAAGACATACCTCGTATTTCTAAAATGTTATTTTTATCAAACTTAACAATAATTCTCTTTTGACATTCATTACATACACTTGCTTGAACACATTTTGAGTTCTTCAATCTGAAATAGTAATAATTACGAAACATCCAATAAGTTTCCATTGTTTCCATAGTAAATCGGTCTTTACATTAAATGGACCCTGTTAAGGTTCCGTAGCCAAAATGGCAAAAACGGGACCCTTATAGTTTCGTCATGCGTCGTCCGTCCGACCGTAAGTCACAGGCATTTTATTCAAAAACTACAAGATGTATATTGATGAAATTTGGAGTACCTATAAGTGACTTGTATAAGCCATTACACTACACTATTATCTATTCTGTGCCATTACTTAGTTTGGCAGATAAATAACAAACATAAATATTTCCAGGAGGGCACTCCATGCCTGTAACCGAAGCTGAGGCTCTGGTCCCACAAAGGGCGAGGAAGTGATTAGCTATCGGCGATTTTCTCGCCCAAGAAACGAAACAAAAAATATAAATCCTGTGTTAGTAAAAGGGAGACATATATTAACTGTTCATCTCTGCCTGTTCAGACTGCCGGCGAGAACTTTCTCAATATTTATGTGCGTTTCGTGAGCGAGTTGGACAAGAAAATAGTCGATAGTTGCTCGCTTTCTCGCCGGCGGTGGGATTAGTGCCTGATTGATGTTTTTTTTCCAGCCAAGATTTACGTGTGGCACATATTTCGACAGTCCTTCTAAACGGGCTTCGAGGTTTAAAAAAAAACCCTGTCAAGTGCAAGTCGGACTCGCGCACCGAGGGTTACGTACAAAATATACGCTGCAAATGGCCGTATTTATGAAAATCCGGTGTTAGCCCTACTCCAAAGCAAAATGTACGCGGTGCTTGATCATTTTATACTGGTTACTGGTATAGATAGACAGACAGACATAAAAAAAATGTTTTTCTGATTTACTTTGTTGATTGTGCTATAAGAGCTTCCATCATATCAACTCGAAGTACCCTATCAATTTCAAAAAGTGAAATATACCTTTTTGCGGCATAAACGGCCGTATCTTTTTTTTTACGTAAACGTAAGGTGCGTCCACACTTGTATCATTTGCTCGTATCCGATCACCGTGCCGTGGCATGACTGCGTATCGCGCTGCTTGGACGCTTACTGTCGGCGCCGATCATGCCGTACTCGTCCGATATAACTGTGTGATACTATATAACTGTGTGACACGCGATCATGCCACGCGACGATGATCTGATACGAGCAAATGATACAAATGTGGACGCACTTTTAGAAGTTTGATTTTTCAGTGCTTCAAGGGACCGTAGACCTGAGTATATAGTTTTAATTTCATTTCCTCCACGCGTTCCCAATATAAAGGGTCTTGACAGACAGACGGGCAGACGGAAGGACAACAAAGTGATCCTATAAGGCAGGGGTCGCCAAACTACGGCCCGCGGGCCTAATTCGGCCAGCTAATCTAATCCAGCCCGCGGAAAGAAACCAGGAGAGCCCATAAACTGACGGTAATTGGTTAGCACTCATGAACATAATCAACACCAAGTGCGTCCCTTATGCGTTATCTAGGTGCCCCCTGAAGACTAAGACTACTTAACTAATGTATTACCCCATGACCACCTATGAAACCAAAGTCTTGGCCCGCACGAATTTATATTAAGTGCAGTGTCGCCCTTGAGTCAAAAAGTTTGAAGACCCCCGCTATAAGGGTCCCGTTTTTTTCTTTTGAGGTTCGGATCCCTTAAAACTATGAAAGGGCCGATTTACTATGGAAAGTGGTTTATGGCTTTAAACAAAGCAAATCCATACTCACGGTGTAACCAACGATGGGGGTATCGTGGTCCTCGTATTAGTATAATTAGCTATCTTTTGTGGTCTATTGGCTTTGACGCATCTAATGCAGCCTCTACGTATAGTGTTATCGTAGGTTCCCTCTGTTTGACAAAAGTTGTGTCTTTTTGACCGAGCTTCCCGTACAGGTTCACTACTAGTTGCCGGTTTATTAAAATCTTTATTTTTCAACTCAATTGTCGTACTTTCTTCATAATTTTGTTTATGGTCCTTTGCATCGCATTTAAATTGATATTTATTAGTTTGCATTAAGTTTTCTCCACATATATGCTCCTCTCGTACCTCCTTGTTTGGGTTATTATTGCTATATTTCAACGTGTGCTTCTTTATTATATCTTTGATTGAGTTAATTTGACGTTTACAATCTTTCATTGTTATTTGTGGTACAAAGTAATCTAATTCTGGAACTTTCAGTCCTGTTTTATAAGCATTTACAGGTCGGATGACTTCATTAGATTTCGACAAATTTACTTGAATTCCTTCTGAGTTCTTCGATCTGAAATAATAATTGACAGTTTCATTTTTTTAAGCAGCACTTTTTTCGATGAGATCAAGTACGACCACATTTTAAAATGTTAGAAAATATCCCGATTTTATATCAAAAGCTCAATTTCAAAAGTTCATCATTCTAGAAGAGCGTAGGTGACAACAAGTAGAGCGAAGGTCGCAGCATAGAAAATCATAAAGAAGCACTATTACAAAGGTGGACTTAGTATAGAAGTGCAAGTATCTATGGGCGACGGTGATCACTTACCATCAGGTGACCCATCTGCTCGTTTGCCTCCTATGTCATAAAAAAAAGAAATTGTACTGCTGTTCTTCTTGTGCGCTATGACTGTGACATATCCACCTAGTGACGTCACTTAGAGGATCGTATGCTTCCTACACATTTTCCCGAATATCTTCAAAACCAGTGGATTTTTTTTTGGATTCCTTGATAAAAAATATTGAAGAAATATCAAAAAAGTTACTAAAAGTGAACAGTAGAAATATTCATACTTACGTTTCAGACTCCGGTACGATATTTGTATATCTGTTGTTAGTTGCCTTTTCTGGTTTACTTTCGGCTTGGTAGCCTCCATATAACTTATTAGAATTATTACTATCATGACCTCTGTCTGTTTGAATTAATTCATGTGCGTTTGGCTCATTGTTTACCAGTTCATTGGAATCGTTGAGCCTTAACTCTGTTACCATAATATGTTCATAATCAGAGTTTTGCTCATGGAGAAATTCTTCATTTAAATTCAATTGGCGTTTCAAGTTTTCAGTTATATTTTCCCCACTGTTTGTTCCTTTATTATTATCTTTAGCATTGCTGTCGTTAACGCCATAATTATGTTCCTCTATCATCTCTTCTTTCGAACAGCTATTCATATAATCATTAAAATTTGACAAATTTAAAACCGTTTTCGATATTGTCTTCAGAATTTTTATGAAACCGAAGTCCTTTCCTGCAGATGTATTTTCGTCTGTTGGAAAAAAAATGCGGTATTTCCACATTTATAAAAAAAATATGAATAATTATATTGTTTCAGTTTTTTCACTGAAGAACAGCTCCATCTCTCTCGCTGTTCTAATAATTGCTGGAGAAGTAATGATACGCATGTCTTGGAGTATGGCTAATGCGCATAGCATTTAAAATTAAGAAAGATATAGAGGACGCTACTAGTGCTAATCGTGTTCTTCTTCTAAAATTTCAAACCCCGTACGTACAGTTGCGATGGCTCAGTTGGTCAGAGCACTTTTACATTAAGGGAGTAGAGAGAGTACATATACCCCCCCGGACGCCGAGAGTGTATTATGCATTTGAATTTCGAACCTTTTTGAATTTTATGAGAGTTCAAAACTCGATTTCATTTTGTCCTTTCAAAAGGACACGAGGACTTAAGAGGATACGAGAAAAATCAGGTCTGTTTATACGATACATGTCAGTGTGGGTGTATTTTTTATATTGTATGTCTATGTAGAAATAGGATAGAATAGAACTTTCGTAGTGATGCACGTGTTAAACTCCCCTCGAGCTAAAATTGCATGATTTTTTTTTGTCCGGAAATGAAATCGTTGGCCCAATATTACATGGTTCTATGTTACATTTTCAGAGTAGTTAAAATTAGACAATGTCACTATTATGACAAAGTTCAAACTACAACTCGTTAAAAGTCAAACGTGTAATGTTGGGCCATAGTCTAAGTGAGCGAGAGTTCCGAAACAAAAATGCAGGGCAAAGTAAAAACGTACATAAATAGACAATTTCTCCTGAGGATTGAGCGTCAGGATATTCATTTCTCTTTTCTTTAGCCAGTTGTGCTTTCCGTTCTTTTTTCCTGATTTTTTCTTCGTTGGACAGTCGCAATTTAATTTCTCGTTTCTTATTTTTAATTTCCTCCTGCACAAAAAAAGAAAATCATCGAAATTAAAAGTTTTAATAACACAAATAAATGTTATCAGTGAAGTACATACTTTTTTCAGACGTTTCCTTTCGTTTACCAGACGTTTATTGGTTTTCGGGTCAAATACTGAAGGAACCTCGACATTTTTTTTATCCACTATGCCGTTAGCCTTCTCTGCTGTTTTTAACCATTCTTGATCTTTTATAAACAGTGATAGTCTGTAGTTGCGGGCATCATCGTTAACTTGTCTCTCATTCAAATTATCTGTAGTTTTTTCTGCGTCATAAATTTTAAGCTTTTTTCTTCGCTTGTGATTCGTAAAAAAAATATTTGATAAAGGTTCTTCTTTCGTGATGCTTGAATGTGCACGTGATTGAGTCCCTGTTATTCTTAGACGAAGATATGCCCAAAAACTGAGTTTCTTCCTCTTTGTTTGCTTTATTTGCTGATGTATTATTTTTTGCTCAAGTTTTTTTTCTGGTTTAATGCTATTTACTTCATTTAACTCTTTGAACAGGCTCGTATCATTCATCGCATTAGCGGATGGGACATCTAAGGTGTCTACTGTTGCAATATTGCTTAAGTTGTATGCATTATTTTTCAAATACAATTCAGCTTCATGCATTACAAATATTTCATTATTTGCAAGGCGCTTTGGATCTTGTTGTAAATATTTTCTTTGTTTTGCCGTGTTGATGGATAATTGGTTTGCTTTTTTATTGTTATAGTTTTTGAACCGGTTAGATCTTCCATTTTCAGTTGTCTTACTGAATGCTTTGCTAGTTATTCTTACAAGGCTTAAATATAAATAACTTTTACATCTGCGTCTTCGCCTCTTCCAAGAAAATTTGCGTTTGATAAAGTGGATTCTTCGTTTTCTCAGCTTTATCAGTTGAGTTGCAATTGTTTCTTTAATTTGCAAGTAGCGTTTCATATTTCTTTGCCTAGACCTGTTGTTGTTTTTCCTCTTTAATAATTTCTCAATTTTGTCTTTTTCTTGAGAATGATCTTGAACATGTTTAATTGGTTCAGAAGTTTCTAAGTTGTAAACTGTCGCTAAATCTGGGCTAGTACTACTTACTTTCGATGGAAGCATTATACCAGTAACCAAAAACGGAATGTCTTCTATGACAGTATCATGTGATTTCTTGTTTTTAGTATGACATCGACTTTTAGCGCATCTAATGTGTTTGGATAGTGTTAATCTTTTAAACAACTCCAACGGTTGAGACATTTCCATTACCATACGGGATTCAAAAGGTGTATGTTTAAATTTATACCCGTACTTGCCATATTCCTTATCATTTTCTTTTGTTGTTAAAAGCGCCATAGTCGTTAAAATTGATCCTTGTTTCCTTTTAGGAATTGTTAAACCTTTTATTGTTATTTCAAAATCCTTTGAAAATGTACTTTTATCGTATAAAGTCAAAACTTGGTTGTAGCTCCAAAATGCTTTATCAGTCATATTTCCTTCCTTGAAATCAAGCTGGTTAGTTTTCATTTCAGTTACTTTACGTTGTGCAGGCATTTCATCTAATTTCTCTAGTCTATAAACCTTATCAAGTTTTATACAAGGCTTTCTTTCTTGACTGTAATCTTTATTCAAATAATCACAATCTAAAAGTCGTATTGATTCTTGGTTATCATTCTTGCTACTTGGCTTCGAATGTTTTCTACTTTTGTTTCTATTGGCAACTTTTCCCTGTGTGCCACTTTCATTTCCTTTCATGACATAATCCTTATCAATCGGAAGAAAAATACCACTAGAAGTTAGAAAAATGTATATTTAAATGATTAAATTCGTAATTAGATAATCAGTTAGGACTTACAGGTGTTCTCAGCAAAGGTTTGTTGTCTCCTTTGTAATCATCATCAGTATCATCGTAACTACTGTCATCAGAATTGAACCTAGAAATAAAAGCAAGAATACTGTAAGTCCTGTTGTTAAGAACAATTGGGATCCTAAAGTGATTGTCATTATGATATATAAGTTACCTTTCCAAACTGACGTCACTGAAGTCTCCGTAGTCTTGGGGTGAATAGCAAATTGTGCATAATTGGCCAATATCCACGAAGCATCGAGCACAGTAAACTCCTGGACAAGAAGGGGTTTCACATCTGAAATTATAGCGGGTTCTTTCGGATTCTTGATCGTATAATCGAAAGAATAAAAACATTTAACGAATATAACTAATTTTGAGACATATTTACTGAGAGCAAGTTATAAAATAGACGCAATTAAAGAAACTATTAAGTATCCCATACGGTGTGATGAGACCAGCTTACATCTTCACTTCACCAGTCCTCGTCATCACCTTCGGATACCTAAAAGTGATGTTTACTATAAAAAGAAAAAAATCTGACGTACGTTTTTAAATGTCGCTCGAGGTCGTCTTGTCGGTACTTGGTGCAGCAAAGCAAGCATCGTGGTTCCTTTTGCCCCACTCCCAACAAGGTCCGAAGCCACCGGCATCTGTCAACAAATTAAAAAAAAATATCTATTATTTACCTTCGGCTTCGCCCGCTTTATCAGGATTTATGCTGCCTATGTTTTAATCAATGATTTGATCTATGCGTTTGCTAAGTTTCATCTACTCAACTGCCTACGAAGCTGGTGGTTCCTCTGGTTCGAATCCCGACCAGGGCAAGTGTTTGTGTGATGAGCACAAATGTTTGTTATAATGAAATAATAATAATAATGAAATAATGGAATTTGCTTAGTTCGGGACTTTGTCGATTTGTGAAAGGTTGTTCCTGATATTCTAATATCTAATACGATGGAATACCTCTGCTACAATTTTTTGCGTCAGTTAAAACATGACAATGATCATTTACACTGAAACATACCCGCAACAGTTTAAAATCGGCTTGGCTAGCTTAGCGGGTAGGTAGGATGGTAGTCAGCATCATCAGTGATACCGGTAGTAAAACTCCGCCGCGAAACGTTAAACCCAAGGAAGTTCCGCTTTACTTTTTGGTGCTCTCTGGCGTTTTGCGGCGGAGGTGTGCTACCGGCATCAAGATCAAATCATAAAAGAAATTCTAACCATTTTTTTCTTGTTTTGACATTTTGTACATTATTTATTTTTAATATTCCTTATATTTTGACGATCATGATATAAATTCGTATAATTTTGACATAAGCAAATATGTATTGTAATTTTTATCGTGAAATAAAATTATCTTATCTTATTTAACGAGAAACTTACGGTATACAACCGCTGAACCATCTTTTGAAAGTGAGTTTCTCCTCTGATGTATATTTGTATTCTCGGTGCAATTTCCTTCTTGCATATTTCAGGAAACAGCCTGCAAAAATCACGGACACATTTTACATAACCCAGCTAAGCTTCGTTAACCGTTACTTAAATCCTGAAAATCAATTTAGAAATTTTCAGGATTTAAGTAACGGTTTGGTAAATGGGTTACGAAATGAATGGAATTGGATGTATACTAATAAATAAGTGGAATAGACTGATTGTTTCTTGGACCAATGGTTCCGTAGGGTAAAATTACTTACTTGAAATTCCCTGCTGGCGTTTTTATTTGACAAGTGGATCTTACATCGAGTCTTTAATTTTGTAGGGTTCCGTACCTCAAAAAGAAACCCTATAGGATCACTTTGTTGTCCGTCCGTCTGTCCGTCCGTCAGTCTGTCTATCTATCAAGACCCTTTTCCTCAAAAACGCGTGGAGGTATCAAGTTAAAATTAAAATCAAACACTGGTGTCTGTGGTCCCTTGAAAATGTAAAATAATGAAGCTACTAAGTAAACGTAATCCAAAGATACAGTTATTAAAAAAGGGTGTTTCCATACAAATTGCCGTGCGTGGAAAACATAGAGGGTACTTCCAGAGTTCCAGAGGTGTCATAGAAACTTGAAATTTCATATGTAGCTCAACCAACAAAATAAATTTGAAAATCTTAATTTGTATGTCCGTCTATCTCAGTAACCAATATAAAATGATCTCTCACCGCGTACATTTCTCTAAAGAGTAGGGCTCTGCTAACACTAGATTTTCATAGATAACGGCTGTTTTTAGCGCACATTTTGTGTGGATTTGGCCGGTTTTTAGGGTTCTGTAGCCAATATGGCAAAAACGGAACCCTTATAGTTTTTTTTCTTGAATTCATAATCATGGTTAGGTACGCGGCTGTAAGCAGCGCGGCGTTACCAGGCTGGATAAGATCCCCGATTAATATGTGCGAGGTAGCCTGGGAGTCCGTGACATCACCGATAAGCTGTAGGAAAGCAGGATGAGGTGGCATGGACATGTCAAGAGGAGGCCACTCGATTACATTGGCAACGGTGTGCCCGATTTGTCTATCTCCGTAAAAAGACCTAGAGGGAGACCTAATACCACCTGGACAAATGTGTTGCTGACAGACATGAGGGAATGCGATGTTACCGAAGACGACGTCAGAAATAAAGAAGGTGAATTCCGAAGGCGAGGCGGAGGAGGAAGATAAGGAAGGCTGACCCCACCACCATGTGGGATACAGTCGGGAAGAGAGAGAGAAATCATAATCATGGTTTACTAAAGAAGAACATCTCACTTCTGGTCCTTATGATGTGGTAGTACAGCCACACAGCACGTGCCTTGGCGCGTTCCGGTTGATAGTGACCCGTGATCACGTGTCGTAGCCGCAGGCCATATGGCTCGAACAGCGCCAGTAGCCATAGGAGAAGAATGAGGGTTCCTGCATGAAGGTAGAAGATTTGGTATAAGCAATTATAAAGGCGAGTGAGAAGATGGCCTATCTACGTAGGCGTCGGAGTCGAAGTTGAGAAAAAAGTTTTTTTTTAATTTATTTATCAATAATCTAACCTATTATGTTACAGAAATAATGAACTTGTCAATACTCTTTGAGACATAGAAAAATAAATTACTGAATTGATTCATACTGTGGCTATTTTATCTGTCAGCAGAACATATTAACTACTTCGGCCATATAATGAGAAGGGGAGATGAAAGCCTTGAAAAGCTGATCATTGTTGGCAACACGGAGGGCAAACGAGCCCGAGGACGGTCCCCAACCAGGTGGAGCGATCAAGTGAAAGGGGCCCCGTCATCAACCAAGTTTTTGCTCGCTCATCAGACGCGATGAACAGGCACCCGTGGAGGCAGTTCATAAAACCTAGCTCCACCGATGACCACGATCCTCAGTCATAAGTGAGCGTCCACAGAGAGAGTGGCTTCTTTATGCATTCATCATATACATTATTACAACTGTACCTTATGTAATGCTATATGCAACTTTCAACTTGTTTGCTTACAAATATAGCTATAACATATTTACGAGATAGTATTATTTTTGAGGCGTTTTGTTTTATACCATCCCGTAATCCCGGACCTTATATTATTAAAATTTATTTCTTAAGTAGGCTTAATTTTGCGTAACGCTGCAATCAGGCGGATTCGGTTCGGGCAAGCAGATCATCGGCTATGGAGGGAGGATAGAAGTACTACACTCAAGGCTTCTACTAGCATGATTCACACTGTAACTGCTGGTGGTCCAATCCCTGACAAGCACAAAACTTTACCAGATTAGATTCTAATCGGTCACAAAACCTTACCAGTTATGGATAACATACCAATATTTGCGTAACGCTAGGAGTTAGGCAGATTTTGATCGCGCAAGCAGGTTATTGGCAATGGCTCAAGTACTAGAGGTGCGCTAGTATTCCTAATGAATGTAGCTGCTAGTGGTCCAGTCCTGCCAAGAACATAGGCGTCACCAATACCAAACATACCAATTTGAGCATATCGCTGCAAGTCAGGTGGATTCGGATTAGGCAAGCAGGTCATCGGCGATGGCTCGGGAAGCACTAAAGGTACACTCAAGGCTTCAATCAGCATTCGTACTGTAGCAGCTAGTGGTCCAGATCCTATTACGGAGACATTTACTGTCCGGTTGACTGCTGAAATACAGAGGATACATAATTCCGCAGTGTAATTTGTCCGAATTAGTCCGAAAGCATCATTATTCTGAGTTTCGTTATTCCGAAATCCACGTTTTGGCGATAGACTTTCTATTCAGTTTAGACCATACAAACCTAAACTAACTTCCATACTTGATCCACTAACTGTATATCTGTGGACATCTGTTATTGGATTTATGTATTCATTCGAAGCTCTGTTATAGTCTATAGATACTTATGTTTTGTAATACCGTTGATGTTCCAAATAAATAACATCACCTACTATCAAACTAAATATGCCAAAGAGGTTAGAAATGTTCAGACGTAGCTCCAAAACTACACCTTAGGGTTGGAGTTGAAGAGGAAATAGATACCAATGAGAAAGAACTTACGCTGGAAGCTGGTATGAGCACTGCCGTGGTACCGTATGTTCATCAGCATCCAATGCAAACTATAATCAGCCACCATATGGATCATCAGCTTGAAGGTGGTGATGACCATGAAGACTATGGAACGGGCAAGGTACATCCGCTCTGAAGGCAGGAGACGGCAAGATGCGGTCTGTAACACGAGAGATGTTTTATACTACGACTAGATTATGCTCAGTTTCGCAAATCTCCCACTTTTTTCGACCCAGTTTCACTCCGTTAAGAGGTTTTCGGATAAAACCCCTTTCTCAGCGCAATCAATCCTCTCATAATGGGGACACATGGTCGAATTCATATGTAAATACCTAAACCGTTTTATTATAATATATGTATAGATAAGTGCAAATAACCGTACGGTTTGGCTGATAGTAATCAGCCACCGCAGCCTGTAGATATTTTGGAATATTATAAACGTGCGAGTCACCGACTTCACCAAAAACTTCCTGTTCTCAGAAACCTGGAAATTACCATTCTGGGAAATTCCTTAGTTAGTCAATATTGAAAAATTACCAAAAATCTTTCCATGCGGCAAGTTGGGCAATTTTGGATACTCTCCGTCGGCATATCAGTAGTTATTCCACTGTTGCTTACCAAAATTTCTATAAAGATACATACCTAAAAATCACCTGTTACTGTTTAAATTTAGAGCAAAATAAACGCACGACATTACCGAGACATACTTTGCCCGCTCTCTGGTATTCAGCGGCAACACAGTCTCTCTCCCTTGCCGCTGCCTCTTCAGGTCTAGCTCACGAAGTTCCTTCGTGATGTACCGGTTGTCGAAACGAGACCTCGTTCTGAACATGAGCTGGTAGTATTTTGCTCTGGAATAGGAAATACAAGAACACATTTCATAGCAACCGGCTTACAGTGGGAATCCTAGGACCCTTTGTCTAACAAATCACGTATTTCGGCTTAAGGTGCGTCCACACTTGTATCATTTGCACGTATCCGATCACCGTGCCGTGGCATGACTGCGTATCGCGCTGCTTGGACGCTCACTGTCGGCGCGGCGATCATTGCCTTGCTTGTCCGATCTAAGTGTGTGATACACGTATCAACATGGATTTCGAGTGATCGGATCGGCGCAACGTCCAAACGCGTGATCGTGACACGCGATCATGCCACGGAACGATGATCTGATCAGGCAAATGATCAATCAATACCAGTCCCAACCTCAGCGCTACCGATCTCAAATAATTTAATTCCTGGCTATCTGGAACAGATCGCTCCTTAGCGATAAGACCGCCTTTTGTCTACAGTTGTTTACAGCAGTAGTTTCTCTTGTTTGGTGTGCAATAAAGAATTGTTATATAGTATTGTTTTGTATATTTCAACTAAGTAATAAAGTTTTTATCGTTCTATAATAATAATAATAATCAATTTATTTCAGACATCTAAAAATTGGTCCATATCTGGTTAGTAACAATAATGAACTTAAAACACTAAGGTTAGTAGGTACAAACTAATAACTACGTAGGTAAGACAATCACGAGACATTATTTAAAACATTGATACTTGGGAACATGCAGCGACGCCCAGTGACGGTTAAAGGGGTTGTCGATCCTTTCCCCGATGATCTCCAGGAAGCCATTGGTGCTGCCTCGCACGCGGCCCATCATGGACGCCGTTCTGATCCACAGCCTTTAGCATTATTTGAAGATTTCCCAACGTGTATAAATTATTGCTACTCTGACTTAGACCTAAGGCACCTAACGAGGCTCGATAGAGTGGCTCAATTAGTTACTGGCGCATGACCTTTCTAAAATATATTTTAAACTAGATTGTCCATGAGATTGATCGTGACTCAAAATGACAAACTAACAACAAACAACCTTGCGTCCAGTTGTGCTAATAGTGCAGCTAAACCACAATACGAGTTGGCGTAATGACGTATCACATGACGCCAATTTACAGAGCAGCAATGCACTTTAACGTTGTTAAAGTTCTAATAATAGACCAATTTGAGGCGATGAGCGAACGGCCAACTCCTTTAGAGCAAGTCTAAAAATAACTCGCCTTTGAAGAAAATTGGTTGCAGTTAGATACATAAGTTACGGTAATAAACCGCGTCAGAGGTAGTGCTTTCGAGTTATCTGTTCCTTTTCATGGTCATTAGGTGTACTTATGTGGGCTGGTTTCTGAACAACAAAACATTACTGTCTCATACCTTTATAGATATTTAATCAAGTGAAACTCCTATTGATGAGGAAGAATCCTCACCTCTTAGTAGTTTGTCTAAAAACATTTCAGTATAACAATTACATCGCGAAGTCATGATGCCAGGACGGATCAAAGCTTCGTTTAGTCCTTTGCTAAGCTATGAGAGCATACCTAACACCGCTAATGATTTGGCTTTTCTTTTTAGCGACTTCGGCTATCCGGTTGGAGATGGTCCTCTAAACCTCTTTTCTTCCACCTGCCATTAATCATTTCAGGAGCGTAGCTACCACCGTATCAACGACGTATGGTAAGGCTAAAGATGTCCCAACATGGTTTTACCCCAGAGCCCCTCGATTTTAAACTCGTCTATCAAAAAAATCAAATGAAAATATGCTTTATTCAAGTAGGCCTAGGTACAAGCACTTTCGAATTGTCAGTTACATTGAGAGAAGTCTTTACTCTATGGTGAGCTACCTGCTGCTGTATCATTTGCAGATCTTAATTCCCAACTTGTGTAGATATCACAAAATAATGAAATACCTGAATATAATTAGGAGCAGAAACAATCCAGTAAGCGTACAGCTCCAAGACAACCAGGTCAGAAGCGGGTCAGCGCGGTTCCGGAGATCGGTGACGATGCCGGCGGCAGCTTGGCTGATGGGTAGGCTGCCATTGCTGCAGCATGAGTGGGAACGTCGGATGTGCACCGCCACAGATAGCAGGGATTGGATGCGAGCGGAGAACGTGTTCACTTCTGGAATATAAGCTAAGCTGTCCAACTGGTTGTTCAAAAGGTTGCCTATTGAAATTGTCTGAACAACAGTAGTGGATCCAAGATTTTGGTTTGACATGGACTTGCTTGAGGGAATGGTGGGTGCTGATCAAGATTTGTCATGGAAAGACTCAGATTGCCGAGTTCCTTAGCTCTGTCTGGATCCGCTACTGCTGAACAAATCCCCGTCGTTAAACATCAAGTTTTATCGCCTTAGTGCCAATTACTGATTCAAGTACTGGAATACTGGGGGTATTACGAAACGTGATTCAAGAGACTAAATTATAAGGGACATGTTGTGAGGTTGTGAGTAGGAAAATAAAGCTTATACCGTTTAGTCAGCATAAAATAATCTGTTGCATCTAAAGTGTCTAAATTGCAATACAACTTTATTCTTATAGGCAGATACGTTTTTTATGTTATATGGGGCAAACGAGCCGAGGGATAGTCTGATGGTAAGCGATCACCGTCGCCCATAGATACCTGCAACACCAGAGGAGTCACAAGAGCGTTGCCGGCCTTTCAGGTGGGAGCACCATCCATTTCTTGAAATCTTGAAGGTCACATCGGTTCAGAAATATTGCCGGTGACACTTTATTCGGCGACACAGTTCAGTCGTGTCGTACTTTACGATATATTTGGCGGTACGGATGCTACAAACTATTTAATGCCGATTGTCCACCTGGTATTTATACTAAAATTAACGTCATAGAAGAATAATATTGCATCATATGCTTTTGCTTTGCTAAGCCTCGACCTCCATACAAAAAAATTAAATTGAAAATCTTACTTTTTTTGACAGTAGCAATAATGCTTCCCTTCGCAAAGTCTCCCACTATACAAATTGGATCCGCTGGCTTCAAAGTAAAACATATAGCTTGTATGATGACATCGAAGTTCCATTCATGTGAGAATTTTGGCAACTCCTTCTGACAGTCCACACTCCCTTGGACGAGAGTTTTGATACAGTGGTCATAGGGGGTTCCAAGCTTTGAGTTGCAGGTACTCTCGACGGAGTTCAGCCAAGATAGGGAGGACTGAAGGACGTGAGCTGTGGAGCAGACATGCTGGTCAAGAAACGAATAGCCTGATATGGTTGAGATCATAATCATCATCATCATATCAGATTAATGAATGTTCTTTTTGTATTCTTCAAAATATAAAAATAAGTATTTCGCGCAAAGGGACTATTATTGTATCATCCACTAATCTAATATGGGATTCCGCAAAGTGACCCCTGAATCTGTCAATTATCATCATATCAGCCGAAATATTTCTACTACCGGACAGAGGCCTACCCTCAAAATTACCACAACGGAGTTGCACCACCTCCAATACCTTCATAGGATTTTGACCGGATTATCAGGCTAAATTGTTGATGGTCTTAGCGGTGGCCCTTCAAGAACCGCTCGTTCTAAACGCGTAATTACCGTGGTCAGTGGTCATGTTTTTCATCCCAACGGCAACGGTAACGGTCGAGATATTCCATTGTTGGTCATGGTTGGATAGCGTCTTAGACGCTAATCAAATGGCCAACACTATTTGCGTAGGCCTTAGTACCAACCTCACCGGTGGGGGCGACTAGCCTATAGTCTTATTCTCTCCACTTTGTCAGATTCTTTCTCTGTCTTTCCCACGCTTCTAGGGTCCATTCACATGGATCACAACCACACCACAACGCAGCGGCAAAAAGCGTTGAAGCAGTGGTTACGTGTGAATAGTTGTGCTGCTGCTTCTTGTAGTTGCTTTGATGTGGTCGGGCCGACCACACGGTTGCGTTTTTTTTACAATTTACTTTCATACAAATTATCGCCCGGCCACGCACGTGTGTGTAGTTGTGGTGTAGTTGTGGTACGTCTGAATATTAGGCAGGTTGAACCAATCCAACCTACCTCCGCAGTCCTTGTGCCTTAAGCACTGCGTCCCGCCCCCTCTCTAAAAGGCCGCTAATGGAAAATAAATCCAATTCTATTGTTCTCCTTAACAGTAATCGTCTTAAGACCTGATCATGGCAAAACGGCTGGATGGGTTTCAACCATTTTTGGTATTAGGATAGTTAAACATCCGAGGATAGTAATAGTACACATTATACCGGTTAACTTGACTAAGGGTCTGTTCAGACGTACCAAACCACACCACTACCACACTAGCCACGCTTCCCCCGCGAATGAAGTTGCGCGCTCCTCCTAATTTACAACAAAATAGCTAAGTACCTATACTTATGGTAAGCCGATGAGACTTCACCATCATTTCCTTCATCTTCGCTGCTAGATATTGAATCTTTTCTACAGTTCCGCTCATAGTTTCTCTCACCAGGTTTAAAGGGCTGTCTTTCGACTCCTTCATCAGCTTTACACTTGTTTTTATTTGCTCCTGAAACGGTTATAAATAAATAAATATCAGGGACAATCTTACACAAATCGACCTAGTCCCAAAATAAGCAAAGCTTGTATACTAAGAGACGATATACTTAATATATCGATAAATTATTATACTTAAATACATAGAAAACATCCAAGACCCAGGACAAACATTCGTGCTCATCACACAAACACTTACCCCGGCTGGGATTCGAACCCGGGACCGCCAGCTTCGTAGGCGAGAACCAACTGAGCTAAATGTGTCGTCACTACGTTTACAAAACTAACAGGGAATATGCATGATTTTTTGTTTTTGCTTTATTAAAAGCTCAGTCATGTAACAAACAGTAGTCAACATTTTTTTTCGTATAACTATAAAAATAACCAAGATATAAGCCATCTAACATTTCATTCCATCTCTTTCTAGCAAAACTTAATTTAATATGGAGTTTATATGGCCATTGTGGACTATGACGTAACAGTACATGTCGGACCTCTCTGTCATATCGTTGTCTAATTAGTAGGTAGTTTAAAAAGCCTATATCACGCGTATTTCTTGGCCGAGTTTAATTTTAATTTCACTTTTAGAAATTGTTTTTACGGTATTATGATATTTTGATACGAAAAGCGATTAAAAAATCTCATACGTATTTTAAAACCTAGGTCAGTACATTAAATTACCATGTTTCAGTTAAGAAAACTGAGCGGCTACTCCGAGTCTCGAAATTCGAAGTTCGTAACGTGCCGTCCCTGTCGCTCTCATGCTAAGCTGTATTTGAATAAGCGAGATGGCGCCATTCGAACTTCGTTTTTCGGATTTCAGAGTAGCCCCTCTGATTCGCATACCGTAGTACCAATGACGGCCCAACGTCACTTAATCTCGAGTCATACGTCACGTTACTTAGTTAGGATTCTACGGTAGTGCACGAATTAATTTCCCTTGTACTTAACCAGTAAGGTAAGCCACACATTACAGCCCACTTTTCCTAGAAGTGGCGGCCGGAGGAGTTACAGCGAAGTTCGAAACTTGAAGTTCGTATCGTGCCGTTCCTTTCGCTTTAATACTAATCTGTATTTAAGTGAGTCGGATGGCGGTATACGAACTTCGAATTTCGAGCTTCTGAGTAGCTCATTTGCTAGACTATCATAGACGAATTTATCGCGCGATGGAACAATGATATAGCATCCGTCAATTTCCGCCACGTATATTATACTTATGAGTGAGAACAACAATCGATTCTACGAATAAAATTTTTGACCCAAAAATTTGTATGAAAAATCAAATCGACAGTTTTGGTTGAGCTCATACAAAACGTACCGTAAGGTCGGAAAACTTTGTAAAGCGAAGGAATCTAAAATTGAACCACGAGCGAAGCCAAAGCTTTAAATATAGATTTCTAAGCGCAATGAGGCTTTCATGGCACGAGCCAAATAATTTTGCAGCCGTGCGAAACACAACTTTTAACTTCACTACAATGAGGAAAATGTGAGTTGCAAATATTACCATGAAAAAATTATGCAACCAGATATTAATTCATTGAAAATTTGTGCTATTGAAACTTCAAAACACACTTATAACATAACAAACAAATAAATTTAAAAAAAAATTATAACTTCGTATTTCAAATGACTTCCACGCTAGCGGAGAAAATCAGCTTTACCGTATTTGACGCTATACGTTTTTAAGTTTCTGAGCCAAAAGTGAGTAAAAAAATACTTTTTTACTAACAGTATAACATGCAATTGCCACGCAATATGTCCGTTCTCATGACAAACGTCTGCACCAGATGGTCTAGTATCGATCTACTGCATAATATAGGAAGTCATTTTTCATTGAATTCCTTTTAACCTCAGTTTCGCATTCGTCCGCTGACGATTATGTGGAAGTACTTATCTAATCATCAAAGTTACGTGTACTAGGTATTTTGGTTTTAGTTCTCTAAAATCCAGCCTATTGCTTGAAAAAGTAAGTTCTTTTCACCAATTATATTTCTTTTTAATTTTTCAAACCCTTTTCTATCACGCGGCGTAATAGACCAGCGACACTGACTCAAAGTGTTCTCCGCGGGGCCCTTAGGCTCCGCTACTATAGTAGCGGAGCCTAACGATTACAATGAAAAAAAAAAAAATAAGTTTGGCCTAGCCAGCTAGCTATATCAGCAGACCACACAATAGACAACATCCATAAAACGGATATAAGGTCGCCGTCATCAAAATCGACGAGAAGGACTATATGCTTTTATATATAATACTAATGTAGCTTAACATGTCTCTAGTAGTCTAATGGAAAAGCAGCCTAATAGTGTCTCCACTAACTTAACCCTTACAATATCTCTCTCTACTATTAAATGGGGTTAATAAATAGCCCAAAATAAGTGAGAAACGAATACAGGTCAATCACCCGAGGTCGAAGTCTACGCCCCCAACATCAACTGATTTAATATGCGTCCTAAAATCTAAATTTTCTCCGGCTCTATTTTAATACTTATACAACTTGCAACGACCTAACGAAAGTTCGGGAACCTTTTAAGTGCTGATATTTACGAGTCTCAAGTGTTGTTCGTTATTTATGACCGCCATTTGTAATAATGGCTTTGCAAAAAATACTTATATCTATTCGCAGTTTCCAGATTTTTATATGTTCGAACTTGAACGCAGTAAATTAGATGCTCCCCAACTAGATTGTAGGTAATTACTTTTGTATTTTTTTTTTAATTTCTCTTGGCGGGGCCGCACATATCAGCACTAGAGCGACTCAAGCGTAAAGAAACTTACACCAGATATACCTGACCACAGGCCAAGGATTCGGAGTGTGACGAGGATCTTGATGGTGTTATTGGCGCAGCCGCTCAGGATCAGTACTAGAGCGTAGCCGGTCGTGAGTAGCGACTCAAGCGTGAACAGATACCAGACATACCTGACCACATGCTGAGGAAACGGAGAGTGTGTCGAGTTTCTTAATGGTGTTGTTGTCGTGTTGGGTTTTTATCAGCACTAGAGCGTAGTAGGATGTGCAGCGACTCAAGCGTGAACAAACCGATACCAGACATACCTGACCACAGGCCAAGGATTCGGAGAGTGTGTCGAGGTTCTTGATGGTGTTGTTGGCGGGGCCGGTCAGGATTAGCACTAGAGCGTAGCAAGCTAATGTGTAGCGACCCACCCGGGAGAACAGACCAGGGATCAGGAGAAGTACAAGGCATCTGGAGCAAAAAAAGCAATCGTTAACTCGTATCCCAACAAGCTAGGATCATCATTAGCCGATCATCAGTCGAAAGATGTCGCTGCACTACTAGCACAACCGCGTCAAGTGAGTCTTTCGCGCGACAAATATTACCTGTCTCTTTCCTTAACGTACAGTGTGTGAGAGACGCGTGACAGCATGCCATCAGGTATCAAGCGAAGTTATACCTACGGATAGTTATGCGTTTTAAGTATAAAGTTGTTTTACATTTTTCCTTCATTGGACCGTTAGGAATCACAAGGTGAGTTCTTTTAGCCCAAAAAAATCCTGTAATTAGTAGCTGTATCAAAATAAAAAGTATAGTTTAAAAAACTGAAACCCGACTTCTATAATAAAACCGGCCAAGTGCAAGTCGGACTCGCTCACCGAGGGTTCCGTACAAAATATACACTACAAACGGCCGTATCTATGAAAATCCAGTGTTAGCAGAGCCTTACTCTACTCCTAAGCAAAATGTACGCGGTGCTCGATCATTTTATATATTTTTTAATAAATAAATATTACGGGTCAATTTTACACAAATCACTCTAGTCCATGGCATCCATAGTAAGCTCAATAAGGCTTGTGTTATAGGTACTAGACGACGATATATTTAAAAGATATATTTACTTATATTCATAGAAAACATCCAAGACTCAGGAACAAATATTTATGCTTATCACACAAATATTTGCTCTTACCGGGATTTGAACCTAGGACCTCAGCTTCGCAGGCAACGTTACTCCCACTGAGCCCAACCGGTCGTCAAAATTATTGGTTACAGACATAGACAAACAGACAAAAAATTATACGGTTTTTAGTATTTGTTGTTATAGCGGCAACAGAAATACATCATCAAAATTTCAACTATCACGGTTCATGAGATACAGCCTGGTAACGGATGGACAGACAGACAGACGGATGGACGGACAGCGGATTCTTAGTAATAGGGTCCCGTTTTAATCTGTAAGTACGGAACCCTAAAAATTTACCCGTAGTAACCCGGACCATATAACGAATCGATGGATACAATTTAACTTTCATGAAAATCGGACAAGTTCTTAGATTTAGCGCTATAGTGGAAATTACGTAAATACAAACACACACCTACATAAACTGCTAAAACCATAACTCTTCCCTTTGGCTTTGGTTGGTAAAAAGACGAACATTTTTTTTATTTCCCCTTTTTGGCTCAGTTGGATATTTCTACGTTTTTTTATTGCAGTAATTAAAAAACAATAAAAAATAAACACATTGCATCTTCCCTATTCTACGCAGTTAAAGGATTTGTCACACCGATGACGCATAAGTCATGTTGACTTGTTTACGGTGCGTCAGCTATTTTGGTCGTTCTTTAACACGTTCCCTGTCTGGATCCCAATGGCGGGCCCCCGAGGGTTCCGTACAAATTTTCACTTACCCTAACTTTATTACTCGTTACCAGTTGAGTTAAGTTTGCACCTGATATCTATAGCGTTGCATACTAATGAGGTGCAAACTTAACGCAACCGGGTTGTTCAAATAGGTTTTTTGCAAATAAAAAATAATTAGCAACTTAGAGACATGGCTATAATTTTCGTGTAATATTTATGTTTATTTATATAAATTGTGAAAATTTCAAAATTTTCGTTTGGTAAACTTCGGAGATAAAGGGGGGAATGGTGCTTTTTTTCACATTTTCCTTAATAAAACAAAATAAAATCACAAAATTGATTGATACGCTCCAAAGAAAAACTCCCAGACTACCACATTAGTAATTATAATATTTTAAAAAGCAAACACTACTAACTGAAATAAAACAATTTAACGGATTATATCGCGTAAATTATCTCATTTTAGTTCCCGACGTTTCGGAAGCTGTAATACATCTCATCAAGGAAGAAGCGAGACACAGGACTGCAAAACCTTAATTTCCGAACGGTGTAAAATATCTTATCTGTTTAAAAGTAGTTTAATAGTCTCTGTTTTTTAAATATTATAATTAGTAATGAGGTAGCCTGGGAGTTTTTCTTTGCAGCGTTTCTTTTCTCCTCAGTAGGTACGCCTCATTTGTGAAATGCTGCTCGGTAAATTATTAAAATAAAATAATTAAGCCCTTCTGGCACATGTGTAACTGTCTTTACAGCTTAGGCCCATCTGGCATGTATGTACACCTTTATTTGTGTTTTTTCAAAAATGGGTAGTTTGCACAAATTGTAACTTTGACATAGGAAAATACATCTTTTCTCAGTCCACCCGTGACCATGGAGAGCTGGAAAGCTTCCGAAACGTCGGGAACTAAAATGAGATAATATACGCGATATAATCCGTTAAATTGTTTTATTTCAATGAGTAATAATCGCGGAAACAGAAGAAAATATTAAACACTACTAAACTACTTTTTAACAGATAAGATAGTTTTACACCGTTCAGAAATTAAGGTTTTGCAGACCTGTGTCTTGCTTGTTCCTTGATGAGATGTAATACAGGATCCCAAGCTTATTTCATTGTCAAATCGTTTTGTACGGAAATAGTGAACGTGTTAAAGCCGCTTGCAATAGTTACAACGAAAATAAAGTACATATCTATACTATTATAAAGTTGTAAAAATGAAATGTCTGTACATTGAAGATATTTAAAAAAAATATATTGTTATGGACTTTTTGGAGTTCACTAACATGAAAAATATTTTTTTGGAGTTTTTTTATGTTTGTATATGTCGTTGTGGCTTCATCACGCAAAATCGGCTAAACAGATTCAACAGTTTTGGTACACGGGTATCTCCAGATGGTTATAGGATACTTTTTACCTGACTACGCTAAAAAAAAGGGAGATTATGACTTTTTCTCCTCCGCGAACGAAGTTGAGGGCATCTTCTAGTATGCACTGAGAACGTGTTACAGCCGCTTGTAATAGTTAAAACGAAATAAAGTACATATATGCAATATAACTCCTAGTAGATACTCCTTGATTCCGGGCAGGATACCGTTGCGGACTGCGGTTTTGATATCTTGCCAAAAACTACGCTGTCTAAGAAGTGAATTATGTGATCTCCGCTTTATCGTGAAGATACGGAGGATCTACGGGTTTCCTGCCAAATTCGAAAATGAAAATTCGATTTATATCATAGGTCTCAGATTACCTACATAAGACTAGTCTCTATATCTTTATATGTATACTATATACTAATCCATAACTTATATTACAAATGCAAAAGTAAGTCTGTCTGTTACCTTTTCACGCTTAAACCGATGAACCAATTTAGATGAAATTTGGTAAGAATTGGTTTGAGCATCAAAGGACATAGGATTTTTTTTAAATGATGATTTTATCAATAATAAGTAAGTATTATACTTAAGTTAAATGATCTGATTAGGTTTTTCTGGGTTTCCCTAATCCTTGCAACAAATGTTGGATCATATTGTATGTTTCCCAGCAAAGACTTCTCTCATTGTAACTGACAATTCGAAAGTGCTTGTATCTAAGCCTACTTGAATAAAGGATATTTTGATTTGATTTTGATTTGATTTGATTTGGATAGTTTCTGTTCCGGAAAATATCACGGTTTCCAAAAAATCCTAGTAACGTAATGTAGTTTGGGAAAAACAGCTTTTATCTCTGTACGGCCCTTATTTATAGCTGTACCTAAGTCAGTTTATCCGTGCCCGTTCCACTCTTGTACCTACTATTATAAAGTTGTAAAAATGAAATGTCTGTACATTGAAGATATTTTCGAAAAAATAACTGTAACGGACTATTTGGAGGTCATTGAAACAAACAAATTTGTTCGGATTTTTTGTATGTTTGTATGTGAAGTTGTGTCTTCATCACGCCTTATCGGCTTAACGGATTTCAACTATTCTTGCTACACGGGTAGCAGGGTATCCACAGATGGTTAAAGGATACTTTTTACCCGACTAAATTGACGTAAAAAGAAGGGTTACGACTTAATTTTTCTCCTCCGCGAACGAAGTAGCGCGCACCTTCTAGTATGAGATAAACAAACAAACACTTTCGCGCATAAATATTTTAACAGGGTTGGATTGACCCCATTAGAAGCCTCAAGGAATGATCGCTAAGAGGGAAGCCCCTTAATATGGCCTCTTCAAACCGACCGTTTAAATGAGTCCTCATTCGCGGTTAGAAAAAGGCGGGTTATTAACACGTTCACAGTTCAGTGCCCCATACATGGGTCACGACGAAATATTTTCACAAGTCCGTGCCCCACACATGGGTCACTATAGCCCGTGACAGTGACCCATACGTGGAGCATGGACGTGCGAGGAAATCGAAACATTTTGTATGGGGACTGTGAACATGTTAATTTGGACGTTATAATAAGCTGACGAATTTAATACATAGTAGGTAAGAAACCCTCCGACAACTAAAGGGGATAGGGAGGAGGGCTGTAAACATTAATCCTTATGAATAATGGCCGCTTTTTGCTGGTAACAGAAAATTGGGGAGATTAGTGTGAAGTTCTCTGCATAATTTATGAGCTGTATGATGAAGTGGGTTTTTGACTATAATCCCAGACTCGGAAGGTCAGAGTGCCATCTGACATCTGAGACCTTCTGCGACTGAAAAACATGCATGCCTCTGCTTGAAGGTGTCGTTTCGAAATTTTGCTCATAATAACTCGTAGCCACCATTGTACCTCGAACCTGATACCTATCTTAACCTTGTGCGAACTCACGTCCTCTTGACCACGAGGTTATCATTGTCATCTTCATTATATCAGCCAAATTACATACGTACACAGGTCGACAAAGGAGTCTCCCAAGGATCTCCAAAACGACCGATCGTGCACTACCCTTATCGGACGATTTCCTTTTGAACTCGATCAGTTCAGATCGACTTCCACTTTAGCTATGTATAAGTAGGTACTAGAAGGGCTAGGCAGATAAATACTACTATGTACTAAATATAACTGCACTGTTACCTAAATTGCACAAATACAGTAAACAACACAAACCTGACTCTGTAGCTAAAGGCGAGACCCAGCGTTATTACCACACCAATAACCCAGCTCATAATACTCCAAATTGCGAGTTCCAACACAAATATCTTATACGAAATATACGTCAAGAATATACCCCCGACGATGCCAATCAGAATTCTTAAAAGAATACTTGAATTCTCTTTTAAGCAAGTCCAAGAATTCGCAATTTTTGAGCCCTCCGGGTGCCAATTTCTGCAAATTCGCTCGAGTCTCTTCTGCGAATCCTTACGGTACAGCGTCCATTTCTGATATAAAGCATTTCTCGGAAACTCCGTATTCGTTTGGAGTATCGAATTATTTTTTTCCTTTTCATATTTCAGTCTGTATTTTTCTATTATTCGCGCTTTCCAGAGGAGAGCGAGATAAGCCATTTTGGCATTATCGCTCCTTTAAAATTTGGTTCAGAACGTTGTCATTCCTGAAAATAACTCATCTTGTTTGACAGAATGTTTGTCAATGACAGAATAATGTTTCTTTTTTACGACATTTCATTTGCAGTCAAACAACAGCCATGTAATCTTTCGTCGTTTACAACCTCTTTTTGCTTCACTGTAACAAAATCTTACACGTAATTTTGATTAATATAACCAAAAGTAAACGGTAGCGGTTAAAAATTGATCTAATCTTGTTTTCATTACGCTTAAACATAGCTAATACCTAAACCGCAATCATACTTGATTTAATACATACAATAGAATGCGAACGAAATGCCTGAATCAGTGCCAAATCCAACAACTTGTGGGCTAAACTGTCAGGAAGCCCCTACTATATCGCATTTTATTGCTGTGTCGAAACACGTTGCTATTTGTAATTTTACAGGCGCAAATTCCACAATATATCGCTTTTATCAGTGTCTGCATGTATTTTTAACTACATCACATCTCCTTGTTTTTAAGTAACGTTAGATGAAACATTGAGGAACTCAGTAAACAATGTCGGTATGTCAAAATTGTTCCATGTTCCCGAACGTAACCTTGTTACGTATTGTCTACGTAGCTACGTAAACAAGGATGCGATTCATTTGTTACAATTCGCTGTAATTGTCGGAAGGATTGACCACGTATAAGGACGCAAAATTGGACAAATAGTTTTCCGTGAGTTCGTTGACATCAGCGAAATTGTCAATAACAAATTAAAATGAACCTGTGCTGTGCTCTGCGGGTCTGCGCGGTCGGTTCATTCAAGAAACATGCGCAGAACACTGCATTGCTACAAAATCAACTTCACTCCGTAGCAGTTCTGGAAATCGTAAAGATAATTCCCTATAATCATTTGGGAAAGGCGACGTAATGCTTCCAAGGATGTGCTGAAAGTGCCACTGTTTAGGAAAAGTGAAAATCGTGACAATGTTTCGGTGATCTGAAAATGATATAAGGAATCAGTTCGCGGATTAAATAGTTTGGTTTTTCGTGAACGGAATTGTAAGTAAATCTTATTTCTTATTACATAATTTTGGGTATCGATTCATAGATTATTTTAAATGTTACCGCGTCTGTTTCAATTAAAAGGATCCGAACATTTTTTTATATGAGAATTAGGTACATATGGAACTGATGTTTGTGAGAAAAAATGCACAGTCATTTCAAAATTAAATATTTTATTATAAAGGTGATTTACGAATGACACCATTTGAAACTAGTTACTTAATTGTTGCCGGTGAGGTCCAAGATAAATACTAATGTGTAACCCTCGAAATTACTATGATATTTCTTTTTACGTATAGCTGTATTTATTTTCATCCAGTCTGCTTTTTGCTAGAAAAAGTATAATTCAAACTTAAATATGACTAATAAACCTGAAAATAAAATATTAAAAATATAACTACCTACTAAAACTTAGTACTTTCATAACATTTCTTTTCATTTCTCGTGTTGTTTATTGCTAGTTAACTTTAAAACATTTAGAACGATTGAGTAAATAAACAAACTCCTGTGCGATTTTATATCTCAAGATATTAAAAAAAAACACGCATTTTTATAATTTGGTTTATAAAATTGTGAACGCATAATTTTGAATGTCTGTCACATTCGCATTTCGCATTTCACACGTTTTGACAGAACATTTGTTATTGTTTTTGGTTTAAAATATTATTTAATTAAAATTGTATTAACTAGATTAATAATAACCACTATAGTTATTTATTAAGTGGCTTTGTTTTAGTTAATACCAAAGAACTGTTTTAAAAATGGTTTATAAGCGGATAAAACTTATGAATGTTGTCTTTGAATACGAAGGTATGTTAGTGAGTTTTCTGTTTTATGATTCTGTTCCCAACTTACTTTAACTAAAGCTAAATCCAACTTTAAATGACATATTGTAACTTCATGGACACTTTAATGTATTTTCTAAATGTTTTAATGGCGAAAACCATGTTTTACAGCAGTATCAGTATTATAGTAAAATCATCTTCGAAAACGGCTAGTTGTTTTAGTAATTTACTTTAGTAAAACAATACTGCTTCAATTAATATATATTGGTACAAAAATCTAAGTAGAAAGAAAAATAAATTGCGATCCACTGCAGTCTTTGCCTGCATTGAACCAGCATCTCTGTTATACTGGTGCAGCACCCTGACCCATTGGAACCTGGAATGCTGTTCCGGTAGACTGCATTGCAATTAATTTTTCTTTCTACTTAGATCATTGTACAGTTAGTGTCAAATAGTCTCCAGCATCCAAAGTGCCAAATATATTGTCACACATCTTTATGCATTTAGTAATAATTATGTGTTGTGATATATTTGGCTGCTACAGACTATTTGACGCTGACTATACCAATATAGTGATTAAAAAATGTTTTCACATTAAAAAAATAAACAATATAAAAAAATACTGCTTCAGTTACAATGTGTTCAGTAATTTAATTTACATCTTGACCATTCTATGAATGTAAAAGTGAGTTGTATTTTATTGGTATATTGTTTTGTTCTCCATGCAAAAGTGGAGTATTGATCACTGTGATATTTTGGATAGAGATAGAATGTGAAGTGGAAAGAGACTTAATTTATTTTATCACTTTTTTTACACAGTTGTTGAGGAATGATCTACATGTCTTTGCTAACATAATCACAACACAGAAAAACGGTTAATCATGTATAAATATGATCTTAGTACCAACCAATAATCAAGACCAAGGGCTGATAGCGCAGTTCCTTTGAGACTATAGACATAACACAATACTGACTATAGTACAGTACTGTGTTATAGTCAGTAGGGGTATAATTATTGTGTGTGTAAATATTTGAATGTGAGTATTAATTCTTATTACTCGCTTGTCTATCGCACTAGGTTAATCTGTAATGATAGATTTAAGCTATTGAATAAATAAATATATAAATAATATATAATATCCGAAATGTTGCAGAGTTACGAACAATAAATAATTAATAAAGGCGTCCTGGCCTCCTACATTAAATTGGTTCAGAATTCTGACACATTTTCATTCCAAATTAGTCAGTGGCTTCACTTTTTAGGGTTCTGTAGCCAAAATGGCAAAAACGGGACCCTTATAGTTTCGTCATGTTCATCCCTCTGTCCATCCGTCCGTATGTCACAGGCATTTTACTCAAAAACTATAAGATTTATATTGATGAGATTTGGAACATAGGTGTCTTGTGTAAGCCGCTACTTAGTTTGATAGTTAAATAAAAAATATATATATTTCTAGGGGCGGCACTCCATACATGTAACAGAAACTGAAAAAAAAAAAACAGCAAATATCAGTGTGGCACATCATTCGACAGACCCTCTAAAAACACTTTGAGGTTTCTAAAAAAAATTTTAGATTTTGTCAATATTTTCGGAAATATTCGCTCCGAAAGTAGCAAAAATTGTGTCCCGGCCTTTATTTTCTAAACGGTATGTTCAAAAAATATGAAAAAAATTACAAATATAAAGTTTAATAAATACTTTCAACGGAAATTGTTTTCAACATGATCGGACATACCGTTTTTAAGTTATTGGCAAAAAACTGCGCTTCTCAGCAAAAAGACGTAAGTGCCGGGGAGATACGGTCTTTTGTTTGTGTTTTTTTCTTTCACATCATATTTTTTTCATCTGTAGTGCATTTTTTTGTATAGACGGCTACGGAACATTACTATGAGCTTGGTCCGACATGCTCTTGGCCAGTTTTTTCATTGTTAGCAATGGATTAGTGCAGTAGTTTAAACTTTAAACCATTTATTGTATAATGATCTATAGGCACTATTATGATGAAGTGATAAAAATCATATGTCTGCACATTGAAGATATTATTTAAAAAATAACTAAAAAGGTCACTGCATTGAATAATATTTATTTTGATTTTTTGTATTTTATGGGTGAGGCCGCGAAAAGTTACCAATTTGAACGTTTCAAATATACGAAGCTGATTAAAAAAAATTGTTAACCCCTACAGTTTCAAAAATAATTTTATCATATGTAGGGATAAAAACTGTCAAGGTCGCAAGTTACATAATTGATTTAAACCCTTTAAAAGAAATACTATTATTTTTTTTCGATTAATTTTTTCGACCACGAAGTACTAAGAGCTCTGTTATTTTCATGATATTTTAACTTTCATGGTCATAGTTTTATTTTCAACTAAAATTTATGATATAATGATCGTTCTGCCGATTGCGGAATATTGATAATAATATAATTTTATTTTTTCATCTTACATTCTTTTATTGGACCATAATTCCACGCTTGTGTTACAAATACTTTCGTAACGCTTAATGTAGCTTGTTTTTAAATAAACTTTGGCAGAAATTCGTTTTTGTACACTGGCACTCATATTCTACTAGGGCAACACCGGTAAGAAAGCCGATTCCCGTCAGTTTGTCAACAAATGCCATTCAAAGTGGATGCTCTCATAGTTTCGGGAAAAAACCTCTCAAGTGCTTGTGTAATTTTAAAGGTAAATAGTGATTGTTTTTAACCAGCTTTTTTTTCATAGAATAGTGAAATGGTTTCACGCACGTAACATGTATTATTGTATTCAAACTGTCGTTATTTCACCGTGATAATCCAGTTTTTTTCAAAAATACGTTACACTTTCGTTGCGAATATGTTACATTTTTACAAAATGCAACGTATTTTCTGTGTAACATGAAGAAAATCTATGGTAAAGGGAAATACACACAGAATATAATTACTTAAATGAGGTTTTATTAGATTTCTAATGACAAAACACAGTAAGGTTAAATGGGTAATCGTAAGATATTTGAAATTGTAGGTATGTACAGTAGGTACCTAATATAAATTAAACAATTCTTTCGCACTAAGTATACACGATTTTAATCGGTGATTACGTGTACACACAAACTTAAATAGAAATAATGTAATAGCGAGCGAAGCGCCTATGCCTCAGTTTGGACGAAAAATATTTTTTCTTGTTGTCCGAATTCTGAATTTTCCTATGTCCAGATGTTTGGATTTCCCGCTGTTCTCGCCTAGCGCCCGCATTTCTCAACCGATTCTCATGAAATTTTATGTGTATGACCATGGGAGTGTCACGAAAGAACTTGTCAAGCTATAGCAAATTTTGGACACAGCATATGTAGCCTGAAAAAATTAGCATCGATTAAGCCTTTCAGTGTAAATAATTCATATAAATAAATAATAAATAAATAAATATCACAGGACAATTTTTACACAAATCGATCTAGTCCCATGGTAAGCTCAGTAAGGCTTGCGTTATGGACACTAGACGACGATATATTTAATAGATATATTTACTTATATACAAAGAAAACATCCAAGACTCAGGAACAAATAAATATTTATGCTCATCACACAAATATTTGCCCTTATCGGGATTTGAACCCAGGACCTTCAGCTTCGCAGGCAACGTTACTCCCGCTGAGCCAAACCGGTTGTCAATAGTTTTCAAAATTGGTACAGGGCTTCCTTGAGGTGTTTTTAAATGTCACTTTTTAGGGTTCCGTAGTGAGAATGGCAAAAACGGAACCCTTATAGTTTCGTCATGTCCGTCCCCGTCCGTTTGTCCGTCCGTATGTCACAGGCATTTTACTCAAAAAGTACTGAACGTATATTGATGAAATTTAGAGTATAGGTGTCTTGTATAAGCCGCTACTTAGTTTAATTGTTAAATACTAAAAAAAAACTAGGGGGGGGGGGGGGGCACTCCATACATGTAACCGTAACTGGAAAAAAGGGGGTTTATGACTTTTCTCCTCCGCGAAAGAAGTTGCGGGTACCTTCTAATTTAAAGTAAAGTCCTGATGCGCGGTGCCCCCACATCCGAGGACTCAGGAGTTTTATCAGAACACCTTAAGGAAGCATGGTACCGATTTTGAAAACTACACGAATTATTTACGCTCATTTATCAATTTTTTTGTGTTCCGTACCCAAGGAGTAAAACAGGACCCTATTACTAAGACTTCGATGTCCGTCTGTCTGTCTATCACCGGGCTGTATCTCATGAACCATGATAGCTTAGCTAGACACTTGAAATTTTCACAGATGATGTATATCTGTTGCCGCTATAACATCAAATATTATGTCCAACCTGTATAAAATGATCGAGCACCGCGTACATTTTGCTTAGGAGAGGGCTCCGCTAACACTGGATTTTCTTAAATACGGCCATTTGTAGCGCATAGTTTGTAGGGAACCCTCGTTGCGCGAGTCCGACTCGCACTTGGCCGGTTTTTCATACTAATGAAGGGGTAACCAATTTGAACACACAATAACAGGGTCCACAAATCTAAATTACAAATAAAAAAAAAGATCCCGACGAATTGAGAACTTCCTCCTTTTTTGGGAGTCGGTCAAAAATGAGTGATTCTGCCAGAACACTATGCAACAGTTGTAACCTGGTGACCTGGATTTGCTTCATGAATATCATGAATAACAGAGTAGGATGCAGCAGCGTTCCTGATTCGAATATCTAGGTCATATAAGGCTCAGCCTTTGACACAGTTGAGAAATACAACACTTTATACCTTCACGGTTTGTACACGTTATTAATCTATACTATTATAAAGTTGTGAGAACCAGCCAAGTCCGAGTTGGATTCGCGCACCGAGGGTGTGCACAAAGTATACGATACAAACGTCCGTATCTATGAAAATCCAGTGTTAGCATAGCCCTACTCCTAAGAAAAATTACAGACAAAATTATACTGTTTTTAGTATTGTTATAGCGGCAATAGAAATACATCATCAGTGAAAATTCCAACTGGCTAGCCATCACGGTTCATGAGATGCAGCCTGGTGACAGACGGATAGACAAACAGACAGACGGATGGACAGCGGAGTCTTAATAATATGGTCCCGTTTTACCCTTTGGGTACGGAACCCTAAAAATTATTGTAAAGGACTATTTGGTGGTCACTATCACTAGAAAAAGTATATATTTTGGATATTTTATGTGTCGTTGTAGCTTCATGACGCCAAATCGGCTAAACGGATTCCAACTATTATTGGTTTCTGCCTCTCAGTTATTGGTATATAAGATTTTTATAAGTGTTCGACGAGCTTTTTATGCTTTATTAAATTGTCTTTCACAATAACCAATTAGTCTATACTACTATCGTTGTGAAATATATAATATAATATATAATAATTGTTTCTCTTTGTTTAAATTTATGGCGTACGTTAATACGTCGAATGTCCTGTCTGTTAACCCTAATAAGCAAAAACATTATATTAGAAGTCCGATTTCTTGGAACTCCAGGGACACTTTCGGTAAATCCAGAGACGTTAAAAGCGTGGTCTAAAATTTATATCTATTTATCTATCAGCCACTGCTGAACATAGACATCCCCACGATTGCCACAGAATGCGGCAATCCTGCGTAGACCGCATCCATCGACTCCCCGCGACCCTAACGAGTTCATCCATCCTCCTAATCGGGGGCCGGCCCACCCTGCGCTCTCCTAGGCGTGGTCGCCACTCCACGATTTTACTGCCCCAACGGCCATTCGTTCCGGGTTACATGGCCCGCCCATTTCCACTTCAACCATGAAATCCTGCGAGCTGTATCTAAAAATTAATTTACCTGAATATCCTGATTCAAACTCTCCGTTTTATTTGGAGTTGTATCATTTGAGTGGTCAAACATGGAGGGTGAAAGAATAATATTGTTGTGTAATTCAATATTTTACCGACGTCACTACGTTCATTTGCGTCACATACGCGTATTGTTAAAGGCTTACATTTTATTAGAACTGCTTGGAAACGGTGAGTCATAAGTCCAACTGCGTAGGATGTGTGAAAATTTACTAAGTGACGCAGGAAGTATGGGAATGGTTGGGAATTAAGTAAATATTCCGTTAGACAGCGACCTGCAACAACCGGTCTTTGTGAAAGTCTTGCTGGCCCTTGGAGGCAAGGTTCAGCAGTAGATCGACGTTTTTCGCTGATATCATGATGGTGATGAGGTGAATATTGTTTTAAGCGGGAATTAAATGAGTTGTTAACTATAAACTAGAGATTAACTAGCGTATTTTTCTGATTTATTTTGGGGGACGCATTATACAATAATTCCAGATTAGGCAGGCCGGGTCACTTTGGAACAAGTGTCATCTGATCTCCGTAATCCCTGGTACAAGGATACCAGACGTGATCGTGGTTACACAGTTACATGAATGCTACACATTGATTTTTGCGTTGTCATCCATCGATGTATGACTGCTCAGTGGTGCGAACTTCTATAAGTACGTGTTTTAAAAGATTACTACGCCCTATTACGCGATTATTACGCCTCCGAATCCAGAAGCGCGCCCTGCGTGTAATTGGTGGAAAACCGTCAGACCATCCAGAGCGATCTCTGTTTAAAAAATATACAATCTTGACGCTACCGTATATATACATACTAGCTGCTTGTGTGCTCGTGAGATCAAACATCCACATGTCCCAAACTAGTGCACCAGCGGGCTCGCGGCTGGCCCGCCTGCGGCCCGTGCTGCTCGCGCCGCGCTGCCGGCTCGCCAAGTCGCGAAAGTAGCTCAGAATCATTGGAGTGACTCTTTATGGCCCCTCTACATGATCGCCGATCATGTAGAGGGGCCATAAAGCACACGGGACGCAGCAATGCGTTGGAATGAAATGGAAATGTATGGTGCTCTGTCTAACGTATTACCGCGTCCCATCTGCTCGCCGACGATCGGCGATCGTTTAGAGGGGCCATTACAAGTCGGTGCCGACTGAAATAACTGACTCAAAAAGTAACGCGGTATTTAAAAATACTATAGTATCAATGAGTTTACTGACAAAATTGACGTAAATAACCTGCAAATATCCAATTTTGTATAGAAATAATTTATAATAAATTAATGTTATAATTTGAAATTATGAATATTAATATAATGCACACAAATTATGAAATTACATGACTTGCAAAATGTATTTATTATTTTACCAATGAAGATCTGAATCTGAATAATTTCGTCGGCCTTTCTGGGTAGGGGCAGAATCAGAATGCCTTGGCACTGTTGGTACCGCTTTAGCAATGATAGGTACTGTGAGTGTTGGCTCTCTCTCTCTGTGCAGTCGTTCGCTCAAGATTAATAATTGTGGTCATTTCATTTACACAAAAAGTGTCCTTGAATTGCTTGCGGGTACTTAATCACTTCTATATTTAGTAACTACATAATTTGTTAATACTTGTCTGCAGACCATGGACAACGAGCAGCCCCACCAGGAGCTGGTGAAGTGCGTGGTGGTGGGTGACACGGCGGTGGGCAAGACGCGGCTTATTTGCGCACGGGCGTGCAACAAGCACGTGTCTCTGTCCCAGCTCATGACCACACATGTGCCCACAGTCTGGGCCATCGACCAATACCGGATCTATAAAGACGTGAGTGTTATTGTAGTTGAATATAATAGTTGTTGAGTTAAATAGGACTGGCGTAGTCTGTAGGATATTTTAAGCTACCAAGAGTTCCTGCACTGTCTGTGTCATCGGTCAGTACCGGGTCTATAAGGACCCGAGTACTTTGTTCCACCGGTAGCTGGCGAAGAGCGTGGTGGTGGGTGACACGGCGGTGGGCAAGTCGCGGCTTATATGCGCACGGGTGTGCAATAAGCAGTGGCCACTGATTGACCATGGCTCTATATAGACACAGAGGATCTGGCTACCCGTGTGATCAAAATATTCTAATTGACAACCTTGCCAAAAACCCTGTGCACTGGCAACAAGCACGTGCCCTGTTTCAGCTCATGACTACACATGTGCCTACAGTGTGAACCATCGACTAGTATCGGATCTACATAAAATACTTGAGTGATTTTAGTTGATAAGTAGTTTGACTGGCGCAGTCGGTAGGATACTTTAACCTGCTAAGAGTTGTATTATTGCGCTACTGTCTGAATATTTGACCAGCGGGGGGTCTGGATAACTGCCTGAGTAATCAGCCCTAAATGTTCTCGAAAATGGCACAGCACTGAGTAGGATGTTTACTGAATAGTAAACACCTGCGACATAGGTACCTAAGTCACATCATTGCGTTTTCGTTGCGTCAGCCTATTTCGAGCAGCGGTGTGATCATTTCAAAATCAAATACACTGAGTATTTTGATTTTGAAATGATGTGTTGAATAAATACATGCAAACTTACATTCTTTCAGGTGTTGGAGAGATCGTGGGAAGTCGTGGACGGTGTTAATGTGTCGCTGCGACTGTGGGACACGTTTGGGGACCACGAGAAAGACAGGAGATTTGCGTATGGGAGGTATGATGTCATCAGCTTAGCTTTAATCATTTTTAATCGACGAGGATTTCTGAAACTGGAAGTTAACGGTTTGGGATGGCGTAAGGTTTTACATGTTGTAGTTGATAAGGAAGTTGACTGGCGCAGTTGGTAGGATACTTTAACCTACTAAGAGTTGCATTATTGCGCTCCTGTCTGGATATTCGACCAGCACAGGGTTTGGATTTTGCTCAGCATTGGGACATACATACAGGCTATTTAAAAAAAAGGTTTTAGATATGTACAACCTATAAGTGTCAAATCCACTAAACTTAGCACAGTTTCTTAAAACTTATTTTAATAAATATCAACTAAATAAATATCAGGGATAATCTTACACAAATCGACCTAGTACCAAAGTAAACTAAGCTTGTACTAAGGGTACCAAGCGACGAAATACGTAATTTATAGATAAATTATAATACTTAAATACATGGAAAATATCCAAGACCTAGGAACAAACATTCGTGCTCATCACACAAGTACTTGCCCTGGTCGGGATTTGACTAGCCAGTTTCGTAGGCCGTGGATACTCCCTGCCGCCCGCATTCTTCCCGCTCACATTTCAGTTACCTCAGCCGGTAACTGCGAGGTAACTGAGCGCGGGTGGGCGGCACTTTCGGTGGGAGGCGGGGAGTGTCCATACTGTACGTAGTACTCTTTATTATACTGTGCCGTTGTGCAACCAATTGAGCCAAACGTGTCGTCAAATACATCTTATGTTGACGTCAGTTTTGATGATGAAAACTTTCAGAAGGAAACTTGAAAGGCACAAAGATAACACCACACCGCTTTTGTTAGGCAGCCAGTTAATTTTTCATACAATTTTTGTGTTCTAAATTTCAGGTCGGACGTCGTGCTACTGTGCTTCTCAATAACCAATCCTATATCGTTGAGAAATTGTGGTGCGATGTGGTACCCAGAAATAAGGTAAAGGTATTTTACTATGGCAACTTCGTCAGTGGAGGAGAAAAAAATCATAATCCCCTTTTTTTCAGCGTAGTCAGGTAAAAAGTATTCTATAACTATTTTTGGATGCCTAGATACCCGTGTACCAATTTTCTTTTAATTCGTTTAGTAGATTTGGCGTGATGAGGCCACGACACATGCAATAAACCCCAAAATATATTTTCGATTTAGTGACCTCCAAATAGTCCGTTACAATATTTTTTTTTTATATTTTCAATTTACAGACATTTCATTTTTACAACTTAATAATGGTCTAGATAATAAAGACAAAGTTTTACGTAAAACGTGATGGATTTACTTGGCGTTCTGTTACTATAGTTGGGTCGCCTTCGTGTGCAAGTCTAACTTGCACTTGGCCGGTTTTTTACCATGCTTCCAAATCTGGGATGACGGTCAATAACTCTATTACCCGAACACACACTTTACACATGCTCTTACAAATTATGTAATACGATACGCAAACAATTTATTCGAAAGAAACCTTTGTCGTTGAAAACAGATTGGCTGAAGCCATACAGCGTTATTCATGATTGATTGCTATTGCGAACAAGCGATAGCATTTAGATTTCTAGATATTAGTTTTAAACTAGAAGAAGCCCGCACCCTTAATTTTTTCTATACTGTATTCGAGTAAAGATGGCGACAGCAGGTTCCGTCATCAGCGAGTCCTTGACACAGAAAATGTTGTTTTAATATTGAAGCGTTGCAACTTGATAGGAGAAAACCATGGGTTACATCCTTCTGTAAAATACAGATTACCTACCTTTCAGTGGTAAAGCGATTATAGAACTGAATTCTAAATGCCTAGATTTTCTAAATATTTAGTACGTGGTATCTACGACTATACTTACTAATATTATAGTAGTTTATTGAAATAACCTGTGTTTTTATTTCAATACTAAAAATGCCCGCAACTTCGTTCGCGGAGGAGAAAAAGTTATAACCCTTCATTTTTTCTTCAGCGTAGTCGAGTTAAAAGTATCCTATAACCATCTGTAGATACCCAGCTACCCGTGTACCAAAAATAGATGGGCGTGATGAAGCCACAACGACACATACAAACAAACATACAAAAAATCCAAAAAAATATTTTCCTATTCCGCGACTTATTTTAATGATAAAAAACCGGCCAAGTGCGGGTCGGACGCGCGCACCGAGGGTTCTGTACAAAATGTACACTAAAACAGCCGTATCCATGAAAATCCAGTGTTACCAGAGCCTTACTCCGCAAGCAAAAAGTACGTGGAGTGTGGTCATTTTATATTGGTTACTGACATACACAGATAGACATAAAAATTGTATTTTCAGATTTATTTCGTGGCTTGTGCTATAAGAGCTGCCGTCATACCAAATTTCAAGTTTCTAGGACATGTGAAAGTACCCTATAGGTTTTCCATGGACGGCAATTTGTATGGTAACACCTTTTTTAATGACTGTATCTTTTGGATTGACTTAGAAACTTGATTTTTTTACAGCATCAAACCGCAGACATATTTGATGTTTATGTCAACTTGAGACCTCGACGCGTTCCTGAGAAAAAGGGTCTTGATAGACAGACAGATAGTCAGACGGACAAAGTGATCCTATAAAGGTTCAGTTTTTTTCCTACCTACGGAACCCTAAAAATATCAAAAATTGTTACAGACGATTCTGCCCAAACACCCCGATTTTGCTGGTGGGATGTAAAAACGATCTCCGCTACATGTACCGGGATGAAACATATTTGAGCTACTGCAGGGATAGAAGCCCCTTTATCAGGTAATTAAGATACCAAAAATAAAAATAATATATTCGTGCGGATGCTGTGCACTTTGTGAATAAATTAAGCACAGACATGTTATCTTTATCACCACTCACAAAACGGGGCTTAATCCAGTATAAGTATGACGTAACGAAACGAAGTTAAATAATTAAATATCGGGGACAATCTTACACAAATAAGCATAAATAGAAGGCGCCCGCTACTTCGTTCGCGGAGGAGAAGAAGTCATAACCCCTCTTCTTTGTTTAGCATAGTCGGGTAAAAAGTATCCCATAACCATCTGGAGATACCCAGCTACCCGTGTACCAAAAATAATTGAAATCCGTTGAGCCGATTTAGCGTGATGACGCCACAACGACACATACAAACACACAAACATACAAAAAATAATATTTTTCGTTTTAGTGACCTCCAAATAGTCCGTTACAATCATTTTTTTGAAAATATCTTCAATGTACAGACATTTCATTTTTACAACTTTATAATAGTATAGATTATAGATAGACGATGGGATATGAAAATCTAAATTATAATTAGCCCGTTAATTAGATAATAAAAAAATATTGGATTGGTACGTAGTTTTGCTTTTTCAAAATAATAAAAAAAAATCAGATAAATCGCATTACAGTTTAGGAGTGGGGGCTCGTGTGGACGTCACGTGACATTTTGACACAATGTATCGCCTTTATATTTTGATTACGTAAATAAAGAAAAAGTACGTGTCCAATTTTTTTTATTAATCTACATGACGGAGTAATTATTAAAATGTCGTCATCATCCCTATTGACCTAGTCCCAAACTAAGCAAAGCTATGGGTACTAGGCGACAATGTACATAATATATAGATATTAGATACGGGTTCCCTCTATGTCGCATACTTTTGTTTGTCCGAAACTGTTTTAGCATAACAGGCTTGGCATATTCAGTTTTCGACGAATGGTAATGTGGCAGAAACCTTATTTGGCATAAATTCTAACTTACCGAAAATGTATTTGTCCGAAATTATATTCTCATACTATTATTTAGGCCGATTATATTTACGAATAATTTGGTTTAGCATAATGGTACTTGGCATATTATCTATTGTCCGAATCTATCGTGGCATACTTAAATTGCTACAAGAAAAGCGGGTTTAGTTAGGTTAGAACTGCATCCCTCGCAAAGAGGAACTGCCAGCAGAAAAGTAGTTTGGGTTAGGTTAGAATTGCGTCCTTCGCTAAAACGATCTGCTAGCAGAAAAGCGGAGCGTCAAAATGGGTCAAAAACCGAAAACTTTAGGTTAGGTTAGGTTTGTATTATGACCATGTATAGCGGAGCGGCAAAATGCTAACATTATCTATTTCACAAGAAAATGAAACATATGAAGATATAAATAACATGGTTTTATTTTTAACATTAACTATATTTAACAAAAACAAAATAATGGCCAAATAATTTTCGGTCTGATAAAAATATGCCTATTAATTTTATGCGTAGACATGATTCGGACAAGCAATAATATGCGCAAACAAATTATGACAAATTAATATCTGCGTAATCAAACTATGCAAACCCTGATTATGCCAAAACCGTTTATGCGAAAAGTCAATTATGCCTACATTGATTATGCCATGCAAAATTATGCCAAATAAAATTATGCCAAAACAGGAAAACCATTAGATACATAATACATAGAAAACATCCAAGACCCAGGAACAAACATTCGTGCTCATCACAAACACTTGCCCTGGCCGAAATTCGAACCCGGGACCGCCAGCTTGGTAGGCCGTTGTGAAACCAAGTGAGCCAAACGTGTCGTCATATTTATACACGAGTAAGTTCCGTTTTGTGTGTTGTGATAAGGAGTGAAAATCGTGTAAGTTTAAATCAAAGTATCTTACACAAAAGCGAGATATAAATCGACAGCCGAAATCAATATATCTTGTTCTTGAAAATATTCCTTATGAGGAGAGGAAAGTTGGTGGGCCACCTGATACGACATGATGCTTTCTTTGTGAACATTCTGGAGGGTAAAGTTAACGGAAGAAGGGGCAAAGGAAGACCAAGATTAACTTATATTAATCAAATAAAAGAAAAAGTGGGCACTGTGTCGTATCAGGAGACCAAAGGGCTAACAGAGGATAAGGAACAATGGCGATTACTCCAACGACAAGAGAGTAGCTCTTAAGTTACGAACTGACGAACTATATGAAAATCGAGATATAGATCCGTAACCATGTTATGCGAAAAATGCTATCCATTATTTTCTATTCCCTACAGTCCGACCGAGACGGGTCACGTTATATGTCGTGCGATATGCAGTTGGGATCAGTTATGGTCTTTTGTCTCAAATTTCATGTTTACTCCTCAGGGAACGTTATTTAAGAAGAAAAATGGAGTCATCTTTGAAATCATCTGTACCTTTACCTACATAAAGGTAAAAATTTCAAGGATGAGTTTAACCAGTTGTTAATAACAATTTTAACAATACACTGTGTATTAAGGCTTATGCTCTTGTACAGTCAAGAGCGAAGATAAATACACGCCGAAAGTTTCAAAAATATGTACACACTCTACTGTAATAATTAAGGTTTGGTCTACTTATTTATCTTTGCCCTTGTCCGTACAGTCAGCATCAAATAGTCTGTAACAGAGAAACCGCCTACCCTTAACGACCATGGCTCCACATAGGCCCAGAAAAACTGCCTACCTTAGCCAAAAACCCTGGTTAAAATTGTTATTAACAACTGGTTAAACTTATATTTCACCAAAGGAATCTAACGTTTTACTCCAACAGAACACCAAGAAAAAGCGACCTTGTAATGCCGGACCAAGGGCGCGCTCTAGCGGCGGAATACGGGATATATTACTATGAAACCTCAGTATTCACATACTATGGCATCAACGAGGTGTTCGAGAATGCGATCCGCGCCGCGCTCATAGCTCGCAGGCAACAGCGATTCTGGATGACCAATCTGAAGAGGGTTCAACGACCCCTGTTGCAGGTGAGTGCTTCCCCCAATGAAGCTGGAGATGCGTTTCTGTTTTTATTACATAATTTGCCTTACCTGCGACACTATGGGAATTACAGCCCCACCGCCCTTACGCAAATTCTTACGTGGCGGCATGCGTCACGACCGGTAGGTTAGTAACGGTATGGTATGGTCTTAAGTGGACTGGATGACCAATCTGGAGCAGGTTCAACGACCTCTTTTACAGGTACTCATCATACATGGACGACGGTGACCATTTTACATCAGGTGGCTCGTCTGCCTGTTTGCCACTCATTACATTAAAAACCCGCGCTGGTCCATGCGAATACTTTATAGATCAAAGGAGGTTCAATTCTGTTCCTTTCTTTTCTTTGCTCAAGTGTTTTCTTACTTAATTGGGTCACGACCGTCCTCTGTATATTAGGTAGTAGTTTATAATTAAATACCCAATCTGCCACTATGAAACTCGTAATGAAATGTTATTACATTTTTTAGGCGCCGTTCAGACCTCCAAGACCTCTAGAGCCCGACGTGGTTCCCGTAAATAGTAGCTATTTGGAAAACACCACTACATTACTGCGTCAACAGGTGAGGAGGGAATAGATTTTCAATATATAAAAATACTATTGTAGATTTGTTAACTTGACGTCCGTACCGTGATAAATAAATAAATAAATATTACGGGACAATTTTACACAAATCGAACTAGCCCCATGTTAAGCTCAATAAGGCTTGTGTTATGGGTACTAGCCGACGATATATTTAATAGATATATTACTTATATACATAGAAAACATCCAAGACTCAGGAACAAATATTTATGCTTATCACACAAATATTTGCCCTTACCGGGATTTGAACCCAGGACCTCGCAGGCAACGTTACTCCCACTGAGCCAAACCGGTCGTCGTGATAGCCAGAAACATCTGAACAACTGGGCAAAATTCGTTTTCTTCTTAAAATTGATTTTATTATTTAGCTACATTAATGATTCGTCATAAATAGAGATTAAAAGTGTATTCAACACTCTTATAAAATAGTACTTACCTTTGTCATACTGTGTTTTTCATTTTGAAAATAAGTGTACTTGTATGCTTTTTGTGTAAGTGATATTCTGTTGCATTTTCGGAAGGTATAAGATTATTGTTTTATTGTAGTATTTCTCGGACATGGTGATAATATGCGGCGCTAAAGGCTTCCCGGTGCACCGCTTCATGATGGCGGCGGCGTGCGAGGCGTTCCACCGGCTGCTCGCCACCGACTGTGCCCGCTCCGCCGAGCTTGCGCGCTCCTCCAGCGAGAGCAGCATGGTACAGTATAGTATAGCAAGTGGACGATTGTATGGCATCCTACCGACTGCGCCAGTCCACTTCATGTTGGCGGCAGCGTGAGATACGTTTCACCGGCTATTCCGCTGCTGCGCGCTCCTTCAGCGAGAAAGCGCAGGGTATAATATAGTATAGTACAGTAAGTGAAACATTGTATGGCATTCTACCGATTGCGCCAGTTTGCTTCATGATGGTGACGGCGTACGAGGCGTTCCATGGGCTGCTTGACATTTATTTATTTATTTATTTAATCGTATGGCACAAGGTTTTATTTAAGACGGATACACAATTTACAGGTTGACATTAACTGCGCCCGCTTTGTTGAGCTGGCGCGCTCCTCCAACGAGAGCAGAATGGTACAGTATTATAGTACAGCAAGTATGTAGATTGTATGGTATCCTACCGACTGCGCCAGTTCACTTCATGACGGCGGTGGGGTGCGAGGCGTTCCACCGACTGCACACCACCGACTGCGCCCACTCCGTCGAGCTGGTGCGCTGTAGCTACACTTTGCTTGGAAGGCAACGTAATTATTAAAATTATGACGGAGAAAGATTATCCAAAACAATTCTGGAGCTGCTCGAATCAATAATATCATATGTGTAAAACTCTGAGATTAAATATTTTAATTTCAATGTGATTATCAATACCAGTAAATATTGTTTTAGGTAAGCAGTATGGGAGAGGCGACGACGGGCGATTTCAACGAAGATACGGAATACCTGATTCGACAAGATCAAGCAAAACAAATGAGGTATTTTTAGTAACGGTTCCAATTATTTAAAAAATGTTACATGTTTTTTTAACGACTCTCCAATTCTTTCTAGATAAATGTGTCATAGTTGTTATTTAATATTTCATATTTGTGAACTTTAAAACTATTGAGTAGCATTACGAGGTGATAACCTCAATGCTATCAATTTTTAATGTAGCATGCACGCTTTTGTGCTAATAAATTGACCTACCAAAGACTTTTTAGACGCACAATACAAATAAATCAAAAACACTAAAGAAATTAACTCAAGAAATTAAGTCAAGTTGGGTGGGAAAGTGTTTAACGAAATACTTTTCGGAACATAAAGAGAAGTCAGACAATCTGATTATGACTGAAATGGTCATATGGACTAGAAAAAATTTTACTAAACTTTTTTTTATACTACTAAGGTGGCAAACAAGCGTACGGCCTGCCTGATGTTACGCAGTCACCGCAGCCTATAAACGCTTCCAACTACAAAACTAAGGATATATATATTTGTTTTTACAGAGTATGGGATCAAATAAAACGACGATCGTCCTGTCAGATCCTGACTCTGAGTGACAGTTGCAAGAAACCTCCGGACCTCTACAGGGAGGTCAATCATCCCGCTATCAACTCCATACGCGTTGTGAAGGTAATTCAGAGTCTCTGTGGCTAGTATAATCAGTATGGGTACAAAAAATGTGGTTATCGAAATGTTTTCAATAAATTTTAGAATATTTTCCTTTTAATCATACCGATGTTAACCTTTTCACTGATGTATCACCTTATTTGAAATGAGTATTTTCGCGAGAAGAAATTAGGGTTATATTTACTAAACTTTTCACGTTGTTATCAAACCAAAACATGCTGCAAGGCGTAATCGTCATTATCATTGGCCCTAATCGCTTGTTAACAGAACTTTTAGTAAAAATTGATTGGCTAGTGGATTGATTGATTAACACGTTCACTGCCACGAACCCGCCTAGCGGGGCTCTGCTCGTAGACGCGTAGCCAATGCGTTTCCCCGAATGTAGAGGCTAGTTCGTAGCGCTACGAAAAGACTGGCAGCGAAAGTGTTAATAAATGGAATGGATTTATTTATTAATAACAATATACAATGTAAGTGAAATAATTATTTCAATGAGTAATAATCGCGGAAACAGAAGAAAATATTAAGTGAAATAAGTGCTTATGTGCACTGTATTGTTCCCAGTGTGATAAAATCCAGCACGCCACCTCTCAAACTCAGACTATAGTGACGATGAGCAAGCTGATATCCCAAACAGTCATGCAAGAAATCATCAATTTCGTTTACACTGGCACTTTGGACAGCACAACCTTCAAACAGCAGGTAAGGACAATAAAAAAGAAATCTTTTTTAAAGTTGGTTTTCCCTTTGTCGCTTAAGCTTCAATTTCTATATATTTATTAAAAAAAGGAAAGTAATTTTTTTATTAAAACTCTCAGCTCCATTTTGCAACACATGCTTAAGCCCTTTCTATCTCTATTATTATTAAAAATTAAATTATTAACACAATAATTATATTGTTAACACTGTTTTGCAGTCCGCTGCAATTGGATTATTACTGGTAAACATTATTATAATAAATAACGCATAAATCATAATTTATTTACTTTTCTATTGTAAAACATTTTATAGCAAACTATACTTTTCATTTTATTATATTTATAAGTATGTTGTTGCACTGTTTTTTTTGTGTTGTGTTTCCGCTGTAGTCTTCTCAATTTTCTATTTTTTGACACAAATTTCGGATTTCTTCAAGACTTGCTCGTTCACTACCCATTTCATTTCATTGATGTGTGCAGGTAAATTATGCCATTAAGTTTTTCAATGCCTAGTTCGTTGATGGAAAACTGTTAATAATTATTTGTTATGCAAGGCTGCATATCAGTTGTTATTTGGCGCGGGTGCTTTGATTGAAAGCCTCGCTACGCTCAGGAATCTAAAATTAAGCCACGGGCGCAGCGAGCATACAAATATATAGATTCCTGAGCATAGCGAGGCTTTCAAGGCACAAGAAGCCAAACTATTTTGCAGCCATGCGAAACGCCCAACTTTTCACCTCACTGCCGCGAGGAAAATGTGAGATATAAGAAAAAGTATGAAAATATAACAAACAGCTATTTTTTCATTTAAAACTAGTGACAATGAACCTACGAAACACACTCGAAACAAACAAATAAACATATAAAAAAACATAATATAAATCCTAACTTCAAAAAACCGAGTCTAGCGGACAAAATTAACTTTACCACGTAGATTTGGTGGTATTAAGGCAACTTTTCCGAGCTATTGAGGTGAAAAAAAAAAAATTCTCTTCTTAAGCGGCGCAATGGTTGCAAAAACTGCTATCTCTCTCGTACACGCGCAGCTCGCTATCTCGCTCGTACGTGGTGACGCGCGGCTTTCGCTAAATTCATGACAGAGAGCCTTCTGTACTTGTAATATTTATTCTGTGCTCAGACTTACTGTATCGGTGAACTATTTGGTAGTTAGATTATGCCAATATTTACATCTCTAGTTCATTTGCAAATCTGCATTTTTTCACCGTTGTTAGCTAATTAGGTCTAGCTTCCATTTAATTCAGAGCTCAATTCAGATGCAATGATGCGATACTTAAGACTTATCAATTACTAAATGAAATTCATGTTCATTACTAGCCCTATGGTTAATTGATGTGGTTGCTATATTAGTTTTCATCTCCTATTAAACTCCTATTTATTCTTAGTTTAGGAACAATTTTTTGTTTTAATGTTCTTCTGCGATATGTAAAGAAAACAATCATAAATAGTTTATTTCAACATCATGATCACACGTTCGTGAAAAGATCGTCAGTATCTCGTTCTTCATTCGATCGAGATGCAATTTATTACGAAATTGTATAAAACACTATTGCCACTTCTATGAAATCTCGAGATTTCATCTCGTCGAATCAAAAACTTGGTCTCAGGTAGGATCAAAGAAACTAAATTTATGATATGAAGTTGGTGAAGATTGTTTTTGGGATTTAACAATCTTATATAGGAGTGTGTGTAACGACGCAATTAGGGTCGTGTAGATAGCGTATTAAGATAATTCAACGCATTTTTTCTAGTTGCCAATAGATGGCGCACTGTGTTTACGCGCTACATACAACGCTCTATAATCGTCGGACACTATAATCTTATAATATACAAATGCCGACCATCGCTTGGATGAATCCGGTCTCCAAGCATAACTCCCACTTGGAAAAAAATGTCTATATTACTTTCTTACACCAGTCTGGAACAATGTTAAAAGAAGTTGGAAGGTGGAATCAACACGTTTTAAAAAAATACACTATTTTTCTCTTACAATGTTAAAATCCTACTCAAAATCGAGAACATCCATATTAAATAACAGTTGCTCTATGTAACAAAATTAATTTACGAGTATGTATATTCGTTGTGACCCTAATTCTGAACAAATGAAACGCAACATTATCATACTTCGAGCGAAAAACTCTTTTCTGCCCTGTTTTTGAGACTCCTCAGTTTTTTTATACTACTAAGGTTGCAAACAAGCGTACGGCCTGCTTGTTGTCAAGCAGTCACCGCAGCCTATGAACGTTTGCAACGCCAGGGGCATTATGTGCGTGTTGCCGTTCCTTTAAATATAAATTCACTCCCTTCTTAAAAAAACCCATACTCTAACCGTATTTGTCTTCCCTAGTTGTTCCTCTTACCCAATGACCTTACTTTGTTATGATGCACAGGAGATCCGACAAGCAGCCGAGTTGCTGGGTTTCCACGAGCTGACGAAGCTCAGCCAGTTCATTCTTGACCAGCACATGCTGTTCGATAAAGTCTTCATGCAGAAGTTCCACACGGTAAGTAATCTTTTTCTGGTCAGAGGAGACTCGCAATTCTTTAACTTTTTTGGACCAAGCGCAAGGTACGTATACAGAGGAGATACAAAAATTCACTACAAAAAGAGTCTAGGAATTCCTGGACTTAACTGTTCTCAGTAATGAACTTTTATAAATGGTTATCAGAATAGTTCAACCAACACTGACCGAAGTAGCGTTTAAAAGGCCTAAAAGAAGGAGCAATAATTAGAATTCATTATCTTTTAATAATGGTCATCCCTTCCATTTGAATATTCACTACTGAAGATTGGCCCTAAGAATACGGCTAATCCTTGCATGCTTTCTGTTTTCATCGGCCTCGAGGTAAGATACGAAAATTCACTACAAAAAAGTAGGAATTCCTGGATTTAACTGTTCTCAGTAGTGAACTTCTATAAATGGTTTTCAGAATAGATCAACGAACTCTGACCGAAGTAGCGTTTTAAAGGCCTAAAAGAAGCAGCAATAATTAGAATTGATTATCTTTTAGTAATGGTCATCCCTTCCATTTGAATGTTCACTACTGAAGATTGGCCCTAAGAATACGGCTAATCCTTGCATGCTTTCTGTTTTCATCGGCCTCAAGGTATTTTAGCAAGTTCGCATCATTATATCATACGCCGATTTTCAGTCTACCGTTAACGTCTCCAGGAACCTCTTCGTCCTTACAACCTTTTGACTGCAGGAGATGACACACCCTTGCGTACGCATATTTACAACGCGTACGCCACACGCACGTCTACGTGCATGTCACGCACACCGGTGTGGCTTTAATCTTGCACGCGAAAAGTGAAATATAAACGCAAAACTCAGAATAAAAATTAAAATTCCTCGTGACAAAATTTCCGTTCTAATACAATTGGAATCTTTTTAAGCCCACGACATATTTAGGAAGACTTATTTCTGGTCATATTGACTACACTACGGCTGCATATTTCTCTCACGTCATGCTCATGATTATCAAAAAAACCAACATCGAAAAGTGATTTTCTTTTCAGCCTTCACTACCACAACGACTACGAGAAATGTACGTTGAGCGTAACCTGTTTGCTGACATCACATTTGACTTGGACGATGGCATTCATCTGGCGCATAGGGCCATGCTCATGGCCCGCTGCGATCCCATGAAGGCCATGTTCCAAGGCCACTTCCGTGAGAGCACAAGCAGGATAGTAAGTGCTCATCATTTTAATCCAGAGATCTATAAAAAACTTCTTTGCTACACAAGGCTTCTGCTTCTATCTACGCCGACCTTCCTCAGTCAGTCCATCTTGTAGGAAATCGACCTCAAATCCTCCCATACGTTATCCGCATTCAGAAATCTTTATCATGCCTTGAAATCTTTATAAGGACAACAGCTTCTCAAAAATGGTGTAGAGTTGTACCTATGCATGAACTAAAGTCAAGAATATTAACTCAAATTGGCTTACAATTAGGAAATATGTCCTTACAAATATACCTCCGTTTGTCGTTATTTTCTTTTGACAAACTGTAACGAAAGAAAATCTCTAGCTCATGTGTTCCTTCCAGATTTCATTTCCCGGAGTAAAAATGTACGCATTCCACATACTGCTGTGCTACATATACTCCGACAAGATCCCAGTGGTGGAGCCGACGCGGTGTCTGGAACTGCTGGAACTGGCGAACAGACTGTGTATGAACCGGCTTGTGAACCTCGTGGAGGCGAGGGTCATTGACCAGCTGCAGCATCAGGACAGGTGAGACTCCCACATCCTGCTGCTACATGCTGACAGCTCCTTATGGTCGAGCCGACGTCTGGATCTGCTAGACTTGGTTCGCTCGTAGAGGCGAGGGTCATTGATTAGCCGCAGCATCAGGACAGGTGAAGCTTCCAAATCCGGCTGCTTCATGCTGACAGTTGCTAGTGATGGAGCCGACGTCTGGAGCTGCTGGAACTGGCGAACTGGGCATGAACTGTCTCGTTAACCTCGTGGAGGCAAAGGTCATCAGCTGCAGTGTCAGGATAGGTGAGACTCCCACATTCTGCTGCTTCATGCAGACAGTTCCTAGTGATGGAGCTAACTTTTGAAACTGCTAGAGCTAGTGACCTTTGCATGAACAGGCACACCTTAAGGCGAGGGGCACCGACGGCAGGGGTGAGGTTCAGATTGACTCTCTTCACACTGCTATGTCGCCAACTTCATAACTTACGATTCATGTATCGTTCTTTCAACGATGCTTTTGTTTTACAGACTATGCGGAGAAGATGATCAAGTTGTTGAGATAGTACTTTCGTTGTTGGAGCCTGTAAAGGTAATTTATAACTTTCTTTTCTAGATCTGTAAGTATACATTGTTATTTTTTGAAGTAATGTTTCTGTATCACGACTCAGTCATTCGTAAAGACGATACACTGTGCTACAAAGAATTTAAAGTCCTTTTCTTATTTACGACGTACGGTAAGGAAAGTGTATTCACGTAGGACTATAGAACCCTGTTTCAATGATAAGCTACCGTCACTTAAAGTCTAGTATCAGTTTTCTTTGCATGGTGGTACATTATTTGGGCCTTTGGTGGCCCATGAGGGGCAACGCAAATATTCAAGTCATGTATGATTGTTAACCATTGTTAATCCTCGTTGGAAAAAGAGGGTGTTGCGATATAATTTTGAGGTGTTTATCTGTATGTCTCTCTGCGGCGTCATACCTCGTCAACGGGTGGACCGATTTTGAATTAGTTTCTCATGTTAGAAAGGTGACTCGATGAAGACTAATGAAGAGCGTTCTTAGCCACGATTTAAAAAATCTGATCAGCCATTTGAAGATAGCCAGCTTTTTTCTAGGTGTGCCAGAAGTTTTTATCATTTCGATGACTATAAGTAATGGCAGCTTTTATTATTTAGTTGCACAACGCGCATTACCTCGCGGACTGGTGCGTGTGGCGGCTGTGCGGCGCGTACGACCGCGTGTGCCGCGCGCGCGCGCTGCGCCACATCGGCGCCGCCTCCCGCGACTACCTCTCCGAGAACCGCTGGCCTCCCGTCTGGTAATATACTGTCACACTACAGTGTACACACGTGCAGCGTACATAGCACGAGCGGACTGGTGCGTGTGGCGGCTGTGCGGCGCGTACGACCGCGTGTGCCGCGCGCGCGCGCTGCGCCACATCGGCGCCGCCTCCCGCGACTACCTCTCCGAGAACCGCTGGCCTCCCGTCTGGTAATATACTGTCACACTACAGTGTACACACGTGCAGCGTACATAGCACGAGCGGACTGGTGCGTGTGGCGGCTGTGCGGCGCGTACGACCGCGTGTGCCGCGCGCGCGCGCTGCGCCACATCGGCGCCGCCTCCCGCGACTACCTCTCCGAGAACCGCTGGCCTCCCGTCTGGTAATATACTGTCACACTACAGTGTACACACGTGCAGCGTACATAGCACGAGCGGACTGGTGCGTGTGGCGGCTGTGCGGCGCGTACGACCGCGTGTGCCGCGCGCGCGCGCTGCGCCACATCGGCGCCGCCTCCCGCGACTACCTCTCCGAGAACCGCTGGCCTCCCGTCTGGTAATATACTGTCACACTACAGTGTACACACGTGCAGCGTACATAGCACGAGCGGACTGGTGCGTGTGGCGGCTGTGCGGCGCGTACGACCGCGTGTGCCGTGCGCGCGCGCTGCGCCACATCGGCGCCGCCTCCCGCGACTACCTCTCCGAGAACCGCTGGCCTCCCGTCTGGTAATATACTGTCACACTACAGTGTACACACGTGCAGCGTACATAGCACGAGCGGACTGGTGCGTGTGGCGGCTGTGCGGCGCGTACGACCGCGTGTGCCGGCCGTCTGGTAATATGATCAATGTTGTAGGCTATCAAACCTAGACATTCAGTTTTTTCAAACTTTATATTAGATTTACATGTAACTATATCAGTAACTATGCACACAAATGTTGCATGTTATATTTGATCCATTTCCCGGTTTCCGATTGAGCTAAAATTTTACATACTCATCAGTGGCGTGGCGTGAAAAATTTGGTTAGTAAAGCCGGAGCAGAAGAAAATCACCTACCTTATAGAAAAAGCCTTCTACTCGAAATAAAATCTGCGTGCTGTTGTATGCATAGTCTTGCCGTTAGTGTTAACAACCTTCGCCACACTTGACATCACTGACGTCACATAAACAGTGAATATCAAAGTATGGCAAAAGTGGCTTTGAAAATAGCCGTTTGGAGGTTTAGCAGTCACACTCAGCACAGTCCATAATCCAGTCCCCATAACAATTAGTAAACAAAACATCCACAAGTCAAAACACGTTAAAAAACCAAAACCAGTTAAACTTAACTCACTCTCACAAAAGACGGGAAAAAAACAATTTGTTTAATTTGCAACTACCAGTCAGCCAGCTATATTTATCATATAACGCACTGTGGAAGTGTTTCAAAAAGCCTTCTTTTCGCTTATAATCAATTTTTGAATAACATAAACAAACCTTTTTTTATTAAATATTCGCCTTATACGAACATAACACTTCTTATACAAACGGAAATACACACACGGGTTACTAGTTTACAAAATTTTACTGGTTAAGATAGCAATTAAACAAAATTTAACACAAAATCTACGAATTTAGGAAAGAAATACATAAATGTCTTGCTTTTCGCACAGAGGTGCGACGCTGATGCGAATTGCATGTTGCTGCTGCAAATTTCACAATTTTTATTTAATCCGCAAGATTTTTAGTAAAGTAGTACCGTAAAATAAAAATGGACCGTAAATACTTAGTCGTAAGGTTTAATTTTCAATAAAGCTGATACTATAAAAGCCACAAATTTTCGGCTTACTTTCGAACATTTTCTACGCAAAATAAAATACGTATGTGTGCGAGTTTGTCAATGTGTGCGGCGCCCGTTTGTCTGAACTGGAGGCAATTATTATTACTAGAGTAACTCGTACAAAAGCGGGTTGCGCAATAAGAATCACCCTTACTTTCAGGTACGTGAAAGAGTACGACTTCTACCAGAAGTGTGTTACGGAGCAGTCGAAGGAGCAGAAGGAGCTGCGGCCCGCTACGTCGGTGCAAGCGAGTCAGCAGACCGGCTGTCTCTGTTTTACCAGTGAGTACATTTAGCTATACGATAGAGTAATACTTCTACCAGAAGTGTGTCACGGAGTATTAGAAGGGGGTGGAAGTGCGGACTGTCACGCCCGTGCAAGCGAGCCAGCAGACCGGCTGTCTCTGTTTTACCAATGAGTAAATTTAGCTACACGATAGAGTACTACTTCTACCAGAAGTGTGTTACGGAGCATTAGAAGGGGGTGGAACTGCGGCCTGCCACGCCCGTGCAAGCGAGTCAGCAGACCGGCTGTCTCTGTTTTACCAATGAGTACATTTAGCCACACGATAGAGTACTAATTCTACCAGAAGTGTGTCACGGAGCATTAGAAGGGTGTGGAACTACGGACTGTCACGCCCGTGTGAGCGAGCCAGCAGACCGGCTGTCTCTGTTTTACCAGTAATGAATGCTCAAACTGTAGGTCGACAGTTGAATGAGCGGTAAAAGATTGGAAGGTGAGCGCTCCTTTGGACGCCCGACAAACCCCCTTATCGTCGAACCTTACATTTTATAGATTGACATCTAACAGTTTTGCGTCCAAGTTAGATATAATTTGGGATAGTCTGTAAATAAATAAATAGTTGAGAACGTCTCCTCATAATTGTTATACGTGACGTTCCACGGGTAAAGGTACCTTATGGCGGGAGGCGATTAAGCCGTTTACTAACCTCGCAGCGCGGTGCGGCGCGGCGTCGCAGCGTTTGTGTTGGCGCGAGGTTAATAAACGGCTTAAGCGGCTCCCGTCATAAGGTACCTTTACCCGTGGAACGTCACATATATGCTACTCGTATGTAGTAACTTGTGTAATTTGTCAGGTAAGACGCGGCGCGAGAGCGACGGCGCCGCGCCGGACGCGGCGAGCGCGCTGTGCCGCAGCGAGGCGCACCCGCCGCCGCACCCGCCGCTCTGACCCATGCCGTGCTGGAGGTGAGTGGCTACAACTTGTACGTGTGTGCTCTGTCAGGTAAGACGCGGCGAGCGCGCTGTGCCGCAGCGAGGCGCACCCGCCGCCGCACCCGCCGCTCTGACCCATGCCGTGCTGGAGGTGAGTGGCTACAACTTGTACGTGTGTGCTCTGTCAGGTAAGACGCGGCGAGCGCGCTGTGCCGCAGCGAGGCGCACCCGCCGCCGCACCCGCCGCTCTGACCCATGCCGTGCTGGAGGTGAGTGGCTACAACTTGTACGTGTGTGCTCTGTCAGGTAAGACGCGGCGAGCGCGCTGTGCCGCAGCGAGGCGCACCCGCCGCCGCACCCGCCGCTCTGACCCATGCCGTGCTGGAGGTGAGTGGCTACAACTTGTACGTGTGTGCTCTGTCAGGTAAGACGCGGCGAGCGCGCTGTGCCGCAGCGAGGCGCACCCGCCGCCGCACCCGCCGCTCTGACCCATGCCGTGCTGGAGGTGAGTGGCTACAACTTGTACGTGTGTGCTCTGTCAGGTAAGACGCGGCGAGCGCGCTGTGCCGCAGCGAGGCGCACCCGCCGCCGCACCCGCCGCTCTGACCCATGCCGTGCTGGAGGTGAGTGGCTACAACTTGTACGTGTGTGCTCTGTCAGGTAAGACGCGGCGAGCGCGCTGTGCCGCAGCGAGGCGCACCCGCCGCCGCACCCGCCGCTCTGACCCATGCCGTGCTGGAGGTGAGTGGCTACAACTTGTACGTGTGTGCTCTGTCAGGTAAGACGCGGCGAGCGCGCTGTGCCGCAGCGAGGCGCACCCGCCGCCGCACCCGCCGCTCTGACCCATGCCGTGCTGGAGGTGAGTGGCTACAACTTGTACGTGTGTGCTCTGTCAGGTAAGACGCGGCGAGCGCGCTGTGCCGCAGCGAGGCGCACCCGCCGCCGCACCCGCCGCTCTGACCCATGCCGTGCTGGAGGTGAGTGGCTACAACTTGTACGTGTGTGCTCTGTCAGGTAAGACGCGGCGAGCGCGCTGTGCCGCAGCGAGGCGCACCCGCCGCCGCACCCGCCGCTCTGACCCATGCCGTGCTGGAGGTGAGTGGCTACAACTTGTACGTGTGTGCTCTGTCAGGTAAGACGCGGCGAGCGCGCTGTGCCGCAGCGAGGCGCACCCGCCGCCGCACCCGCCGCTCTGACCCATGCCGTGCTGGAGGTGAGTGGCTACAACTTGTACGTGTGTGCTCTGTCAGGTAAGACGCGGCGAGCGCGCTGTGCCGCAGCGAGGCGCACCCGCCGCCGCACCCGCCGCTCTGACCCATGCCGTGCTGGAGGTGAGTGGCTACAACTTGTACGTGTGTGCTCTGTCAGGTAAGACGCGGCGAGCGCGCTGTGCCGCAGCGAGGCGCACCCGCCGCCGCACCCGCCGCTCTGACCCATGCCGTGCTGGAGGTGAGTGGCTACAACTTGTACGTGTGTGCTCTGTCAGGTAAGACGCGGCGAGCGCGCTGTGCCGCAGCGAGGCGCACCCGCCGCCGCACCCGCCGCTCTGACCCATGCCGTGCTGGAGGTGAGTGGCTACAACTTGTACGTGTGTGCTCTGTCAGGTAAGACGCGGCGAGCGCGCTGTGCCGCAGCGAGGCGCACCCGCCGCCGCACCCGCCGCTCTGACCCATGCCGTGCTGGAGGTGAGTGGCTACAACTTGTACGTGTGTGCTCTGTCAGGTAAGACGCGGCGAGCGCGCTGTGCCGCAGCGAGGCGCACCCGCCGCCGCACCCGCCGCTCTGACCCATGCCGTGCTGGAGGTGAGTGGCTACAACTTGTACGTGTGTGCTCTGTCAGGTAAGACGCGGCGAGCGCGCTGTGCCGCAGCGAGGCGCACCCGCCGCCGCACCCGCCGCTCTGACCCATGCCGTGCTGGAGGTGAGTGGCTACAACTTGTACGTGTGTGCTCTGTCAGGTAAGACGCGGCGAGCGCGCTGTGCCGCAGCGAGGCGCACCCGCCGCCGCACCCGCCGCTCTGACCCATGCCGTGCTGGAGGTGAGTGGCTACAACTTGTACGTGTGTGCTCTGTCAGGTAAGACGCGGCGAGCGCGCTGTGCCGCAGCGAGGCGCACCCGCCGCCGCACCCGCCGCTCTGACCCATGCCGTGCTGGAGGTGAGTGGCTACAACTTGTACGTGTGTGCTCTGTCAGGTAAGACGCGGCGAGCGCGCTGTGCCGCAGCGAGGCGCACCCGCCGCCGCACCCGCCGCTCTGACCCATGCCGTGCTGGAGGTGAGTGGCTACAACTTGTACGTGTGTGCTCTGTCAGGTAAGACGCGGCGAGCGCGCTGTGCCGCAGCGAGGCGCACCCGCCGCCGCACCCGCCGCTCTGACCCATGCCGTGCTGGAGGTGAGTGGCTACAACTTGTACGTGTGTGCTCTGTCAGGTAAGACGCGGCGAGCGCGCTGTGCCGCAGCGAGGCGCACCCGCCGCCGCACCCGCCGCTCTGACCCATGCCGTGCTGGAGGTGAGTGGCTACAACTTGTACGTGTGTGCTCTGTCAGGTAAGACGCGGCGAGCGCGCTGTGCCGCAGCGAGGCGCACCCGCCGCCGCACCCGCCGCTCTGACCCATGCCGTGCTGGAGGTGAGTGGCTACAACTTGTACGTGTGTGCTCTGTCAGGTAAGACGCGGCGAGCGCGCTGTGCCGCAGCGAGGCGCACCCGCCGCCGCACCCGCCGCTCTGACCCATGCCGTGCTGGAGGTGAGTGGCTACAACTTGTACGTGTGTGCTCTGTCAGGTAAGACGCGGCGAGCGCGCTGTGCCGCAGCGAGGCGCACCCGCCGCCGCACCCGCCGCTCTGACCCATGCCGTGCTGGAGGTGAGTGGCTACAACTTGTACGTGTGTGCTCTGTCAGGTAAGACGCGGCGAGCGCGCTGTGCCGCAGCGAGGCGCACCCGCCGCCGCACCCGCCGCTCTGACCCATGCCGTGCTGGAGGTGAGTGGCTACAACTTGTACGTGTGTGCTCTGTCAGGTAAGACGCGGCGAGCGCGCTGTGCCGCAGCGAGGCGCACCCGCCGCCGCACCCGCCGCTCTGACCCATGCCGTGCTGGAGGTGAGTGGCTACAACTTGTACGTGTGTGCTCTGTCAGGTAAGACGCGGCGAGCGCGCTGTGCCGCAGCGAGGCGCACCCGCCGCCGCACCCGCCGCTCTGACCCATGCCGTGCTGGAGGTGAGTGGCTACAACTTGTACGTGTGTGCTCTGTCAGGTAAGACGCGGCGAGCGCGCTGTGCCGCAGCGAGGCGCACCCGCCGCCGCACCCGCCGCTCTGACCCATGCCGTGCTGGAGGTGAGTGGCTACAACTTGTACGTGTGTGCTCTGTCAGGTAAGACGCGGCGAGCGCGCTGTGCCGCAGCGAGGCGCACCCGCCGCCGCACCCGCCGCTCTGACCCATGCCGTGCTGGAGGTGAGTGGCTACAACTTGTACGTGTGTGCTCTGTCAGGTAAGACGCGGCGAATACCCTTGCTTTTAATCAGATTCATCATCTTAGTGCACCCTGAAAGTCTATATTTTTTATTTGTTTATATTTGTGATAGATATGTATTGATATATACTTTCCTTAGAGCCTTTAACTAATGCAGATGACAAGGTGTGTCATTACCGAACAAATACTTCGTGCATTTTTTAGGGGTGATGTAAACACGTACAGCACACTACGGAAATATTCATATTTCTACAAACGCACACAATTATAACAAATCACCTGCAAACTAAAAAAACACCCTCAGAGTAATAATTTACCATGTAAACTATCCGGAGATTTCGCGATTACTTTGGCAGAGGGGAATGTATTCGTATGGCATCTACAATTCTACAGTTGTTAAATGTTTTAAGATACTTTTGAATACATTATCACAACACAACAAAACGGGGCTTAATCGCGTATAAATATGATTTATTTAATTACCTTTTGAGACCATGGACGTAACGCGACGTCCGAAACGTCGACGAATTACCAACTAAAGGAGATAATGAGTGAAGATCGTGTAAGTTTAAATCAATGCTTTTGAATAATTTTGACGTTGAACGTTTTGTCCGCAGGTCTCTCCGCTACGCCGTTCTATTGCCGGTGTCAATGTGTTTCATGACCACCATACTGACTATTCTCATACTTTTCCATATTTACACCTAATACGACACGCCGTAGACGTAACTTACCTAGGTATAACGCACTTGACTAGCGACACCGACTGCTATACTTATGTCACCATATAGGTTTAAAATGCACTGAAACATACATTGCAACGGTGGAAAGGGAAGGCAACATTCAGATGTTTTTAACACGTTTTCATTAGGTCGACCTGTGTGTAACTATGTAATGGAATCTAAGGTAACTAATTTAACCATCTTCCAAGGACCGTAGCGTCATGAAAATTGGCAGCTGTATGTAGTTCTGATGACAATACAATAATATGGTACTGACGAACTGATCTGATGATGGAGCCGGAAGATATGAACTGGAACTACATGATAGCACTATCATAGCTGTGTTTGGATTTCTTAGTTTTTATAGTGTGTTTTAAATTATTAATTTATTATGTAACTTTTGTTATACCTTTGTGATAATGATTATGCAAAAAATCTCACGGTTATGCAACATGAAGTAAAAGTACCTTGAATATTGTAGTTTTCTAAATTTAAAGCATATTGGAGCATTTTTACAAGCTTTTTTAACCTGCAATGTAACATGTGTTCGGGTGGAATCTTGCAAGTTCAATTTGACCGACTTCCCGGTGTCCAATTGAGCTAAAATTTGGCATACTATGTAAGTTCGGTGACAATGCAATAGTATGATACCATCGAGCTGATCTGATGGATCAGCAAGGTGGTCATAGGAACTCTGTAATAAAATAATGCAATCCTACCGAGTTTGGGCTCTTTAGAATCGTCTCTGTGAGTAGTTGATGGATGTTCAAAGAAAAGTACAGTCGGCAATAAAAGCTTGTCACCAAAAAGATTTTTGACAGAACTTATTTTTAATTTGGATGTATTTTGAAAGCACATCAAGCTTTCGTTGTGGTTGCGTTGCGATCTGGTGCCCGTTTCATAAGAGCTTGGAACTTATTTCACAAGTGGAAATCTTTGTCCAACAATATGTATTAAATAGAGACTTCCACTTACAAGCTTTTGTGAAACAGGTGTAATCCAAGTTACAAGCTTTTGTGAAACTGGTGTAATACAAGTTACAAGCTTTTGTGAAACAGGTGTAATACAAGTTACAAGCTTTTGTGAGACAGGTGTAATACAAGTTACAAGCTTTTGTGAAACAGGTGTAATACAAGTTACAAGCTTTTGTGAAACAGGTGTAATACAAGTTACAAGCTTTTGTGAGACAGGTGTAATACAAGTTACAAGCTTTTGTGAAACAGGCCCGTCATCTCGTATCAGAGAACCAAGTTTCTGTATTCTTTGTTTGTTGTTTTTTTTAATACGTTGTTTTACCTTTCCACTGTCGCTTTCAACGCACATCCCAAATGTTTACTGACAGACATGAGCTAATTTAACTTATTAAGAAATTATAATTCTAAACTGTGTTACTTTAATACTTTTTTAAATCAAACAAAATAGGTATTTTGATATTTCGATGTTCATTTCCTTCTAATACGTCGAGGCGATCGAATGGCACTACTTATGGTCCGTGGGTTTTTATATTCAGGGTGTCTTACAAAGTAGGTGAAACTGACAAAATATGACGTCGTAAGTAAGGTGCTCCTTCGTAAGAGTAAAAATTCACTTCAAAAGGAAAATCTCATGGAAACCTTGAATTACACATGGGTTACAATTTACCTTATTCAATACAAAAAATACTATTTGTATTTTGTCCTCCATCAGAGGCTCCTTAACCAGTGTGTGCCTGTAAAGGGCGATTGTCTTACCTGTCATCGTTCATTCCCAATTTTAATATTTAGTTTTTTTTAATTATTTCAACGTATTTACGCGACAACTACTTTAAAAAAAAAACAAGAATGTAGGGTAAATCGTCAGTAACTGACCGCTTAATAAATATAATTCAGTTACTGGCCGTCAATTTTGCAGTCTGAAACCAGACTAGGAATACTTTTACAATACTCCAATACCAAGCAGATCTAGGGATTTAGACTGTTTGCAGTGATGTCACTGTAATATCGGATATACACTGGTATAGTTGAATCATCGAGAGCGTGGAATTGCATATGTAGTAGTATTGTTTGTTTACAGGCATTCTATATTTGAATTTTCTATTTTCTTGTACTATCAGCATACAAAGAGGTTGTTATATATATATATACATATATATATATATATATATATATATATATATATCGAAGAACTAAAAACAAAAATAATGTCAGTGTGAAATTGTCAATATTATTTACTTTGTGCGTATATTTTTACATCTGATTTGATTGTATTCTCAATTAATTATTGTGTCCGCCCGTACGACTACGAATAATTTCTATATTTAAAAAAAATATGGCTGTAAGTAATTTTGGTCCTATTGAGAGTCAAAGTAAGCAAATCATTTTCAACTGTTATAAATATTTTGAAAATGAACTGACGAAAAATTTAAACTTGCCTTACACCGCTGCCCAGTTAGTTGAAAAAGCTACAGGTGTTTGTCTCTCTACTGTTTATAACATTGTGACTGAGAGCAACAGCGAGAAATTCGCAACAACAAAGAAATTCACCTCCCCGAAGAATAAAAAGTTGCGTCCTTGTCCGTCATCAGCAGTAGACGATTTTGATCAGGAAGTCATCCGGAGAACTATATACAATTTTCATGTGTCCCATAAGCAATTTCCAACCTTAAAGGGACTCCACTCTGTGTTAACATCCGATATAGATTACAAATTTGGCATTTCCACCTTACGAAAACAAATACAAAAATTAGGATTTAAATGGAAAAAGACCGAGGACAACCGAAAAATATTAATGGAAAAACACAACATACGACTGCTAAGAATAAATTACCTTATCAAAATTGCGGAATATTGATCTCAAGATAGACCACTAGTTTATACTGATGAAACCTACATCCACACTTCACATGTGTCTGGAGAAGCTTGGACCGATGGAACAGAATTTGGTGTAAAAAAACAAATCAGTACAGGCCAGCGGTTAATAATAGTGCACGCAGGAGGAAAAGATGGTTTTATTCCCAACGCTTTGTTAATGTTTAAGGCAAACCAAAAAACGGGAGATTACCATGACCAGATGAACTTTGTCAACTACGAAAAAAGGTTAAAAGAAAAATTAATACCGAACCTCAAACCGAATAGCGTACTTATCGTGGATAATGCGTCCTATCACAACAAACTTTTGAATCGTGCTCCAACGTCAAATTCTAATAAACAAGAAATGATGGATTGGTTGACAGAACACAACATTTCGTATAACCGGTTGATGTACAAAACCAGTTTGTATGAATTAAGTAAACAAAATAAAGAGCGGTTTCGCGAGTACCACATAGATGCAATTTTAAAAGAACATGGCCACTCCGTATTACGATTGCCACCGTATCACCCGACATTCAATCCGATCGAAAATATTTGGTCCATGGTAAAAGGATATGTAGCAAAAAGAAACGTTTCATTAAACATGCAAGGCATTATGAGTTTAGCAACTGAACGAATGAATACCATCACTGCTGAGGACTGGGAAAATATTTGTCACCACGTCGAAAGTGAAGAAAATAAATATCGATGTCAGGAAGGAGAAATGGATCAAATAACAGACAATTTTATTATCAATACTTGTGACAGCTCAGATGAAGAACATGATAGCGAATAAAAGAAAAAAACAGAGGACTACTACTTATTCCACTTCTTGGGTATGTCATTTTATTAAGTTAAGAAAAAAATATTCTCCTTTTGTTGCAAACGGTACAACCACTACAAATGCAATTCCATCTTCTCGATAATTCAACTATAGAATGTGCATTTCAGATTCCACTTGAGGTGTTCTATGCGATCGTATGACACCACTTTATGAAACAGCCTGTATGGATACAGTTCAGAAATTGGGCACACTAACTCAATTCAATTTAAAATCTTTGCGACATACAAATAACCAGAATCATGATCCTCATCTAATTATTTACTATGTCCAATTTTTTGAAGTTACAAAAAAAAAGTTACACTTACGACCAATATTTTTCGGCAGCGCGCGTAGCCGATAGCATAAGAAAATGTGTGTGCAGTAAAAACTTGCTATGAGTAAAGCGGAAACCTAGCCAGTTCCTGGTAGTGAAAGTGTTAAGAGCCGGTTGTTTAAAACCTACTTTAATCAGAAGTTACGCACGTTAACTCCTGTAGTATTGATAATTTGACGTTTGTCTATGGGATGACAGCTGTCACCGCCATTTTTAACTCTAACCGATTAACATTTTTACTCCCAAGATTTCGTAGTGCTACGCGCGTAGCTGATAACATGAAAAAATGCTGAATGAAAACTTACTAAAAACAGCGGGGCTAGTCTAAAATTCGATATTCGAAGTTCGTATCGCGCCATCTCGCTCACTCAAATAGAGTTTACCATGAGAGCAAGAGGGATGGCGCGATACGAACTTCGAATCTTTCAGAGTAGACCCTTAGAGCGCCCACCTAGCAGGTTCGTGAAAGTGTTAAATGTGATTCACGCGCCCTAAGTAAAAAGTGATCGTCTCGGTAAAATTTCGTAAAAAAAATCACCATCACGGTTAAAAAAATCAAAATTCTATACTTAGTCTAAGGATCGTCATTAATCGAAGAAAAGTGATCATTTGTGTGTGATTTTTAATCTTTAGGCTAGTTTCGCCTGCCTTCATAGTAAGCGTGTTGTCTTGCAAATAATGGGAGATAATTAACAAAACAGCGCCGTACCTATTACAGAGAATATTGAATGGAAAATGAAACGGTGATTTTGACTCGCTCTATTAGTTTTCTCCTTATTATAGTAATGTGACAGCAGAGAAATATTTTTTGGGTTTTTAAACATCTTAAAAGTGTAATTCTTTAAGAATTCTCATATCAATGTTACTATATCGTTGGTTGTCAAATCGTTGAAAACGATTATTGTTACAAAGATCGAACACAGTGTAAATATTTTATTCACTAAACTTAACCCAGTGCACGGTGGGTATGTCATGGCCACACACTAACAGAGTTGCAACGTCAATTCAATAGGTAATTATTGTCATTGTTTTTGTATGTATCCTTGTATCAATTTGGCCAGTTCTTGAATGATTTATAGTGTGTTACATGTTGAACGAAATTCTCACACATTGTGAACCCGCGTGGCGGGTTCTTGGCAGTGAATTTAAAAAAATCAGTATTGCGCCTTTACGTGTGACCGATTGCATCATACTTGACCTTGAAACAATTCAACCAAATAAACGCGCCAGCCCAAGTGACCTTGGGTTTTTTCGATGCGGTCAGAAACGATGGCCGACCTGACAAGATCGGCCAAAATTTCTGACCGTCTGAAAGTCTCGTAAGGGCCATTGCCATGTAACATTTTGACAACCAATTGTGCAATTAGAAATAACCTTTCGCAACGGTGAGGAGATAGGTTTTTGCTTGGTGCTTTTTTCGTAGAAGTTATATTAAATTAAGAATTTCGATGTTTAAATACGGATCGAACGTGATATGCAGATTTGTGTACGCTGGCGATTGAAATCCTTGTAAGGTCGAAGACCTCAATTATATTTACTTTTGTTCTTCATAAAACATTTCTACATGTAACTAATACTGTATTAGTATTTAAGAGAGGACAGTCATAATAATCTAAAAGACAGTGAAACGAATAATAATGTATTGTATTGTCATAAGATTCACTTTAAATTTGTTGTCTTTTGTTTATAATAAAACTTAATACGGTCATGGTCAATGCCCACACACTGAACCCGCCTAGCGGGTTCTTGACAGGAAAAATGATTTTGGGTTTTTATTCTCTTTTACTCAAAATAACTTCATACTGAAAATGTGCGAGTGTCAAAATAAAGAAGTCGGTAAAAATCTAGAAAACAACTATCATTAAAAAAAATCGAAATGACTGATACATTTCACTATTATTATTTCGTTTAGTTTGTTAAGTTAAGGTTTGCCGAAACCAATGCTTAAAATACGCTAACGGTGCGTCTATACAGTGACGTGACTTATGCGTCATGATCTTTACGCATGCCTCCCACACCGAAGCTTAACGCTACGTAGTGCGTCACGTTTCCTTTATGCATTCAGCCGCGTAATCGCACCGTCAGCGTTTTTTGAGCAGTGGTGAGGAGGGCATGCGATAAAATCGTGACGCGTGAATCACGTCACTGCGATAACGCATTCTCAGCGCATTTTAAACATTGGTTTCGGCGAACCTTCAATAGGTTGTTTAGTTGTCTTAAGCTTAAAAGTACCATATATGGGCTGTTCCTTCTTAAATGCTTGTAATACAAAATTCTGTACAATGAGGGTTTTCTAAAATGGAAATATCACCAGTTTACGCCACCGTGACGTAAGGTCTAATTGACAAGAATGTCAAAATCTTGTGCTGTGATTGTTGGATGTTGACACTTTTTGTCAGTTACACCTTACGCCATGGTGGCGCCAACTTATATTTCCATTTTAGAAAACCCTCATTCGATAAAAATCGTTGTCGTTTAGTACCACTGAAATTGAATCGAAAGCAAAGTTCGTGTTCCTTTACACTGACCCCTACCTCTTATGTAATTAATGTTTCTTACGTATTAACTATTCTATTGTACGAATATTGTATTTCTAGAACGTATTGCACTTGTAGGTATAGAATAAATAGTGAAGTAAATATAGACAAGGGAATTTATATAGAGCGCCGTCTGTTAGATTAAGGAAGGACTACAGTGGAAAAAATATGATTTAAGCAGTTAGCTAAGTTAAATTGTCACGGTCAGGTAAAGTGTCTGTCAATTATCAGTATGTCATTGGAGACTAAAATATACTAGAAAATTTAATATATTTTCTAGCATATCAGTAAGGTGACGATAATTGTATACAGGGTGACTTCTGAATTGAGAAAAATGTGTACACATTAAAGATGTGTATAGTGCCTCGGATTTCGTTGTCGTGTCCACTTAAAGGAAACAATGTCATTGTGTTCATATCGTAAAAAGTAGTTGTAGCCACATTGAGAGTTCAATAGATTATCTACTCTAACTCCATGAACAATAGATCACGGGTTACTAATAAAAGTCCCGGTGTTTACCTTTTACTTGAGAATGGTAAATAGAAGAGAATCGTGAACGTCATTTTTCTATTATTACCCTCGTAATCTATATCGGTCATGGAATTAGAGTGGATAGTGTATTGAACTCTCAAAGTGACTGTCACGACATTTTAGAGGTACAATATGGGCATGTTGGGGTTTAGCGATTATAAACACAATGGAGTTGTCCACTTTAAGTCGAAAAAACACAGTGAAACTCGAGACACTATACACATTTTATCACCTTTTATAACGACACCTATTTATGTTGAACAAATAAATTTATAGACATACTAATGTAACCAGTATTCTCTTCACTTTTTTATTCAATAAGAGGGAAAAGGATATCGGCGTTCGAAGTTCGCCAGTATCGCAAGCAAAGGAGCTAATCCCTTGCATCCAATAGCAAACTTGACAAATGACAGATTATCTTGACCCAGCGCCTATTCCATACTCGTGACAAATGTCAGATTACAAATATCAAGACTGGCGATGTAAGAAACTTGTAAAGTTCGTAATGTACGCCGAAAAAAACAATTTGTCACGATTTTAAAATAGGCGTGAGACTATAGTGTCCTGTTTTGACTTTAATGAACAGTTTATATTATTTACTTATAATAATTGTGTATGTTACGCTTCAGTTTGACTTGATTGTAACCTCGAGTATAAAAAAAAACACTTGATTGAGGCGAATATATTCAGCAGATACAGTCTGGCTAACGATTGAAAAATAGCGGCAAATTTGAAAAATAGCTAGGTATTATAATGTGGCAGCTTTTTTTATATGTAAAATTGTTGCCATATAAATAATTTTAATAAAACCCTTCGGCAACTTGCGCTGGCCAGACTCTAGTGATCATATTTATTTGCGTTTTTTTAAATTAAAACAGAGATGTCTGCTAACGAAAAGTAAAGGTTTTTAACTTTTCATTAAACTAATATTCTAGAGTGACCCTGGACGTTATAAAGCATTCAGTCGGTCATCAATGACGGAAGACCTGATCAGATCGGCCAACATTTCTGATCGTCTAGTAATCCTTGTAAGTCGCCAGTACCTGATATGTGTTATTTAAGCTCGCGGTTACAAACGTCTTTGTATAATTATTTGTATTGTATTTGTAATATACAGAGATCGGACAGGTCATCGCAAAAACAGAAATGTGAATAGAACAAGACTCTATAGAGTCGATACTAAAGATTATGATTATCTAAAGCGGATGTTATCGTAATTTAACATTTGACCTTTTTTAGTTGCATAGGTACCTATCTGTCATGTTTTTTTCAAAGCAGCGTTCTTGAAACAGTTTTGTGACAATTTAAATAAGTCAAATTATTGTCTTGTGGTGATTTCGAAGTATTTTAAATATGGTAAAAATAAAAGCGATTAATAAGTGGATTAAGAACTATCCCGAGCTCTCTTATAATGAAGATTACAAAGATATATTGTGTACAGCATGTGACATTCGATCGAATTAAAATGTTAAAGAAAGATAATATTAACGAACAACTTAAATTAAACTAGTATTTGTAATAGTTTCTAATCGTTTGTGTGGTTTTTTAATGATGAAAGTAGTAAAAAATAGTTAACACAAATAAGTAAATAAAAATATAGAATCGTCTCAGAAAATGCAGGAATTTATGGTTGCATAATGTTCAATACAACCAACAGCATTAAAAAAACTTTAATGGAAATACCTTCACAATCATATAGTGAATTTTGGGTTACCTACCGTGGTAAATGTAATTGAAAAATATAATTAAATAATACTGTACATAATACGACTCTATTAGTCTTGCTCTATTGGCGTGTTGCGATTGTTTTGCGATGACCTGTCCGAACTCTGGTAATATACGTTACGGCATTTCAGCATTTATTATGGCTTAGTAAGCATAAGTATTACGGTAGTCTGTGATAGGTTATATTTAATGAAAACTGTGATCGGTATGGTGGTACCACGCGGAATAAAAACCGGATTTTGTGCAGTTCACATTATGCTGGCCCTTGATTGCAATGAAATGTAATAACGAAATTAACACATTCACGACTGACATTTTTGAAGCGCTACGCTTGTAGCGGATGAGAGCGCCCGCCTAGCGGGTTCCCGGTCTTGAAAGTGTTAATAGAAACATCTAGTAAGATATCGGTTCACTTTTAATAGTCCAAATGTAACTTGTCATAAGTAATTGAATCGTTTGGCATAATTTTTGCTTTAGTGTTTTCGTTTTTAAATTTTGTTTGTCTGAATTTTTGTTTTTCATAATTATATTTTCCTCTAAAATCATTAATTAATTATTGTGGTATTTTTGAAGATTCTTAAAATTGTAAGGTTGATGTATTGCAAATCATATTGATATAAAAATACAATATTACATTTGATTATTATAAGAATTACAACGCACTACGAGCGTGCGACTGTCCCTCTTAGTGCATAAAGGACCGATCGTTAATAAAAAAGATATCCGTATTTTCAGGCATCCTGTATAGTATGAACTGTGCACATTGAGGTAAAGTGCTTGTGTATTGCTGTGAGTATTAATTGAAGTATTGAGATAATGTTGTTGCGGTTCAGTAGATTGTTGACATTAGTAAGACAAACTCCGAAAATCGAAATTCGAAACTTGTTTATCACCGTCCCTTTTGCTTTTGTGTTATTGTATATTTGAGTGAGCGGGACGGATGATACGAGAAGTGATTCGTATAGGTATTCGGTGGTTAGTTGTAAGCGATGCACCAGAAGATAGTATAGAATGAAGTGTCACTATCTAAGAAAAATAAAATGTACCTTTAAGCTAACTGTCTAAGTGTGGGCCGACCGTTAAATTGAGTCGTCGCTTGCGAGGCGCCATCTAGTGAGATAGCTATTAAATAAAGGCAAATTTCGTCTTAGAAAGTGGCATTTTTGATTTCTTTACTCTTGACACAAGCAATAAAAATTGGCTTTTAGCTATACAGAACACAAAAAATTATAAGGGTTCCTAGTGTTTCTACGGGACCCTAAAAGTGATTAAAGGGGTGAATATTTAGTTTAACTTAAAATCAATGTATTTATTTTGATTGGTGAATGTGATGAAATATACAATTGTTTTAACTACACAGTAAACAAAAAATAAGGGTTCCTAGTTTGACTATGGCGCCTTTTAAAGTGATTCAAGGGATAAAAATAATTATTTTATTCTTGTGAAAACGTTTACCGGTTCGAAATGTAGTAAAATCCCTTATGAAAAAAAACTTTTGTAGATAAAAAACTGGCGCACAATTGAAAGTAAAATTATTTAACAAACAACGGATTGTGCTAAAGTCGCATCGTAAGTAAGCCTTAAATTAGTGCTTTTGAATTTTAAACTTAAGTCGAAGTAACATGGTTCAGAATGGATATGAGGCTGGGCTGGTTGTATACTAACTTATTTTTATTGTAGAGATGTGTATAGTCTTTCTATTCTTACTAGTCTTGTGTAAACAAACTTCTGGCCTGAACTTGCTCTTGAAATATAATCAGCTATTTCTGTTTAACACTTTCACAACCGACAGCTCTATCGTAGCGCTACGCTTGTAGCCAATATCATGGGAAAAACCGTATGTAGCGAAAACTTGCTATGAGCAGCGCACCCGCCGCGCGGGTAAATGTGTTAAGTCAACTTATTTAGAAAACTACTATGAGACTCGATCATTCATATAATGTGAGTAAGCCAGACCGCAGTCGTGACGCTCATGATTAAGATCCACGGATTGGACAGTACTCAACCATTCTGTAATCTAATTGAATTAGCTGTTTCATGGATCATTGCATTTTAAGGTTAGAAGTTTACTAAATTAAGACAAGTAAGAATGGATATATTGAGAGGCTTCGGGTTTTGTTTGTGAAAACCTGCAGTGAAAGTATAGAGTAAGGTAACATTTTAATAGAATGACATTAATACTTGTAATCAAGGTTGTAACAGCGCTACGTGTACCCGATAACAGGAGAATGCGCATGTAGCGAAAACTTGATACGAGCAGTGCCCGCCTAGCGGGTTCCTGGTAGTAAAAGTGTAAGGTAGATAAGTGTTTATGGGGATTGAAACAGCTTTATCTCAAGAGATGGCGTTACTGCCGTTGCTCATTCTCAAAACAATGATTGTATGGAGAGTAGTCGAGTAGTAGAGTTATCGCCATCTATTGAGATTGTTTCAAAACATAAACTTGCGAGTTACGAGCAGAGCGCCCACCTAGCGGGTTCTTGGTCGTGAGTGTCAGTGTCACTCTAATATCTACTCTGTGGCCAAAACTCGACATTTATTTTTAGTAATTCAAGTTATTACTAAGTGTATTTTATTTGTAATTAATATAGATTCCCTAGTGTCGAATGGATCACTTTTAATGATTAAAAGAATTTGAAGTACAAACAATCATAATCATTGTCTCGATCACATATTTTAATGATAAATGTTAAATTACACGTCTGTTTGGGGGTTTTTAATTTTTTTTTATGTACATCAAATAAAAAATTAAAAGATTTAAAATCAATAAATATAACCTAAGTGTAATTTTGTTAATTATACTAGTCCTTCATTACGAACGCTAAAAATGATGATCATGACTGAAAATATTTTTTTCCTTCACTTCTATTGTCCTAAGGTCCTCTTGTTTGTTAAATTCTGACTGTGAACACTTTCGCTGCCAAGCTTTTCGTAGTGCTACGCAATTTCCTCTACATGCGGTTAAACTCGTGATATCGGCTACGCGTCATGGGCCAGAGCGCCCGCTAGGCGGGTTCCCGACAGTCAATTTGTTATATATTATAATTTTGAATGATTTGTGCTCAGAATGAAAAATGTCCGATAACAATGGAAAATGTGTTGGAGGTTCAGGTTTTTTCCATAATATGTATGTGTAACTATTTCCTCTTAACACTTCCACGGGCGAGATTTCCCTAACGCTACGCGCGTAGCCGATAACATAGGAACGTGCGGACGTAGCAGAAACTTACTATGAGCAGAGCGCCCGCCTAGCGGGTTCGTTGTCGTGAAAGTATTAAATGAACTGCGACTTTGAGGTTAATAGACTTATGTAACCCATTTGAATACAATTAAAACATGCCTCTATATCTCGGTGCTATCCTCACAAATTCTCATGAAATAATATAAAAACTTCCAAACAGACACTAATAGGTCGACAGTATAAAGGCGTCAGGGGGTGGTGGGGACAAGGGGGTTGAACGGGAAGCCTTCCAACCCCTCTGAGGCCCCGCCCCGCATCTGTCTTTAAAGCACTTATTACACCTTCCTAATTGGGACGTCCCAATTATTATAAGGTATGGTCTTTCAAAAGCCATTTCGAGGAATAGGTTTCATAAACCGCTAGAAATCATATTTTTGAAATCTAATAATAGCATTAGATTTCAAAAATATGATTTCTAGGATAAGTTATTCGTGTTTTTACTTTTGATCTTTATTTGTCCTTGCCAGACCCTATTACAGTCGTTATAGATGAAGTATCTTAAAATTGCCTATTTTAACGAAAAAAAATAAACAGCTGGTCAATTTTTTGGGGCATCCCAATTTAGTCACTGACGGATGCAGGAATATGTTGGTAAGAGAAGAGTGCAGTGCATCTCACTCTAAAGTATAACTGCGTCCCTGTCGTCATCGTCAGAGACTAAATTTAAATTAGGAAGGTGTAGTAAGTGTTCAAGTGCTTGTGAAGACCAGTTAACGGTAAGTCATTTAATTAAAATGCTTCAAATTCAACTAACATCGCTTCTCAGACATCGGAAAAGATCTGTATTTTCTTACTATATTAAGACATAAATATTTTAAACTATGATCTCAGCACTCATTCGAAAGCAGGGTTACTCTAATGTCGATAATTGCTTCAATTATTAGTATACATGGAGGTTCATAGGTTTCAGTAAATCTATAATTTTTTTCGAACTCCCTCAGCTGAACGCAAAACGAATTGGCGACCGAGACCATACTGCTATCTTTTTCACACCTGTTAAGACCACGCAAGTGTGAACGAGATAGTATTATCATCTTGGTCGCCAATTCGTTTAGCGTTGAGTATAGTTTCTATATTTGCTTAAGTGTTGGTACCTGGTCACACAGAACGACTTATCGTTATTACACGTCGACTGAAGGGCATTGATTCCACGGTCACGAAATAAAATAATTATTATCGTCGTGTGACGTCACTCATGTCACAAGTGTTGAGAAGGAGTGTATATAAGCATTTTCTTAGATTGTTTCTTTCATTGAACCTTAAAGAATCACAAAGTAACGTTTGATTTTCTTTTAGACCTTACTGCTTAAAACTGCTTTAAATATTACTCAAACTATCTTATCCACAGACCGTCTCAGACCGAGCTATAAGTTAAATAAGTTACGACGTCTGGTTATCCATTCGATTTTCAAACACCACTACCATTAGAGTTGATAAATATCAAACTTCAATATGTCCACATAAATTAGTAATGGAATTTGAATTTTATTCGTTTGATTTTTTTTCAAATTCCATTTACTAACTCACATGGGCATATTGGAGTTTGATATGTAGCAACTCAATAGAAAAATTAATTACGATAAGAACTTCACGTTCTGAGTAAGAGTGTGGGTGGTCTTAGCAGGGATGCGAATACTTTTTGAAAAGTGAACATGATTAATTGTTAGGTTGATATTTTACTTGCAGAGGCCACTGAAAGGCCTTGTGAAGACCCAGTGCCCATTTTGAGCATATACATAAACTATATCTAACATTAAAAGCTTAGCCTGCCAGTTGCTCTATTAAGAGACCAAACCTTTCACTTTAATGTTGGTTAATATTCCGGTTAGAACTATCAGTGAGATTTACTGGAACCTACTGCCCAAGCCAATCTAGAGGATAGTTTAGGCATTTTAGTAAACTAGGGCATAACTAAAGTAATTGTATTTTGCCAATCTTCACTGTCAATAAATGACAATCTGCCATTTTTTACATACCCTTAGATTTTAATAAGTGTAATAAATGTATGTCAAATACTGTTTGTTTTATTCTACTAATTTTATCTTTCAGATTGAATTTTCCACTAACTTTAAGTACCCACTAGATCCTAGCCATTGAAACAATAAAGACAAATGGATTCGAAAAAGAGGGAAGATACAATAAGTAGGAATCAGACAAGAACAAAGTTATCTCCCTTCTAAATCAATATATAATATTATTACACATAATAGTGTAATAAGTATGGATGCTGCTTTTCAACCACAAGTGTGACATGCTACACTTGCCTATTCATTTAAATTTACTGAAATGCAAGTGAGACAGATCACACTAAGTCTTGGCTATTATGCCTTAACACATTGGCTGCCCACCATACTTCACCTAACGTGTTGCTCCCACTTTTTCTCTCTCAACGGCTTTATGTGCGTGTTGCCTACCCTTTAAGAACCTATTCACTCCCCTCTTGCTCACAGCATTGCCCTGCTACTGAGGTGCCATGAGCTTGAGGTGCAATGATTCCCTACATCCTATTCTACATATATCCTCTACAAAATAGCATTTACTGTTCGACTCTGACCCTAATACAAACCCCCAAAACAATAACCTGAAAAATGAGCATTTGATCCCACTGGTGATGCTCATGGCAGCCAGCTATTAAGAGAATTGCCACACACATTTCCACATTTGAACCTTAAGGCATGTCACAGTATGAAATGTTCCAATAAGGTTGAATGATTGAAAACAATATGGAATTAAAAGATATATTTTCTTAACCTAACCTTAACTAACACTATTTATAACGGATGTCCCAATAATTTGATCTCACTCTTCACTTCGTCAAACAAATCCTGGTACTCTTCATGTTCCTTAACGAGAACCATGATGCATCCTCTCATGGTGCCCATGGCAGCTCCAATGTCCTTACGGCTTGGGGTGTAGCAGTATGGGACGTCTTTCTCTTCGCACACAGCTGGTAGGTGGCACATAATCTCAATCGGAGAGATGTCACCAGCAAAGAAGACCATTCTGCAAAAAAGTTATAATGCTGTTAAATACATATCATTTATGGGACAATGGTTTAAAACAAAATCGAATTTATAAATTAAGGTCAAATACTGTAATTTCAAAATGAAAAATATATTCTACATGCATAAGATAATTAAGATTTCAAGAAAATGGAAACAACAAATCGTATCGCTTTGAGATTTCTTCCAGCAACTAGGGCATGGAAAATTTTGTACATCGGAATTGCCGGATGAAGAATTGTGTTATGCATAAGAACAATTTTCGAGATACATCTTTGTTTTGTTCCACTTTAACATAACCTCAAAATCAAAACAACATTATTTATTTACCCCTTTTCACCCAAACGAAGCTGTTTCTGCACAATTTTAAGTCCGTTCCTAATGTAATTCTTATGTCCACTGGATTTTTTGATGAGCTTGTATATCTTCTTGCTTAGTTTTTTTGGTGCCATAGGTTTTGCGATCACGCTGCAATGGTCGACCTTTTCGTCATAGCTTTGGGGCTCCGTCTTCATACTGGTGTCCAAGTCCTCCTGTTCTACCGGTTCCTGTTTTACTTTGCCCATTTTCACAGAAATATTTTTATCTGCGGAATTTGATAAAGAAACACGTGCGAAAGTAAACTAGCAGCGCGGCGTGGGGTTAAATAAAAAACCAACTTATGTCAAAGCCAAAGGCCGTCAGTGAAGTGTCAAGCGTTTTCGTTCAGAAAAAGATAAAGCATATAGGTTAATAAATCCTAACACGTATACTTCTTTTATTTTCAAAAATAAAGATTGTTAAAATAAATAATATTTTCAGACTTTTTAGGGTTATATTTGTGCTGAATTATATATTGTCACCAATAAATTAATTTGATTATGATTGTTTCTCGTGAAAAGATCGGTCAACAATTATACTTAAACCGCCTCGTCTTTTCATGTTTTCCGTTTGTGTGTTTCATGTTGTCAATTTTCCGAACGAATTTAATAGTTTCGTTATACGTAAGTATTTGTGGCAAGCAAACTGAAATAGAAAAATAACGACACAATTAATAGGGAAGATGAAGTGAAACCAGTATCAAAAATAAACTAATACGTATTGGAATAAAAGTAATTATTTGATACTATATATACGGACCGGGTGATGACTTTATAGAAGAATGCAATAATAAAATACCAAATATTGCCTTTATTACGTACTAGCTTCTGCCCGTGACTTCGTCCGCCTTAAATTTGTTTATCGCGGATAAGGGTATTTTTCCGGGATAAAAAGTAGCCTATGTCCTTTCCCGGGACTCAAACTATCTTCATACCAAATTTCATCCAAATCGGTTAAGCGGTTTAAGCGTGAAGAGGTAACAGACAGACAGACAGACAGACAGACATTTCACATTTGTAATATTAGTATGGATATGGATATATGGATAGTATGGATAATGAGACGTGTCTGACTGATTTGACATTGTTGCCATGGAAACATCGATACGTCAACAATTTTCTGATACATGCAAAGGAGTAATTCGATTAATAATATGTCGCAGTGTTTAAACATATATTAACCATCAACCTTGCGTGATATTGCAACTTAGCTATTCTAGTCAAACATTCCATTCGTTCTCAATGATGGTAAGTAGCAATTAGTGCATACAATACAATTAAAGTACTGGTTGAATCTGGTGTCTTAACTTCAGTCTTCTTTATATATTCAGGGCCTACTCAACATTCTGAAGAAGTTGCGTTCTAATCCTGAGAAAGAGTTGAGATTGCTGCTTCTAGGACTGGATAACGCCGGTAAAACCACACTTTTGAAGCAGTTAGCGTCCGAAGACGTAACTCATGTGACGCCCACAGCTGGCTTTAACATAAAATCCGTGCTGTCAAGTGGATTTAAGCTCAATGTGTGGGACATCGGCGGACAGAGAAAGATCCGGCCTTACTGGCGGAATTATTTTGAAAATACCGATATTTTAGTGAGTATATTTTGTTAAGCTGTATTTAATAGATTCAGGCATTAGTTTGCGGCTTCTGTATTAGATTAATAAATCCCTTTGGTATTCAGCAAAATTGTGTCTTGGATGGATTTGACAATAAGTTGTGCTCTCATGTGCAGATTTTCATGCAGTTTCCACACAAACATAAACAACAAACCACCACCAAACAGTATATATAATCCTGTAGTTGGCCTTTTTACGATTCATCATCAGGGGATGCTAGAGATGTTGATTGTCCGGCTTACTTCTTGGGTGGATGCGAGACTTATTGTCACATCTAACCAGGACACTATTCTGTGTAATAGCAAAGGAATTATAACCTGTAACCATGTTTTCTAATTGAGTGCATGCCACTGAATTGTTTTCTGAAATGTTTTTTTAAATTAGAAGCACCCAATGGTGTAGAAAATAGTGTTCCAGTTATGAATGGTCAAATCAAACCAAAATGAAAATTCGGTGTCACACTTGTAATGATATTTCTTGTCACAAAGAGAGAAAATCTTGTGAGATAATTTTTTCAAAAGACTTAGAATCTTGGTGACTCTTATATTGGTAAATTGTCTATAACTTTCACCCTCCAGTTACTAGCAAAATCGCAAATAATTTTATAATAGCCAGGGTCTAGATCAGTGGTCTTCAACCTTTTAGGCGCCTAGGGCCACACACAGCTAACAAAATTGACGCGGCCCGCACGTTTTTACTAACTTGTGACTTTATCAGGCAAAAGGTACGGCATTGTCACCCAGTAGCCAGGAAGGCCTGCGGGCCGCCTGTTGCCAACCTCTGGTCTAGATAAAGGATATGTAGTAAAATTTGACTTTTCTTAATAATAACTAAATCCATACTAATATTATTAATGCAAAAGTGTGTCTGTCTGTTACCAAACTTAAACCGCTGAACCGATTTGGATGAAATTTGGTATAGAGATAGTTTGAGTCCCGGGGAAGGGTATAGGCTACTTTTTATCCCGGAAAAATGCCAACGAATCTAAGGCGGATGAAGTTGTGAGCAGAAGCTAGTGTTGCTAGAAAAGCTGACAAAGGTGGTCGCCTAATTAAATAGTCTGGTCAGTTACTTGCAATTTACTTTTGCATTTTTAGTTTTCTTCAGATTTGATAATAATTTGTAACGAAATTTCAAATCTGAAGAAAAATAAAAATGGATAACAAAATGTACACGTAATAATTATTGAATTTGTAACCATTTCAGATTTACGTAGTAGACTGTTCAGATCATCAGAGGCTGGAGGAGACAAGCCAGGAGCTGTCAGAGCTGCTGCAGGATGATAAACTTCGGAATGTGCCTCTTCTCGTTTACGCGAATAAGCAGGATTTGACCACTGGTGAGAATTAAATAATATTCAATATCAGCGACGATCTTACACAAATCAGCCTAATCCCAAACTAAGCAAAGCTTGTACTATGGGTACCAGGCGAAGATACAATTATATACTTATTCACTACATTTTTTTTCTATAATTTTAACAAGTAACAAGTTTTCCTATGGGGAGACATTTCGATAACGAAAAAAACCTTCATGTTGAGTTAGGTAGTACTAAAAAACACATAGTATGAAATGGCAGTTTTTTTTCTGTAGAATCTGTTAAGTCATGTTTGTTTTGTGACAGTCCTGAAAAATTTATGGATTCGTTGAAAAATGCGATTATTAGTAAAATTCTGACAGCGGGGGCGAGTAAGAAGTGTGCGGGCGGCTGGGTCATGGTGCTTAGCCGCGCATGTTTTCTGTAATAGTTATGGAATAATCGCCTGGACACCTTTAACGATTACACCTTGTGTAGCATGTTTTTACATTTTGGCCAGTAACCGGAGGGTTGTCTTATTTTCAGCGCTACCTGCCAGCGAGGTGGCTACACACCTAGGCTTGCACCTCATCAGGGACCGCACCTGGCAGATACAGGGCTGCGTGGCCACCGATGGCACTGGAGTCAAAGTAAGTATATGACGTCATAAATCGGTTTTTCTTTGAATCTTCAAAAGGAGCTGATTTCATCTATCAGTCAAGTATTCAGCTCAAATTTGGCATAGGTAGTTATGTAAGTTCGGTGACAATGTAATATTATGATACCATCGAGTTGATGTTATAATGGAGCTGGATGGTCATATAAACTCTGTAATAAAATAACACAATTCTACCGAGATTGTGTAAGGTCAGGGCAAGTGCGAATACAGGACAAATGCGTCTTTTGGCAATAACATAAAAACGCATCATTTTGCAACTATCCCTGCTCTTTTTTTTGATACGTATACTGCCCAATTTTTGGCAGGGAGGGTATGGGCAGTGTCAAAGTGTTCGGATTTTACGAAATCTTTAGTAGACGCATTTGGCCCATAGTCGCATTTGTCCCGGTTGACCTTATTTATACAGGGTGGAAAGGCACGACAATCCTTTCCGCAAAGGGAGGTTAGTTTAAGTGATGGAGAATCGATTCTTAATGTTCAGATTTTTGTTACGAACAGTTAGTAAAAATATTAAAATTAATTAATGGTATTATTAGTGACAACCCTACTATTACTACGTACTATTTACCTACATGTAAGTGTACACATACAATTGATATATTGACTGGGAAATATTATGGGTAGAAATGTTGTTTTCATAAAAGTCACTGACCCTTGTGTTATTGTTAAATGTTACTGAACCTAATGAGGGTTGTCACTTGCAGTTTTTTGCATTAAAAGTTAACTGCCTATCAATCAATCAATCAATCAAATAATGCTTTATTCAAGTAGGCCTAGTTACAAGCACTTTCGAATTGTCAGGTACAGTACATTAGAGAAGTTTTTACTGGGAGAGATACAATATGATCCAACATTTGTTGCAAGGATTAGGGAAAACCCAGAAAACCTAATGAAATCATTAAACTTAAGTATAATATTAGTGATGAAAATTATCATTTAAAAAAATAATATAATTATTAAGATAAATCCCAAATGGACTGTCGATAAAAAAGAAAGAATAATCTAGAATGTGTCTAGAATAAAATTCTAAATGTCCGAGTATATAAAACAATTAAGATTAAAATAAGAATATTACCTCAATAGGTATTCGTTAAAATAATTATACATATATACCTACATGACGCTATAATTTACATTAATCCCACGCGGCTTTATCATTCATGTAGTCTTGTGTGCTATAATAAAATTTAGAAATTAATTTTCGTTTTACAATATTTTTGAATTTACCAATAGACAGCTCACTTATGCTGCTAGGAAGTTTATTATAAAACCTCACACAGTTACCTAAGAATGATCGCCTTATTTTATGGAGCCTAGTAGCAGGCACTGCGAGCTTATGCTTATTTCTAGTATTAATATTATGTATATCACAGTTCCTCTGGGTAATATTTTTATGTACATACATAATATTCTCATAAATGTATTGACAATGCACTGTCATTATAACTTTAAAACGCTTGCAAATATGAGCCTAGTTTCTTTAGAGGAAATACAGCACTAAATCTAAACAATCCCCCTTTTGCGGAAAGGATCGTAGTGCCTTTCCACCCTGTATATTTCTCTTTAGAATTCGAATATAAAATAATAAATAAATCGTTTACTATTCCAAAGTGTCGCCGAATGATTTATTCACGAATAAATTTTTAGCGAATCATTTCATAAGGAATGATTGTTTATTCCAATAATTATTTAGATGAAAAACTATTCGAAAATTGCCTTACTCTGGGTAGAAGCCGTAGTCGTCAAGTGAGCGGCAAAGTTTTTATTCCGGTGAAACGCTCCACTGATTAAAAATAGAAATTTGAATAAATTTGTACTTGCATATGACGTGTTATCATCGCCATCTTCAGCCTATTTACGTCCCTCTGCTGGGCACAGGCCTCCTCTGGATAGATGAGAGCGAATGCTGGCGGCTGTAATCTCCACGCTGGCCCAGTGTGAATTTGAGACTACATACACCCTTGAATTTCATTGCAGATGTAATAAAGTGTGGAAACCTGCATAGGTTTCCTCATAATGTTATCCTTCATCGAATTTGACGTGTACTTAAAAAAAACGTTGTTCCTTTTCCAGGAAGGTATGGAGTGGGTTTGCAAGAATATCCCCGTAAAGAAGTAATCAAATTATTAATAATAATAGCTTTATCAATTTAAAAGTGTATTCCAAATACTTTTCACTAGAGATAGTAATTTGCCATATTTTGCTCCAAAAGGCTTAATAAGATTAAGTTATACTATATAAGATATATTCATTTACTATTTGGGGCCTAATAATTAGTGTTTATGTGCTACATTCAATTTATTAATATGTCGAATTAAATAGCGTTTACGGTATATTGAGAACAATTAGTATTTATGTATAGCAAAAATATATTTTTAATTTATTTTAATTTAATGCATACTTCATACAAAAAAAGGAACATTCGATTTCTTGCCTGATCTTGACTATAGTGCAAATTGCTTGCTGATGACGAAAATTTATTCGAATATCTGTCACTGCACTACTATTTTGCTAGACATTTCCTGCCTCGCACGTCTGAACTGTGGAATAAATTGCCAGTATTTCCGGACCGATGCGACCTTCCAGCCTTCAAGAAAAGAGCGTACTTTCACCTGAAAGGCCGGCAACGCACTTGTGACTCCTCTGGTGTTGCAGGCGTCTATGGGTGACGGTGATCGCTTAGCATCAGATCAGGCGATCCGTCTGCTCGTTAGCCGCCTATAATATAAAAAAAAATTGCTTTTGAAAACCTATTTCGGTACGATATCGATAATTGAGATACGAGTTTTATTTAAATTAGGTATTTGTTAGTGAGTTTTGGTTGTCAACAGACGAAACATTGGATGCATAAGCTTTTCGTCTAATCCAATGTTTAATTTTATGTAACGTTTTGTGTAACTTAACTGTTTTGTTGAAACTATTCACTTTTAGTGTTCAATATAAACCTAAGTTAACATAGGTACAGTAGCTAAGTAATACCTGATCAATGGCCTAGCAAAAAAACAAAGCAAGATTACATTTTGCGGATTCTCAATAAATCACACAAACATATATACGTTACATTATTCGAAATATTATACTATAGTCTGTTCTTTTCGGTATTTCTAGCAAGCGCTAGAAATACTGAAACTTTACATACGGCTACGCGTCTACAAGCAGAGCGCCCGCTAGGCGGGTTCTTGGCAGTTAATGAAAAAAGGTATCGGTAAACTGGGATTACTTTGATCAACGGGGTAACATTTATCATTAATTTTTAAACTATAAGGAGTGTATTTCTGAATGCGTCAAAGATGTTTTTTAACGAGATTGCTAACCTTAGCAATAAAATGTCATTAACGCGTTTAGAAACAAATTTCCCTTGGATTAAAAATGAGTGATCAATGTTACAAAAAATATTCCGCCTATCAAGGTAATATTTTATGTCTGTCGCCACTGCCTGAAAGACCCGGGTCACTGGTCATGTGGTCAGGTACCTAAAAGAACAGTCTATAGGTAACATAATATATATATATCCAACACCTCATTATAGTAATTGTTAATTAGTTTGGTAACAAAGGTCCCAAAATTTAGGAGAGTCTAATTTCGAAATTATATTTGATGTACCCAATTCTTTTTGTATTCTAGTCATTAATTTTAATAAATATCTACAGTATTATATAGAAGATATTAACGAAATAATCCGTCCAATGTATTATATTATAATTGATTTATTTGAATTGTTATAAAAACTAGAAACATACTATTTTGTTCCAGAAAATTAATTAAATTTTATTTATTTGGTGAACATTTCTTACTTGTTTCTGGAGTAACGATATTTTTTAGGGTTCCGTGTTATTATAGCTTCGCTGTCTGTTTGTCCGTCTACCCGTCTGTCACATGACTGTATCTTTTAAACAGTATTAATAATGGCGATAACAACATAATACAGTATACAAAATACAGTACAGTAAAATGCTTCTAAATAAATATAAAAAAGTTAAATGGACTTCAGTGAGGTTAAAACTCATTTTTTAGCTGTATTGATACCAAAGATATATAACAAATTGGTATGTTTCTAGCTTATTAAAATTATAATTATCATATATATACTCAACTGATTGACCAAAACGAATAAAATTCATTAATAGTACAAAATATATAATAAGGCTGATATTTATATACATATGTATCGAAATTTTAATTTAACAGTTTAATTATATTATGTTTTTAAGAAATTGTTTTGCACCGATTATTTTGTTTTATAAGAATTAAATCATGTATTTTCACTTATAGACACCGTTTCAACTTTGCCTGGTGAAATATGTCAAAGACTTATTGAAGTTACTGTTTTAAACTGCGCTTCACAGCAAAAGGACATAAGTGCCGTGGAGTTAAGCTCTTTTGCTAGTGAACTTTTTCATATCGTATTTTTTTCTTGTCATAATTATATATTGCATAATCAGTATAGGCATAATGATCTATAAGCATAATTTCATTACGCCGAATGCTGTTTTCGCCGAATCTATTTTCGCCGAATGGTATTTACGCATAGCTTTTTAATGCCGAAAACCTACTTTTCTGGTAGCAGTCATCTTCTGTTCGGGATTGCAGTTCTAACCTAACCTACTTTACTGGCAGCAGTTTTTTATTATTAGAGGTTGAATTTGCAGCTAATTAAAATTCGGCGATGATACTAAATTATGCGTATTTAGATCCCGACAAATAATGATGTGGCATGAACATTCGCCGAAATCAAATTATGCGAAACCTGTTCGGCAAAATCAGTTTCAGACATAAAAAAATATGCAAAATAGATAACAACCATTTTTTTCATGTGTAGTACATTTGTTTTGTATGAACGTCTGCGGAACCCTACACTGAGCATAGTCCGACATGCTCTTGGCCGGCTTTTTTACAAATCGTCGTCGTCATGTCATGACTCGTTGTATCATTGAAAAGGCTAATCTGACTACGAACAACAATCTCTACTCAAACTTCTACAGACATAACTTGAAAACTTATGAATGTCTACTTATAATGCATCTCTCAAAGTCAACTCTTTTTTCACAAACTATACTTATTATTACTTTTAACATCCTGTATATTTGCCAGGCGAAATTGTGGTTTATATCGTTAGAAACTTAGTGGTTAGTTAGAATTTCTTCCAATTCACAGACAGATAGATGGCGCAATTATGTCTTGTGTGTATATATGTGCTGAAGTTACTTTCTGTGGGTGCAACGGCCGAAAAATCAGGCGCAGGGGATGCAAAAGTGTGCAGCTGTGTGCAGGCTGCGGAACCATACACTGAACATGGTCCAACATGCTTTTGACCGTTTTTTTTAGAAATGTTATTTGTGGGGGCCTCTCACTTGTGAAGGCCCAGGGCTCCAGCCCCAATTGCCCACCCCTAAATACGGCCCTGAGTATGGTTTATCTACGTCTAACGATAGTTCAACTTTTTGGGTATCACCCATATAAGCTTTTTTCAAAGTATTTATTCGTTGAGTTACTTGTCGGCAGTATAGTCAACTGCAAAAAGATATACCTAACTTGATTAATCAGTTCAAAAATATCTTCGCTAGAATATTACCCGTTAATAGAGTTGAGAGAAGATATGTTTCAACGGACTAATGTATATATTTTTGCAGCTGACTGTACAAAATTTGCATATAAAATTTTGGTAACTAGTGAGCATGCGCCAGTTACGACACTGTTACGCTAAGTCTGCACCTTCTTTTTTCAAAACGGTGTGCAGTCACCGCAGCATCAATATCTGCCTTAGGCACTGGTCCCATCAAGAGCGAGGAAGCGATTAGTTATCGGCGATTTTCTCACCCAAGAAACGAACAAAAGATATAGATCCTGTGTTAGTAAGAGACACATATATTAATAGATGATCGCTGGCTGTTCACACTGCCGGCGAGAACTCCCTCATATATGTATCTCTTTTATTGACACGAAGTCTACATCTATCGTGTTCTTGAGCGAGTTGAGCGAGAAAATAGTCGATAGTTGCTCGCTTTCTCCGGTGCCGGCGGTGGGATGAGACTAGTTCTTAACCATAATAAAGCGGGCGAAAATATCTGACATGTCTTAAGGGCCCTAGAAAGAGTCGTGTCAGATATTTATGCGCGCTTTGTTGTAGCAGATATTTATGCTGGTGACTGTACGGACCAGAGACTCAATTATAATTTGTTGAAGTAACAAAACGCTTTTATGTTTGTCGTATAAATAATATCAACAATGCGTTTGCATTAAAAGCAACACAGAAGAAGATGCGAATTTAGGGTAAATAAAAAATGGTCGATATTGATCGATTTTGGTCGCCGATCTCATACATTTTGACATATTTGCAGGGTCTATCCTGAATGTCTGTTTCAATTGCGTTACTAATAAAATAACGTTTTCAGTCAAATATTCGTTTTATTTATTCTTAAAGTGGAATTGAATTACCTATTAACTGGAGGACGGAATACATTGATAAGTGCATAATTATTTACACACATTCACAACCGCTTACAAATGAGTCTTAATTATACATGTTTTATAGAAAAATCTATAACAGAAAAGGATAGAAGATAATGAAGAAGAATTTTAGAAAGGGAACACTGGTAAAATGAAAGTGGAGGGACGTATGGGGCATTTTAAAAATCGTGAGATGACGTTTACCTTGACTTGTTGAAGAAGTTGTATGTTGAAGAAACTCAAAAGGCGAAGATTGACAAAAATTAAGAAAAAGGGGAATTCAATTATTTGTGTAAATAATATAAAATAAAAGGAGAAAATTAAAATAATACGGTAGCTATCAAGATATGTTTTACTCCCGATTCGTAATAAATTTTCACGAGTTATGTTATCTGTGAAATACATTGAAGATTTTTTTATATATTTAAATATGCCCTAATACCGCCGTAATGTAGTCGGAAAAGAAAACATATGCGTTATTTTAGCACCAATTTCCAGCAAAAATATTATCTAGCCTACTTTAAAACTAAGTATGCTATTAAAAATCTAGGTTTAAGTCACAAAATAAAACCCTCCTGTCCTTTATTATAGGACTTGCAGGTAATCTAAAGGGAGGATTCTACTCAGTGACTTTTATTTAACGTGATATATTATAATATTTATATTATGCTACTTTACATTGATTAATATAAAATTACAAAAATGCAGCTATCTAAAGCTTGGTCATAAACACAGTCACAAAATTAAATTAATAGTGTAATAAAAATATAATAATTAATACATTATTATGAATATGTTAATCTCCCTGTACTATATTAAGTCACAGTCAAACATCGCTAATTTTTGTGCAATGCGCAACAAACTTTAAGAATAACCCCTAGAATGATCCGGAAATTCTATTCTTAAAGATGACAATTATAGGGTTGCCAATTACATTCCGTCGCGAATTGCCCACTAGTTATCGACATTTGACACAAATTAAACTACTAAATAGGATGACATTTCTAATATCTCGTAAGGGATATCCCGGTTCTAAATTTGAATATAATTTGACGGCCAAACTTGCGGTGTTGCCACTTTATTGTATTTTATTTATAATTCGCTATGGTACACCTCGGTGGTTACTTTCAGTTCGTGTTCGTGGAACGAAGCGCAGTCTGCAGGGTATTTGGCCTGAAAAAAGAAAACATACCATTTCAAGCTTTTATTTAACAATAGAGGTGAGACTTTGTCAGCAGGTGATAAAAAAATCGTCTCTCTTTTTTTTTCTTTAGCGTGGGTAGTCTAGTGAAAAGTATTCTATAACCATCTGAGGATGTCCATCTACCAACATTTTTTTAAAACCCGTCTTATAATTTTTATGTGATAACGACACATAAAAACATACTTTTTTTTAGCAAAAAAGTATCTTGAATGTACAGACATTTAATATTTACAACTTTAAAATAGTATAAATGCCGTGTTAGTATATATTATGTTACTATGCTAGTATGTGTCTGTGAGTTAAATCTTGCAAGTTAAATTTGATCCACTTCCCGGTTACCGATTGAGCTAAGAATTGGCATACTTATGTAAAAGGTGACGATACAATATTATGACACCATCGAGCTGGCCTGATGATGAAGACGGTGGTCATAAGAAAGGTTCGCCCAAACCAATGCTTAAAACAGCTGACGGTACGTTATCGCAGTGACGTAACTTATGCGTCACAATTTTTTACGCATGCCTCCCACAACGGCGCTTAACGCTGCGTATTCGAGGTGACGTGTCTTATGCGTCACGATTTCTCTATACATTCAGCCACGTTATCGCACCGTCAGCGTTTTTGAGCAGCGGTGTGGACGGTATGCGGTAAAATCGTGACGCGTAAGATACGCGACTGCGATAAACCGTCAGCGTAATTTAAGCATTGGTTTGGTCGAACCTGAACTTTGTAATAAAATATCGTAATCTACTGAGTTTGTGCTCTTTAGAATCATCTGGATGATTGGTTAACGGATCTTCAAAGAAAAGTATAGTCAGCAATAAAATCTTGTTACACATAACAATGAAAATTTTTACAGGTTTATTTTACTCTTCTTTGTGTTCAGTCGTTAATCTGAGATAATTATAGGTCGAAGTCTAAATAGGGATGGTGCTGCGGTACAAAATCAAAATTCTATTTAATCTGTCAATTACTCAAATAAATCGCATTAAAGTTCAAAAGTGGGGGCTCGTGATGACATAAGTGACATATATGTCAGAAAGTAGGCTAAAATAACATACACGATGGGTTTTTTAGGAAAATATGAGTTAGAGCCGATATACCTAACAAGAGCCGAAATATTAGAGTAAGTTACCATTAAAACAATTATGTTTATTATCTACCAGAAGGCGCCCGCAACTTCGTTCGCGGACGAGAAAAAGTCATAACCCTTCATTTTTTGTTCAGCGTAGTCGGGTAAAAAGTATCCTATAACCACCTGGAGATACCCAGCTACCCGTGTACCAAAAATAGTCGAAATCCGTTTAGCGACACATACAAACATACATACAAACATACATAAAATCCAAAAAAAATATTTTTCGTTTTAATGACCACCAAATAGTCCATAACAATCATTTTTTTTGGAAAATATCTTCAATGTACAGATATTTCATTTTTACAACTTTATAATAGTATAGATATTAATTATCTAGGAAGGCCGATACGCTCCGGTCATGTATGGAGTACTGCTGTCACCTTTGGGACGGATCAGCTAAATACCAACTGGCCACTTTGGACTCGATTGACAAACGAACTAGGCGGCTTACTGGCGACCCTACTCTGACTGACGCTAAACTGCAGAGTCTCGGTTTTTTACAGGTTACATTTCGGAGAATGTGCTGGGGAATTACATGATCTAATTCCACCATCGGGACACACGACGCGTGTGTTCGTCCCATCCACATGTGGTCGATATTCTGCGTATTCGCACGAAGCGCTTCGGTGCCACTTTCATTATGCGTACCGCAAAGGAGTGGAACTTGTTGCCTGCGAGTGTGTTCCCCGACCATTATAATGTGGGCGTGTTCAAGACAAGAGTGAATAGGCTGTGTTTAGACGGGCATGATACATCCTCGGCCGCATCGTCACTTAACAACAGGTGAGATTGAAAATGCCCGTCTATCATCGTACATAAAGAAAAAAAGATGCGTGTACGAAGAGATTTATGGATGTAAATGAAGCGAAAGAACGAGACCGTAAAGTCTGGCATTCAGTAGTCTCTGCCCACCCCAGACTCCACCCACGTGGGATACAGGCGTGAGTATTAGATATGTAGGTATGTAAAGCCCATACTTTACTAACTCGTTTAAGGATTCAATCTCTATAATGGTAGTGGTTCCTGTTTGGATTTAATCTGTTCTTCCCACTTCCGCAGCAAAATCCAAAATGTTTAGCAATAAAAAGTAAACAGTACTGTAACATGAAATAAGCGCCGTGACTTTAATATCCTTTGTTGCAATAACAAGTTGTCAGTAATTTCAGAAAATACATTTTATAATTGTACTTAATGGTACACTACAACAATGCCTATGAAATGTTCGTCATTCCTTAGAGTTTGGCCAGAGAAACATGATTTTGACCTTGAAAGAGAATTCTTTATATGGCAACCATTTTACATATTGAAAAATCTGTCAAATTATAAAACCTACTTCGTTTCTATGCATTCCGTATTGCCAGGTCATGATTTTTTCAAATTTGCCGCATATTTTTAATATCATGTTTCGCTTGCCAAATTCTAACAACGTGTTTCACAAGTTTTGAGGCATGTGGTTAATTTTATTACGGTCATTCTATTGCCAGCTAAATCTCACTATCAAAGGTATTTAAAACAATTTCATCTGAGTATTGATGCAGTACCGAGATCCGGTATCAGTCATCGCACCACCTCAGTGTCAGTGATGAATGTATGAATTGTGTATAAAAGTGGCTCGGTTTTTTTTTAACCACCGGCCCCTTAAGCACCCAACTCCCTTCGTTTCGTTTTTCTTAATGAACCAATTTTGCAAGGCATTCTCTGGCATTTTGATGCCACCTTTAAGCTTGACGTCCAGGCTTGATCGTTTATCTATCACAATAAACACGATCATCATAGGCTCACGGGCCTCATAAGATAGATACCCCTCCTCCCAGTATCAAGATCTGTTTCTGTCTAAATCACTGATAAATCTGTCACTTATAAAACATTGTCAACAAGTTGCCGGCATCCTCAACGCCCAAAGAATTATTTTACTATAAAGTCATCATCTTTATACTGTTAACTTGATACCGAACAATAACCTTTTCAACCTAATCCAGACACGTGTTGCGGCGAGTCAATATTTTCATCGAAAAAGCTCTTGTGTACCTATTCCGTTTGTTCAATGTAAAACATTTCGAGAATATTGTCTAAGCGTGTCTCTAAAGACAAGAGAGGAAATGTACGTTAACACGTCTATTACGAACCAATTTCTCACTTGATTGAGATCATTGTAATTTCCTTGCGCTATTTTGTGATCCTTTCAGGATACGCTTATGACCTTCTCAGATATAGCGAGAATAGCAAGATTGAAAATGTTGCATTTTGTTAGTCACCATATCGTCAGCTGGAGAGATAAATAATACGAGTACCTATGCCATATAGTAGGTACATAGGCGCATGATTGAGTGGGAAGTTTTAATCAGTACCGACGGACGACTGTACCGATGATTTTGCCAACGTATTTTACGAGTATGTACCAAGGGTACAGGGTGGACACCTTTGCTGTTCATCCTGTATAGTCAGTATCATAAATATGTATACATTTTTCTACCTTAACCCATACTAAAGTGTATTCGTATTTATGATGCTGACTACATCTACTCTTGGAGTAACCATCAGCTCATAAGTTTTAGTTTTTTAGTTTCCCTGTCAGCAGTCACGGATCAGATACCTAATAGCCCTTTTTAGGTACAGTTAACTGCAAGAGGATATAGTATATACATATGATTAATTTCATTAGGTAATTTTTTTTGCTATTTCTACGACGTTTCAGACGTCTCGTTACCTTTATAGTCTCGAAGGAAGTCTCGACGTCCGAAACGTCGAAGAATTACCAACGACAGTTAATTATTTAAATAGTACTTATTTAAACGCGATTAAACCCCGTTCTGTTGTGTTGTGATAATGAGGGACTAATCGTGTACATACACTTGCAGCTGTACTCGTAACCTGACCTGTTTAATCTAGAAAAATGAAAAAAGCGCTAGGGGAGAATGATGAATTAACCCTCACCTCGCAATTGACGTCGCTCTGTACAGCGTTGTAGAGGTCCCAGAAGCCTTTGCCGTTCTGGAAGCTCAGCGCCGCCGAGGCCGCCATGCTGGCGACCTTCGTGAGGCCCGCTTTGAAGCCGGGCAGACCTGGAAAAAAGTGTCAAAGAGATAAGATATGTTCCTTGCGTGACCGAATGGGTGACCTTCGTGAGCCTTGAAACCGGGCGACCTAGAAACAGTGTTAAAAGATAAGATATGTTTCTTGCGTGATCGAATCAGGAAATAAGGTAATCCACAGTGGAGCCAAGTTCGTCGACATAGCTCAAACAGTTGCTAGACTTAAGTTGAGGCACATTGCTCGTAGAACCGATGGCCGCTGAGGCAGAGGTTGTACAGTGGCGACCGCGTCCAGGACGATACAGATATGACGGTGATATTCCCAAGGAAAACACAGATTACGGTATGTGCTCAACGCTTCTTCTTAATATAATGAAATGGGAGGACCCTCATTTCATGCGAGCACTAAATAATTAGGGAGTGGAAAAGAAAAACAAAGCGACTAAGAGTGTTCGGAGCCCACGGGAGGCCCTCAGGGTAAAGACTATTGGGAACTGCGCGTCCTAGTTTCTAGTGTTCGTTGAGGGCATTGAATTACGGACTATAAACCTGTTGAGCTCGCTTGCTTGCAAAATCGGAGGAAATAGAAAAAGACACTTTACCATTATAGAAAGGATAACGAATGGTAGATAGTCGCGATACATATTCAGTACGGGATTATATGTTAGAGGAGTGTGTCTTACCTCGCTGGTTTTTTTGTGATACATATTCATCAGACACATGATCCTGTGTGTTCTTGGTGGACCCTTGATAAAGGATTTCTACAGTTTTAGTCAGAGTTTTATTTTGAAATTTAGCGCCCTGGGCCAATAAGTTTTGCCGCCCCAGACGTTAAGGAAAAAACCAGCGAAGTGCGAGTTGGACTCGCGCACCGAGGTTAGCTACGCCGCCCTTGGCTGTTTGCCGCCCAGGGCCATGGCCCCCTTTGCCCTAGCGTAAATACGCCCCTGGTTTTAGTGTGTCTCTCGTTGCGTGACCTTGTCGTAATGCCTAATCTGACTTTAGCATGAGAGCCGCGTCAAAGGACCTCTATACATATATTGTTCCGCACTAACCAGTCAGAATCGCTCCTCTTGATCTCCAAGATACCCCTCTTTTAAGTTAAGTGTGTCTCACCACCCTCATCAAACACATGAGTTCGTGGCAGTGCGTGACGGTGACAGAGTGCTGTATATATATAACAATCTAGTCAAAAGACTGTTGCAACTAATCTGTCAGAGTAGCTCCTCTTGATCTACAAGATACCCCTCTTCTAACTTAAGTGTGTCTCACCACCCTCATCTCATCAAACACATGGGCTCTTGGCAGTGCGTGACGGTGATAGAGTGCTGTATATAACAGTCTTGTCAAGAATCTGCTGCAAGTTGAACATATCTTACCTTGCTTGTCCTTGTCATGATGCCTGTTCACCAGACACATAAGGTGCTCCTGGCAGTGTGGCGCCTTGACGGAGTGCTTGTAGGCGCGGTAGACCCTCAGCACCGGCTCGATGATCTCCAGGTTCAAGGTGTCAGTAACGCGGTCCGCCAGGGCGTTGTAGTCCCCACGGCTGGTGAGGCTGGCGGAGGTCGCTTGCGCCATCTTCAGGGTTTGCTGCGAAGAAGTTTTTATGTTAGTGAAAATTTTAAGTACCGGTCGATTGATCAGATTGGTTTTAGGGTGGGGAAGTCAGGCGCGGCGCACTGTGTAACACAGGACAAGATATACCAGCTTCGAGTGACTGGGGAAAGTGGGACAGCATTGACCAAGCACGGGTAAAAGCGGTGTAAGTATGATAGATGGACATTCATGCCAGGATCAGACCAGTTGATATGTCCTGCTAGAGGCATATATTCAGCAGAGAACAGCAGAGCTATGGACTGGTGATGATGAAACAACTCAATACTCTATGTGGTTGTTAAACAGTATTTTTTGGAGATCTTTATGTAAATAATTTATGAAGTTAAACATTGGTACTGGTTTAACAGGTTTGCTCTACACAGTCACTATGCCACGTAACATAGTATACGCCTATTAGGTGTTTATTTACCTCCGATGAAACCAGATGTTGGATGTTTAGCGTGTGTTTAACGGTGTTGGATCGGTTCACTATCACTAATGAATTCATTCGGGTGAACATTCATTCAAGTGAACCCTCTGATATCACCTTAGAGGTATATGTTCAAAACATGGCCCATTTTTGGCAACCGGTTTAGCTCAGCGGGAGTAACGTTGCCGCAAGAGCTAACAGTCCTGGGTTCAAATCCAGGTAAATAGCATACATATCAGTACCTGACTAATGGATTTTTTTTATGTATTGGATACAAACATATCTATTAAAAATATATCATCATGTATATAGTACCTACTCATAAACACAAGCCTTAATGAGCTTACCATGGGACTAGTTCGATTTGTAAAAATATAAATATGTTTCAAAAGTGTTATGTACTCAATTATTGTTGTGTATGTCAGATGTAGATACCTATAAGAATAATATAATTAATGTGTATTTACAATGTGGTTGTACTTTAATAATAAATAAATAAATAATATGTCTAAACATTGTCCCCTAATATTTTTTTGTAACTATCTCGCCTAAATCCCCAATTGTCAAGTTTCATAGCATAAAGGTTACACGTAGAGTCCATATAATTTTCTATTTCTACAACAAAACTTTTAAGAGAGTCGATCTAAAATAATCTAGACATTATCATTTTACGATTTAGACACAATACTTTAACCCATTCATGGCCACGAACCGCCGAGCGTACTCAATACGCCGGGCCACCATACAAACCGTTTTGATCTAAAACGTATGGACTCAGCTTATGGGTCTTAGGCCTGGCGCGAGCGGTAAATAAATCGCCGCTTATGAAGCCGGCCAGTTGAACGACACTATGCAACATTTTGACTAACCACCTTTTTGCTGTGCCTGTCAAAAAATTACTAATTATTTTTATTTGTAGGAATGAACATTTTTATGAATGAATTAAACAAAAGGTTTGAAATGGTAACATTTATGGCCCTGATTAGCCTGCAGCTGCACTCGGTCGGAAGTTATCTCATTAGTAACAATAGAGCTGTTAAATTTATTTACCTGTTACCTTTAAATTTATGTTAAACCTACGACGTTTTAAATAGACATGAAAACATATACTCCTTATTTGGACAATAATGTAGTAAATCTGTTTTAATTAAAACAACATTTTTAGTAGGTATACCTACTTATGAAGCATAACTTATAAGGCCATCCCCAATTCCGTATCAAAAGTACAGCGTGAGAAACTCCTCGTAGCCTTACTCGTCAAATATTATTTTGGCTTGGTTCGTACTAAATATTGCATGCCACCATCCAAACAGGAATAAGTTGTAAAATGGTATAATATCAAACAACTGTTACCGTGAAGTAAGCTCTAAGTCCAACTGATAGAGTTCATTTTGGTGTGCTAAGAAAACATTCGTGATTTTTACAAGCATCGTCAGGCCACGGTGACCCATACCTTGAGCCATACCAATAACTTCTGACATTTACATATTTTTGATATTTTTGGAATGTGAATTTATTTATTAGCTTGTAATGCGTATGTATGTACAATTTCAGTAAATACCTATTTTATTTACTTATAGTAAACCAAACTTGACTATGATAGGGCTAGTTTTGATTAAAAACCCGTTGTCATAATTTTTTATCCTTACATACTTTGTTAATATGGTTATTAGCTTAAATTATACCAATATTATTACATCGTATTATGTTTCGTTTATTTTTAAATAATTATTTATTCATGACTCACATGCGAGTCACTGGCCCTGCGGAACTGTTTGAGCATGACCCATAAGCTGAGTCGCTGGCCCTGAATGGGTTAAGAAAATAAAATATAATCCCCTCAGGATAAACCAGGCTCAATAGAAGGCAATCCCATTAGGCAGATAAGAAAAGCCTGTAACATATTAGCCGGCTATAAATAAAGGACGGCCCGACAAAATGGACACTTATCACAGAGACATGTAATACAGACTTGAGACTGTTTTGTAATGTAAGGACGAAGCAAACGAGCGCTACTTAAGAGGATATACGAGTACTAGCAAAAGGCCTTTTGGAAATTAGGTACTTTTAAAAACTATTGCTATCGCATCGCCTCAAATCCCCCGTATTATAGTGCAAAAGGGACAACTGCAGCTCGGAACGATCTGACCTACAAAAAAATGGCGAAAACAGGGTTTTGTAGTACCCTATTTCCTCTTCCAAAACTGGACTAATTTTAGTTTTTCTTTCACAAATGTTATAACGAGGGCTTTGGCTATACTTCTATGTTTTCTGTTTTTCTTTTATATTCGTCATATTTGTTTACTGGACGTGTGTTATGGCGCCGGATGGTGGCATTTTTTGCAGTTTTAGAGGGCCTCTAATTCATAAAATAAACAAATTATTAAGAAAAATAACACATAGGGACATGGCACAGGTAAGTAATAGATTATATTTATAAAAAAAATTGCTTTAAAACAATTATCCAGGCAGGAATTACGTTTGTGTGGAGGAACGGCCACTAGTATATCCTCTTAAGGCGGCCAGAGCAAGCATTGCATTGGTTCCCCTTTTGGTTATTTTTTTGCAGCCCAATAATTAATAAACCTATAAACTATATACGTTTCTTCTATGTGATCTAAGTAAACTTACTGTTAACAATAATTTAAGGTGAAATGAATATTAAGGCAGCATGTAGTAGTATGTAGTATTCTAAGGTAAGTGACAGGGAGATCACCCATGCGATGGGCGGATCAGATCAAATCAGCTGTTGGCGGACATTGGCCCGAGTACAACACTGTTCAAATTGCGAGAGATGGTGGGATTATAATGCGGCGTGCAACATCTGCGGGTGATAATACCTACTAACAGTTCAATATTTATTTATCTTAGAGTAAAATTATACCACAGGGTATATTTTTCAAGGTTAATTCAACAAACATCCCTTTATTGGCGATTATACCACTCACTTTCCATTTACGTCCGCTCTCTAAATAATGAAACAACTATAAAGAATAAATAGCATTGTAACATAGCTTTGTCAAGTATCTTCGTTGTGATTGAAAAAAGTTGCAAGAATTTTCTAAGGTAAGGTAGGTACAGAAGTAGTGCATAATTGTTTTCCATCGTTTTTTTCGGAAACGTTCGGATTTGTCATGCTACTTCAATTAACGTTAGTAATTTTTGTACTGCGACCGACTGAAATAGCAAAACACGTTTGTACGTTTCCGTAAAAATACGATGGAAAACAATTGTGCATTACATCTGTATATGAAGTGGATAGAGTCCAGTCAGACTTCTGAAATATTATATTTTCTATGTACATGTAGTGATTAGGAGGCAGCCGTTACACAGAGCTGAGATAGCAGAACTCGGACATTGGGGGTCACTTCATTTTGTAGATTCACGACACGTGCCACTCGGAAACCTCAGCCTTTAAACATCCATCCACGTCTCGAGAAAAAAAAATGTTCCTGTTGTACCGTATTTTAGCAATATACAGACTCAGAGAGATTGACTCAAATCAAGTACTTGATTCAAAATTTCAAAACTATATGATAGGCCCAATTTCATCATGCTTTGTTAGCGTTAACGGCTGGTTAGACTTCTTAGTTATAACGGCTGATTACGCCTTTTGTTATTTGACAGACGTAACCATACGACTAAATGGTCCTGAGTTGCTATCTAATCTCTGTGTAACAGCTGCCGACTAATATACAGAATTTTGCCACACTCTGTTAGTTTTTATAGTGATTTTGATTTGGCTTGGGTACGGACACCTGTCACTTAACGATTATAGTGTTGGGGCAATGCCATTTAGAAGTATTTTTTATGATTATCGATTAAATTTGCAATGTAAAAGTAATCGAATTTATTCGTTATTTAAAAGTAACTGTAACTTCGTTCGCGGAGGAGAAAAAGTCATAACCCCTCTTTTTTTCTTTAGCATAGTCGGGTAAAAAGTATCTTATAACTATCTGGAGATACCTAGCTACCCGTGTACCAAAAATAGTTGAAATCCGTTTAGCCGATTTCGCGTGATGAAGCCACAATGACACATACAAATATTTTATTTTTACAACTTTATAATAGTACTAGCTTCTGCCCGCGACTTCGTCCGCCTTAAATCCGTTCATCGCGGATAAGGGTTTTTTTCCGAGATAAAAAATAGCCTATGTCCGTCCCCGGGACTCGAACTATCTCCGTACCAAATTTCATCCAAATCGGTTAAGCGCGAAGTAGTAACAGACAGACAGACAGACGGACACACTTTCGCATTTATAATATTAGTATGGATACAAGATAGGCTTAGTACAAATATTGTAATACATAAGAGTTGATTTGAAAAAAATATTGACTGTTGAGTTTGGTTCGGCTTTCTTCTGTGGTTGTTCTTTAACAGTGGTCTCCTCTTGGGTAATGCCGCAGAGTCAGACTTGTAAAAGTGCCCTTGTGGCCTACTTGCAGAATAAACTATTTGAATTTGAATTTGGTGGTTATGTTTTTTAAGTGTGTGTATGTTTTATGTCTATTTCTTTGTTACGATCGAAAGTCGAAAACTAAACGGATCCATGTAATTTTACGTATGTGGTGTTGTTAGATTCTTCTTTACTTGCAATTTCTGCATTTATAACAGTCTTTCTCAAAGTGGGCGATAACGCCCCCTTGTGGGCGCTGGAGGCCTAGAGGGGGGCGGTAAGGGACCCAGAAAAAAATGGGGGTAATATGGCACATTATAATTCAATTAATTTAAAGTTAGTGATTTTTAAGTTAAAAAAATCAGGGGGAGCTGAAAAACAATTTATTTTTAAAGTAGGCAGTAGACAAAATAAGTTTAAAAACATCTGATTTATAGCGTCTGCATTTACATGTTTAAAATATCACAACGATCTGATATTATATTTCTTTGCAACGTCATAAGATTCAGTTTCAGTAGTCAAAGTTACGTGTGATATATCGGTGAAAATAAAATAATGTGATATGGCAACATAAGTACGTTATTATAGGTTCTAAGCATTCGGTTCACACAAAAAACCCCACCTCCCCTGACCCTCCGCCAGTCCTCCATCAGTGTAATGGATCTACATGTAGCTATCACGTATCTTCTTGTTGTTGTCTTCTATAAGGCCTACTCTTTTGTATAGAACTATACACAATGACAAAGGTTTTTGGGCTCCTAACAGATAAATGACACATTTATATCCAATTAGTGTGCCAATGTCCGAAGTTCAATAACCAGGCAGCGTATTCTTCATGCCGGTATCGTCATAATGACGTGACATAGAATTGGCCCACTTATTCCATACAATTGTATAAATACGTTACTCTCAAAATCATGCAGTCCAATCGGAGCCTAATGGGCTCTTTTGAATGCAAGTATCATTTTTTTAGGTAATATACTGAGCATCAAATAAATAAAAAAAAACAATATTTACTGTTCCGTACAAAATGAAATAATTTTGTGCTAAACAATGGATTAGGGATTTTTTAGCTCTTGTCTGCTGGCAAATAGAATATTTACAAGGATACTCTGGATACCGTTTTGAAGCACGATAAGTCAGCTAAATAATGGTACATTACTACAGAGGCCGGGACGAAAGGGGTTGCCGGCCGAAGACATATAGACGGCCGAATAGAGCGAGGCCGGATAGGTCTGAGGCGGACTACCCAATATTACCCGCCCGAGGTATGTATAGTGCTTTTTTCAAACATGCAATGAAATAAATAACAAAAAAATCATTTTTTAGTTTTTAATACGCATAGTGGCAGAATGTCATAATACCTGTGCCAAAAATTTATGTGAAATGGAAATTAAAAAAGAGGACTTTACCAGCCTAGGTTGAGATTTATATCAAATTCCATTAACAACCTTTTGTCCTAGCCGCACATGAAACGTCATACTTCGCAGCCTATTATAAGGAACATAACATTAATATTTCATTGCATGTTTGAGAAAAAAATATAAAGTGCATGTAATAAACATCAAAATAAATGTGATAGTTGTTTAGTTCTGTACGAACTCTTCTGCATCGGGGTTATAGCTTGATAAGTTATTTCGTGACGTGACACTCCCTTGGCCTGACGGCGATGGGGGGAAGACAGCGGGGGCGAGTAAGAAGTATGCGCGCGGCAGGGCCAATCAGCCAAACATTGAATAATTATTATTATCAATTGAATACAGATAAATGGTATTTTATTCCGAAAATTAATAATATAAGTACCTTAGTAGATTCATTAAAATAACATTTACTATTTGTCTGTACATAAAAACCTTAAGTTTAAATAAAAAGCTTTACGTAATGAAAAGCACTAGTGCAGTTATGTAATGTAAAAATCACGCGTGTTTAATGGAGTGGAGTATTGCAATTAAAAAATGTAGTAAGAGCCCTTTACGAACAAGTCTGTTGAAAAATAAATTTCATAACCAACGGGAACCTTTGTAAGCTCACAAATTAAAGCTGTTTGACAAGTTTACCGGACTTCAAAATTTAAGTTATATTATAGGTTTGCGTCGAAACTTCATTATATACTTGAAGAACAGCTGAAACACCTGAAATATGTCTCGTTAAATATGTCTTGATACTTCGTAAAAAAATGCAAAACCTCACAACAATGCAAGATGGAGCCCCCATTAACTAGCAATGTCCCCTGTCTGCTGTCATGGACATCGGCTCATATAACGGCACGGATATTATTAACCTCGCTTCCGGGTCCGTCCGAGGGTAAACATCGTTATTGCCATATCTTCTATTAATAAATATGATCCCACCTATCATCGAACTACCCTCATCCTTTTTCGTGACGTAACAGATTTTCTATACTTCTTCAGGTAAAAATAAAGTTGATTACATCCATGAAGTCTATGAGCGCTTAGAAGAAAATTAGGATACAGTCGGATAAAATCAGAAACATTCGTGTAATAGAATGATGGAGGTCAATGACAATCTCGGAAGTATATGGAGTAGTTACTACCCGGTGGTTATTTTACTGAGCTTCATAGCTTTTATTGTCTAGAAGGGGATTTCACAGCTCCGTATATAGCTTGAGAAAAGCTTGAGAAGTTCTTTCGTGACACTCCCATGCATGGTCTGCGGGCGGCGGGGGGAAAGCCAGCGGGGGTGAGTAAGAAGTGTGCGCGCGGCAGGGTCATCGTGTCTTCGGATATTGGCAGTTGTTTCCGGGTTCGTGGACGTACACTATCTTCTTTGGAGTTTACTCCACCCACGTATACTAATACAGTATACCGATGATAATCAGTATATTGAATGACGCTAGCACGATTTTCACACATTATTAAAGTAAACAGAACTTTGTACATCAACTAAGTTATGTATTTATTTAGATGAATATCCGTCATCGCTTTTCATGGTTTTAGTTACGGAAAATATAAATAAATAAATATTACAGGGCAATTATACACATATCAAACAAGTCCCACAGTAAGCCCAATAAGGTTTGTGTTATGTTATGAGTACTAGACAACGACATCTATCAATACTATTATAAAGTTGTAAAAATGAAATGTCTGTACATTGAAGATATTTAATAAAAAACTATTGTAAAGGACTATTTAAAGGTGTTTGTATATGTCGTTACGGCTTCATCACGCTAAATCGGCTAAACAGATTTCAACTATTTTTGGTACGCGGGTAGCGGGGTATCACCAGATAGTTATAGGATTCTTTTAACCCGACTACGCTGAAAAAAAGAGGGGTTATGACTTTTCCTTCTACGCGAACGCAGTTGCGGGCGCCTTCTACTAAGTAAATATTAAATACAAAAATCCAACAAAAATATTTTTTGGTCCAGTGACCTCCAAATAGTCGCCGTCGCCCATAGACACTTGCATCACCGGAGGAGTCGCAAGTGCGTTGCCAGCCTTTCAGGTGGGAGTACGCTCTTGCTAAATACTGGCTATATCACTTTAACTGTGATATTGAAGTGCTATTGAACTCTCATCTATTAGCAGCTGGTATGTACAAGGTGATATCCGGTTTGGCTCAGATGGACACCGCTTTAGGCCATTTTGTGACAAAAATAGAACGATGTGTTGGCCAATCAATTAATTAGCTACAGATGTAGTGAATGTTTTATCATATTCTGTAGGAAATTTTTGGGGTTATCTTGCTGTGTCAATTAGTTAACCGAGGGTACGGGGGGTAGTTTGCTTTAAACTAACCTTTTTCGACATAATACGATGACAAAACTTTTTTATAAGTTTCACTTGCAACTACGAGCAAACAATGATGGATCGATATAGGGTTCCGTAGTCAAAATGGCAAAAACGGAATCCTTTTAGTTTCGTTATGGCCGTCCGTCCTTTCGTATGTCACAGGCATTTAACTCATAATTTTTATTTTTCACGTTTATCGATATCGATAAAAAAATGTTTCTAAAGTCTTATGTTTTGCCGCCAAAATTTCGACCTCTGCTCGGAATACTTAAATTCATAGACGTATGATCACTGGCGATACTTGATACTTAAATTCATAGACATATGTAGAGGAGTGGCAAGAAGGAGCCAGCTACCTTCTACCACCGCACCGTTCGCCACCCCCAGGGTATTCATCCAAACACCTTTGAACCAAAATGGCAAAAATGGTCGCGCACCGTACGGTATCGAAGGAATTTTCTACCGCACACACTCCGAATGTGGAACTCCCTGCCGCGGTTTTCCCTGAAGGTTACAGTATGGGGTTCTTCAAGAGGAGAGTGAATAGGTTTTTAAAGGGTCGGCAACACGCACGTAATGCCCCTGACGTTGCAAGCGTTCACAGACTGCGGTGACTGCTTAAGATCAGGCAGGCCGTACGCTTGCTTGCCACCTTAGCAGAGCTACTTTCATTACGTCGGTAGTTTCATAAAGAACTTAGTACAGTCACCAGCATTCATATCTGCCACATATATCTGACTCGACTTTATTTCTTGGGACGTTAGGAATTGTCATATGTTTTCGCCCGCTTTGTTATGGCAGACGTTAAAAAGCAGCGCGATGGATTTCCCTCGGGTTTTCACGTAGAAGTGGGTGTTTTGATAGTCCTAGGAGAACAGGAAGCTTACCTTCAAGTACTCGACAGCAGGCTTCATATACGCCGAGATACCAGTGTCGATGCTGAGGTTCCGCTTGAGTGCGAAATTAAGAAGAACCGAGATGGATTTCTTTGAGGTTTATCATGTAGGAGTAGGTCTTTTGATAGACCTAGGAGTCCAAGAAGCTTACCTTCAAGTACTCGACAGCGGGCTTCACATACGCCGAGACGTCAGTGTTGATGCTGAGGTATCGCTTGAGGACGAAATTGAGAAGAACCGTGATGGATTTCTCTGGGGCCTTCACGTTGAAGTGGGTGCTGCGGGGAAGCCCCTGTGCATCCAGGAAGCTGTTGATGATGTATTCTGCCGCTGCGATGTACCTGAAACGTAACAACTAAAGGTTAAAGAGTGGGGCAGTCTTAAGTATCAACAACGTTCGACGCCGACGACGTAAATTTCACCAACGATCTGGTCAAACCAATATCGCAAGAATCCGGTAGGGGCGGGAATATGCACCGTTGGGAGGCCTCCAACAAGGTGAACCAACTATTGGATCAATGTCCCATGAAACTGCAGGATGTGGGACACTTAGTGTTTTAAGGTGAAAAATGAAATTCCTAGATTGTGCCGGAAATTTTCATTTTTATTAGGCGATGGCAACAATTTTAGTGTGCAATTGAAAATAACATACTGACTCATGTTTAAAACTTTCGGAACGATTATCGGCACGCACAAAAGAAAAACCAAACAACTCAGATGAAAAAAAAAACAAGATATATGGTTGCTACAAGGCGTTTTTCAAACTTTTTTGTGATACGAATATTTGGCAATAATTTAGAAGTTGAGTTAAATTGCATTTTACGCCATAACGATAAAGCATTTATACATCTATCTACATTCTATAAAGATAACCTTTTTGCAAAAGTCTAGTTTTCGAGACACAACGAGTTTGGCTAAGAAGTCTAAACATCTCTTTTTTACCCGACTGCGTCAGAAAATCGGGTTATTCGTGTATTATGTGTCTGGTGTATGTTACGGGGTCTATTTCTTTGACACGCTCTACAGCCTCAAAGCGAAAATATACGATTTTTCATAGTTTTTGTTGTGTATTTAGTCCCTGGAATGGTGAAAATAACTTTCCAAAAACCTAGACTATTATAAAGTTGTAAAAATGAAAGGTACATTGAAGATATTTAGAAAAACTGATATGGATTATTTGAAGGTGACTAAATCGAAGTTTTTTTTTTGATTTTTGCATGTGTCGTTTCGTGGCTTCATCACGCCAAATTGCCTGAAAGCTTTTCATCTATTTTTGTTATACAGGTATCTGGGTCTCCACAGATGGCTATAGGATACTTTTTACCAGACTGTGGTGAAGAAAAAAATAGCGGTTATTACTTTTCTCCTTCGCGAATGAAATTGCGGGTCCTTCTAGTATAAAATACTAGCCACTCGGATTAAATATAAAATAAAGAAAAGGTTACATAATTTTAATGATGGGAGGGTATTATGTTTTCTGTCAACAAACTTATATAGTTTGGCAGATATTGTATGTATGTTAGAAATTATTCGATGCATTTTTTTATCAAAGTTGTTTTTCAATACTTTGATTTCAAAACTCAATAATGCGCCTAAATTAGACTATTAGCATGAAACCTTCATGGAACGAACTTTTTAATATCAATAATTAACAGCACTAATTACAGTGTGGTAACATTTAAGTGTTATGAATATGGATGTTGCCTGATCTCAAAATTTATAAAAAATATATAAGATCCTGATGAAACAAGCCAAATAAGGAACTCCGTTAAATTTTTGAGTACTATATCTTACTTGTACCTTTTTTTATGAACCCTTAAAGTTGGGTGGGAAAGTCCATTTTTAAAGTTACGAAAATATTAATAACTAATAATTCAATTGAATACCTATAAAATGTATAGTAACTTTTGTTATGAAACCGTTTCGATAAATGCAAGTTTTAACATAGCTGCAGAACAAAGTTCTTAATTTCCCCATATAAGATATTAAACTAACCGTGTGACGTCACTAAGCTAATAGGTTTTAGTATGAAACGCTTTTTGAGAAAGTCCTAAAATGTGAATTTAACAATTGTTGTCGGGGAGTTTTTATGAGATTGAAGTAGTATGTTTTATCACCACTATTTTTATTAATGAGACGTATACTTTCAAAGAAAAACGTTGTTAAATAGCTAATTGTCTATCTAGCTCGCCTAATTCTGGATTCTAGTTTAGTATACGGGAAAGGGTCACCCTTCGTACACTTTTTAGATTTTATTTTTTTACTTTATGGTTAATTGTCGTATTTATCTAGTTTCTATACTTAATTGTAACAAATATATTGTAGTTAGTTACAAAAAATCCGAAATTATTATGTCAAAAGATTAAAGAGTTATAGCCATTTTTCTACGATAAGATATTTGTACGAACGTACCCCACGTATGGGGTACGTTCGTGCAGTAGGTACCCCATGGCGTACTTTCGTCTACCCCATGGCGTACTTTCGTACGCCATGGGGTAGATTCATACAGGGTAATTAAAAAGCTTTTAAAAGTCGTTAATTTACTAATTATTATAAAATATTTATTTATAAATGAACTAACTTAATAATTAATATTTGACTTGACTCATTGTCAATAAATCTTTCTTTAGAAAAATAACGAAAAATTAAATCGTCCATCCTTAGTTTACTAATTGATAATTCTAAGCTTAACAATCAGAACATAACAATTATTTTAGATTTTCTCTGGTATCACGTTTAAATTATTATATTGATACTATGATCATCAATCTCTTCGTCCATTTCTAAACCAACTGGAGATGTTGAACTCACCCGCAAGCTTAATTGCGATCCCTCAGATTCCTCTGAATCTTCATAACTTTCTATTTTCTCATCTTTCTTTTTCTTTTTGTCTTGAATTAAATTCCTTCAAACTACATTTCACTGCTTTGGCTCTGGCTTTCCTTTCCTGTGCTATTTTTTTTTCTGTTTTTTTCTGTCTATGTCTCTTCTAATTCAATTTTTTCAAATGTATCTTTATATATCCGGGATTGAGAAATATAACAATTAAAACTCAAAATAAACAATGTTACTATTAATTAATCATCACCATTTTGTCAAAGACATAACAATTCTACTTACAAATATGAGCAAAACATAGGTAAGAAATTTACTCACTGCGCGCGAAAACACGTTATTTCTTTTACATTTATTAGTTAATTTTTTGCGGAAACAGAAGAAAATATTACGTTATTTCTTGTCAGTTGATACACCGTAGTGCGACTATCGCGACACTCCACTAGCAACATGGCAGCCGGTATGTCTATGCTCACAAGCAATGATATGTTTGTGTGCCGTTTAGTTTTTCTGTTATACTAATTGTACGAATGTGCCCCGCGTACGAATGGTGACAACTTTCCCCTACGACCGGACCTTACATAATTTAAACTTCAGTTTACGTCCAAACGGAATTAGTTCAAGCACCAAATAAATTGCAAACTCCTATTTCAAGAGCGGCTAACGACTAAACTTGTTTTAAAATACAGCTCTGTGTTGCCATCAACAAAAACTTTCAAGCGGATTTCGCTTAAACTTTCATTTCTAGTAACCTAAATAGAAAACTGAAATTTAAATTTAATATTGATGTTTACGAGATAACTGGAGACCGTTATGACAAACTTTTGGGAATATTATGAAAACATGGATATAATATAAAAGCTTTTCGAACTCGAGTTCTATGCTGGAAATTTACGGAAGTGTCTTTCGATCGGATACTATGTTTATTTGGTAAAGCTATTTGCTTAAGTCTACTAACAAAACTAACTAGAGGCATTTTGTATTACAGTGATAAATATTTCGGTTTGACATTACTGAAAACATATTTAGTTAATTTTATCGTGGGGTTGAGTTGACTATGACAAAAAAACCGCCCAAGTACGTGTCGGACTCGCGCATCGAGAGTTCCGCGCAAAATATATGTTAAAAACGGCCGTATCTATGAAAATCTAGTAAGCAGAGCCCTACGGAGCTAGAGCTAGTAAGTAAAATGTTCTCGGTATGGGGTCATTTTATTTTGGTTACTGACATAGAGAGGCAGGCATAAAAAACAGATTTATTTCGTAGGTTGTGCTATAAAACCTATAATGCCTCCATAAAAAACATTAAAAAAATAAATGTCTAGCCACTAGGTCAAGTAGTATCATATGAAAGGGATCTGCGCATTACCGAACACTTTAAAAAATATTGTGCTTAAATTTCGTGTCCATAAGGAAAATGTAGAAAAAAATACAATACCTTTATATCCGAAGTCTACCAAGCGAAAAATCAGATATTTTCTGGAATTATATAATTTAATATGACTATTAAAAAAAAAAATAACTATATACTTCTGTGTTACTTTTTTTTTAATCACCAAAAAACATTTTTGAATACCCCGGTTTGGTTAACTTTGCCCCTCATTTGTATGTGACGCCATAGATACCAGAGGCAAACTTAACTCACCCGGCTAGTTAAGTCGGAATAAGTGAAAGTTTGTACGGAACCCTCGGTGCGCAAGTCACACTTGACCGGTTTTTTAATCACTGTATCCGTCGATTGCGACACACGGAGAACAAAGTGATCCTATAAGGGTTCCCATTTTTCCTTTAAACCTTCGGAAACCTAAAAATATGTCATAATGGCCACGGGATTAGTGGGATATTGGCTAAGTTAGAGTTTCAAAGTGGTCAACTGGACCCGCGGGTTGAGTTAACTATAAAAAAAATAATGTGCGTTGTATTTGCATTTGTTTTACTAACCTTTGATAAACTTCAGGCTTCGCGATCTGCATCACCAAGTCAGTCAAGTATCTCGCAGCCGCCTTGATCCAGTGTCTCCTGAACGAGTGGTTCTCAAAGTTTTTCATCATCAGCTCAAAGCTCAGGCTGCCGTCAGGTCCAGTGAACGCCTTCAGTGCTCGCTTCATCCCAGATTTCTCCCAGATCACCTTTCCTAGCTCAGATTCGGTAAAAAGATCCCAGTAGAGATGGAGTTTCTCCAAGAACGGTGGTAGGAAGTTGGCATGGTCTTTGTGGCCATCAGCTATTTCTTTGGAGTCTGGGTTTGAGAGGGAATTAATCGTATTCATGATGACAGGAAGGAGTGAAGCGACGTTCTTGTTGCCAAGGAGACCGGACGCCATGTTTAGGATACTGTCCATGTTCATCTCAGGCTTTTCGTTGGTACTTTCACGTTTTTGGCGCTGCTGGTTGGGTTCGTTCATTTGAGAGAACATGGATATCATGGAGCCGATCATTGCTGGGTCAATCTTGCCGTCTTGACCGGCAAGTAAGCTTCCAAGTCCTGCAACAGGAAAAAGATTTTTAGTAAGAACTAGAACGTGCCCGTAAACTTCGTCCGCAAAGGAGAAAAAAAATCATAACCCTCTTTTTTTCTTCAGCGTAGCCGGGTAAAAAGTATTCCATGAACATCTGGAGATAACTAGCTACCCGTGTACCAAAAATAATTGAAATCCGTTTAGCACATTTGGCGTGATGAAGCCCGTGACGACACATACAAACATACTAAACATCCAAAAATATATATTTTGATTCAGTGACCTCCAAATAGTCCGTTACAATCGTAATTTTGAAAATATCTTCAATGTACAGACGTTTCATTTTTACAAAGTTATAGTAGAGATATTATAAATATGCTGGAAAATGGGTACATATTTTTCAAGTTATAACGTTGATCTACTAAGCTTTAAGGCGTGAGTTGGAGAGAACAATATTTTTTTTTAGTTTAACAGCATTTTTAATGATTGCGACATATTTAATTGACAGCGTGAATTTACTACACATACTTTACTGATGACTTACAATTACAAATCTTAAGACGAAAATTACAATTAATTTATAATGCAATATTCTCTTTTGTCTTGCCATTATAACTGATTTAAATAAAACAATCGAATGAGTCTACTATATTTATTCTAATTAGTACGTCAGCAGGATAATAAAAAAATATTGGACACGTATTTTTTGCAATTTGAAAATAATAAAAACAACTAATATCAATCGCATTAAAGTGTAGGAGTGGGGGCTTGTGATGTCACTCCTAAGTAAAATTTGTACTTAGGAGTGACGTAACGTGACATTTTGACTCAAGGTATCGCCTTTATTTTTCGATTATGTGTAAAAAAAATATGTCCAATATTTTCTATTAATCTAAGTACATGACGGACTAATTATTAAAATTTCGTAATCATCCCCATAGTTCTATTTAAATGAATTTAAAATTTGTACATTTGACTTGATTTTAATTAAATTAATTTCGAAAATCTAATGGATTCTCCTTCTCAGGTTTTTGCAAACCCGCTGTTGGCGATTTGCAATTAAACTTCAAAATTCAAATCGAGAGAACTCCCAAAGTAAATAGATAAGACGAAAATGATGATTAAGACTTAAAGTTGCGGACTTCACTGTTCAATTGGAGAAGCGCCTAAGTAAATAAAAGTTAGGATCCAGGAGAAATTCTGGTGGCCATTCAAGAGGCAACAGAAAACGCTAAATACAGCCGTTTGCCTATCCATACTAATATTATAAATGCGAAAGTGTGTCTGTCTGTCTGTTACCTCTTCACGCTTAAACCGCTGAATCGATTTGGATGAAATTTGGTATGGAGATACTTTGAATCCCGGAAAAGGACATAGGCTACTTTCTATCCCGGAAAAATACCCTTATCCGCGATAAACGAATTTAAGGCGGACGAAGTCGCGGGCAGAAGCTAGTAGTAAAATATATATTATATCAAGGATCATTAAAACAAGAGGACTGTCGGTTGCCGTACTTCTGATCGTGTTCCGATCGCAAGGAGATATTCTGGCAAAAACTAGATGGCGCTTTAAAACTAAACATTTAACGATGTTATAATTAAATAAAGAAACATATTATAGTAACAATTAGTTCGCATAAATAAATCGTAACAAATTGAAATACTGTGTCACGCATAATTCTTATATAAAGCCGTTCCCCGATCAACGCCATCTATATGAAGGCGTTGATCGGGGAATGGCTTTTTGTAAGGAGATGATGAGTCCTCTCGTTTTAATTGTCCTTGATTATATTGTGTTATCTTAGACCAGATATGTAGATTCTGAAATCCCATACTTTTGTACTTACCAAATGTTACGGTACAGTCCGGGAGTATTTAGAATAGCATTCAGTTAAAGTAGGATAAAATTGGATGTATGTATGTATGTATGTATGTATGTATGTAAACACTTTATTGTACATAGTAACCAGTTACAAAAGCAAGAAACTTAAAAGATATAAGTACAAAGGCGAACTTATCCCTATTAGGGATCTCTTCCAGTTAACCTTTGAGCAAGAGCAAGGATGTATTCGTGTAATATAATGATCGCGGCAGATGACAATCTTGGAAGGATATAGAGTAGATAATACACGGCAATTATTACCGAGCCTAATCGCTTATTATTTAATCGTCCAGCTAGAGGGTGAATTCACAGATCTGTATATATTGCAATTAAACAAAGAAATGATCATCTATGAGTTACGTAAACTTATATCGCGACATACATTTTAATATAATCGGTTGTTATTTTATGTTCCCAACTAACGTGCTGATGACTTCTCTTTTGCCATTCAAGGTATACGTCCCAATGCTAGACAGCTAAATTCCAATAATTGACACCTTTTTGTCACCACTATTGCTAGGAATTAGGGTTGAATGAAGGTACCAAGTAATGGGACAAACACTGGGATATTGAACTTATGGTGATCCCAAAGGATATACACACTGATCAAAATATGCCTGCTCATATCAAACGCTCATATCATATGCCCGCTCGCATCAAGACAAGTTACTGGTTTTAACACTTCACTGTTGCTTTATACGTCAGCAACGAATACATATAGCTCAGTCTTCATCAAATATTACGTAGTATGTCTGAGCTAGCTATTGTAGAATTCCTTAGTCTACGCTAAGTCCGGAAAGTAAACTTAGGGTCAATTTCACCGACGTAGTATAAGCCTTATTCCAATAATAAATCATCAATTACACGTGAGTAAACTCATTTTACGTTTCGCCAATAATTAACCTAAATATAAAATATCTAAACTAGAGAATAATCTTACGCCGCCAATTTCGGCTGAGTAAACTGTTAGATGTAGATTAGTATTGTCATTGTCACTGTCAAGTGAATTAAATACTTACTTCAAAATTGATGTATTACTCGAATAAATTTAAAAAATACGCAGCACCATTGCTCAAGCATAGGACAAATTGTCTATCTTACTTGGGTGCATTACGATTTCATTCAATTCATTCGTTCAACGTTACTTAGTAACTATGCGAGAGATTGTTATCCGTAGACTAGCGTGGTGAAATGGAAATGAAGTTAACCATTGAGTAAATCGTTAGATTTAGTTTATACTGGGTTAGCCACTCTCGTGTAAATTGATTGTTGGTGAAATCGGCCCTTAGGGTCGATTTCGCCAACGTAGTATAAGTCTTATTCTAATAATAAATCAATAATTACTCTTGAGTAAACTTATTTTACGTTTCGCCAATATTTAATCCGAGGATAAAATCTCTGCGTTAGAGTAAAATCTTATACCGCCGATTTCAGCTGAGTAAACTGTTAGTCGTAGATTAGTATTGTCATTGTCACTGTCAAGTGAGTTCGATACTTATTTCAAAATTGATGTCTTACCCGAACAAATTTAAAAAATACGTAACACCATTGCTCAAGCCAAGCATGGGACAAACTGTCTGTCCTACTTGGGTGCATTACGATTTCATTCAATTTATTCGTTCAACCGTACCGAGTAACTATGCGAGAGTAAGTTATCCTTAGACTAGCGAGGTGAAACAAAAATTGAAATTAGCCATCGAGTAAATCGTTAAAGTTATACTGGGGTAGCCACTATCGTGTAAATTAAATGTTGGTGAAATCGGCCCTCAAAGATACGGTATAGAATTTAAGAATAATAGGTTCCTTAGACGCTCATATTGTAAATGCGAAAGTGTTTGTTATTCTTTCAATATAGCATCTGAGAAACGTGATTTCCTACGTATATAGCCCAAAACAAATAGGTAACATATATTATGTAGGTATAGGTAGTCAGCATCAAATGGTCAGCAACACCCAGAGTGCCAAATATATAGAGACACATCTTTGGTCCTATAGTAATAAAGATGTGTTCCGATATATTTGGCGCTTTGGATGTTACAAACTATTGATGCCGACTGTAAATTTTGTACAGAAATTCCACACATCGTGAATGAGTATACTTAAAGAGTAAAATCAATTACTTTATCATGTTTTTAGGTATCATTATTTTAGAGATTCAACCGCCTCACTTTGTTGGACAAATTTATGTTGAAGAGGTGTAGATTTTTGTGCCATTTCGGGTTATTTGGTGGAGACTCCGGAATTTTAAGAAATAGTTTGAAATCCATCGAAATCTTCAGGCGATTCGATAAAAAGATGTTCACGAAAGTGATACCCGGAACAAATTTTCGAATTATTACCGTTTATTATGCAAACTCGTATCTGACTAACTTATTGTTTTATTGTTGAAAAATATATTTTTTTGACTTAGTAACTATTTAGTGGAATCTTAATAGCCAAATTTCACCCACTTCTTATTTTGTTAGTATCATGAAACTTGGCAATAATGCGTACTTCTGATGACAATACGATAAAATTGTATAATAAAGTTGTTCTGATGTCGGAGCTGAAAGGCGGGTACTGGATCGCCATAACGGATCAATGTATTCTAGCTTTGGGATTGGTAGGATGATCTTGGCATTCTGAACGGCATTGCTCAACCAGAAAGGTAATATGCGGCCAAAGCCTATCTAGTTAAAAATGCTGTCAATATACAGGAAACTATTTTTATTTGACAGACATAACTTCCTCAGTGCTCCATCCCTTCGGCCCCGATCCAGACAATTTTGAAATTCGGGATTTATAACTGCCAAAACTGCTCCTGGCCACCAAAACTGCTTAGAAACTGTTATTACGAGAAAGCCCATCTACAGCGTTGCTTTTATCCTGGCCCTGGAACAGCGAATCGACGATGTGCGCGCAACCTTACAACCTCCTCCATACCCCGTGTTCGCGGGTACTAGGACCCTATATCTAGGACCGGACCATCTTCAGTCACATTAAAGGGCAGTAGCCATATACCTAACTATATTTTAGTCTACCTAGCACTAATGTAATTGAGAAACTGTTCTTACCGGACAACACATCTGCAGCGTAGCCTCTACCCTGACCCTCTATCAGCGAACTCACGATGTTAAGCGCGCCCAGCCCTCCACCGTCACCTCCATTCCCATGGCCTCGAGGAACTAAGAGGCTAGGTCTAGGAACAGACCATCTTTAGCCACATTGAAGGGCAGCAGCCATATACCTAACTATATTTTAGTCTACCTAGCACCAATGCAATTGAGAAACTGTTCTTACCAGACAACATATCTCCAGCGTTGCCTCTATCCTGCCCCTGCATCTGCGAACCCACGATGTTGCCAAGCGCGCCCAGCCCTCCACCGTCAGCTCCATCCCCATGTTCTCGAGGAACTAAGAGGCTAGGTCTAGGAGCAGACCATCTTTAGCCACATTGAAGGGCAGCAGCCATATACCTAACTGTATTTTACTCCATATAGCACCGATGCAATTGAGAAACTGTTCTTACCAGACAACATATCTCCAGCGTTGCCTCCATCCTGACCCTGCATCAGCGATCCCACGATGTTGCCAAGCGCGCCCAGCCCTCCGCCGTCACCACCATCTCCCATGTTCTGGAGGAACGAAGACGCCAGGTCCAGGAACGGGTTCTCTTCAGCACCAATGAGGGGAAGAAGACAGAGCAGTAATACGGGTAGCTTCATTTTGCCTGGAAATTAAAGCAAAATACTTTGAGTTAATAACGATGAAACAGACAGAGCAGTTGCATTTTGTGCAGGAAACAACAGATTTCGAAATTTGACCACATAAAAAACAAGGATTAGGACGAACGAGCTTAGTTCAGTTGGAAGACGAATTGACCCAAGCTCAGTCATCCAGGATCTTCTCCTTTCCTTCATTTTTAGGGTTCCGTACCCAAAGGGTAAAACAGGACCCTATTACTAAGACTTCGCTGTCCATCCGTCTGTCACCAGGCTGTATCTCATGAACCGTGATAGCTAGACAGTTGAAATTTTCACAGATGATGTATTACTGATGCCACTATAACAACCAAAACTAAAACCGGTATAATTTTATGTCTGTCGGTATATGTCGGTAAACAATATAAAATGATCAAACACCGCGTACATTTTGCTTACGAGTAGGTTTCTGCTAACACTGGATTTTCATAGATACGGCCGTTTGTAGCGTACATTTTGTACAGAACACTTGGGGCGCGAATCCGACTCACAATTGGAAGGTTTATTTTTTCTTTCCATGTTACTTCTTAGGACCAACAGAGATAGATTTGGAAGGGATTCTCGTAGAAATAAAGAATTGTTCACTTTAAGTAAGCAAAGTCTTAAAAATTATCAATCTCAATTTGTAAAAAATAGAAACAACCGTGCGTGAAAGAGATGCAACGAACGAAACACGTAATGAAAATAATGTTCAGTCGAGAAGTAAATTTGCAACACCTACAAACCATTTAACACCACAATAGAATAAATGAATAGATTACTCGTATCATTGTGCTCCGTCGACTAAGTAGAAAGCCTTATTAAGGAAACTAGTAATCAGCTCGTGTAGCGACCACGACTGTGGACTAGACGGTAATTGTTTGTAAACATTACTACTTTAATTATACTGCTAAAAGCATATAACCAAGAGCTTATTGGCAGATTACAATGAAATTCTAATACTTATAAGTTATAAAAGCGTGCAAAGTTGTATTTTACCCGCGAGTGTGGAATTGAAACAAGAGCAAGCGAAAGAATCCCATAGTAGAACCACGAGCGAAGCGAGTGGCTCTAAAATAGAATCATGAGCGTAAAATACAACTTTGCACCCGTGTGTAACACAAAACTTTTCACCTCACTATAGCGAGGAAAGTGCAACATGAAAAAAACAGCTCACAAAAAGTAAGCCTTTATTTGTTCACATTTTAATTTTCATCAGGTTAATTAGAATCGTCATCAATAGTAAGTAAAATTTTGTGTTTAAGTAAAATTTTGTTCACAGTGTTGACATTTCTGACGATGCGTTTTGTAATTGCATCGACTCAACTTATTCGTTCAGAATTATATTCAACATCGTTATAAAAAAAACAAATGTTTCTCATGGAATATTAAAGTTTATGTCATAAATCATTAAATGAAGTTACATACCAATTTTTATTAAATTGTTAAAACATTTATTTGATGATAATTAATATCGGATATATCGGATATAATATCTTCAGTCTACATACATACATTCGTGTCACATTACTTGGAAGAAATTGAACTTGTAAGGAGCACAAATGATTATGTAATACTGTCATGTGAATTTAACTGGAATTGGTACAAAAGACAGTCGTCATACTAATTGGAATGTTCAATGGTTGACAAAAAATAACTGCCGTTCTTGTAAGAACTGTAAGAGCACCTAAATAATTCAATAAGTTTTTCCGTGACTAGGGAAATAGTAGACTCTGACGCACAATTTGTGAATGCTATACTAGTTCTCAGTATCGCAGGCGAAGCCGCGGGCAAATGCTAGTAAGAAAATAAAGCCGATCACAAAGTTACTGAAATTTTCCCGAGTTCCTTATTTCCGTTCGCGAATTATCTTCTCTTTTACCAAGAAACTCTTAAAAAACAATCCTCACGTACTCGCAAAAAGTTATATCAAAGAAAGACTTAACACAGAGGAGTCGGTATGTGGCATGAATAAAAGATTGATATGCTCTATCACACCGATATTCTAGAGATTCATTTCTTAAAAGGGAAATCTGCGCTTTCATAGGCGTCACGTTCTGAGTGGGTTGCACAACGGCTTACGAGGCTAACGGTCCCGGGTTCGAATCCCGGCCAGGGCAATAGGCTTGTGTCGTAAAAAAATATAATAAGTCCGTCAGTTAGTTCACAAAATATTGGACACGTTTTTTTTCTTTTGTTAATTAAACAAAAAATATTAGTCTATTAAAGCTTCCCGTGACGTATATTTTGATAATCTAACTGTCGGCCTAGTTAGATTTTTTTTTTACCCAGAAAACTACCCTATTGTGTGATGAGCACGAATGTTTGTTCCTGGGTCTTAGATATCTATACAATTATAAAGTTGTAAGAATTAAATGTCTGCACGTTGAAGATATTTTAAACTAAGAAGATATTTTAGACTAAGTGGAGGTCACGGAACAAAAAACATTTTTTTTGGATTTATTGTATGTTTGTATGTGTCGTTGTGGCTTCTTCACTTAAAATTGGCTAAACCGATTTCATCATTTTTTACAGCTAGCAGCTGATACCCCAATGCATTAAAAATGGTAATCTAAAACGATTAAAAACGAAAAAATTAATTGGCATTATGATACTGTAGGTACTTAGTAGATTATATTAGATCAAGAGATAACATTGTTACTTAGATAGGTATATAATATTGATTATATTGATTACAGACCGATCGAGATTGAATTCAGGTGGTGACACTAGTGACAATAACCCAGAAAAAACCTGCCAAGAAGAGCATGTCGGACCATGCTCAGTGTCGGGTTCCGCAGCCGTTAATACGAAAAAACTGCAGACTACAGATGAAAAAAAATGCGATATGAAAAAGTGCACTAGCAAAAGAGCGTATCTCCACGGCATTTACGTCCTTTTGTTGAGAAGCGCTGTTTTTCGGCACTGAAAAATGGAACATCTGATCATGTTGAAAACAATTTTCCTATTTTTTTAGAAACCTCAAAATCATTTTAAAAGTTCTGTAGAAGTATGTGCCACACATTGATATTCGCTTAAAACATTTTTTTTCAGTTTCGGTTACGTGTATGAAGTGCCCCCCTAGATACCATCAAACTAAGTAGCGGCTTACACAGGACACACCTTACATCAATGTACATCTTGCAGTTTTTGAGTAAAGTGCCAGTGACAAACGGACGGACGGACATAAAGAAACTATAAGGCTACGGAACCCTAAAAATGACAGGTATATATATTGACAGTATTGTGAAAAAAAACCTAACTGGAAAATATTATAGCATAGCCTATGAAGAGCCTATGTCCCTTCGATAACCAAAACTAATACAACAAGTTATATCGTACGTTATCGTTACGACCTATCGATACGTTAGATTCCTACAAAGCCGTTTAAGGGGCTTACAGCCACACAGCTCTGAATGACCTTCGGTCCGTAGCTGTTCACTTTTCCGCGATGTATATGTCTCATCGTATTGGCAATGACCGTCTTAACCAATATACTGTTTAAGTTTATCTTCACGAGTCATCGAAATCGAAATAAACGCCGTGGTAACTTTGCTGCTTTTACGACATAAAAACCAAAGGGTGATAAATCGAAACTGAAATATACCTCTAGAAGGTGGGCACCTTCGTTCGCGGAGGAGAAAAAGTTGTAACCCCTCTTTTTTCTTGAGCGTAGTCGGATAAAGAGTATCCTATAACCATATGTGAATACCCAGCTACTCGTGTACCAAGAACAGTCGATTTCGAGTGAAGAAGCCACAATAACACATACAAAAAATAAAAAACTAATATATTTTTCGATTCAGTAACCTTCAAATAGTCCGTGTCACTTATTTTTTTGAAAATATCTTCAATGTACAAACATTCCATTTTTTAACCCATAATAAAACCCTACTTTCTGGTGCAATCGGGTAAAAAATGAGTTCGTTGGGTCTGGAAAACTAGACTTTTGCAAAAAGATTATCTTTATAGAATGTAGATAAGTGTATATTGCTTTATCGTTATGGGGTAAAATGCAATTTCACTCAACTTCTAATTATTGCCATTGGGCAACAACCAACAATCCTTATCACAAAAAAGTTTGCAAAACGCCTTGAGGTGCGTCCACATTTGTATTATTTGCCCGTATCAGATCATCGTCGCGTGGCATGATCGCGTGTCACGATCACGCGTTTGGACGTTGCGCCGATCGGATCGCTCGAAATCCATTTTGCTACGCGTATCACACATTTATATCGGACGAGTACGGCATGATCGGCGCGCCGACAGTAAGCGTCCAAGCAGCACGATACGCAGTCATGCCACGGCACGGTGATCAGATACGAGCAAATGATACAAGTGTGGACGCACCTTTGTAGTGCCCATATCTTCGGATCACGACTCCAGATCACGGAGCTAAGCCGCTTGTTATCAATTTTTTTGTTGCATCCGACTTGTTTGTTTTTTCTTTTGTGCGTATCGATAATCGTCCCAAATGTTTAAACCATGAGTCACTTGTGCCGATTCCTCAAAACTATTTGATTTCTGTTTTTTTTTGGATTCATTGTATGTTTGTATGTGTCGTCGTGGCTTCATCACGCCAAATCGGATAAACAGATTTCAACTATTTTTGGTACATGGGTATCCACAGATGGTTATAGGATACTTTTTACCCGACTACGCTGTCGAAATAAAGAGGGGTCATGACCCTTTCTTCTTCGTGAATGAAATGTCTGTATATTGAACATATTTTGAAAAAGCGATTGTTACGAACTATTTGGAGGTCATTGAATCTAATAATTTTTTTTTTTAGGTATAGATTTTTTGCATGTTTGTATGTGTCATTGTGGCTTAATCACGCTAAATCGGCTAGACGGACTTCAACTATTTTAAGAACCTACTTACAGCCGGTACCTGCGTATTCACAGATGGTTATAGGATACTTTTTACCCGAATACACTGAAGAAAAAAAGGAAGATTATGTTTTTTTTCTCCTCCGCTGGCGGGCATCTCCTACTTACTATTAAAATAATACAAAAACGCCACGCGTAATTTAAAACGTTCGCAAAAAATCCTACGCAAGATTCCTCAAGTCATCAAATCATAATGTTACTTAGGAATTCACAGTTAATCTAAAATAACCTTTAAATAGCACACACAAGGTTCAAAATAGTTTGTCACTTAAGTAGCCCGTTAATGGCGTGCCCTGACGTAGCGGTACCGGTGTGTGACGTCACAGGGTCGATGACCTTGCACCTGTACTTGGCCACAGTCAACAGATTTGGTGCAGATGATTCACTGATAAGGTTCACTGTCAAATACATCGGGTTCCTTGTTCTTTGTATTTTTTTATCGTGTTTTGACTAGCTAGTCGAATAGTCTCGCTAGTCTTTATTTTGAGGGCTGTAATTCCCAATAGGACGAAAATAATTTGGGTTTAGTATAATTAATTTTATTTCATATTAGAAGGTGCACGCAATTTTGTTCGCGGAGGTGAAAAAGTCATTACCCCTAAATTTTTTTCAGTGTAGTTGGGTAAAAAGTATCCTATAATCATCTGTGGATGCCTACCCGTGTACCAAAAATAGTCGAAATCCGTTTATTAGTGTTGGGGCGATGAAGCCGCAACGACACATACAAATAAAAGTTTTCAGGGAGATATAAATTTATCAAGTTTAATTCCATAACATTTTTTGTTTTTATTATATTTCTTGGTTGCTTAAGTGGGTTCTTGTGCTCTCGGCAGATACCAGAAATTACGGTTAGTTATTTATTCATTCTTGACATTACAAACAAGTAACTCTACTTTCCTCGATGCCAAGATTCAGCAGCAAGTATAATTGCAACTGGTGCTTGAAAGTTAATCCTACCTACTCCCTACTAATCCAACGAAGAAACATATTATCACAGCAGCAAAGTTTCACATGCAGCAAATGATCACGGAGCTAAGCCGCGGACGGACAGACAGACGGACAGACAGACGGACAGACGGACATGGCAAAACTATAAGGGTTCCTAGTTGACTACGGAACCCTAAAATACACATTATATCATTCGAGCAAGGTTTGCTTTACATTGCCCGTTGAGCGGAGTTATTGCACTTATCGTTATCTCTGTCTGTCTGTTACCTCTTCACGCTTAAACCGCTGAACCGATTTGGGTGAAATTTGGTATGGAGATAGTTTTAGTCCCGGGAAAGGACATAGGCTACTTTTTATCCCGGAAAAATACCCTTATCCGCGATAAACGAATTTAAGGCGGACGAAGTCGCGGGCAGAAGCTAGTGGGATAATAAGTCCCAGCTGTTCCCACTGCCAACAAGTTGGTGGTAACAGGTGGGAAGAACCCATTCCCAGTCCTGAATCTATCAATTATTTGAATGTAGTTGTGACAATAAGTAAACAAGACAGTGTTATTCAATGTCAACATTTATACACAATTGAAAAAGAACAGTCGTCAGACCACTTATCGAATTGAGTCTCAGCTGGCTAAACAGAAGTCGACTTATAAAATGTCGACACGTCATTATTTGATACACTTGGGTACACAACACATGACTTACCTAAAATGAGGTAAATTGAGAATATTCTATCAGTTACGTCGTTTTGTACACGGATAATAGCTGTCATATTTGGATTAACAATAATTATTGAAAATACGGCTCTAGTCATCTATCCATACTAATATTATAACTGCGAAAGTCTGTCTGTCTGTTATCTCTTCACGCTTAAACCGCAGAACCTATTTGGATGAAATTTGGTATGGAGATAGTTTGAGTCCCGGGGAAGGACATAGGCTACTTTTTATCCCGGAAAAATACCCTTATCCACGATAAACGGATCTAAGGCGAACGAAGTCGCGGGTGGCCGCTAGTACTATTATAAAATTGTAACTCCGTTACAAACATTTTTGCTGGTCACTAAACCGTTTTTTTTTTTTGTATTTTTGTATGTGTTTAAGTGGCCTCATCACGCCAAATCGGCTAAACGGATTTCAGCTATAGTACACAGGTAGCTGGGTATCTCCAGATGGTTATAGGATACTTTTTACCCAACTATGCTAAAGAAAAAAGAGGGGTTATGACTTTTTCACCTCCATGAACAAAGTTGTCAGCCACGGACGTCCACTGCTGTACATAGAGTTTCCCTATAGCTCGTCACTTCGCATCCACCAAATCCCCGCGACCCAGGCTTCTTCACGCTGCGCTTTCCTATGCGTGGTCGCCACTTCAGAATTCTACTGCCCCAACGGCCATTGTCACTTCAAGCATGCAATCCTACGAGCTATGTCGATTACTTTTGGTTGTTCTGCGGATATCCTCATTTCAGATTCTATCACGCAGAGAAACTCCGAGCATAGTTCATTCATCTTCATGTATGTATTGATATACCAGACATCGTAAATTTGGTAGCACTTTGTTTAATTCTGCTCAATTATTATTTGAATCCTCTCGAGGTCACCATAAAACCTCAGCAAGTCTGTCTTCTCCAAATCCACCCTATAACAGCCTAGCTTAAGCCTAGCAGTTGTAATGCTATTTATATATTTTTCTAGAAAACTAAGTGAAAGCAATGGTTCGACCGAGTTTTATGAAGTAGGTATAAAATCTTATAATTTGGGGACTATAAGATTTTATACTTACTTCATAGACATCTATACCATTATAAAGTTGTAAAAATTAAATGTCTGTAGATTTAAGATATGAAAAAAATGTAACGGGCTATTTGGAGGCCACTAAATCAAAAATCATTTATGTTTGTATGTGTCGTTGTGGCTTCATTCACGGCAAATCAGCTAAACGGATGTCAATTACTTTTGGCACACGGGTAGGTATCCACAGATGGATATAGGATACTTTTTACCCGACTACACCGAAGAAAAAATTGAGGTCACTTTTTTTTTGTAGACTTCTCACAACGAAGTTGTACTTTCTTGTAATACTATAATTAAATGCATGATAACATTTATTTTTAAACCTGCTATAAAATTCTTCGCAAACGACATTGCATAGTAATGTGTTTTTTCGTGTTAGTAAATCGTATATCAAATACGCTTTAGTTAGAAAAATATTTATATGAGATAGAAACATTTCGTAATGTACATAATAAACTTCGATTCAGCAATAAAATACGAGTATTAAGAATTTAGCAATACTATGATTGATATAGGTTGGGGTCTTTTATTAACAAGATGAATACAATTTAATTCTAGTTTAATTGTTAAATTCATGGGTACCTACCTAATTGTAACGTTAAACTTTAATAGACTTGTATATGTACATAATAAAGTAATAATGCACATTTTTGGACTACCCTATAAGTATCGAGATATGCGATTAATTAATTCTTTATTAGGTAAAGAAATACCGAAATTGCTGTATAATAACAACCAATATGAAACCCCTTTAATATTAACTTTCATTTATTGTCATTTTAGTCTTTATTATAACTGAAAACTTTTTGGCCGACCACATAAATAATGAAAAAACAAGAATTTAAAAATAAAAACTCACCACTGTATTCTTATAAATAAAAAAAACCAATATCTTCCAAATTCAAAGTCACTCGTAACGCTAATACCACAAGAATGACAAAATTAAAAATAGGAACGATATTATCTCGTACAATTATCACAATTTACGATAAAAATGGCATAAGAAATGTTCATGACTCAACTAGCGGTAAGAATTGAAACACGTATTCACTGCTTAGTCGCTAAAATATTATAGTGTTGCTCGCTATAAAAACACGTACAGATTATTATAACACTAGCTGAAAAACTGCCAAAGTGAAAAATATATGACACTGGCCGGTTAAGAACTTCAAAGAGAAATAAAACGGAACGTTCTAAATTGAAATTTGAATTTTCGAATGCGAACAGGCAACGTGGGCTCCGGCCGGTCTTCCTTTTTCGTCTAACATCGACGTGTTTCGTCTCAGTCTAACTCGTAACCCGCTCTTTATCTGAGCCGTTGAAAATCCTCCTGGCGGTGAACTCCCAAGAAAATAAAAAGTACCGTTGGTTCGCCCGTCTCTGTCGCTCGCCACGCTGCGTTACAGAATACTGTTATGCGGGACTGAGCAAGACATATCATTATCGTTTAGGTGTAAATTCTGTCAGTCAATGACCGAAGGTTTCGAAGGATCAAAATAAGAAAACGAAATCGTGAACTGTTATGTTATGATTTACAAAGTCCTTTGACCTTTTTGCGGAAGAATTTTTATAACCTGACGCAGTAAAACTCAACCTTTTATATGTATTATTACAAACTTTTATTGTACTTGCCATGTTATTATATATGTTTGGGTCAAATATTGCATTTGACCCACTTCCCGGTTTCCGATAAGAGAATGCAATCGGTTATTTTTAGAATGGGAAAAACTGAGTTTTACCCGGAACCGACGGTTTTTTCATACTTCAGAATCAGAATCGGTTAACTTATTAGCTTATTACTTACATTCCCTATTTCCGATTGTGCTAAAATTTGATATAGGTATGCAAGGACCATTAAAACAAGAGGACTGTCAATTTCCATACAAAAAGCCGTGCCCCAATATGTACAACGCCATCTAGATGTATCAGAATTATTATTTACAACTATTCAACTTTGTAAGCGTTGCACAGTATTTTTATTTTATTATATTTTATTTATTACTAGTTATTAAGTACTAATTGTTGTGTTACTGTACTATGTTTGTTTCTTCAATTATAACATTATAATCATTTCAGCCATAGTAGGTCAACTGCTGCACACAGGCCTCCTCAATAGATTTCCACAAGGGCCTAATAGAGGCGATCCGCATCCAGCGAGTTCATGCAACCCTAACCAGATCGTCCGACCACCTTGTGGATGGCCTTCTCACATTGCACTTGCCGGTACGCGGTCTCCAGTCGAGAACCTTTCTGCCCCAATGGCTATCGGTTCTTCGAACTATGTGCCCTGCCCAACTTCAGTTTGCTTACCCTGTTTGCTATGTCGGTAACCTTAGTTCATCTACGAATCTCTTAATTTCCGATTCGATCTCCTAGAGAGATTCCGAGCATAGTCCTTTCCATAGCTCGCTGATTGACTATGGGCTGCACAACGACACATACAAACATTTCATTTTTACATCTTTATGATAGTATAGAAGTGTCATCTAGTTTTGGCCTGAATATCTTCTTGCGGTCGGAGCACGATCAAAAGTATCTATGTCGACTGGCAGTCAGAGGACAGGAAGCAAAACAAGAGTGTTTTGCTCTTTAGAATCGTCTCAATTAAATATGTATGTTCAAAGAAAAGTACATGAAGATGCTGCCGACAGATTAATAAATGGCTAAAGTATGTAAAAATGACAATCTTCCCTTTATCGTTTACTTCACTAACTTAAATGTTAACAAAACATAATAATATCTTCGATTTCATTGTATTTTTACATCTGGCGCTTACGCCAAAAAACTCCAAGCATGTAGTGTATTAGCTTTCTCTGTCTTTGATGCGCGCGAGTAATAAATGCGTCCTTTATTACAAATTACGCTCATTGGCCAGCACGGGGCCGGGGCGTAGTTTTTCCTTGGCGATGCAGGCCCTTAAGGCATCATCGTGTTAAATGCATTAGGTTAGCTTAGGTTTGTAACAATCCTGAAAACTCGTGTTCAGAAAAAAATACACTATGCCTAATGATGATTATGACAAAACATTTATGCCAGGTGAGGGTCACTCAGTCCTAGGACGTCCACTGCTGGACAAAGGCCTCTCCCAAGGATCTCCATAACGACCGGTCGAGCGCTGCCCTCACCCAACCGTTTGCAGCGATCTTGCTACGCCGACTCCAAATTAATGGGATAAGATCAGGGGAACAAATTTCCAAAACATAATAGATCGCCATCCAAGGTAATTTAAAACTACGCTCAGTAAGTGGCTTCTCTCTAGGTGTTTCTAAGAAATTTATCACTTGCAATAATAATTAACTCTTAACATTTATATATAACTAGCTTCTGCCCGCGACTTCGTCCGCCTTAATTTCTTTTATCGCGAATAAGGGTATTTTTCCGGGATAAAAAGTAGCCTACGTCCTTCCTCGGGACTATCTCCATACCAAATTTCATCCAAATCGGTTCAGCGGTTTAAGCGTGAAGAGGTAACAGACAGACAGACAGACACACTTTCGCATTTATAATATTAGTATGGATTGATTCATAAATTTGACGTCAAAATTTTATATTTAGTTTTCTTTCTCTGCAACAATTAATGAGTGATAATTATTCATTAAAATATTTATTTATTTTATTTTGCAAGTCAAAACTTGAATATATTCTGTCCGATCATTAATAATATATAACTAAATAATAATAAAACCTTGTCATTCTCAAAACAATACATAATAGATAACTCAATGACATTAGCCATTAAATAACAAATATCTGTAAAAATATCACATGCCTTTAAGAGAAGAATGTATGAAGAACCATTTTTTTGTTGTCTTATAACCTTACGTTTGCACCATATAAGTATTTGGTGAATAATTAATTATGAATGATGAAAGTTGATTACTAAGAATACAACGCCTGCTTTAAAAAAATAGCAAGGTGTTTCTTAAATGCTCTATTGATCTTAGCATATTTTAGGCAACGGTTTAGCTCAGGTGTGAAAGAAGAGTAGCTCTTTCAGTTCGAGTGTCACGTCATATAAGTGCCATTAGTCTTTGCTTGCTCTTTCTTACATAGTTTTGTTATTTTCGAGTTACAAGATCGTGACATCCTTAGCGTGAACAGCATCGTGGTCGTTCCTTCACGGACGGTACAGATACGTAAGGAAGAATTATAACTATCTGTGGATACCCAGCTACATCTACAGATAGTTATTGGATACTTTTTATCTGACTACGCCGAAGAAAAACAGAAGGGTTGTAACTTTTTCTCCCTCGCCTATGAAGTTGAATCTTCTAGTTATTAAATAAAATCCATACTAATATTATACATGCGAAATTGTGTCTGTCTGTCTGTCTGTCTGTTACCTCTTCACGTGTAAATCTCTGAACCGACTTGGATGAAATTTGGTATGGCGATAGTTTGAGTCCCGGGGAAGGACATAGGCTACTTTTTATCCCGGAAAAATACCCTTATCCGCGATAACCGAATTTAAGGCGGACGAAGTCGCGGGCAGAAGCTAGTTATTAAATAAAATCCATACTAATATTATACATGCGAAATTGTGTCTGTCTGTCAGTTTGTTACCTCTTCACGCGTAAACCGCTGCACTGTTTTGGATGAAATTTGGTATAGAGATATTTTAAGTCCCGGGGAAGGACATAGGCTACTTGTTATCCCGAAAAGATACCCTTGTCCGCGATAAACAAATTTAAGGCGGACAAAGTCGCAGGCAGAAGCTAGTAAATAAATAAGTGTTAGAGATAGTCTTACACAAGTCAAGCTAATGAGTCCAAAATTAAGCAAAGCTTGATCTATTGGTAGTATATACTAAACGATGAAATTCACATTTAAACATATAGATAAATATAATACTTAGAAGACATTCAAGCCATTCATGCTCATCGTACAAATAGTTTGCCCTGGCCGGGATTCAAATCCGGGACCGCCAACTTAGCCAAACATGTTGTACAAGTAACTATCATTTCATTACAAAATATTTTCTAGAATAAATATAAGTTACTAAACTAGGTAAAAATTTATGAGATACCTATATTTGAACAGTATTGTCTTGATACATATATTATCGAATGAATGGCACCTTCGAGTTATTGAATATTTTATTGGTTTGAACAACTGGTTCAATTTTCGTTACACTTGAATGAGTGTGACGTAAACCGACTAATTATGATTGTATGAACATAAAAATCTATTTTCTGATGATATCATGATTATATATAGGGACATATCGGGGACAATCTCACAAAATCTATCTCTAAGCTGAGCAACGCTATGAGTGCTATGAGTAATACCGTACATACACAATATGTTTTTGTACACCACATTGTGAGTCTTCCCGGCGGGCATCAGCACGAACAGCTCCGTGCAGCTGGTGACGCGCGAGCACACCACGTAGCTGCCCGTGCGAGAAGTTGCTCGTGCGCAGGTACACGCCGGCGGCGCGCAGCGTCTGCCCCTGCGACTTGTTGATGATCATGGCGAAGCAGACGCTCACGGGGAACTGTAGGTGTAGGCCGAAGTAATACGTACTATATACATAACTATAGGTACATAGAAACCGCGTAAGCGTGTTTTGTAATGGGACTCTTGACTTTTGAAACCTATTGACTGTGACTTAACTGACCACTAACTTAATAAATAAACAAATGTCAAATATAATACTTCTAGTCATATTTAAATTCTTACTAGCTTCTGCCGGCGACTTCGTCCGCCTTAAATTCGTTTAACGCGATAAATTATATTTTTTCCGCGATAAAAAGTAGCCTATGTCCTTCCCCGACAAACTATCTCCATACCAAATTTCATCCAAATCTGTTCTCTGGTTTAAACGTGAAGAAGTAACAGACAGACAGACAGACAGACAGACACACTTTCGCATTTATAATATTATAGTATGGATTAGTATGGATATGGATTCCTTGTAGTATTATTTTTAGTCTGGTCCTTTCCTTTTTTTTTCCCTTTATTTATTTTAAAATTTCGCTTTATTTATTTGTAATATATTGGTGTTAGTTTATAATAGTTTTTATTGTATATAAGCAGAGTTTTTATTAATTTCTTTAGTTCTGGAAATTAAAAGATGAAATCCATTCTTTTAATTTTTTTTATTTATATAAATATAATTAATTTTTTTGATGTAATGTAACATCTCTTAAATTACCTATAATGATTAAAATTTGGTTAGCTCCTTATATTTACGGGTCGAAAATTGACGAGTACTTTATCATTTACTTGTCGTGCGATAAACGCGATTTTCACACGCCATCTGTAGGAGAATACAAATAAAATATTAGGACACACGTTGTTGTTGGTGTGGCTCAAATGCGTTTCAGCCGGCCGCTCATTTCGTTGAATTTAATTTCATTTCATTTTATTCAAAAATCATTGGCACACCTTAATTAACATCTTAATACTAATTAATATTAATTACAATTTGGCATTCTCAATAAAATTAAACTACATCACAATGGAATTTAATTTAATTACAAAAAAAGTCACAATTATGTAGGTATAAACAGTATTATAATTAAATTATAATCAGTTTTCATTACTTAAATTCCAATGTCATTCATTACTTAAATTCCAATGTCATTTCATAAATTATAAATCAAATTCATATTCTATTATTGTTTAAAATAAGTCATAAAAATACAATCAAATCAAATACAATTTTTGTATATACAGAATGAATCCACCGAGTAGAAACATTTCTCCAGCAAAAAGGCTTTACAATGGTTTTTAAACATGTTTAAGTTTGTCAATGCCTTCAATTCAACAGGCTGTTTGTTGAAAATGACTATAGCCTGATAGCCAGCGCAATGCTTAACCACATTGAGTTTGGTTTTATCGTCTTCCGTTAGGAAAGACTTGCCTTTCCTTCTAGTAGTCTCTATATCTGTCAAATATTTAATTATGTCAGTAAGTACTACAAGAATGTAAATACATGGTACAGTGAGAATTCTGAACGCAGTCAAAAAATCTTTACAAGAAGTTCTTTGGGGTACTCTATCCATGATTCTGATTGCTCTTTTTGAGCTATGAATGCTGTTTGAATATTGTACTATTGTGCTTCCATGGCACTATTGACTGTTATTTAACTCCAAAATGTTTTCCGCTGATATGATTGCATTCGTATCGTCTGCAAAGACTACAAGTTGAGTATCCGACAGAGTGCTACTAATAGAAGATATCAAAGCTTCTGGAAAGCTTCCGAAACGTTGGGAACTAAAATGAGATAATATACGCGATATAATCCATTAAATTGTTTTATTTCAAGAAGATATCAAGTCATTCGTAAAAATAATTAAAAAGTTCCACAGTTCCCGTGTGTTATGAAATTTTAACAGATTCTTGTTTGACGTCCTGTCATCACAATCATTATCATTAGCCAAAAGACGTCCTCTGCTGGACATAGGCCTCTCCTAAAGAGTGCCAGCATCACCAATCCTGCGCCACCCACTCCAGCGAGTCATCAGGTCATCAGCCCACCTTTGGAGGGGCTACACACCCTGCTTTTCCAGTGCTTCCTCATTGACCCCAGGTGCCTGAGCTCACAAATTAAGGGCCTGCATCGTCAAGGAAAAACCACGCCCCAAATGCCGAGCCGGCCAATAAGCGTAAATTGTAATAAGGCACACATTTATTGCTCGCGCGCATCAAGGAAGATAAAGCTAAAGGTGCGTCCACACTTGTATCATTTGCTCGTATCCGATCACCGTGCCGTGGCATGACTGCGTATCGCGCTGCTTGGACGCTCACTGTCGGCACGCCGATAATGCCGCACTCTTCCGATATAAGTCTGTGATATGCGTAGCAAATGGATTTCGAGCGATCGGATCGGCGCAACGTCTAAACGCGTGATCATGACACGTGATCATGCCACGCGACGATGATCTGATACGGGCAAATGATACAAATGTGGACGCACCTTTATACACTACATGCTTGGGATTTTTTACCGTAAGCGCCAGATGTAAAAATACAATGAAATTGAAGATATTATTTAAGTTAGTAACGTAAAGATAAACGGGAGTATGACATTTTTATATAATTTAGCCTTTTATTAATCTGTCGTTTGTACAAATTAGACAAGAAACGGGTAATGAGGACGCGTTTTCGGATTTCTTTTCTATCTAGGAAATTTTAAACAAACATTTTTCCGCGTTAGGCGCTGAATAGGTTATAATATAGGCAAAAACACACTTCTGAAAACCAGCCTGTTTCATATACTAGATTTGACAAAAATATCACAAAAAAATAGCTCAAATTTTCGATGCACCCCCTTAACGCTATTTGCCACTTATTAAGGTGCATATAATCGCTCCCTTAAACTGAGATGTCGATGTCGAGTAGTTCAGTAATTTTTTGGTTATATGTATATATTTTTGTATTTATATATATATACTTTTATTATTTTTATATATGTTTATTTGTATTTTATATATTTATTTATTAGTATCTAGTATCTTTGTATGTATCTGTATTGTTCCCCCTCTATGATTTGTCTCATCTTCTTGTGCACCACGTACTTACTCATTGGTTGTTTACTTTGCGCCATCTCTACTACCTTAAGGTTGTCTGGAAGAGATCGCTTTTTAGCGATAAGACCGCCTGTTGTTTATCATTTCTGATACTGTTTTAGATTTAAGTTTCTGATGTTATTTTCTTTTGGTGTGCAATAAAGAGTACTTATTATTATTATTATTTATAATCCTCAAAATTCCATAACATATGGGAACGGTGGTTGAAATTGAAACGCGCCCTGATAGAGGATGGTTGGTGCGTCAGCGGCCCCTCTCTCGGAAGACAAGGGGTATGCCGCCCTTGATTTGCGTGAACACAAAGGAGACTGGGTTGACGTGTGGACGACGCGGCGCTCCCGTGGCGGGTTCCACGGAGAATTGTGACAGCACAGCCGCTAACCCGGCCATGGTCTGCATTACGCCGAAGCGCGCACCTGTAAATGTACAGAAGAATGCTTTAGGGGCATTCCACCAGAACATCTACTTTGTCGGGTACGTGACGGCTATGATAGCTGCCTTAAAAACATATATACAGTCCTAGAATTCATTATCAATACCAAAGCCAAGTTACAAAATGTTAAAAATTTACTTCCTAACTTTGTTAGAAGCATGAAAAGAACGGCGTCACGTACCCGACATTCTGGTAGAAAACACCATTAAATTAATTTCTAGAAAGTGCCTGCAACTTCGTACGCGGAGGAGGAAGATAATAACCCTCGTTTTTTTGACGTGATAACGTCTTATAAATCGATGAACGCCGGCTGCACGCACGAAAAAGTGTCAAGAGCCGAGCCTTCGGCTTGTTTTATGTGTAGTTAAGCTACGGAACCCAAAACGGGCATTAAATATATACATAATTAATGAATTATCAAAAAAAACACGAAGAAGGAGGGATGGAGCGAGAGAGAGAGGGAGAAAGAGTGGCGAGAGGGGGTGAGAGGGTGGGGAGGGAGGGAGAGACATAAATAAGTGTCGTAGTAAAATTATGACGCATTTTCTTATGCCGTTATCACGTTAAATTATCATCCGTCAACTGACTGTACAGACTACCAAGTTTTTGCTTTAGTGTAGCCGGGTAAAAGTGTCCTATATCATAAGAGCAGCCCATTGAGTTTGAAGTTGGGAATTGGCCGGAAATTATACAAGTGGTGCACCGATACTCAAAGACTATTTGACCGATTTCAAAAATTTTTTTTTGGTTTTAAAGAAAGTACTTTCTAGTTGGTCCCATTTAATTTTGGTGAAGATCTGATGATGGGATCCATGAGGAATTGAAGGAACTCCTCAAATATTGTAGGCATACATATAGCGATTTTGGTATTATAAGAAACATATTAAGCATTTACATTCAGAAAGAGTAAATTGATGAAGTGGAACTGATGCAGAAGACCACAGAATGCCATCGGAACTCCTTAATGATAAATTATTTACGGGTGGCGACAAAATATCGTGATTAATTTAGCTAAGCAACTTCATAGTCACAAATTTAAATGTTCCTGATGAGAATGGTACCATCGAATTGATTTGATGATGGAGCCGGAAGGTAGGCACCAGATCTATGTAATAAAATAATGTATCCTAGCCGTGTTTGGGCTTGTTCGAATCGTCAAGAGATACACTTTTAAGTAACGATTAACTAAAAAGTGTGAAATAAATAAAATTTTAAACAATAAAATTAAACCGACTCCAAAAAAACTAAAAAGTAAAAAATAACGCCATAATTCAGTTTCTTCAAATAACTTACAAGTAACCGTTTGTATACTCAATCTATACAGTATATACAATTAATGTTATTTTGGAGTCGGTGCCATCGTGTCACAACTTACTAAAATCGTCAATTTTCAATATTTTACACATTCTTTATATGGCACCGACGCCAAAATAAGATTAATTGTATATACTGTATAGATTGAGTATACAAACGGTTACTTGTAAGTAATTTGAAGAAACTGAATTATGGCGTTATTTTTTACATTTTAGTTTTTTTGGAGTCGGTTTTATTTTTTTGTTTAAAATTTTATAGCTCGTTGCGCCAGAGGAAAATGTAAGCAAGCATACTCGGGTTAAACTACGCATAATTACTTATAATGATGCATTCCTGTTGGAGACCAACGAACCACAGTACAGATATGTCCATGACTGTAATCTATAATCTACTTACCATTACATGCACGAGGTCCGGCCCCAAATGGCAGGAAAGCCAGTTTCTGCTCAGCTGTAATTACGGCAGGATCGAAGCGCTCCGGTCGAAACTCCTGTGGCTCCGGAAATATCTTCGGATCACTCTGATACGCTTCCGCGGGTATAAGCACCTTTATACCAGCATCAATTGTCACCTTCGTCCCTGGGAAGGTATAGGGTTTCACGCTTTGACGCCTCAAGACACCCGACGGCAGAAATATCCTCATAGATTCGTTTATACACCAACTCAGATAAGTCATCTCGGAGATCGCGTCATAGCTCAGTTTGTTACCATTCCTGGCCAGCACACTGTCAATTTCTTGATGTACTTTTTCTTGAATGCTAGGATTGTGGGCTAGCTCGTTCAAAGTGTGACTGCTGATCGTTGACGAGGCCTCAAATCCAGCTATGAAGAATACGAAACTTTGCGCTGCCATGATTGAATCGTCCATTTCGATGGACACTTTCTTAGGAGTACCATCGGCGTTCACTTCTACTATGGAGTCTCCCGTCATAGTTCCTAATTTCTTGGCTTCCAACAGCACATCCATAAAATCTTTTCTACCACTAGGCTCGTAGTTTCGCTGCCGCATGACGGATTGAACCATCTCAATGACATCTTTTTCCACACTTCCGAAAGTTTTCAAATGACCGAAAATTGAAGGCAAAAAAGTCTTTAAGGAATGATTCAAAACGCGTGAAAAATTCAAGGAATATATTTTTGCGCCAAGCTGGCGCATTGGGTCATTGTCATTATTGAGAGAGTCGGTGTTTACGCCAAACGCAACGGAGCCAATAATATCGTTGGTGAATCGCATCATGAGGTCTCTAGCGTCGATGGCCTGGCTTTCTGCAGCTAACACTTGCAATCGAGTCTGTAGGCTTTCGGCGCGTTTTTCAATGAGCGGGAACATCGCTTTTAGCTTGCCACTGGTGAATACCGCTGATGTACGCTGCCTTAACTGACGCCACAGGTCGTCATCAGCAAATGCTTGATTCTTTAAAAGAGGTTCTAACGTAGAATTGGGACCGGCGAGGCGACGACGGTGAAAAGAGTTAAAGTCACGTATCAAAATTAATTTGGCCAGCTCTGGATCTCTGATTACCAGTTCCGGGCAGGTACCTCGGAAGAAACCGACCAGCTGTTCCCCTGGGTACTTTCTGTAAGTTTCTGCAGCTGTGCTAGCGACGCTAGCTCGCATTAGAAAGTTTTTGATGTTGGTGCCGAAGAGAGGGATAGGTTTATCGTGTTTGACGCCGCGTTTAGTCCAGTAGTCGAAGGTGCGAGTGAAATAGAAGTAGAGAGCTGTTAACAACAGCCCTGCGATCGTGAGCATCAGCATGGCTGAGTCGGATTAAGCTACGGAACACGGAATACGGAACACGTCTGGTCTTATATAGTAGTTTTTGGTACACTTGTTTGTAACTGTTTATTACAGTTGTGTAAATTCAAGATATACGACTATGTTAAGCGTCACGACAAATATGTTTACATCATGCAATCAACGATAGTTTCGACATCCTTTCGACAAGTATAGTCCGGCTCTTCTCAGGTGAATTTTTCGCTTCGAGCCCTAATCTTTCAAACAAAGGCCATTGTCTTTATTATCGCATAGCCGCTACCTATCGAGTTAGCACGTGCCACTACAACATTCATATTGGAAATTAAACGGTATCGTCATAGTATTAAGGTTCAAATTTAATGTCAATGATATTCTGGATATTACGTTTTGGTAGTGTAGTAGTAGTAGTTTGGTAGTAGTGTTTGAAAGATTACCCAAGTAGCACAACTTAGGTTAAATAGCTCGTATATCACATCTATTTAGATACTTAAGTGAAATATACAGCCATTACTAAGTTCTATATAGGTGGAAAGAACTCTTAAGCAACCAATATAGAAGTAAAAGCAGAAAAATTGCAGCCTATTTTTGGTTCTAATTTGAATCCAAAAGAGATCTCACAAGTACCTTAAGTGGCAATTACAACTATAGGTGAAAGATACGAGCTATAAACGATTCATTAACTCATTGACCGAATGAATAAACGCAAACGTCAAAGTTCCTTTGACTGATGCGGCAACAAGTTGGGTTTTTTAATGTGATCTGCCATTTTAATTTTGGATGACATCTGTTTGGTAAATGATTAAAACCTCACGTTAAGCATTGAAATAAGCACGAAATTCTTGCGAATGTTCTTTACCGTGAAACTATAGTACGGTTTCTTTGTAAATTTTGATGCGCCTTTGATTTGATCAGGAATATTCAAAAAGAGAGTGCTAAATCAAATAAGGAATTAATACTGGTGATTAAGAAATAAATATGTTAAAAACCTGACCTAACGATTGTATGTTACGTACAATGTTAAAATAACATCGTCACAACTAGGTATCAAAACTGAGATTATGCGTAAGTGTGATAAAATGTTGTTTAAAATAATTCATTTTCAAGGACTCCATTTTGTTAACATGGCGGAACAAGAAAGATCTTACAGTGTTTATTTTCACTTCTTTGTTCTCTATTTGGAACTATTAGGTCTGAAAATCACTTATTTGTATCTTTCGAGTGGCAAGGACTCCATTTTGTTAACATGGCGGAACAAGAAAGATCTTACAGTGTTTATTTTCACTTCTTTGTTCTCTATTTGGAACTATTAGGTCTGAAAATCACTTATTTGTATCTTTCGAGTGGCAAGGACTCCATTTTGTAAACATGTCGGAACAAGAAAGATCCTTACAGTGTTAATTTTCACTTATTTGTTCTCTATTTGGAACTATTAGGTCTGAAAATTACTTATTTGTATCTTGCGAGTGGCAAGGACTCCATTTTGTTAACATGTCGGAACAAGAAAGATCTTACAGTGTTAATTTTCACTTATTTGTTCTCTATTTGGAACTATTAGGTCTGAAAATCACTTATTTGTATCTTGCGAGTGTACCAACTCATACTAATTATTTGCTCTTTTGTATTAATTTGTAATGACTTTAATGTCTGGAACTTTATATTGTTACGTACTAGGGGGGTGGGTACGTGATTGAAAAGCACTTTTAAACCGATGAACAAGGTATAGGATTTATTTCCGCACAGACACTACGTTTACACACTTAAAACACTGTACACTGTCGAAACTTTACTTTAACACACTTAGAATACTTTACACTTATTTCACACTTGAACTCTCCAGTCGCAGTCACTCCTTTCCGATGTTATCGCTTCGGTTATCCAAAGTAAAACTGACTCGTGGCGCGACGCGTCGCGCATATTTATACTGGCTTGGGGCCATCTCGAACGTTCGCGTCGCAAGAACAAGTCATTCTGTCGGTACCTACTACCTAGTAGTTACAAGATAGTTCGGGAACCTTCCAACTGCCGTCTTGCTCACACTATTCCAGAATGTTCGGCGTACTGCTATTCTTGTCTAAACCGTGTTGTCCCTGTCACACCCTTCTGGAATGTTCTCAGTATAGCTGTCTCTTTTTAATCATGCTATCTCTTTCACTCCCATTGACAATTTTGTCATATACTGAAGTGGACTTTAAAAGCCCATAAGGGGTCCTGAAAACGCCTGAAAACGGGTTTTCAGGTTTTATGCCAGCTGATAGATGGAGGTCTGAAACGGACTGGAAACATGTTTCAGGCGCCTGAAAACAACGGTAACTGGGGTAAAAATTTGATAAACTGGTATGTAATAAAGCACCCTCTGAAACGGCCTGAGACGGTGTTTCAGGCTGCTGAAAACGCCTCCAAGGCACAGAAAAACACGAATAAAGTATTGCCCCTAAGCCACTGGCGTAACAATATCAACAGAAACAAATGTAGGTACAAAACAAATTTGTGTCAATAGAGTGACGCACGACGAATAATATTTTGATAGAGGCAATAGGAACATAAAATATAAAATGTCCTAATTTTGGTACTTTTAGTGGTTTGAAATAAGTGAAAATAACTGCTTTTGGTTTCAAGAATCTCGTATTGAGACTTAATTATGCGTTGGAGTGGCAATAAGGTACTTCTAGGCCATAAAAGTTGCAATATTGGTGATATACTGCTCCATTATACTAGTCATTTGGAATTAAAAGTTCCAAGTAAGGGTATGTTCCCACTTATTTGTGAAAGTTGCTTATATGTGACTTTAAGCAGAGGGCTTGCAGTGGGCGGGGCTAACCGAGATATTTACCTTCTTGCCGGCTAGACTGGGTTGTGGCGATCAGTCCGGGGCTGGCGCCGAGCAAGTAAGCACGCGCATGCTACGATCTGCCGTCTGGATCGATCGGTCTCGGAGCGTGTCGTATAGATAGATATACTTACTTTAACAATTGATTATAAAAGTGCCATGCACTTTGAAAAGAGGATACGTGAATTGATCTGTCAATGGATGTTTGAATACATATTATAAGGACGGAAAGTACTCTTTTTGTGTCAAATTGTGAACAGTAAGTTATTTTTTTTTATTACATACGAAGTAGGTACGTGTTTATTATTAAACTGTGTTTTACGTGACTTAAACCGTTAATTAATAAGATCTACAGAAGTTCACAGTAGGTACTGTGTGTGTACAAAAGATAAAACACTTTACCTTTGCTTACATTGTTTTAAACTACCGCGGTTATTAGGTAGGTATGCGGAGGTGAATTTATCGCGTCATATATTATAATAATAAAAAATAGGTTGATTGTTACATTAAAGTCACACAATTGTAAATAAATATATTTGTTTTGGATTATAAAATTTGTGTCATTTTTGTGGAACCCATAGTATGCTCTCACAACATCCTATCCTATCCTTTCCTATACCGTTATCTTTATTTCCTTTTAATGATGACATAAGAATTTGTTCATTAAATAAATGTAAATTAAATATTCTTTTTTATCTTTATGTTATGTGCGATAGCTACGCAACGGCGAGTTGTCGATTTAATTGACATATGTGAAGTAGCTTGTACAGTCATCGTTAATTTGACATATTCCAGTAGTAAAATCGTCAGCTACTTTTGATGCTGACTGTACTTAATGTCGGCTCACTTTACCCAAACGACATCTGGTAAGCTACAATACTTTTTGTCCTCATTGATGTATTCCTGGCGTGACAACCCTAGCACTACACGTGCCGCGTGCGAATGAATACAAGTTATACGATAGTCAGAGAGGCATATAGTAGGCACGTTTCTTATACGTAAACAGCGTTTTTACGAGGAAGTGAAATTTCTGTACTTGTACTATTACTTATTCTGTGCTTTAGGGCCTTATATAGCACTATTGCTTCTTATTGAGTGACAATTAAATCCTGCATGCAACTTTAAGTAGCAAAATCAACTTTACCCAACCATAAGTAATAAAGTAGAAACAAAAAACGTTCCTAAGCAACTAGAAGTGACACGATGAACTCATATACAATTTTGAGTTGTGTTTAAAGCTATAAGTTTTATCAAACACCACTCATTTAGAACATAAAGCTATAAGATAAGCTGCAAAATTCACTAACGTGTTGCTTGGTAGGGCTCGAAGCGAAAAATTTACCTGAAAAGAGCAGGACTGTACTTCAAAATTCCTTTAGCATAATTCCAATGCATGTGTGAAAAACAATTATTAAACTGACTCAAGTAACTAACTAAGACGGCAATATCTGGTCGAGTCAATACAGCCAAATACATATAATACATTAAGCTACCTAATAAATTTTGATAAGGTAATTTATCCTCGCAAACATTTGACTTTTCAATATCTAATTATCTTCTATTGGAGTGTCGACTGTATTAGTCAGACATATCACATTTCTTTACAAACTGCTCGATATAATGCTTGTGGTCTATTGTAATTACATCACAGTTTTTGTCAATCTCATAGTATTATGGACGATTAGCTCAGTTGGTTAGAGTATGCTGCCCCGGTCTGGCTCAAGGCACCAGTTCAAGTCCAGTGTCGTCGAATTTTTTTTTCATTTGTTTCTGATCTTTGTTTATAATAAAAAAACTAGTGGAGTGATCCATTAATAAATTGCACATATTGTGATTATTATCATGATATTTGTAAAAACAAAAAGTACAGTCTCATAGTATTGCTTGACTTGACCTAGATTTTTTATTTTAATTTTTTTACTTAATGCTTCTATTAGACAATCCGTTTCAGTTCTACTATTTGAAAATATAAGAAAATCGTCAACATAAACGCCTACGATAGTTTTCTGACCATTGTTATTTTATAAATACACAAGGCTCTAGTTTACTCTTACTAAATCCCAAATTGCATAGTGTTTTGTCCACTCTTTGATACCAAGCCAGTGATAACTGTTTCAAGCCATAAACAGCCTTATTTAATTTTAAAACTTTATTTGATTCTGTCGCCACGCTTCTTGGATCTTATATAATTTTTAGAAATTTTGAGATCAGGCAACACATTGATAGCATTCTTCTATGCATTTCCAGGTGCGCGTTTTGGCACGGTGCAGACCACAACCGGGTTAGCGGCTGTGCTGTCGCAGTTCTCTGTAGAGCCGGTCCCGGGGGCGCCACGACGTCCACGCGTAACCCCGTCTTCTTTGTGCTGACACAGATCAAGGGTGGCATACCCCTTGTGTTCCGGGAGAGATGCCGCCGACGTTACCAATAGAGGTTCAAGATGAAGATCATAACACCTTACCCATACCTTATCCCTTTACGGCCGAGAAACTTGATGTATAAAAACACTTAAACTATATAATTTTGTCGCATTATGTTAGCTTATATTCAATGAAAAAAATATTTTAAAAAATCCAGCTAGCAGCTAGTCTTCATCGTTAAAATTAACTGCACGTTCGTGCTATATATATTTCCTATATAAATGCACGATCGGGCAAAATCATTGCGATGAGGATATAATTGTCAATAAAACACTTTTTATTATGAAATTAATTATTTAATTTATTATATTAATCAATATCTAATTATGAATATAAGTAAATTAACAGTAATCACAAAATTTTATCATCATAGAAGTTGTTAATTAATGTTAGTTGGTAATTGTAATATAATAAAATCCAATTCAGATTGTGCCAGAAGTAGGGAGATGATGAGGGCAGTCGCGTGCGGAACGGGGAAGTGAATCCCTCCGAAAGACTGATGCTGTCTACCTTGTTTCTCAAAATATTAATAACAAAATTATGTTAAACTGCATATATATATAGTCTGTGTAATGAAATATACCGTTAGTTGGTCAACTGAAGTTCTCAAGCTCTATTAGGTTATGGGCTCAGTCCCGTTTTTTCTTAAAAAGTAATAGATATTGTTAGTATTTTTGTGTGTAGTGGTTAAAAATGAGTTCCAATTTTCTGGCGAATGTATCGAGGCTAAAAGGTCGCGATAATTGTGATTATTGGGCCTTCGCAGTAGAAAATTTGCTCATCCTCGAAGGTGCCGACATAATATAAAGGAAGAATCTCCTAGTAGTAATGCTGGGACAGTAGACGCGCCAGATGCGAAAACACGGGCGAAAGTGATTTTAAATGCTTACGTACGTGTCAGTTTAAAAAGTTGCCTAAAATTGTCTACTTTATTTCCGATACAATCCTTCTGTGAATTTTTAGCTTTTGTTACATGTATGGGGTTGCCCCCCTAAGAAATAAAACTTTTGGTTTTTAATTACCAAACACCTATCCTCCAAATTTCATCAATATACATCTTGTCGTTTTTGATTAATATGCCTGTGACATAAGGACGGACATAACGAAACTATAAGGGTTTCATTTTACCATTTGGTTACAGAACCCTAAAAACAAACACTGAAAAATTATGGACGCTGTGTGCCATCTCCTGTGACGTAACACTCTAAGCAAGGATGCAATCGATCTTAGTGACAAGGAACCGTGATTTAAATACGCTCGTTTTAAGATTACCTATCTGCCGAGACACGACCATCCATCCATCCTGCCGTCCGCTGCCGCCATTAATCTTGCAAATTGACAGACTTGCAAAAAAAGGTATATTCTGTTACTAATTCTTAGGGTTCCGTAGTCAACTAGGAACCCTTTTAGTTTCGCCATGTCCGTTTGTCTGTCCGTCCGCGGCTTAGCTCCGTGATCATTAGTACTAGAAAGTTGAAATTTGGTATGAGTATGTGTATGTATCATGCCGACAAAACGGTAAAATAAAAACTTAAAAAACTTTTTTTCGGGTACCTCTCGTACACTTAAGGCGGGGGGGGTGAATTTTTTTCGTTCCAACACTACTCTGGTGGCTTTGAATAGGTTTTTACCCGAATCCGCGACGCAAAGGAGCGTTTTTTAACAGTCGGGACCCATTGTTGGGAAGATTTGCGTCGATCTAGATTTCTTATGGGTCCCGACTGTTTAAAATCACTATGTTCCACATTAGATTTTTTTTTATGTGAGTATCGATATTGAATCATGAAACATTTCCATTATAACTTAACAAATTTCTAGGGTACCGGACTTGTTTTTTTGCTTTTTAGTTTTTTACGCAGTCGGTTTTTTGTTTTTTAAACAATTTATTTTATTTAAAAATAATAGTGGTCTCCAAACATTATTTTTTGATAAAGTCAGCAGTTTTGTAAATATTAGTGCCAGAAAAATTCAGAGAAAATTTCTTCCACACAGCACCAAGCACACCTAAACCTAAGGTTATTATATACTGTGATGAGATAGGTAGTGGAATGGGCCCACTGTTAAACTCATACTTAAAGGGACATAGTGTAATTAGCAATTGTTTGCCTTATAGTAGCCTTGACAATATTTCAAATCAAATTCAAAAAGACAGTAATATTAATTCCAAGACAAGTGCTTATTCTTTTGGGAAACGGAGGTAAAGTGAACAAGAATGATTTAATTACATTTTATGAAACTTTGAACACAATTACAGTTAAGGAAATTATTATGTTCACTTTTCCCTATTGTAAACAATTGTCAAAATCTGAAAATGATACAAGATATATTTTAAATATATTTTTATATAATCTTTATACATATAGTAGTAAGTTTAGAATAGTAGACGCTAACAAATATGTTAGTAATTATTTTTTGACGAAAGGTAAGTTTGACCTTTCCAATTATTGCAAACGACAAATAGTTTTGCCACTAGCCTATTTAATTGACATTTCTACCAAGAATTTGGAACATAACTCTGCTTCTATTGAGCAGTCCGACATTAATATTGCTATGTGTAGTAATTTAAACTAAGTGATAAGACAATGGAGAAACCTTTTTCTGGAAATGGAAAGTTTATCCACCTGGTTCATCAAAATATTCAGTGTATTAGAGGGAAAAATTTGCAGATTGAATTATTTTTAAATGCCTATAATATTGATATCTTATGTATAACTGAACACTGGCTAACTTGCAATGAGATAATGCCCCAATTCAATAATCACCAGGTGGGTAGTTCGTTCACCAGACTTAGTTCCATACATCGTCGTTAATTATATTAAATAAACAATTGAAATTTAAGGAACGTAAGGACGTTGTATCCTTGTCTGTTGAACGGACCATAGAATTAAGTGCAGTAGAATTAGAGCAATTTATTGTAGTTTGTGTGTATAGGCCGCCATTAAGTAATTTTGATGCTTTTCAAATTATTATGGAATATGTGCTTTTTAAGATATCGCGTAGTCGTAAGAAATTACTTACTTGCGGCGATTTCAATGTAAATCTTTTGGAAAATTCAACACTAAGTATTAGATTGTTGAATCTTTTCAAATCTTTTCATTTAAGCCACGTATTTATGGAACCTACTAGGGTGACCGATACCAGCGCCACCTGTATTGATAACATTTTCACTGATATTTCTCCTTCTAAACAAAGTATAATCAGTAAATTAGAATCAGATCATTTAGGCCATTTAATGATATTTGTGATATTAAGGGAAAATATAGTGAAAAAACAAACTACTTTTGTACCGGTAACCACAGACCGTGTGAAAAGATTGAAACAACATTTGGTTCAGGCGCTACCCTTTCTGCCTTCTGATATGAGTCCAAATAACATGTATAATTCATTCTTTACAACTTTTATGCAACATTATAATAAAATATTTACTTCCAAATCGGTTGTGGCTGGCGGTGCACCAGTATTTAGCGAATGGGCTACTGCGGACTTACACAGACGTAGACAAGCACTGTATGCCTTGTATGAGGAACGGCGGTTTAATATGAGTGATGAATTTAAAGAACATGTAAAGCAATATTCGAAACAATTCAAAATTGATTGTTATTTTGCCAAACGTAATTATTTATCCCAGAAAATCAAAAATAGTTCTAATATTATCAAAACCACCTGGAAAGTGATTAATGTGCAGACTGGTAGATCGAGGCACGCAATTAGTGATCTAGAATTAACAATTGGTGACAAAATTATAAATTCTAGTTTAGAGGTAGCAACAGAATTTGAAAATTTCTTCACCGATATACCAGTATCCACCACAAGGTGTTTAAATTCATCACCTTCGTCTGCCGTTATGTTGTTAAAAGAAAACGTCCCAGAATGTAGTAAGGACTTATATTTTGAACATGTTGGTCCTTCAGATGTAGTAAAGGCATTTAAATCAATTAATATCAAAAAAACCAATGACCTATGGGGGGTCTCAGTCCATGCTGTCAAATCCCTAATAGAAGTCATAGCGCCTGACTTGGCAGGTATATTCAATAACAGTGTTGACTGCGGTGAGATTCCAGATCTGATGAAACAGCAAAATAATTCCTTTATTTAAATCAGGTAGTACTTCTCACCCCACTAACTTTAGACCAATATCTGTACTACCTACATTTAGTAAAATTTTTGAAAAGCTAATTTTATGTCAATTGTTAAAACATTTCAATTTGAACAATTTGATGCATAGTAAGCAATTCGGTTTTACGCGGGGTCGCTCGACATCCAACGCCGGAGTTGAGCTCGTAAAACACATTTCCGATGCCTGGGAGGAATTGCAAGATGCTTTAGGTATCTTCTGTGATTTATCTAAGGCCTTCGATTGCGTTAATCTTTGAATGGAAAGTGATCACCGGGGTCATTAGTCTCTATGGGTGTGCCGCAGGGATCAATATTGGGACCTTTCCTCTTCCTTATCTACATAAACGACTTGCCACACCTCGTAAAGACCCACTATGATATAGTTCTGTTTGCAGATGATACTTTTCGAATTTTCAAAGTCGTACGAAATCAACGATCCTACAATAGCGTAAACAATGCATTTTGTGAAGTAGTAAATTGGTTTAATGTAAATAATTTATTGTTGAATGAGAAAAAGACTAAATGTGTCAAGTTTGTCACGAGTAACGTAAAACACGAGCAAGCAAGCGTTATGATTAAAGGTGAGGAACTGGAACTAGTTAATAGTACAGTGTTTCTCGGTATAACATTAGATTCTAAGCTCCAATGGGGTCCCCATATTGCTAATCTCTCGAATAGACTGAGTTCTGCAGCTTTTGCAGTAAGTAAGATTCGTCAATTAACAGACGTGATAACGGCTCGATTAGTGTATTTCAGTTATTTCCACAGTATTATGTCGTACGGCATCCTACTATGGGGCAGTGCTTCCGACATTAATACTATATTTGTTCTGCAGAAACGGGCTGTTCGTGCGATATGTAAAATGAACTATAGAGACTCGCTTAGAGATAAGTTTAAGGACATTAATATAATGACAGTGCATTGTCAATACATTTATGAGAATATTATGTATGTACATAAAAATATTACCCACTTTAAGAGGAACTGTGATATACATAATATTAATACTAGAAATAAGCATAAGCTCGCAGTGTCTGCTACTAGGCTCCATAAAATAAGGCGATCATTCTTAGGTAACTGTGTGAGGTTTTATAATAAACTTCCTAGCAGCATAAATGAGCTGTCTATTGGTAAATTCAAAAATATTGTTAAACGAAAATTAATTTGAAATAAAACAATTTAACGGATTATATCGCGTATATTATCTCATGAAACGTCGGGAACTAAAATGAGATAATATACGCGATATAATCCGTTAAATTGTTTTATTTCAATGAGTAATAATCGCGGAAACAGAAGAAAAGAACATTAATTTTTAAAGCTTATTATAGCACACAAGACTACATGAATGATAAAGCCGCGTGGGATTAATGTAAATTATAGCGTAATGTAGGTATATGTATAATTATTTTAACCAATACCTATTGAGGTATTATTATTATTTTAATCTTAATTATTTTATATATTCGGACATTTAGAATTTTATTCTAGACACATTCTAGATTATTTTTTCTTTTTTATTGACAATCCATTTGGGATTTATCTTAATAATTATTTTATTTTTTTAAAATGATAATTTTTATCAATAATTATTATACTTAAGTTTAATGATTTGATTAGGTTTTTCTGGGTTTACCCTAATCCTTGCAACAAATGTACATATTGTATCTTTCCCAGTAAAAACTTCTCTAATGTGTACTTGACAATTCGAAAGTGCTTGTAACTAGGCCTACTTTAATAAAGCATTATTTGATTGATTGATTGATATTCGCTCCGGAAATCCAAAAAATCCCCCTCTTACTTTTCAACGACGAGTCAAAAATTTATGGAATAATTCATGAAAACGAGGCCTTATAAGTATTTTCAATGGAAATTATATTGAATAAAATCGGTCGGGCCGTGAAAAAAATATGACATCCTTGAAACTAGCTTTGCGAAAAATTGATTGGGATAAAATACTCCCGGACAGAAATAACATAAATATTAATTTTAATTCACTTAACAATGTACTACAAAAACTACTAAATAAGCACATACCACAGACACGATTAAAATTAATCCCACTGAGTCACCAAAAATCTTGGCTTACTAAAGGTTTAAGGAAATCATGTAAACGTAAACGGCAACTAAAAATCATGATGAACGTAACAAACAATGAAAATATTCGTAAATATTACAAAATCTACGAGAAGACCCTTAAGCGATGTGTCAAAATATCGAAAAAATATAATTATACAAATAAAATGAAAAAGTCTAATAATAAAATTAAATCGATGTGGTCCATTGTAAACAGTTTAAAAAAAAAGCACAAAAATCGCGAGTACAAAAACATTACACTTAAAACTGCTGACACGGTCGTTACGTCACCTCAAAAAGTACCTAACTCGTTCAATGAATACTTCGCATCGGTAGGCGAGCCGAGCGCGGGGGCCCCAGCGTCTCCGGCGCGCGCGCATCACGTGCATACCGCCACAACAAACTCTATATTCTTACGACCAGTTACCGAAGGCGAAATAATGAAAATAATTAAACAGTTCAAAAACAAAAAAAGTTTCGGGTGTGACGAAATACCATCCGCTGTGAAAATTAATTAACCAATCCTTTAATGAAGGAACATTTCCGAATTTACTGAAAATATCAAAAATTAAACCTATTCTTAAGCCAGGAGGCATTACGACCGATTCTAGCCAATATCGCCCTATAGCACTTTTACCGGCAGTGTCTAAAATGTTTGAAAAATGCATGTCAAACCGCGTTTATAACTTAAAAAAAAAAAAAACATTTTCAATAAAAACCAATACGGATTCAGAAAACGCCATTCAACCTCGCTAGCTGTTTATCAGTATATTTCAAACATCTTAGGCCATATAAATAATAAAGCATACAGCGTAGGCCTGCTGCTAGATATGACTAAGGCGTATGAAAAAGTCTCCCATGAAATTTTGCTTAGTAAGCTGTATGGCATGGGAGTACGCGGGTTGGCCCATAAATGGTTTCAATCTTATCTCCACAACCGTAAACAATACGTGGAAATTGATTACTTTGATAAAGAATGTAACCAAGTAAACGTTATTACTTCTGAAATGCGCTATATAACGTGTTCCATCCCCCAAGGTAGTGTTTGCGGATGCCTCCTATTTCTAGCATATATAAATGATCTACCCGCAGCCCTAAACCCAAACACTACCTGCGTTATGTTCGCTGACGATGTCTCATTGTTATTAAATTGCAAAAATAGCACTGAATGTAACTTGCAGCTCAGTCACACTTTTGAAGTAACACAGAAATGGCTCAGCGACCACAATTTAGAAATAAATTTAAAGAAAACAAAAATTATACAGTTTAAACCACTACAAAAAAGCCTTTGGATTTAAATTTAAAAACAGACACGTACTCGTATACTACAAGTACCAATATAGAAGAGGTTAGAGAATTTAAATTATTAGGCATAACTATAGACTCCGGTATAAATTGGAAAGCCCAAACTATCTAAATTTGTTGATGCTTTAAACGTATTGAAAACAAGTACTAACTTTGAATGTGCATTATCTGCATACTACGTGTATGCACACTCGTGGTGCCTATATGGTGTGGTGCTTTGGGGAGGTAGTACTGAAGCACAACAACTGTTTGTAATGCAGAAGAAGTGCATCCGTATCTTGGCTAACGTGCGTATCCCCAATAGTTGCCGTCCATACTTCATTCTACATAAATTATTGACTCTGCCGTGTATTTATATATTGCAAGCAGCTCTTTTTGTTCGTGAAAACCCTTATTTATTTGAAAAGAAGAAAGAGGTGTAACAACCCGAAAGCAGTATAGAAATAAGTTATTACTACCTAAAGCTAACTTGGCTATGTATACAAATAGTCCACATTATAAATGTATTATAATTACTAATAAAATTCCAGATTCAATTAAACAAGAAAGAAATGAAATAACTTTTAAAAATAGACTTAAGAAATTATAATTAAGAAGTGTCATTACTCTGTCGACGATTTTCTAAATGATAGCACATTATAAATAACTTATTGAAATTGTTAATAAGTAACCTATTTATAATGTAAAATGAACACGAAACATATTTCTTATAATTGTTTACGTAATGCTGAAAACAATGTATTTTAATACTATGCATATTAGTAATAAGTGTTTGTGTGCTCTTACAGGGCGTCATGGTCTGACCAATCAATGTATATAACACCTTAATCACAATGTACATGACTTTACAACTGAATAAAGAATTAAGAATTATCTTATTGTTAGAAGTTGCTTGTAATTTCTAATTGAGTCGGTTAACTTCAAACTCGGGTAAATCCATTTTTTAAGATTTTTGTATATAATAAAAGGTTAAGAAATTGGTTTTGTTTCTATTTCATGGGTTAAGTATAATTTCGTGTAGTTTTTGAGAAAAATAAAGTTATGATCACAATATTTTTTCAAAATCAGGTAAATCCATATGACAGTTTATTTCAAATGAAGGCAAGTCCATCAAAGCCAATCAGCGAAAGAAGTTTGTTCAGTATGGCTGTCAGTTGACATCAACTCTGCGTTAATAAATCTAGATAAATCCAGGTCTGTTAAATCAAAATTATACAAATCCACACTGAGTTTTTTCAAAGATAGATAATTTGCAAACGATTATATTAAATGAAGGTAAATCCAATCACAATGTATTTTTTTTAAAATAATACACTAGTTTAGATTGTTTTTAAGCTGAATTTGTCGAACAGGATCGATTTTTTAATGTTTTAGCCATAATACAAATAATTTACCTTTCAAATCACCGAATTATCACTTTTTTTCAATAATCTCCCAAGTGGTTAGAGTGGATTTATTTGTGTTTGAAGTTAACCGACTCAATTGAGGTGTGCAAATGATAAAACATAGGGCAGACAGTATAATCGCCGTGCACCAATAAATTCAAATAAAAGCTTTATACTGATTTTTGCACTAAATATAAAATATAAATAACCAGCCAAGTGCGAGTCGGACTCGCGCCCTGAGGGTTCCGTACAAAATATATGCTACAAACGACCGTATCTATGAAAATCCAGTGTTAGCAGATCCCCGCTCTTAAACAAAATGTACCCGGTGTTCGATCATTTCATATTGGTTACTGATATAGATAGACAGACATAAAATTATACTGTTTTTAGTATTTGTTGTTATAGCGTCAACGGAAATGCATCCATGAAAATTTCAACTGTCTAGCTATCACGGTTTGATACAGCCTGGTGACAGACAGACAGACAGTAAAACGTTCTGCAGCATAAAATGTTCTGAAAAGTTTTTTTTTGTATCTAAAACAGGGATCGAATACCGGTATTATTTCCATGCGAAATAACCGGTTGATTTTTGTATTTTAATGGAGCCTAACTCAAAGTAAATAATAATAACCTAAATACTTTTTAACAAAAAAATTCAAATATCGAGAGTTCGGTAAGATATTTCATTTTCAAGTAATACCGGTAACGATCCCTGATCTAAATTTTTTTTATTTTTATTTATTTAAATTAAATTAAATTTCGTTCAAAAATATTTTGTTTCCATCCACATATCGTTATCTACGAGTATAACGATTGGATGTCAGCGTAGGGGATGACTATTTGTTACCATAATTTCTGTCATTTCTATGTTAGCATGTAGTTAGCGACTATACAAATATATTACTTAATTGACTGATATAATGCGCGTCCTTGCTCTGTAGAGTGCGTGCCAGTCGCAACAGCATCTCGTCCTTAAGGGCTTACAGCTCTGAATGACCTACGATCATTTACCGTGTTGTACATGTCTCATCATGTTGACCGCGACCATCTTTACTGTTTCAGTTTATCTTCAAGAGTCACCGAAACTCAGATAAATGCCATAAAACTTTGTTATTTTTACGACGAAATACCAGTTTTTGCCACTTTTCTCAAAAAAATACACGCTTTAAAAAAAATTGCTTGCGTAGCAAGTTAGGTCTTTTCATAATGCACAATTAGGCATAAGTTTTGAGACTATTAAAGGTTTTTATAGACCTCGCTGTAAAAATCCATAATTTTATTAATTACATAGAAATATATTATAATTTTCGAATGCAAGAAAGTGTTAAATAGAAACTGAACTATCATATGAACCATGTTTCAAAAGTTAGTTTGGCCATTCCAGGGACTAGATACAAAACGAAAACCATGAAATATCGTAAACTTACGCTTGGAGCCCCTTAATCGCGGGCAGATTTGATTGCCCATACATGAGACACGAAGTGCAGGTTCTTGTACAAAGTAATGCATTGTACTAATCTAGTTTCACTTACTTCATAATTTCATTGGAGACCTGTGTTGTCTTGTGAATAAAAGAATTAAGTATTATCGCACCCGCTCACGGACCGTCCCGGACCTTTGGGAGGCGTGCACAGAGCCGAAGCCAACGCGCAGAGGCCATTCCGACAATTTAATGAAATGTTAGAGCCGGTCCAGATGAGGCGTTTTACGCGCGTTTAGAAAAGGAATACACTATATGCTAAGGTGAGAAAACGAACGTTCTTCTCATTCTAGTGTATAACGTTATTCTTTTCTAAACGCGCGCAAAACGCCTCATCTGGACCGGGTCTAATAGGTACACCGCGCGGGTGGCTCCTGCCCTTGTCATGGGAGGCGCACAGAGACAGCTCTCACTAGATGCCAGAACTATTGGAGTGATGGGCAAGCGGAAAGTTTCCAATATGGGAAACTTTCGGTAATGAAATTTACTGAGAATATTTGATATGAAAAATAGGAAATTTATGTTTTCTGACAGTCAAATTAAAATGCTTTGTGGTAGAGCAAATGCGAATAGACTTCATCAACTATATCTACTACAATACAAAAATAAAATACAAAAATATCGTTAATTGAAGGAAAAATAAAAGTTAGGGATAAATTTCGGTAAATTTCCATAAATTCTCGTAAGCTACCGAGAAATTTACAATGAAATATTAACCGAAGCTGGAAATTTATTACAGAATATTAAGGGAATTTAAAAAGTGCTAGCTCCGGTTTCAGGAAAGTAATACAATTGGCAGTTGAGAATATAATTAGCATTTTTTGGGTCATGCACGGGTCAGGCGCTCAGGTCTCAGGTACACAGATAGTCGAAAAACCCCATGCAAAATGCCTTCGCTAGGGATAGATAGATAAGGATAAGACAAAACAAAAGGGATACCCCTTTATAAACTTAATTTTACTTCAGTCCTGCTTTAACGCTCGTGGCAAAAACATCTAGCAAAGTATCAGTTAATTCGTAATTGTGATATTGTGATGTATGTTAGCCCGCTAACATACATCACAATATAACCACATGGTTCAGATTCACCAAGAAACCAAAACAATTATTCATCAATGTTTACGAAAAAAACCGGGCAAGTGCGAGTTGGACTCGCGCACCGAGGGTACCGTACAAATTTTCACTTACCTTAACTTTATTACCCGGTACCGGTTGAGTTAAGTTTGCACCTGATATCTATAGCATTGCATACAAATCAGGTGCAAACTTAACGCAACCGGGTTGTTCAAATAGCTTTGTTGCAAAAAAAAAAAAAGGTAGTTAGAGACATGGCTATAAGTTTCGTGTAATATTTATGTTTATTTATACAAATTGTGAAAATTTTAAAATTTTCGTTTGGTAAACTTCGGAGTTAAAGGGGGGGATGGTGTTTTTTTTCACATTTTCCTTAATAAAACAAAAGCTAATCACAATAAAAAAATTAAAATGTGCATGTTACGCCCTTTCATATGATACCCTACTTGACCCAGTAGCTAGACTTTTAATTTTTACCCCCCTCATATTCGTCTTTTTTTAGGAAACAAAAATATATTTTTAAATATTTCCTGTGCAATACATGTGGGCTGACCACATTTCAAATAGATAGCGTAAGTACTTTTTGAGATATGGCACTCTAATAGTCAGAGAGACAGAAAGAGTCGCACCATCAGGGTTCCTTTTGTACCTTTTTGGTACGGAACTCTAAAAAGAAGTAGCAGGAAAATATGTTTATGAATGTCAATTTTGTGATTTACAATAACGTGCAGTGAATGCTAGAAGAATGAAACAACACATTTTAAGATGTAAAAAGGCCCAAGACACAACATAAAGGCTTTATTTAAAGCGGCAAATCTAATTCTAGCAGAGTCAGAGCCAATTGCCATAATGAAAGTGAACACGCAAAAAAAGAAGAAATAGACAGCGCTATTGCATTTTATATTATTTAAATCAGGATCACGACCACTTTCTATCCTTATAGGTGAAAAGAAGTGCTCCGATAATTTTCATCTTGTTTTCATTCTGTCCAATACTTTTTACTTACCTCGCAATTATTTAATGCATATGTAACCTTAACAACAAAATTAGAAATGAAACAAAGAATATTTTTTCTTTATTAGGATCGGAAGTACCCGTGACCCGTGATTATATGAAAAAATAACAGAATAACAGCAAAAGCCATACGGTATAAACAAATGTACAAACTTTCTGAGAAGTGCTCACTTAATATGCAGTCCACCAAATTAAAATGAACTATTATTGCAAGTTATTGTGTTTTGCCAGAATAAAACTTAACACTTAATACATATAACATAAATTTCCTTAGGAAATTTCCATGCAATTTAAGAGAACTTACGGAAATTTACGGAAATATACGTTTAAATAATGTTTTAAGCAATGGATGCTGGCGTAAGGATAAAGTACTTGGAAATATTTAAATATTTCATTATTACAAAAAATACGATTTCCATATCGAAAAAAAAAGTTATTGAGTAAATTGCCAGTTTTGGTAATATTACCGTAATCTTTCCGAGAATATTCTCTTAATCGGAAATATGCTCTGCAATTTCCCATCACTAAGGAGAGTGATGAGATCTAAATATGGGATTTAAATGATGGACTAAATACAGGTCTATTGCTTGAGATAATCGGGCGGCTATCAGGAAAAAGTGTCGTATGGCTAAAGGCACTGGTAGACGGTGACTTGCCCACCGCTAGATGGGCCCCCGTAAATAACAACACATATAGTGGCCTGAGGGCAACATCGGTGCGGAGGGCTAAGGGCGGAGAGGTGTCACTGGACTTTCTACCGAAGCCAACTCGCCAGTTATGTTCCACATCCACCCTCCGACCAGCCTGGAAAGGCAGAGGTGGGGGTCCTGACCCAAAACCTTCCGTCAGGGTCCCCCAGAAGCACTCAGGTACGTGACGTCGCTACTCCCCAACAGCTCGCCACAAGCTGCCCTGCGTTAATGCCCTAATTATTATTTTTACATATTAAGAAACTTTGTCTAACGTTGATCCCCCCCCCCCCCCCAATCTATCTCTAAAACAACCTGTTCCATTCAATTCGGAATACTTTTTCTCAATTTCGACTGGATTGAATCATTGACAATAAATTTTCCGCTTTTTAACCGACTTCCAAAAAAAGGAGGAGGTTCTCAATTCGACGGAATGTTTTTAAAGCATTACCATTTCCTTCGTACGGTCGGTTTAAAAATTGGTTTACCAATGATCGACTCTATTCCATGTGTTTTAAGGTTCCAAGTGTTACACTTGGCCGTTATTTTTTGACGTCAAGACAAGGCTTCTGCAGTAGAGTGTGTATACACAACTGCAGTTACTTTGAGGTTTTTTAGGGTTCCGCAGTCAAAATTGCAAAATTGGGACCCTTAAAGTTTCATCGTTGCCGTCCGTCTGTCTGTCCATATGTCACAGATATTTTACTCAAACCTAAAAGATGTATGTATGTTGATGAAATTTTGTGATAGGTATCTGGTATAAGCCGCTACTTAGTTTGGTACTAAAATAACAAAAATATCGATAAGTTTTTGTAGGAAGGCACTCCATACACGTAACAGATTTTTTTTTTCAACATACATCAACGTGTGGCACATAATTCGACAGTTCATTTAAAAACAGTTTCAAGTTTCGAAGCCATTTTTTTGATTAAGTGAATATTTATCGAAAATAATCGTTCCAAAGGTGGCATTTAAATTGTGTCCCCTTCCCCATTTATTTATAAATAGTATGTCCAAGAAATGTGAACAAATAACAAAAGTAACGCTTAATAAAATAATTACAATGAAAATTATTTTCAACACGATCGGATATACCGTTTTTAAGTTATTGCTGAAAAATTGCGCTTCACAACAAAATGGCGTAAGTGCTTTAAAGATACGTCTTTTGCTGGTGCATTTTTTCACATCATATTTTTTCATTTGTTATGCATTTCTTTATATTAACGGTGACGGAACCCGACACTGAGCATCGCCCGACACGCTCTTGCCATTGGCATTTATAAATACACAAATATTAAATAGTTCAGTTTCTTGTGGACGAGGCTTGGCTATGGTAATACCCATCATCGCGTGCCTGCTTCTAGCAGCTCTCTACTTCTACTATACTCGCACCTTCAATTACTGGGCGACACGGGGTGTCAAACATGACTACCCCATCCCTTTCTTCGGTACGAACATCAGAACCTATTTACAACGTGTCAGCGTATTGGAACTGGCTATAGAAATTTACAACAAGTACCCAAATGAGAGACTGGTAGGTTCCTTCAAAGGTACCCAGCCAGAACTGATCGTGAGGGACCCGGAACTGGCAAAAAATATTATGACACGTGACTTCAGCTCTTTTCATCGCCGTGGCGTCGTCGACCCATCCTCAACGGCTGTTCTAATGAAACAACCGGTATTCGCTGATGACGACATGTGGCGGCTTCTACGACTTCGCTGGACGCCAGCCTTCTCAAGCCGCAGGATCAAGGCGATGTTCTTGGTCATCATAGAGCGCGCCAAGAGCCTACAGGCCAGGCTGCGCGCCATAGCTGCCAGTGGCCAAACCGTCGACGCTAAAGACCTCATGTCACGTTTCACGGTTGACGTAGTTGGCCCTGTTGGCTTCAGCGTAGCTTGCGATTCTGTCAACAATGATGACGATGCAATGCGACAGATGGGTATCAAAATATTGTCCATTAACGCTTCACGCGTCATAATTCAAACCTTACAAAGCCTCATGCCCGAAACTTTCAAACATTTGAACCTTTTAGGGGATGTAGAAAAAGATGTTATAGAAATGGTCCAGTCAATCGCGAGGCAAAGGGACTATGAACCTAGCGGAAGACATGACTTCATAGATTTACTTTTGGAAGTAAAAAAGAGAGGAGCCATGACAGGTGAGTCGATAGTACACATGAACGATGACGGGACTCCTAAGAAAGTGTCGATAGAAATGGACGACGCAATCATGGCAGCCCAGTGCTTTGCGTTTTTTTTAGCTGGATTCGAGACCACCTCCTCAGTCAGTAGTTACACGTTACACGAACTAGCACATAATCCGCGTGTACAAGAAAAAGTGCAAGAAGAAATCGACAGGGTACTAGCCAAGCACGATAATAAAATTAGCTATGAGGCGATATCGGAGATGACATATTTAAGATGGTGTCTATATGAATCTATTCGGGTATTCCCGTTTCCTGGCATAACGTGGCGGCAGAACGTGCGTCCGTTTACATTTCCTGGTACAAACATAACCATAGAGCCGGGAGTAATGATTTTAATTCCCATAGAAGCATATCATAACGATCCAAAGATATTCCCAGAGCCGCAGGAGTACCGACCGGAGCGCTTCGATCCTGCGGTGATGACGCCTGAACAGAAAGTTGCCTTTTTACCGTTCGGTAGCGGACCTCGCGCATGTGTTGGTAAGTAAACTTCTCTAAGGGTTCAGTCTGCAGAGCAATGTCAGACCTATTTTGAAGTGAAGAAGTTTCCAGAAAAGCTATTTCATAGTACTTTTTGCAATCACAAGACTTAAAGGAATTACTTTTTCCTGTCCTGCGTATTGAGTACATCTTATTGCACACTTTTACATAATTTCCTTCGTTCTTACCGCCGCTCTGTTACCTGCAGATGAAAGCGGTGAAACGATTAACTGAGTCCTTACCTACGATTACGGCCTACCGTTTAGTTGAGGCGGCTTCTCCTTTATGAGGGAGTAGCAGAGGCACAAAGAGATTGAAAGCGAAACGCGTTCTGTCGGACGCTCACCTTCTAACTTCTACTTCTAACGCTGGGTGGGAGAGGAACCACTCACGTGTTGTTTACTTTATTGACAGGTGAGCGCTTCGGCGTGATGTTGACCATGTCGGCTCTGGCAACCACGCTGTCTCAGTGCTCAGTGCGACCGGCGCCAGGTGCTCCGCGACGGCCGATTCTCAGCCCAGTCTCCACTGCAATCAGCCTGTTCAAGAACGGCATACACCTCAGTTTCCACGAGCGAAAGAGTAAGGAGGATGATGTAACACCCACTCGCCGTGTTGGCTCTTCATGAATTAGTAATTAACATTGTAATGTTATCTAATTTATTATTTAATTAATACTGAACATTGATTTAAACTAAAACGACTTTCACTTATTATTACAAGTATCACAACATTCACAGCCTAAACAAACGGGGATTAATTAAAATTCGGTGTTTCTTAATTGCAGTTGATTCACGTACGATTTAATTACGCTCCTTAGAGAGGATCTTGGTATTATAAAGCTTAATCCAGTGGTTTGTTCCTGATGTGTTAATGTTCGGCAATAGCGGACTTATCCAGCTAGCGGTTCTTAACAAAAAAGTTGAAGTATTACCATCGAGGTAATTATATAAATTATATTTAAATTAAAACTGATTAAATCTAATATAGTAAAATCATTCTGACCTTTTTTTTTCTTCTTTGACTTTATTTAAGGAGCTTTAATCAAAGGAAATGAACATGCCAGCTCCAGCAGGCCTAAACATAACTCCTAACAGCTTCTTACAAATTACTACTTATTATAAAAAAAAAAACCAAAAGAAAAAATTACTACAAAGGAAAAACTACTAAATTTGTATATCATTCTGACCTGATCTAATTTTATCTAATGTAAGAATTCCGATTAGAACTGATCGAATCTAATATAATCTATATTATCTGACCTGATCTGTAGTAATGTAATTTATTTTATCTTATAACCGTACCGCCAACTGTCTACCGTATTTTATGTTAAGGCTCTATTGTACTGTTTCTGTTGTTGGTGTGCAATAAAGAATTGTTGTACTGTATTGTATTGTAAAATCTGTATTTTTTCTTATGTAAAGTACTGTCTAAGCCGTCAAGCCGAACATAAAATAAGGCGGGTACTAAGTACCTTTTCTCGAATCGTTTCGTCTCATTTTCAAACCCTCATAGGATGGTCCATAAACACATCAGTGAGCACAAATTGACAGGATAAGATGAAATTAGGGAATATGTTCCCTGAAATACACTTAGTTTCACGTGTCATAGTCACTACACAGGCCGTGTTAACATGTCCCCCGAGCAACTGGAAGATTGCAGAACGAAACTTGTGTCTAAAATTGAGAACACCCTAGCGGAAGTCTCAAATTGGGGCAAACGCAACCTCGTCCATGTTGTAGTAGTATAGACTCCTTGAATAAATGACAGTCAGTCAATGGTCTCATGTCAAGAGTATGTGTTACTGATTTTAATAATTATAAACATAACAGTCCAATTTAACCCCAGCAAGACACAAGTCTGCGCGTTCTCCGCAAAGAAAAAACCCTTCGTTTTAGCGCCAATGTTTCAGAGCATTCCTCTTACCATCTCCAAAAGTATCGGGATACTCGGTGTCGACATTACGAATGAAGTCCAATTTCGAGGCCACCTGGAGAACAAAGCCAAACTGGCTTCTAAAAAGCTTGGGGTGCTCACCAGAGCGAGACAGTACTTCACACCGAGTCACCGGTTGTTACTCTACAAAGCTCAGGTTCGACCCCATAGTACCATAGGGAGTACTGCTCTCATCTCTGGGCCGGAGCGCCTCAATATCAACTTCTCCCCTTGGACTCCATCCAACGTAGGGCAGTTCGTATTGTCGATGATCCCGAACTGACCGACGGCCTAGAACCGCTTAGCTTCCGGAGAGATGTTGGCTCTCTGTGTTTGTTCTACCGTTTGTACAATGGGGAATGTTCTGAAGAACTTTTTGAGTTGGTGCCACCGTCAAGTTTCTATCATCGCACCTCCCGCCTCAGAAACAAAGTACATTCCCACTATCTGGATGCTTGGCATCCAAAAAATAAATGGGCATCACGCTCATTTTAACCACGCACTTGCAAGTTGTGGAATGGGGAAGGTCATTCCCACAAGACATGTATGGCTTAAAATGTTTTAAATGGCCTACACTATGATCTACTTTCGGCTTTGCATCCTGTTACCAAACACCCTGTATGTATGTTTGTAGGCGTCAAATGTTGCAAGTGTTTAACCTTGTGTGATGTTGGGAGAGAGCGGGATAAGTGAAACACTCAAAGACTTGATTAACTCTCTTTATTAATTTAGAATTTGTTGAATATATATAGGCCTTACATATTAGTCATAATTGTAGGTGGTCCTCACGTGGATAGGTTCGGATGACAGTCTCATATTATATTCCTTTTATGGTATGGTGTCCTATTATTAACCCGATATTTAATATGATACTTTAATTCCAATGCTATGTTATATACCTACTACATCTCCATCCCACGTAGAAAAATAAATATGTGTTAAAACATGTTTATTTTTGTTTTTCTTTTATATACTTTTAAGTAATTTTTATATACTTGTTATTTAATATGGTTTTGTCCTATTTTTATGAATAAGTTTAATTATATTTGGACTTAAATCTCTTAACACTACAATTGACCTGAAATACACTGGTCAACTTTTCCCTATGTTAATTTTTAACTAATATTTTATCATTAGGCTTATATACTACTTGTTTATTTCTTTTTCATATATATATTTTCTTTTATCATATGTTAATGTAGTAGTTAATGTAGTATTATGTTTATAAGAGAAAAAAAAATAACAAAACATTACTTTTTAAAAGAATACCTTTAACGTTTAAAAATAACAATTTTAAATTACTAATGAACAGTTCTTTTGAAGCTATGTATGTATGAAAGAATTTGAACACAAAGTAAACACTGAAAGAAAAGGAAATACCACATTTTTTTTCCATTTTTTTTTTTGACTTGAGTAATGTTATTATGACGCTATTTCACATAAAATTCAGAAAACCTTAACAAAGGTAATTGGGAATATGCTTAATTATTCCTTTTTGTTTTAATAAATGCTAATGAATATAAGAGACAGAAGAGAAAAATAATGTCTTCAAATAACTCTAAAAATAACCAAGGTGTAAGCATTTTAATATACTAATTGAACAGAGAGCTTCGATACGGACGACGTCCATATAAACTCTATATTGAATTCGGTTTTTTGCTAGAAAGAGATAGAAACAAACCTTTGAATGATTATATCTTTCTTATTTCTTAGCCGATTTTAATTTTAATTTTACTTTTTGTTATTAATTTTACTATATATTTACACCTTGTTCATACATGTGATAATGAATAATTATGCATATTGTCCATTGTATACGTTACATGTTACATGGTGCGGTCTGCGAGCTAAATATTTTAATTAATTATCACTATACCTAGACAATACTTTATACAAAACTATAAAACTGTCATGTTACATGCACTAAGGCCGGAAACAGCGCTCGACCGATGGTACGCGCGTACAGTCGGTCGGCGGTGTTTTGTATGGCCGCATACGCGCTGACGGTCAGCATCAGTTTGAACGCGCTCAAGCTTTCTTCAGCGATAGCTACACCCGACCGACCGTACGCGCGTACCATCGGTCGAGCACTGTTTTCAGCTTAAAAGTTAAATCTACGTACGCACGCTACAATGACGAAAATGAGTTACATACTTAAACTAAATTTCTTATACTATTTTTATTATTGTTATTATAATTTTTTGCCTTTTTTTTTCTTCTGCACTCTGTTTTGTGCTGTACGAATGTAGTCTATTTATCGTTAAGCTGGTTAATCTATATATTAACCTATAAGCTGGTTATTACACTTATGATTGAAACACGATATCTCATGTATAACAATGTGTGACAGGCTCACCAATTGTTGTTTACTTATGAGTATATATTTATATCTACTTAAATATTTTTGAAGATGTTCGTTCTTAGTTTTTATTTACTTGGTTCACTTTTTATTAATTAAACATTGCTATGTTATGGGGTTAGTTTGCCTTTGTATATGCAAATTCGCCTGAAATCGGTATTCCATGTTGCATACGCATAACATAGAGTCTATATAATATTTTCTTCTGTTTCCGCGATTATTACTCATTGAAATAATCCGTTAAATTGTTTTATTTCATAGAGTCTATATACCTGCATAAATGTTGTGATTGTCGTCGTTTTTTTTTTTTTTTTTTTTTCTTTTTTTTTACTTTCGGCATTATTTTGTTTCTTAACCTTTTGTTATGTGTAATGCTTTCCCATTACCATGCTTTGGTGCGTTATTTATTGTTAACCTCTATTTTATTTACTCTTCTTATACCTTCTTGGTTTTTCTCTTCTTTTTTTTTTAGTATTGTACATTTATCACTATATATGACGTCATTTTTTATAAAATACCATTTCCTTTGACAAAGGCGCGTCGCGTCATTTGCCCTAGGGAATTTTGGTCTTTGAGGTTTCCATAACTGAACTCATTCATTGTGCATTATCTTTATTTACTTGGAGACGTCTGCAAAGGTACACTGCACAATATTTCCATGGTCGGCCGACCTTATCATTCATATATTTGTATTATTTTATTCATTTATTCATCTATTAAGGATACAAGGAATTATTATAAGTGCGCGCACAGATTATTATCATTTATTTATCATTATTTATATCCCTATTTATGGGTATGCTTTTAACACTTCATTACTTTCTATAGTCAATAACCATTCCATGTGTCCAAGGACCTTCACGAAAGCTATCCGAGCTTATCGTGATTATTTCCAAGGATTTCCATGCCTGCCTTGTATCCTGTGTACCTTGCTAAAAAAAAAATAGGCATACTTCGTTCAACAGCCCCTCTTTGAGAGATGTTTGTTATTGACGAAGGCCTCGTTTTTTTTTCTTTCTTTGGGTTCCGTCGCCTTAATGGCATTGATGGACCCTTATAGTCTCAATGTACATACTGTATATTTATTATCTCTTTCAACGCCATGTATTCTCCAAATATTAAGTATCTCCTTTTTTCCTATTTGCCGTGCGTTATTATTATCTTGTCTTGTTTAGCATTATTATTACCGCAATATTAATTCCTTTATTAAAATACTCGTGCGTCATTTTGTAACTTCAGCAAACAAGAATTCCAGTAGCTCTTAGGTGATCAGGGTAGTAGCTCATTGAAATACTTGTCTGTTTTAGTTTTCTTACTTGATAGCTCAAGTTATGCTTTGTTCATTATTCATCTTATTTGTTTGTACACATGCTACGTATGCTTTTCTTAATTATGAACATCGCTTGCCAACTGTAATCCATTTTTGTGTTCTCAGTTTGATTTTTAAGTAACAATCTCGTTAATATAAGTATATATATTTTTCCCATTTATATGTTGAATTATAAGTTTCAAAACGGACGAAGTCGTGTGCAACAGCTAGTTTATTAATATGTGTATTATTAGTATTAGTAAGTATATATGTATCGTGATGTGCTCCGAAAGATACGTTGTCTGAATACATTATTTCTGTTAATTAATTATTTTTATGTGGATTTTTAGTGTGCGAGTATATTGGGTGGTATGTTCTTTGTAATTATTGAACTTTTTAGAACCCCTTTTTTTTTTTTCCTTTGGAAAAATTGGATTATAACCAGTCCTCAGAAACAGTTAGTTGTTTGGTAATGATGTGAATAATACTACGCTTTTTATTATCTATTAATTTTCAGTTGTAATAATATGTAATAATAGTTTCCCGTAATTTTGCTGTTCAACGTGTAATTTAAACTCCTTTTAAAATTGCATTTGTAGGTGATTTATTTATTTATTTTTCTATACTAACTGCTGTGCACTTTTTTTTTTCTTTGTGCTCAAACTTGTACTTGACATTCGTGTTTGGCACTATTCGAACCTTGTCGGCATCGAAATTACTAACGGGAATTTGAGTTACGTTGGTTGTTTTTAATCGATTGTAATTTTATATGTGTATGTACGAGTATGTATTATACAATAATGAATTTACAAACCGTTTGGTATTTTATTACTAACTTTCAATTTGTAGGATATCCTGCATTGTTTCTGTTTTGTAGTGACCCGACTGCAATATTACGTTTATGATTACATATTTATTTGTTCGGTAATATCGTAAGTTGTTAACTGTGTTTTCTTTTTTTTTTTTTGCTATGTTATGAAATAGTTTTAAATTGAAATTGAATATCTACGTAACGAATTTATATGAAGTGCTAGACACGTAGTTATAGGTTTTGAGCGGCAATAAGGTAATAAGTGGATAATTGATCTACGTAATTATTGTATCTATTCTTGTTTTAAATAAATACTTCCGGGTTATAAAATGATATTATTTTTTTCCTATTTTAATTTAAATTTTCGGACCAATAAATTTAACAAGTGTTGTAAGGTTGTGTTATAGTTATTAACATTTACCTTGATGGGTCTGTCCCTCGCTTTTTGTCGTACTTGGTTCGTTTGACTTCACCATTTCACCTCACTTCACTACACTACATTGTGCTGGATCTCTTGGCTGTTGTGCTACCACTCAGGATAAACGGTGTCACGTTCCCACACGATGCTCCATATCCAGAAAGTGCGTCCTTCATAAATCAGTTTTATTTTCGCTACTCCAACTGTTCCATCCACGAAATCAACATCAAGCGTATTCGCCAGCGTGCAATACTTTGTGTTATTGATCCTTTCTGGAGAAAATAGCGGGTGTCCTTTTGGTCCTTCGATAAACGAAATTATGACAGTTCTACCTTCTATCTTACATGTCATAGCTGCCTGGCATGTAACAGTGTTTGCCTCGCAAAATACGGCCATTGTCTGTCTTATAGCTTCTAGATATGTATGTATTTTATATTTGTATTTTCTTGTTTCTTGATGACCTTGACTTGGGTTTTTGGCTGGTGATGGTATGCCGTGTAATCCGGTGGCTTTCCAATTTGTATATAATTTTCCTCGCGACTTGCGTGGTTGGTGTTTGCGTTGGTGTACTGATGTGATGTTCCTTCGTGATTTGTCTTGTATAATTCATTTCATTATTGTTTATTGTATACCTGATAACCGCGCATCAGTTTGGTTCCTTAAATGGTTGTTAATGGTACCGGTGCTAAATATGGTGCTGCCATGCGGTGCCATGTGACGTTCGTTGTTTTAATTGCTTGGGTGCTGTTAAACGATATTGCTGGTTGATGATGCTGCACTGGGCTTACTGGTGGTTATGGAATGCAATCGGTTAACCGATTTGTATGAAATAACCGTCGGTTTCGGTTAAAACCCGGTTTTTTCCCATACTAAAAATAACCGATTGCATTCCCTACTGGTGGTGTCTGTGCCTCCCCGAGCTCTTCCTACCTCTGTTGGTTGCGATGTCTCCTGGCCCATTCCTTGTCCTTGGCGATATGGGCGTGGCTGTCGTGACCATGGTGCTACCCTCGCGACTCGGGTAGCTTCTTCTTGTAGCACACCGCGCGGCTGTCGCAGTGGCGTAATCAGTGCGGCCGGTGGCAATGTTACCACTCTTCGTCCAGCTGGTTGTCTCGCAAAATATCTTGTTGCAGCAGCAGCTGCTTGCCTATGAGCTGCAACGAGTGGCGTGGGCGTCTGTGGTCGATCGGTGTGCTCCTCGGCGGGGGTTCTTGATAAAATTACTTCGATGTTCACAGTTTTCTCCACGATTCTCTCGCCTCCGTCCCGAGATACCGTCACTTGGATACTCCTGTATCCCCTGGTCCCCTGTAACTTGATGCCCTCGCCTTGGACCGTCACTTGAATACTTGCCATGGCTTATATGTTTATTCCCGTTGTGCTAGTTCTAGCGTGGATTCTGCACTGACCATAGTACGGTGGTAGGTGCCGAACACTTACGTATTTGGTGCTGAATTTGACACTATATGGCCGGCTGGCGCCGGTTACCGGAGCTTCAAGCAATGCGCCCGCATACCTTAAATGGTACCGCGACGCACTGGCAGGATCGCCATGTGATGTTGGGAGAAAGCGGGATAAGTGAAACACTCAAAGACTTGATTAACTCTTTTTATTAATTTAGAATTTGTTGAATATATATAGGCCTTACATATTAGTCATAATTGTAGGTGGTCCTCACGTGGATAGGTTCGGATGACAGTCTCATATTATATTCCTTTTATGGTATGGTGTCCTATTATTAACCTGATATTTAATATGATACTTTAATTCCAATGCTATGTTATATACCTACTACAATTTCGCGGTTTGCAATAGAGCTAAAATTTGGCAGGCATAAGTTCGGTGACAATGCAATAGTATGATACCATCAAGCTGATCTGATGATGGAGCAGGAAGGTGATCGTAGGAACTCTGTGACAAAATAACGCATGGTTAAATTTTTCGAAAATTTCAGGCAAAATAAGGCTTCATTACATTTTAATAATGACGCGAGGTAAGTCAATGGTGAATATTTTAACGGCGCAGTTGTGTAAGTATGTTTATTTCGAATTCTTCATCTTGACGTCAATAGAAAAAATAATATGTTGAATTAACTTAATTAATTCATATTAAGTGTGAAATTTTAAATTGGTTTAGGTAATATACCGTTGTGTTTAATGATATGAAAGGGATGCCCTGCTAGTGTCATGGGACACACACAGAGACAGCACCCGCTAGATGCAAGGACTATTGCGGATTGATAAGATCTAAATACACAATCTAATACTTAATAAGTGGGTGAAATGATGGATTAAATACTGGGTTATAGCTTAAGACATCAAGACGTCTACAAGAAAGAACTGTCTCAGGAATAATGGCACTGGTAGACGATGACTTGCCCCTCGCTAACGCCTGTTAGCCGGGTCCTCCAGGCGAACATCAACCACTGCGCCGGGGCCCAAGATCTCCTCCTGCAGTCTATGGCGCAGTGGTCGATAAATGCCGCCGTGGTCGCCGAGCCATACTATGTCCCCCCCAGAGTAAACTGGGCTGAGGATCTGGATGGCTCGGTGGCCATTATTCTGAATGTGGGGGCAGAAGGCATGCCCCATTCCATCGTGTCGAGGGGTCAAGGCTACGTGGCGGTCCTCTGGGGGGAATTAACCCTGATCGGGGTATCTTTCTCCCCCAACAGAAGTGTCCCCGAGTTTGAAGCCATCCTCGGCCAGCTAGGGGCCCTCGTTGGGCAGACCCTACCGCGCCAGGCGGTTGTCGCGGGCGACCTAAATGCCAAATCGACGGCTTGGGGTTGTCCCGCGACCGATACTCGTAGAGACCTTCTCGAGGAGTGGGCAACTATGAACGGCCTGTCGGTTTTGAACCGAGGGTCGGTCAGCACCTGCGTGCGCTGGCAGGGAGAATCCATCGTGGATGTTACTTTTGCGACCCCTGCCCTCACGCCCCGTGTCCATGACTGGAGAGTTCTAGAGAAGGTGGAAACATTATTGGAGCATTTGTATATCCGGTTTGATGTCTCCACCTCCTCCGAAGTTACACTGGACACGGATCGTCGTCCAAATGGCCGTGCTGTGACCGCGTCCCCGAGATGGGCCTTAAGCAGCCTGGACCGAGAAGCGGTGGAGATAGCGTCCCTCGTGCAAGCCTGGACAAAGCCCTCCGGGCCTGTGGAGGTCGAGGAAGAGGCAGTCAGGTTCCGAGACGCCTTGTCACAAGTCTGTGACGCAGGCATGTCCAGAGTCATCGGCCTCCTAAGCGACAAGTGTACTGGTGGTCTCGAGATATCGAAGACCGAATATCGCCGACGAAGACAGAACAGAGACGTTGACAAAGAGACATAGCTGTACAGCGCCTATAGAGAGGCAGTCAAGGCGCTGCAGCTCTCCATCTGCGAGGCGAAGGCGAGTGCCAGAGCGGAGCTTTTCGAGACTTTAAACCGAGACCCATGGGGGAGGCCGTAAAAGGCGGTCAGGGGCAAATTACGCCCCTGCCCCCCCCCCCCCCCCCACCCCCTGACGGAGAGTCTTGAGCCTCGACTGCTGGAGACCGTTGTCTCCAATCTGTTCCCGAACAGACCCGAACACCGGCCTCCAGAAATGGCATCCCCCCGTCAACACGTCGGGTACGAGGGTGCGGAACTCGAAGTGCCTCCCGTAACGGAGGCAGAGTTAGACGCGGCTGTGCTGAGGCTTAAAGCCAAAAACACGGAACCGGGGCCAGATGGGATCCCCGGACGCGTCCTGGCTCTGGCACTGCAGGCCCTGGGGGAGAGATTCTGCGGGCTACTGGACGCCTGTCTACAGTCCGGCCAATTTCCCACCATATAGAAAACCGGCCGGCTCGTCCTTCTTAAAAAAGACGGGCGTCCCGGGAAATCTCCATCAGCCTACCGTCCAATCGTATTGCTCGACGAGGCGGACAAGCTCTTCGAGCGTATGATCTGCTATCGCCTCGTCGAGCATCTCCAGGAGGTGGGTCCCGACTTATCGGAACATCAGTTCGGATTCCGAGAGAGCAGGTCGACTGTGGATGCGGTCGCGTGCATCAAAGCCCTCTCGGATGAGGCGGTTGACCGCGGTGGGGTACTCCTGGCGGTATCGCTAGATATCGCCAATGCCTTTAACACTCTGCCATGGTCATGCGTTAAGGAGGCGCTGAAATACCACAGGGTGCCTCCCTACCTGTGCCAAATAATCGGGGCCTACCTCTCGCAACGGTGTGTGGAGTATCTTGTCCGGGACGGCGGGCTGATAAGATGGGAGATGTCGTGCGGTGTTCCACAGGGATCGGTCTTAGGGCCGCTCCTGTGGAACATCGGGTACGACTGGGTGCTGCGGGGGGAGCTTCTCCCGGGATCGAGCGTGACCTGCTACGCAGATCACACGCTGGTCACGTCCCAGGGGACCTCGTACCGAGAGGCAGCACGCCTCGCCACCGTGACAGTGGCGCTGGTGGTGAGGCGCATAACGATGCTGGGTCTGGAGGTGGCGCTACACAAGTCCGAAGCGCTCTGCTTCCACGCCGCTCAGAAGGCGCCGCCTGCTGGATCCAGCATCGTCGTCGGTGGCTCTCGAATCGAGGTCAAGTCCGACATGAAGTATCTTGGACTTGTCCTCGATTCCCGTTGGAGCTTCCGCGAGCATTTCACCTGCCTGACCCCCCGATAGATGGCGGTATCGGCTGCATTGAAGCGGCTAATGCCCAACGTCGGGGGGCCAGAGGTTGCGAGCCGCCGCCTGTACATGGGGGTGGTGCGATCAATGGCCCTGTACGGGGCCCCGATCTGGGCGGTGAATCTGGCGGCCCGCAATGTCGCCCTGCTGAGGAAGGCTCAGAGGGCAATGACCGTCAGCGTCGTACACGGGTACCGCACCACCTCTTACGATGCGGCGTGCTTACTGGCGGGAACGCCTCCCTGGGACCTGGAGACGGAGGCCCAAGCGTGTCCCAAGCGGGGCTCGCTGACCTTCCGGCTGGTGCAGATGCTCACGGGGCATGGATGCTTTGGGAGCTACCTGCACCGGTTCACCAGACGGGAAGTGACGGCCGAGTGCCACCAGTGAAGCTGCAGCGAGGACACGGCGCACCATACCCTGGAGGAATGCCCAGCTTGGGCGGGGCCGTGCCGCGACCTCGTGGCAGTGGTGGGGGACGACCTCACCTTGCCGGCCGTAGTCAAGGCTATGGTCGCCGACGAGAGGTCGTGGAAGGCGGTCCTCTCCGAAGGAGGAGAGGGAGTGGGAGGCCGACCCAGCCTAGCACCCGATCCGCCGTAAGCGCGTAGGGGCCAGAGGAGGGCGTACGCCCATCTCATCCCCCCCACCTAGCGAGGCCTGGGCAGTGGCGCGGGGGCGCCGCTGCCCCTAACATAGGCCTCGCCGAGAAGGCGCGCGTGGTGTGTCCACGCGCCTTCTGAGGAGGCAGGGGTAGAAGTTCCTCCTACCCCTATACCTTTTTACTAACTTAAAAACTATAATGGATAACTACATCAATTTTTTATGTGTATATTCTGGTAAATGTATATTTTTTGTGGCAATAAATCATTACTTATTTATTTCATTTTTTATAGGTAGTTAGAAAATCATATCGACAGTCGACTATAGTAATATCCCACCTGTCATCTGTGATGGCGTTGTTATACCTTACTCGCACAAGGTGAAAAACCTTGGTATTGACCGCTGCATGTCGTGGATGCCTCGAGTGAGCGAGGTCAGCAGGAGGATTTCTGCAGCAGTGGGTTCATTAAGGCGGTTCCACGACTTTCTTCCTATTACCACTAAAAGTGCGCCATCTCAGACGTTACTTTTCCCTATTCTTGTGACTTAACTTGAGCGTATTCAAAATATTTGCGTCGGTTCATATTTGGGTTGCGCATGACCATATTATCAGTTTTCGTACTGGGCTCAATTGGCTCCCTATCCGTTTTTGACGTAACTTATACATTCTTGGAGATATCTGTTTTTATTTTTTTCTTTATTTTGTACTTTACCTCTATTTGTATGTGTCGTGTTGTATGTAGTATTAGCGTATCCTATAGGAAATTTGACGTTCCATATTAGAAAAATAACATAAGTTTGACGATATCAATTTTGTACACTACCTACTACATACAGGTGACTTACTTAAGTTTTTCATGGGTCCTATACATGGGTAGCCGGGCATAGTGGACATCAATAGATCGTTAAATCATACTTTTTACCCGACTAGGCTGAATTAAAAAAGAGGATGTAGTAGGTATAGCAAAATAAACAGTAAAATAGGTTTCATGTAACAGTAATAAGGTCATAGTCCAACATTCCGTACCATAAGGAAGGAAGAAATGTTAATATATATCCATGTCAGGATTAGTATTCAAGATGAAGCCTAACTATATAAGGGAATAGTATGTAGGTCAAGTTATTCGACACTAACCACTTGTAACCTACATATATAACCCTTGAGTTATTTAATAAACAGTTAGTTCTTAACCGACAGTGTTGAGTTTGATAACTCCTTCGGCTCCCATAATCAGCGATCATAAATAAGGTAGCTTTTTAGGGTTCCGTAGCCAAAATAGCAAAAACGGAACCCTTATAGATTCGTCATGTCTGTCTGTCTGTCTTTCTGTCTGTCGGTCCGTCCGTATGTCGTTCGACAGTTCTTCTAAAAACACTTTGAGGTTTCTAAAAATTGTTTTTGATTTAGTGAACATTTTCCGAAATATTCGCTTAGACAGTAGCAAAAGTTGTCCCCCCCCCCCCCTCTATTTTCTAAACGGTATAATTAAAAAATGTGAAAAAATGTACAAATGTAAAGCTTAATAAATACTTCCAACGAAAATTGTTTTCAACATGTACGGACATACCATTTTTAAGTTATTGCCAAAAAACTGCGCTTCTCAGCAAAAGGACGTAAGTGCCGGGGAGATACGCTCTTTTGTTAGTGTTTTATTTCATATCGTATTTTTTTCATCTGTAGTGCATTTTTTTGTATAAACGGCTGCAGAACCCTTCATGAGCGAGTCCGACTCGCACTTGACCGCTTTTTTGGTGTAGCGATTGTGGTAGAGTGCTATAGGTTTGTTTTTGTTTTGTTTTGTAAATAAACATGAGATTGTCCATCTTACACAAATCGACCTAGTCCCAAACGAAGCAAAGCTTGTACTATGGGTACTCGGTGACGATATACATAATATATAGATAGATTATAATACTTAAACACATAGAAAACATCCAAGACCCAGGGACAAACATTCGTGCTCATCACACAAAGACTTGCCCTGGCCGGGATTCGAATCCGGGACCGCCAGTTTCAATCGCAGATATTGTTTTTGTATGTTTTTGTGATTGCGGCTTCATCACGTCAGAGCGGCTATTTTTCAACTATTTTTGGTACATCCGGGCTTACATACAGGTACTTATTACCCGACTACGCTGAACTAAAGAAATAGGGTTATGGTTATGACCTTTTTCTCTTACACGAAATTAATATTTTATAGCCAGAGATACTTAAAGGTCAGTGTAAACAACCGGCCAAGGGCGAGTCGGACTCGCGCACCGAGGGTGCCGTACAAAATATACGCTACAAATGGCCGCATGTCTGTAAATCCAGTGTGAGCAGAGCCCTACTCCTAAGCAAAATGTACGCGGTGCTCGATCATTTTATATTGGTTACAGATATAGACAGACGGACATAAAATTATACTGTTTTTAGTATTTTTTGTAATAGCGGCAACAGAAATATGTCATCCCTGAAAATTTTAACTCATCCTGGTGACTGATAGACAGACGGACAGCGAAGTCTAAGTAATAGGGTCCCGATTTAACCTTTGGTACGGAACCCCAAAAAGTCAACTCGAAATTTTTGGACTCGGTGTAGTTATATTAACTTTTATTTGACGGTGTTATTCAATTCAATGTCAAAAATTATTCAAAATTGAAAAAAGAAGTGGCTAATGGAGTTATCTACCTACACACGTTAAAGACAACGTGATTATTATTTACATTATTATTTCCGTATTTCTAAATTTAACTTTCGCGCATTTCGCACGCACAGTCGTACAAAAATTCATTTCCCAATGATCGACTTTATTTCATGTTTATTAAGGTTCAACGGTTAAAGATTGCCCGTTATATTTTGACGTCAAGACAAGGCCTATAGTATTATGAACTTACACAACTGGATTGTTTTCAGTTCCGTAATCAAAATGGCAAAAACGGAACGCTTATAGATTCATCATCTCCGTCAATATGCCACAGGCACTTTAGTCAATAATTATTAGATGTATATTGGTGAAATTTGGAATATGTTTGGTACCTAGTTAAATAACAAAAATACAAAAAAAAAACATTTTTTCTCCAAACATCAAGGTCGACATATTTTGACAGTTCATCTTAAAACAATTTAACGTTTCGAAGCTATTTTTTTGATTAAGTAAATATGTTTGGAAATAATAGCTCCAAAGGTGCCGAAAATTGTGCCCTACGCATCCCCTTTGTCTTTGAAACCGTATGTCCAAAAAATAAAAAAATACAAAGGTAACATTAAATAAAAACTTTCAACGGAAACTATTATCAATATGATCCGATTTACCGTTTTTGAGTTATTGCTGAAAAAATACGCTTCTCAACAATAGGATGTCAGTGGCACGAAATACGCTATTTTACTGCTGTACTTTTCACATAGTTCACTCACTTTGTAGTAACGGCTACGGGACGCTACACTAAGCATGGCCCGATATGCTCTGGGCCATTGGCATTTACAGATACGCAGTTATTAAGTAATTTAGTTTCTTGTGGAAGAGGCTTAGCCATGGTTGGACTCATCATCACGTGCCTGCTTCTACCAGCCATCTACTTCTACTATACTCGCACCTTCAACTACTGGGCGACACGGGGGGCAAACATGACTACCCCATCCCTTTCTTCGGTAAGAACATCAGAACCTATTTACAACGTGTCAGCTTATTGGAACTGGCTATAGAAGTTTACAACAAGTACCCAAATGAGAGACTGGTAGGTTCCTTTAAAGGCACCCAGCCAGAACTGATTGTCAGGGACCCGGAACTGGCAAAAAATATTATGACACCTGACTTCAGCTCTTTTCATCGCCGTGGCGTCGCCGACCCATCCTCAACGGCTGTCCTAATGAAGCAACCGGTATTCGCTGATGACGACATGTGGCGACAGCTGCGACTTTGCTGGACTCCAGCGTGCTCGAGCAGCAGGATCAAGGCGATGTTCTCGGTCATCATAGAGCGCGCCAAGAGCCTACAGGCCAGGCTGCGCGCCATAGCTACCAGTGGCCAAACCGTCGACGCTAAAGACCTCATGTCACGTTTCACGGTTGACGTAGTTGGCCCTGTTGGCTTCAGCGTAGCGTTCGATTCTGTCAACAATGACGACGATGCAATGCGACAGATGAGTATCAAAATATTGACCATTAACGCTTTACGCGTCATAATTCAAACCTTACAAAGCCTCATGCCCGAAACTTTCAAACATTTGAACCTTTTAGGGGATGTAGAAAAAGATAGTATAGAAATGGTCCAGTCAATCGCGAAGCACAGGGACTATGAACCTAGCGGTCGACATGACTTCATCTCAATTCATTTTAGTAAACCTGGAGGTCGATTTGTGCCGCAGGTCCTGAGTGTCTTTTTGAGTGTGTTCCACTCAAGTTATTTTAGCGAGCCCGAAAGGCAAGCTTCAAGATACGAGGCCGATGAACTCGCCTAGGCCTACGACCCCGGATCATCTTTCTGCGAGGTCGAAAGTAAAGAACCAACAGAGGGATCTGAAGCGTCTTCCTAATCCCAAGCCATTTGAGACATCACAAAGGGCGCGTTTCATATAGAGCTGAGGGCCTGAAGCGCTCCCTCAGAATCGGTAGAACAAGAACAATTGATGAACAATTGATGATTTACAACAAAAAAATAATAAAATAAGGTCTCTCGAAGGCGTACATTTGCGAGGAGGCATCCGGCTACGACTGGAATTGACTATAGCTTTATTTAAGCTCTAGTCAATTCCAGTCCAGCAGAATTTAGACATAGTATCTACTTACATGAACAAATTGAAATAAGATGCATTTAATTTGTTTAAAACCTTTGAGTAGTGGGTTTTAGTTTTTCAAACATTTTTTCGTTTAATTTTGACACTTCGAACTTCTGTGAACATGTCATTGACAAAGCAAACCATTCAATTAAGTTTGTTAATCCTTATAACCTTGCCAAAGAGAAAAGATATTTTCCCAGAATGCTACGCGAGGCTATTGAGATTAAAAAGCACCCTAATTTCAATAAAGAAGATGTGTTGTCGCTACCACCATCTTGGGATCCTGTAATACACATCAAGGAACAAGCAAGACACAGGACTGCAAAACCTTAATTTGCGAACGGTGTAAAAATATCTTATCTGTTGAAAAGTAGTTTAATAGTCTTTGTTTTTTAAATATTATAATTAGTAATGAGGTAGTCTGGGAGATTTTCTTTTCACCTTTTCTTTTCTCCTCAGTACGCCTCATTTGTGAAATGCTGCTTGGTAAATTATTAAAATAAAATAATTAAACCCTTCTGGCACATCTGTAACTGTCTTTACAGATAAGGGCCATCTGGCATGTATGTACACCTTTATTTGTTTTTTTTAAGTGGGTAGTTTGCACAAATTGTAACTTTGACGGAGGAAAATATATATTTTCTCAGTCAGCCCGTGACCATGGAAAGCTGAAAAGCTTCTGAAACGTCGGGAACTCTTTAACTCGTTAGATTGTTTTATTTAAATGAGTAATAATCGCGAAAACAGAAGAAAATAAAAGATCGCATCTCGACGGCACTTACGGGCTTTTGTTGAGAAGCGCCGTTTTTGGCAATAATTCAAAAACGGTTTATCCGATCACGTTGAAAACAATTTTTTGTTGAAAGCATATGGATTATTATTAAGCTATACATACCGCTTAGGCAAAAGAGAGGGGGACACACAATTTATGTTAATTTCGGAACGATTTTTTTCAAAAATATCAACGAAGCCGAAAATTTGTTTTGGGGACGTCAAAATGATTTTAAAAGATGTTCCGAAATATGTGCCACACATTGAAATTCGCAGATTTTTTTTATTTTCAGTTTCGTTTACATATATGGAGTGCCCCCCTAGATTATTTTATTTTATTATTTAACCATCAAATTAAATAGCGGCCTACACAAGATATCTATTTTGCAAATTTCATCAATGTACATCTTGTAGTTTTTGTGTGATATACGGATGGACAGACATGACGAAACTATAAGGGTTCCGTTTTTGCCATTTTGATTACGGAACCCTTAAAATGGCTTTATAGTTTCATGGTGGCATGGGGTTCCAATTGGTTGACTGTACCCATGTCTTAAAGGTCAGTTTAAAAAGAAGTAACTTCGAACTTATTGGACGGTGAAGTTATATTGACTTTCATTTGACGATATTATTCAATGTAAAAAAAAAAAAAATTGAAAGAAACAAGTGGCCTATAACTGTAGCAATCGTCCCTCATACGTTAAAGACAACGTGATCATTATTTGCAATATAATTAACGTTTAAAAGATGTACTGTTTCACAGAAACGATCGATCCAATATTGACAGTAATGTGAATTTGCACAACTGCGATTTGCACCCAGTTACTTTTAGGATTTTGATATACTTAAACTAAAATTTTCAGTACCTAATTCAGTGTCTGGTGAAATCCTCTTAGCTATGGTTGTACTTATTTTAGCGTGTCTGCTTCTTGCAGCCCTTTACTTCTACTATACTCGCACCTTCAACTACTGGGCAACACGGGGGGTCAAACATGACTACCCCATCCCTTTCTTCGGTACGAACATCAGAACCTATTTACAACGTGTCAGCGTATTGGAACTGGCTACAGAAGTTTACAACAAGTACCCAAATGAAAGACTGGTAGGCTCATTCAAAGGTACCCAGCCAGAACTGATTGTCAGGGACCCGGAACTGGCAAAAAATATTATGACACGTGACTTCAGCTCTTTTCATCGCCGTGGCGTCGTCGACCCATCCTCCACGGCTGTTCTAATGAAGCAACCAGTATTCGCTGATGACGACATGTGGCGACAGCTGCGACTTCGCTGGACTCCAGCCTTCTCGAGCAGCAGAATCAAGGCGATGTTCTCGGTCATCATAGAGCGCGCCAAGAGCCTACAGGCCAGGCTGCGCGCCATAGCTGCCAGTGGCCAGACCGTCGACGCTAAAGACCTCATGTCACGTTTCACGGTTGACGTAGTTGGCCCTGTTGGCTTCAGCGTAGCGTGCGATTCAGTCAACAATGACGACGATGCAATGCGACAGATGGGTATCAAAATATTGTCCATTAACGTTTCACGCGTCATAATTCAAACCTTACAAAGCCTCATGCCCGAAACTTTCAAACATTTGAACCTTTTAGGAGATGTAGAAAAAGATGTTATAGAAATGGTTCAGTCATTCGCGAAGCAAAGGGACTATGAACCTAGCGGCAGACATGACTTCATAGATTTACTTTTGGAAGTAAAAAAGAGAGGAGCCATGACAGGTGAGTCAATAGTACATATGAACGATGACGGGACTCCTAAGAAAGTGTCCATAAAAATGGACGACGCAATCATGGCAGCCCAGAGCTTTGCGTTTTTTTTAGCTGGATTCGAGACCACCTCCTCAGTCAGTAGTTACACGTTACACGAGCTAGCACATAATCCGCGTGTACAAGAAAAAGCGCAAGAAGAAATCGACAGGGTACTAGCCAAGCACGATAATAAAATTAGCTATGAGGCGATATCGGAGATGACATATTTAAGATGGTGTCTATATGAATCTATTCGGGTATTCCCGTTTCCTGGCATAACGTGGCGGCAGAACGTGCGTCCGTTTACATTTCCTGGTACAAACATAACCATAGAGCCGGGAGTAATGATTTTAATTCCGATAGAAGCATATCATAACGATCCGAAGATATTCCCAGAGCCGCAGGAGTACCGACCGGAGCGCTTCGATCCTGCGGTGATGACGCCTGAACAGAAAGTTGCCTTTTTACCGTTCGGAAGCGGACCTCGCGCATGTGTTGGTAAGTAAACTTCTCTATGAGTTCTGTCTGCAGAGCAATTTCAGACCTATTTTAAAGTGAAGAAGTTTCCAGAAAGGCTATTTCGTAGTCTTGCGACTGCAAGACTACAAAAAGTAATTTATGGAAAAAAGTAATTTTTTAAGTCTTTGTAGTCACAAAGTACTTTTTTCCTGTCCTGCGTATTGATGACATCCTATTGCACACTATTACATAATGGCATTTGTTTTTACCGCCGCTCTGTTACATGCAGGTGAAAGTGGTGAAACGATTAACTGAATCCTTGCCTACCATTACGGTCTACCGTTTAGTTGCGGCGGCTTCTCCTTTATGAGGGAGTAGCAGAGGTACAAAGAGATTTTAAGCGAAACGCGTTCTGCCGGCCGCTCGACTTCTAACTTCTACTTCTAACCCTGGGCGGGAGAGGAACTGTGAAACGAATTACGTGTTGTTTACTTTATTTACAGGTGAGCGCTTTGGCGTGATGCTGACCATGTCGGCTCTGGCAACCACGCTGTCTCAGTGCTCAGTGCGACCGGCGCCAGGTGCTCCGCGACGGCCGATTCTCAGCCCAGTCTCCACTGCAATCAGCCTGTTCAAGAACGGCATACCCCTCAGTTTCCAAGAGCGAAAGAGTAAGGAGGATGATGTAACACTCACTCGCTGTGTTGGCGCTTCATGAATTAACAATTCATATTGTAGTGTAATCTAATAATATCTTGATAAAAATCAAACTGAATAAATATAATATAGTGACATAATTTTGACCTGATCTAATATTATTCTAAGATATTATCTAATGTGAGGAGTATCGGAACTGATCGAATCTAATACAATCTGTCTTATTTGATCTATTCTATAGTAATGTAATTTATTTTATTCGATAAAATGTACTAAAGCCTCTTATTTTTAGGGTTCCGTAGTAAAAATGGCAAAAACGGAACCCTTATAGTTTCTTCATGTCCGTCCATCCGTATATCACATGCATATAACTCAAAAACTACATGATGTATAATGATAAAATTTGGAGTATAGGTGTCTTGTATAAGCCGCTACTTAGCTTGAAAGTTAAATAACAAAAAGTATATTTCCATGCATTTAACCGAAACTGTTTTTTTTTTATTTCAACAAATATTAATGGGTGATACATATTGTGACAGTTCTTTTAAGGTTTATAATTTATTTTTTGATTGAGTGAAATTTTCGGAAATAATCGCTCGGAAAGTAGCATTAATTGTGTCCCCCTCTCTATTCTCTAAACGGTATGCACTAAAAATATGGAAAAAATCACAAAAGTAAAACTTAATAAATACAATATAATAAATTTTTTTATTGCATACCAACAACAGAAACAGAAATTTCAACAAAAAATATTTTTTAATGTTATCGGATATACCGTTTTTGAGTTATTGCCAAAAAACTGCGCTTCTCAGCAAAATGACGTAAGCGTCGTGGTGATACGCTTTTGTAATTCACTTTTTCATATCGTATTTTTTTTATCTGCATGCTAATGCTAATACTAAACGGCTATTAACGGCTGCGGAACCCTACACTGAGTATGGTCCGACATGCTGTTAGCCGGTTTTTCTTATGTAATGTAATGTCTAAACCGTCAAGCTGAAAAAAAATAAAACGGGTACTAACTACCTTTTCTCGAACCGTTACGTCTCATTTTCAAAGTCTCATACGTTCTTCCTAAAAAGCACCAGAAAACCCAAATTCATAGGATTTATTTATTTATTACAAAAGGACTTGCACAATATATAAAATGTACTTAGTTTCATTGATCTAGCTTTTATACTTTAGATTATATTAAAACCTAAAATATGACGACTTGGCCACACACTCATCGAAACCTGAAGGGTACTTCCCGATATCCTAGAAAACTGAAATTTGGCATGGAGCCCAAAATTTACATTACAAAGTACGAAAAAATTAAGAAGTCTGTAAGTTTCACCTTCCGACCCCTATAAAGGACTAACCGTCGAACCAGATGGACAGAGTGGTTTGTCAGTTAGTAATAGACGATATAAAAATCGTCAAAGAAGGGTGCAGGTCTGTACTGTATACAGAACTGGTATAACTAGGAGGATGACTACTCTCGATGTTCTAGAAAGCTGACGCTATGGTACACGGGTCAAAGCGGATGGATAAATTCGAGGCGGTTGGCGCAGTGCTCACTGGTGGAGGGGTCGACACGCTCGATGCGTAATCGAGAGGTACCGGGTTCGAGTCCTGGTGTGACCACATGCGAGAGCAATCGGATTTTTCTGTGCGCGTTGACTTGTATCTATGTTACAACTTAAAAATATTTTTCTCAAATAAATAACTTAACTAATTTTTTTATTTGAATTTTGATAAGGGGGGTAGTTTGGCTATAAGTAAAATTTGATATAGCATACCCGTATGCCCACCAACCAAAATTTCCAGTTCTTGATAAAACAATAATCAATCCTTTATGACAGTTGAATTATGCTATGAGTTTTTTTTTTCATAGCGTTTCAACCGCACTCATTAGGTTCACCGCATTAATGGTGCCTCCTAATACAGATTCGAATGAGATACTATATATACCTCCTGTGTAGTGGAAAGAAGAGGAAGTGAAAAAGTCAAGTGATAAAAGTGAAGTTGTGGAAGTGTGTGGAGCGTTCAGAGTCAATGACTCAGTGTGTGTGCTATACACGGTGCGAAGTCTAGTATCGGTACCGGGACGCGTCTAATAGTGAATCCCTGCTGCTGTAAGTCGTGAATAAACTAACGTGGAACTGTCAAGGTGTTTTAACTCTATCCTGTATCCCACTTCTGACCCCAAGGTACTGTACCTCTACACAATATCTCAAAATGCCATTCGAATCTGTAATAGAAGGCATCATTAATGCGGGCACACTAATGAGTGCGGTTGAAACGCTCTGAATTGACCCGTCACCATATCGTCGGCGCCTTTCTCTTACCTCGAGCAACGTCTCAGTTAAACGCAAATAGTCCATGGTTTCAAAGGAGTCCTGTTTATACGAGATTTTGCGTTTTGTTCTGTGTGATAAATAATCAATGCTAGTGTGTACAGCACCAGCATTCATATCTGCCACAATAAAGCGCGCATAAATATCTGACACGACTCTATTTCTCTCGGATATTTTCGCCCGCTTTGTTATGGCAGATATTAATGCTGCTGACTGTACTGTACCTATGTGCTATCTTGTACTTCATTGGTTAATAAGTTCTGTCACTAGGTTTTTGCAAATAAAATAAAATTACGGTATTTTTTATGTTATAACCGTACATCAATTTAAAGCCTAGTTTTTGGCAACTAAGAAAACATACAATTTACTCAAATTCCCTCTACTTTCTTTGCTAACTCTTAAGCTTCAAGATATACCACCGCTACAATTACGCGCAAGATTTGATGAAAATGTCTTGTTAAAAGTGATGTAGAACCAGTGTTTAAAATGGTTAAGAACGGAAATGTTATAATTTTCTGTAATTCTATCTTAGGGCTTCTTTTGCAATAGCAATATTTTTTTTGTATCAAAATCTAGGCTTTAAATTGATGTACGGTAATAATATAAGAATTACCTCAATTTTAATTTATTTGCAAAAAACTTAGTAACAGAACTTATTAACCAACACTGAAAAAAATGGATTCCAACTATGATACTTTTTCTCTTAGTTGGTAATAAAATATTTGGAATAATAATAAGTCTACTTAATATATTCAAGATTATGTAGTTGCCGGAACTAACTAATTTGGTTATTTCTACAATATGCACATGATTATAATAATCAACATTCTTAGTTAAATTTAACATTATTTGTTTTTGTTGTTTAATTTCATCATTTTACTTTATTATACTGGTTGAGTAATATTTGTTCATCTTAACATGCAACTTGATAGAATTACAATGATTTGAATTAACGAATACAGTTCGTCTATCTGGCAATAGTTTATGTCTTCATCGAATATGAGGTTAATTGAACTTTTCAAGATGGTAGTTTAAACAACATATCAATTTGGTTAATCTGATAACGTTACATTCTTCGATTGGACAAGATCTGTGCTAAACTAAACAACTAGTGGAGGTGCGAGAATTCGTTCTTCTTCGAAATCCTCCCTGATTTTTGTTTTTCGCGGTGCACGTTACTTGTGTCTTTTCAGAAGCGATATGCTTAAATATAGTGGACTGTATTTTTCGGTTCAGAGAAATCTAGAGAATGATATTTCAGCATGTAACCACTTAAACACATAAAAGGAAATAGGCCTGCTATTAGATTTGGACAAGGTCGATGTATAGCAAGGCGATGGAAAAAGGAGCTCATCACTGACCTGAAGAGACTCCTGGAGCGTCCAGGAACCAGCTCGAGCACGTGCCTAATGTCTTGGGGGCCCCCTTTTGCACAATCACTTCCCCAGTGACCAAGGTCCTTCTTCTTGATGTTAACACTCTTTCACATACAAATTTAGCAAGAAACAGCGGATTAAAAACGTGATTGAAACGGATTTTCTTTAGAGGCTCACACGCAGTGTGTGTGCCGTTGACGGGAGGTTATTCTTCTTTAAGCTTTATTCTTTCTTTAATTTATTATCTATTAAGCAAACGAAATCCAACAACTAGCCTGTCTTAATCAATACAATGCTTAGTACACAGAACTATGATAAATTAACTAAGTGCTCTTAGCTTCAGTAGACAAGATCTTTGTATGCTCATATGCAGTCTAGATGCGTGATTACGTTAAACAAGATCTTTATTAAAGCAAACATTTTGTTTAACTAAGTAATAAAATTGGTTTATTGAGTTATAGTGCTCTAGACCACAGGAATCAATGGGGTGTCCTCTTCTGGAAGACGACGGGCAGGGCTCCCTCGATTGCTGCCGGCATGTTGGACAGCCCGGTGACGGTGGCACGTCGCGGCGCCCCAGGAGCCGGCCGCACGGAATACCGGCCCAAGACCGCTGCAAGTCCTGCCATGGACTGCATCAAACCGAGCCGCTTGCCTAAAACACAAGGAGGAAAAGTTAGTTCGTTATTGAAAGTGTAGTATGACAGGCAGGGCTGGATGGAAGACATTCAATTTATTCAGTAAAACATTGACTTTTATAACGTTTTCACAAGAGAAAAAGAAATGAACATAAACCAAGCGAAAAAGCATAATGACAAAAATACAAATTGGCAACCTAGGTTAGGTTTTTAATGATGTCTTTATTTAATCGTATGGCCTTACACAGTAATTGCAACAGGTCGAATACGTAAATGGATTTGTGATCCATTTATGTGTTTATATTAGAGGAAACGGACGTCGGGAAGATATATCGAATTACAAAAAGGCCACCATGATAATGACGATGATGAGAATCGGGTTAAATGTTTATTATCCTAAAGAGAAAAATTAAAAACTGTTGAATTTCGAGCGGGATTCTCGAAAAAGAAATTTGAGGCACCACTGGAATCATCAGGTTTTTTTCGACACCACTGAGACAAGAGAACACTGAGTAGCTGAAGAGTAACCACAGTAAAAACTGCACTGAGTCGAAGTGTTTTTATAAGAATCACTAAAACCCAGATTGAAGTTTAATTTGACATCGCAGAGCATAGGTATTGGATCATCACCGAAAAACGTCTACTACCGACTATTTGACTTCCGCGCTTTGGCCTTGTTGGGGGCTTCCATGTTCCGGAATCAAATAATGTTAGAGCAAATAATTCAAACCATATGAAAACTTAGCTGTTTTTATAGCTTTTCTACTAACACAGTAAACAGTAGGCATTCGATTAAAGTCTCCCAACCTTGACGGCGGCATAGCTGTAGGAATAAACGTATTAAACTTCAGTTTAATACGTTTATTTTCCAGATTCATCTGGTCTCCATTTTAAGGTCCTTAACTATATCATTATACTTGCCATTTGTGGACAGAGATACTGTTACTAAGATATATAGATAGACGGACATCATGGACGTTCATCAAATCAGCATGGTATTATCTTCTGTCTCTCTCTTGTCGTTTTCTTATGATTGAGGATCACCGTGAATAATCAACAAAAAACGGAAAATTCACTCACCTATGCATGTATGAGGACCGTCTCCAAACGGCAGATAAGCTAGTTTCTGCTGCGACGTCATCTCCGCAGGGTTGAAACGCTCTGGTTTGAACTCTTGCGGATTTGAGAATATCTCGGGATCTTTCTGATATGCTTCTACAGGAATGACCACGAAGGTACCGGGGTCCACCGTCACGTTCGTCCCTGGGAAGGTATACTCTTTCACACATTGACGTTTAATAGCAATCGCAATCGGGAACAATCTCAAAGATTCATTTACACACCATCTTAAGTAAGTCATTTCCGAAATCGCGTCATAGCTCAGCTTATTGTCGTGCTCGGCCAGCACGTTGTCGATTTCTTGTTGTACTTTTTCTTGTACCCTTGTATTGTGTGCTATCTCAAACAAAGTGTTAGTGGTAACTGTAGCAGATGTCGTAAATCCATCATCGAAAAACATGAAGCTTTGCGCTACCAGTATTGTCTCATCCATCTCTAAAGAGATCTTTTTAGGTGTCCCGTCAGGATTTACCTCTACTATCGAGTCCCCTGTCATAGCTCCTTGTTTTTTGTATTCCAATAGCATATCTACCACGTCGTATCTGCCACTAGGTTTGTAGTTCCTCTGCTTCATGATTGTCTTTATTAACCCAAACACTTCTTCTTCCACATTTGCTAAAACTTTGAAAAGTCCGAAAATGTTGGGCATCCAATTTTTTAATGTTTCTTTTACGAGGGCTATGTAAATATTTATGGAGTGTATTTTTATAGAGAGTTGTCGCATGGCGTCATCGTCATTGTTGATTGAGTCGGAGGCCAAGCCAAAGGCAATGGAGCCGATGACGTCGATTATGAATCGTGACATGAGGTCTTTGGCGTCAGTTACTTTGCCCTCGTCGGCTATGTCTCGCAGCCGGGTTTGCAGACTCTCAGCGCGTCGAGTGATGATAGGAAACATCGCTCTGAGCTTAAAACTTGTAAAGGCTGGAGTAGTGCGTTGACGCAGCTGGCGCCAGAGGTCGTCGTCTGCAAATCCAACATGCTTCCGAAGAGGTTCCAATGGCCCCTCGCCGCCTAGGCGAGGGGCCATTGGAAAGGCGGCGAAAAGATGGCGGTGAAAAGATGAGAAGTCTCTCACCATAACAAGTTTAGCGAGTTCCGTATCTCTGATGACGAGTTCGGGTTGAGTTCCTTGGAAGATACTAACTAGCCGTTCATTTGGGAAATTCTTGTAAGTTTCAGTAGCAATGCTTGCGACGTGGCCACGCAGCAGGTTTTTCAAATGAGTTTTGAAGAAAAGGCTGGGTTTGTCGTATTTAACGCCTCGTTTTGTCCAATAGTCGAAGGTGCGAGTGAAATAGTAATAAATTGCTGCTAAAAGCAGGCCCACGATCGTAAGTGCTATCATGACTGACTGTTTAAATACAGAATCCTTGCGTAGATTTGTGTGTGTGAATATGGTTTTAATATGAAAAATACGACAAAGAGAAATATGGTTGTCTCTCTTGGTCATGCCCAGGTTAAAATATGCCTAAAAAAAGGTCCGCAATATTTATAACGTGTGCCCACCGATACATTTAAAATTCTACTAATTGAAAACACTTGTGTAAATCCCATAATATAATAAATTGACAATCATTATGCGGCTGATAAATGCTTCTATTTACTTGTATAGCGGAGTTTCTGTGAGGAAAAAACCGAAACCAAGATTTCCGACTGAAAACCAAAGTTATCGTCATCAATATAGCGCACAGAATAAGCGAACTGAAGTGGCAGTGGGCGTGGCATATTTGTCGAAGAGCCGATAGTCGATGGGGAGGACGGATTCTTGAGTGGAGACCTCGATCGACTCGCCCTGTGGGTCGACCCCCCACCAGGTGGACTGACGACCTGGAAAAACTGGCGGGAAGCGGTTGGATGCGGAAAGCTGACGGCCGGGTATGGTGGCGTGAATTGGGAAAGGACTATGTTCAGCAGTAGACGACTCCAGGCTGAAGATGATGAAGACGGTTAAGCGAGTGAGTCGGATCGGACTCGGACACGAATGAATACCCTTTTACGTTGAATTTAGTTTTATTTTTACCCAGCTGCGCGACAAAAACCGAGGTATATTTTTGATATATCTATCTGATACTCTTCATTCCCTCGAATCTTCACAACCAATAGATACATTTTAGTTATTCGGGTCGATCCATCAGAATCTGTAAATGGTAGGCTAGGTTTTTTCTTGTAATCTACAAAATGATAGGGTCATTATGATATGCTTCCATGCGTACGACGCATGCTCTGTTGCGACAGGTATAAACCTGGAAACGGGAATGCTCGAAACGCTTCACATAAACACCATCTTAGATAACATAGATAAGTCATCTTCGAGATCGCCTCATACCTGACTTCATTATCGTACCTGGCCCTGGCCAGCACCATTGTGATTTCTTCTTGCGCTTTATCTTGTATGAGCGGATTTTGTGCTAGCTCGCGTACGAGTTCATTGCGACTGCTGACTGCAGAGTTGGTCTCGATCTTGGCTACAAAGAACACCACGCTCGTGGCTCATAGATGCGTCGTCTATTTCTATTGCCACTTTTCTAGGAGTCCCTTCATCGTTCATCTGTACAAACGACTAATATGTCAGAGGCCTGGAGTTGGCACGTCTCTCAAGCCAAAACAGCGTTTTTGTGGGGAAGTGCAAGTTCTTTACTTGTACTATTACTTACTCTATGCTAGAATGTGTCTGCAACCTCGTCAGCGGAGAGGGAAAAGAATATGTTCCTCTTTTTTCTTCAAAGTAGTCGAGTAAAAAGTATCCTATAACTTGTGGATACCCAGATACCCGTATACCAAAAATAGTTGAAATCCGTTTTCACGTGATGTGATGAACCAATAATGACACCAAAAATGTTTTTTTTTGTTTTACGTTCAAATAGTCCGTATCACTTATTTTTTTGAAAATTGTCACAACACAATGAAACGGGGCTTAATCGCGTAATGATTTATTTAATTACCTTTCGTTGGTAATTCTTCGACGTTTCAGACGTCGCGTTACGTCCATGGTCTCGAAGGAAACTGGAGCGGCGAAATCAACGTCTCCTAGCCGCGCGAGTTTTCGATCTACCCGCGCGTTTTGTTTATTATTAGGTTGAACACTACGGTTGTCACTAGACCGACACACTACACTCACGACGTCAGGCGATTTATTGCCCCGTTTTGTTCTGTTGTGATAATGATTAAAGATTGTATAAGTTTCAATTAATGTTTTTTGAAAATATCTTCAATCTACACACATTTAATTTTTACAGTTTTACAATAATATAGATGTTGTTTGATTGACCTTATTCTTTTTAATTGTGTTTGCGCTGTACGGTCGGCCAATTGGTTTACCATTTTTGAACCTTAACACACATGAATTAGATTCGAAACGTGGGAAACCAGTTTGAAGGCTGCACGTACCGTTATCATTATCAATGAATGGTAATTATCTTAACGCGAAAAATGTACTGTTTAAATTATTATCTTTTGTTTTTACCGTGCGTTTCTAGATTAACTATTTTATGAAAATGTTTCAAATGATATGTGTATGTATGTTTTTTTACGACGAGGTATCTCCCGATGGTTCTCCCTGATTTCAATAATGTTTTTACCTGTACTGTCAATTAAGGTTGAAAGTGTCATTTAATGAGGTGGTGTAGCATTGAGATATTTAGCTTAAATTAAATTAATGCATTATAGTTCCTTTGCTTTTGCTCGAAATAGCGTCTTGGTTAGATGTGACAATAAATTGTGCTCACATGCGCATATTTTCGTGCAGTTTCCACAAAAAAATACCAATGCAAATACAACAAACCATCATCAGACAGTATAATCCTACACACGTGTTTCGCTTCTCTACGAGGCATTATCAGGAGATGCAGGAGATTTCTACGGTTTTGGACGCCGGACCGTCAACATCTCCTGCATCTCCTGACGATGCTTAATATAATATGGAATTCCGAAAAGTAACGCCTGAATCTGCTAATCATTTATTTCAAATCCAATATATATATATATATCTAGGAATAGTGCAAGCAACTATTAATTATCAAAAATATGATTCCTGTCTCTTTTTTTACTTATTATAGTTATACACGGTTATCATTGGACCATTTGCCAAAATTTCATCATCCTTAACCAACCGGACGATAACTTATAGTCATAAAAATACCACATTTGTGGTCATATTATTTTAATGTAAACAAACAGAAATACAATATTTGGTCACTCCAATTGATCTCACTCTGTTTGATAACGCCGCACGCGCCAGCCAGCAGTTCTTCCCTTCCAACTCTTGCCGCCGTCAAGTCGTTTGAGCGTTTTAAGAAAGTGACTAGGTATATTATGTTGTCATTGGTAGCTCTCGCCAGCTATCTAGAATTGACATGGACTCTCTTACGCCTTTGAGTTTCAACGGCACGCATATACCTTTCAGTACCAACGTCAAGGATTTAGGTATTCACCTGGATTGCTTTCTAAGTTGGAGGATACAGGTTGCCGAAATTAGCAGGGAGGTCATGGGTTCGCTACATAGCCTTAACAAGCTGAAGCACTTCTTGCCAATTAAAACCAAGATCCTCCTAGTCCATACCTTAATTTTATCCATAATTGACTATCCGGATTGAAATGAAGAGCTTCTGAATAAACTGGAGACACTCCTTAACAACTGCATTCGCTTCATCTTCTGTCTTCGTAAGTATGATCATGTGTCTGCCTACCGCTCCCAGCTTGGCTGGTTTCCTATTCGTCAAAGACGTGAAATTCGAATGCTCTGCTTCCTTTTCGCCATTCTCAATGATCTTAAATTACCCGAGTACCTCAAAAACTTCTTTCAATATTACGGTGTAACTCGTGACCGTCAATTTCACTCTTTCGGCAATCTCTTTCAATCCCTCGTCGCCGATCAGGTTTTATGTCCAACTCCTATACCATTCAAGTGGCCCGCCTTTGGAACCGACTTCCTCTCAAGATTAAGAAAGCCCCAAACAAGTGGGCTTTCAAGAAATCTTTGCGCGAACTCTTTGTTAGTAGAACTGCAAACTCTTAGCTTCTCTGATTAGCTTGTTTCGTCTGAATTTATATATATATAGATATATATATTATACTAGCTTCTGCCCGCGACTTCGTCCGACTTAAAATAGTTTATCGTGGATAAGAGCATTTTTCCGGGGTAAAAAGTAGCCTATAAGGAAAGGACTTCCCCGGGACTCAAACTATCTCCATACCAAATTTCATCCAAATCGGTTCAGCGGTTTAAGCGTGAAGAGGTAACAGACAGACATATAGACAGACAGACAGACAGACAGACACACTTTCGCATTTATAATATTAGTATGTATATGTGTGTATCTAAGTATGTGTTTTCCTAAATTATGTCTGAAAATTATTTGCACCGCCCACAATTTATCTGCTTTGCCTCAAGGTTGACTGGTAGAGAATGCCCTATGGCATTAAGTCCGTCTTTAGTATGATAAGTTTTTCTTTTGTGCAATAAAGATTAAATAAATAAATATGCAAAAAAATAACCGTCCCTAAGTCAATAGGGTAAAAGGGTCCCTAATCCTTGCAACAAATGTTGGATCATTATTGTATCTCTCCCAGTAAACACTTCTCTAATGTACTGTACCTGACAATTCGAAAGTGCTTGTAACTAGGCCTACTTGAATAAATCATTATTTGATTGATTGATTGATTGATTGGGTGTGTAATGAAAGGAATAATGACTTTAGTATGGGAAAGACTGAAATTTTACAGAAAATGCTCTTAAGGGCGTTGGAATAAAGTCTACCTTTCGAACTTTCCCATACTCGCGTCTTACCCCAACGTACTCTATTTTCAATGGATATGACAACATTTTATATAATTTAATGGAATATAATCACTTAAGGGGCATACTCATCTTTTGATATAACAACAAAATTGATAATTTCATGGTGTCTAATGTTCAATAAGTATAAAAGATGTTTGATATAACGTTTACCAAATGTAAGGAATAAATATATGGTATGACTACTTGTGATAGGTATAATGTGTTGTAAGATATAAAAATGTTACATTAATTTGTGTTTTGAACGAATAAAAGTAAAATATATGCACTTATTTTTGTTTTCTTTATAAATGTGGCGGAGTCGGAGAAATAGGTGAAACACGTGTCGAAGGTTTTCTTTATTTATTCTTATAAAAGTATAGTATTATAAAAAAACTCAGTTCTCGCGCTTTGCCGGCAGCTGCCGCGGCACGCTCGCTTTGCTCGCTCAGCTCACGTGCTGTAAGGTCGCAGTTTTACCTAATATCTCCTCGCTTCGCTCGTCGTCGTACCTAATGGAAACCTGCCTTAAGGTAGAATAATTAGGTTGTCGTAATAATAGAACGTATTCCAGATTATACCAGCACTACATTATACCCACTGAGCGTTAAATATAACACAGTTATATCACATAAACGTTATACCATATGACTGTTAGATTAATAGTTGTTATATTACAAGTTCATTATACCTGATAATAGTTAGATCATATCAGAACATACCCAATATTGTTATACCAACAGTGCCTTATATGTAATATTTCCTTTTGTTTCCGAGATTATTACTCATTTAAATAAAACAATTTTAATGACTTATATCGCGTATATTAGCTCATTTGAGTTCCCGACGTTTCGGAAGCTTTTGCAGCTTTCTTTATAAGCGATATATTCCGTTAAAATTGTTTTATTTAAATAAGTGCATATATTCCTATATCAATATATCAAAAGTTGTTATAGCGTCCGTTACGTACCCAACTCAATCAATTTTGGCGAAGGGATTAAAATGAACCCTGCATCTTGAGCACTTTTTTAATGAAGTGGTTTTAAACGAAGTGCTTCCTAATTCGATGTTGATTTATTATTTTCCTCAAGGCGTCACTGATGTCAAAAAACTTTCATTTACACTTAAAAGCTTTTAGAGTTTTTATTAGTGTAAACAAAAGTAAAATCGCTCCAAAGATTTCCAAGGAAAATTCTTTAAAATAATAACTGACTAATCAAATGTCCGACAAACATTTTGAATTAAACGTTTAAAATAAATAGCTCAACGAAAAGAGTGATTTTTAACCGACTTCGAAAAAAAGGAGGAGGCTTTTTTTGATGTCGGTTAAAAATGTCAGGCCTTCATTCGTATATCGTTCTTTTGCAGAAAATTTATATTATCGACAACTGCAGGCTCGACCACCTTATAACATCGGGTTCTGAAGTTAATCAGTCTGTACTAACTGGTGATTCAATGTGATCCGTACCGTACATAAAAGATTTTATTTTTATTAAAAGATTTTAAGAAGTTTTGGCTTTTTAGTTTATTTTGAAGTCGGTTCTTTTTTATCTAAATTTTTTTTATTTAACAGTTATAAAAGTATATTCCTGGAATGCTCAAGTTATATAACAGTGTTTCTATTTTTAAAATTTTACATACATTAATAGTTCATCGCTTACTGTTCACACTGCCGGGGAGAACTCTAGCCACAAGTTTATCGCTTCGTCAAGAGCTATCAAGATAAATTAGCTCAGCAATGCTCGCTTGACTGTCAGGACACACGCCGAGAGACCAATCAGCGATGATTTTACTATCCACTATCTATGTTTGTTATCTTTCCGAGCGAGTGGTTTAAGTAATCAGCCGTCGCACTCGTACATTCGCTAAAGGTCCACATTTGTATCAATTGCCCGTATCAGATCATCGTCGCGTGGCATGATTGCGTGTCACGATCACGCGTTTGGACGTTGCGCCGATCCGATCGCTCGAAATCCATTTGCTACGCGTATCACACATTTATATCGGAAGAGTGGGGCATGATCGGCGCGCCGACAGTGAGCGTCCAAGCAACGCGATACGCAGTCATGCCACGGCACGGTGATCGGATACGAGCAAATGATACAAGTGTGGACGTACCTTAAGAGACCAGCAACAAAACTATCGGAACTACACATCTAGTTTCTAGCTCTACTCGCTTCTGGTTAATCGTCGTCGGTCGAACAAGGTCTTTATAGACGGTATACTCTTACTTGTCAGAATTTCATTTGCACGATTTTCATCAGCCATAATATTGTTTTTTATATGCGAATTTCAGACAAAAAATTGATAACTATTAAGACACTAAGCCTCAGGCGGACCTACTGGACGGGGTATTTTTGTTATGATTGTTTTTTATTTATATTAACTTGTATATTTAGTGAGATTAGTTGTCTCCGTTATATATGTTTCAAAATGTATAAAAAAACTTATGAAACTACATGGATAACATCGAGCGTTTTTGAAGCTTACGCCATGCAATGTATTGTACTAAGACTAAGAATACTTCAATAGGGAATATGCATAATGTTTGCTTTATTAAAACTCATTCATTTAACAAACAGTGGAGAAAAACAATTTTTCGAATAACTATAATAATAACCAAGATATAAGCTATCAAACATTTCATTCTATCTCTTTCTAGCAAAACAGAATTTAATATGGAGTCATATAACCGTCGTATACTGTGACGTAACAGTACATGTCAGACCTCTCTGTCAAATCGTTGTCTAATTAGTAGTATAAAATACCTATATCATGCGTATTTAAATTTAAATTTCACTTTTTGGAATAGTTTTTACGGTATTTTGATATATTGTTAAGAAAAGCGATGAAAAAATTCATGAATGTTACCTATTGTAGATACCTTTCCCTAGTTGAAATTGCCTCTCGGGCAACCCTTTAGAAATGAACCATTATTCTCGTTTCTAAAGCGCTTTTACTACACATGTCTCAGTATTTTGTCGTTATTCGCCGCTTCGTTTATTTTTTTTTTACTCCTGACGTGGCTGTGGAATTGTGGCTACTAACGGATGAATCGATTTCGTGTTAGTTCTTTTTGTTCAAAGAGTGGCTCCATTGAAAGTGTTCTTAGCTTTAGTTTGAGAAAATCGCATATCAGTCGTATGGAAATTGAGATGTTGACTGTAAGTACTAAAAAAAATGTTTTGATGCAAAATGGCAGTTTTATGATAAAAATAAATAGAAAGAGGTCGACGCGTTCCGTGTAGTCTGTTTTTTTTGAGCCTTTAAAGTTGGGTGAGATAGTCATTTTTTAAAGTTTCAAAAAGTTTCAAAACAAAAGTTACCATACGTGGGTTTCATCCACGTATGGTAACTTTTGTTTTGAAACCCATTTCGATAAACTCAAGTTTAAACATAGCTGCAGAACAAAGTTCTTAATTTCCCCATACAGGGCATCCCAACGAACGACGTAGACTGATGATCTGGTGAAAATTGTTGTACTCAAAGTGTGTGTTCTTTGATAGAGGCTTATTGCAGCAGCGTACGTATATTGGCTGAGGGTACGTATATGATGATGACGATGATGGTGTGCTAGTTATATTTTCGTTTCATCGGTTACTCTTCTTCCACGTGATTTTATGAATCTTTGGAAGTTGTTTTGTGCGCATTGGCTTTTTTTTATGTACGTAGTTCTTGAGTCTCCTTTTGAGATTCCTCATCATCTTGTTCATTGTTTTGGGTTGTTTCATTTGAGGGTAGCGTCTTCTGAGTTCTTTCACGAGGTGATTGATTATTGATTCGGTGACCGTCGCCTCCACGTGACGAATGTACTGGAATTAAAATAATGACATTGTCATTAATTGGAATTCTCGGTGTTACCAAGGGCCAGTAAAACAAGAGGACTGTCAACTGACAGATTAGTTAGTTGCCATACCTCGATCGTGTTCCAATAGCAAAGATAATCTGGCAAAAAATAGATGGCGGTTTATTAAACTAAACATTTAACTATGTTCTAATTGAAAAAAGAAGCATAGTATAGAAACAATTAGTTTTTTTTTTATTTTTTTTTTATTATAAATAGATGGGCATTTGACCGCAATCTTACCTGTTGTTAAGTGACGATGCGGTCAAGGATGTATCATGCCCGTCTAGAAACAGCCTATTCACTCTTGTCTTGAACACGCCCAAATTATAATGGTCGGGGAACACACTCGCAGGCAACGAGTTCCACTCCTTTGCGGTACGCATGATAAAAGTTGCACCATAGCGCTTCGTGCGGATTCGCGGAATATTGACCACGTGCGGATGGAACGAACGCACGCGTCGTGTGTCCCGATGATGGAAGGGGGCTGGTGGAATTAAATCATGTAATTCCCCCGCACACTCACCGAAATGTAACCTGTAAAAGACCGACAGACGAGCGACCCTACGTCGATGCTCAAGGCTCTGCAGCTTAGTGTCAGTTAGAGTAGGGTCGCCAATAAGCCGCCTAGCTCGTTTGTCAATCGAGTCCAAAGTGGCCAGTTGGTATTTAGCTGATCCATCCCAAAGGTGACAGCAGTACTCCATACATGACCGGAATTGTGCTTGGTAAAGCATTAAAAGCTGTCCTGGAGTGAAATACCGCCTAACCTTGGAGAGGATTCCGAGTTTTTTGGCTGCAGTCTTTGCTTTGGACTCGATATATTGACCGAAATTGAGATTGGCAGTCAACTGAACACCAAGAAGCTCAAGGCTGCCAGTCAATTTTACAGGCACATTCCGGAAAGTCGGAGCCAGCTCGAATGGGCTCCGTTTGGTGGAGAACAGATACGCCTGCGTCTTGGTAGCGTTGAACGTCACCAGATTAGCGCCACCCCAAGTGGAGACTGCATGAAGGGACGCGTCCACACGGTCTACCATAGCCTCTCGACAAGACTGGATTGTATCCCTGCTGGCCTTCGCGTCCGGTAGATATCTGTCCGCAACTGTGCTGTCATCTGCGTACCCAATGATACCGGGCATAAGCAGATCGTTTATGTGCAGCAAGAATAGAGTTGCGGACAGGACGGCATCGATGGCTTGGTGGTCTGATGAGTAGCCATCGATGACTACTCGTATCGACCGGTTAGACAAGAAGTCAGATATCCAAGTACAAAGACCATCAGGAACACCATATGCAGGAAGCTTGGATATAAGGCCAGCATGCCAGACCTTGTCAAAGGCCTTAGAGATATCCAGAGACACGGCAAGAGCTTCGCCGTGTTTCTCAATGGCCTCACTCCATAAGTGGGTGGCATACACTAGAAGGTCCCCAGTTGACCGGCCTCGGCGAAATCCGTACTGACGGTCACTGAGGAGATCGTTATCTTCTAGGTAAGCCGGGAGTTTGTTGTTCAATGCACGTTCCATAGTCTTGCAGAGTGTGGAGGTGACAGAGATGGGACGGTAATTGACAGGGTCAGCACGGCTGCCTTTTTTGGGCACAGGTTGCACGTTTGCAAGCTTCCACGATTTAGGTACTACCCCAGTCTCTAGTGAGAGGCGATACAGGCGTGTCAGTGGTGGAGACAACTCGGGTGCACAGGTACGCAGGACTATCGCTGGTATACCATCAGGTCCACTGGCTTTATTCACGTCCAGAGACTGCAGGATTTTTAAAATCTCTTTTTGATGTATACGTACTTCAGGCATGGAGCAGTCAGCACGTGGTAAGATGGGTGGAGTTTTACCCGCAGTATCCAGACGCGTATTTTGGGCAAAAAGAGTCGCAAATAAATTCGCCTTCTCTTCCGCAGCAAGTGCCAGAGTACCGTCTGGTTTCAGCAATGGCGGGAGCGATGGCCGTGCAAAATTCGATTCAACCGCTTTCGCCAAGGACCAAAACGCCTTACTCCCAGCAGGGTAAGAGGCTAGTTTGGCGCCTATCCGGCTTATGTGGTTGAATCGAGCCCTGGGTAACGTTTTTTTGCATGCTTTGGCGGCTTGGTTAAAGGCTTTCTTCAGTTTCGGTGTATCCGGAGACTTACGTGCTCGAGCTTCAGCCCATGCGGAATAAGCCGATTGTTTGTGTGCCTCGGCACGACTGCAATCAGCTCCGAACCAAGGACGAGCTTGGCCATTCGACGCTACATCAGAGTATGGTATATAATATTCCATTCCCTGAAGTATAACCGCGGTTATGGCTTCGGCACAGCTCGACGGGTCACCTGAAGAAAAGCAGACCTCACGCCAAGGGTAAGATGCAAAAAAGTGACGCATCTCGTCCCAATCTGCTGACTTGTATCGCCACAGCCTTCGAGGACCACTTGGGTTGCTCTCAGGTGGGGAATATACGGATACAGATTTTACCAGACAGTGATCGGAGGAACCTAGCGGTGCAGAGACCGATACCGAGTATCTGTCTAGTTCAGTAGTCAGCAGAAGGTCAAGGCAATTGGCAGTGTGGGAGTCAACGTCGGGCACCCTCGTGGCACAGCTTACCAGCTGGGTGAGATCTAGCGATAGTGCAAGGTTGTGCGCCTCTCTCCCAGCGTGGTCGGTCTCCTGGTATGGGTACAACCACTCCTGATGGTGTGCGTTAAAGTCCCCCAAGATGACTAGCTGAGCTGAAGGGTACCTGTACCCTAGCCTCATCCGCCGTCTGACAGAGATGTTCACATAAGCGAGTTGTCTCCTCGTCTCCACTGTGCGAGCGGTAGACACAGGCGTACAAAATTTGTTCATATCCTGCGTCCACCATGAGCCACAAGAGGGAGAAACTGGGGTCCTCAAGGTTCTTGAGACGTCTGATGCAGATGTCATCACGGGAGTACACACAGACCCCTGCACGCGGTTTGAACCGATGCTCAAGAGTGTACCCAGGGTAATTAAGGTACGCTATGTCATCTGGACATCTGATCTGCGTCTCAGTGAGGAACAGCAGCTGCGGTTTTTCTGTCTCGTGGTGGTGGTGGACTGGAACGAGATTTGAGTGCAGATCTCGGACGTTAGAGAGGTGCACTTTAAGTGGGAGGACGTGCAGCCGCTGTTTAACCTTGATTCTTATTTTTGACTTACCCATAATTAGTGGAAGGGAGTGATTAGGCTGGGGGGAATGGCAGTTGGGCGAGGCGGTGGTCCGTTAGCTACCGGGAGGCAAACTGGACACGGCCGCACGTGAAGAAGCCTGACGCGGAGACCGCGGGGACGCCCGAACCCCCCCAGAATGGCTACCTGGTCCTCCCTTCCGGTCGCTAACCGGCAAGGTAGAGCATTCTGGGATTTTTCGTGAGGTGGCGGGGCAGCCTTTCACTGTCACTGGCTAGGCAGCTAATTGGGCCCCCAACTTCCTACGGTCGGCCAGCGGCGGCACCGTGCTTCGGATCCCGCTGCCCTCCGAAGCCAGGCCCCCGATGCAGCCGTGACCAGCAGCCAAATACGGTCACACTGATCACTGCAACTGCCCAGACCCATTTTCCCTCATTGGCTACTCCAGGCATCGCGCCGGAACACAGTTAAAGCCGCTTGGCGACGCGGCTTTGACTGGAGGGTGGTTACCAGCCACGGCCGAAGCCTACCACCGGAAATATGCATATATATAAATAGTTCGCAAATAGCTAATAATAAATCGTAACATATAATAACTGTCTCACGCTTCCAAAGTTGAATAATTGTAAAAAATAATTCTTAAACATAGATGGCGTTGTACATATCGGGGAATGCCTTTTTGTATGGAGATTGTCAGCCCTCTTGTTTTAGTTACTATTATTATTGGTGTTACTGATGAAATGGAGTAATTCTCGCAAGAAGAACCGTTTGAGAAATAGGTATTAGAAAATATTGTTGTGGTCGCGATTATCGCTTTCGGTGCGATGGGACCACCTACACTCCGCCTGAATATCCTTACTAAAAAAGGTGAGTTTCGGTACCTGATTTTCAACTGTTTCCTCCTCCAGATATTGAAATTCGTAAGCATTTTCCAACATGAAATAAAAAGGAGTAGGACGAGGTCTCTATGTTCTTTTATTATTTTCAAATTCCTTTTTACCTGGCACCTTCTAGTTCTGTTTAAAATGCTAAGCGCATTAGCATCACTCAAGAACATGCGTGTACGCAGTGTCTAGATCTTGATCTATATTTGTAGAAATCGCTATCGTTTTATTTATCTATTTGTTTTTAGGAGCAGATTTGTTTAGGATATCAGAAGTACGATATGGATAAGAGCTGAAAAAGATTTAAGCGAGTTCACTTACTCTTTCATGTTGCAAATAAGCATTGTTGTTATTCGAATTCACGACCAAGATTTCTTTCAAAACATCCCCCTGAAATCAAAATAGTTTTTTGTAAATTTTAAAGAAGATTGGATCTGAAAATTGCATTCAATTTTCTGTGTATAATATTGATATGTTATAAAATTTCATGATTTTCTAATCCGTTTAATCACATTATGTTGCAACACAAACAAGCAAGCTTTTATTCCTGGCTGTAGTTTTCTTCAAACATCCATCAACTACTCACCGAGACGATTCTAAAGAGCCCAAACTTGGTAGGCTTGCGTCCACCTTGCGTCGTTCTATTACAGAGTTCCTATGACCACCATTCGGCTTCATCATTTCACTAGCTCCATATATACATATACATATACATATACAATCACGCCTTTTTCCCAACGGGGTAGGCAGAGACTACCTCCTTCCACTTCCTACGGTCCTGGCATACAACTGCCGCTTCCGCAACATTCATTAATATCTTCATGCATGCTCGCCGGTTTAGAGTACTTTTCACTTGGCCGTTTTTCAGAATGTCTCCAATCTGATCGCAAAACATTCGTCTAGGTCTCTCTATGCTCCATGGTGCCATATTATTGTATTGTCATCAAAGTTACGTAGGTACATGTATCAAATTTCAGCTCAGTCATCATTAATGTCATGTAACAACTATACCTAAAGCATCCATGTCTTACACAAAAAAAATATCCTTTCCTTCTTTGACGTTGGGGTTTTATAAAAACCAGGGACCGGTTACCTTTACATAGGGTTTTAAAGCAGGTTTTTAAAACGATTGGTTTAAGAAAACCTTTTGATCTGGATAAGCTTATAACACCTAAACGGTTAAGCCGATCGTTTGAATTAATTCAGTTAACTCATACATAACCCAATCAAACCCCTGTTACGGTTTTTAGTAGTAAACGGTTCCATGCTGAAAGCATACTAAGTTGATCTGAACCTTCGTATTCAATTCATTTTTTATGCCGTTTTTTTTTTAAATTAATTCACGTTAAATCTAAACCCAATAATGAAATAATGATCTTTATTTTGTAAGTGTCCACAAGGGCACTTTTACAAGTCTGACTCTACAGCGTTTCTCAAGAGGTCAATAAAAACCCCTTACAGGGTTTTAAGTATGCTACCACATTCGGCATTAAACGCATGCTCTCACTTACTGAAGAGAGCCCCGCCCCATTCTAAGTGCGGACATTTTGGGAATATAATATTTTAAGAAAATTTACTTTACAGACATGAGCCGAAACCACTTACTTCTTTTACGTGTAAATCTTTCCCGGATATCCCTAAAACAAACAAAAACAGTATTAGAAATAAATAACTTTCCGTTTTCATTTCAGTTCTATTCTTGTGCAGTCCAGTAGCAAACAAGCTGTTAACTTATTCAATGTATAATCGAAATGAATACTGCTTTCGCACCGTTGTTCAGTACTAACTGATATGGTTTTTTGCAAATAAATGTTTTGAAATGGCAATGTTTTCCTTTATTAGCTTTTATAAGAGAGCATCGACACCGGTGTTCAAAATTCAAAAGTGGCGTTCCTTATTATGCCGCTTATGAGTCACATGCTGTTGTCCGCGACTTCGTCCGCGTAGAAATGTAATTTATAAGCCCACTTTACTCCATCCACGGAAACGAGTTAGTACTAGTAATTTGAGAATATCCATGCTATTGGTTATAGATAAAGGTAACTAATGCAAAAGAGATGGGTTTACATGGCGGTCGAAATGCAGTCAACATCTGTCTCTTGTACGGTGCGGACGCGTTATCTGCAGAAGTGCCCGCGACTTCGTTCACGGAGAAGAAAAAGTCATAATCCCTCGTTTTTTCGACAGCGTTATCAATAAAAAGTATTCTATGACCATCTGGGGATACCGTTGTACCAAAAATGGTTGAAATCCATTTAGCCCTTTTGAGGTGACGATGACCACATCTACACATACAGAAAATAAAAATAATATATTTTTTATAGGTTGTAATCCACAAATAGTAACAGGATACTTTTTACCCGACTACGCCGAAGAAAAAAACAGGAGTTCTGACTTTCTTCTCCTCGGCTGTCGAAATAGCACCTTCTAGTATTGCTAACAATTTTTGTGATGTCAACAATGTCGACTAACGTGGTACTTTTCTTTGAGGACTACGGTGCCACAGACAGACAACAGTAAAATACTTTTTGTTATACAAATATCTTGATAATAATCTCAATTTTTGCAATTTACTAGTGGATCACTCCACTAGCGTTATTATTGTAAACAAAGATCAGAAACAAATGACAAATTTTTTCGACTTGACTTGAACCAGTGCCTTGAGCCAGACCGGGGCAGCACGCTCTACCATCTGAGCTAATCGTCCATATGTCTATCTATATATCGTCGTTTTATGGACGTTTAGCTCAGATGGTAGAGCGTGCTGCCCCGTTCTGGCTCAAGGCACTGGTTCAAATCCAGTAACGTCGAATTTTTTTTTCATTTGTTTTTGATCTTTGTTTATAACAGTAAAAAATGTTAAGTATACAGAATAATAACATCAGAATATTTATTTAATATCTATCTGCCGGACTAATTACAATTTTGATGTTTGTACCCCGTCATCATGCTTATTATATACACGAATCCTTCTCTTAATGATACAGTCGTATGGAGGTAATTGTGAGCAGTTGCTTTGCTTAGCTATTTCTGCTACTGACTGTAATTTAAACTGATTGCATTCTTCGTACGAACTGTAATACCCTGGAGCCAAATTCGGCGTGGCAGAGCGATATCACTCAATTGGGCAATATCTCAGCCATATTACGGACATCGTGCACATTTTGTTGGTATAATTGTCCTGTATTTTTTTTTATATTTGCTATAGTAAATTACGAGTAAAATATGTCATTTTACATTGCATGAAAATATATGTATGCGTTATAGAAGTATTAGTATTTAGTATTTTTTTGTTAACTGTAGAACATATTAAAAAGAGATTATATAACAATAAAGAAACCAGCAAGCATTAAGATATCAACCGAAGGCTACAAAAAAATTTACTCTCTAGCAAATCTTCACACCTCGAGACTCCCGAGCCGGCGCCTACCTTTCTCCTCTCAATTTTGTAAAGAATCGCTCATGCAATAGGGAATATGCATAATCTTTTCTTTTTGCTTTATTAAAAACTCATTATGTATCAAACAGAGGAGAAAAATATTTTTTCGAGTAACTATAAAAATAACTAAGATATAAGCTATCAAACATTTCATTCTATCTCTTTCTAGCAAACCGAATTTAACATGGAGTTTATATGACCGAAGTAGACTGTGACGTAACAGTACATGTCGGACCTCTCTCTCAAATCGCTGTCTAATTAGTAGTTTAAAATGCTTATGTCATTTATTTATACTTGGGTTATTTATTTATTTATTTATTGCATCCATGGTTTACATTTGGCTGTTACAGTAGTTAATAGGTTTCTCATGGGCCCTGGTAGGGCACAGCAATTCGAAGTCTTAAGTCTAATATTAAATTTAAATTAATTAAATAATTAAATTGCATCTGAATGATAATTGGGTAATTGAACAATATAAGACAATAGTAATAATTTAAGAAATAAAAATAATTTAAGATGTACAATGTAAGACAATAACAATAATTTAAAAAATAATACACTATGAATATTACAATTGGTCATTAAAAAAGTCCTTAAGGCTATAATAACATTTATCTATTAACAAAGTCTTTAATTGTTTATTGAACTGCTTGTCATTTATAATCATTTTAAGGTCATCATTAATTTTATTATATATTTTGACTGCTATCATGTTTGGACTTGCTTGATGGAGTTTAAGTTTGGAGCTGGTGAGTGGTGCCAGGTTATATTTGAATCTGGTTTCATGTCCCCGATTTTGCTCTGCTAGTTTAGTAAACAACTGTGGATACTTTCTTACAAACTTGCACATTTCTAAGATATATATTGAGGTTACTGTCAAAATTTTGTGTTTGACAAAATATGATCTGCAGCTATCTCTGCTTTTAATATTAACTAAAATCCGTATGCATTTTTTTTGTAAAATAAATAAATCGTCTATGTCAGTGCTATTGCCCCAAAGTATTATTCCGTGTGTTAACCATGAAAAAGCGTATGCGTAATAAGCAGTTAAGGCGCATTGAAAACTTGTTGCTCTCTTCAATTCTCTCAATGCGTACACAAATTGAGAAAGTCTGATTTTTATATTTTTTATATGTGATTTCCAATTTATATGTTTATCGATATCTAATCCGAGGAGGGTAAATGTGTCTACACATTCCAATGCTATTCCGTTGAAAGTGATGTTAATGTCCAATGGTTTTTTTTGATGGGGTCTAAATTGCATAATTTTCGTTTTCATATAATTAATATCCAAATCGTGGTCAGTTAGCCAATCCGACAGTTTTGTGAGTATATTGTTTATGTCAGAATACAAGTCTAAGTTTAGTAATTTCTGCATGGCGTTAGGACCGAAATATCGTCTGCAAAAAGTACACAGGACTCTTCTATACTTTGTGGCAGATTATTGATATAAATCAAGAATAAAATACAACCGATGCAACTTCCTTGAGGTATTGAATGTGTGACCTGTTGTATATCCAATTTTACAAAATGTATGTAGCCTGTTTTGTAGTCTAGGTGTTGAATTTCGACACATTGTTTACGGTTTTCTAGGTATAAAGTAAACCACTTATGCGCTGTGCCTCTAACGCCTACTTCATGCGTATTTCTTAGCCGATTTCAATTTTAATTTAACTTTTTGGAAAAGCTTTTACGGTATTTTGATATTTTGTTAAGAAGAGCTATGAATTTTTTTATGCATGTTCCCTATTCAAAGAGATATGCCATCAAAAATGTTAATGTGATATTCAAAAAGTAAGTTTCTCATAATATGTCAATTTTAACGTTGGTTTGCTAACGTACGTCGCAAATGAATGCAGTAAATACAAATAAATCTCAACTTTGAGGCTTTATTAAATAATTTGAAGGGGTTCGTAATTTCGTCAGTGGAGAAGAAAAACATCATAACCCTCTTTTTTAGCTTGTCGGGTATAAAGTAGGCTATAACCCTATCTGGATGACAAAAAATAGTTGAAATCCATTCAGCCGTTTCGACGTAATAAAGCCACATACAAACACACAACAAAATGTTGCAGGGACATTGAAATAGTAGATTTTTTGAAAATATGGTCAATGTACAGATATTTCATTCTTAGAACTTTAAAATAGTTCAGTTAAACCAATTTATAATTAGCTATTTGTCCTGCATTAAGACAAAAAGGACTTTCATTTTGAATTTAGAGTAGACCGACTTATGCAGTGATGGTTCTTTACTCTGTGACATGATCTGATGGCGCAAGTAATTATTTCGCGTCAAGCGCTCACATTCACTTTCACTTTCTAAGAAATGTCCCCATGTCGTATAGAGTTTATCGATGAAATAGATATGTCGATTCGCAGCCAACTAGCTTAATTAGCCGTTTAATTAACAACATAGCCTTGAATGATTGAATTGCTGAATATCATTCAGGAAGCTTGCTCAACAGAGCCTTTTAGTAAAAACTGTCCAAGTGCGGACTTGTCACCGAGGGTCCCGTACAAGATATACGCTAAAAACGGCCGTATCTATGTAAATCCAGTGTTAGCAGAGCCCTACTCCGAAGCACTCCTATGTGGTGTTCGATCATTTTATATTGGTTACTGACATAGATAGAGAGACATAAAATTATACTGTTTTCAGTATTTGTTGTTATAGCGGCAAGTTAAATAAATTATCTGTGAAAATTTCAACTGTCTTAGCTATCACGGTTCATGAAATATAGCCTGGTGACAGGCGGACGGACAGACAGACAGATTTACGAGCAGCAGAGTCTTAGTAATAGGGTCCCGTTTTATCCTTTGGGTATGGAACCCTAAAAAGACTGGGACGCTTAATTGGACAGCTAATTAAGTTAGTTAGCGACGGATACATCGCAGATATATGTGAATTGTGACGTCGAATTTAGCCCCTGTTGCAATAACGTTAATTGTCTCTCGTGTTTGATTGACAGTGTTTGGGTGTTTGAAACGGAAATACCTACTAGCATAAGGCCTGATTCACACTTTCATTAGTGTTTAATGCAAGTTCATACTATGATACTTGCGTTTAGTATAAACTAGTAGGTATTAAACCACGGTTTCTTTAACCATAACGGATGTCAACAACCGACATTTTTTTGTTATTCTATTTGAAGAGCGGCCTTTTCTTGCTCTTTTGATCTATTTTGATTTCTCTTTTCAACCGATCTCGAAGAAGGAGGAAGTTCTCATTTCGTAGGTTTTTTATGTATGTTCACCGATGACGCCGAAACTATTTGACCGATTTCAAAAATTCTTTTTTTTTATCACAATAAAACAAACGGCGTTGGCGGCAGCGGCATCGAACAATCGCGTATAAATATGATTTTATTTAATTACCTTTCGTTGGTACTTCTATGGTCTCGGATAGGATAGGATATAGGAAGCATAGGATTGTGATTGATAATGAGTGAAAATCGTGTTAGTTAATAGAAGATTGTTTGGGCTAAAATAAGCCATTATGACACGAAGTGATTATTTGGACGAGCTCACGAAGTGAGCGATGACAAATATGTCTGAGTGTCATAATGGCTTTTACCCACGTGTTAAACACTCTGCGTTTCACTTCGACTGCAAGAAAATAAAAAAGACTTAACATTAACATTGTATATTTCATGAAAACTAATAGTACAGTTTGAGCAATTCTATCAGAAAGTTTGGCCACTCTGGATCAGGTTGGTTTGTTTGTTTTCAATTATTCGTAAGGTGTATGTAGCTGGTCGAAAGTTTTTGTGTTATAGAAATTTGTATGGGATTATATGGCTTCCTTTTAAAGGGGCTAAATGTAGTATTTTAGTCTCGCTTTGCGAAGCTAATATGACGTCCTTTGTGAGCAGGAGAAGTGAAAAATCAATTATTTTGCTATTTTGAAAGGAGGTATCTCTAAGTTTGTCACATATTATTTTGGTGAATCTATGTGAAATCGAAGGAATTTCTATATATTTGAGGAATTCCTTCGATTGATACTTAATAATAATAATAAAGCTAATTCGATATTTTAAGAAACAAGTCAAGCATTTGCATTTGGAAAATATAAATCGGTACTGATGAAGAATGCCACAGAATGCCATCGGAACTCCTCAATGATAAATAATTAAGCAACTTCACAGTCACAAACTTAAATGTTCCTGGTGAATATGGTGCCATCGATCTGATTTGATGGTGGAGCCGGAAGGTAAGCACCGGATCTCCATAATAAAATGTGTAATGCAATGTTTGGGCTTGCTTGAATCGTTGTGACTTTACGTCACGATTCACTAAAAGCGTGAAATAAATAAATTTTTAACAATAAATAAAACCGAGTTAAAAATAAAGTAAAAAAATAAATTGTACAATATTGTATATTTAATTATATACAAGTAACCTGTTTTCAATCTGTACAATATATTCAATTACCTATTGCTATTTTGGAGTCGGCTTCAACCATGTAGCAACTATCTAAAATCGTCAATTTTTAATTATTTTGCACTTCTTTTTAGATTGCACCGACGACTAGCATTAATTGTATACTTTGTATAGACTGAGTTGAAGTTACTATAAAATATTTAAAAATAAATTCGTTGCTGCACAATATGGTTTCCGCTGCAGAAATGTTAATACGTACGCCAACTTTTATTTTCTCAACTTTTTCTATTCACGAAACAGAAAATATTACAGAAATGTAACCTTTTCGCCATTTTCTATTTCTTCCAGTTTTCGATGAAAACAAGTTAGCACATTCAAAGCGTTCCTAAAGAAACTACGGCAGTTTGAGTTTCCAACAAGTATTGCCACTTCAGCAACTTTCAACATGATCTTATTGAATAACTTTGAAAACTGGTCAAGTGCGAGCTGGACTTCCGAACGAAGGCACTACCGGTAAATACACCGAAAATAATCACTTGTAAGTGTCGTTGTATGCTTGTATGTGTCGTTTTCATAATACCAAATCGGCTAAACAGATCTCCACAATTTTTTGTTCACGGGTAGCTGGGCATTTATAGATGGTTATGGGGCTTTACCCGGCTACGCTGAAGAAATAAAAGGGCTTATGACTTTTCTCCTCCGCGAACGAAGTTGCGGGCGCCTTCTAGTTTTTAATAATAGTATAGATCAGGAACTACACATGACAGTAGCAAAGTTCTATCCTTAGCAGGTCACATTGGATATGATTTTAAGCTTTTCGTATCGTGAGAATTATTAGTCCACTGACAATAATAACCCCGTATGGTGTTTTTTTGTGTCGGTACCTTAAAAAAAAACACTTTTTACAAGTATTCATACGATGTTTTAAAGTATGCGGTGGATTGCGTAAAGCAAAGGTTTACCGTTTTCTAGAATAATTTGACCTAAAATTAAAACGTACGATCTGGGTATCTTCTGCATATGTGATTTATTTACAATAATTACTCTTTGAATCAACAAAATCATTAGCTAATAATATTTTACAATTAAATGCAGGTTAAAAACTGACGTACAAAAAACTGACGTAATAATATAATATTAACATACCATACTAGTACAATATATAACAATGGTTAAATTTATATATATTTATTATCTTAATTAAAATACAAAATACAAAAATACAAATATACAAAATGGTTTATTTATCAAAAGAGCTTAAATACATGATCGGGGTTATCCATCAGAGACCAAACTAGGCTGAGCCTGTATCTTGGCCGTCTGCGAGTGCGATTAACAATGAAGATTTGTATCATATGGTTGAAGATATGACATACTGTACAGACACTGAATGATGTTTTATTCATACAAAAGGTAAGGATAACTAGGGTGTGTGAAGTGTGTGTGTGAGTGTGGGTTTGTGTATGTTGTGTGCGCATTTGGGGCCCTAATTTATTTTCTGGACCTTCGTACCAAGAAGTTTACTTTATCTTAATACTGTTAATGATGTCTTCGGTTTCATCGTAAGACAAAGTACATAACCAGAGTTTTAGCAGTGATTTAGCTCTGGGAACGGATAGGCGTTTGATGTCACAGATATTGCAGACATGATTATATACGCAGCAGTGAGAGTAGGCCGGGGTTCTCCTAGCGAGAGCGGATCTGAAAGCAGGGAGCAACACCTTGTACCTACGCCCGCTTAGCATTTCCTCGTGACGGGCAGAGTTGAAAAGGATGCTATGAGTACGGGTAACCGCTTTAATGACGAAAAGCTGCCTCACTCTTAGAAGCTTCGTCCCGCTGTACAACTGGTCTGTGGAGTACCGGAAGGGTTTTTTCATCATAACCTTTATTACTGCTCTCTGGGCACGCTCCAAGAGCAGTAAGTGTGTCTTAGCAGCACAGCCCCAAACGGACACGCCATATTGTAAAATAGATTGACCCAGTGCCAGGTAGACAAGGCGAAGTATATCAGGGTCAGCACAGTCTCAGAGTCTCTTCATTACATAGATAAGTTTCCTCACTCTTGAGGCAAGAGTGGTGATATGATGCGTAAAGGAGAGATGTTGGTCAAAGAGGAGCCCCAGGTACTTCACAACGGTTTGTCTCCTCATAACCTGACAGGAACAAACAGAGGTAGACCTAGCAGCACCTTTATACCCACAGGAGTGAAATTTTAAGTTTTTTGCCGTTGGTGGTGAAGTAGCTGAGGTTTTTGAAAAAGCTACAAAGTTCGTTTTGTCCACATTTAGGGTCAGCAAGTTATTATTTAGCCAGGAAGCAACCCTAAAAATGATAAAGTACTTAAGTTACAAATGGAAATTCTGATTTATTATGTTCACTGTTAATTTGATTTAAGTGAAATACTTAATTTAAATCACTTAACAGCTATTATTTAGTATTTTACTCGCAACTCGATCAAATACTTACCATATCCAAAAACCTTTAAGCATTTAAAGGTGCCTCCACACTTGCATCATTTGCTCGTATCCGATCACCGTGCCGTAGCATGACTGCGTATCGCGCTGCTTGGACGCTTACTGTCGGCGCGCCGATAATGCCGCACTCTTCCGATACAAGTGTGTGATACGCGTAGCAAATGGATTTCGAGTGATCGGATCGGCGCAACGTCCAAACGTGTGATCGTGACACGCGATCATGCTACGCGACGATGATCTGATACGAGCAAATGATACAAATGTGGACGCACCTTAAGAGTCCCCGCTAAGCTGGGTTCTCCATACAAACGTAGTTATGCTCTCATTTTAAAACGACTAGCTAGTTTGGTCTGAAACTTTGTATTTAGAATAAGTTAAGGTATATATATGTAGGCCTGTAACTAATAAATGTTGCTTCACATACCATAGTAAAAGAAATACAGGGTATTTAAGTATTTCATACAAAACTAGTTTTTGCTGTAATGCGTTTGTTTTATAAACTGGAGCCATATAAACTAATAACAGGCCCAGCTGGCCCAGATATATCTCATATATGAAAAATTAGTTACAATCCAACACTTAGTTTTAAAATGAGAACGAAACTCCGTTTGTATGGGAAGGTGAAAATCGGCCGAACTTGCCGGGGACTCGTAACCATACTATATATATATGTCATATGAATACATTCTGCCCTGTCAAAGTAATTCCTTCAAAAACATAACATGTAAAAAGATTGCCAAGTCTCGCAACCTTAACTACCACAAACAGTTGTGAGATATAATAACCAAGTCGGTCAATTTATTCAGTAGTACCTATCCAGGGAAGGATCTACCCCACACCTTTGTCATTCATAAATGTTCACCGAACTAATAACATGTTATTATGACGGGTTATTTATTCAGTAATACTTATGCATGTGAGCACCTATCCAACACCTTTGTCATTCATAAATGTCCATCGAATTAGTTAACTAGGAACATGTTGTTGTGACCGTTATAGTGACCGTATCAATATTACACATCTTCATATTTTTAATAAATAAAACGACTTGGCCAATCGCACAACGGCAATAAACTACATGCAGCAAACCCTACCTAATTTTATTAGTCCTCTGAACGTAAACGAAGAATTAATTATGTTGCCGTGCGAGACTAAAGGCTTCTAGCTTCATCAGCAAATAAATGACAGGGCGTCGAAAATGTCGTGAATGGCTTCGAGAAAAGTCTGGTACGGCGTGCCTTTGTTTTGCTCGACTTGGCGGGGGCACTGCCGTGCCCCCAGATCGCGAAATCTCCGGTTAGTTTATACGGTAAATTGACAGTGTGTGGGTGTTTTTTGTTTGTAGGTGATTACTTCTAATTGTGTACGTTTGTAGAACTATAAATTATGTCTGTAGTGTGCTTTACGTATTTACCTCACCCCACGCTGAAAAAGCATGAAAAATTATGCAATATCGCCAATTTTAATTGACTTTTTACTCGATAAGAGGAAGATCAGCGCTGGCTCCCGAGCCGGAATTTTGCTGAAGTGGGACCATTTCGAGGCATAGTTTTAGTTTTTTTTTTGTATGTAATTTGTTTATTTTTATTTTATATTTCAGTTGCTAATGCTATGCTACCGAATGAATTTATTTTCTTACTTTCTTTCTTTATATTTCGGACTGAACTATAGTTTTTTTTACGTTCATCTGTAGGCAATTATAAAGTAGTTTTTTCTGAATAGATTAGTTTTACTTCGTCAGTGCAGCGCGAGCGCCATACCGTGCGAACATGTGTTTGGAGCATTTTTTTTTGTATTTTCTATGTAGTACGTACGGTCCGGTTGTTACTACGATTGAAATTGTAATCTGTGGGTTACTGGCCATTGGGAGTCCAATAAAACCAGCAAGTTCCACATTATTTATTCTATTATCAATCACACAAGAGAGACAGCTAAAAGAAAGGAAGATAACCGTTTTAAGTACAGAAGTTGAAGAAAATCTACGAAAATTCTAGCCCACCGCTGAGACTCGCCGTTGCTGTAGCGCTATGTGCACGCGCCTGTAATGCTGGTGCCCAGGCGCCTTTAATTAGCATATATAATACTAACCATAGCTTTAAGTTTGTTGCCCCTAACACTAAGGATCCAAAGTCCGATATAAAAATTTTGAAAAAAAAATAATCGAAAATACAGAAGATAGAAGGCACATAGACATAGCAAACATTAACACTAAGAAAGTATAAATTGGCGCTCTGCGCCAACCTTTTGTTGGTCGCGTATTAAGGTTCCACTAGGTAAGACGGCGCGAGCGCAGTGTCGAGATCGATTACAATGCAGACTAAACAGCATATCCGAGCATGCACGATATTTGGCGGATTTCGTCAATGTTGATTGTTGAACGAAGAGTCCCGAATGCTATGACGCATCCCTTACTGCTGCGCGCGCGACGCCTCGGCCGTTTATTTACAACGTATATTATATATTTGTATACATTTCATGCGAAGTAATATAAAACTATAAAATGTGTATACAATTAAAACTTAATAAATAACAATAAAATTATGTCCCCCCAAATCTATTGAATTTCATATGAATCGAAAAAATGTAACAATTCTTTGTCAACTTATTTGTGGGCACCCTGAATGCTAGTGGTAATGAATGTTTAGTTCTAGAACGTAACCCTATGATCACGGTTCGCTCTATCCGGTATGTAGAAATGCTGCTTGCCGGCTCTCAGATCGTCGCTACCTCTTTGGAGGCGTGGAGAGAATTCGCTCGAGTCGCCATACTAAAAAATACAAATATATAAACCAGGCATCAGAACCGTATTTTCTATATACAAAATTTCCGAAATAACGGTTCGTTTTTTCGTTCAATTAAGAGAGTTTCGTATGTATTATTTAAATTATAGAACTTGAATAGGGTGTTTTGTTATTGATTTCTCTTCTCCTAAATAAAGTTTCAAAACATTCCAGAAATAGCGTGTATTTTAGAAGATTAAAAAATACCGGCTCGGATCCCTGATATAAATATAAGAAATCGACCACTGTCTGAATGATAAAGTTTGATACAAAACTAAAAGATTTGCACTATCTTGTATTTTGAATATTGAATTTAACGATGTTTCATCATCACGATTATCGTTATGTTTAAAGTCAATTTCTTCACTAAGATACAAAAATTTCATAAGTAGATTTGAATAATGATAAAATTTCAAGACTAACGGGATTTGAACCAATGCCTTGTGCCTTGCTGGGGCGCACGCTCTGTCAACTGAGCTACAGAGTCCAGTCAGCTTGTCTAAGAATCTTTTCAGAATTTGTTACAAGATCGTTGAAAAAGTTGTTCATGAAATCAAAATTCTATGAAGTAGCATTCTAGGCAACATTTGTCGACGGAAGGACACCGTTAAAAATAGTTTATTCTCCTGAAAAATGGTGTGGGGTATCTTAGCTGTAACTGTAACTGCAGCCAGATTCCCCTTGGGAAATAAAAGCCTGGAAGTTTGCGTATTATATTAGATGCCTGATATTGCTTCTTAAGTGTTTCGAGACTTCATATTTTCAATGCAGAATTATCGCGCTAGTAGTAAAATAAGCCGCAAAAGGTGAGAGAGATAATATGTACACGGTGCGTACGAGGAATCCGAAAGATTTCAACCACGCATTCCTTAGATCATTACGAGCAATAAATGTTATATGAGCCCCAGTTAAATCCTCTTACTCTTGAAAATATAATAAATTTTCATGCAAACTATTGTGATTACTGAAGTGAATTAAGCTCTTTTGATCGCGACTTTGCCACGTATGTTGCCAAGTTTCGCGTCGCTATTGACAGACATCAAAGTGACAGCTACCGCTCTCAACCTTTTTTGAAAAAATAATCGTTACCATTCAATTAAAAGGGATAGTGTTCATAGAAATGTGAAAGTTATTCAATTTTTATATACAAAAATTGAACTAAAGGTTATTTTTGCTGGATTTGACTTGGGATTATATAACATTTTCTACTCCTAATTGACTCAGAAATGCGTGATAATTATCTTTCGGATTCCTCGTCGGCACCGTGTATATTAACATTTGTACTGCCCAGCTATACATAATTATAAATTACGAAAGTAATTATTTAAAACATTTTTCTGAAGTTTTTACTTACAGCGTTTTACAACATTGCCCTTTATGGACAAGATCTGTGAATCAAGAGTAAAGGTTAGCTGTTGTACTACTATGTTCATCTGTCAACCCAACCAAGGTCGGACAATGAAAGGTCAAGGACATATTTAGTCACGGCCAAAGCCATACACTTCACCTAATGACCTTGAGCTAAATATGTGGCAGTTAATAGAAATGGCGCATATTTTTGTTGCATTATTAAATGCGTCGTAGGAAGCAGCCGTTTACTTCTTGTCATTTTTTATTTGTTTTATGTTTGGAAATATTAGGTGAGATACACATTGGATTTTGGATGGTTTCTTCGGTAATTCCTACGTATACTATATGGGTACACTGGCAAAAAATACTTGCATTATTATGTAAAACGTTGAATGCTGTTTTTTAACCTAAAATTGGCACCACGGTTTTTATGACTACATTTTTCTATGTCTAATGACTATAACCGACCCATGTGCTCTTGGATAAGTAAGTCGTCTGATCATGTTGGATCTCGATATTAATCTGACTTGACTTTTGGTCAAATCCTCTATCAGGTTATCGAAGTGATCATGTGACGTGTTCCATAACAGATCTAAAGTTAAAGACGGGCGGCCGTGGTTAAGACAAAGATTTTGATAGGAATTATATTCAGAGCAAAATTTTAGGTGATAAGTCATTGGGTGTGTACTATTTCGGGGGGGGGGTCATGCACCCACGACCTGCCCTCTTCAACCGCCGTTGGCAAGAGGAAGTTTGATACTTGAAATGTCTGACAGTTGGAGTTAGTTTTAGGACCCTTGAGATTTACTTCGTTATCTAGGCTTTGTGGAACTTCAATACCTAGTTCAAGCACAGGCTTTTGTCTCAAGATAAACAAAATTAAATTGAAAATTATAACGACAACTTTTAAAATTGCTTAAAAAAATATTTGAAAATTGGAAATAAAATCTTAACATTTCTCAAAAGTAAATCTGATATACTCACTCCACTATTTGGGCGCTTATAAGGTCTTATATGCTTCAACCTGTCCAAATAATAATTTTTAACATCGTTTCTGCCATCGTTGGGCATGTTTTGACGTCTATTGTATCCATACACGTGTGTATGAGATTCATCATTATCATCATTAGCAAGTTTCATTAACATTGATCGTGATTTTACTTGCTGATTATTTATATAGTCCTTGGAAATATAAGGGTTGGTACTATACGGCTGAGAATACAGTGGATTTTGAATTCTTGAAACTGGCCTAGGGAGTGGTCTTTGTACTTTTGTTCGTCCATTATAGGCCATATTTGAGGGTATACCTTCATTTTTATCATATTTAGCTTTTGAATAGTTTATCGGATTATCGTTCCGTATTTGCTTAGTTGATCTTAAATTATCATATTTGCTGGCTACATTCCAGTTTTGCTTGTGAATATTTTCATTAAACTTATCATTGAACGCAAAATCTTCAGATTTTTCTTCTAGATTATACAAATCTGTCGATATTTGGTCGTGTTCATCATTTACATTACTTATATAAGGTGATTTATTATAATTGAAGCCTTGGACGCCATATCGTATTTTTCGAATATTTGGAGTTTGGCGATTGTTGACGTTATGTGCATACTTATAGTTCAAAGTTCTGTCATCGCCTTCTGATGGTCCGTATGGCTTTGAGCTAATCTTTCTTATATCATTGAAACGTCTATATACTGTTTTGGGTGGTGATTTTGCAGCTTCATTATGTTTGTACAATAAATATTCTGATACTAGTTCTTCTAAATTGGAAAAGTCTTTTCTTGGTTTTATTTTTATACTTGGTCTGCTCTTCGTTGGAAAGTTGGATCTTGTTGTTTCTCTATGATTCAACTTTGGATTGGCAAACGGTTTTGTTTCAAATTTAGACAACGCAAAATCACTCTCGCCTACTTCTCCGCCATTGGAAAATCTCGTCCCTGGTTCAATAAAACTGTTTTTACTGAAGTAGCGATCTCTCACGTTTTGCACACGATCTCTGATTCTTTGCCTGGAAAAAGACTCATTCGGTTAAACTAAACTTAACTGTTGTTTAGTCAATGCTGGTACTATAAATGTATACATCGTGTGTTCACCTGTAAACGATTAACCAATTAGTTCTAAATCAGTTTCCTCAAAAATATAAATTCAATTATTTTTTATATTTTGAATAATAGTCGAAATAGTGTACCTACCTTAATAATTTATCTTATGATTATAATGAAATAGAACTACCTTATTTGCTCTTTCTTAAGGTCGAGTGTGGTCATGAATGGTGTCTGAAAAAGGGAAAGAAGTTCTGCTAATAGCACAATAACTAAGAGGTTCGTTGTAACCTACAAGTAAAATATTAATAACATTCCATCAATACGCGATAGTTCTTGCATCTTGCGGATGTTATATCCCTGTGGGCGTCCCATGGCACGGGCACGATAACATCCACGCAATGTTCGCATTATATTCCTCTGAATAGTGGGTCAGGGCCTACTACAGGGCCCGGAACGACGAAATATTAACTAAAGGTATTCTTCTATCTGGTAGGATTAAGTATTTATAGCAGATATTGTGCTATGGGATAAAGGTGTCATGTAATAATTGAAAATATTTAACATACCTCTAATTCCTTTACTCTGAAACAATAAATCTTATTGAAGCGAAAGTTCTGAATCAAGTTATGACAATTTTGTTTACAAAATTGAGATAGCTTGAACACTTTCTTTGACGAATGCATATTTCGTTTATCCTCCTTTCTCATTACTCACAAGATAATTGAATATTAAAATGAATACGCTTAAAACGTCACTGTCCGTTTTTTATTTGGCGTTCCGTCATATAGTGGCCAGTCATCATCGACAGTATCGTGATGATCATTATCATCACTGTTATTATCACTGTCATTATAATTATCATCGTCATTGGCATCATCACTCCAGCCGAAATATGTTAAGTCACTGTATGTAGACTACTCGAATCTTATAAATTTAACGAAGCTACGACATGGCCATTAGGGAAATCATTTCAGTTTTCCTATCTTACTGGCTGATAAGTTTTTTTTTACTTTTCGTTTCAACAATAGTTTCGTGTTGTTGGTTGGCTAACTCAGCGTTGAAACATTGATTAAACTAACAACACCTAGTCAATATTTCTTATAGTGTCGTTTACTTTTTACATTACCAGTCACTAGGATCGAATTGTTATGAAAGCTTCAATAGTACTGATCTTGATTTTCCATACAAATGGATGCGAATTAAAAACCCTACTAGTCACAGTGATATCGAAATACAGGGCAGCCACAAGAACGCGTGTCTAGCAAACACCGCACAGCAGTTAATTAACAACAATCCAAATTTCCAAGTCATGTACTATTTAGTTTTATTTAATGAATAACATTTTTCTCATTAATCTAATAGCATTTTTTTTAAATATATATTTAAATTTAATGTATTATCAAAGAACCCAAAGCATTTTATTATGTTTTTAGTTTTGAAGACATTTGTGAAAATGTGAAAGCAACAGTAGTACATTTTATATTGTAAATTCGCTTTAGTAATAGTGCTTCTGTATGATTTTAGACGCTATGACCAAATTTTGTCATGTACAAGTGTGATACCGATACCGGGTACCGATGTGCATTGTGCAATGTTTTTTTTATATGTTATAGGGGGTAAACGAGCAGATGGATCGCTTGATGGTAAGCGATCACCGTAGGCCATAGACACCAGTAACACCAGAGGAGTCACAAGTACGTTGCCGGCCTTTCAGGTGGGAGTTAATTCGCATCGGTCTGGAAATACTGCCGGTGACAACTTATTACACAGTTCAGTCGCGCGAGGCAGGAAATTATTAGGAATTGGCCCATTGCATCGCCAGTAGCGCGTTGTCATGGCCGGGAAGTTATAAGCAAGCTTACTTTTGTAGCATTTCTGTCTTCGCGTCCTCAACTTTGAAGATTGGCATCACAACCACAGGCGGTTTGCAGCTATTGTTGCCTCCAACGCAAGATGGTCCTGGAATGATGAATAGGGTGATAATTTCTATAATCTAAGGAAATTATGAGCAAAGCTAATTAGAGGGAAATATACAATCCTATCTTTTATTAGTATTATGCAGAATTTTAGACTAAAAAAAATGGAAAGATTTTGTTACTACGAAAAATTTGCTACCCATTTTGCCCGACCGCGTCGGGTGAAACAGGTACATCAGTCATCGCTCAATCACGTTAGTAGCTGCCTATCTTTGTGCAAACTGTGTAGTGTTGTGTCAAGTGTAAGTTGGCAACTGAACAAAAGGTCTCGATCTCGTTCACACGTTTAATAAATAACATCAAACCAAAAGCCTTCGAAACATTATTTCATTCAAAGCAAACTAACACTAAAACTCATCTCTTTTAAGCCCATCCTTTGCACTAATTACACTCAGTTCACTCTTTGGTGAGTTTGATTTCCATATCTTTAATTTCACAGTCAACAAAAATAACTCAATTTAGCCTAGATAGTTTTTCTATAACCTGCCAAATTCAGTTGTTTTTGTTTTCGTGTCATACAGATTTTAGTCGTTTTTTACTGTGGACTATACAAATAGTTAATGACTTGGGTATAAACAATTTATATTCACATCGAATAGGTCTTGAGTATTAGAGAAATTAAAAAATTCTGGCTAGTGAGAGAAAAACGCTAGACGCTTTTGAAATGTGTTGGAAGCGTATATTAAGAATACATCGATCCGCGCGCAACTCATGATGCCGTTTACGCACTAATAATGACCGTCGTATATTTTCATAATTTGGCCACATCTCGAGATGCAACCTCGAAAAATTGGTCTTAGTCGGAAGCGAAGAAGGAAGAAGAGGAAGTGGATCCCCGAATAGGTGGACTGACCAATTAAAGTAATAGAACATGAAGCTATTGGACGTGGTGCGGATGAATAGAAATAAAATCTGATGGAAGTCGTCATTTCCAAAAATAACATCACCGATAGTAATTATAATCACGATCTTCAGTCATGAAGTAAATACCACAGAGAAAGAAAGAGAGTAGTGAATTTGTACATGCCTCTGATAAAACAAAGTCCTGCGCAAGAAGAAATTTAATTTAAAGCTCTTAACTTTGGAATGACGGAAGACCAGAAATAGGAATACTAACTCTTACAAGAAAATCTGTATGACCCTTTTATAAATTTAATTTAAGAGTGAGTTTTACCTTTTCGATTGAACTTTGCTAGAATCGATAGTAATAACCGTAAATGTTGATCAGGTAAATAAACAGTTATAATTACAAATTCAATGAATTCCGGATATTTCGTAGCACTTTCATCCGTCATTCGTGAGTTCTCACTTATCGACTTCCGATATACACAATGTATCGATTAAAACATTACACACATTTTAAAAGAAGATTAAAGGTCGAGGTAAACATCAGACAGTCTTATCGCTAAATAGTTAATACCTTTCCTATTTAGAATCATTTAGAATATTTAGTCCAAGAAAGTTGCAACAAAAATTGCTAATAAATAACACAGTGGTGACATAATGTTTATAAAACTACTAATGAAAGATAATCAGATTAATTGCTAGTGCCTACATGAGACAGTCAGCATCAAATAAGCTGTAGCATCAAAAGCGCCAAATATATCGTCACGCATCTTTATGCCGATAAGAATAAGGACACCTTGCGATATAATTGGACCTTTGGATGCTACATACTATGTTCTGCTGACTGTACATGACACAATAAGTTACTAATAATCTATTTTGAAGTTTAATGTACATAGTACATTGAAAGTCGATAAGTGAGAACTCACTAAAGGCAGATGAAAGAGCTATGAAAAGTCCGGGCTCTACTAAAAATGTATAAATTTTACACGAAGGATAAAAGTTAGAGGAAAATAATACCTAACAAAATTGCTACAAACTTAGTGAAAAACCTTAATTATGTAAAGTGATTTGAGGGGAGACCGAGTAAGGTTGTCTCACGGGTTGGTTGGCCAGAACAAAAGACTGAACAAATGCATAAGTTCTTCGACCGGTATCGAAAGATGACGAGAGTTTTATCTAGGATGGAGATATAGCTCTCGCGATTTTTTCTCGATTACCCGGTTTCACCTATACGTCGACTTAAAAACTTCCTCTCTACCGCTTAAAAATAGGATATATACATATGTTAAGTTTCACCGCTTCAGGAGCCAGTATCGCATTCAGTAAATTAACAATATTGACATTAGGCATTAGATGAATTTACGTTTTTTGAAATTTTATTGACCTTTCAATGATGTAAAGAATCACGACTCACTTTTAAACACTTTCTTAAAGACACAATTCCAACATATTATTTTTTTTAGTATTTGCAAGCTTTTCATTAGGGGCCCGTTTCATAAAGTCTTGTAACTTGTATAACAAGCGGAAGTCTCTTTTAATTCGTATTGTTGGAAAGAGACTACTTCGCTTGCAATACTAGTTACAAGCTTTTCAGAAACAGGCCCTAGGTTCTCCTGTAACTATGTCAATAAATCATTCAAGAAAAATCTGACCCACTTCCCGGCTTCCGATTAAACTAAAGTTTAGCATAGTTATGTAAATTTGGTGACAATGCAATATTATGATACCATCGAGTTGGTCTGATGATGGAGCCGCAAGGTCATAGGAACTCAGTAACAAAATGACGCAAAGACAAAAAGTCACAGAGTTTGGGGTCTTTACAATCGTCTCAATGAGTAATTGACGGGTGTTCAAAGAAAAGTACAGTCGGCACTAAGATCTTATCACAAAAATGAAATTTTTGACAGAAACGTATTAAGTTAGGTTTCTGGACTGTTTGTGGGCTATTTAGCCGTTTTTGTTTGTTAAATTGATTATACTTCTTACCCAAATTATCCACCTTGACAAGTTTTACCATGTGAACGAGCTTTCCTAAAGACAATGCGAAAGGATCCATTAAAATTTCAAAAATATTCTTACACGAAACAATTAGTTTTTGTGCTTTGCGCATTTTAATACAGGTATTAAACTTTACAAAAACTAAAGAAAATTAACTTAATTACTTAACGAATTAGGCATTGAATTTGCATTTTTTGAATTTTATTATGCGTTGTGTGGTTCCACCTGATCCACAGATGATTTATAATTATTAAATTATTGATAATAAAACCTTGACTACTATTTAGTCCGTTAAAATACTAGTCATCTACGCTTAGGACGATTGTGCACTACAAGGAATTTTACTGTCCTGCAGTCCGTTTTTTAACGGTCCATAATTAAATTTATACTAGTTAGTGAAAAATCACACTGCCGGACAGTGAAATTCTTTGTAATGCATAATCGACTTTAGTGTAGTGTAGTTATTGTCTTCTGTTCTGTTAGACGTTTTTTATTGTAATATCCATTATAGTTCTTACCCACATTATCCACCTTGGCAAGTTTTGCCATGTGAAGGAGTTTTCCTAAAGACAAAATTCAAAAATATTCTTACACGAAATAATACAATTAGTATTTGTTCTTTGTGCATTTGAATACAGGAACAAAAATTAAAAGTCTAGCTACTGGGTCAAGTAGAATGTTATATGAAAGGGCTTGATCTGCACATTTTTGAACATTTGTTTTATTAAGCAAAACTTATGTTATTTTTCTAATATGGAACGTCAAATTATCTTTCTATTGTACGCGTTACTGTACAAGAGATGCTTTAGATACATTTTCATCACACTTGATCGGAAACGGTGTCATTACACGCAGGAAAAACGAGCGACAAGGTCTTAATTAAAACCGTGGGCTTTTTATTAATTCTATTAACGCCATGGGCGTAATGCCATTTTTTTTGACTGCATTCACTACTCTAATATGCCAGGTTTAGATCGAAACCGAACGGAATTAGTCTAAATCAACAAATATGAATTATAAATAATGTAATTTCAATAAATACACGTCGATTCTATATATTTCATGAAATACGTTATAATAGCTTGTTTATACTATTTTACACTTATTAATTTACGTAGAAGATTGTATGCAACAAAATTAATAAATTGTGTCGGAACGAAACCTTTGTTGGACGAACGAAAAAAAAAAACAAACGAAACTTTTGTATATGTTATCTATGGAATGAGATTCTACCAATCACGAAATGACACATTATGACAATGTTGTGACTTGTGACTTTTGAAAGTAATAAGCTTTTTCTGACTTAATAATTTCTTAGTTTCCTCACAAGTGTGATGAAAAACATTGTGTGTTACTCGAGCGGTATCGGAATTACAAACTCGAGTCATTAAAGCCCTCAGCCTGCGGCTTGGGGCTTCAATGTACTCTTGTTTGTAATTCCTTCTCTACCACCGACGGTGCACAATGTACTTTTTTGACAGACGAAGGTCAAACGGGACAAAACCAACTATGGGACTAATGCGTCTTTTTACAATAACATGCAAACGCGTTATTTTGCGACTATCTCTGTTCTCTTTTTTATACTTATACTGCCACATTTTTGTTTAAAAGTGTTCAGATTTTAGGAAATCTTTAAGACGCATTTTTCTCGTAGTCGCAATTGTCCTGGATGACCCTTAAGTCATTAGAAAAGAAAAACTAAAAATATATTTCTGTACTAATAACCACAGTGACCGGAACAGATTTTTGTTTATTCCTAAACTTACCAGCGATTGACCCCAATATCATCAGGTAGTGGTAATTTACCTAGTTTGCGTGAGGAAGTAACAAGGAGAGGTTAAATACGCCGAAGATTGTTTTGCTTATTTTTTTTATAATTTAGGTATTTATTAAAGTTTGTAAGATACGAATAAATGTAATTTATATGGTGTTATTGCGGAAACTGCGTGAAAATATGCGCATGTGAGCATAATTTTGATTGTTACATCTGAGACAATATTTCGCGGAATAGCAAAGGAACTATAATTTATTAATCTAAGAATATTCGGTAACCCGTGCATGTCGTAAAACGCGACCAAAAGTAGTTAAGTGCAGTAAGACCACTTTAAAAGTAATTTAGGGCAGAACCAGAGGCGTCAAAGTAGGGCGTTACATAGTGGATGGCAGCGGAAGCACTTTACCTGAAAGTCAAGGTTGGCATTCCAAAGCCATTAGAAACATGGTCACTGTTTACGGCCCGCACGGCCGTCGTGGTGTGTTAAGAGTCAACAATCATCGAATAAGTATAGAGAGACACAAATATAAGTAACGGAAGATATGAGGGCACATAATGTCCAATACTGGACGGGAAAATGCTCAAGATGGTGAATTTTTGCTATTAACTTGTGTATCATATCATAGCTCGGGCAATCCAGCTAAAAATCTTAAAATGTTAAGAACATAAAGGTATTACGTTGAATCTAATAGCCTAGTAGCATTGCGACAAATAACAGACTACCGGAAATATTAAAAAAATATTTCGGTGGTGTTAACCACTCTGTGCTACATCCTCACGCAAACTTAAGAATAGGTGCTAATTATGCCGATTGCTGCTAAAACATTGTAGTAAGTGCCAATATTATTTCATTTTTCTGTTAGACAAACTCCATACTTCAGAGAACAATTTCAACAAATTATTTTAAATGGTAAAGTCATCAGTCAACGATATCTGGAAGGAGTACGAATTAAAACATTTACTTATATAGTAACAATGTCCTAGTATTTATATGCTGCCACCCCTTTCGATCCAGTGTATTGTGAGATAGACAGGTGGTTGCATTTAAGAAATACAATTAATACAAACCTGGAAGAATCTCGACCTTTTCCTGTTTGCTGCTCTTTTCTTGGGAAGTATCACCTTTTTCTTTGGAACTATCCTTTTTCTGTTTGCTGTTTTTTTCTTGGGAAGTATCACCTTTTTCTTTGGAACTGTCCTTTTTCTGTTTGCTGCTTTTTTCTTGGGAAGTATCACCTTTTTCTTTTGAATTGTCCTTTTTCTGTTTGCCGCTATTTTCTTGGGAATTATCACTGTTGCCTGTAGAATTGCCCTTTTGCTGTTTGCTGCTTTTTTCTTGGGAATTATCACCTTTCCCTGTAGAATTGCCCTTTTGCTGTTTGCTGCTGTTTTCTTCCGAATTATGACCTTTTTCCTTAGAGTTAATGCCTTCTTCTTGTGTCTCATTGCCCTTTTTTTCAGAATTATCACCTTTTTCTGTAGAGTTATCACTCTTTTCTTTAGAAACATCAACCTTGTCGTTAGCATTTTTTTCACTTTGATCCGCCTCACGTTTGATACAGAGACACTGCTTGTCATGGTCTAATTCTGGGGGACAGCCACAATTCTTCCAATCCAAGCCTTGAGCTGGGCTAGTTTCAAAAACACTTTCGCCAGCTTGTGGCTGGTTAGAAAAGTTACACACCATTTGTGCCGTCTGAAATTTGTACAATTGCTTTAGAATATCTTTTATTTCTTATACTAGAAGGAGGTATCTCCAACATCGATGGCGGAGAAGAAAATAGTCTTAACTCTATTTTGTTTCAGCGTAATTGAGTAATAAGTATCCTATAACGGTCTGTGGCTCAGCTACAGTCTGAGAGCATTTAAAATTTGATTCAGACCTTAGCGTAAGTTTCGATTATTGACAGAAGCACGTGAATGTTGTCTGTCGCTGTCTTGCTCTGCATAAGCTTTTTACAACTGTTTACATAAGTTAAGTTAAAGCTACATGTCAATGCAACAGATTAAGGTTTACGGTAATTTAGTAATCTGTAAGTTAGTAATTATTCATCGTTAATGAGACTGGTGAAGTTTTATTCCATTATTTAAATTTTGAGTCAATAACTGAATGGCGACATGCTTGGCTCAGTTGGTTGCACAGTGGCATACGACGCTGGCGGTCCTGGGTTAGATACCCGGCCAGGGCAAGTCTTCAAGTGTGATGAGCACGAATATTTGTTCCTGGGTCTTGGATGTTGTCTATGTATTTAAATATTATAATTTATCGATTAATAGGTATAATTAGTCTATTGTCGCTTGGTACCCATAATACTTATTTATTTATAATTAATTTATGACATTTATTTATTTATAATTTATGATCCGGTTCACCTAGTTGTAACTACTCTACATTATGTTCTTGGTCGAACTTTAGGTAGATCAGATCTACCTATTCCGATCACTGGTGATGATGAAGATGAAAGGAAATACTTACGTAGTAGATTACTGGTGTTTCTTTCGAGCTATCATAATAGTCAAGGTAAGTCGACATGGCGCAGCCAACGTTAGTGCTCGAGCCTTGCACCATCATCATGTATGCGTTTCCACTGTGAAAATAAAATGTGCATAGTTCATTTATTTTCTCATGTAGGTATACAAACATACACTTATGTTCGTCAATATGTATATTAAACATGGTCGTAAAAACTAATTATTGTAGATTAGATGTAATGACACCTAATGAACACAATGGTAACATCACAAATACATTGGTTCCAAACATCTTTGTCTGTTGGATAATCTGACACTCTATAGTACGACTTCTAAGTAAATGTAAGTTTAAAACTCTCTTGAACTTATGTTCTGGAAGTTCTGGAAGGAATGGAGCCATAAACTACTTATTTTATGCCACCAATGTATTACTTTTAGCAGTTGGTCCTCCGAAAAAATAAAATAAATAAATTTATAAATAAAATAAAACAACATATATATGTATACTCATGTCTGTATCTCACTGGGGTAGGTAGAGACTACCGAATGTCAGGGTTATGACATAGGAGGCCGGTCAGTCTCTACGGTCCTAACACACTTATTTTGCTTCATTAACATCCATGCATCTCTACATACACGCTCGGCGGTACTCATCTGCCCTTTTTAGGGTACCGTACTAAAAAGGTATAAAAGGAATCCTTATGGTGCGACTCTGTAAATTTGGTTAGCGTTATCGAATAGAGGTTTTAGTTTTTCACTTCGAAAACATAAGCTCTATTTGAAATGTAACCTGAAGGCGTAAAGAAACCTTTCTTCAAAAAGCTTTTCTCCAAAGAAAGAGACGCATTTATTCCACAGTCGCAATTGTCCCGGTTGATCTTAGATAATACATGTTTGAGAACATAGTCGTCAAATCCGTCGTGGGGTCATCATCCGGACGGCCGCCTCTGGAGTATCCAGTTTCTCCAGCGCAAGTTCCAACCTGTTTCTGAGTGTTTGTGTGGCATTGTACTTTCCAAATTTTTAATTTAGTTTTTATTTTATTTGAACGTTAACTTGATTGCGAGTATTTCTATGAAACACAAATGTTTGTGTTTCTGTGTTTTTAATGTGGGAAAACTAACACCATATTACTCTCTATTGTGACATTGATACAAGTCAAAGCGCAGAGAAAAATACGATTACTCTCGCACGTGGTCACACCAGGACTCGAACCCGGTACCTCTAGATTACGCGTCGAGCGTGTCAACCTCTCCACCAGCGAGCACTGTGCCAATCGCCTCGAATTTATCCACTCACTTTGACCCTTGTACCTATTTTATTTTTTACACACAACACGTATTACACCTGTTCTCATTCCGACTGTCCGTCCTTTACAGCAGTGTCAAATTGAACGAAGCGATTGGTTTTTTACATTTTAAAGTTATATTTTTAGTTCTTAAATACCTGCTTGTAGGATTCTTTATCATATCTGCTGTCACTTCATTTTTTAGATTGTATAATAGGTATAAATATGTTTCAATGACGTATTCCCTTTTTTCATCTGTAAATGCTGCGGCTGAAAAAAAGAGAATTATGAGAAATAATTGTAACTAATAAAATACTGCGGCGCTCCCGCTCCAAGTAAATTCGGAGTTCGAGAAATCGTGTGATCATATATGGCCTACTTTTCTGCTCAGACGTTCTTTGCTTCCGTGTGAAGTATTTTCTGCATCTGAACTTTTTTGTTTGGAGCAAAATAATAGGCAGCAGGTCTGGCACGTCCTCCCAACGAATTGCTGGTCAGTTTTCACAGGACAGTATATAGATCATACGCTATCTTTTGCAAATGAGGGTAAAGTCAGTCCACAAATGTGCGTTTTTCTAGAAATTCCCTGCCTCGTAAGACAGAAGTGTGGAATAAGTGGCCGCCTGCAGTATTTCCGGACCGATGCGACCTTCAAGCCTTCAAGAAAAGAGCGTACTCCCACCTGTAAGGCCGGCAACGCACTTGTGACTCCTCTGGTGATGCAAGTGTCTATGGGCGACGGTGATCGCTTGCCATCAGGCGAACCGTCTGCTCGTTGGCCTCCTATGTCATAAAAAAAGTCAATAAAGTTTTGGCGTGATTCCCAGCGATTGCTGCAGCAGAAAAAAGGCAAAAATAGTCTTCCCATCGTGATCTTCGGATTGAGGGAATCATAGCCCACAAATATGCTCTAAGCGGATTATTTTGATATAGTTGAATTATCGAGAAGATGGAATTGCATTTGTAGTGGTTGTACCGTTTGCAACAAAAGGAGAATAATTTTCTCTTAACTTAATAAAATGACATACCCAAGAAGTGGAATAAGTAGTAGTCCTCTGTTTTTTTCTTTTATTCGCTATCATGTTCTTCATCTGAGCTGTCACAAGTATTGATAATAAAATTGTCTGTTATTTGATCCATTTCTCCTTCCTGACATCGATATTTATTTTCTTCACTTTCGACGTGGTGACAAATATTTTCCCAGTCCTCAGCAGTGATGGTATTCATTCGTTCAGTTGCTAAACTCATAATGCCTTGCATGTTTAATGAAACGTTTCTTTTTGCTACATATCCTTTTACCATGGACCAAATATTTTCGATCGGATTGAATGTCGGGTGATACGGTGGCAATCGTAATACGGAGTGGCCATGTTCTTTTAAAATTGCATCTATGTGGTACTCGCGAAACCGCTCTTTATTTTGTTTAATTAATTCATACAAACTGGTTTTGTACATCAACCGGTTATACGAAATGTTGTGTTCTGTCAACCAATCCATCATTTCTTGTTTATTAGAATTTGACGTTGGAGCACGATTCAAAAGTTTGTTGTGATAGGACGCATTATCCACGATAAGTACGCTATTCGGTTTGAGGTTCGGTATTAATATTTCTTTTAACCATTTTTCGTAGTTGACAAAGTTCATCTGGTCATGGTAATCCCCCGTTTTTTGGTTTGCCTTAAACATTAACAAAGCGTTGGGAATAAAACCATCTTTTCCTCCTGCGTGCACTATTATTAACCGCTGGCCTGTACTGATTTGTTTTTTTACACCAAATTCTGTTCCATCGGTCCAAGCTTCTCCGGACACATGTGAAGTGTGGATGTAGGTTTCATCAGTATAAACTAGTGGTCTATCTTGAGATCGATATTCCGCAATTTTGATAAGGTAATTTATTCTTAGCAGTCGTATGTTGTGTTTTTCCATTAATATTTTTCGGTTGTCCTCGGTCTTTTTCCATTTAAATCCTAATTTTTGTATTTGTTTTCGTAAGGTGGAAATGCCAAATTTGTAATCTATATCGGATTTTAACACAGAGTGGAGTCCCTTTAAGGTTGGAAATTGCTTATGGGACAGATGAAAATTGTATATAGTTCTCCGGATGACTTCCTGATCAAAATCGTCTACTGCTGATGACGGACAAGGACGCAACTTTTTATTCTTCGGGGAGGTGAATTTTTTTGTTGTTGCGAATTTCTCGCTGTTGCTCTCAGTCACAATGTTATAAACAGTAGAGAGACAAACACCTGTAGCTTTTTCAACTACATAACTGGGCAGCGGTGTAAGGCAAGTTTAAATTTTTCGTCAGTTCATTTTCAAAATATTTATAACAGTTGAAAATTATTTGCTTACTTTGACTCTCAATAGGACCAAAATTACTTACAGCCATATTTTTTTAAATGTAGAAATTATTCGTAGTCGTACGGGCGGACACAATAATTAATTGAGAATACAATCAAATCAGATTTAAAAATATACGCTCAACGTAAATAATATTGACAATTTCACACTGACATTATTTTTGTTTTTAGTTCTTCGATATATATATATATATAACAACCTCTTTGTATGCTGATAGTACAAGAAAATAGAAAATTCAAATATAGAATGCCTGTAAACAAACAATACTACTACATATGCAATTCCACGCTCTCGATGATTCAACTATACACGAAAATTATTGCATGTGTAAAAAAATTACACCTGATGTCTTCTCGGACAGCCCCCCTCCCCCCAACGTAATCATTTAAAAAAAGGGTAAATGTACCATTGCCCAATACTATCCTATTAAAACATTGATTTAAACTTACACGATCTTCACTCAGTATCACAACAGAACAAAACGGGGCTTAATCGCGTATAAATATGATTTATTTAATTACCTTGCATATTTATACGCGATTAAGCCCCGTTTTGTTTTGTTAGTATACTATTAGTTGGCACCTTCAACCTTAAGAGCGAGCTCCTGGCAAGCTCGGTTCTCCATACTAACGTAGTACGCTGTCATTTTAAAACAACTGGCTAGTTTGCTCTGAAACTTTGTACTTAGAATAAGTTAAGGTATATCAAGGCATATTTCAAGCGTAGAAAACTATTTAAAAGACAAAAATTCATGGCCCAAAACAAATAACAAAAAATTTACTTCGGGACACGGTTCTTATAAGGTGGCATATCAAACGTACTACTTAAGTTGTTTTAAATAAAGAATCATATTTTGATTTTTTATCTTCTATTATTATTATTATTTTACTTTCATAAGTTGATATGTTTCCTTGGAGAATTACGCATTGAGTTTATACTTAAATCGTATATTTAGGATAGGATAAGTACAAATATTGTAATAGATAAACGAGTTATTTCGAAAAAAATACTGACTATTGAGTTTGTTTGGGCTTTCTTCTCAAAAGTGGTCTCCTCTTGGAAAACGCCGCAGAGTCAGACTTGTAAAAGTGCCCTTGCGGCCTACGTACAAAATAAAAATCATTATTTAATTATTGTAATTAGTTTATGATTTATGTAGCTTCAGATACCATAGTAAAAAATACAGCAAATTTATATTTTTCATACAAAACTTGTGCTCGCTTTAGTTGGTTTGTTTTATAAACTGGAGCCATATAATCGAGGACGCCGATGTTTTCAACGCCATCCTTTCTTTCAAAACTGGATCTGCGGCTGGTTTGGATGGCCTTGCTCCTCAATACCTAAAGGACTGGCCGTCTGTGGGGGACGCTGGGGTGCAACTCATCGCCTGTATTGCGAAAGTAATCAATTTTATGTACACAGGCAGTGTCCATCTGGATATTGTACCTATTTTATAGGAGCAAATTAAATTGCACTTACTAAAAAGGATGGAGGCGTAAGACCGATCGCGATGGGTTCAACATTTCACCGCTTGGCTTCTAAAATTGCAGTCAGGTAAACGTTAAAATTTTATCTTCAAAATTTTATACGTGGTATTTGGAGTTCACGTCCCCCCCAAGTGTCCTATACTTGGGGGGGACGTGAACTCCGTGCTTGCCGATTTATCAGTGCTAATTGACAAATTTCGTTTGATAGGCCTACAGTTAAATTTTGACAAATGTGAACTATACATCCAAAATTCTGGCAGTAATGTCAATAGTGTTATAGAAAGATGCAACCACCTGGCACCCAATATTAAAATACTGGATAAAAGCACACTTTGCCTCCTGGGATGCCCAATTTTCGAAGAAAGTTTTCCCGCGTTTATTCAAAATTCTATTTCAAAATTCCAAGATTATTCATACCGCCTACTGGAAATTTGTCCGCATTATACTCTCTCCATTATTAAATTTTGTTTCTTCGTTCCGAAGATGAATTATGTGCTTCGCTGAGGCCCTCTGTGGAAGAATCAGGAACTTTTACGGCGGGTCGACAGTTTAATTAAAAATAACTTGGAGTCAGTCCTGAATATTAAGTTCAGCGAGCGGTCTTGGACTCAGGGGTCCCTGCCCATCCGGCACGGTGGTTTAGGCGTACGTAGGATGTCTGACGTAGCGTTGCCAGCATTTTTGTCGTCGGTACATAGTTCGTTCGATCTCATAGGGAAAATCCTTCGCACAAACTGTGAGATCTCGGACTTGGACGACGCCAAAAATGTTTGGCCGAGTGCGTGCCCTGGTCAGGCCTTCCTGAGTATGTCCCAGAGAAATTGGGACGACCCGGCGGGTAAATTGGCTCTCGCTTCCCTCCTCGACCAATGCAGGGCTTTGCAAAGAGCTAGACTTTTGGCAGTAGCTACTAAGGAGGCTGGGCACTGGCTCTATGCGCATCCATCTCCCAAAATTGGTTCCTTTTTAGAGCCCAATACCCTCCGTCTCCGATTATTATAAGGTATTCCGATTTGTGCTCCCCACCGTTGCCCCTGCGGAACTGACGTAGACAGGTTTGGGTATCACAGTCTCTCTTGCCGGAGGAGTGCGGGTCGCTTCTCGCGGCATGCCGTCCTTAACATCATCCGCCGGTCTCTTGCGTCGGTTAATGTGCCTGCTCTGCTGGAGCCGACCGGCATTTCGAGAACCGATGGCAAGAGACCGGATGGGATGTCTTTGGTGCCATGGAGTATGGGGCGGATGCTAGTGTGGGACGCAACCTGCGTCGACACATTGGCCCCGTCACATCACCACGGCACTTCCGCGAGGGCGGCAGCTACGGCAGAGGCGGCCAAAAATGCAAAGGTGGGGAAATACCGTGGTCTTGGTGCCGAATACAAATTTGTGCCGTTCGGCGTCGAGACCCTTGGCCCGTGGGGCTCTAGTGCTCTGAGTCTCTTCGGACACCTCTTGAAGAGACTCAGAGACACAACGGGTTCCGAAAAGCTGGCAGTTATCTCACCCAACGAATTAGCCCAGCAGTTCAGCGGGGTAACGCAGCCAGCATCTTTGGGACCATGCCGCACGGGCCCTTTTTATATATAATTTAGTTTAATTTAGTTTTATTTTAGGCAGTCAGTGCGCCTGTATGTTCCCTCGCTCACTAAATATACTTTTCGACCTCGTGACTGTCATCTGTTGGCGGTACCGACCTCGCGAACCGTTTCTCGAAGAGAATCGCCTCTGGTCCGGGATTTGAGCCTCTTGAACACGCTCCTCGCATCAGCCCTGGAGTGTGATGTATTTGCGAGCGGATGGGTAGTACTGAGTGAAGAATATCTGAGGTTCTGCGAGGGGATGGATTTTCGTGTGTCCTCAGTTTAAAATTGTAAATGTTTGTTGAATTTGATATTCACAGTGCTTTGGCTGTCCGTTATGCTGTGTAATTAAATAGAATAAATAAAATAATTTTTATGTTTGGTTTATAAGTAATTTTAAGTTTTTAATTGGGTATTGCTTTTGATTGTTATTGTTCTATTTATCTACATCTACAATTAAATGTCTGTACATTGAAGATATTTTCAAAAAAATGATTGTTATGGACTATTTGGAGGTCACGAAAATGAAAAATATATTTTTTTGGATTTTATGTATGTTTGTATGTGTCGTTGTGGCTTCATCACGCAGAATCGGCTGAACGGATTTCAACTATTTTTGGTACACGGGTAGCTGGGTATTTCTAGATGGTCATAGGATACTTTTTACCCGACTACGCTACAGAAAAAAAGAGGGGTTATGACTTTTTCTCCTCCGCGAACGAAGTTACGGGCGTCTTCTAGTTCACAATAAAACTTTTTAGCCATTTAAAATAATTATAGACCTAGATATACCTCATGTCAATGTACGTGTACAATTTCGATTCAATCCAACACGTAAGTTTTAAAATGAGGACGAAAGTCCGTTTGTATCGGAGGTGAAATTAGGCCGAGCTTGCCGGGGAATTTGTAGCAAGAGAAGTGACACACAGAGTGTCAATTCTTGCAATTAAGCTGTTAAGCATTGGGTCGTTTACCTTACCGACTTACTCTTATTTTTAAATGGTGTTTTTGCTAAATCCCAGTTTGGGTACTGAAACCGAACACAGGCCACGGATTGGCCCACATTAGGGTAGTCTTCTGTAACAATGACAAAAACATCATTATTATACCTACACCGTGTTTTTATTTATGAGCTTTAATTTTAACAGGTCAAAACCGGTCCATACAAACAACTTTTCATATGGGAGACATTTTAGAAACGAAAAAAGTAGTAGTAACTAAACCAAAATGTAGCAACGGCAAATTTTTTTGTTATTTCCGAAATAGCTCCCCATAGGAAAAGTTGTTCGTATTGACGGGTACTGCCACTTATAAAACATAAAGGAAAAAAATATTAGAGGTTTTATTGATAATAATATTACAAAGTCTCGAACTCTCAAGAGACTCTCGCTAGAAGGCTGGATCAAGGGTCAGATATAGAAGGCAATAAACCTGGACACGGCCCGCATCGTCAGGACCAGGAGGTTTCTCTTTGCACCCGTATTACCGGCAGCTTGATCCCTGCCCCGCTACCCTACCGAGATTTGTATTTTACTTTATAATAATATATATATGGATATATTGTTACATTGTAATATAAAAAACCTGCACTAAGACGGAAAATAAACAATTGACTGCACACTTTATTGCACACCTCACAAAACAAAGTACAGAAGACTATACATTCAAGCAATTTATTCCAGTATCACCCGATTATAAGTGACGACGGGCTCAAAGATGTAACTACAGATGCGAATAAAGACAATGATAATGACGGTAGAGATGATGATGATGATGTTAACGCGGATGATTTTGATAATGAACATGATAACACCAATGATCATAATGACAGTAACGATGGTGAGGATGACAATGATAAGATGGTGATAATGACGTGGAAATATTTATGACGATAAATGCCGATGACTATAATGACGGTGGTTATGATGATGTTAGCGATGACGATAATAATGCTGCTGTCACTGAAGATGATGATATTGATGTTGAAGATGATTTTCTTACCCGTAGACCTGCAGTAGTCCTTACGCACATCGCACTGATTTGCCCAGACCCTTGCGAAAGTTGCCAATTCTTTGCTCCAGTCCTACCAAAATATTTTTTTATTATGCACAAATATACTAACGGAAGAAGGGGCCAGAGGAAGACCAACATTAACCTATTTTAAACAAATCAAAGAAAAAGTGGGCACTGTGTCGTATCAGGAGACCAAAAGGCTAACAGAGGATAAGGAAGGATGGCGATTACTCCACCGACAAGGGCGTAGCCCTTAAGTTACGAACGGAATCAACAAATATACTAATAGGAAAGTTACTTAACAATTGTTTTACCAATAACTTATTCCAAAAAAAGTCTCTGTATTGAATAAAAACCGAATATTCCTGTAATACAGTGATGAAGGTGAATGACAATCTCGGAAGTATATATGGTGTAAGCGATTATTTTACCGAGCTTCATAGCTGTTATTATCTTAAAAAGGATTTCACAGCTCTCTATAGTATATATGTGATAAAACAAATAAATGAAGGTATTTAACTGTGGGTAACACTATAATATAACATTAAATATATATAAAAATAAACATAGATAAAGTTCTATATAAACAACGTCAAAAAACAGTAAATGATTTTATGTTTTAAAAAACAGTAAATGATTTTATTGCAAGGAATTGGCTTTGCATTGTCGTTAAACTTTTTAAAATATTTTTTTAAAGTTAATGCAGAACCGGATAGTCACTACTCGTTACTACGAGTTTCCGGTTTATGCCGGAAGCACACAACCGAAAGCAGCTGTACTCATTTGCGTGCTTCCGGCAAAAACCGGAACCTATTCTAGATGGGTGAGCCAACTTTGTAGTGTCCTCCATAACTGAACAAATATTCCGGGACAATTGTTACACAAATCGAATTAGTCTCATTAAGCTCAATAAGGCTTGTGTTATCCATGTTTCTTCTATTTGCTGTTTGAAAGGAAATTATAAGAAAATGCGATATCTGCTGTCGTTCATTGTTGTCGCATTCCTCTCAATTAATTGTACAGTAAAACTACAAAATAACAAAAAAAATATTCATATACCATTTCCCTTCAATTTCACGGGTTGCCTAGCAGACCTCAATGTCCATCAATTTTGTACGGAAATAGTGATTTCTGCCCTGGACTACCATCTTTTCTGCTATTTATACATACTGGAATGTTCAAATAGACCAATCGGTCTATTTGAACATAGCTAGCTTATAGATTTTATCAAATACACATGATCTTAATAAAGTAAAACTAAGAAACAAGAAAAACTTGATTGACCTAGAAACTGTAATCTCTTCTAAGTAAACGCTCGCGGACTATCAATGAATTGGGCGATGTACAAATTTTTTCAAATGAGTAGACTTTGTTAACGGACGCCGATTTCCAAAGATGGGAAATTTTTGTCTGATTATTTGTGTCCTCGTCACTCGTCACAACAAAATGGTTAGATTGATTTTAACATTTCTTGACACGGTGATTATACGATTACGTTTTTAATTTTTCACTTAAACTATCCACTTAAAGCATACAATACTATTGAGTTAGCCGCAAATTAAGATAACGAGCACGTAATTAATAATAAAAGCAGATTATACCTGCTTTGTAAGATTAATAGACTATCCATTCTATTTCCTAGACATCATCATCATCAGGCCATTCCTGGACTGTAGATTATAAATGCACTTATAATTAAGTAAATAATATAAGTAGGTAGTAGTAATAATTCGCTTGTCCTTACCCCATTTACTTAGGGTAGCGTAGCATGTTTTTTTCTTCCATACCTCTCTATCACTCGTTATCTCGTGACTCACATCCTTCCCGTTCATGTCATCTCTCACGCAATCCATCCACCTTTTCCTCGGCCTACTCCTTCCTCTTACATCCTTCCACGTGTTCAGTAATCTATTTTTATCTTGGTCCATTTTTACCTAATGATAAGTAAAAGGCTTGATAGTTAAATGTGCATTCAATATACTTCTAATACCTCCCATGGATCCCCCTCTGGGTGACTCTTATCAGCACCCTGACTTACTGTTTAAATGAAACGTTGCCTATAGGCCAGGTCTGAGTACTAAGGTAGTCATATACCTACTCGTAAATTTGCTCAGTTTTTACTTACCAGCCTCCTCATTGCGTATGCCTTGGGGAATCGTTCGTTGTCTTTCCCAGTCTCATTTCCCTTGACCAATCTCGCTCTGAAACTAAACAGAAATTTACTTAAGATTTTTTTAGTTAGTAAAGAGCAAAGCATGCCGCTTCGACTAGCGTGTAGGTTTGGGGAGAGCCGAAACATGGACAATGTAAATGTCAAATGACATGAAACAGTTGACATGGAATGGTGGATATTTCTTTTTGATGTACTTCTTTGGGCTTGTCTGCCACACATCCACACATAAACATCTGTCACCGGGCAGAACCAAAAATACAGTGCGACATAAGAGTAGAAATTAAATAAAATTTAACTAAAAAACATCCGTACTAAATTGTTGCCATGTTTAAGCATTTTGCGTCAAAAATGAGACAGTTACGTAGAAAGTGGCGCCCTCATTTAATTTCTACTCTTTTATGTCGCACTGTATACCTCGTGTGTATATGGGTCGATTTTTAATGCTCGATAACAAATAATATAGATATGGCAGCTTGCTTCAAAATTTTTAAATTTTGAATTTCGAAGATATATAATAAAAAATATATATATTAAGCTACGTATGATAATAGTTAAGGAATGAAATTAGAAAATTTTGTAATTAGTGACTCAAAATATATTGTTTTTTTTTTTTTCAAATTTAAAGACAAAAAATTACTTGTCGTAAAAAGTGAACAAATCCCAATTTTTACATACTTATTAATAAGGTCCAGGGTAAATTGTTCTTCGCTTTGAGTCATTGTAATACTTTGACCTCCGCCACATCGGGGACCCATTACTGTGAGCTGAAAGCAAAACCATGGATATTTATCTTCTGGGGCCTTTTTCGACATAATCTCTACTAGAATATGATGGACTAGACCAATAAATGCTCAGTAAAAAACGTTGTAATCTGTCTAACCGTTAAGGTGTGATCCATACTAATATTATAAATGCGAAAGTGTGTCTGTGTGTCTGTCTGTCTGTCTGTTACCTCTTCGCGCTTAAACCGCTGAACCGATTTGGATGAAATTTGGTATGGAGATAGTTTGAGTCCCGGGGAAGGACATAGCCACTTTTTATCCCGGAAAAATACCCTTATCCGCGATAAACGAATAAGGCAGACGAAGTCGCGGGCAGAAGCTAGTAAATAAATAAATAAATATTACGGGTCAATTTTACACAAATCAAACTAGTCCCATGGTAGGCTTAATAAGACTTGTGTTATGGGTGCTAGACGATGATATATTTAACAGATTTATTACTTATATATATATAGAAAACATCCGAGACTCAGGAACAAATATTTATGCTCATCACACAAATATTTGCCCTTACCAGGATTTAAACCTAGGACCTCAGCTTCGCAGGCAACGTTACTCCCACTGAGCTAAACCGGTCGTCGAATGATCATAGCACAAAAACCGGTTACCCTCATTTGGCATAAATTTTATTCTCATAATCATCATTTTGGAATAATGCATTTTATTGTGAAACTGTACAATTTTCAGGACTTTTAAGGCATCATCTTGTTAAATGTATTAGGTTTGGTTACGCTTGTTTTATAACAATCCTGAAAAGTTTACGTGCTCAGACAAAAATGAATTATGTCAAATGATGATTACGACAAAAAAGTTTATGCCAGATGATGGTAAATCCACAAAAACACAAATAAAAAAAAAAAAAGCATAGATTCAACAAGCTTCTTATCACTCTTACTTTTTTTAAACATCTTTAGTTATTGAAATAAAACAATTTAACGGATTATATCGCGAATATTATCTCATTTTAGTTCCAAATTGTTTTTATTTCAATGAGTAGTCATCGCGGAAACGGAAGAAAATAGTATCTTTAGTTATCTCTGTCTGTGGCATAGCAGCTCTTAAATGGATGAATAAATTTTGATTAAGTTTTTTGATCAATAGGGGACTTCATCAAGAATTTTCTTAGCTGCGTAGTAAAATGTCGCTTAGAAGTAAGCTGACACTTTACAAAAACTTATGTCCGTCCCATTATGACTTACCAGCTTGCTAGTGTACCCTTCGCTCGCACTGTTAAGTCTTGACTCAAGCCTCTCCAGGTCATACAAACAAAATAGGTTCTTGCGTAGGATGGCAGATACCCCATGGTATGTGACAAACAGAGGCGGGCGTCAGGAAAATTACAAGGGAAGCCGAAGCGTATTCATTTAATCATATTTGAGGAAAAAGGTGGTATAAGCCTTTCCTTCGGCAATCTGCTGGGAAACGGGTTACATGGATGCTACGTCACTGGTGACTAACCTAAGCCTTCACCAGGACTTGGAAAATCCAACCATGTATGGTTGTCTCAAGATAGTGTCTAGACGCTTCTGCGACAATGCTCCCCGCCTTTAAAACCCATTAAATAGGAAGACGGCCTTCCGATCACTCAATTCCACTTCCCAGAAGTCACTTCCAAAGAGATCGGGTTTCCCGGCGGCTTAGGAATGTGTTCTCTGATTCGGACGAGATCACAGCATCTTTATTTATTTTATTATTCATTAAGCCCCGTTTTGTTGTGTTTTGATAATGAGTAAAGATAGTGTAAGTTTAAATCAATGAGATCACAGCAGTCATCGAAAGGATGGGTACTGCGAAACTTTTCGGAAGATGTCTTAACGTTGACCCCGCTGACGGGGGCCACCAGCCCGTAGTTACCTATTCTCCTCTCATCACCAACATCATTTTAGCCATAGGACGTCCATTGATGGACCTGGCTCCTCAATAGATTTCCACATAGGCCGAATAGCCCAGCATCCAGAGAGTCCCCGCAACCCTAACCGGGTCGTACGACCACCTTGCGGGTGGCCTTCCCATGCTGCGCTTGCCGATTCGCGGCTTCCATCGAGAACCTTTCTACCCAACGGCTATGGCTGTTCTTCGAACAATGTGCCCTGCCTATTGCCACTTCAGTTGGCTTACCTTGTTTGCTATGTCGGTGGCCTTGGTTCTCCTCATTTCTGATTCTCTCCTATGTTCGATCTTTTCTCTCTCTCTCTCTCTTTCTTTCTAACGCCTCAAGTTGAGAGTGAAGGATTGAACCCACCTCTGCAGTCCTTGTGTCTTAAGCACTGCGTCCCACCCCATCTCTGAGTGGGCGCGGATGGCAATTGCTTTTTTGGGTATGCGATCCCTCACTCTGAATTCTATTTACTGCTAAAGAGACCTACCCAGTTCAAAATCAAGCTCTAAAAGTCCATAGACGAGGCATATTTCAACCGAAATTTTCGATTACGGTTAATGACGTCAATATTAACTATGATTAATCGTTTGAATTGTAACTTTCCACATCTGTGTCGCAATATGTGTACCAATATCCTTTCGGCCATGTTTAGAACCGGATTTTCGGAACTGGTACCGTACGAGGCTTTTAATTTACTTGTATGAAACTGATTCCGATCAAGGCTGTTAATTTACTTGTCTGGAATATGTATGCCTGCACTGAAAACGCTTCCAAATTTTCGATATCTGGCTCCCGTCGTCCGTTTAATATACGTAATCAGCCGTTAATATCTAATAGTGCTACAGTGCATGCTGAAATAAGGCATTCTTTTGTCGACACTGAACAATGTAACCTAATACGTAATAGAAAGAACACGTGTTAAAGGGTGATAGTTCTCAAATGGCATAACCGTACCGTGGACACTCTCAAAAGTTATTTTTGAAACAAAAAACAATTTCGGATCCATCAATTAAGAAGCTACAATGGCATAGACAGACACACAGATACACAGTTTATTTCGTTAATTTTGATAATTTTGATACTTTTGACAGTTTTGATAATTTTGCTAATTTATTTGTTATGGATTTCAAACACAACGTATCTATGTTGTACACACAATTCAAACTATACACGCACCCCTTTTGTTTCGCTAGGGCTTCAAAATAGCTACTAATTACCCTTGCACAATCTGGAATGGATAGCTTTGACCTATTTCCAGAGGTTAAGTCTTCCGAATCTTTTCCTTACTATCTTGTCCCGTACACTGAACGCGTGTCAAATGCCGATAGCCGCGAGGGACCGCACCCTATTAAGGATTGTTGTACAAATTGTACATAGGTATTGTACGTACATGACGTGGCTGAGGTTGTATCATTTCTGAACGTTATTTTAGGGCTGTCGTCAAATGTTCCTTGAAAACGTAGTTGAGTTTTTGTTAAAACTAAGTAAGTAGCACTATGAGCTATAGATGTCGTGAACCCGAGAGATCCGCGTAACTCCGCCATTTGAAAAAATCCAAGAACTGAATTGATATAAAAACTATAATAATATAATTATCGACCCTGCTCACAAAATTTCATCAATATCGGTTGAGAAATGCGATCTGTACAAGAGAATAGGCGGATATCCACCGGACATCCGGACAATACAAAAGTAGTTTTGCCCAAAGTGAAACAGAGACGCTCGCTCGGTCTAAGAAAAATCGGTTAAAGTATATTGTACTGTTAATAAGCAAGTGGAATGTGGTACAGGACTATTCAACCTGAACCCTTACAGTCTCCTTGGATAAACCAATGTTCTATGACACGGCTAGATCTTTTAGTAGCGATGAGACTACGCTCTGGTTATTTTGTTTAATAGGAAACTGTGTTGATTGCGGAGTCATCGCGGAAGTATATCATGTCTTGATGGAATGTGTACGGAGGGGGTCTCATCGTGCTACCTTCAGCACTGGAGGCCGTAAAGCTGGGTTGGCCGACTCAGAGTCAGACCAAGCCAATTTGGTTTATAAATTTTATAAAATATGCTTTCGGTAAATTGCAATTACACTTTAGAGAAAACATGGAGCGACATGATCGTTCAACCACCATTAAAAAAAAACAAATGTATCGTTTGTGCCAAAATAGACATTAAAAAATTAAGAACGAGTCAGTTACGCAGCAATTATGCTACATAAAAATACGTATCTTCTATGGCCCTCACACGATACTACTATAGGTTTAACTAGTTTAACCTAGCTTGTAGCTCATAAAGCTTAAAATTATTCAACGCGCAATGAAGCGTGCTATATTCTGAGTCTTGCTCGCTTTAGAAATGAGGAGATCCGCAGAAGAACCAAGGTCGTCGACATAGAAAAGTTGCTATACATACGTGGACTGGGTGGGCCACTCGTAGAACCCATGACCGTTGGGGTAAAATGGTTCTTGAGTGACCACTGCGTTTGGGACGACGCAGGGTGGCAGGGTCTCAGGAAACTATTGTATAAGATGAGAGTGGTGCATGACGGGACATTGTGGAGATTCTTGAAGAGAAATGATGATGAACTTGGACCTAGCTTGTGACTGAGAGAAAGAGAGGGAATGAGACGCGTACCTTGTCTCCATACATGCACATTACATGCTGTCCAGGCAAGCAGGTCCCTGCAGCTTTGCAGTATTCATTAATTTGCGCAGCTTGGTTGTTGACATCGAAAACAATGGAGCACCTTGTCACAGTTAGAAAATGTAGCACGCAATGGAATATCTAAAAATAATTGTATTGATTACTAGAATGTTCGCAACTTCGTTCGCGGTGGTAAAACCTTAGAGTATTTAATCACTGGAGATGCTATAGGGATACTTTCTACGCTGCCAAAGTATCTGCGATTGCAGGTTGGTTTATGCAATAAATTGCCAGTGTGTGGGTGTTTTTTGTTTGTAGGTGGGTTTTTTATAGTGTGCGCTAGTATAAATCGGAATATTTCGGTACTGTGCGGTACATGTTTACCTCGACCCCCGCTAAAAATGCATGAAATTCATTTGTTTGGTAATGACACGGCTTGTGATGTAGATGACCATTGGTTAAATGCTCTATGGAAGGTCAGAAACATCTTTTTCGTTTCAGTCATTGATATGGTTTCAGCATAGTTGAGTTAAAATTATCCTATCTCTCGGATGTGCATCCTTGTGCCCAAAAAGATTGGCATCTGTTTAGCCGATGTGGCGTGACGTATTAGATAATGTTCGAGGTAACGATTTTTCGATCTTACGAAGAGACCCGACTCCTCGTTTCCAGAAAGATCTTAAAAACGTCGTTAAAAATTCTTTGTATGTTTTTGAAACAGACCAATGGACAAGTAAGATAGCGGTAATGAATCCACAAGCTCCAATATACAAATACATAAAAAATACAGACACATAAACAAATATTTTCGATTTGGGATCTTTAAATAGCCGATACCACATACTTTCTTGCACTTTTGTCTCTTCAATCTACAAACATTTCTTTTCTACAACTTTATAAATAGTAAAGATTATGAAACAAACTATAATTTAATCCTAACCCCAAAACAAAAAAGAGGGATGTATCTGTTTCAACTGTCAGTCTGTCTGCGCCTTCAATTCCTTATAACTTTTAAAGGATAAATAGATTTTGTTTTAGTTTCTCTAAAATTAAATCGTGAGATTAGTAATCGTATGATAGGTGACGTGATCAAGAGTCTGTTCTAAGCAACTATGCTGGGGTTATGACTTTTTTATACTCCGCGAACGAAGTTGTAGGCGCCTTCTATTATTTAAATAAGTGTGTATGTCGTTGTGTACTTATAGTACCTATTGTACAAATTTTGCTTACTTTGGGACTATGACGTCCCCGAGTATGATGGTCACTGATATTCTAATAATAACAGATATACAGAACTTACCAATCTCATTTTTAAGTAATTTCCAAATATTTAGTTTTCATGCTTTGATATTATTTTCCGATGTGCTTAATATTAAACAGTTTCTTTTGGAAATCAGACATCACCATTGGAAATTAGAATCTGAAATAAAGATAAAATCTATATGAATAGAATCAATCAACGATGCACCTATTGGGCTAATTCTTTTTTGTTGTATTTGCATGTAAAAAATATACTAAAAAAGCTGCCAAGTGCGAGTCGGACTCGCCCATGAAGGGTTCCGCAGCCGTTCATACAAAAAAATGCACTACAGATGAAAAAAACTACGATATGGAAAAAAAACACCAACAAAAGAGCGTATCTCCCCGGCACTTACGTCCTTTTGCTGAGAGGCGCAGTTTTTTGGCAATAACTTAAAAACGGTATGTCCGATCATGTTGAAAACAATTTTCGTTGAAAGTATTTATTAAGCTTAATATTTGTAAATTTTTTAAAATTTTTGGAACATACCGTTTAGAAAATAAAGGGGGGGGGGGGGGGGGGCACAATTTTTGCTACTTTCGGAGCGAATATTTTTTTTCATTTTCGGTTACATGTATGGAGTGCCCCCCCTAGAAATATATATATCTTTTATTTAACTATCAAACTAAGTAGCGGTTTACACACGACACCTATGCTCCAAATTTAATTAATGTACATCATATAGTTTTTGAGTAAAATGCCTGTGACATACGGACGGACAGACAGACATGACGAATCTGTAAGGGTTCCGTTTTTGCTAGTACGGAACCCTAAAAATTGCATGGAAAGTGAACCCCCATATAAGAAGTGAGTAAGTGAGACAAAATATATAAATTACACAAGTGCAAGCGAGCAGCTAGTAGGTTATGCACAATTATACAAATAAATATCTATGTAGAGGAATACTATTATGTTTTTTTTATAAACCCTACGGGTTTTTATAGTGACATACGGCACTGAGACGTGGTCACTCACAATGGGCCTCATAAGAAGGCTCAAAGTCACTCAATAGGCGAGCTATGCTCGGAGACGCTTTGCGTGTTCGAATCAGAAATGAGGAGATCCGCTGAAGAACCAAGGTCGTCGACATAACTCAAAGAGTTAGTCAAGTGGCTGTGGGTGGGGCACAGATGCTCGTAGAACCGATGGCTGCTGGGACAGAAAGGTAGAAAGTGGAGACCGCAAACAGAATGACTCAGCGTGGGATATCCTAACAAGGTGGACCGATGATCTGGTGAATATCGCAGGAAACCGTTGGATGAGGGCGGCACACGATCGGTCGTTATGGAAATCTTTGGGTCTTGAAGCCTTTGTCCAGCAATGAACGTCCTTGGGCTGATATGATGACGGATTTTTATGAACAATTTAGCTCGAAAAGTGTACTACATTATGGTAACTTATTTAGATAAAACAATTTATCCGATCATATCGCGTATATTAGCTTATTTGAGTTCCCGACGTTTCGGAAGCTTTTCGGCTTTCCATGGTCACGGGTTGACTGAGAAAAAATATATTTTCCTTTGTTAAAGTAACAATTTTTAAATTTAAGTTATAATTGAAATGAGTAATAATCATGGAAACAGGAGAATAAAATATATAGTTACTTGCTATTTCCTATACATTTTTTTTCACATTTTTGTTCATAAATGAAAATTGAACCACAGTTAAGAAAAATAGTGGACCACATCGATTATTTTTCTTTTCAATAGTTTTTTGTATATTTATTTGTATAGAACATCGATGGTTTAAAAATAAGTAGGTGTCACTGTCTCTGGGGTCATGTCAATAGCAGATGGGCGGGCTGATTCTTGGCTACAGCTCATTAGGCTTACCCAACAACTTTCGTCCGAGTCTAAAATGATTAATTAGGATGTTAATATTGTTGTAGTACAATATAAATAAGCGAACTGAAGTGGTAATGGGCAGGGCACATAGTTTGAAGAACCGATGGCCGTTGGGTTAGAAAGGTTCTCAAGAGGAGACCGCGTACCAGCAAGCGCAGCATGGGAAGGTGGTCGGATGACCTGGTTAGGGTTACGAGGACTCGCTAGATGCAGGTCACCTCCCTCAGTGGACGTCCTATGGTTGTAATGATGATGATGATGATGACAATATAAATACCAAACCTACAAAACATCACTATGCCAAAATACTATATCCATACTAATATTATAAATGCGAAAGTGTGTCTGTCTGTTTGTCTGTCTGTCTGTTACCACTTCACGCTTAAATCGCTCAATCGATTTGGATGGAATTTGGTATGAGAAAGTTTGAGTCCCTGGGAAGGACACAGGCTACTTTTTATCCCGGAAAAATACCCTTATCCGTGATAGACGAATTTAAGGCGGACAAAGTCGCGGGCAGAGGCTAGTATTCTATATTGACGTGATTTGATCAATTGATACCCTTTTTACTAAAAAGCACATCTCTAGATTCTAAATTTCGGACTTGAATTTAGTGATTGGTGCAAGACAATGTTTGGAAATGTCTTGATCGTTGGAAGAGGCTTTTATCCAGCTAAGGAATTCTTTTGTTTGAGATGATAAATGGTGACGATAATAATGATGATGATGGTGATGATGATTATGATGTTATTGATGGTAATGATGATGACGACTCTATTCCTTACCAAATAGTCAAGAATTAAATTTGTAAAACTCACTACACCATCACAACTAAACACAGTGAACTAGGTCAATATGTTGTCTTAAAAGTATATTACAATAAAAAAACAATATCAGAAGCTGGAAGTCTTGTGTTTACACATATAACTATCTCACTAAAATCTCACTGCAATGCTTAAACAATGCGAAAAAAGCCTATTTCCGCACTCGGTGCCGCATTTGTTTTTCATATGCTGCTTAAAAACTAGTGTTGTGGCTAGAATAAACATATCGTAACAATTAAACGTTTCCAGCATGTAATATAATTTAAAACGTATTAGTCTATTCCTTAAGTCTGACTCGCGCACCGAGGGTTTTGTGCAAACTTTCACTTACCCTTACATTATTACGTGGTTCTGGTTGAGTCAAGTTTGCATCTGATATCTATATCATTGCATACAAATGAGGTGCAAACTTAACGCAACCGGGTTGTTCAAATACGTTTGATGAATAAAATAAAAAATTTGCTAGTACCAGACATGCTTATAATTTTCGTGTAATATTTATGTTTATTAATACAAATTGCGAAATTTTCAAATTGGGCTTAATTTTTTATTTTAATTATTTACTAGCAGCATTTAACAAAATGAGGCTTACTGAGGAGAAAAGAAACGCTGCAAAAAAGAACCGCCCAGACTACCTCCTTAATAATTGAATTATTTTAAAAACATAGACTACTAAACTACCTACTTTTTAACAGATAAGATCATTTACACCTTTCGGAAAAATTAAGGTTTTGCAGACCTGTGTCTTGCTTGTTCCTTGATGAGATGTATTACAGGATCCCAAGCTGGTGGTAGCGACAATCCATCTTCACTATTGAAAATAGGATGATTTTTAATCTCAATAGCCTCGCGTAGCATTCTGGAAAAATACCTGTTTTTTTAGCAAGGATATAAGATTATCAAAGTTTAAATGAGTAATAATCGCGGAAAGAGAAAAAAATATTATGATGAAGCTAAATTATCTACAAAAATAATTAGAGCATGTGATTGATGATTGAGTGAGCAATTGATGTCGTTCGGGCCAAGCAATGTTAGTTAACTTTTTAGTAGATTTCAGATAAAAACATTGCATATTTGTATAGGTCATGAACAAAAGATTTACCATCATTGTTTCGAAATTTTGTTTATATAAAGTGTAACATAGCGTGCTCGCATTTTTGCCAAAATATTAAACATTTTTCGGTAAAATAATAAAAGCCACCTTTTAAAAATAATCATAAATTATCACAATATGACTAATCGCGTGTATATATGATTTATTTAATCATCTTTCGTTGGTAATTCTTCGACATTTCGGACGCAGCGTTAAGTCCATAGTTTCGAAGGAACTATACAAAAAAGTTGAGGGTCCTTGGAGAATTTTTGACTAAATTTATTTTAAGTTTTGGCCGAAACGTCGAAAATTTACCAACGAAAGGTAATTGAACGCCATTCTGTTATATGGCGATGATGACTAAAATCATACGAGTTTAAAATGTTCAGCAAACGTGGCAAAACTTTAGGTAATGTGGCAATACATCTGAGAATCAGCGCAAATAAATCTTGGCAAAATGTCTGCCTTTTAGCGCCATCTGTTGTATTTCTTTTGTAGTTTTATGATTTTCTAAGTAACGGGTAATCGAATTTTTCGGTCACATAGGCAGGAAGAAAAACGACACCCTGGAAGTGCTCCTTATGACAGGAAAAGTGCAGGGAAGGCTTCCAAGAGGAAGAAGTCCTATGCGCTTGACAGACCAGATCCGCGACAACACCAAGACAAAAGTTCAGGAGGCATTGCTGAAGATTGCAATAAATGGAAAGCGATCGTCCACAAAATAATTCGTGGAGGTCATGAGCCTCAGCACTGAGGAACACGACACAGGGAGGAGGAGGAAGTAACGGGTTCCCTGGGTTAGAAATATTCTCAAAAATTACCTTTTCACTTCTCCTGTTTAAAAAAGTACGTCATATTGGCTTCGCGAAGCGAGACTAAAATAGTACATTTAGCCTCTAGGGTTTATAAGAAAGCCATATAATCCCATACAAACTACTTACGAATAATTAAAAACAAACAAACCAACCTGATCAGATTGGCCAAACAATCTGATAGAACTGCTCAAACTGTACTTTTAGTTTTTCATAAAATTTTAATGTTGAGTTTTTTTTATTTTCTCGCAGTCGAAGTGAAAAGCGGAGTGTTTAAGATGTGGCTAAAAGCTATTATGACACTCAGACATATTCGTGTCATAATGGCTTATTTTAGTCCCTTGTCAAACAATTTACTATTTAGAGTCGTCGATATCGATACCGAAATTTCAAAAAAGCAATCACTTTCCCTGCCTATAAAACCTAAGGCAACGTAGTTAAAGAACAATGATGTTGTGGTTTCGTAAAGCAATAAAGTGGCAAACGTAGTTCATAAAAAGCCCGAAGTTGAGAATCAACAACCGTGTATACTTATAGTGCTAAAATGTACTACACATTATTACTGGGAATCACATTGTATTACGTATCTGGTGAATCTTTTCGTAGTCAGGTACGTTTAGATTTTGTACTAAATATCTTCTTATTCCTGTCGTAAGTATAGAAATATGTTACAGTACCGTCAGCCACACACTTAAGTCACCATTGGTAGACGTTATTGTCATTGATGTAAGGCCTACAGATGTGTTGCTGTTTGTACACATTTCGTCATTAGATATTCGCTGGGTGCGGTGCGAAGTACTAGGTGGGGGTAATATAATCGATCGCAGCGCTCATAGTGGCCAAAAGTAAAACGAATGTTGGCGCTGTTATCTGTCATATCTCAAAGTAATCTATATTTAGCCTTGGTAACCTATTTTCAATAAACCCGGTCCTTAAAATAATAATCATTTCAATCTGAACACGATATTTAATTTATCACTAGCGATACAAGAACAATTTTGTACGTTTATTATTATTGAATGAAACCGTTAAAATAGCATTAGCTTCTTGTTTTACAGTAAAACTACAACTAAACATTAAGTAAACAAACCCTGACACATTCAAAATAAAACACACTTTTTGAATCAATTTTACTTACCCGATTTGATTTGAATAACGATGATTGAATTCACAACCCTTTAACAGCAATAGATTTGTATTATTACTAAGCACTAGTTTTATTTACTAAAAAAACTATTCTGTGGAATATCCAACTGTGTTAGCAATATCCGCGATCTATGTCCAAGATATTATCTCACTCCGTTAACGACTTATTTTCATGGGTTTTTACGGGTTGATTTATACCTAATAACTATTCTTTTAACTGTTAATGTTGCATTTTAGAAGTAAAAATGATTTTTAAAATATTTATCGTACGCGGACGAATAGGGACGATGACAAAATTTTAGTAATTAGTCCGTCTTATAGATTAATCCATACTAATCCATATCCATACTAATATTATAAATGCGAAAGTGTGTCTGTCTGTCTGTCTGTCTGTCTGTCTGTATGTAACCTCTTCACGCATAAACCGCTGAACCGATTTGGATGAAATTTGGTATGTAGATAGTTTGAGTCCCGAGGAAGGACATAGGCTACTTTTTTTCCCGGAAAAATACCCTAATCCGCGATGAACGACTTTAAGGCGGACGAAGTCGCGGGCTTAAGCTAGTAAAAATATTTGAGACGTATTTTTTTTTACGTACCTAATAAAAAAATAAAGGCAATATATTGAGTCAAAATATCGAGTGACGTCACTCCTAAGTACGAATTGTACCTAGGAGTGACGTCACGAGCCCCCACTCCTACACTTTTATGCCATTTGTCTGAGAAGTTTTTGATTATTTTGAAAAAGCAAAAAAATACTTCTTGTGATATAGATACAAATCAAAGCGCAAAGAGAAATACGATTGCTCTCGCACGTGGTCACACCAGGACTCGAACCCGGTACTTCCTGATTACGCGTCAGGTGTGTTTCCCTTTCAGTAGCGAGCACTGTAACGTACGCATCGAATTTATCTATCCGCCTTGACCCCTGTACCTATTTTTATTGAAAGGTATTATAACTAACCCAATAAACTTGTGGTTAACATAAAGAGAAAAAATACTTGTCCAATATTTTTTTATTAAAAAACTAACGGACTTTTAGAATTTTAATTTTTTTATACCCCTTCATCATGCCGTATGAGCAAAAACTAGATCGATCATTCACATGGAAAGTAATTTTAGGACGTCGAAAGAAATATCTTAGATAAACATGCATTAGATGTACAAATAATTGTCGGAAAAACTGAGAAATCGATCAATCACAAATTATTGATTGAGATTTCGGTAAAGCTTGCAAATTGATGTAAATGCTAATTAGGTCGATTTGAACATGGCTTGTTAAATATTCTCGTTTCATCCATCCTTTGTAAAAGATATCCAATCCTTCCCAAAATATTTCAGCATAATTGGCAATTAGGGTTCCCGTAGATTAGAACGAAATTAATGAGAGGAAATTGTTTTCCGAGATAATTAGTTGTCTCTGTGGCGGGTGACTTTACACTTATCTAAATTAACTAATTTGTTTACTGCCTCTAGGGAAATATTCTAATTATAGTTGCTTCTTAAGTTCTAGCGTCGATCGGTTTCTGTCCATTGATCCTTTGTCATCATCGTCATCATCATCATCATCATCATCATCATCATCATCATCATCATCATCATTACTATTATCATCATCATTACCATTATCATCATCATCATCATCATCATCATCACATGAGTCGAATCTCTACAACAGCCGGTGGTACCCGCCCTCATCCAATTGTGTCCTGCGATCCTCACTAGATCGGCGGTCCATTTTGTCGGGGGTCCACCCACGCTGCGTAGTACTGTACACGTTCGCCATTCAAGAACTTGATGATCCTTTATAACCAAGTAAAACTTAGGTGATAATATGTATTTTACTTAATTGACCCATCGTACATAGTGGATAACGACTAAATTTTAATTATTAAAAAATATTGGACACGTATTTTTTATTTTTTTACGTAATCAAAAAATAACTGACATAAATTGAGTCTAAATGTCGCGTGACGTAACCATATAGTACAGATTATACCTAGTAGTGGCGTCCCAAGCCCCCACTCCTAAGGTTTGATGCAATTTATCTCAGTATTTTTGATTAATTTGAAATAAACAAAAAATACGTATCCAATATTTTTATAATATCTACAATTACTGCTGTAGTCATGCCTATTATACTTATCTACGACATCCCAATCCTAGTTAAACTTGTAAGCTCCGTACTGAGAGTATCCTACGTTTAAACAATAACAAAATTTGTAATTAAAATTTTTCATCTTAATATTTTGATCAGAATTTCAGTGGCCTGACTTTGATTGTTTTTTTATTCTTGAAATATTACAAAATGTCCAAGGCATTACGATTACATAAAGGGATTTGACCACTAAAGTGCTCGTTACGCAAGAGCTTAGAAAATAAAAACTATTAAATTATCTAAGGTTGTTTTAAGAAGTTTTCTTAAGAATACTTTTTACATTAAGTTAATATGATAGAAACATATGGATGAATGGAATCTTTAAGCTTTCTGTAGAAAAATGAATTATGATTTTACGAGAACGTGCTCAATTTTCTTATGATTCAACTAAAGCGAAATTCAAAATGGTCTATGGATGCTCGTTGTTCTATAGCTCATAGGACTTTTTGTCGTTAAAGTAGTATACGGTGAACTTTCAGTGAACTGTACAAGTATTAACTGACAAGGATCTGCCTGTAATATTCCAAGTATTATGAAACGTGTTGAATCTGACAAGAAAGAAAGCAATTTTCATTGACAAAATCTGAGAAAATTTTCCAGTCTATTAGATAGGACAAAAGATGCAAAATATCAACAAAATCATTGGTATTCCAACGGGAAAATAGTATGTTGTCGTTTTGATACCTAGAAAAAAGCTATACGCTTCTTAGTGTTTACTCACAGAGCAGAGCTCAGAATTTTTCACCCGGTTCCTTTATTTTGTATAGACCTTAGAGAGGCTTGTAACTCATCGTAAAAGTCTCTGACTTTTATTTATTTATTTATTTATTTATAATTTTATATTTAACTAGCTGCCCGGTCCGGCTTTGCACGGGCGTACTAAGGAAGAAGATTATGTACAAGCACACGCTGAATAAGGGTCCCCTGATGGGAACAAAATACAAATCTGGTGATTTGTATTGGTGTAAATTAGGTTATGAAGATTGGTATTGGTAAATTAGGTAAATTGGTAAGTAAATTGTTCAGCGTGCGTCTGCACAGACTGCGTAGATTAAGGGTTGATTATGTCAAGGGAGCCTACTGCCCTAAGTCCCTAACCTAACCTTAACTTACGACTTTAACCAGGATATCTGTTACCAGGAGACCTAAGGTAACCGATGGATTCCTACGGGGAGGAATAGGGTCTTTGGAATGGTGATTTTCTCACTGCCGATCTTCCAGACTCAGAATGATCGATTAAGGCTTGAAGGTAGTCTTCGCCATAGTGAGAGGAACTTAGTCTAATGGTTGGGTGGGACTATACGCTCAGAGAGTAGCCCTGATCACGCATAGGTTCGGGTATGGGAAGGTAGTGAAACACCAACGGACAATTGGTATCTGATTTATTTCTAATTCTTACGCTATATATACAAATAACACCTACAGCACACTACTACACATTCATCTTGTGTACTGTACGTGTAAACTGCAGACAATGCGTGAACCAGCTATTTTTCTGCATGTTTCTCTTAATTTTGATTACTTGCATCTAGGTCGCTAGCCTTGCTTATTGACGCTGATGCAAGTATGTTTTCTGTTCTCTGAACAGATAATACTTAAACTTCCCTGTATTGTACAGACCGTGTAATTAAATATTTTGTAAAGATCTCCCTTATATATGTTTCACTCACTCACTTCTTATATGGGGGTTTCCAAACCAAAAACTTTTACTTTTCTATGCAATATTTCGTATATTTTCTTACATACAAACCTAGTTCTGACAAATACAAACACAACAAAATTTGATAAGGAAAATAGGTGCAGCCGCTCTAAAGTGATGCGCGAACATCAATTTCTTAATATTTTTTTATTTATATAGATTTTTTTTGTAAGTTCTTCAAACAGTATTAATCTAAAGCTGGCGTTTTCGTTACAGGGTTCTCCAAAATGGGCACTTAGTTCACATGCCAATAGTATCACTAAATCAAAGCGTAATGTGGCAAGTTAAAAAATTCACCAGTTATCTTTTTCATTATTGATTAAAACCTCTCTAAATATAAATACTACATATAGTATCATTATCTTATTTTCCATCCTACTCAGTTACTCCGAAGTTAAGTATAAAAGATGTGTGGTTGTGCTTACTAAATTTATTTTCATTTACAGATAATATCAGATAATGATACATATTTAGATAAACCAGATAATATGATGCGTATGCCTGCACACATGGAAGAAAGTCAAGGAAAAAAGAAAATCTCCAAAAAACATCCGAAATCAACGATCCAAAAGATAATAGCGAGGAAAAGGAAGAACAAGAAGATAATGTACAAACACTTGACGAGTAAGCCCACACAGGCACCAGACAGTGAGGACATAATAGATGATTTTGTTCCTGAGAAGGATGATGACCCTACAACCCAAGCATCTATAAAGAAAAAAATTAAAAAGTGGAACAATAAAGTAACCAAGTATCATAGTCAGGTACAAAAAATGCAGGCCAGGCCATTTTCAAAAAATAAGAGGATGAAAAGGAACACAGAAAGAGATAATACGCTAATCCTTCAAGATTTCGACGAATTCGAGTTCTTAGACAGAAAAAAAGATTACGATATTGTGAAGACTCATTACAAAAAGTATTGGTGAAATAGATTTATACTTATATAGATATAAATAATTTATAAGAGATTGAGTGACTTTGTAACTTTACAAAGATGCCTAGTAAGAGTGTAAAATAAAACTGATTTGAATAATGTTATAACATTTTATTTACAAAACAATAAATATTCTATAACTACTTAAAGTCTTAAAGCTATGATAATCAAATAGTATAAAAGTGATCGTAAAATAATGGTAGTACATTGCACTAAACGATTACGCTGGTATTTATAGATATACCTATTATAGTTTAAATAGGATTTCCTGCTTCAACATTTTTGTTCTAAGAAACTGACAATTATATCTTAAGTAAAATAGGTTACGCATTATGAATAAATAGAAGGGTATATAGTAAAATAATTTTTATCACTAATTATTTACAATTATAATTCACCATCAGTTTTAACGGTTGATTCATTGTGTCTAAGTCTATAGACAGATAGCCATTAATCAACCATTCAGAATTAATGAGCATGGTGAAATTGGACAAAATAGCATTTCAATTTATGTTACTTTAGTTAATCTTATTTCTAAAGAGACGCAATTTAAAGGTCGTATTACTGGAATCTGATGAAAATGTCTTCAAATCTGATAAAGATGGCTTTGTGGAAGAAATCGGATCAGACATGGGCTGTGACTCTGATTTTAATATAATGGCACAAATGGAAACAGCTGTATTTATCGAGGTAATAATGATTTAAACTACCATTTCAATAACACTAGTACATGTTTACTAAAATTATCAATGGAATACATACGTGAAAACTGATGAATCTTTCTTTATATATTGGTGCAAGCATTTGTAACAGTCGAGGAACTTGGTGTTCGTGAATTAAAATCAGAATGCCTATTTATTTACGCATTGTGAGATTATGAGTAGAAGAGGTCAAACTTTTCATGATACCTATAGAAACGCCTTATTTATTTTAAATAGGAGCCAGTGATTTTTTACTATAATTAGAAATAAGTTAAACGGCTTCTCATGCGGACCGATACAGGTGATTAAAAGATTTTCATAGTCCTTTCGACTTCTCAGGATTTTGATATGAATTGAGAGCAGCGACTCTATTTAGATAACAGAACAATTGTCCTGTTATCGTTGCTCGTAACCACTTACGTTATCTCCACGTGTTTCATGCATGATGATCTAATCCATGAACCTTATGCATAAGATAATCTTTCCGTAAAACAATATGAACCAGTTTGAGAGTTGTTTGCTAGTTAAAATCCTCAGCGTTATTTGCATTTAATTGTCCCTTTGCGACTCCTAAGTTTACGTCAGTCTTATGCTTGCTCAGCCTTGATGTCCTCTCCTCCCTTCTTGTTTCTGTACTCCCAGCCGTTGTACGCCAGGCTCTGTGCGTTGGATTCGTGGTCTCTGAAGGCGATACCACTTCCGGTGGCATGGCCACCTCCTCCGTATTTGTGTCCAGTCTGAAATGAATTGGAACTTTAGCCTTTCGTCCACCTACAGATATTGATGAGAATAAAATGTAATGTAATTTTATTCTCAAACATACTTCTAAATCTATACTAATATTATAAATCCGAAAGTGTGTCTGTCTGTCTGTCTGTCTGTTACCTCTTCACGCTTAAACCGCTGAACCGATTTCAATGAAGTTTGGTATGGAGATAGTTTGTGTCCCGGGAAAAAACATAGGCTACTTTTTACCCCGGAAAAATACCCTTATTCGCGATAAACGATTTTAAGGTGGACGAAGTCGCGAGCAGAAGCTAGTAAAAAATAAATTGCAACCAGCTTCAAACATGTTTATTTCCGACAAATAACAGTAATTTACCCAATTTTACTTCCTTAGTATATATTTTGGAATTTAAATAGCATCGCCATATTTTGCGAAATAATATTATCTGTAAACCGGTCCAAACTGGGCAAAATTATTGAAAGACGAACATACATCATGCATAATCGTACGCACTCTCAAAAGTAATTCACAAACAAGTATGTATAAACCAAGTACTTTTAAAAGTATTCAAAATCAAAAAACTTTATTCATGATTACTTATTGTTTTCTGTATTTCTTAATGAAGAAACGTTTCATTATTTTAAAATTATTGTTAAGACGGCTTCCACAGCTAATACTCTGAGTTATTTGCCAAATATTTTCCTTGTTGAAAATAAATCAGTTCATTATGCTTATTTTCGGTAATGGCTCTCCAAGGAGACTAATTTTTTAAAGATTGTCTCTTCAGGATTTGCCGAAAATTTTGTTTTTGAAATGGTTTCTTCATAACTGTTGATTAACTAGAAATCTTAAAATCTTACCAATATAAGTGTAATTATTTTCTTTGAAGAGTATTTTGTTAAGAGGTTTTTTTTGGTTGAAACAAGGATTCAAGATGACTTTTTGATCCTTTTTAAGATGTACAAAGCCGTTAGTTGTCTAGGAATTTAATTACTCAAGGATTTTTCAGTACTAAGAAATTTTCTTTGGAGGGTTGATTGCGATTATTTTAAGCAATGTTGGGCAAAATGTTCAAGTGTAGGGTTTTTTTTGCGCATACTTACCGGGTATTCGTAGTGATCGTAGCTGGAGTCCCTATAAGGTCCACCCAGTCCAATGCCGGCGGGTGAGTACTGGGGCCCAGTGTAATGACCGCTAGAGAATGGAGAGCTGTTGGGCTTGCAGAACTTGAAGTAGCCGATCACACCTGGAAAACGTTATTTTTGTTTATGAGTGTATTTAGACGGTTCATTTTTACAAGATTTTGCATAATTTTATATCAGTTTAATCTTTGTTTCCAAAAAGTTTTGGGAGAAATCCACTGAAGCAGTGTCTTATGTACAGTGTGTATGCAGAACATAGCCATTGTTATCATCATATGTACCGAAAGGAGTTCCACTGATCCAACGGTTTTAATCAGACCATGGGCTCACTTTTTGATTGCTATTTAAGAACCTTTCTGTCTTAACGGTTGTAGGTTTAATGAGCAGTGACTCCACTCGCCATCATTTTAAGTTTGGAAACTCTGAATATGTCGACGATACAACAACAACATCAACAATTCTTTATTGCACACCAACAACAGAAACAGTACAATAGAGCCTTAACATAAAATAGGTAGACAATAGTTACCTAAGATGACGGCGGCCATAAAGGTGATGTACTTCTTACAACTAGCAAACCCAATTATAAGCGGCAGAACCTGAAGCAGCTTTACGGAAAATATTAAATACTTCTGGTGAAATGTACGAGTTACCAAGGACGATGAGTGCCATGAAGCCGATAAACTCCTTGAGCTGGCGAGCACCAGGATGAGAATCAGAAACAGGATCAGTAGCATGAAAATGATGAGACTCTTCTGGTATAGTGAAGTAGGTACCTGGTATAATGAGGGAAATGAAGCCGAGGAACTTCTTGAAGCTGGTGAGCCCTAGGATGAGTAGCCGCAACAGGAGTAACTTCAGCATGAACAGCTTGAAGATCATCAGCATGAGAACGATACGTTTTTACAAGTATACTCGTAGGTGCAGTAGTTACCTGGTATGATGAGGGCCATGAAGCCAAGGAACTTTTTGAAGCTAGCGAGCCCAAGGATGAGTGGCAGGAACAAAAGCAGCTTCAACTTGAACAGCTTAAGGATTAGCAGCATGGGGATGATCAGTTTCTTCAGCTTATGGCGGCCTGTAAACATAAACGAAATAACAATTTATTCACTGACATGTATATGGCGTTATAATTTAGTGTTGGTTCAATACCAGGCTACGCCGGTCCTGCGGAACCGTTCATACAATCTGATCCAATTGAGTACAAAAACCGATGGAATGACGATTGCCGTGGCTTACTGAGACACAAGGCTTATTGAGCTAACCAGGGGACTAAACCAACTCGATTTTTGTAAAAATTGTCTAGTAATTTATTATTTTTCCAAGCCTGTGCAATCTGTTAGTTTGTTGTTAGATTACTCGTATTATAATGTAACTGACCGGATATCATACAGGATGGAAAGTTTAAATACGTCAAAAAGAGCAAAAACCATAGGTTTCATAGGAATATTCCCTGCTAATATTATCTTAATATTAGAAAATTAAAAAAATGCAATCTTTGAAAAAAAAATTGTGATCTAATTACTTTTCTTATTCTTATTCTGATCAACAAGGTTCTAGACACTCAAAAGACACTAATTGAATTTGTTTAAAGAATATTTAAGACTTCCTGACTGTAGAATGTACTTACGGAATGGAGGCGCCTTCTTATCTTCAATTACATCGACTTCATCGGCAATTTCATCCAAGAACCTCGGAGCGGTGACCCCGTTGGATGTGACTTCATCATCAAGAACCAACTCCAGTGCAGTCGATCTCAAGAATCTGTAAACGCCCATTGGGTAATTTTATTACTGTTTTTTTTTTATACTACCAAGGCGGCAAACAAGCGTACGGCCTGCCTAATATGAAGCAGTCACCGCAGCCTATGAACACTTTCCAAGCCATTACATTCATCAAAGAACATTACGTGCGCGTTACCGACCCTTTAAGAACTTTTTCACTCTTTATTAATTCAATATTGGCTTTGCTTTCTCGGAGGAGGAAAAGCCATAAGTCACTCTTTTTTCGTCAGTGTAGGTAGGTAGGTAAAAAGTACCATATAAGCATCTGTGGACATAGCTACCCGTGTGCCTAAAAAAAATGATATAAGGGACGCATTTATTGCTCGTGCGCATCAAATAAAATAAAAAGCCAATACACTATGCATGCTTGGGGTTGTTTGGAGTAAGCGCCTGATGTAAAAGTACAATGAAATCGAAGATATTATAATGTTTTGTTAACATTTAAGTTAACCACGTAAAAAACAAAGGGAAGAATGTCATTTTTTCATAATTTAGCCGTTTATTCATCTGTTGTATGGACAAACTAGTCAAAAAACGGAAAATGAAGACGCGTTTTTGATAACTTTTCTATCGAGGAAATTATTAACAACATTAATTTTTGAATCCATACTAATATTATAAATGCGAAAGTGTGTCTGTCTGTCTGTCTGTCTGTCTGTCTGTCTGTCTGTCTGTTACCTCTTCACGCATAAACCGGTGAACCGATTTGGATGAAATTTGGTATGAACATAGTTTGAGTCCCCGAAGGACATAGGCTACTTTTTATCCCGGAAAAATACAGTTATTCGCGATAAACGAATTTAAGGCGGACGAAGTTGCGGGCAGAAGCTAGTAGGTTATATAGTCAAAAAACAGCCTGTTTTATATACTACATTCGATAAAATTCACGCTACAAAATAGCTTAAATTTTTGATGCATCCACTTAATACTTTGGTTTTACTGTACTTATTTTATAACAAAAGTTCAAAGGTTGATTATAATACAAATTACTGTGGAAAGAAGTATAGAAAAAGTCAAATCAGTGCCGCTTAATATAATCCCGTAAAAGATATCAAATTGAATCGCTTTGAAGTATTAGCAAAAATTCTAATTAGTTGAAAGCAGGTGGTGACTTGGGGTGTTACAGCTTTGAATAACATAAAAACAGCTTATCTCTAACCAATCTACATTTGGATTTCAATCTTAAGACCATAGATTGACAATTTAGAATAAATATACATGTAATTCGTCATAGGTCCGTTTGTTTATGAAGGGTAAGTCTTTAATTTGAGGATTTAACTTAAATCCTAAACTCAAATGGCTTAAATCTTAGTACCTAATTTGTTCAATGGAAAAGAAATGTATGAAACCGAAGTACAAAGTCATAATCTATTCTGTCGCAGATGTCGTGTGATATTGGCTGTCACAGATGGTTAAAACATGGAGTCGTTCCGTTATTTGTAATGTAGCTAAAATCTTATTAGTGTTCGTATTGTATAGACAGCTACATACAGAATGAAAAAACATGAAATACGAAGAGAAAAGTACCTACGCTAAATATAAAATAGGGATTGCACTCCCCAGTCAGTGTTGCCTTGTTTTAAATGTAAGTTTTTGACCTACTAACTCTTTAGTTTGTAAGTTCTACTAATACAATGTGTCCATGGTTACACGAAATAAACATAAATGAATAAATAAATAAAAATAAATCTATACTATTACAAAGTTGTAAAAATGAAATGTTTGTATGCGTCGTTGTGGCTTCATCACGCTAAATCGGCTAAACGGATTTCAACTATTTTTGTTACACGGGTAGCTGGGTATTTCCCGATGGTAAATAGGATACTTTTTACCCGACTATACTAAAGAAAAATGAGGGGTTATTGCTTTTTCTCTTCCGCGAACGAAGTTGCGGGCGCCTTGTAGTATTGAATACAAAGCTTTATGACTCAAGATTTTTTTTTAATAAAAATACTGCATCAACGTTTCTTTTAATCAGGCCCTTGTTAATTTTATGGTTTTTGTTTATCAAGACTATTATAAAGTTGTAAACATGAAATGTCTGTACGTCAAAGATATTTGAAAAAATTGAGTGTAACTTACTATTTGAAGGCCACTGATTTTTTTTGTATCTTTGTGTGTTTGTATGTGTCATTGTGGCCTCATCACGCCAAAATGGCTAAAAGTGCGTCCACACTTGTATCAGTTGCTCGTATCTGTCACCGTGGCGTGGCATGACTGCGTATCGCGCTGCTTGGACGCTCATTGTAGGCGCGGCGATCACGCCGCGCTTGTCCGATCTAAGTGTGTGATACGCGTAGCAACATGGATTATGAGCGATCGCATCGGCGCAACGTCCAAACACGTGATCGTGACACGCGATCATGCCACGTGACGAAGATCTGATCGGGCAAATGATACAAATATGGACGCACCATAAACGGATTTCAACTATTTTTGGTACACTGGTAGCTGGGCATCTACAGATGGTTATAGGATACTTTGTATCCGACTACGCTGTAATAAAACAGAGGTTTATGACTTTTTTCGTAGAATCAAGAAACAACTTACAAGCAAAAAATATACACATGAAAAAACAACACGGAAATATTCACAACGTTTTGTGTTTTCTGCCATAACTTAGCTTATTTTCAGGCACTCATATTTTGAAATGCTACCTTATTCCAAGTGCTTACGGTTGTGTTTTAAATTAACAGAAGCATTAAGCTTTAACTCCATTAAATCCGTCTTCGAGACATCAAAGAAACCGGAAATTGGAATAAACGAACGTAAACGAAATATCCCTTTCAGCCAGGGTTGTCACTTCTAGGTATATCTACATCTATACTATCATAAAATTGTAAAAATGAAATGTCTGTACATAGATTTTGTCGTAAAAATAGCAAATTTTGATGGTGTTTATCTTGGTTTCGGTGACTCGTGAAGATAAACTGAAACAGTATATTGGTAACAACGGTGGTTGTCAACAAACACAGAAAAGTGAAGATCTACGATCGAACGTTATTCGTGTATGGTTTTAACCCTTAAATATATAATGCTTGTTCTTTAACAGGAAAATAAATGAAATGGATTACTATTGGAATGGCTACCCTGAGTGCAATAAAGTGTGCTATGCTCGTAGTTTCTACGCGAGACAGAATGAGAAGAAAAAGAGAAATCAGAGTAATCAACATAGCTTGAACAGTGTACTTGACTGACAGATCAAATCAGTTCCTTTTTATGAACTGTCAAAACGGTTGACCATCGAATGGCATTTTGAGATATTGTGTAGAGGTACAGTACCTCTACACAGGAGGTATTGTATCATATTCGAATCTGTAATTGAAGGCACCGCTAATGCGGTGACACTAATGAGTGCGGTTGAAAGTGTTGAAACGCTCTGAAATTGACCCCTGACCGTTTCTGAAGAAAGTATGAAGTTTGAAAGAAAAAAAGGTTTATGACGTCATAATTCTATACGATCAAATTACCACCTTATTTCGCCATAAATCGCCAAAAGCTTATAAATAAGTATTCATGATTGGTTTCTACGTATTTTCAGAAATAACATTTAACTACAAGCGTGACAACATTTATGTAGACTACAGGAAAGTACCCAATTGCATCACTAAAGTGGCAACGGGCATGGTACTTTGCTCGTAGCGTCGACGGCCGCTAGGGCCAACGAAAACAGAAAAGGTTATTAGTGTTTTATGGAAGAACCGTAATATATACCCCCTAAAAGTTCTTAAGTGGTGTATCCACGCACTGGAACTTATCGTGAACTAATTTACCCTAAAACCTGAAGCGTTAAAGTTATCTTTATTAACCTTAAGCGTCAAGCCTATCTGTTCCTTGTTTACACATCCCTAAAACCCGGATATCCGGCCCGCTTAGCATCCAAATTAAACGCGGCTACTGTCAAGTTGGGGATGCCAGCGTGTGTTGCCAACAGATGAATTATTGAACATCCTCATTATTGTGCTGTTCCACTGATACTGCCTCAAAGAGAAACCCTAAAGGACATTGACGCAAATAAAGACGGAGGCGAGATACATTGCCGTTTTGAATACGGAAATAATTGCAACGCTTTAAGAACTACGTTAATGTATCTCGGCCTCGCCTCGACTTACGCCAAACAACAAAAGAAAATTCTAATACCGGCACATTTGCGTAAATCGAGACGAGAGAGAAATACATTGCCGTTATTAAATACCAGTAAAACTTAGAGAAACCTCAATGTTAACTAGAATACCTACTACGAATTTTCTGTCAAGTAGGCCCCTCTTATTCTCAATGTCAAAATTTTGGGAACCTATCTTTCAATTTCCGTCATCCCGAACTTGACCAGTTGGATTTTTCGCTGCGTAGCTGGCAGCTGCGCTACGGCGGCTGTCTGGCCAGGGTTCTGACTTCTGGCTTAGGATGCCACCTTCACAAGTACAAGTTCTCTGAAAAGTGGGCCATACTCATGCTCACTCTCTAAACTGATGATAAAGAACTACACTCTTCAATCTTCCTCATCCTCAACTTAACTAGGGCGTTTGACTCAAAGTTATCACTGCGGGGCTGAAAGCTGAGCTGCGGTGGCTCTCTGGCCAGGGTTCTGGCTTGGGATGCCACTTTCACAAGCACGAGTTGTATGACAAATGGGCCATGCTCATACATACTCTCTAAACTGATGACAAGGAACATACCTCTCAATTTTCCTCATTCCGAATTTGACGAGGGCATCCCAGTCGGAGTCCTCACTGCGGGGCTGGGAGCTGAGCTGCGGTGGCTCTCTGGCCAGAGCTCTGGCTTGGGACTCCACCTTCACAAGTACGGCATTTTCTGAGAGCCTGCGAATAATTTTGACAATTAATAAATTTTCGTCGTAACTTTCAGAGAACTATACAATTTCAAAATCTATCTGGCTTTTACGAGCGCACATTCGCTGTGATCACTGCATTAGGATTTCATATGATCAATGGTTAATAAGAAATCAAAATCACAGGTCACTCATATACGAGTATCCCGCGGGTGGCAAAGGTTCCGATTGTTCCTTATTATTGGAGAGTTATTTAAGTATTCGTGAATGCCATGTAACAGGATGGCCCGTTGTATTTCAATTGTGAATTTAAGCAGAAAATTGTCTTCCTGTCAATACTTACTGGTAAGCCGGCTTATCGAAGAAGTCGTCAAAGGAGCGAAGGGCTTGAGCCTTGAAACAGTCTCCAAGGTCCCCGTTGACGCACTGCTGCGTCGCTTGCTGGATATATGGATCCTGGTCTTCGCCAAAGCCCAGCCAATCTAGGAACCCTCGACCTTGGGCTTCCGGCTGAAAATAAAGAAGGTTTGTTAGCATTTGATCCAGTAGACTTGTGTTTAAGACCATAATTAAGAAATAGAAGGCAGTTAAAAAATCTTTCTATGTACTAGTTTTATCATTATCAGCATTATCGCCAAATAACGTCTGGATAACTTTACCAAAAGTGAGAGAAAGTGGGAGAATTTTATGTGTGGAGTGGGATTCGAACCCACGGCTCCATACGGCTCTCCGGGCCAAGACTGGTGACCTACCAATAGGTCCATCGACGCTCCGACCCCACTCATCGAACCTTTAACCAGTTGTTTCAATTTTAAGACGCCCTACGCCTGCAACTTTTCGGTTTAATATTTACGTTTAGATTTCGCTAGCAGACGTTTCGGCTAAAATAAAATGACCTTTGTTTTTGTTGACTAGCCAAGGTGCAACATAAAGCTGAAGTTGGAACCATCGTCAACTCTTCATCTATCTACCATGGCACCCAATGAAGTGCAATAAAGCCTCCTCAAATCTCTCCTAATGAGGTCCTCATGACATTATTTTAATTTAAACAGTAGCACGTTTGCTGTGACCGTGATCTTTGTTCTAGGCGGTAGGATGCCACTTCATCCTCGGCACCTAGTGGGGTATGTCGCGCGGGGGCGCTACAAACAGTTATGGTGTAAGGGTTTTCTAAAATAAAAATTTCACCAATTAGTGCCACTGTGCCGTAAGATCTAATTGACAAGAAGTGTTGACACCCTGTGCAGTGATTCTGATTGGTGGATTTTGACACTTCCTGACCATTAAACTTTACGTTACGGTGGCGCCACCTAGAGATATATCTATTTTAGAAAAGCCACATTGAAATATTGACGAATTGGATGGACGGCTTACGCCAGCTGCGATGTAATTTTTAATTTTCCTCAACTTACCGATCTGCCCCGGTCTCCGGTGAAGTGCAATGACCTCCCCTCCTCTCTTTCCTCTTTAGGAGGCTGATCTGGCAGCCTAAACCCTCCATCGGCTTGCGACTGTAGCGCAAGAGTGGCTAAAACCGCCACCACCCACCAGCTTGAAGGCATCTTAAGAAATTATGGATCTGGAAATAAATAAATGAATATTACAGGACAATTATACAGAAGGAAAATAAGAAGTAAGTCTGTTAAAATTTTAAAAAAATGGCCCCAGAAGAAACATAATTCTTGTTTTTTAGATTGATATACAGGGTGTCCCACGGCTAAGCGATATGACGAAAAGTATCTTAAATATTGTAGATAGGCTATTTTGCTCAATGAAAACATAAAATTAATATTTTTAGAAGTTTACTGGATTCAAAGATTTTCAGACGAAGCAAACAATTTTTATCTTTATATGCTGCACTGAATGGGCTACTCCGGATTCCGAAAAACGAAGTTCGTATAGCGCCATCCCGCTCACTCAAATACAGCATAACATGAGAGCGAGAGGGACAGCACGTTACGAACTTCGAATTTCAAGTTTTGGAGTAACGCGGCGGTTTAAAAATAAAGTAATGTCTCCCTTCAACAAAATATCTAATCTACAATATTTAGGTTAGTACGTTCCTTTCATGTATCATAGCCGTGCGACCCAGTATACGCTTTTCATTAAATTATTTAAATAGGTATACCTAATTAATTTCACATTTATAAGAAGTATTTATATCAAAGTAATGTTTCAATTCAATTTACGTTCTAAAAAACATTATAATTTAGAAGCTCAAAAGCGATAAACAAATTAAGATTGACCAATGTCCCTGTGAGAAAACATTCTGTTTTAGCTTGTATAATTTAAATTAATTTAATTTAAATTAATTTAATTAATTTAAGTACAATTTTCCGGTATTTAAGTCTCAGTAATAATGCAAAGGTGCGTCCACACTTGTATCATTTGCTCGTATCCGATCACCGTGCCGTGGCATGACTGCGTATCGCGCTGCTTGGACGCTTACTGTCGGCGCGCCTATCATGCCGTACTCGTCCGATATAACTGTGTGATACGCGTAGCAAAATGGATTTCGAGCGATCCGATCGGCGCAACGTCCAAACGCGTGATCGTGACACGCGATCATGCCACGCGACGATGATCTGATACGGGCAAATGATACAAATGTGGACGCACCTTAAGGTATTTTATTTAAGACGCTATTGCGTAACTTTATGATATTTTGCATATGGCTGATATTTATGACATGTAAATTTTTTGCGGCAATAAATCATATTTTCTTAACTTGATTTTTAAATTTTCGACACTAGCCCATTGCTGGAGCTGAATAGAGACAAGCGTTAAAATTATTGGAACCAAACGCATACGAATAGAAATGAGGGCATAATTATCATTTTACCGCACGCCAGCTGTTTGAATTAATTAAACAACAAAAGTAGGAAACAAAATTGAAATAAATGGCGACTGCTGCTCATATCCATACTAATATTATAAATGCGAAAGTGTGTCTCTCTGTCTGTCTGTCTGTTACCTCTTTACGCTTAAAGCGCTGAACGGATTTGGATGAAATTTGGTATGGAGATTGAGTCCCTGGGAAGGACATAGGCTACTTTTTATCCCGGAAAAATACACTTATCCGCGATAAACGAATTTAAGGCGGACGAAGTCGCGGGCAGAAGCTAGTTTGTATATATGTATGCAAAGTGAAAAAGAAATATCAGGAATCCATTATGGCAAGGCATTAGGGCATTATATCATAAACCATTTTTTTTGCGTTTAAGGCACAGATAGTACTTATTATTGACGCACTACAATATCGTTAGGGACTATCCATAAATTGAAAATGAGATTTATAAATAACTTTTTTGATAACTTGATGGACGCAAAGTATAAAGAAACATCGACAAGGACAAACTTTAATATGTAAGTAGATTTGTTTTGTTTTCCTAGGTTTTATTTTTAGTGTTCCGTACCTCAAAGGAAAAAAGCGGCTAAGTGATGAATCATGAAGGGTTCCGCAGCCTTAAATACAAAAAATGCACAACAGATAAAAAAATACGATATGAAAAAAAAACACGAACAAAAGAGCGTATGTCTCCGGCACCTACGTCCTTTTGCTCTGAAGCGCAGTTTTTTTGGCAATAACTTAAAAACGGTATGTCTGATCGTGTTGAAAACATTTTTCGTTGAAAGATTTTATTAAGCTTTATATTTGTAATTTTTTTCATAATTTTTGGACTTACCGTTTAGAAAATAGAAGGGGGGGGGGGACACAATATTTGCTACTTTCTGAGCGAATATTCCGGAAAATATTCACTAAATCAAAAAAATAAATTAACAAACCTCAAAGTGTGTTTAAAAAAACTATCAAAGTATGTGCACACATTCATATTTGGTAAAAAAACATTTTTTTCAGTTTCGGTTCTATGTATGGAGTGCCCCCCCTAAAAAAATATATTTTTTTTATTTAACTACCAAACTAAGTAGCGGTTTACACACAACACCTATGCTCCAAATTCATTAATGTGCAGCTAATAGTTTTTGAGTAAAATGTCTGTGACATACGGACGGGCAGACAGACAGACAGAGAGACAGACAGACATGACGAATCTATAAGGGTTCCGTTTTTGGCATTTTGGCTACGGAACCCTAAAAACGGAACCCTTATAGGATCATTTTGATGTCCGTTTGTCTGTCAAAACCGTTTATGTCAGGAACGCGTGGAGGTATCAAGTTGAAATTAATATCAAATACTTATGTCTGCGGTCCCTTGAATCTGTAAAAAACGCAATCCAAAGGTACCGTCATTAAAAATGTATTTCCATACAAATTGTCGTCCAAGGTAAACATACAGGGTACTTTCAGATGTCCCAGAAACTTGAAATTTGGTATGAAGGTAGTTCTAATAGTATCCATAGTAATCCATACTAATATTATAAATGCGAAAGTGTCTGTCTGTCTGTCTGTCTGTCTGTCTGTCTGTCTGTAACCTCTTCACGCTTAAACCGCTGAACTGATTTGGATGAAATTTGGTATGGATATTGTTTGAGTCCCGGGGAAGAACATAGGCTACTTTTTGTCCCGGAAAAATACCCTGATCCGCGATAAACGAATTAAATGCGGACGAAGTCGCGGGCAGAATCTAGTAATATTAAAAATGCGAAAGTGTGTCTGTCTGTCAGTCTGTCTGTCTGTCTGTTACCTCTTCACGCTCAAACCGCTGAACCGATTTGGATGAAATTTGGTTTGGAGGTAGTTTGAGTCCCGGGGAAGGACATAGGCTACTTTTTATCCCGGAAAAATACCCTTATCCGCGATAAATGAATTTAAGGCGGACGAAGTCGCGGGCAGAAGCTAGTAAACTATGAAATAAATCAATAATCTTATTTTTTGTCTGTCTGTCTATATCAGTAACGAATAGAAACCCACAACTAGTAAATTTTAAATAGGAGTAGGGTTCTACTAACACTGGATTTTCATACAACCGGCCGTTTTTTAACCGACTTCAAAAAGAAGGAGGTTATAAACTCGTCGGAAACTTTGTTTTTAATGTATGTTCGATTCCTCGAAGACTATTTGACCGATTTCGAAAAATCTTTTTTGTTTGCGAGGAAGTATTTCCAATTTGGTCCACTATCATTTTGGTGAAAGCCTGATGATAGAATCTATGAGGAATCGACGGAACTCCCCGAATATTTTAGGCATTTGCGTTCAAAAAATATTAACTGGTGAAATTAAACTGATGAAGAAGACCAACGAATGCCATCGGAACTCCTCAATGACTAATGATTTACGCGTGGCGATAAAATTTCTCGATTAAGTTAGTTAAGTAACTTCTCAGTCACAAACTTAAATGTTTCTGATGGCTGACCGGATCTTCATACTAAAGTAAATCCTAGCCGTGTTTGGGGTTGTTGGAACCTTCAAAAAACCCGTATAGCTTATTTTATTGAAAATATCTCCAATGTACAGACATAACATTTTTACAACTTTATAATAATATAGATTATTACACTAATCATTCAAATGTAAGTGTACTTACAACATAATAATCCCAGTAATCGCATTATCCGTTTCCTTCACTCGTAACTTTCACATTGCACATGTCACTATAACTAGTCTAAAAACTTAGACTGGCGCAAATTTAAAACGTCAACTTTAACATTAACAATCTAAAGTTCACAACAGAACGTAGAATCTGATTAAGACTTCACGAAACACGTTCAAAGTTATCTTCGTTTGCGTACAAAATGAACTCCGAAATGACAATCGTACGTGCAATGCAATGCATTGTAAGTTTTATGACACTAACTTTACATGTAGTTGATTGTAAAGTCGCTTGTACCGTTACTCAGACCGTTTTCCAACTAGCAATGCTGGCAGTACGATATTAAAATACGAAAAGGCATGTTTTAATGCGAAAGAGGGGATAAATATGCCTTTTTGTGCTTGGGAAGCAGGGTCCGTCACGGTTTGTAAGACCAATGGGAATACATGTGTTGCCAATTCTGGCCTTCATTTCGAGCTATAATTTTATGATGCTCGTAAAGGTAACACGGGGAACTATGTGCAAAATTAAATGACCTGTTATTATATATACATTATAAAAGGTACTATTTATTTTTACCGGATACTTAACAGCATTACATCCCATTATGTATTACTGAACGTTTCTTTGACATCTAAATAAAAATATATATATATCAAAAAATGCCTAAAAAAAGTTTATTGTACGGATGTCTCCCTACAATTTTAAGACATATTTTAATCTTATTATACCGGCTTCAGTTATAAACATTATTCATTTACTCATATTAAAGTGAAAAGGTGGTTATAAGCCCTTCTTTGGGCAACCTGTGGGAATCGGCTTATATGGACGCCAAGCCACTGCTACCTATTATGGTTTAAGAGTTAGAGGATTGTGACAGACAGACAGCAGAGGCTTAGTAATAGGGTTCCATTGGTACTCTTTGTGTACTTTCATCATTGTGTCATTTACAGCCTGTTTATTATGAACTTGCTTCTGCCCGCGACTTGTTCCACCTTAAATTCGTTTATCGCGGATAAGGGTATTTTTCCGGGATAAAAAGTAGCCTATGTCCTTCCCCGGGACTCAAACTATCTGCACACCAAATTTCATCAAAATCGGTTCAGCAGTTTAAGCGTGAAGAGGTAACAGACAGACAGACACACTTTCGCATTCATAATATCAAGTATGGATACACAAACTAGATGCATGTGAATTGCGGAAAAATAATCCGCATAACCCTAGTGCTTGAAGACGAAGGTCTTAGAACAGGGCGTGTTACCTACGGAACTGAGACATGTTTGTTCCCAATCGGTCTCATAAGGCGGCTCAGAGTAACGCAACGTGCAATGAAAAGGGCTATGCTTGGGGGTTTCTATTCGTAATATAATCAAGAATGTGAATATCCCCAGAAGAACCAAAGTAACCGACACAGCTAACAGGATTGCATCGTTGAAGTGGCAATGGGCGGGCCATGCAGCCCGGAGAACGGATGGCCATTAGAGCGGTAAAATCCTGGAGTGACGAGCGCATAGGAAAGCCAAGCGTGGGAAGGCCTTCATTTAGGTGGATGGATGACCTCGTAAGGTCGCGAGGAGTCCATGGATGAGGTCTGCGCAGGATTTGACGTCCGTGGCTAATTGATAGATAGACGGATATAACCCTAAGGTTAGGTGTGCCAACTAATGAGACAGTGCCGACCACTGGGACATTTACCTTAATCATAATAATAAAAAGAAAATAAAAACCTCTTAATATAAAAAAATATATTCAAACCTTTTCTGACCAATAACGTGACTATTTTTTTCACTTACCATTCTTATTCGATTAGATTTTAGTTTTATTGAAACAACTTATTAAATGTTTAATGTTGATATGCTAAGGTCCAAAATATGCTAAATCTAGCCCTTGAATCTAGTAAACTGGTAACACCGGACATAAGTAACGGCAAAATTTGAACATCGAAAGTAGAACGAGACCGCGTGAGCAACGCAAATCATTCAAAGCAACAAGGATTCAATGTCAATACAATTAAGTTTTAAATTCGTGTGTGAAACTTCAGTTCTCAAATGGACTGGAGTTTATGCCTTAACGTTGTTCGCGTCACGTATATCATGTCTTGGACTTGTTTCTTCCCACAAACAAGATTGAGTCTTATCTTTATTACTATAAAGTTGGGTCCAGATTGAAGGCAGTTAGGAGTGAATGACTCGAGTCTTGACCATAGACAAAAGAAAAAAAATGGCGCGAAACCGTTCAGTCGGTTAATGATGAAGTGTAAGTACTTTAAAAATAACTTGCAACTTAGTTTTTTCTGATAACAAGAAGTATGTTGTATTTCAGTATATGGGATTATTGAAATTCAACAAGACTGACAAAACATTATTTTATTTTGCTAACATAAGATACTATTATAAAGTTGCAAAATGATGTTTGTAGAATGTAGATATTTAAAAAAAATACTGTAATGGACTATTCGGAGGTCACTAAATCGTTTTTTTTTGTATGTTTCTAGGTATGTGTCGTTATGGCTTCATCACACCAAATCGACTGAACATATTACAACTATTTTTGGCACACGGGTAGCTGGGTATCCACAGATGGTTATAGGATACTTTTTACCCGACTACGCTGAAGAAAAAAGACACAAAAGAGTTTTGAGTTTTTCTCTTCCGCGAACGAAGTTGCGAGCACCTTCTAGTTTTTTATATAAGTGTGTATGAATAAAGAAAATTAAAAATAACATATATTACGTACAAAGGCAGTTTTTTTGCGATGTTAACAGTCAAGAAACCAAATAATGCTTTTCAGTTATAAAGACACCATAAACAACTAAAGACAGGCTACTTGACAAACGTTTTCATAATTTCTGAACATAAATATTATTATCAAAACATTAATAAGTTTTTTCATAAGTGGAGTCAACGTCCCTAGTAGCATAAAAGCTGTATAAGCGCCTATACGACCATTATACAGCCAGATTGAGCGTTCTACGTGCTGTATTAAGCTCTAATACAGCTTGTGTGCTACTTGGGGTTTTACTAAAATGTTTAAAAATAAACCATTTGACACCATTCCGGGCGTCAGTCTTGCGCGTGATTTGACTACGTAATTAATGAGTAAATAAGCTGTGTGTCATTGGATGAGGCATTATTATGTCAAAATATGACATACTAGCTGTTGCCCGCTACTTCGTCCGTGTCAAGGACCATTAAAACAAGAGGACTGACCATCTCCATAGAAAAAGCCGTTCCCCGATATGTAGGCCATCTATGTATAAGAATTATTTTTTACAATTTAATTAACTTTGCAAGCGTGATACAGTATTTAATGTTACGATTTATTTATTATTAGCTATTTGCAAACTGATTGTTATTATTTTTTTCTTCTGTTTCCGCGATTATTACTCATTTAAATAAAAAAAAACAAACCTTAATTTCCAAACAGTGTAAAAATATCTTATCTGTTAAAAAGTAGTTTAATAGTCTTTGTTTTTTTAAATATTATAATTAGTAATGAGGTAGCCTGGGAGTTTTTCTTTGCAGCGTTTCTTTTCTCCTCAGTACGCCTCATTTGTGAAATGCTGCTTGGTAAATTATTAAAATAAAATAATTAAGCCCTTTTGGCACATGTGTATCTGTCTTTACAGATTAGGCCCATCTGGTATCGATGTACACCTTTATTTGTTTTTTCAAAGTGGATAGTTTGCACAAATTGTAACTTTGATGGGGGAAAATATATATTTTCTCAGTCCACCCGTGACCATGGAAAGCTGAAAAGCATCCGAAACGTCGAGAAGTCAAATGAGATAATGTACGATATATAATCCGTTATATTGTTTTATTTAAATTATTGTTATTAAATTATGTTTCTTTATTCTATTATAACATAACATCGTTAAATGTTTAGTTTTAAAGCGCCATCTAGTTTTTGCCAGAATATCTCCTTGAGATCGGAACACAATCCAAAGTATGGCAAGTGTCAGTCCTCTTGTTTTAATGGTACTTGGTCCACGTAGAGATGCAATTTATAGTCTGATAATATATAAACCACATTACTCGAAATTGTCGTTGCGGTCCGATAAGTAGTTATTAAAATTAAAAGGATCGTACAATCGTACATATATTTCGGAACAAACATTTACGTTTATAATTATAATAGGTAGAAGGTGCTCGCAACTTCGTTCGCGGAGGAGAAAAAGTCATTACCCCTCTTTTTGTTCAGGGTAGTCGGGTAAAAAGTATTCTATAACCATCTAGAAATACCTAGCTTCCCGTGTACCAAAAATAGTTGAAATCCGTTTAGCCGATTTGGCGTTATGAAGTCATAACGACACAATGCAACATACAAAAAATAAAAGATATTTTTTTTTATTTTTAGTGGCATCCAAATTGTCTTTTACAAATGTTACAATCTTGTTTTTTGAGAATCTGTCTGTCTGTCGGTCTGTCCGTCCGTATGTCACAGGCATTTTACTCAAAAACTATAATATGTATACTGATGAAATTTGGAGCACAGGTGTCTTGTGTAAACCGCTACCTACTTTGATAGCTAAAAAAAATATATACATATTTCTAGGGGGCACCTCAAACCTTATATAATAATGTAACCGAAAGTGAAAAAAAAATCAGCAAATATCTATGTGTGGTACATATTTCGACAGTTCTTATAAAAACACTTTGATTTTTTGATTTAGTGAATATTTTCCGAAATATTCGCTCCGAAAGTAGCAAAAATTGTGTCCCCCTCCCTCTTTTTCCTAAACGGTATGTTCTAAAAAATATGAAAAAATGTACAAGTATAAAGCTTAATAAATACTTCCAACGAAACTTATTTTGAACATGATTGGACATACCGTTTTTAAGTTATTGACAAAAAACTGCGCTTCTCAGCAAAATGACGTAAGTACCGGGGAGATACGCTCTTTTGTTAGTGTTTTTTTTCATATCGCATTTTTTTTTCATCTGTAGTGCATTTTTTTGTGTAAACGGCTGCGGAACCCTTCATGGGCGAGTCCGACTCGCACTTGGCCGCTTTTTAATTACAACTTTATAATAGCATAGATGACATTTATGTCTGTAAAGATAATTAATCTTTTTATTTTTAGGTAATTTAACGTTAGTTGTTTAAATTTAGCTGTATAATCATTAAAAGAACTAACCATTTTTTCAATTTTGTGGTTAATAGTTAATGAACTGTGAGAAATTCATTTCGATAAACGAAATGTTTCGATTATTGTAGTCATTTAAAACTTTCAAGTATATGAAGAATTTACCTTTTGTTATGTTGAATACTATATTATAATTTAAAGTATTTATGCTTGTTTGCTTTTCTCTAACACACGAGTGGATCAATTTTAAGTTCATCATACCGGTTAAAATGTACGGCTTCTGAAGATTAAGCAAAACTCGTGTGCCCCGAGGCACCCAAAAGCTACATCAGAAAAAAAAGGTTTTTTTTTAAATGTAAGATAGGCAAGCATTTAACTTCAATACTATGAAGATGAAGCTGACGATCGAGCGTGCTTACCTAGATAGTGCCAATGCACTCTCGTTTTGAAGAGATTCAAGTTATATTGTTCCGGGAAAATATATGTTGGAAGACTTATGAGGCCAAGTCTCCTCATAAGTCTTCCAACATATATAGAGGTATTAGTCTTTTTTAACATTTTGAACAGTTTGTTTTTTTTTTGCTTTAAGGATGGGAGTAGCTGCCAATGTAATCAACATAGAGTATTAGGTATCGAAATTTATGGAAAGCTCGTACTACCATTGTTATTGAAATGCCTTAATGCATTCAGTTACGTAATGAGCTTTACAAGTGTGACATAACAATACCGCATCCATTATATAAACTTCGTTTGTTCGTCCGCGCTCTTGACCTAAATTAATCAGTACCAGGCCAGGACTTACTTTCTCTTCGCCACTTTAAGTCGTAAACTCATCAAAATAATGTTAAGTTAGTGTAAATTAGGTCAACTAGACTAAACAAATATTATTCGTATAATGTGAGTTAAATATTTTTTGGTATAGTAATTCATGATTACGTTGGTATTTAACTGTGTTTTAATGTTCTTATCTTCTTATTTTCAGTACTTTAATAATAATGTTATGCATTAATATGCCCTTAGAGCATGCATCAATATGGATAATTACTAAATTTAAGTTATTTTCAAATATTTATGCTTTATGCAATATTCTTGTTTCTTTGTGTGTCCTAAATCCGTTTTGCTAAACTTTTTATGTTACACATTTCATTAATTCAAACTCCACAACTATGAATGTCCTACATAAGTAATTTATAATCATAACAAAATTTCACTGCACACTTCTCATAAAACAGTTTCACATAACTCACCTAAAATAAGTGAATTATTGTAGTCCACGTTCGGTGCACTGAAAGATGCAAGCCAGAATGAGCACTCTAGCCTCAAACCTTATATAATAACAACATAACAATTGCATAAACTTCTTGGATCCGTATTGTATCAACCGAACCCTGACTCAACGTTCACTCAAAAACCAACTTTAGTCACACACTTTACTGAGTTCGGTTTGTCATAATTTTACTTGTACTAAAACGTAGTGTGCGGTTTTGGAAAATGTTATAGGCTGATTGTGTACCTTGTTCGTTGAAGTTAAAGTTGTTGTTTATTATATTCTTTGGACATTGTAGGACCTTCGAGTTTGAATGAAGTTAGCACACTGCTGTTTGGGATATCCCAGCGAGCAATTTACGTATTTCTGGTAGGTTAGTATGGAGACGGAGTTTGGTAATACTTTTTTATAAGTTTTTACCTGTTTTTTCAGCTCGTACATATATCATTTACGTTTTTTAGGAAAGGAATCGCTGTCTGTTTGTAAATTCAAGGGATCCAATGTAACAAATGAACCCTAATAAAAACATATACACTTAACGTTTTCACAGTGTTTATGACTGTGACCACTGTACATAAAATAAAAAGTTTTAGTTATTTTAAATGAAGGGGAGTAATACTCGTAAATATGTTGAACCGTGAGAGGTATCTAGATGTTTATTATTATATTAGTTAAAATGCAACAATATTGAGAACAGGTCTAAAAAAACAATCGCGTTTTTTTCTATTAGGTGTCCATTTTGTACCTAATGTATATTGATTATATTTTCATAATAAATACAAGCAAAACCACTGAACGTCTGATCTTTAAATAAATTTTAACTTCCCTGATCTCTGAAGTTGGTTAAATCCAAATCTAATATATGTCTAAAAATTGGCGAAGCTCGTGTTAAGACAAACAAGCTAAATAATTACTTACGGCTGACTAGAAATTGCCTACTTTTCCTTTTTCCTATTTTTCTATACTCCTGAATTGTATTAAAATTTTAATGCAAAAAAAAACATTTTATTGTTTTATAAACATTGACATTGTAACTATTGGATTAATGTTAACTCTCATTAACTTACTTTTTATCATAGTCTCAAATTAATAACTAGATAGGTTATTAACCAGTGCGTAACTCTTTTTTAATGCATGTTTGTGGATACGGTTTTTGGCTTCTGTATAAGCATTTTTTTTGTAACTCTTAAGTGTAATTGTATGATGATATCTCATTAAAATTTAAAAGAAAAACATTATACCTATCAGTGGGAATATTTATTATCATCAGAATGTTTTTTTCTTAAAAGAAGCCGTCTCCGCACTTGAAACCAGATCCCCAGGTCCTGGTTTCATAATCCATTCGAACCGGCGCGCCGACGAGACCTTCGCGGGTGTCGAAAGGGTTAGATCCGCCATTGCTGAATCACATGTGGCCCAATAAACCAGTGCTTGACGGCTAGCGTCATAATGACGTCAATTTCATTTGAATCCAACTTACAGTACACCAGTTTACCAACATTGTCCTCTAAAAATACATCTTGCTAAAATCGGCAAGAAAAAAAAAACAAAAAAAAAACAGCGGACACATTAATCGTTAATCTCATAAAATCTCCCCGAGATCCAACAATGTTAAAATCACATTTTTAGACTTTCCGAAAAAACGCTTCATACTGAAGCCTAATTTGCTTAGTGACGTCACACAGTTAGTACCTTGTATGGGGGAATAACGAACTTTGTTCTGCAGCTACGTTAAGACTTGCGTTTACCGAAACGGTTTCATAAAAAAGTTACCATACATTTTATGGGTTATTCAATGGTATTATTAGTCATTAATATTTTCATACTTGAAATGGAATTCTCACCCAACTTTAAGGGCTCATAAAATTCAGAGGGCCATGGAGCGCAGTATGCTCGGTGTGAAAAGGATCAACGGGATCCAGAACATAACGCTCTGCTCAAAAACACGCATTGTCAATGTTGGTCCACCAGGCTTACAGACTGGGCAGGCCACGTATGTACATCGTATGTTTCCACAGAGGCTAAGACAGCCACGGAGTGGATGCTCTCGGAGGAGCACAGGCGGCGCGATCGGCTGAGGAGGCTTAGATTCCTATCTCAGCGACTGGCCGGATATCGCTTTAAATTCAGAAGACTGGAAATCGCGGGGAAAATCTTTGCCCGGCAGTGGGATACAACGTAAACTTTAAAAACCGGCAAAGTGCGAGTCGGACTCGCCCACCGAGGGTTCCGTACAAAATACACGCTACTCGTACAAACAGCCGTATCTATGATAATCCAGTGTTAGCAGAGCCCTACTCCTAAGCAAAATGTACGTGGTGTTCGATTATTTTATATTGGTTACTGACCTTTGTCAGTGTATGTGTCAAATACTAAAAACAGTATAATTTTATGTTTGTCTGTCTATACAGGCAGACATAAAATTATCCTGTTTTTAGTATTTGTTGTATTAGCGACAACGGAAATACATTATCTGTAAAAATTGCAACTGATTACCTATCACGGTTCATGAGATACAGCTTGGTGACAGTCGGACAGACAGACAGACCGACAGCGGAGTCTTAGTAATAAGGTCCCGTTCTACCCTTTGGGTACGGAACCCAAAAAATTGTATGACAGTAGAGTTGGCATGTACATATTTTTGAAACTTTTGGTGTGTTTATTCTAGTAACAAACACTTGCAATTATTCTTTTATTAACCCGTACAGGACGATTACAGCGCGTGTTTAATATCAAAAGTCAAAATACTACTTACCTGTGTCTTAAACCTGACCTAGGTTGTAAATTTTGACTAAAAGATACGAAAACTATAATAACGAAAAGTGTCTAACAAGATACCTACTAGAAAAATTGGGCTATTAAGTTCATGAAGTATGGAAATTGAAAATCGGGCCACAATAGACAGAAAAATCTGTGAACATACATAAAAAAATACATAGTTACATTATAACATAAAACCTCTTGCTTTAAAGTCAGTTAATGACGTCTGCCATGTCAACTTTAAGTCACGCATGTCGAAATCCGTAATAGGTTTTTTTTTATTAATGGCTCAAACGCCCTTATGGGTGGATAGGCCAATGTCAAAAATAAACTTCAAACACATCGGTAGATGAACAATTTTGACATTTTTCTAAAAGATGACAGCTGTCACTGCCATTTCAATGTTAACAGGTCCCTTGAATTTATGGTTCAACTTGCCTTCATAAATAATTGTCTCCTTACAGGAAAAGTGATTCAAGGAAACCGTCGATTAAAAGGAGCTTTCCTTTTGGAAAATTGGAATTCAGTCTATGTATATTCTTAGAAATCTTAAACAGACTTTTTATTACTTATCATTATTGTGAAAGGCCTCTTGAGACGTGGTCTCTAACTATGGGCCTCCTAAGGAAGCTCAGAGTCACTCAGCGAGCTAAGGAAAGGGCTATGCTCGGAATCTCTCTACGAGATCGAATCAGAAATGAGGAGATTAGAAGATGAACCCCCCCTATATGTCGCGCTTTTAAGGGTTCCGTAGCCAAAGTGGCAAAAACGGAACCCTTATAGATTTGTCATGTCTGTCTGTCTGTCTGTCCGTCTGTATGTCACAGGCATTTTACTCAAAAATTCTATATAATGTACATTGATGAAATTTGACGCACAGGTGTCGTGTGTAAACCGCTACTTAGTTTGATAGTTAAATAAAAGATATACATATATCTAGGGGGGGAGCACTCAATACATGTAACCGAAATTGAAAAAAATAATTTTTCAGCAAATATCAATGTGTGGTACATATTTCGACAGTTCTTCTAAAACACTTTGAGCTTATTAAAAAATTTTTTGATTTCAGTTTCCGAAATATTCGCTCCGAAAGTAGCATAAATTGTAACTCTATTTTCTAAACTGTATGTTCAAAAATTTACAAATATAAAACTTAATAAATACTTTCAACGAAAATTGTTTTTAACATGATCGGACATACCGTTTTTAAGTTATTGACAAAAAACTGCGCTTCTCAGCAATAGGACGTAAGTGCCGGGGAGATACGCTCTTTTGTTAGTGTTTTTTTTCATTTCGTATTTTTTTAATTGTTAGTGCATTTTTTTGTATAAACGGCTGCGGAACCCTTCATGGGCGAGTCCGACTCGCACTTGGCCGCTTTTTTGTATCTCTTTTCAACGGTCACCTTTGGCATGACCGCGGCCCCCATTTTGCTGTGACATAATTATGTGGAACTTCCCTTTGGAATTTTTCTTCCCGTTGGATCAAAAAGGTCACCCAGCTGCTAAAAATATCCATACACATAATACAGATCAGGTTTAGATGATTATATTTGTTCAAGGTCACTCAAACACAAGCAAAATCGACTACAACTGTTCAAGGTCACTCAAGATCCGCGCCGTTGTTGATTCAGGTCAAAGGTGGCCATTTCGGCAACTAAAGTTCGTTGATCTTGGTCATCAAGATGACGCACGAAATGTGCAACAATGCTGACCGATAAACACACAAATATATTATGCAATTCTCTAGTATAATGCCTCAGGACACGCCAAAGTGAATGTTACTGTATGGGATTGATATAGAGTTGAAGTTAGAGTGGATTGTTGAATACTTTCTACTAAGAAAGTAGGGGGATAAGTTTAAAACCGGATCTTAACGTAGTAGTGTGAGTGAACAGTTTTGGTACTTGTTAAGTTTTGGTTTGAAAAATATATCTCGCGGCGCCATCGCGTCATATAGCTGTCAAGTTACTGTTATTGTTTATTTTCTAATACTCTGAATCAATCCTGACAATGTTGCCAGTTGTAATTTAATTTAAAGAAACGTTACCTGTATAAAGTTATCGATGCTGTTCGATAGATGGCACTGTTTGCAAAGTATAGATGGCGCCACTAGGTGTTTATTAACCGGCAACTCCAGTATCAGTCTGAATATCGCGCGGAAACGCGTTCACTTGACCGCTTAGGCGGGAGGGCGTGGCTGTCGGAGGCAGAACAAATCATCACTTTTTTTTGATGACTTTTTTTGGCGCTCGAAAGGTGCACTCGTGCTTTAAAAGATTATTGCTGCGCTACATCAAATCCTTAAAAATCTTTGGAATCACTGTGTATTTCTTTAAAGTGACAATTGATTGTAATAAAACAAATATTCCGCTGGTTGAAAAAGTTTTTATTTTAACGCGTTAACTATCCCATCATGAGTGACCACGCAGAAGGTGGTGAGAGGTCCTGCTATCTCGAGAGGTCCCGCCGTCATATAATACATATAACTAGAATATGCCCGCAAGTTCGTCAGCGGAGGAGGATGTGGATGACCAGCTTTGTGGCTTCATCACGCCAAATCCACAGATGGTTATAGGATACTTTTTATCTGACTACGCTCAATTTTTTTTTCTGTTCGGCTGACGAAATGCAATATATAGTGTTATGTAAAGCAAACTAAATTATAAGATGCAGCGTGGACAGGACTCCGACAAGGTCGACCGACGATCTTGTGAAGATCGTGGAAAGCCATTGGATGCGCGTAGAAAATGTAAATGAAAAAAATTGAAATGAAAATTTATTTTGCTTGAGACATGACATTAGTTGTGATGGTATAAATTTGACATTAAGGCACGCATATCTCGCCAACAAATATGGCATGCAAATGTTAAATAACTTACAATCTAATCATACAATCATAATCACATTACCTATATTAAATTATACCTGATATGTCAATTTGGAATTATAATTATCAATTAGGTTAAATATTATTAATTAATTAAGAGCTACGCAATGAAGAGCAGCACTAGAAATCATGGAAATCATTGAGGGAGGCCTTTTACCAGCAGTGAATATTACGTTGTTGATGTTGACGAAGGGATCCGTAGATGAATCAGGGTAACTGTCGTAGCTTGAATGGTAGCAAAACTAAACCGTAGAAACTATGGTAGTTTTGTAGTAGAGACCGCGTACCAGAAGACGCAGAGGAAGAGAGAGACAAGCTGATTTAGAGAATTAGGTTTAATAAACCGCTTGCAATTATCAGATTTCAAACATATGACTTTTGGGATAAGTTATTCGTGTTATTAATTTTGACTTTTATTTGCCCTTGCAAACCCTAGCACAGACTTCAATCAGTAGTGACGTCACTCAAAATATCGCTTAGGTAATAAAAAAACGATTCGCATCCATTAAAATGCATGAAATTAGTATCTTATAATATTTTACGAAGAAAAAACATTTTTTTTGGCTCACCCACTTGAGTCGTATCCACTATTACTGCCCTCTGCGCACTTAACAAACGTTTATATGTTCTAGGAATAACTAGGAGCCCCTTGTGACTATGCCTGTCGGCCGACGAAACAGTTCCCCACGTGATCCTGGATTTCGTCGGCGTAGATAAACAAAGGGCTGAAATTACTTGTGAAAGACGAGGTCACTCCCGGAAGCCTGTGGAGTTATCAGGAGGATATCGCGCATCAAATTCAAATAGTTTGTTCTGCAAGTACTTTGCCCTTTTACTGTAGTAGTCTGACTCTACGGCATTTCCCAAGTGGAGACTACTTTTGAGAAGAAAGTCGAAACAAACTCAACAGTCAGTCATTTTTTCGAATCAATTCTTATCTATTATAATATTTTAAGTATAGTATTCTGGACGGTGGTAGGCTGGCTAGACCTCTAGGCAGCATAATCCCCACTCACATTGCCCCGGCTTTCACGGGCTAAGTGCGGAAAACAAACCACCACACGGACAACCGCAACCGTAACCTCTTTTAACTTACTTATTTCACATTTTAAACAAAAATACAAATGGACAAGTATGAGTTGGACTCGCGCACCGAGGGTTCCGTACAAAATATACGCTACATACGGCCGTAACTATGAAAATCCAGTGTTAGCAGAGCCTACTCCTAAGCAAAATACACGCGGTGTTAAACCGGCCAAGTGTGAGTCGGACTCCCGCCACGAAGGTTCCGTACAAAATATATGCTACAAAAACCCGTAGGTATCTAAAAAATCCAGTGTTAGCAGAGCCCTACTCCTAAGCAAAATGTACGCAGTGTTCGATCATTTTATATTAGTTACTAACATACACATACAGATATAAAATTGTAATGTTTTTAGTATTTGTTGTTATTAGCGGCAACAGAAATACATCATCTGTGTAAATTCCAACTGTCTAACTATCATTCATGAGATACAGTCTGGTGGCAGACGGACAGAGAGACAGGCAGACAGACGGACAGACGGATAGCGGAGTCTTAGTAATAGGGTCCTGTTTTATCTTTTGGGTACGGAACCCTAAAAAAATCTTAATCAAAATTGGTTCATCGGTTTAGGAAACATGACACAGACAGCCGCACAAATACACATGCTCACCGTACACTCTTCTTTTTGTATCTTGAGTCCAAAAGTAGGCACATATACAAAGTATCAAAACCACTATGTCGAATATGTAACGAGTGGTCGGAGATTAGTCACAAAGTTGCTGCTTATTCAGCTCATTGCATTTAGATGTCCGTCTCCGTTTAATGTATTGTAGTTACCACTACGCTCAGCGTCCATACAATCAGGGCTTGTCTTAAAGGCATCTTACTTAGTCTTTTACAGATTATGAAACAGTGTTATGTCGGAAAACGACGTTTTTCGTGGCTATGTAAGCTAATACAGGAACGACACTCGCGACCACAGGCTTGACAGATGTAAGAATGGCCTGTGCGCGGTGAGCCAGTGCCGGGCCGATGTCTTTTGGCACGTTTGGTTGCGAGGGTTTTCAACCATGCCTCATCCAAAATCTTGCGGCATTCCAAAACCACTTTGCGCCGTTTGTCCCTATCTACTGCGAACTTCTCCCAGTGGTGGACACGGATGACAAACGCTTGCATGTCCCGCTTGGCACAATCTTTAAAACGTAGCATCCGGCGACCGATGCTTCTTTTGGCGTTCGCTACAGCACCGAGCATACGAGACGACTTGTTCGTTGATAGTTTGCTTTTCGCTGATGACGCTGCTTTTATTGCTACACCTCAGGAGGAACTCCAAGCTATTATGGACAAATTTTCTCGTGCCAGCGCCCTGTTTTCCATGTCCAATCAGGACTTGTAGCCCGATTAATTTTGTGTACCGGTTAGAGCCACACTCTGAGAACCATAATAAAGATTACGCTCGCAATAACATCGCTCTAATCAGTTAATATTTTGGAGCGCAAAATAGGGAGCGAAATCTATTTACCGGTTAGATAACGGTTCATCAGTGTGAGCGGAGTCTGGGGTGAATAACCACTCGCTTAGACAGGATTGGCTTGATGGTATTAAATTACATTTTTCATGTCATTTATCTCGTATCCGAACACTGAGTAACCGGTTAGAGAGCGCTTCGACATAAAGTTCCCAAATCAATGCTTCCAAACGTAATTATCCTTAATATTTAACCGGTATAACCTAAATAAATACCGGTTTATTGGTAAACGGTTACAAGCCCTGCATACAATCCATACTACTCCAGACTATAGTATTATGAACGCAACTTTGCCTGTCTGTTACCTTCTCAGGCTTAAACCGCCGAAACCGGTTTCGTTAAGTTTCAAGGAATCCAAAATAAAAATAAAAATAAAAACAATGACTGCCCGTTCTCTTCTGATAAAGTAGACACTTCAAATTTCGGCTCAAATTAAATAAAAAGGTCGAATATTTCCTATAACTTCACAGGGCTGCGTTGTCAACCAGAAACACTCAAAGAGCTTAATTAAACCTTTTTAGTCTTTGAAGTTGCCCAAAAATCGGTCCATTATAAGTTTACCGGATTTCAGACTTTTCAAGGAATTTATTAAGTGATCGAGATTAATTTACTCTCTGAGGGTCTATACACACCGCGTTTTAAGGTTCTGAAGTGTTCTGTTTTGCCATGTCCGTTCGTCCATCCGTATGTTACAGGCGTCATGCAGTATTTTTTGATTAAAATCAGTGGTAATTATTTAATATTATTCTACATTTATATTTGTACATTATCGCTTGGTCTTTACTTATAACAGTTCAACTGGAATCGTTTGTGTTGTTTAAGTGTTGCCATACAAATTAACTTGTTTTAAGATTTTTTTATAGTCTTTATATGTTATGATAAAGTAGGAAAATGAGTTAAAATAATAATAAAAATACAATTTTTAAACTAATATCAAGGTTTGATGTAAAACTTGCGTTCGTGAAATCATCCACTAGGTCTAAGTTTAAGCAATGAACTAGGTAGGTACCTATAAATTAGTTTTAAGTTACAGGGCACCACCGAAAATCAGCGTCTCGGCTTGCCGTGCCATAAAGCCGAATGGTGACCGCTTTCAGCGTCGTCAATTCTTTTTGTTATTTGTATTTATATTTCTTGTTGTTGGCGTTGAATAAATATGTTTTCTTTCTTTCTTCCTTCTTACTCAAAAAAAGATGCTTTGCGTAAGCCGCTACTAAGTTTGATAGTGAAATAATAAAAGAAAATAGGGGGGGCACTCCATACATGTAACCGAAAGTGACAAAAACCTACAAAATATACGCTAAAAATGACCGTATCTATGAAAATCCCGTGTTAAAAGAGCCCTGCTTCTACGCAAAATGTAGCTGCGTGAGGTCATTTTGTATTGTTTACTTATATAGACAGAGAAGCATAAAAATTAAATATATTCGGACTTTCCGCGGTGATTGCGCTATGAGAGCTACCTTTATACAATTTTTTATGTTTCTAGGGCAACTGTAAATAACCTACTCGTATACGTGTTGAAATGGCAAAAATTTGTATGGACCATTTTTTTCAAGGACTGTATCTTTTGATACTTCAAAGTTGAATTCTTACAGCATCAAGGGACTGCAGAATTGAGTATTTGATGTTCATTTCAGGGATACGAAATACGGAACCCTAAAAAGATTAAATCACAGTACGTTATTTAACAATTAAAGCTCTTATTTAAGAAATATAAACAACTTGAAAACATAATGGAAACATGTAGAAAAATAAATGGTATTATGTATGTATAATTATAGAACAAGTGAGTTAAGAAAATAAGACTTGTAAAAAGGGATGTTTTTTCACAAAATGTAAGCTTTAGGGGCGCGCATTACTCAAAGCGAAAGGAAAATATTGTACTTATAATGTAGCATATTTATTTAAAAATTTCGCTTACCTACAGTTGTTTGTGAGATAATGAGAACTGCTTTTTCTGGTGAGCTCTAATTAAAATTTATACTAGACTTGTTTTTTTAACTCCCAACGAAAAACAAACAACATGGTTCTACTCGTTACGATTAAATAAAAAAATATATACATATGAGGCGACATTTTTACACAAATTGAAATAGTCCCATGGTTAGCTCAGTGATCCTTGTGTGATGGGTACAAGACGACGACATCAATAATATTATATAGTTTACATTGAAAATATTTTCGATAATGAATTCCGATGTCAATATGGGAGTCCCTCAAGGCAGCATATTGGGACCTTTGTTGTTTTTAATGTATATTACCGACCTTCCCAGTGTTACTACCAAAAAAATCCTTCTTTTTGCTGACGACTGCTGTGTTATTATTCCAAGCGAGGATCCCGAAATCTACAAGTCAGAAGCGAACTTAGTATTTAATGATATAATCGTGTGGCTGCTAAGAAAAAGACTAAAAGTAAATATCGGCAAGACGAGATATATACAGTTCTATGCACCACAAGCTTAACCAAAAGATATTGTAATTGAGTATAATCAAGAGCCTATAGAGACTGTAAAACGATATGATTTCTTGGCATCATGCTAGAACTCCATAGCAATTGGGAATCACATATTGAAAATTTGATCAACAAATTAAATAGATTTGTATTTGGGCTACTTAGGTTAACACAAGTGGTATCGCAAAAGCCAGCGTCTATTGGCGTTTCATGGACATGTAATGTCTCATTTTCGATATGGTCTTATCCTATAGGGCAGCTCCACCTTTGCATATCGAGTATTTCTTATATAAAAAAAATGTATTCGAGTAATCTGTGAGGCTAACTGTACTGATTCCTGTAGGCCTTTATTTAAAAAAACTGAAAATCTTACCTTTCCCTTCAATGTATATATACGAGATGTGTCTTTTGTGAAAATGAACATACACAAATACAAGGTCATGGAATCCAACACAATCTCAATGTCCAAACACCATGGGCTTAATCTTTGTTACCCTAGTCATAACTTTGCCCACTTCAAAAATAGTATACTGTATATGTCAGTAAAAAAATTCAATTATTTGTCGGAGGATGTAAAGTCACTTGATTTTCCGGAATTTAAAAACAAATTAATTAATTGGTGTATGAATAAAATGTACTATAATGTAAATTAACATTTTGACAATCGCAATGCCCTTTAATAAAATTTAACTGAATACTTAGACATGTGGTAACGTAATCATCTGACCTATTTGTTTGCTTGTGTGCTTATTTATTTGTGTACTTAACTATAAATATATTTTGACATTTGATTACTGTTTCGGTAACATGACATTGAAACTGATGTAATACGTATGAACTCTGACAAATTAATATTGTACGCCGACTCTGGCTAATTATGACGGACATGTAATTATTGTAACACCTAATTGTAACAAATCACTTTATGACAATAAATTATTAGAATAGAATACTTTATTGTTTAACTGTGTCAATACATGGGTTGGAAAATTATTACATTCTGGTTTCAACAGCTACCCATTCCGGGTGTACAATATATTATTTATATACTATTTTTTCTAGTTCTCTCTATTTTTACAGTTTTGAAATTGTGTTTAGCTACTATAATATTCATTAAGATCATAGAAAGCCTTTTCGATCAGCCATTTCTTTAGCCTGCATTTGAAAGTTATCCCTTCCAGAGCTTTTAAATCGGCAGGGAGATGGTTAAATATACAAATCGCCATTATAAAAGTACTCTTTTTATAAATAGAGTTTTTAACTTTAGGTAGATTTAAATTATATTTATATTGCCTTCTTGTATTATTCTTTAGTGAAGACTTTGTTGTAAAATACATTGATTGATTTTTGACGAATAAACACAGCTCTAAAATGTAAATGCCAGTTAACGTTAGAAAACGTTTATCTCGAAAGACGTCACGGAGCGAGTCTTCCATGCGCATCCGGTATACAGCCCTTAAACATTTCTTTTGTAATCTAAAAATCTTGTATACTTCGACAGAATTGCCCCAGTAGATCACACCGTAAGTAAGTAGTGGGTACACGCTTCCATAATAAGCATTTCTTACCACAGTTTCAGAACATGCTCCCGACAGAATTGAAAGAGCATAACAACTACTAGAGAGCTTCTTGTTTAAATGTTCAATGTGAGACTTCCAGTTTAAATGACAATCTATTTTGATCCCAAGAAAGTTAGCGCTAGTGACCTCCTCTATGGAAGTACCTGCTTGTGATATAGTAAGCGATAAAGGATCAGTTTTGTAGTTTCTGAATTGTATAAGCTTAGTTTTACTTAAGTTTACTTTAAGATTTAGTCTTTGAAGCCACTGCATAATTTTGCTCAGAGCATAGTTAATGTCATTTTTTATATTAAAATATTGTTTGTCGCTGGAAAATAATACAGTGGCATCATCAGCAAACATCACGCATGGTTCACTGCAAAGGAAGTTCGTTTAAGTAGATGAGGAACAGAAGAGGTCCAAGGACACTCCCCTGTGGCAAGCCCAGTACGACCTTTTCAAAGCACGACTGTATGTGCTCAATAGTTTTGTTTTGACTATTGTAGGTTTCAATAAGTACGGCTTGTTGTCTGTCACACAAGTAACTTTCGAACAACTGTAAAGCACTCCCTCTTATTCCAATGCGTTCCAGCTGCTGCAAAAGTATATCATGTACCACACAATCAAAAGCCCTTGACATATCAAGTAAGAGAGAAAAACACATCCTTTTTTCATTCATGTTGTCCCAAATTTGTTTAAAAATCCTAAATACAGCTAATGCCGTCGATTTTCCCTTTTGAAATCCAAATTGGGACGGGCTTAGAATATTATTTTTATTCAAAAACTGGCTTAGTCTATTATATATTACTTTTTCAAATACTTTTGAAAAACTTGATAATAATGCTATGGGTCGGTAATTTTCAATATCAGTTTTTTTGCCTTTTTTGTACAGGGGCTTTATAAGGGCCTTTTTTAGTTGCTCAGGAAATATCCCAGTTTCAAGAGTTAGGTTAATTATATAAACAAGGGGTTCTGCTATTTGATCAATACTTGATTTTATTATTCTATGATATTATTATATTCTGTTATAAATAATTGATACGGATTATTTGAGTTTGAAAGACACTGAATCGAAAAATATTTATTTTTTGTATGTTTGTATGTGTCGTTGTGGCTTCATCACGCCAAAACGGATTTTAATTATTTTTGGTGCACAGGTAGCTGGGCATCCCCACATGGTTCTATGATACTTTTTACTCTACGGCGTCGAAGGAAATAAGAGGGGTTATGACTTTTTCTCCTCCGTGTACGAAGTTGCGGACACCTTCTAGTACCCAATTAAGGCTACATGGCAGTGTCATGGCCTCCGTATAAGCCGATTCCCACCGGGTTGCCAAAGGAAATGCTTATAACCACCTTTTTCTTTAAATATGAGTAAATGAATACGCTTCGGCTTCCCTTGTAAATTTCCTGACACAACGCCTCTGCTAAGTTGTAGGCTTTTGCTTCTGTTTTTATAAATTTTCCCAGACTCCGTAATCAACGAAAATTTCTGGGAGCAATATTCCGTTGTCGTCGGATTGTCATTAACTGACTTCCAAAAAGCGGCCAAGTGCGAGTCGGGCTCGCCCATGAAGGGTTCCGCGGCCGTTACCGTTAGTTAAAAAAATACGATATAAAAAAAAAACAGTAACAAAAGAGCGTATCTCCCTGGCACTTACGTCCTTTTGCTGAGAAGCGCAGTTTTTTGGCAATCACTTAAAAACGGTATATCCAATCATATTGAAAACAATTTTCGTTGGAAGTATTTATTAAGCTTTATATTTGTTAATTTTTTCATATTTTTTGCACTCACCGTTTAGAAAATAGAAGTGGGGGGGGACACACAATTTTTGCTACTTTCGGAGCGAATATTTCGGAAAATATTCACTAAATCAACAAAAAATGTATGAATCCTTAATGTGTTTTTAGAAGAACTGTCGAAATATGTGCCACAAATAGATATGTGCAGATTTTTTATTTTTTTTATTTGGGTTACATGTATGGAGTGCCCCCCCTAGAAATATATTTTTTTTTATTTAACTATCAAACTAAGTAGCAGGTTTACACAAGACACATAGGCTCCAAATTTCATCAATATACATGTTATAGTTTTTGAGTAAAATGCCTGTGACATACGGATGGACGTATATTACCTCTCCCTTGTATGTATGTATTTGAAATGTGTATATTTGTTAAGAAAAACTTAGAACTATTTAATACAAGGTCCATCAAGTCCAAAAGAGGGACACACAGAAATAAATTAGATTTGCCAAAAACGAATTTAGCGTTAACTCGGAAAAACGCATACTGTATGGCCATCAAAATATTTAATATTCTCTCTGACACATTTAAGGAGCTGCCTTTCAATATTTTTAAGAAAAAGTTATTTAATCATTTAATCGAACATTGTTATTACTCCGTCAATGAGTACTTAAACAAATGCAAATTGTAATATTTCAAAATTTAAAATGTTTAGATATTTAAGTTTAAAACAACACATTCGTAGGCCAGCCTTGGCAAAACAAGTAACGATCTGTCTATGATATTTGTAACACCTTTTATATACGCTTGTTTCTTATGCAAATAAACTATTTATTCATTCATTTATGGACGGATAGACAGACAGACATACAGACAGACAGACAGACAGACATGACGAATCTATAAGGGTTTCGTTTTTGCCATTTTGGCTACGGAACCCTAAAAAGGAGGATCTCAATTCGTTGGAATCTTTTTTTTAATGTTTTTTTACTTTTTGGTGCGCTGCGTAATCGGAGTACGCCTCGCCTGGCTTCACACCTAGTTGATAAACATCATGCTAATAAAAATCAAGCAAAACCAAAACGGATGCATGTTATCAAGTTGCTAATTGAAAGTGTACACTCTACTAGTAAGAGTAATTTAGTATGGAATAGAAAATTTCTTATTGCTCCTACGGTTGACTGGTAGAAAATGCCTTGAGGCATTTGTCTCTTTTTACTTATTTTTTGTGCAGTACATTTTAAAATGAATAAATTTTAAGTGAGTTACGTCTTTATCTAAGAGGATTGAAGCGAATATTATTTATTGTGTTTCATACGTAATACTTCATTCTGAATGTTTTTTTTATGAAAAAGTGGGAGTGATTTAAATGACTTTGTCATATTTTTATTATATTTGTGGGTGCTGGAAAAATAATTAAAGCAAATGTGGACATATTATTTCAAATATATTATGCTTCTTCGGGTGAGTACCATGCTTTACATTTGGCAGGAAAAAACAGTAAATATTTACAAGTCAATACTTGCTATATTATAGCTATTATTTAACTTGCAATGTAATTAACTATGTATGTTCGGATGGAATAAGTAAAAAGTTTGCAATTGAGCTAAAATTTGGCATTCTTATGTAAAATGGCGACCGCTAGTAAGTGACCTCTAATGATTTTTTACATAATTTTAAACTAGAAGGTTCGATTGCAAAAAAGTTTTAACCTTCGCTGTCGATTTGGCGCAGTCGGGTAGAAAGTAACGTATAAATGATTTCTAACTAAATGACTGACTGTTGAGATTCTTTCTTGACAAATGTCGATAAACTCAGATTTGTAAAAAAGTTCTTGCGGCCGACTTATAGAATAAAAAAAATCATTTCATTATTCCGTTTTGTCATTATTTCATCATTTAATTATTTCATTATTTCATTATGTTATTATTTCATCATTTCATTATGTCATTATTTCAGATAATTTATAGTATTTCAATGCTAGTCACGACACGATGCTCTATTGTTTATGATGAAGCGGGTGAACGAGACTTTATAGACAAATGTTCGGGTATAGACTACTCGAAATATTGCAATCAGATAGGCATTTGTAAGCCTGGCACGCATGTCTTCTGCATGTACTATAAGCCGGTAAGTGAAGTCAGAGAGGAACCGCATCTAGCGAGTCCCCGCAACCCTAACCAGGTCGTCCGAACACGTTGCTGGTGGCCTTCCCACACTGCGCTTGACTGTACTTACCCTATCCGGCCAATGTGGAAATCTATGGAGGAGGCCTTTGACGAGTAGTGGACGTCCTATGGCTGAAATGATGATGATGTTGTATAGTCAGAAATTAAGAAGTACTAAACTAAATACTGATAGGCATTTTTTAAATACCATAGTCCATAGCTGTACGCGGTCGTCCCACAAGGGCCTTCCTACGAAACGGCCAAATGTGAATAAGCAATGAACATTATAATTAGTTTATTTTAAACAATTCATTACACATAAATTTGCTACTACCGCTACACATTGATGATAATGACATTGAAAACCTTTTACAAAAACCAGAAGCCGGAATTCTCGTAGCAATTTCAGCTGTTATTACAGTAGAATTTTTCTAGAACCGACTTTTTGACAGCTGTCATCCCAGAACATTAACGCATTCGTGCTATTGCGATTGTACTGAGATGACAGCTGTCAAAAAGTCGTTGCTAGAAAAAATCAACTGTAGTGAGTTCTCACTTATCGACTTTCAGTAGTTTCCATATATCGATACATTATCTTCAAGATAGATTATTACTAACTTGTTGTGCCATGTACTTTCGTAGACACTGGCAATCAATTAGACCTTTGAAATTAATCTGACCTTAATAATGACCTTTCACAAGCAGTTTTATAGACATTACTAGAAGGCGCCCCAAACTTCGTTCGCGGAGGAGAAAATGTCATAGCCCCTCTTTTTCGGATAAAAAGTATCCTATAACCACCTGGAGATACTGCTACCCGTGTACCAAAAATTGTTGAAATCCGTTTGGCCGATTTAGGGTGATAAGCGACAACGACACATACAAACATTTCATTTTTACAACTTTGTAATAATATAGATGTCACTATGCCAGTCATTAGCCATTATGTCTTCGACTTAATATTTTAAATGGCCTCGAAATGAGTAAGGTATTGATTATTGGGCGACGAAACTGCCTATTCCTACCTCTACTTTTAATCTTCTTTCAAAATGTGTGTCTATATTGTATTTCATCGATATATTGTCTATATCCGAAGTCGTTAAGTGAGAACTCAATATTGACAGATAAAAGTGCTACGAGAATTCAGGCCTCTGAGAATTATCTCCATTTACATCTTCGTTCCAGGGTCAGATAATGAGTCAAAATTGCGATCACGGGCGGATGGTCAGATTGTCAAATTCAAGCAAAACTCAAATACTCGATAAAATGAATGGGTAAGTGGCAATGGTCATAGGAATGTTACCTGATGTTAAAACTTGTAAAAAATATATACGGTCCTGATATAACAAGCGAAATAAGGAACTACGTTGAGTTCGATACTAATTAAGTAGTTATGATTATAATATATATTGCCTTGTCCAAAAATTTTGTTAAAATTAGTAAAAGTATATTGTTAGCATAGCTATATTTCGTTATCTCGACTAACCACTGCCTGAAGGTTTATATAGTTTGGGACCGGCTCAACCAAAGGGTTTAGTCTGAAAACCAGCGCTGGACTTTTTTGCCCAGCACACGCTGAGACTGAGACGCATTGCCTCATATTTGTTAAAGTTATTGTTTTGTATTATCGTTAGTATCTCACATCCTGGTTTCTATTCTGTAGTTGTATTTTTTTTACATGTAATTCTTAGTATAAGTTGTGGCAATAAATAATTTTCTGATTCTGATTAACTAATGCGGGATCCCGCATTCAATAAAATAAAAAAATGTTTTTGGTGGTTATAACTACTCTCAATTACGCCTTCTCGCGAAGTTTAGGTAAATAGGCTCTACCTACTCCGATCTCTGATTGATTAATGTTTCAGTGTAAGAGGGGAGGTGGCCCAAGGAATAGCGACGGGGGAAAACAACGCAACTTTGCCCCAAGGATACGGGCTGATACGACTGGTAAGCGACATCTGATTAGACAGGGTGTAATCGTTAAGTGTGACCAGGCTAATATTAACTATTACAAACATTAAACTCTCCCTCCCATACATTTAGAATGAGATTAAATGTATGGGAGTGTATAATGTCAAAATTTTGGATACTTCTCATTTGATTTTTAAAAACTTATTGATGGCATTTTAGTCATTAGGTAATGTACTATCGACATCAGTTAAAAGTGTTTTGATATCTGTAATAGTAACGGAATAATCACCTGGTCACACTTAACGGTTACACCATGTATATGACACTGGTCAAGACCGGCTAATCAGAGACGGTTCACAATTTTACGAGTGATAAAAGTGGACCGTTCGGGAACTTTGTTGGTAAGTGCTGACGGGTTACTGTGATGTTCGAAATTCGATGTTCATATCGTGCCCATCCCTCTCGATCTCGTGGTAAATTGTATTTGCGTGACTAGGAAGGCACAATAATTTCGGAGTAGCCCTTTAGGTTCGTTCACACTTTGACGGTTTAACATGGACGGATTATGACCTATCGAAAATGTTAAGGTGCGTTGGGCTATGACGAAACAATAGGAAAGCCTAAAATTATACCGAAAATGCTCTTAAAGGCGTTGAAATTAAATTAATCTTTCGAACTTTGTCATACTGTCTTACTCCATCACACCTTATAATATAAGCAGTATGAACAGTTCACAATTTATCGACCGTCTACAATGTCACTAGTAGAGTGCATATAATATGCACTATCAAAACGTCGAAATATGCATGCAAATATGAATGTAAAAATCGGCCAAGAACATGTCCGACCATGCTCAGTGTAGGGTCCCGCAGCCGTTACTACAAAGAATACTACAGATGGAAAAAAATAAGATGTGAAGAAGTGCACTAGCAAAAGAGCGTATCTTCGTGGCACTTACGTATTTTTGCTGAGAAGCGCAGTTTTTCGGCAAGAACTAAAAAACGGTATATCCGATCGGCATGGACAGACATGACGAAACTATAAGGGTTCCGTTCTTGCCATTTAAGGTCACTGAATCGAATATTATTCACCACCTACTCATTCCTAGCTATTTTGTGTTATTTCCGCTATTCAAAGGTTGTCTGGAAGAGATCGCTCTTTAGCGATAAGGCCACCAATTGCCTACTGTATTTTATGTTAAGGCTCTATTGTACTGTTTCTGTTGTTGGTGTGCAATAAAGAATTGTTGTATTGCATTGTATTGTATTATTTTTCTAGAAAAACATAATTTAATATCCAGTTTATAAGGCCGTAATGTTTTGTGACGTACCAGTACATGTCAGACTTCTCTCCGTCATTGGTTTGAAATATCCTCCATGGCCTTGGTTTTTAGAAGGTTTTTTCATATTTAATTAAGAAAAGCGATGAAAAATCTCATTTATTTATTTATCAAAATAATTACACAGTATTACAGTTAAACACTAATGCACTGTGAAACTCAGAATATACAACAGACACTATTACAAAACAAATTTTACATTACACACAGTTGACTGATAAAGGGCGGTCATCCATCGCCTCACAAAACCGCATACATTCATCACATTCTAACATCCAGCTACTTGCAAAAACATCACATTCGGGTGCTGATGCGAGAAGCTCGTTCAAGTAGTGTAAAACGCGAACAAGAGGAGAATTCCTGTAAGACACAGTACGCGCTTTAGGAACTGCCAGCAAATCGCGGGTACGTGGCCTGTAATTAAACCTGGATTGAGACAGTGAAGGCGCGAGAAGGCGTACCAATTGCGCCACCAGTTCAGGGCAGTCTGACTCTCGTGCATATACGCTATCGTTTTGGCAGGAATGGGATCCGGAGCTGGCCATTTTTGCCCAAGTATGGGCCAACCAGTGCAAATTCACACACGATGACGTCTGCCGAGCCACAGGTAAGATTCAATTTATTTATTTCATGACAAAATAACAATATGAATTTGCTTAATGTCAAAGTAACACGTATTTAAATCAAATAAAATGAGAATTATAACAATGTCGATTATGCAAAAAATAATAGCAGTTTCAATTAAATCTAATTTCCTAATAACGATTATGTTTCAATGTCAACCATAGAAACCAATTCGGAAAACAATATGTTAATAATGGTATGTAACCTTTATAAAAGGGTCACGCATCATTACACTGAAGTCAAGAAATTAATCCTGACACAAGTTTCCTAGTGTTGCAACATGTCAAGAATATTATCGATAAAATCAAGCGTGAATTGAACTCGTTTACAGTTTTACTATTATGATTCGCGATGTATGTCTTGGTATGATATACTAAAAATACCTGATATATGGTGTAAGTCCCCGGAAGTGCATTTTTTTATTATTTAAATAGTTTGATTATAATGACAATTTATTAGATGACAAGATATGTAAAAGTTGTGTCTATTGTTCTAATTTTATTGTTTTCAATCATGCTACCTAATAAACATTTAAACTTGAAAATAAAAGTAATAAAAGATTTGTGTGATTTTTATTATTTCATACCAGCAGTAGCATAGACGACATTGTTTTTATGGTCGACCATAAAAACTCTTTGAAATATTAATCGACATCTTTCTTCCACTCACTATTTCGTTACTTGCAACAAATAAAATTGACACTGACTAGCCTATGTCAACATTTCCAATAATCGAAAACTTCATGATTGCGCAATACGTGAGAATTTACTTCTTATCTTGAGTTCAGTGCAGTACTCTATACGAGTACTATACTTGAACGTGCTCGCAATATTTGTGGTTGCGAAAAAAGTCATAATCATCTTATTTGCTTCAGCGTTCTCGAGTAAAACAATCCCATCAGAAGTCTCGGATCTCTAGCTATCTTAGTACCGAAAATAGTTAAAATCCGTTCCGTCGTTTTGAGGTAATATGACCGTAAAGATCAAAAATTACCAAAGCAAAGTAATTACAGAAATCATAATAGTGCCTTAGCTGAATCAAAATTCACTTCCAAATACCGGCAACTTTTAGTATGATGATAGGTATGTTCTTTGGTTCCTATTATAATATTCCTCGAAATGATTTTTGAATGGGCAATACAAGGTTCTGTAGTGATCGTCCATGTTCGCAGAGGCGGGCACAGACGGTTTCGATGCTGTCTGGCGTAAGAAAACTGCCTCATTGCTAGCCAGGGTCCTTACCCTGTCTAGCAATGAGGCAGTGAGAACTCGCTACAGTTAAATTTTTGACAGCTGTCATCCCATTACAATCGAAAGGCGTAAGAGTACTGGGATAACAGTTGTCAAAAAGTCGTTGCTAGAAAAATTCAACTGTAACGACAGAAATTGCTACGAGAATTCGGCCTCTGATTATTGTAAAAGGTTTTAAATGTCATCATCATCCATGATGTAGCCGAAGGGGCAAATTAATGTTTGATGAATTGTTTTAAATAAACTAATTAACATTAAATGCTCATTCACCGTTGGCCGTTACGCAGAAAGGTCCTGGATTGTCCTCTGATGTGGAATCTAACCCAGATGACAAAATCATTGTTAATCAATAAGAACTAACATAGACTCTTAAGTTTATACACCAAATGGACCTTTGTAGTCTGTAACAAATAAATGAACTGAACTAAACCTGCAGCTCATCAGAAATTACCTTTTTCTTACAGACCGTTTCAAAAATCCAGGTCAAGTCTTGGGTGTATTTAGATACACGTTTCCGAATTGGACTCAAGAGGATGCATATAATAAAAATAGTACGATAAGTAGATTTGATATCACGTTTTTTCGTTACTGTTATTAGTTCCTTAATCTTAGGTTTGGAGTATGGACTTTGGACTAAGGAGAATAATACATATCTATACTATTATAAAACTGTAAAAATGAAATGTCACTACATTAAAGATATAAAAAAAATAGTTCCGTACTTGCAAATCACTGAATCGATTTATTTTATTTTATTTTTTTGTATGTTCATAAGTTTTGTTGTGGCTTCATCACGCCAAATCGACTAAGCGTAAATCGTACCAAAACAAGTTGAAATCCGTTTAGTCATTTGGCGTGATGAAGCCACCAAGACCTCCAGATAGTCCGTAACAATGATTTTTGTTGAGGTACCTATCTTAAATATACAGACATTTCATTATTACAACTTTATTATAGTATAGAAGTGGTACGTATCTGTCAACGGGCGTTAAATTGGTGGCAAATGCATAAAATAGATTACTATAATATTGCCAAAAAATCCATAACGATGCAGAGAAGAACGAAGGATTGAGTAGAATTTACTATACTATCTCGCAACTCGAGCGCCTATCTAAACGGATTTGGACCTATTATTTACTGCTTTGCGCTGGACATTTTCATTTGTTTTTCTAGAAATTGTACTCCTAACCATTATACAGAGTAACACATTAATTGTTCTTCTTTCTTACATATAAGGGGTGCTGTCAAAGAAATGTTTAACTCAAACAAAAGTTAACTACGCAATTGAAACAAGTATAGACCTGTTGATTACTCATAAACAGTACGTAACAAGGAATCGTGTGCTTGATATCAGTAACAGGTGAGTATCTGAAATATTATGGGTCTATTCAGTCGTACCACAACCACACAAAAGTTACCACCATTTACATATTAAGGAATCAGTAATCGTCAATATAAATATTGTAATGACTAGTAATTGGGAATCAATTTCGATTCCAAATTACCAACTGGAATTGTTGAATTGATTACTTCCAGATTCTTTCTATATATGAGGTATATAAATAAACTGAATGGAACCTTTATTAACGGATTCAACACCAACATTTAATGTAAAAGTTAAATGAAGAATGACATGTAAACCGAAAACAATTTTATTTGAGTGACATTCACAAAATTACATAATAATCTTATTTGAGTGACATTCACAGAATTACATAATAAGGTCTGTCAATGAATTAATTTGGCCTGGAATTGGAGTTAAGTAATTAAGATTAGTAAAGTACTTGATTACCGAGGAATAAAGATTAAGATTAATGTAATCAAGTGATTACAGTGGTGGCTTACAATACCAAAGGAATGGATTACAAATGTAATCATAGTCCAGTATTACATTAATTTCGATTATCCAAGTAACTGATTACTAAGGAATCACGTTTACTCGAATGAAATCGCATAATTAATTACAAAGTAATTGATTAAGCCCAGCTCTGCCACACGCAAACGTAGCGATCAAAAGTCGTGACCCACTGGTTACGTGTGAATAGTTGCGCTGCAGTTTCTTGCAGTCATTTTGACGTAGTGGCAGAATGTGGTTCGTGTGAATTGAACTATTTATTTTCATATAAATTACCATCCGACTACGTGGTTGTCGTTGTCGTGTGGTTTTGGTTGTTGTGTGGTTGTGGTACGTGGAATCCCTGACCTACCGTGTTGGAATTCACAAAAACAAATCCATCCTGATCTATCTTGGAGTTTCGTTATCGAACTTTCTCTTTCTCTCCCGTGAATACTAATACATACTCAAATGTCTTTCAAGTTTTTATAAGGAATTATTATGAAGCAAGTTCCTTCACGTTAATTGCTCGGTTGCAATGTATCGATCGCCTTGTTTAGTAAACACAAGGGTCTCTTAGTAAAATAATAATAATAAATTGAGTTACACTGCTATAAATATTATTATATTCCACTTACCAAGAGTCCGTGAGCGCTTACAATAGGATTCAGTTTCAGTTACCGTCGGATTAAATCGAAAATATTCGTGTAATATAATGGTTTTAGCTTCATGGATAAGCGCACACCATGATTTTTGCCGTACGATACTTTAATCGTATTGCAAGTGACACGTGTGGGTCTATGGGCCAGTGCGTGCATGTGCGTGAAAATAATGGTACCGATTTTAAAATTTTGATTGGTCAAAATTGCACGCATTCTATAAAAGCAAAGATTTTATATGACGTGGTTAAAGATCTTTCAGTTGTTAAAGGATGATTTTTTTTTTCTTCCTCCTGAGTAGTTGGAAGAAAAAATTAATCGGAAAAAGTACAGAGGAGTCTCCGTGGGAGTAAATAAGGCAAGAAAAGCAACTTCTACGAAATCCGTGTTGAAAATGAACAACCCATGAACTTTTTTATTTCAGTGAGCGCAGTGAATTTTCTGCGATATTTAAACAGCGCGATACTAAAATCGTTTCGTAAAAATTAAATCGTTTTGCGCCTTGGACCTATTATGTATCATAAAACAAACAAATTAAGGTATACGGATTTTTATGTTTGAATTGTCGGTACTTGATATTGTCACTATAACATAAGGTCCTATGGAAAAAAATAAAAATAAATTAATAAATATGACGGGACAATTTTATCCAAATCGAACTAGTCCCATGGTAAGCTCAATAAGGCTTGTGTTATGGGTACTAGACGACGATATATTTAATAGATATATTACTTATATACATAAAAAACATCCAAGACTCAGGAAATATTTATGCTCATCACACAAATATTTGCCCTTACCGGGATTTGAACCCAGGACCTCAGCTTTGTAGGCAACGTTACTCCCACTGAGCTGATCCGGTCGTCAAAAATCAGAAAATGATTTTATTGCAATAAATTAGGATTAATTTTCAGGCATCCGATAATCGGATAGATATTTAACTAAAGTTGCCAAAAATCCGGCAAAGTTAAGCAAATATGGAGTCGGCTTCTTAATTTTTTTTTTTTTTAATATAAGTTCCGGGATTCCGGGATTGTATAAAACTACACGAGGAGGTAAAAATACACAAACATGTCTAATCTATGGCTATTTAAGACTATTTTTTAAGCACGTACGTTGTGATATATGAAGACAATGTAATAATCTTTGTCAGTACTTGTTGTAACCGCGGTGTGAATTGATTTAATTTCAATGTATATGTAACATAAGAAAATAATAAAACAAAAATTGTTTTTCATAAAACATTTAGAAGTTTATTAGGAAAATTAGATTGAGTCCATCTCCATATCGTTCAACATAGACGCCGCCGCCAAATTTTAGGTAAATATCTATCTGAATATCAGATGCCTGCTTATTTTGCATTGACGTTTAACTTTGGCATTTTTTTAGGCGTTTTACGTTCATCTTTGGAATTAAAACACATTTATATTTAAGTAACTTTTAGCTTTTGTGAGCATTGTGAGCGACCAGATCTTAGTGTGTATCATCACTGGTAGCACGTTTTGGGTGAAAATCTTTGGTTTGAGAAATCTAGTGGGAAAAGGTGACACTTATATTTTTGAGATCACAGTCTTTACGATACCACCTAATCGTTGGAGTAAGAAAGATGATATAATACTGAATTAGGTTCAAATAATGAATATCTGATTATAAAAAATCTTTGAAATAAAACAATTTATAAATAATCCGTTAAATTGTTTTATTTCAAATGAGTAATAATCGCGGAAACAGAAGAAAATATTATATAAAAAAAATGTTTTAACATAGTTTTCGTATTCCTCAGAACCCTCAAAGGAAATAACTATTTGATGCTCCTGAATTCAAAAGCCACTCACGTTGGATGTGGAATGTCTGCGTACCGAGGTTATCATTGGAACGATGAATGGAAGAATCACGAGTTTTATGTAAGTATCACCATCATTATCATCAACGTCGTCAGCATAAGCATAGCCATCTTCATCTTCTCCATAATCATCTTCATCAATATCATTATCATTGCCACGTTCGTCATCATTATCGTCATCACCTGACGTCAGCAGCATTACCTGCAACACCATAATAATTACCGTCATTATCAATATCATCACCACTATCATTATCATCTATTTCAACAATTGAAGGTGGTGATGACCTCCAATATAAAAATCATCTATGTCGCCATAAGCATCGCAATCATCATCATCATAGCCAACATCACCATCATCATATTTTTAAAGAAATATTAAATAATTTAAGAATAGAAAAACAGAGCATTAGTTAGTGCCAGATCATAATGGAGAATTCTATGTGGCCTACGGAACACCATAGCTCAGTTGGGAGAGCACTACTGCGTAAAAGTAAGGTCGCAGGTCGCTGCATGATTGAACTTTGAGTTCAATGGAGTTTTATAGTTAGCATGGGCCAAAGGAGTTTTATAAAACTCCATGGAACTCAAAGTTCAATCATGTAGCGACCTGCATGAGAAGCCGATGCTCCTCTTGCTATCGACAGCAACACTGCGCATTTCATCATTACATCTTTTAATAGAATGCACTTTATATTTTCCATTTCACTTTGCAACTCGAGTATCCGTTGACCCCAACCGTTAGCGGTTATTTTTGTTAGTATAGTTAACTTTGCTTCTCTGCAGTGTCATCCAGTTTCGTGTATGAATCCCTCTTGTATATTTTACTATAGTCAAATTATATTATTAAAGATTTAGTAAGTTTGAAAAGAATTCTTATTTCAGGCTCTACAACTGGTTTGTAATCTATCAGCTCAGCCAATTGAGGGAGATAAACTTTACAACGTGGACCCACCACCTCTTGACGGGAAGTATTCAGAAAAATGCGGCTGCCCCGAAGGATACGATGAGGATGACGATTGCCTTTGTGTCCGGAATCCGCATTTTATACCTACAACTAGTACGACTGATGCTATTACTACCCCTGATGATACTACTAGAATAGACAATACTGTTACCAGTTCGGTAATGAAAACTGATGCATCAACTTCTGTTACGCACACCGATTCAACGAGAGATCCTGCAACCACAAGCTCCATTACAAATACTGATACCGTCGTGACAAGAGATCCTGGAACTACAAGCTCTGTTACGAACACCGATACTGTTACGACAAGAGATCCTGCAACTACAAGCTCTGATACGTATACCGATACTGATATGACAAGAGATCCTGCAACTACAAGCTTCACTACGACCGACGATTCCATGACTGCGATAACTTCTTCCAGTCCGAGTCCTGACACTGCCACCGCACCTGATTCAGGTAAACAAACCTTATGATTTTTTTAAATATGTAACGCAAATTTCTGTGTTTCTGTGTTTTTAATGTGGGAAAATTAACACCACATTATTATCTATTGTGATATAAATACAAGTCAAAACGCAAGGAACAATACGATTGCTCTCGCACGTGGTCACACTACGAATTGAACCTGGTACCTCTCGATTACGAGTGTGTTAACCTTTTCACTAGCGAGCACTGTGCTGTCCGCCTCTAATTATTCCATCTGTTTTGACCTATCTGTTGTTACCTGCTATAATTTTTGAATGGTATTATAACTTTAGCGCCATCTATGAGAACACTTCTTCTGAGTCGTCCACTCTTGACAGAGTAGTCGTGGTCATGGGGAGTCGTCTGCTTTTTCCACTGCTGCCTTCGCCAATCTTCTCCATAGATTCCTGTTGGTTGCATGGCGCGCGCATTCTGCCACAGGGGTCTCAGTGACAGATTTGATGGTGTCTGTCCATCGAGTTGGTGATCGGCCACGAGGTCTGCTACCTTCCACTCTGCCCTGCATCACTAGCCGCTCCATTAAGTCACTTTTACGGGTAACGTGTCCAAAGAGTCTGAGGATTCGTAACAGAACAAGCGACGAGAGACGCTGGTCAAATTTTAATTCCTTTAGTATGGACACGTTAGTCCGGTGAGCGAGTGAGAACACGTATTGCACTTATTCACATTGCGGTTGCCCTCCTTTACAGCAGTGTCAAATTGAACGTAGATAATGGCGCTTTTATTAGTATTTTTTTGTACAAAACACTGTGTGTTTTTGTGTTTTTAATGTGGGAAAATTAACACTACAATATTATACATATAGATATAAGTCAAAGCGCAAAGGAGACTACGATTGGTCTCGTACGTGGTCACACCAGGAATTGAACCTGGAAACTCTCGATTACACGTGATCTCACTCACTGATAATCATCAAAATTCATAGCCATAACAATTCTTAGGGAAGGTTCATCCTGTGGTCCTAGAAAGCTGAAATTGTGTATGCTAGTATCAGTACACAAACAATAAAAAATTAAGTTGTAGCTTTTCCCCTTTAACCTCTTAACCTAGAAGATAGAAGTTTGTATGTGACTTCCGCAAATTTTCATACTAAAAATCTGAAAATTTATATAGGGACTCCGTGTTATAAATAAATAATAAAATACATATTTCAGGATCCTTACTAAATCACTTCCAACCTTTCAATCACGTGTTTTTCCTAAAATTACAAATAAATTTCGGTCAAAAATGTCATTATTAAGACAAGCTTTTTTAGCCGTCTGTACTTTTCTTAGATCATCCGTCGATCTGTCGTCATCGAGACGATCCTAAGAAACTCAAACTCGGTAGGATTGAGACATTTTATTACAGAGCTCCTATGACTCTACCTTCCGACTCCATCATCATGCCAGTTCGATGGTATCATAATACTGGATGGTCTCGGACTTCAGTGTATCAGGTTTAGCGAAATCGGTAATTGGGAAGTGATTCATATTTAACTCGCAAGATTAGACCTACACTAAAATACATACATACTATCTAACGCGGATAGTTAAATAAAAGCTTGTTAAAAATAAACATTAAATGTTTCAGAAAACGGCAAGCAAAAGGGAGAATGGAGTAGCAACTGTGTGACAAATTGTTCGAACCAAAAACAACGTGTCGTAGTTATGCCCATTATCGCTATGGAAGACGCCCCGCCAGAGAGGTATACCTACTACCATAAGCACAATAAAACAGGGCTTCAATGCGTATTATAATATCAGTTCAAGGACGACCATTGCTGGATAAAGGCCTCTCAGGAAAATCTCCACAACGACCGGTCTCGCTCCACGCCTCATCAAATGGTTTCCCGCGATCTTCGCCACATCATCGATCCATCTTGTTGGGGGCGTACTCACGCTGCTTTGTTCTCGTATACTTCGTAGTATGTTGTTGTCACTCAAGAACCTGGAGGTTGTCTTTTGACTTATGATGAACCACTAGACAACCAATGACTTAGCAAATATGAAAATCTTTACTCGTATTGTTTTAAAAATGTTTATATTCTTTTTTACTGTTTCAGTTTAAATATTGACACTCAATTGAATGCGAGAAATTATAACTGGCGTAAGTTTGATAAAAGGCCAATGGAGGTAATTTTTTTTTAAGAATTTACGTTTATTTATGCTTGAATGAAAATCAATGAATTTAAGTTGGAATGGATAATTTTTTACATTTCATTTTTGCACAACCAAAACATTCGCAATTCATTTCAGATCGCTCAATCTAAGAAAAGCATGTTCACAGGAGTGAATAAATTTGTTTTGCCATCTGCTATTGTCAATCGAAGAAGTCTACACGATGTTGACAGTGTCTTGTTAAACAAGGATTTAAAAACCTTTTTTGATAAAGTACCTACACAGGAACGCTTAAGAATGGAAGAGTTATTCTTAAAATTCGTCATGAAACAGCAATATCATTTAATCATAAGTACTGAAAGCCCATTAATGCGACCAGTAAAAAAATATCAGGCTTTCAACGAGGTTGATGAAGGAATTCCGAATACCAACAGAAATATGTATATAAAGAATTCTCCGGAAACGAATATTGAAGAACCAATTTATGCAAAACTACGTACTTCTGATGCTAAAGACAATCATGATAGACAGTTTTGGCCAAAAGACAGTAGAAGAACTGGAAATGTATTAGAAAATAAAGAAACGATTGGTGAAAATCACAAAGCAGAAATGAAATTCCAACTTGGTATGCCTATTATCAGAAAACAAAAGCCTCTTGTGGGTAACAAACAAATGGGTAAATATCGTGAAAACAATAACGATGAACAATTATTTCATAAAGATTATAGCAAAGTAGAGAAAAGTGATTATTTTACCCAAAATGATATTAGATCCGTTAAGAATGCCCATGACGTAAGTCATTACGAAAAAAAATCCGAAAGGCACATTGAACCGACATATATTGAAGAACATAAAATTAATAATCATAACACTTTTGCGGTAGATGACTTTAAAGTTAAAAAAAGAGATTATTTGAATAATGAAATCAACAAACTGAAAAATAAATTAAGACACCTACGTAGGAATTTACGTCCAAATTATAAAAAAGTAAGTACCTATGTAACCTTTAGACAAAGCCTAGGCGTACAACAAATATCGTGACATATATTGATCGTCTGATAGACAAATATATGCCTATCTAACGAAAAAAAATGTTGGTGTTAACGTTAATTTTGAAAAATATAGTTATAGTTTAGGATACCAATATCGATGGTAGTTTAAGGCCTTAATATGCTGCTTCAACCAGAGTTCATCCATAGTGGCAGCCATTACCAAGCCAATTAGAAATATTTGGAAGCCATTGTAAGAAATTTAATTTACTTACAACACATAAACAACCAAAAAATGTACGGTTCCTAAGGGATAAATAAAATAGGCGAAGCCACGGGAAAGTCCTATAAAATATATCATGCAATAAATATAATGTCTTTTTCTTGTTTCACAGAAAAAAGAGCGTTTCCGGCCCGTAGTGACATCAAACAAAGGACGAGAAAATTCCAAACCGGAAGATGTCAATCGTTTCTACATGCCGGATAGGGCCTATCCGCTGCATGACTTTTAATAGGGTAGTTTCATGGATAAAAAAAAAACCAATTAGTCCGTTTAGATTATCAAAAAATATTGGACAAGTATTTTCTATTTAGTCAATCAAACAAAAAAAGACAAAAGATAAAGCGCGTCCAGGTTTGGGAATAGGAAAGACGTCACGCCGTGCGTAAAATGGTCGCTCAGCGTGACGTCACGGGAAACTTTAAAAGGCTATCTTCATAATTTTTGTTTAATTGAGAAAAGTAAAAATACGTTTCCAATATTTTCCGACCATTAATTTTTTTTAGGACGCAAGCTTATTATTGACAAAAATGTTAGCTATATTAAATTATTTACACGTTATTCATAAGAGGGCTGATATTTATTTAACGACCGGTTTAGCTCAGTGGGAGTAACGTTGCTGCGATGCTGAAGCTTTTGGGTTCAAATCCCGGTAAGGGCAAATATTTGTGTGATGAGCAAAAATATTTGTTCCTAGGTTACGATGTTTTCTATGTGTATGAGTAAATACATCTATTAAATATATTGTCGTCTAGTACGATAACACAAGACTTATTGAGCTTACCAGGGGACTAGTTCAATTTGTGTTAAATTGTCCTGTAATATTTATTTATATTTATATGTAACACTTTCTCAACCACGAATTTCGAAGCGCTACGCGTAAAAGTTAACATGGGAAAATAAATGCGTAGCAAAAATTAACTACTTGCAAAGCGTCCACCTACACTGGGTTCGTTGTCGTGGAATTGTTAACCAATTTTCACATTCTTTAATACTTTCGTTGGCAAGCTTTTCGTAGCGCTACGCACTCTCTTGTACATACACAACACATGGTATCGGCTACGCGTCTACGAGCAGAGCGTGTGAATGTGTTAAGAGACTTAGGAGCCCTTTCGCATTTTTGGTAAATACGTCAGGAACGGATGTTTGACGGTGTATTTTTAAGAATAAGAAAATATATTTAAAATTTTAATTAGTTATTAGCATAACTCAGTAGTTCCATAGTTTGTAAGTAGTGGCCTAAAATTTAGGAAGCCCAGAATATTTTGACGATATTGATCCGATTACCGACAGTAGTTTTCTAAAGAGCGCGCGAAGGCATAAGTTGGAGCTCTTGAAACTTTTATGATGTCATATGAGAACCTAGTTGCTTAAATATTTTCTCAGCATTAAAATGTATCCTTTTTTCACACTGTGGTCTCTAATTTTCGTTATTTTGTACATATACATATGTAGATCGTTCTTTTCGTACCATATTTTTCAAAAAAACCTCACTGAAGAGATTTTCGCAGTATCGTTCAATTATTAATAGCATATATCGTGCATTACAACAAATTACATATTTGTAATAAAACAATCCAGTTAAAAAAAACTTAGTGAACAAAAACATTTTTTGACGATAATTCAAAAACATATAAATATTCTTCTGCACGCGCTGGAAAAGCCCTTAGTCTTTAGTCATGAAATCAAACATCACCACCACGGTCTAGAAATCAATACAGTCATCCGACGAAGCCGTCTAGACAGAGCAATCGTGCGGGGTGCAAGGGGCGCGACGCGGGAGGCGCGAGCCCGAGCTGCATAGTCCGTATTAGTTAGATAGCTCGGGACATGTCATTGTCATTTACGCAAACGTCAAAGGCGTCGGCCCACTGTATGCTTTAAGAAAGGCACGGTACCACCCGTCTATTTTATACTCCTGACATTTTACTCACCGCTAATATAGTGAAATGGTAATAATTTATAGTAACTGAGTTTTCTCCTGTAAATGGTACGGTATCTTAATTCTAGTAATTACGTTAATACATAAATAGTGCAACAAGATATGACTACGAGTAAGTATTTAAATAAAAATAAGTATACTGTTTTTTAATCCTAAAATATTTGTAAACTATGAATACTTATTTTGTTCTTTTTTCTTTCAATAATATTCCTGTTTGGCCTTTGGCCTACGGTTGACTGCTAGAGAATGCCCTTATTTTAAATAATGCCTTAATTCATATAAATAATTGATAAAAAAATGAAAGATCAACCGTCACTTTCTGACGACTAAATACATAAGTAATGAATGCTTCGTTATTTAAATCGCTCGAGAAACGTAATAATGATGACCCGGGGAAGGCTTTTATAATAATCTACTTAAGTTTTATTTTTAGCTACATAAGTTGTATCTTCACTTCATATTTCTGTTTGTGAGGGTAAGCTAGTCAATTATTATTAAATGTACATTATGTTATTGAAATAAATTTTTTTATGAACATTCCGAAATATTTTTTATTCGTTACATTTGAACCAATTATTACGTGTTACGGTTTTTGTCAGGGTTCTGTACTCAATAAGGAATTTTCACAGTTACACCATCTCCGCCTGTGTATGGGTTATACTTAGTATATATTTTTTTAAATAACATCACAGATAAAGTTGAAAAATTTCATGAAAAAAAAAACCCATATTTTTTTCTCCGGTATATTCCACTCGTTTATTTCGTTATTTTTTTCAAACTTTTGGAATATGAAAAGCATTTTATAAATATTGAAAGCTATTTATCTTTGAAGCGGTTATTGTATAAATTTAAATCTAGATAGACTGTTTCTTTTGGTGTACGTACCTACCAGAGGCGTGGCGCCAGGAAAATTACAAGGGAAGCCGAACCGTATTCATTTACTCATATTTAAAGAAAAGGTTGTTTAAGCCTTTCCTTGGGCAACCCGGTGACGTCACGCCACGGGTACCTACCCACTACAATTTCACGATTTCATTTGTCTAATTGATGACTCGTTTGGCTGTGTTGTTTTCACACCTGCCTAAGAAGCTGGCGGTCCCAGGTTCAAATCCCGGCCAGGGCAAGTGAGTGTGTAATGCGGGCGAATGATTGCTCCTGGGATGTTTTTCTATGTATTTAAGTATTAGAATTTATCTATATATTATATACTAGAAGGTGCCCGCTACTTCAAACGCGGAAGAGAAAAAAGGCATAACCCTCTTTTTTCCATCAGCGTAGTCGAGTAAAAAGTATTTTATAAAGATCTGTGTGTCATCTAGCTACTCGTGTACCAAAATCCGTTCAGCCATTTTGGCGTGAAGCCACAACGACACATACACACATACAAAAATAAATAAATGTAAGAAAGAATCAGTGACTTTCAAATAGTCTGTTTCACTTATATTTTTGAAAATAGCTTCTATATAGGTACATACATTCAACTGTTACAACTTTATAACCGTATAGTAACAATTTTATGTGCGGTTAGTCTCAGAAACTGTAGGAAATTACACTAGTAAAAGTTAAAGCAATAAATACCCCGACAATTTTCAATAAACGAACAAACGGTTGAACAAACAAACCTGTTAACTCCCGATTAAGCACCTTTACTCACAAAAATAAATTAAAATCAGTCCATCTGTTCCAGAGCTGTGATACCACACACAGACATACAGCTACAGACATACGCAGACATACACATACACACGGAAAACTTAAAAGGGTAAGGCCGCAGGCGTTTCAACCGCTGATGCTTTTATGTTACGAAATATTTTAAATACGATGACAAATGTACTGTAATTTTAGGGATGCTGTTAAAACGTAAGCTTAACTCCAAGTTCTCATTTGAAGTTGATTAATTTGTCAGCGTATCTATGTTTGTAACACAAAATTGGTGGTTGAAACATTTTCAACTTGCAAAACGTATGAAGTTGAAGAATTGATGTGGGCTTTCCTATATTAGAACTTGTTTGTAACATTTTTTTATTGTAGTAATGGTATAAAGTTAAAAGTACAAAAATACGCTAAATTGCGATAATTAATGGTCTTTCCGAGAAATCGAACATTCGAACCAGTCCTCTTGATTAGCAACCATGGCAACATTTCAGGGTAAAGCCACGGGCTCAACCGTCGATGCTTTTGTGTTACGACATATTCACTAATACGATGACAAATGCAGGTACTGTTATTCCGTAACCTTAACTTCAAGTTTTCATTTAAAGTAGATTCATTTGACATCGCATCTGTGAATATTTCGTAACACAAAAACAGAGCGATTGAAACGCCCGCGCCATTACCCTTTTACATTTTCCAGTAGTGCACGTAAAGTCATCGTGCCAATGCTTGACAGCATTATTCCAATAATTGGCACCCTATTTATCTCCATTGCTACGAATAAATGTTGAAGGTGCTAACTACTTGGAGGTTATTGCCTAACGAAATTTTGACAATAATCAACTGTCATAGCCCATACAAAATCATGACACTTGATTCTGATTCCGAGCGTCAAACGCGTTAGGCAATAGGGGGAGCTGGTCGGACATTTACCTTAATCAATTTCACTATTTTATTAAGTAGTCCATGTCCCTTCCTAATTTCATTTGCACAGTGGTCATTGCATCTATATCAGGAAATATTGTTTGAGTGAGTTGAATTGGCTCTACGAATTGTTTTTATCATAATCGAATTGGATATATAGTTTTATGAGACCAATCGTATTTTATTGTTTTATGAAATATTGTGTATTGTAAATTTGAATAGCAATAAATGTTGTTCGCAAATACATTCAATCAAGATATTACGTTAAAATCAAGTAATTGGTGCAAATGTTAAGTGATGAATTGATAATCTGCTTTAAGAACGTGAAAGACCAAAAAATTAAAGTTTAAAATACTAGGATAATTTAATTATTATGTACAGTGTGTTAGTACTTTATATTGAAATGAAACAAGTCGCATATCTATGGAAATTTGCCTATATTTATATGTATGTTGGATTCTCGTTTGTATGATTGACAATATGTTTATTTTGGTGAGTAAATGATTGCTTTTTCTTAGTAATTAGTAAATAAATATAATTAGGATGATTTTTTTGCGTAGACAGTAAGATTTAAGTCTACTAGTAAATTATGTTAATCAAGTGATACCTACACTTGGCGGAATTGTTTTTTTTTTATTATTATATTTGCGGGCTTGAGATTAATGCGTTACAGCCCCTCTACACGATCGTTGATCATCGGCGAGCAGATGGGATAATGAAGAGGGGCCATTAATTGTGCGATCATCATGATCGACCAAAAAACTTCCACTGTTGAAGATAGGCGTGTCCCGAAGAATTTAAATGGAAATTATACTGTTTTTAGTATTGTTATAGTGACAACAGAAATACATCATCTGTGAAAATTTCAACTCTCTAGCTATCACGATTCATGAGCCGCAGCCTGGTGACAGACGTACAGACAGATAGACAGACTGACGGACGGAGTCTTACTAATAGGGTCTCGTTTAACCCTTTGGGTACGGGAACAAAAAAAAAACAACTACATACAAATAAAAAAAAACTATTATGCCACGAAAAGGTCCCACCTCAGCATAATGCTATCTCGAAAGCCAGCGCTGATCTTCTGGTGACACCATAGGTGACGGCACGGAGAGCTGTGCGAACGATACAACTGAATTTATAGCTCAATAAAGTATATAGCTCTCGCGATCTTTCGACACTGGTTCGTCCATTATGGCCGTTTTGACAACCGTTCTTAACCCAGTCACCCAGTCTCCCCTATAAGCAACTCTTTGGTCCGTCTTCTTGTAATATGAAGATTTGTATGCGATTTATTTGTGTTTTTCGTCGTCTGTCTTCAGATTTCCAACTTATTAATATTCGTGGTAGCCGTGTCTAGATGTTCAGTTATAATGGAAGAGAATAGCGAGAAAAATTACTCGAAATATTGTGACGTAATGGAACATTGCGGAAATACCACACATGTTATGTGTATGCACCATAAATCAGTAAGTACCTATGGGAGCAAGCAGCGATAACGAAAGCGATAAAATATTCCCGATACGTCTAGAAAAAAACGGACACAATGATACAATGATATACACACACAAACTTGTCATACTTATGAGAGCCCTCTTTTTTACCCGACTGCGCGACGCAAAGGAGTGGTAATGTATTTATCAGTATGTATGTATGTATGTTTGTATGTATGTTTGTACCTATCTGGCACTCTAGAGACCAAGCGCGTGGACCGATTTTGATGATTCTTGCGTCAATCGATTTGTCTTAACTGTCCGAAAGTCACTGAAGACATGAAAATGACGAAAACTCAAAATGGCTATAATGAAACGCCATATTGTGAAAAATAAAAAAATGAAAATTGACGTACTATATCGAGTTGGGTATAAATGAATAGGGATTTAAAAATCATTATTTTTAGCAAGCCGTTCTCACTAAATTTTCATTTAATTGCATTGTAATAAATCTGTGCAAGCTTCTCAATAACCCCCACGATAAAGATTGCGAAATTGTCTGACTTTTATAGTTTTAACTAAAAAGTATAACTAAAAAATAATATAGGTCGTTTTTAAGTAGACAACTAAATCTCTAGACATATATTACATATTTCTGTAACCCTCCACGAAAAATAATATTTAAAAAAACAAAAAACCCGACTGTGTAAAAAACTAAAAAGAAAAAAATAAGTCCAGTGCCCTAGAAATTTGTTAAGTTATAATGGAAATCTTTCATGATTCACGATCGACACTCACAATATAACAAATAATAATGTTTTTTTCTTTTTAGTTTTTTACGCAGTCGGGTTTTTTGTTTTTTTAATTATTATTTTTCGTGGAGGGTTACAGAAATATGTAATATGTCTGAAATATGTAATATGTATGTAGAAATATGCTATATGTCTAGTGATTTAGTTGTTTATTCTAATATTTTTAGCTCCATTTTTGGTTCTAATTCATCTATTTTTTCTTGACCATATCCTTGATATATCTTTAGAGTAGCATGACGTATACGTCAAAAAGTACTATACATAAAAAAATACTGATTCCAGAGATTATAATAGCGATAAAAAGTGTAAGACTTCTTGTATATTTCAAATTCCTTGCTTGACGCGGTTTCCCAATGTCACCCGTAGTTATCAAACTTTTTCCTGAGTTTCCAAAAGTCCAACAAACTTAAAATCTTAAGAAATTGTATAGAAGAACCAACTACAAAGTAACAAAGGAATGTTATTATGTTGTTATAGTATGGTGCAATGGGCCCTTCCTGTGTTGAAAGCAGAAAAGCTGATTTTACAAGAGAATCAAAACAACATATACTATCTGTAATCAATGGGTAATGAAACTATACATTACTAATAACAACATCTCTCATCTAATATATATATCCACGTTCAATTCAGTAATAAGTGTGTTCAATCGGGTAATGTAAAAGAAAATAATAATTGATTCGTTCGAATCAGGTAGGAAGATAGAACACCAATTAGCATTAATTGCAAAGCAGAAACAAGACTTTTTTTATAAAATGGATTTAGTTTTTATTAAAAGTTTCACAGTGTTAAGGGCTAACCGTGCTTACCAAAGAAGCAGAGAAATGCAAATTAAAAAAGTGCTACGATAGAAATTATAAAAACTAAACATTTAATCAATAAAAAACAGGCCAAGTGCGAGTCGGACTCGCGCACCGAGGGTTCCGTACTAAATAAAAGGCCGTATCAAAATCCAGTCTGAAAATCCAGTGTCAGGAGAGCCCTACTCCTAAGCAAAATGTACGAAGTATGGGGTCATTTTATATTGGTTACTTCCATAGACAGACAGAGATAAAAAAAATGTATTTATACCAAAGATGTTTGCAAAATTTTAAACACCATCAGAACAATTCTTCTAATTGTATATTCATCCCTCCACAAATAGCTAGGAGCGGCGTGGCGTAGGTAGGTTCCCGTGATTATATCGGACTTAAGTAACTTTAGTTTTTTTAAATCTCACCCAAATTTGTTTGTGATAACTGAAAAAAGTATGTATAGTGCCAGATTGTATATGGAAAATGCAAAATATATTGTCTATTGTTGAATTTTGTCTGGTGGTATACTGAAATAAAAGATATATATAAGATAAAAGATATTCTGATATTTAATTTTTTAATTTATCCCTAAAATTAATATTTAAATCTCTTGCTATAATTATCTTTTCATGTGCACTGATAACGTTCCTAATGCGTTCGACAGCAAATTTTGGAAGACAATTTGGTGATTTATATAGGTACGGTAATGAATTGAACACCAAATGCTTTGAACGTGAGGCATTCGTAATGCCCACTCCCGGAATTATTTACAAAAACACTTTTCGTGGATCCATTATAAAGATCAGTGGCAAAACTATTATTTATATATGCGATCGAGCCCCAATCCGGGTTTGCATTTGATACACTATTGCCGTCTAATCTGCAAACTTGCTCAAAACCATCCAGCACAAAATTGTCGCTTTGGGAACCCCAAGTTTCCACAAATAAGAAGTTTTCATAAAATAACAATATACGTTTGAAAACATTTTTCATTTTATTTTCTAATTTACCCCCCAAAAGTACCCCTAATATTTAAAATTCATTTATTCATGTTACACGTCCGTCTTTAGGTCAAAAACTTACGTATAATATATGTACCAAATTTCTACACAATTGGTCCAGTACTTTCTGTGCAAATTGACTGTGACAGACGGACGGACGGACACACGAGTGAGATTATAAAGGTTCCGTTTTTTCCTTTTGAGGTACGGAACCCTAAAAAAAGTACAATGGCTCATTCTGGCAACCACTTTTGCAGATTCAGAATAAAAGTAGCAAAAGGAGAAGAGACTGGCAAGTACGGTGAGCCTTTACCTAAGGCTTATGGAATGAGACAAATGGTAAAGTATCTATAGATTTCGTGCTTAATGGTTATTTACAATGCGAAACCTGATTTCTTCAAACATAGTAACTTGTAATAAGAGGTAAACAGGAGACACTTGAAAAGCAGTTTCTTCCAGATAAATGTTAAATTACAATACAGAAAACAATTCTTTGTGGAACACTAGGTTCAGATCAGCATCACTTTTGACGACGGTGTCATGAGTAATATTGCCCGCGAAGCTGAAGGTCCTAGGGCAAATCCCGGTAAGGTTAAATATTTGTGTGACGAGCATAAATATTTGTTTCTGAATCATAGGTGTTTTTTCTATGTATATAAATATATTTATTAAATTTGTCGTCGTCTAGTACTCATAACACAGGCCTTATTTTTATCATGGGCCTCTGATGATAGGTAGTTTTCAATAGTCGATTTGATTTGTGTAAAAATTGGCCCATAATGCTTTTATCTTATTTTCTATTAAGATTAGATTTTAATGGGATTTCACATATAAAGGCACAAAAAACTGCCGTTGAAATGCTCCAATAATTAAGTAGCAACAAAATCAACGTTTTCTTTATCGTCCATAACTTCAATTAATATTTTCATCCGCATCGATTTTGCGCACCCCTTTTACAATCTGTAAAATGAACATGTGAATATGTTTTAAATTTATTACCCGACTGCGCGACGCAAAGGAGAGTAATGTGTTTATATTGTTTGATGTGAATGATATATATTTATTTTGATAGCATTGGGACGAAGAGTTGGCATTGTTCGCGCAAGTTTCTGCAAACTATTGCCGAGTGCAGACTGATTTGTGCAGAGCAACAGGTATGAAAATCAAAACAGAGTACAGAAAACAATACATTCAAGGAGAGTTAAACAACAAGCGGTCTTATATACAGCGATCTCTTCCAGACAACTTTTGGGTAGTGAGAGACGTTGAAAAAAGAAACTGTACTGAAATAGATACTAATTGAAACTAATAAAATTTGTACACATTTTTGTCGCAAACGCAAATAATTACTTACTAAAGGTAATTAAATTAATCTGACTTATACGCGACTAAGTACAGTAAGATAATGTTTTTTTTTGTGGACGTATTACGTCTATTTCGACGATGCGTGTTGCGGATTATATTTTGTACCATTGCTTATTGGCGTAACTTACGCTGTGGATTGGAAATTGGGTATTTTCAAAATTGCATATAAATATATTGTTACAGATGCTTATCCCAAGCCGGATCAGTACAGCAGCGTAGTCAGGTTCACTCACCCAGATTGGCAGCTGGTCGGCGATGACCAATATACATCGGGTATAATCACATTTACTAGTATACGTTTAATATGTGTCTGATGTGATTCGTTAATATTTTTTTACAATGGAGAACAAATATGTAGTTTAAAATCCACGTACAATTCACGCCACATAAGTTTTTGTGTTTCTGAGGTTAGCTGCTATAGTAGCGTCACAGTTGTTTTAGGTGTCAAAGATGTTCGACCGGTGCAACCAGAGTATGTTGAGGCTGATTTTGAAGACACAAACTTACGAGGCGCAAATTGTGATGCTCGACCAGAAAAACGCGAAGCGTACTAATATTTCCTCATTTCAGTCAATAATCTTACAGAAGATAAGGTGACTTACGTGATAGACTCTGTTTTGAATGAAATGTATCATGGCAAAGACCAGGTTACAAGAAGCAGGGTAGACAAACATTATGGTAGGTGCGTATTTGAAATACAAATTATATTTATTAATTATCTTTAGACACATGGTCTTATCTTATTACTAGCGGTCCTTACGGATACACATTGACTCAGTGACATCTTTTGTGTAATTGCCCCTTATTGCTACTGAATGGCTCGTTCTACGACCTCCATAAATGGGATGATAGATTCCAATGGTAGCATCTGGAATTCCTTTGGCTTTGAGTAACCATTACCAAATTCCTCCATTCTCTTTCTGGCGTGGATGACAACCATACAGTATTAGCTTCATTATCTCTGCTTTCTCGCTACACATTCTACAATCCTTGTTGTCTGAAAGACCCAGCTTTGCAAAGAGTATTCAACACCGAAGTGACCTGTGAACATCCCCAATATGATTCTGAGATGTCTTTTGCTGTATTTCCACAGTTTCTTGGTACAGTCTGATTCTACGCTTTCTATGAATTAAATAACTTTGCATGCCTCAGGCCCGCCTCCTTTTTCCATTTTTCATTTAGACACACGGTACTTGCTTTGGTTTTCAATATTTATATATAAAAAATACAATACGTTATATGAATCTCTAGTTAACTAGTAAGTGAGTATATATTTGAAAATTTGCAGCAATATATATTTAACAATGGTCTACGGTTGGTCTACGCATATCGGATGCGGGATGACTACTTTTGTCAGCTTTGATCAAGAAAAAAAATTCAACGTAAGTTCTAAGTGCCTTAAAAACTTCATCTGCAGTTTAAATAATCAATTAATATCTTGTCACGATTAAATAAAAAAAATATATTACTTCATTTTATCTCGATCACAATTTTCGGTATTTTAGCTGCCTGAGAGTTCAAATTTTTCTTTTATATGTAATTTCCATTTATAGATTTAAATGACCAATATCCATTTATATGTACACTGGATTTCGGAGCTTGTGTTTAAGTGTATGACCGGTGTGTTTCAGGATGTCGTGTTCGTTTGTAATCTCTCACACCAGCCGACTGTAGGACAGAAGGTTTACGAGACAGAGCCACCTCACAAGGAGAGAGTGAAATTGGGTTGGTCGGAAAAGTGTGGCTGTGAACCTGGATTGGTCGAAAGAGAAGACTGTCTTTGTATTGGCAATATCCCTGGCTGCTTGCTTGATTGGCACTGCCATGCAACCCTTCAAAATATAACTGTTATCATCAACGTAAACGATACCACCAATATCACCAATCCAGCCAGAATACAAATTACTGACGCCAAAAATATTTATGAACTTGATAATATCAGCCATAATTATAATGCCACAGCTACAGCGACCTCAGAATCAATAGATGCTACCACCGCATTGAGCACTAATACTATTGACGAGACTTTTAATACAAGCAATGCCAGATCTCTCGAGCTAACAACCAATGCTAGTAGCGAAGTACTTTTCAAGAATACTTTTGATCCAGCCACTAGTCATTTAACTAGCAAACCTACTTTCACTACCTCCACACACCAAAAAGAATATCCCGCCACAAATATCACCGCCAATCTAAACCCTGATATAATTTCCGCATGGCCCAGTGCAGTCACTTATGAATTAATGTTCGATACCACAAATTATCATAATATTAATGACATCTTCAAGCTGTCTGCCAATAGTTTTACTACTGAGTCAACTAGTAATACAATAAAAAAGTTAATCATTAATAATAACACTGCACCAGTCACGTTAAGTTCAGTCGAACTACCTGCTTATAATAACATCAAACTAATCACTGATTTTACGAAGAAATCATTTCTAAATGCCATCGACGACCTTCACAAAAATATTGCGACTGTCCAATCTACAGATACCACAATCGTCGAGATGACTACTAAAATAAATGTACCAACCACTGATATTTCTGGAGAGATAGCCACTAATAAAGCTATGAACCGAGCTGTTAATACTACTGACCAATCAATCTACAATACTACCGTAGAGGAAAGCATTAATAATGTTACCTGGGCATCAGCTTATAGTATTACCAATGGATCGGCTACCGATATGATTATCGCCACAACTAATATAGTTGGAGAGCTAATTGCTCATGCTATGAAATTACCTACTAATAGTTCTACGGTTTCAATCTTTAATACCGTTACTAACCCAACCATAAATGACGTATTCAAAGAATATGCGAATATCACTAATGGTTTAATCAAATTAGGTAAAAATAATTTAACCGATGACAACACAACCAATTCTAATGATGCTCACACCATCAGTCTAACCGCTACCAATTTTACCACATCAATAATAAAACCAAAGACTAATGGGCTTAGTAATTTAACAAGTAGCACAAATACCAGCACTGAATCAGAAACCAATTATGCACGTGAGCTAACGATAGAGCCAAACCTAACAATCATCAATTTTACCAGGTTATATAGTAGCACGACTTTTAAGTTGGCTGAAGAGCCAACTGCTGATGCTACTCCTACGGAAATAATAAGCAATGCCATAAATCAAACTACTTTTACTCTTTTTATCAATTCAGCTGACAAGTCAGTAAACACTACTGACGAGACTACCAGCAGAGTAACAAAGCAAACTGTTAATATGATTATAAATAACTTCACTATCGAGCACGTACAAAATATCTTTAATAAAACATTAACGGCGACAACTAAAAAGCCAGGCATGGAACGTTTCATTTATATAACCAAAGCAAACGAAAACCCTGCTACCAAGATAAACTCTCCGCAATTTATAAAAAGCAAAATACTTACACCACTGGTATCATCATGGGATCTAGCACCAGATCCTTCAATGACAAATCATCAATTAATATCAATATTAAATGAATATCCGATAACAACAAAATTATTAACAAAAACATCGAAATCATTACTAAGGCAAGATCCAACACTACTTCAAGTGCTTTTATCACCTCCTATTGATACACTAATAAGGCTAATAAGTCAACCGTTGATACCTCCATTAAAAGAACTGATAATGCCATCACCAAACGAATTACCTCACCAACTACAAAGACCACCATACATACGATCATTAACAACTAATAAGGTTATTACAAACTTGATAAAACCAACCGAAACGTCCGCCACCAGTTTAACTGAACCTTGCTCCTGTGATTCAAAATTTTTGGTTTTATGGAAAGCTTTAGAAAAAATTACTAAACTACATAGAAGTACTAAAATTATTGAAGTAGATTATTTATCAACGACGCCAATCATTAGAAAAAATCATATTACAGAAAGTCAGTTAAACAAGATCAAAAATATTGACACTACTAATGAAATTGAGCAATTCACCAAAAGAAATTTAAAACCTAACTCGAAGAAAGTCTTTGAAAATAATGTATTACCACTTCGAATGCCTGCTTTTAACGTAAAGCCAATCAAAATCACGCACAAGCCCCCGCCGGACCAACTGGAAACAAAAAGCAATTCTAGGTTACACAATAAACCTTATCTTAGAAACAATGCTAAAAAAAGCTTAAAGCCTGCTACAAATACAGAAGGAAGTAAGAAATTTATCACTTATGTCAAAAGGAATGCAGCTAGCCAAGTTGATGACGATTCAGTCAGAAATCCCTCTAGCAATATAATACAACAAATATTTAACCACAATAATAGCAAAGTAAGCAGAATTCTCGCTACAAATACAAAACCACTTAAGAATTTAAAGAAAAAAAAGTCTAAATTCGCCCAAAAAACAATAACAACTAGTTTTACCAAGCCTAATAAAAGTTTTACCTCTAAAAACAATAAACACTTGAGAAATAATTTAGCTACTGCTACCACAAATACAACAGGAATCCAAACAATCATAAATAAACTAAATTTAAGAAATAACACTACAGCAATTAATAAAGTTGCAACTAACACCAAACCTAGGAAAAAACCTGTTACTCGTACTAAGAACAAAAGTAGTCCAACAAGAACTCCGGTTCGTAAAGCAATCAAAAGAGAGCTCAAAAATAATTCCGGACCGATGAGAATGCCCGCAACAAATAACAAGCTAAATAAAAAGCGTAAAAAAACACAATTTATCAAAACTAACACGAAATCACAAAAACATTTAAGTTTTACAAGCAGCACAAAGCTAATAAGAAAACCCGCTACAAACACTAAACGAAAAACAATCCAAACTGTTACGAAAACGCTGAGAAAGTTAACACTCAGCATAATCAAGCAAAATAAGAAAGTCGCTACTCATATAAAACCTGCAAAAAAATCAGCTTCAAAAAGGAAATCAACTACTAAGATCCCTGATATGAGAAAGAAAATTCTCAGAAGAAGCTCAATAGACATGATGCCAATCATAAATTCAATCCCTACTGAACTGATACGTAAGCAAAGTTTTCATAATGTTTTGACTACAGTGTGACCGCTGTACCGCGCCTTAGGTATGCGAGCGGCGAGACGGAGGGACAGACGAAGGCGGAATGATGAATCAACGGCTGCCCCCCACCTTCTTGCCGCTCGCAAGGCGCGGAACAGCGGTGTTGGTGAAGCTATACCTATGCATGATTATTATCGTTAAAATTCGTTTTATTTCAGCTGATCTCCTTAAGTTGATTGAGATACAAGAGCAATGCCATCTAAATGATCAATCGTGCGTCTCTGTTAAATTAAATATTCCCCTACTACCCAATTTAGATGCAGCATCAAGGGAGAAACTATACGGGTTGGAGCAAAGGTAAGTTCATGTAACTTGGTGTTCGAAAAATTTCGATGTGTAATCAGTTTTTTTCTAGAACTCTAGACTTACGTATTACGTATCTTTTATATTGGATGCCTTTTTACCCGACTGCGCGACGCAAAGGAGACGAGACCCATTGTTGGGAAGATTTGCGTCGATCTAGATTTCTAATGGGTCCCGACTGTTTAAAATCGCTATGTTCCATATTAGAATTTATTATTTGTTTTATGTGAGCCTCGATCATGAATCGTGAAACATTTCCGTTATAACTTAACAAATTTCTAGGGTACGGGACTTGTTTTTTTCTTTTTAGTTTTTTTACGCAGTCGGGTTTTTTTTATTTTAATATAATCTACATTCTTATTCTTTGGAGCTCGGTACGTTTAATAAACTCTCCTTAAACGTATTTTTAACCGACTTCCAAAAAATTAGGAGTATATATTTTTTTGTATGTTCACCGTATATTCCGCCAATTGTAGACCGATTTTAAAAATTCTTTTTTATTTGAAAAGATATACTCCTGAGGTGGTCCTATTGTCAACAAATTGGGACCTGATGATGGGATCCCAGGGAAATCGAAAGCAATCCTCAAATTTTATAGGCACTTATAACGTTTTTCATATATTTTCTTAGGCTATTTAAGTATTTGCATATGGTAGTCATCATCTCATCATGCTGAGCTGATGACGGAAGGTACAACTCCTTAATGGTTAAGAGTTAGAAGATAATTCTTTAAAAAATCATCTTCTATAGGTAGGTACGTTAATACTGTTAGTCATATACTTTAAAGTGTGTCCCTGAGGTAGTCTCCCTATCACCAAGTCAGGATTTGATGATGGAATGCCAGGGAAATCGAGAAAAACCCTCAAATATTATTGGCACTAACAATGTTCTCAATATATTTTTTTAAAGTTATACAGTTGTTTTCGCCTGGTTGTCATCATCAGATAAACAAACTGAGCTGATAATGGAAGGTACAAATGAAAATGAACTAAACAACTTTTACATTTCTTACTTCCAAAGACTCGAGATGCGTGCAAAGTGCCTTCTCAATCTTCCCATTCTGGGCTCTAAAAAATACTTAATATCACTACTAAAATCCATCACTAAAAAGCAAAAATTTTTTTTTAAAATAATAAAGTAACCGACTTCAAAATAAACTAAAAAGCCATAAATAATCTTCTATGTACAGTACGGATCACATTTGAATCACCTTTGGAAGTCAGTGTCAAACCCGAAGTAAATAAAGTTCTTTATGCAACAAAAATACGAATTACTATGACTAAATATATATGAAGGTAGATAATAACTAAAGGCTCGCCGCCGCGGTTCTTAAAAGTACTGATGAAAGGTTTGGCACCGACTTCAAAGAGTGATTAAAATGTGATCCGTACCGTACATAAAAGATTATTTATGGCTTTTTAGTTTATTTTGAAGTCGGTTTTTTTTTATCCTTTTCAGCATGTTAAATCTACCAACTATGGTTTATAATCACATTCCTCAAGAAGAATCATTAAAGAACAATGACCCAATTTCCACTGAGCCAAGAAATATAGAGCCGAGTCATACCAACATCCTAGAGAGTAATGAAGCTATAAACGATATATTACGGATATTAATTGATGAAAATACAATCCTTGATGTAAATGAAAATGAAGGTTCTATAGACAACTCACATATGAACATTTTAAACGATATAGACGCAGAGAAGAATGACCTTACAAATTCACCTGCTTATACCACGAATCAAAACTTTGCTCTCACGGAGAGACCCAATAATACATTAGGTGAAACTAAAGATACTATAATTGCTGATCTGCTAGACTATGAAAATAAGGTACCTCAAGATTTACACGATGGAATTTTTTTATCAAAAGAGGTAAGTTCTAAATGCCTCTCGCCAATGAGTCGGGTAGCGCTATTTCTTTAACTCTACTCGTCATTTTGGTTCTCTATAAAACAGAACGGTGACTTAATTATTGACAGAAAATGCACAGCAGTTTAAGAAAGCGTGATATTTTAAAAACATATACCTTTAAGGACAAGGTTCTACTAGTATTAAAAAAGCGGCCAACTGCGAGTCGGTCTTGCCCATGAAGATGAAGGGTTCCGCAGCCGTTTATACAAAAAAAAATGCACTACGGATAAAAAAAAGACGATATGAAAAAAAAACACTAACAAAAGAGCGTATCTCCCCGGCACTTACGTCCTTTTGCTGAGAAGTGTAGTTTTTTGGCAATAACTTAAAAACGGCATGTCCGATGTTAAAAACAATTTTCGTTGGAAGTATTTATTAAGCTTTATATTTGTGCATGTTTTCATATTTTTTGAACATACCGTTTAGAAAATAGAGGGGAGGGGGGACATAATTTTTGTTACTTTCGGAGCAAATATTTCGGAAAATATTCACTCGATCAAAAAAATTTTTGAGTAACCTCAAAATGTTTTTAAAAGAACTGTCGATATGTGAGCACACATTGATATTTGCGGAAAAACATTTTTTTCAGTTTCGGTTACATGTATGGAGAGCTCCCCCTAGAAATATATATATTGTTTATTTAACTATCAAACAAAGTAGCGGTTTACACACGACATCTTTGCTCCAAACTCCATCAATGTACATCTTATAGTTTTTGAGTAAATTGCCTGTGACATACGGACGGACAGAAAGACAGACAGACAGACAGACACACAGACAGACATGATGAATCTATAAGGGTCGGGACCCTTTTTTTGCCATTTTGGCTGCGGAACCCTAAAAAGGATCTTTTGGAATTCGAATACATCGCTAACAAAATCGCGGGTAGATGATAGTACTCGTAGTATAAAAAGTTACTTATTGTCTTGATTAGAGTACACCGAGATCGGATGACCTTACCTTAGTACCGTGGCTTAGAGGGCGCTCCCTGTTGAAGGATGCAAGGTGCGCTAAATAAAACATAAATAAAAGGACATTTATATACCAACAACATTCAAACAGACTTATATTGTATTACAAGATTTTGTAGCTTATAAAGTAGTTTGTGAAGTAAATTGGATTCTTTCTCCAACCATGACTTAATAACTAAACACTTAAATACTAGCACGTTTGCTGAATCCCATTTGAGGCATACTTTGCGGTACGTATAGTTTGCTGCAAAGTTGAAGAATGTCAAATATTTTGCATTAGAATCAGCATTCGATTTTGTGCCGTTTGCCGTTGAAACTGAAGGACCCTGGGGTTGCAAAACTCGTGAACTTATGAATGAGCTCGGCCGCTAACTGCGAAACAGGGGTTACGATCCCCACTTTCGGTCATATCTGGCTAAATGTGTGTATCTTTGACTGTCATTTATGAAATAAATTCTGCCCAAATTCAAATCAGTGGCTCTGTGAGATGTGGACCTCGCAAGTGTTTCAAATCCTTTATCTTCGGCATTATGAAGATAATCTAGAAACTGAATCGCCTAATAACTCCATTTATAATTACCGACTGCTCACAAAATGTCACGAGAATTGGTTGACAAATGTGAACTGTAGAGGGAAACAGCCGGACAGACATGCAAAACCATTTTTGCCCAGGCTGAAACGGAGAGCTTAGCTTGCTACGCTCGCATAGTCAATGCGTTTCAATCAGTCAACATTTTTCTATTTTACGTCATTTCAGATATATGTATCCTATTTGCCTCAAGAAGAGGAGAATATGCTTCTAAGAAGCTCTTTTTTTAAAAGCGCAGAAGATACTGACAACGATTATAACTCTAACTCAATGCCTAACTCACTCATGCCAAACCGGATGGAGGATCTTAATATGGAAGACAGCGTTCAAACAACGGCACGATCTTTTTATGTCTTAAAACCAAATGTAGATGACAAAGAAACGAATCACTTCAATTTTGACTTAGGTGAATCCGCAAAAAATGGAATATCTGAGAAAAAGTATTCTGCATCTACAAAAAGGAAAAGTATTTTTCTGGATGTACCACGATTAAAACTTCCATCACAAAATAACAACAATGACTATATCTTTTCAAAGGTCTCTTCTGCAGAAGCGAAAAACGCAAATTCAATTAACGTTTTGTACGATACTGAAGAAAACAGCGTCTTAGCTATTAGAACACCAATTGTTCCTCAAAATCAAAACGATATATCTTCAGGTGAAAGTAATAGAAATGTAATTGTGGAGCGTTTGAACGCTCCAGAATGGCCTTTAAAAAATCAAGACGAATTATTAGAGAAACCTGAATTCAAACAAATAGAATCTGTTAAAGATGACGAAGAAAAAGTGCGAAATTATAATGATGACTTATTTAAAACATTGCCAAATAAGCAAACACAATTTATTGACTTTAATATATATACAATAACTAAAAGTCCTCTAGTGTATCCTGACGTTTCAAAATGGGCTTTAAATAAAGAAGAATTATTACAGAGGCCTGATTTTAACAAAACAGAATCTGACATAGAATACGAGGAAAAACTACGAAATTATAATAATGACGTTTCAAATATATTGAGAAATAAGCAAACACAATTTATTGATTCTAATTCACATACAATCACCAATACTCGAGACAACATAGCTTCAAAAAATAACAAAATATCATTCATTCGTGATGAAATTGAGGCAACTGTTGTATTAGATAATGGTGTTCAACCTAATTTGTCACATGAAGTAAGTACCATTTCATTTGCAAAAACATCAAGCAATCTGTATTTTCTTATTCTGTAACATGGTATAATTTAATTTCAGGCATATCTTCCTGCGAAAAAGGAAAGCATCTTCCGAATGGCTCCAAGATTTAAACTTTCAGCAGTCAGCAAACAAGCAGAAACTAAAGATAATACTACAACTAAAGTTGATAACTTTGATATAGTGGATCTTTTAGATAATTCGGACATGAAACCAAGTACTACTTCACCAAATCTGTTGTTCACCTATGCTGACAGTGCTTTGAATAAATTTGAAAGTACAGCAATTCCACCTGATAAAAGTAGTGATGATCGACAGATTAATGTCGAAATAGGACTAGACAACCTCAGAGATACTAACGAAATAAATTACAACAAAAATCATAATATAAATACACTGTTGTATGCTATTGAGCCAAAACCAAAGAAAACTGTTTTCGAATACACTAGTAACAATGAAATTAACAGAAATAGTAATATTCAAACAATATTATCATTTGTTAGTAGTTCTGTTGAAGAAGATAATGAAGTTAAATTAAATAAATTATTGGATAAAATAGATGAAGATATTGACAAAAAATATATACATACTGTGGAGCCAAAAATAAAAAAGATATACGGATATATTTTCCATGATACATCTTAACTTAAACGGTTTATTCTGCTTCATGAAAATTGATAATTTGTAAGTAAGTTAAGTCCCAGAAAAATTTTGTGTAGATGATCATGGAAGAAAAGCAATTATATTGCGTATTATCTTATAAATTTGTTACAATCGCGGAAACAGAAGAGAAAATATGATGGAAATTAAATAAAATCATTGTAAATGAAACTAGCTGTACATCAGCTGTGTTGTTTTTACTTAACTGCCTGACAGCAAAAATGTTTTTACTCCATCGTATCTTGGCAGCACTGCTTACAGACGTAAGTGATTTCAGAAAAAAAACCTCGTTGAAATATATACACGATTTTGAGTTAGATAAGCCAAAAAAATCAGTATTCTAACAAAAAGAAAACATATGCCATTCCATCTCAGTTTCGTAACTGAGTTACATTTTTGTATGAATCATTTTTCTCTTTCTATGATCCTTAGAAATATTTTTCCTTAGAATATTTGAGTACATTATAAAGGTTTTTGTTCTCGAGTACTTTGAGTTGCGCCGCACATATTGTCACCTCTTAGAAAAATTTCTATTCCTATATAAAACGGTTCTCTATCCTTTGCCCGAATTTCATATGAAATAATCTCATATGCCCAAATTTCACTTGCCATAATTTTATACTCCATAACGATTCATATGCCATAATAGTCATTTGGCATATTTTCACTTGCCATAATTTTATGTTCCATAACGAGTCATATGCCACAGTAATCATTTGCCATATTTTCATATGCCATAATTTTATATTCTTTAACTATTCATATGCCACAATAATCATTTGCCATATTTTCAGTTTCCATAACTTAATATTCCATAACGATTCATATGCCATAATAATCATTAGCCATAATTTTATATTACATAACGATTCATCAACTCGCAGATTAAAAATTATTTCTAACCTATATTTACATGTACTTACTGTAAACAGAGTTTGTAAAGGTAAATAAATAAATGTTTTATGTTATGTTTATTTTTATATGCGATAATAATCATTTGCCATATTGTTAGGTGCCATAAATTTATTTTCTTCTATTATCAAGTGTAGAGATGTTGAACAATATGACACTTGAGTATTATGGCACTTAAAAATTATGGCATGTAATATTATAGCCTGTGAGCATTATGGCAAATGAAATTAGTACAAATGAAATTATGGGACATGATGGAATCCCGATTATATCGCGTATATTATCTCATTTGAGTACCCGACGTATCGGAAGCTTTTCAGCTTCCGTGTTTACAGGGTCGTGAAGTCAAATGAGATAATATACGCGATATAATCCGTTGAAATTGTTTTATTTAACTGAGTGATAACCGCGGAAACACAAAAAATTACGTTTTTTTTAGGTGGGTACTTGTATCTACCAAATATTTAGGGTAGCTAACAGAGGCGTGGCGTCAGGGAAATTACAAGAGAACCCGAAGCATATTCATTGACTCACATGCACATGTAAAGAAAAATATGTGGTTAGAAGCCTTTCCTTGGGCAACCCGGTGGGAATCGGCTTATTCGGACGCTAGGCCACTGATAGCTGATTATTATTGTATTAAAACAAATATAATTTATAGATTTTATTTATTCATTATTTCTTTACTTGTATAAAACATGAAGTGCATTTTTACATAATAAGATTATATAAGTGGTAAAATACAAAATAACTTAAACACTATTTTTATTTAAATCAAAACAATAGAATAAACTTACATGATTGATTTATAACAACTAGCAAGTTATTAGAAGGAAATCATTTAGAACATACATTTTATTTTATATTATAAGTAATGAAGACAATTTATAGATCAGATAAGTCCCTAGAAATAATCAAATTTCAACAAACATTTATACAAACATTCAATAAATTACATTCACACCAATTAAAAATAAAATAAGACTAAAATAATTATTAAGTGCCAACGAATTAAATAAATAAGTTAAAAATAGTTTTTTTTTAATGAATCTTACACCATTATACACAAATTTACATTTAGACACATTTCAGGGAAATGTTTTGGCCACCATTAAGATCATAGTGTATTTTTCATCTATGTATGTTACGAGTATTAAACTCGGAACTAAATCTAAATAATAATCACTAACATGTCCGCTGTCCAGGTGCCCCCCATGGAGAGCCATGCAATTGCTTATCAGGAGTCCATGCCTTTCCTTCTCCATACCGTTCGACTTAGGACTGTCAAATCATGTACGGGAACAGAAAACTGAACCACTATTAGTTGCGCATTTCCCTTTGACAAAGTAGGTTTTTTTAAATGTGTGAGTTTGTAGAAATACCTCGCCTCCCGCAAAAGTAGACGAATAAATTGTTCGGTAATAATACTGCCTTCTATCTCCAGTGCAAATGCTCGAAGGTTCCTGACAAGCTTAGGTTTTCATTACACTTTTATGGAGTTGCCAAACGCAGACCTCAGCCGACTTTGATCGATCGAACTACCGTGCTAACGACTTATCAGCTCATCACTCAGACACGCAGAGCTGAACCCCATTGCTCTGCTTTTGGTTTCTATGTGTGTACGTATCTATAGCTACAAAACGTAACACATTATATTCTTCCACGTGTAAAAATATTGGTTGATGACGGTTTTCTTATTAAAGTGACAATCGATTCTGATTTTCGTATTCTAAAGGCTATAAATTATAAATGTAATATAAAATAAAATTTCCCAAAATTGTATTTGCATTTGAATACAGTCAACATCCCTATTATCTTGTAGGTATGATACACATTTTGTTAAACTGTTTTGAAGTCAAAGAATATAAAAGCTTCTCTGAATCAACTTCATAAAAGAGTGGTTTGTGCGTAAACTTAATAAGAAGATCCCTACAAGAACCCGTGTTCGAGACCGTGTGAATCATATGAAAAAGGTCGACATAAAAAGGTTTTGCAAATATCAGATCTGTGTTAAATGATATCCAGTCTGCTGGATACAATGTTCGATTCGGTTCGAATACATTAATTCAACCGGAATGGAAAAATAATGCCAAAACTACACAACGTCAATAGTAAATTGTTTGACAAGGGGCTAAAATAAGTTTGGCCAATCTGATCAGGTTGGTTAGTTTATTTTTAATTATTATTCGTAAGAAGTATGTAGCTGGCCGCAAGTTTTTTTTTTAGTGTCATAGAAATTTTAATGGGATGGCTTTCTTTTAAACCCTAGGGGCTAAATGTACTATTTTAGTCTCACTCCGCGGAGCTAATATGAAGTACTTTTTGAGCAGGAGAAGTGAAAAATACTATTCTAAGGGTGAATTAACTTTTAGACCCACACTTTTGACCTCTGTGGCGTTACCAAAAATGTCTCCGGGGTTACCAAAAACTCGGGCTTCTAATATGATATTGTCCTGTTTATTAGGTTTAACAGACAGGGATATTCAACGTTTTAACGTACGCGTAAATTAAAAATAGAGAAACTATTATTTATTTTACAACAAAGTTTAAAAGTTGTGGACAGATTTGTAACTTTGTAAAGTTGTGTAAATGAAATTTCTGTAAATTGAAGTTAATTCCAAAAAAAAAATGTAAGTAACTGACTATTTGGAGTTCACTGAATTTAAAAAAAATTTTTTTGTATGTTTGTATGTGTCGTTGTAGCTTAATCACGCCAAATCGGCATAACGGATTTCAACTATTTTTGGTACAAGTGTAGCTGGGCAGATACTTTTTCCCTACTACGCTGAAGAAAAAAAAGAAGGTTCTAATAGGTACTCTTAAATTAGCGCGCGCGCCCGTTGCTGTGACAACGTGCGGTGCGCCCCACTCGCGCGATCGCTCGCTCGGTCGCGCAACGCGACGGGTTGGCGAAATAGGGAACTACCGAACGGCAAGCGAAACGCCCGCGCTCCGCATCTCTCGTGACAAATATTATTGTTTCCATGTGTTTCCTCATTATAATTACTTGTAATCGAACTTTAAGTAATAAAACAATGTTAATAAATGACGGACTAAAGTTATATTTTTTTCTCCTCCACTGACGAAGTTGCGGGCACCTTTTATATTAACTATCATTCATTGTGTCTGTTTGCAGTTAATAACGCGTCGACCGATATTATGTACTTGGGTAACAGACCAAGTCATGGATTAACACATAGGATGTCGTCTTTGTTACCCAAAGGTTGACTGGAAGAGATAACTTATTAGCGATAAGACCGCTATTGACTACCGTAGTTTGTAGTCAGACTCTACCGCAGTAGAAGTGGTGTGAAATAAAGAAATGTACTGTATTGTTATGTACATAATTGGGTAAGGCCCAAAAACTTAAGCCATCGTTAGCCATACAAACCTGATGAAAGTGAAATGTTCCGCTGTGCCACGAAAATATTCAATATGGTTTTATAGTTAATTGTTCGTCGCACAACGGAAACTCTCATAAAAAAAATTATTACATGAGATAACGTGTCCAACTTTTTGGGCGTCACCCATTCTTGAAAGTAAGATCCATTAAACAATCCGATTGAAACATAAAATCTCAACGATAACAATAAATCCTAACCGTTACCTTGCAAAAAACAGTAACGTGGGTGTTTTCACATCGGCCAAATGTTAAATTCAATGTTAATAAAATTCTAGATATCAATAGATACAAGTGTAATGGAATTTGGTAAAATCTGTGCTCAAATAATGCAAAATAGAATTAATTTGAAGTTAGTGAAGCTGTCTTATCTCGTCCATTCAACAATTGAACTTAATGCCTATCTCTGTCATCTGTGCCAAGCTTAGGCTAAAGGGTTATCTACATCGTTTTCAGCCATCGGGCAGACCCTTTTCATCTATTTCTGGCTAACTGTATTAGATGATTGATCGGAGACTCCATCCTTCAGGGTAAGTTAAAGCAGTAAATGACGCCTAATAATATTCTTTTTAATGAAATTCTTCACTACCAAAAGATTGCCTGGAAGAAATTGCTCATGCCGCCTAGCGCCTGTCTTCCCCTAAATGTTGTTTGTAAATGCATTATTTGCAAATCCCTGCATATTTTCGATGTGTGCAATAATAGTACATTACTCACCAAGGGCTATAGAAAGAAAGCCCGAAATTGCAGGTATTTGTGACCCGAGCCGCAGGCGAGGGTTGTAAATGTGCGATAGAGGGCTTTTCTTTTTACTGCCTGTAGTGAGTATACAATTTTACGTCTTCACGTGGTGTGACGTGAAGATTAGGTACTCTACAGATGTATTGTAGGTATTGTATGACTTCATATAAGGTTTCGTATACGAAACACCAAACAAATTTAACAAAATATCATCCGACAAAGACGTTCCATTAGAATGCCGCTTACGTACGATTTACATAATTCTTGTGATACTTCTATGTTTTGACGCCAATTTTTGGTACGAAAAATATTTCATACCTTAGTTTAAATATTAAAAGTACCAAAAACAAGTACCTTTAAAAAAGGCCTACGCCTTTTTTAAAGGTACTTGTCATAATCGCTACGTAAGCGACATACTGGAGGGATGCCCGTAAATCGCTATATGTCAGTATAACTAGTGTGTCGGTCTAGTGACAACCCTAAGGTCACAGAAGAATGCTAGTACAGAAGTCGCTCTGTTTCGGCGTTAGCGAAAAGCGCTCCGACCCTGGTGCAAGCGAGAGAGCGATCTACGCGTGAGCAAGAGAGCTGACAATTTTTGACAACATTGCGTCGCTTATAAAGAGAACGTTCGTTTTTTGGGTTTCGTACCAAAAAGGTAAAAAAGGAACCCTTATGGTGCGACTCTGTCTGTCTGTCTGTCTGTCCGACTATTAGAGGGCCATATTATATATTATCTCACAAACTACTTATGCTATCTATACCAATCTGAGAGGGGGGGGCAAAAATTTAAAGTCTAGCCACGCAAGTCAAAAGTCAATCTTTATGTTTGAATGACAGGGCTTGCAACTTTTATTGCGTGACTTGAAGTATATGAGTAGTCAATCAAAGAGACGCACCCTTGGTATAAAATAATGTAAGGAAGGGGTTAAGATTCTCTGCAGTTTTGTAAGGTTATATTTACATGACTTCTTTGCTGTTGCTTAAAATTGGAACACACCTTAAGCTTCTCACTAAAAGCGTTTACAAACTGGGCCCAATCTGATTTCAGTGCTTCCTACATTTTCCTCCAGTACCATAATTGAAGGAAAATTGGACTCTGATTGAAAATTGGGTGAAATTTGTTAACGCTGTAGATTGTTAAACATATTTTAAATTAAATAAGAATAAATTGCGGAAACACAAAGGCCGGAAAATTTTAGGCGCTGAGGCACAAATTGTCTCTCATTTCCGATTTCATCTAATCGAATTTCTTTTAAACACTCGATGGATGAACCGAATCGCGAAATCTCGGCATCTGAAACAAGGAAACATAAATATTTTATTTCTTGAAATTCTTTATTATCAAATGGATCACACTCTTTCTTGTTTTTTTTTCAGTCTCGTAACTCAGGAGACAATAATTACAGAGTAACTTTGAAAAATGCTAATAATCTAGGCTACTGTATATTGACGATGTGGGACCTTGCAAAATGTACCTGTATGACATACTATGAACGCCTACCCGCTGATCTTCGAGATGTAACATCCGATCTCGTATTCAAGCGTCGATTGAGAGACCTTTTATTGGAAACCCCACTGTAAAGATTTTTTTTACATAGCTGTGTGATTAAATTATTTTGTTTATCAATAGATAACTGACGATCCTTTCGGGTGAATAATGATATCTTTGATTTTTTAATTTTTTACTTTATGCCAAGACGAAAAAAAAGAAGCGGGGCACTACCTACCTTTTCCCGAACCGTTCGTTCGTCTCATTTTCAAACACTCATAGCTTCGTCCCAGTTAACACCGGAGAGCCCAAATTCATAGGATAAGATGTAGTCGGGGAACATATGAAATGCAATTTAGTGCATTGCAATGATAAACTTGGTTGAACAATTCACATATATTACTTATTAACTGGAACCTACACAGTGATTTGATCTGTTATTACAGTGCTAAGGCAAAGATAGAGAGTGGATGATGAAAAAAGTAGTAGCTGACGCTCAAGAAACGCATCACCCCATAAACAATAAAAAAAACGAGGGCACCTTACAAAAAGAAGTGAGATTTCACCAAAAACATTTCATGTAAAATTGGCAGCCAAGACTCACAAGCTCATAACGCTTTCGCTGTAAAAAACTTATCAGATCCCAGGAAAAGCCAAGCCTTCAAGCTCTGACTTTACTGGCCCTACACCTTATCTTAAAAAGTATGGCTTCAACTGGCTTGAAGCCCCTAAGCCCTGATTTTACTAACCCTACACCTTATTTTTTTACATCGTTTTATCAATTTATTTTTTTAGCGTTTGATATTGTACCGGTTATTTTAATTTTATGATCTAAATACTTAGAATTTTGACTAAGGAAAATGTATACTGTTATTTTAACATGAAATTAATGAAGATGAATATGAAGCTAGAAAAAATATTTGTACAAAATATTCTTACATGGCTGAGTGGAGGAAAGAAAGAGGTTTTATTATGAAACCATTGTTTGATTTGTGGATCATATATGTACGGGAAATATATTTGATCTGAGCTTGTTATATATTTATTTTCGTTTTAACTTTTTTTTCTATTTTGTCACGCGAACTATTTTTTATGATGCTGAGCTTTATTGATATTTTTGAGATATAAAAAACCTTACCCTGAGTCTGTTCAAGAAAAAATTATATGCATTGCTATGCGAATTTAACTTTTACTCAACAAAAGAGTTTTTAAACACGAAATTTAGTAATAGGTAACGCTTTGTCCATAGATGCTATTTATACTTTTAGAATATGTAAATACCGACTTCTTTAGTTTGTTGATATATAGAAACATCAACAAAATTTAGATACAAAAGTTTGCATCCTGAATAAGTAGAATATAAATACGTAACACTGATAACAAGATACAAAAAAAGTTGATTGACTCATTTTTTAACACGCTTTTATTATGTCTCGACCTGTGTGTAACTAACTATGTAATGGAATCCAAGGTAACTAATTTAACCATCTTCCAAGAATCGTAGCGTCATAAAAATTGGCAGCTGCATGTAGTTCTGATGACAATACAATAATATGGTACTGTCGAACTGATCTGATGATGGAGCTGGAAGATATGAACTGGAACTTCATGATGGAATATCGTATCATAGCTGTGTTTGGATATGTTAAAAAAGTCTTGTAAAGCGTGTTTTTCTAGTGTTTTTAGGGTTCCGCAGCCAAAATGGCAAAAACGGAACTCGTATAGATTCGTCATGTCTGTCTGTCCGTCCGTATGTCACAGGCATTTTACTCAAAAACTATAAGATGTACATTGATGAAGTTTGGAGCAAAGGTGTCGTGTGTAAACCGCTACTTTGTTTGATAGTTAAATAAACAATATATATATTTCTAGGGGGAGCGCTCCATACATGTGACCGAAACTGAAAGAAATGTTTTTTAGCAAATATCAATGTGTGGCACATATATCGACAGTTCATTTAAAACATTTTGAGGTTACTCAATTTTTTTTTGATTTAGTGAATATTTTCCGAAATATTCGCGCCGAAAGTAGCAAAAATTGTGTCTCCCCCTCTATATTCTAAACGGTATGTTCAAAAAATATGAAAACATGTACAAATATAAAACTTAATAAATACTTCCAACGAAAATTGTTTTCAACATGATCGGACATACCGTTTTTAAGTAATTGCCAAAAAACTTCACTTCTCAGCAAAAGGACGTAAGTGCCGGGGAGATACGCTCTTTTGTTAGTGTTTTTTTTCATATCGTATTTTTTCATCTGTAGTGCATTTTTTTGTATAAAGGGCTGCGGAACCCTTCATGGGTCGCACTTGGCCGCTTTTTAAACTATTAATTTTTAACACGCTTTTATTAGGTCGACTTGTATGTAACTATGTAATGGAATCTAAGGTTACTAATTTAACCATCTTCCAAGGATTGTAGCGTAATGAAAATTGGCAGCTGTATGTAGTTCTGATGACAATACAATAATAAGGTACTGTCGAACTGATCTGATGATGAAGCCGGAAGATAAGAACTGGAACTTCATGATGGAATATCGTATCATAGTTGTGTTTGGATTTGTTAGAAAAGTTAAGCATTAGTTTTTTTGGCGGTTTTTGAGGAATTCGGAAGAGGTCTTCAAAGCAAAATGTCCTCGTGGAAAAAACGACCATTTCGTAGTAAAGTCATGGTAGCAAAACATCCGCCATTTAAAAGGTACTCTTTGTACAGAGCAAAATGTCCTTATTATCAAAGGACCGTATTTAAATGGTCACGGAAGCAACACGTCCGCAATTTACTCAAAGGTACTCAAAGGTACTCTTTGTACAGAGCAAAATGTCCTTATTATCGAACGATCACAATTTCGAGTTTATTTGAGTCGGTTAAAAAAAGGCTCTTAAAAACTATTAATTGCCCAAATTGTGTTCTTCAAGTGCAATTCTTGACTGATGGGCTCGAAGCAGAACTGTCAGCATATGCCATGTCGCTTTCCGTAGTAATGACCCTTTTAACGCATGAAGCCCTTTTAACGTAACCTAAATAGTTAGAAAAATAATCAAATATTTTCTGCTGCTTAAAAGTGTTATCCTTACATTTTAATTTTGTTGGTATTGTTGCGAATACCATAACGTCATCAATCGTCGAGTAGTGTTTAATAAATGTGTATCAGTTTTTCACAGACTAAATTAAGAAGCGAATGGCGCTGTCGTAAGACAATGGCTTAATGATCGTGAGGTCGGCGGTTCTAATTCCAGTATGGGCGAGCTTTTTGCAAGTTTTCATTGGATGTTTAGATTTTTGTAAGTGAGAATAAAGTTTCTAGAATGTTTGAAGAAAAGAACATTCCGTGCCATAGAAGTTTAAAGAACAAATGTATGGGATTGGAATATGCTAGAACCTTCGACACAGCCCAATTTACTAGAAAGACGACGCTACTCAAAAAAAGCAGAATAATGAAAATATGATGATAAAAAGTGACAAAAGGCGAGCGAAATTAACGGGTATAAAAGGCGGTGAATCTGAAGCGAGCAGCAGTCTTAAAGTGGCAAACGAAGGAGAAACAAGTGGAAAGAAGTTTCAACTTCCTGAAAGTGAAGTAGTGGAAGTAAACTATATACACGGTGCGAAGTCTAGTATCGGTAACGGGACGCGTTTAACAGTGAATCCCTGCTACTGTAAGTCGTGAATAAACTAACGTGGAACTGCCAAGGTGTTTTAACTCTATCCTATACCCCACGCTCGTAACAGTATTATCGTGCAAATCAGAACTACTATAACACTAGTACCTATTAAACGGATTTTTTATGTAAAACATTATTTCCTTATAAATGTGAGAACTTTAAAATCTGCTCTGATTAGACGAAAACTTATGAATCGGGACCAGTTTTCGATAAGTGATGCTTTCTAAAAAAATTGTACACCAATTAACATACTCATAGTGGGTCAATTCACTTAACATTATATCAAAGGTGTCTTGAGACTTAAGTTGTTGCTTGCGACAACTTTTCCCTAGACAATCCCGATACATTTGTTTCATATACGTTTCTGACCTTTAAAGGTCTTCTTATTTAGCCATTTAGCAAAATGTCCCTTTTCTAAAGATAGTCTCGTTTTCAAGTTCGCTGAATAAATATAGCGGTCTTACTGAGCATACTTTCCTGTCAGCCATTTTTAATGTTCAAAGGTCAAAAAGATTAAACAGACTTTTTCAAAGGTTTCGAGATCAAACGCGTGACTTTGTAATATCGAGAAATGGAATCAAATCATTGTTTGATCCGGAAACTAAAAGGGGAGGAGACGGGTTAAACAATGCGGCTGTTTGTGTTCCAAATGGGATTAATGTTTTAGACTACTGACTACTGAAGAGGTTGCAAATCACATTCCTTATAAAAAACAAATAAAAAATAGTACCTCGTAAGCAGATTCCTATTTATGTGGTTTTTCTTCATAGGCTTTTTAAGGGCATTTGCATCGAAATAAAAACCGTAACAGTCCATATATCAGTAAGATTAATATTATTTCGTCCTAAAACTTGGATACTTTCATCTGTGCGCCGTAAAAGCATTAATGCCCACGGGAGTAAAGTTGGTTTTACTGCCCATTTCTAGACCAGAGAAGAGCAAGGCCCATTTATTTCCAACTAGTTTTTCTAATGGCCTTACTTTATTATTGTCCGGGATAAAATGGATTATTTGTGGCAATCATGTAAATATTATAATAAGCTGTCTTGCCAAATTTTATCTAAGTCTATAAGCAAGTCGTAAAAACTTACAAAGCTGCTCGGGCCATGCTCAATGTTGGGTTCCGTACCAGTTACTACACAAAAATATTACTATAAAGATGCAAAAAAGTGTACCAACAAAAGAGCGATCTTCATGGCGCTTACTTCCTTCCTCTGGAAAACGCAGTTTTCAGCAATGACTCAAAAACCGTATATCCGATCATGTTGAAAATATTTTTCGTTGAAAGCGTTACCTTCGCATTTTATCTGTCATTTTTTTTAAACATAAGTATGACAAAAGATAAAGGTGTGGAGGGACCGGACACAATATATGCTACTTTAGGAGTGATTTTTTTTCAAAATTTGCAAAATCAAGAGCACTTAAGAGGTTAATGTTATTTTGTTATCTAGGTACTTATGATGATGCTGCTATCGTAATACTAATTAATGTTTTCTTTTAAACCTATTTGAAAAAAGAAGATCTTTATGAGGTTTGGCGCTTAAATAGTTTTTTTCATCACTAAATTGGTAAATGGGTTGGTTAACTTTTTGATGAACGTGTCAGACAAAATAAATATACTTTGTATTGATAAATATGAGACTATGCCATGCAAGTTCGTATCGGGTTACATCCCGTGCCTGATACGTTCATAGTACGGTCATGGTATGATACGGTGTAGTGGGCAGAGACCTTTAAGAGTGTCTCAGGAGACGAACCCATGGCGACGAGGTGAACAAAAAAAATTATCGACTTAAATACGTAAGTTATACAGAAACCCACCTAGTTGGTGAGCTTGCGCGCGGTGACCAGCTTGTTGATGTCGTGGTACGCTGCGATCATGGTGTGCGCGGGCGCATTGGCAGCGCACCCTGGATGTACGCGCGCGCAATCTGCGCCCTCCTGTCCTCGTCTCGCCGCCCGCATGTAACGGAAGAACCGCAGGATCTCAGGGTTGTCGGATACTGGCCGTCGGAGCTCGTTAAGCTCTCTGGAAATGTTATTTGGGATGACGACAGATTTTTTTTGGTGACAATAATATATGTTTTATTAAATATCATATGTCAATATGGGACTAAATACGTCCCATATAAACATAGAATATCGTGAAATTTGATTTTTGATTGAAAAAACACAAATTAAATGGTTTTTTGCTTGTAAATTAAATTATAATAATTGCATGTAAATCTTTTTTTAACAGAGTATAGCAATATCCAGTGAGTGACCCGCTGCACATATACATAAAGTTATATGGACTCCAAAATCTCCTCTTCACTTTAATCAATAACTTTGCCAAGTGGTGTACAAATTTACTGATCTATTGAGCCAAAACCAAGTTGCTGTAGAGCGCATTTGTACTGGCATACATACTCGTAAGTCATATGAAATCTTCTATTTCATCTTCGCTTTAATTAAAAATTGAGCCAAGTAGTGTAGTTTACAATTATTCTCAACTGAGCTAAAACCAAGTTGCTTAAGAGTGCGTACGCGGACTGGCATACCAAAAATGTATGAAATCTTCCATTTTATGTTCGCTTTATTTAACAAATTCACTGCCAGGAACTCGCCTAGCGGGCGCTCTGCTCGTAGACGCGTAGCCGATACCATACGTCCCCCCGTATGTAGAGGAAAGTGCGTAGCGCTACAAAAAGCTTGGTAGCAAATGTGTCAATCAAAACCTGAGCCAATTAGTGGTATTTACCTATACTGTTCAACTGAGCAGAAACCAAGTTGCTGTGAGCGCGTACGCGCACTGGTATACATAAGTTAGATGAACTTATATATTCCAACTTAACTTTCATCAAAAACTAAGCCTACTAGTGTACTTTACCTGCTCAACTGAGCCGAAACCAGGTTGCTGTAGGGCGCGTACTTTGCAGGGCTGGCATACATAAGGCAGATGAGCTGTTCCCTACACGACTCCAGTTTCACGTCGCTTAGACTTTGTCCTCCAACTTGCGCACCGGTATCAACTGAGTTCTCCGAAGGAGCTAAACCTGGAACAAGTAAATAAAAAATAGGCCTGGATATTTCTAGAACTTAAGAACATTCTGACTGGAGAGTATAATATGGCGTTTCTTTAACACACTTACTGCCGCTCCCGCCTAGCGGGCACTCTGCTACTAGACGCGTAGCCATGCGTATGTATACTTCGTTTTTTGAGCATTAGAAAAAGGGTATCATCTTGACGTGTCTTTTTATTCAAAAACGCTTACTTTACTCATGAAACCAAAATAATGTATTTCTTTGCTGTGACTTATTTTTCGAAAGTGTTTTTCAATCAAAAGACAGATCAAGATTGTTTACCCTTTGTCTAACGCTAAAAAACTGAAGTATAGAGTATAATAGCGCTACGAAAAGCTTGGCAGCAAAGCATTTCACCACTACAGATGGCAAGCTGTGTATATTCTTGTTAGGTTACCTAACTTGGAAATGGTAATCACAAGCTTATTCCTTAGAGCATTTAACTGGCGATGACAAGCTGTACCGCACTAATTCCTCATACACGTTCAGCCGGCGGCTAAGTAAATACTACAAAAATTTTCCAACAAAAGAATAGAATAACATTTTGCTGTAGAAGCAATGGGACAGAGACTTAACATGATACACATATCTTGGAGTATGGCTAATGCGCTTAGCATATCAAAATAAAAAGGAAACAGAGGGCGATATTAGTGTTAACTAGATTGTGTTCGTAAATTTCAAGCCACCTACGTTAGTTGCGATAGCTCAGTTGGTCAAAGCACTTCTGCGTTAAAAAAGAGGTCCAAGGTTCAAATCCTGCTTGCAATTTAGTAGGATGCATTGATTTTTTCTTTACAATCGAACTTTGTATTATAATATTAATCACAGTAAAGAAATACACGCAAATAAAATACAAAACACACATAGACACATGCACACACTGATCCGAAACAGAAAATCCTTCAGACTTGTAACGGTGCCCGTGGTGACCCAGTAACGAACCTAACCTAAATCCTGCTTGCAATTTAGTAGGTGGCATTGATTTTTTCATTACAATCGAACTCTGTATTATAATATTAATCACAATAAAGAAATACACACAAATAAAATACAAAACACATCTTCCATTCTCTGGAATGGAAGATGTGTTTTGTATTTTATTCACATGCACACACTGATCCGAAAATCCTTCAGGTTTGTAACGGTGCCCCTGGTGACCCAGTAACGAACCTAACCTAAATATTCCGGAAAGATGGCTTATAGTATTTTCCATGAATCATCAATATTCGAAGTTTACTCATGTGTCACCACAGTAAAACGATGCAATTAGGGCATTTGCCAATAGAAAAAAGAAATAGATATTGATAAAATAACAAATTTTAAACGAGCAAATTTTCTTTTCAAACTCCCCGTCCAGGCTGTGAACTACGTTCCTCCCGAATTCTCAAACTTACAATTCCTTCACACTATACCGGTTTCATGTCAAATTCTTTCGCCGTTAAGGCAAGCCGTCTCTGGAATTCGCTCCCTCTTTCTATCAAACAAGCCCCAAGCAGGGTAGTTTTCAAGCGGATGCTACGTAGGCATCTCCTGGAACAAGAACTCAAGTAGCCTCCATCTTCCATGCTGCAGCTGGTATATTTTGTATTTATTATTTATATGTAAACTAAATCATATAATAGTATAGGTATAAGTAATTATGTATTCATTATTTGCTTGTGTGTCCTAACGCTCTCAGTACTGAATGTTTTTCCCCACTGCACCATTTTCATGTTTCTTTGTTTGGCCCTATGGTTGACTGGAAAAGAATGCCTTTTGGGATTAAGTTCACCATTTGTACTTACTTTTGTTTTGTGCAATAAAGTTTAAAGAAATAAAATAAAACAAGGAAAATAAGAAACTACTTTACAATTTTGATTTCGATACCTTACGCGTAGCTTGTTTTATGAGTGTTTAAAGTTGGGTGGGAAAGTCCATTTTTAAACTATGAAAATAATAATACCATGCAATAACCCATAAAATGTTTTGTAATTTTTGTTATAAAACTATATATATAGCTGCAGAATAAAGTTCTCATTTTCTTTATACAAGTAACTAGCGTGTGACGTCACGATTGTAGGCTTTAGTATGAAGCGTTTTTTGGGAAAGTCCAAAAATATGCTTTTAACGTCATTGTATCTCGGGGAGTTTTTATGATATTGGAGAAGTTTTTTCACCAATAGTTCTATTATTAAGACATCGTTTTATGACATACCATAAAAAATTGTCAAATAGCCTATTGAGAGTATGTAAAATATAATTTCATTTTAATACTCGTATCTCCAAGAAATTCCATCACGAATAATTTACACCGAGCTCCAACAGATATTTGTGAAATGCTGCTTGGTAAATTATTAGAATAAAATAATTAAGCCCTTCTGGCACATGTGTAACTGTCTTTACAGCTTAGGCCCATCTGGCATGTATGTACACCTTTATTTGTGTTTTTTCAAAAAAAATGGGTATTTTGCACAAATTGTAACTTTGACAGAGGAAAATACATCTTTTCTCAGTCCTCCCGTGACCATGGAAAGCTGGAAAGCTTCCGAAACGTCGGGAACTAAAATGAGATAATATACGCGATATAATCCGTTAAATTGTTTTATTTCAATATTATAAAGTTGTAAAAATGAAATGTCTGTAGGTACATTGAAGATATTTAAAAAAAAATCGATTGTTTTGGATTATTTGGAGGTCACTAAAACGACAAAAAATTTTTTTGGATTTTTTCTGTTTGTATGTGTCGTGTGGCTCCATCACACTAAATCGGCTAAACATATTTCAACAATTTTTGGTACACATGTAGCTGGGTATCTCCAGATGGTAATGGGTTACTTTTTACCCGACTACGCTGAAGAAAGAACGAGAGGTTATGTCTGTTTCTCCTCCGCGAATGAAGTTGCGGGCATCTCTTAGTCTATTCTGTTATTATAAAGTTGTAAAAATAAAATGTTCGTAGTATGTTTGTATGTGTCGTTGTGGCTTCATCGCGCTAAATCGGCTAAACGGATTACAACTATTTTTGGTACACGGGTAGCTGCGTATCTCCAGATGGTTATAGGATACTTTTAACCCGACTATGCTAAAGAAAAAAGAGGGGTTATGACTTTCTCCTCCGCGAACGATGTTGCGGGCGCCTACTAGTCTTATATACTAGTATAGACTAATAGGCTATACTATTATATGGTTGTAAAAATTAAATGTCTGTACATTGAATATATTTTCAAAAAAACTATTTGAAGGACACTGAATTGAAAAGAAATGTACTTAAATTCGTATGTTCGTTATGGCTTCATCACGCCAAATTGGCTAAAGTTATTACAACTATTTTTGGTACACAGGTATTTGGGCATCCCCAGACGGTTATAGGAAACTTTTTACCCGACTAAGCTGTCGAAAAAGAGGGGTTATGACTTTTTCTACTCCACGAACGAAGTTGCGGGCGTCTTCTAGGCAATTTATATAGACGTTTTAACGTCATAAACAAACTAGTAGAAAAACTCTCTATTTTAATGAATGTACGACTGATGTAATATAGGTAACCAATATAGAAATATTGCTTCGTGTGAATTCGTATATTTACGAGCTCCAAGGCACAGTCCATCAGTAACGTAATAACATTGACATTGCAAAACACAGATCACGATATCCAAATAAACCAATATCCAATTTGTCAATTTGTAACTTTCATCAGAAACACGATTTCGTATATCTGTACTGCGAAATTGGAGACACCTATACTATTATAAAGATGTAAAAATGAAATGTTTGTACATTATAGTAGATTGCTTGACAAGGGGCTAAAATAAGCCATTATGACACGAAGTAATTATTTGGACGAGCTCACGAATTGAGCAAGGACAAATATGTCTGAGTGTCATAATGGCTTTTAGCCACGTGTTAAACACTGCTTTTCACTTCGACTGCGAGAAAATAAAAAAGACTTAATATTAAAGTTGTATATTTCATGAAAAACTAAAAGTACAGTTTGAGCAATTCTATCAGAAAGTTTGGCCAATCTGATCAGGTTGGCTTGTTTGTTTTTAATTATTCGTAAGGAGTATGTAGCTGGCCACAAAAATTTTTTTTTTTAGTGTCATAGAAATTTGTATGGGAATATATGGCTTTCTTTTAAACCCTAAGGGGCTAAATGTACTATTTTAGGCTCGCTTCGCGAAGCTAATATGACATACTTTTTGAGCAGGAGAAGTGAAAAAGATATTTAAAAAATATATGGTAACAAACTATATGGAGGGCAATAAATGAAAAATATTGTATGTTTTTGTATGTTTGTATGTGTCGTTGTGGATTCATCGCGCCAAAATGGCTACGCAGATTTCAATTATTTTAGGGAAGCGGATAGCTGAGTACAAATGGTTATAGGACTTATAGGATACCTTCTCATCCGACTACGCTGAAGAAAAAAAGAAGGTTAATGACTTTTCCTCTTCCACGAACAAAGCTGCGTACACCGTCTAGTTTATAATAAATTCTGTACTGCGAAACACGCGTAATATCTTTATCACATAAGTTAATATAGTGTCGGATCAAATCTTCGTAATTCTCTCATATAAATTATATATAAGAATGTTCGCAGCAATATATACTTACGTCTGAAGACTTCATTAAGATAACGTGGCGACAAATCATGTAATTTTCGCGTAATTCCAATCTTGTTATTTTGCCATCATTTTGTTAACACGACCTAATAAACACGGAGAAAACATATTTTTTGTAATGATGGCTCTGTCGAGTGTGCTTCACATTTTAAATTCGATGGACATGTACTGTACCTATTGTTTCATGAATATGGGCGACTAAGCTGTGCTTGATGGGGTACGATTTTATGTGTTTTTAGGGTTCCATACCTCAAAAGGAAAAAAACGGAATCCTTATTTTATGAACAATAGGGGTTCCTATAATTTAAGAAAATTCGCCAAAACTAGTTTTCCGCCATAAAAATAACAAAGTTTTATGGCGTTTATCTTGGTTTCGATGACTAGGAAAGATAACTGAAATAGTGTATTGTTAAAGACGATACGTACGTTTTCGTCTAGTCAGAGGAGTTTTTAATTTCTCCCATTTGTAAGGAAATAACGTTTTAGATAAAAATTCAATACCGTTTATTACTACTTTTATAATAGTTTTACCTCTACTTTGCACGAAAATATTCCACACGAACAAAAATAAAATATAAGGATAGCACTTTTATGAGCAGAAGCTTTTTTTTTCTATTTGGGTTACGAATTCTACAGGTGTTAAAAAAGCCATTACTAGGGAAAGCGACACGGCATAGCTATATACTGACAGTTGTGTTTTGAGCCCATGAGTCAAGAAGTGCTGGAGCCCTTTGTTTCTACAATAAAAGCCTCATAGAAAATATTTTAAACAATGATAATAAAATATATTAAACATTACTATTATTATTTCTATTACTTATTAGTCGTTGATCTAAGCATTTAATAAAAATATTAAAATAATATACAATAGGTGTTTAGTACTGGACGAACTCTTCTGCATCGGGGCTGGTATACAACCCAGGAAAGTGAAGAGCTACGAATTAAACAACCATAGCCCCTTAACCAGGGCCCCGGTTTATTTTCCATACCGGTTTAAGCCACACTCTGAGAGCCTAACCCATAATAAACGTTACGCTCGCATGAACATCGCTCTAACCGGTTAATATCTCGGAGAGCGTAACAAGGATTTACCGGTTAGAAAGCGGTTCTTCCGTCTGAGCGGAGTCTAGGGTGAATAACCGCTCGCTTAGACAGGATTGGTTTGTTTGCTGTGTATAGTATTCAATTATTTTTTTGATGTAATGACTGTCGTTGCGCCACTATAGGCGCGATAGCGGTCATTGATCCCGTATCCGAACACGGAGTAACCGGTTAGAGAGCACTTCGAAATAAAGGTCCGAAATCAAGTCGTCCGAACGTAACATAAATAATTCACTGGTATAACCTAAATAAATACCAGTTTATTTGAAACCGGTTACAAGCCCTGCCCTTAACATAAAATCACACAAAAATAAAGTACTACTCGCAATGCAATACATTGTCTACCAATTCATAGATTTGATAGATTCTTACAATGTCGGAAAATGTCATTGTATTGAACAAAGCCTTTGTTTCAACGAAAATACATGGAATCATATTTTGACTTACCGAGTCGGGCGAATATTCCATCAAGCCTGGATAATAGAGGTGAGTAGAATGGATCGTAGTTGCTCAGGATCATAGATGAAGCTGGAATCTTCTGGAAAACCTGAAATAATAATGAATTAAATTGCATAATTATCGGAGGTGGCCGAAACACGTAAAAAATCAAAATACCAGAGTCTCGGCTCCCAATACCATTTTATGCTATTCGGCGTCGAGACCCTGGGCCCGTGGGGTCCATGCGCCTGGCTCCTTTTCGAGGAGCTGTCATAACGGCACGTTGACACCTCATGCGACCAAAGGACTGGCAATTTACTCGTTCAGCGTATCAGTAGCGCCATAAAGTGAGGAAATGCTGTGTTTATGGCACCATGCCACGGGGCCATTTTTAGATATATTTTAATTTTTTACTTTAGCTTTAGTTATTAATATCTTATTTTAGCCCTCTTATTGTGTTCATTTAGTAAATATGTTGATAGTTATATTATAACCCAATAAAAAATGATATTATTTCATCATTTTCATCTATACTATTTTAAAGACGTACAAATTAAAAAAATGTTTGATGAAGATATTTAAAACAATACACTATACGGATTATTTGAAGGTCACTGCGTGCGATCCATATAGGCATAAAGGCATGCCTACCCTTAATCATCATGGCTCCATTTAGCTACAGAAACAGTCTCTGCCTACCTTGGCCAAGAATCCTGTGCCATGCCACTAGGAGCCAGATGGTAGTGATAGGAACTCTGTCATAAAATGATGCGAACCTAACGAGTTTGGGCTATTTAGAATCGTCTCGGTGTGTGAAAGAATAGCATATATATAATAAGACAAAAAAAAAAAACAAATAACAAAAAAAAAAAACTAAGACTTTGCCCCGAAATGGTGGGACCTTCAGCATAATGCTGGCTAGGGAGCCTGCGCCGATCTTCCGGTGAGACCATACGTGGCGCCCCGGAGAGCTGCATGCGCGAATATTTTAGATGTCGTTAGCCTGAACGCAGCCGACAGCGACCATCGACCGACAAAGCAGTCCTCTCAACAACAACTGTCAACAACTGACAGTGTCAGGTGCAGGTGACAATAAAACAGAAAATAATCTTATAGTGTGCACGCAGCTCTGGATTGTGGGGTTACATCCTACATAAATTGTAATATTATAGTGGTTGATGGATATAATAGATAACTTTGTTTTTAATTGTATTTCTTTACTTGTGATTTTATTTGTATTGTTCTTTGTTTTCTGGACTTTCTTCTACATGCAATGAAATTTGTATTTTGTATTATTTAACAACATATCGATGTTAGGGTTTATTATTTTAGTAGATGATGATTCTAGCATGTGATGAGATGATGTGTTTGTTATTTTAGAAGACTATATATATATATGTAAGCATCTTGGTGTATAGCACTGTAAGTATATAATATATATGTAAAATTACCTAAATAAATTTTACCTTGTAATTGTTGGTGGAAGCTGCCATTTGGTTCTTGTAGTAGCCAGTTTTAGTTGGCAAATAGGTCACTTTCTGTCCCCCGGCGCCGAATCTGTAAAGAAAATGTTAGAATTACCGATAGGTTATGATAGCGTATTATTGAATAATCCATAGTAATCGTTTGAGACAACGGCTGGGTCGTTCCACGGGAGACCCATGTGTGTAATACTAACTTTGTTCGCGGAGGAGAAAAAGTCAACCCCTTTTTTCTTCTGCATAGTCGGATAAAATTATGCTATAACCATAAGTGGATGCCCAGTTACCCGTGTGCCAAAAATAGTTAAAATCCGTTGAGCAATTTTGGCGTGATGGAGCCATCTCAGCGGGCATCTTCCTGTTATTTATAAGATAAAATATCAATCTATTTTAGGAAACAACTCGTACCTTATGTAATGAAATCATTTCTGTCTTGATTTCATTATTATGTACTATACTACAGTTATATTTTTATTTTCTAACCCTAAATCTGTAAAACCGTTCATTTTAATAAAATATTTTTCAAAATTGCTTACAATATCGGTATAGTCAGCTGCAAAAAGATATGCACGATTAGTCCGTTCAAAAATATCTTTGCTAGAGTCTGGCTAATGAAAGATGAGACTGAAATCAACCGCGAAATTTAAAAATGTAGCTGCGGTATGCCTGTATGAGCTAGATATAAACAAATTGGAGTGAATTCTCACTAACAAAGAACTTCATAATTAATGACAAAATCAATAAATTTGTTTATCTCTAGCTTTCATTAGCCAGACTCTAGACTCTAATACCCGTCAATAGAGTTGAGAAAAGATATTTTTGAATGGACTAATCGTTAGTAAGTTTTTGCAGTTGATTGTACCTATTTATCAAAGGAGATTCCCTTATTGCGTATTTTTTTTCATCGTGACCGTTTCTACAAAAAACTAAAAAATCCTTTGTTAAAAATTTACTGATTAAAATCGAGAACCTGTTGGTCCAACTTTGTATATCTGTTGGCTTAGAAATATGTCTATTGTTGGACAAATGGCTCTCCTACTTCCATAACGAACGGTCGTGCGCTTCCTTAATCCGACAATTTCTTGCGACCCTGGCCAGCGGGCCCGTGATGGGCAAGGAAAAAAAAAAAGAAAACACACGTAACTTTATGACACGTAAAGGAATTCCAAAGTGCGAGAAAGACAGAGGGATTACTCTGAATCTCGACATTCCAAGTTCGTAACATGCCATCCCTCACTCTCATGTTAATCTGTATTTGAGTGAGCAAGATGGTGCGATACGAACTTTGAATTTCAGAGTACATGTCTTGTCACATGACACTCAGATAAACACGTCAAACTTCTACAACCCTCTGTTTTGTCGGGTGTTACCAATAATATAATATAAAAAGAGGTAGATAGGTTTATCTACACGATAATCCACCTGTAAAGATGGCCAGCAGGCCTATGATGGATGCGTTTGTCACGCGATAAATATGTGACATAGCTGCCGTCACCTTCTGACACGTATGTGAGTGCGAGAGTGACAGACGCGTTATCATATCATTTATCACGTGATAAACGCGGCCATCATACGCTCGCAGGCTTATGCACACATAAATCGGATAATATTGCAATAACACACTAATCGTAATTTATGTTTTTTGACGCTGTTATTGAGTAATTAGTGCAAAATCTCATTATGCTCGATGGCATTTTGGTTTATTTGACGCATAATGCAATATATAACAAAGTACTCTGTGCGCGAGGCTGAGCTAAGGTTTGCCAATTTGTCTAGTTTTGGTGTGCCATTTTCGGAGTCTATAACCTATCTACCTATTTTTATGTTATATCATTGGGTGTAACAGATAAAGTAACTTTTGGTCAGAAGTCAACAACCCTGACCCAAAATTCCCAATGAGTCCAACAAATCTAATTACAAAACGGATCAAAGTGAGCGCAACCTTCCGTAATTAGCCAAAGGTTTCCTATCCCTGCGACAAGACTTAACGCGTTTACGTGAACTGAAACTATAAATTCCCTCTAAAACAGGCTTTAATATGAACTGGAATTTAGAGCTGATATTCGTTCAGACTTCTAACCATTTTATACACTAGAAGATGTCCGCAACTTTCTTCGCGTAGGAGAAAAAGTCATAACCCCCCTTTTTTCTATGGATTCCCAGTTGCGTGTACCCAAAAGAAATTCGTGTAGCCTTTTTGGCGTGATGGAGCCTCAACGACACGTATATAAAAATAAAAAAATGGTTTAGTGTTCTTCAAATACTTATTTTATTATGTTTAATGTACGGATATTTACTTAATTTTACAACTTTATAATGGTAATAAAACGTGCCCGTAACTTCGTTCACGGAGAAGAAAAAGTCATAACCCCTCTTTGTTTCTACCGCGTAGTCGGGTAAAAAATATCCTATAACCATTTAGAGATGACCAACTACACGTGTACCAAATACCGTTAAGCCTTTTTGGTGTGACCAAGCCACATACACGAACAGGCAAAAAATCCGAAGACAAATATTTTTCGATTCAGTGACCTCCACATAGTCCGTTACAATATTTTTTTTGAAAATATATTCAATGCACAGACATTTAATTTTTGCAACTTTATAATAGTATGTAGATATTCAATCAGTTTCTCGTTTGTAAAAAGGCTCTAACTACATGCATAGTAAATAAAGCGATCTAAAGTTGCACAAAGGCTTTAATTACATATCACAGAAACTAGAAAAGTTTGCTTTGCTGGAACAAAGCAAACCGGGATCCAAACCTGATATTAGTTCTTAAAATGCATATATTTACTCGTAGTAAGTGCAGTTTCTCGTTTTAACGCGCCACAAATGCTTTGTCTTTGTACAATGGTATTATCCTCGTTTGTATGAGTCAGCCTTAACTACTGGAGAGGCTATACGGATATCTGCCAAAGTATATGTAAAAACCGGCCAAGCGTTCCGTACAAAATATACGCTATAAATGGCCGTATCTATGTTAATACAGTGTTAGCAGAGTCTTACTCGATCTACACTAAAATTCTATGTAGAAATTACATAAAATTTACAAAATCATGACGAAGCTCGCAAACCACGCGAAGGGTGCGTTTCCACTGAAACAGAGCTGTGTGAAATTAACCAATCACATTCCGTAGTAATTCGCTCGAGTTGGTTTCAACATCGACGCAGCCATTTTCTAAATTTCCGCATATTTCCGTTTGAGTGGAACCGCACCCTAATTAGCCAAAGGTTTCCGATCCTCGTAACAAGAGTGAACGTGGTCAGAAACTACAAAATCTCCTCTAAAACAGGCTTTAATTTGAGCCGGGATTTAGCTCAACAATTTCAACATCTACTCCGATCACGTACACAATGTAGTTTTTCGTTAATTAATAAACTTACGTGCTACGCTAGTCCTAGGCGGCGAGGTCACTCGTAAGGGGGTGCATCGAAAATTAGGGCATTTTTTTAGTGAGATTATTGTTATATCTAGTATATGAAACAGGCTGGTTTTCAGAATATAAGTTTTTTGACTATATTACATATTCAGCGCCTAACGCGGAAACATGTTTATTTAAAATTTCCTCGATAGAAAAGAAATCCGAAAACGCGCTTTTTCCTATATCTTTAACACGGCCTGTCACGTCTGGCATGAAAACAGCCGCGACATATTTAGAGTGTGGCTGATAATTTTCAAACTGTTTAACCAATTATGTACCAAAGCTGAACACTTTCGTCAAACTTTGAACACCTTTTCTTAGAGGGTTAAAAAAACAACTAAGAAATAACTGTACAAATAGGAGCCCATTACACAAAAGCTTGTAACTTGAATTACTCTCTTTAATACATATTGTTGGAAACACAAGTTACAAGCGTTTATGAAACGAGCCCCAGATATCCTACACGTTTTCGCACAATTCTTTTTAAAGAATCTCTCAGTTGTAACAAATTCATTAAATACCTCACAGGGCCGTTAAAATGTAAAATACATTTAATTCTGTTAAACAATCAATCCTTAACAAATATCTATGTGCAGGAAAAACTCTGAAAATCGAAGGTTTGTCTCCACCTAATTGGCTTTAAATCGCTTAAATGAAACGAATAATAAATTGTAAATCCGTTTGCCAGATGGGTCTGAAAATTGGAAGGTGTTTGGTGCTTGGCAGATTTATTGAATTCGCTATGTGGCATAGCGCGAAGAACTTGATAAGTCATCAGTAAAGTCTGAACAAAATTAAACCATAAGAGTGATGTTCTAAATTATAATTTTATTTAAACGTATATTTTGACTTATCAAGTTTTTCACGCCATGCACGGAAATATTTTTGAGAAAATTGCGGAGTCTTTTGCAAAGAAGGATTCCGTGTTTAATATACTCATTCTTCTTCTTTTATTTCTGACAATCATTTAAAAATTGGTTTACGAGGCTTCAGTACAGTAGCTCTATAAATCTCTATCTATGTAATAACGTACGTAGTGTTGACGTTTAGTACGTATTCTCATAGTATAGTTGTACGTATTGTTTGGGCTTATTTTTGAATTTTCTACCTGTTGGTACAGTTAGCATCAAATAGTCTGTAGCGTACAAAGTGCCAAATATATCGCAACCAGGGTTCGGAACCGGTATTTTTTTCATGCAAAATATCCGAAAATACGATTCGTTTTTTTCGTTCAATTACGAGATTTTCGTATTCTTTATTAAAATTCTAGAACTTCAATCAGGTGATTTGTGAATAATTTCTTTTCTCCTAAATACAGTTTTTAAACATTCCAGAAACAGCATGTATTTAAGAAGATTTAAAAAATACCGGTTCCGTACCCTGGTCACAACACATCTCTATTCCTATAGGCATAAATATACGTGACGATATATTTGGCGCTTTGGATGCTACAGTCGATTTGATGCTGACTGTAACTAAATAGCTGGAGACATTTTGATTATCAAGTCTCTATCTCCTCAAAAATTTCAGTGCCGTATGAACTCCCAACGATAATCCAAAATTAAACAACTATAGAACATACTATATTCATTGTTACTTGTGTATATTATTCAGGTACGTTTTAAGTTTTGGTTTAGTGTCTGCAAGTAAATTTTAAGTAGGTAAGTATGTAGAATAAAAAAAAATTGTAAAACATAGGTAAAGGAATGGTAACACGAGAGTTTATACTAATTTGTAGAAAAGCCATAATGTGCCTTCAAACATTTTCCGTAATTAACGGGATACCACGACATGTCCGCATTAGATAGGTCATTGACGTCTCCAGGGTCCGCCATGTTGACGTACAACCCGTCCTGTGGGTACGCGTACACGTCGGTCGGATCTGTCTCGTACGCCTTGAAGTCTTTCTAAACTGTGAGTTTTAATTCAATACCAAATCTAACGTCAACAGGCGCACATTCACAGTGATTACTGCATATTGAATTAAGTCTACGTATATTTATCAATAAAACTTACCCTTATATTACTGGTTACACGAGTTCATGTTTTCATGATTTTAAGAAATATATGGTTTTATGAAATAATGTTTATTTGTTTAAATAATCAACATGAGAACTGTCCGTCTTTGGTGTTGAATTTAAAATCGGAGTATTATCAGTGCTGGTTGATTGTGTGCCTATAGGATCTTACCGCGACATGTCCACATTAGAGAGGTCATTGACGTCTCCAGGGTCCGCCATGTTGACGTAAATCCCGTCTTGGGGGTACGCGTACGCGCCGGCCGGGTCTGTTTCGTACGCCATGAAGTCTTTCTGGTCGTTGCTGTACTGCGTTTGGTCGTCAATCGCAGGAGGGTTGCTGGCTTGACTTGACGATGCAGACAGTTGGGATATTCCTGGAAAAGTTTGGGAATTGTTTTATGAGTCCTTTTAATTTAAACGAGAAATTGTGTAAGAATGTGTATATATGTATATTTTTAGTTATAAAGTTGTAGATAAATAAATATCAGGGACATTCTCACACATATCGTTCTTATCCCAAACTAAGCAAAGCTTGTACTATGGCTACCAGGCGACGATATACATACTTATATAGGTAGATATTAAACTTAAATAGAAAACATCCAAGACCCAAGGAACAAGCATTCGTGCTCATCACCCAAACACTTGCCCTGGCTGGGATTCGAACCCGGGATCGCCACCTCTGTAAGCCGTTGTACAACTAACTTAGCCAAACGTAGATATTTAAAAAAAATGTGTATCGGACTGTTTATACGAGTGTTTTAATAATGCCTTATTGTAATCTGTTGCATACACTAGTTTATCTACATCCATATATTAAATTGTCTTCATGTGTTTCATGTGAAACCATTGAGCTAGGAAACATGTGTACAAAGATATCATGATGCGTCCGGATCTGTAATGTAATGATCTCATAACTAAATCGTATACAATGTAGTTATTACCGCAGCGCGGCCTGTACGCCGGGTTATCTCAGATATTATAGCAGCTATAAGAATGTGAACATTTAGTATCGAAAAGCTGGACGTTACGTTATGGGTTTTGAACGATTGATTCCTTTTTACCTTACCGAAGAATATTTACTATATGGGTGTAGATTAAGTATAAAATAATAATAACTACTTAAACATACACGTGGTGACTGGACATTCGAAGAAATGGTCGTTCCAGGAAAATGGTCATTCGAGGAAAAGGACTTTCAAGGAAAATGGACATTTGAGGAAATGGACCATGGAGCCCAGAATCGCGAAAACACTAGAAATTTATAGAAAGTTGTACTTCATAAAAGAATAATAGTGAAGCTTCTCTATCCTTAAACGGTTGGTTATAGGTAAGGGTACATAAAACTATTGAATGATGACGAATCTAAATTAAAAATTCTCTAAAAAATCAATAATTAAGAAAGTTTTCAAAATATTTTATTTATACGTATTTTCGACCTTGAAAATACGTACCTACGAAAGATAATGAGATTATGTCTTAATAATACCTTAGGTTATATACCTTTCAAAAATAAAATAGCTACAGGGGTGAGCGGATGGATAAATTAGAGGCGGATGGCACAGTGCTCGCTAGTGAAAGGGTAACACACTCGACGCGTAATCGAGAAGTACCGGGTTCGAGTCCTGACGTGCGAGAGCAATCCTATTTTTCTTTGCGCTCTGACTCGTATGTATATCAAAATAGATAATGAGAGTTTTAAACTGTAGATATTATCTTTTAAAACTCTGCCTGTATTCATTTTCTTTCATAGTTTCCCCGTTTAAGGTGTTATGCAGTTAAAGTAGGTAGGTACAGCTCTCAACTTTCAGATGTTTCTTAAACATTTTATTATGTTTAAATAACTGTCTTAGTCATTCGTGGGACGAGAATCGTAAATAAAGAAACTCAAGAAAGGTTTTCTAATTTGCACAGTAAAAAGTAAGTAAGGTGAGTGGGAAGTCCGCCCGCCGGGGAAGTGCGCCTACCTACTCGTAAATAACTAAAACTATTCTTACATCGATGCAACAAACTACATCTTAGATCTTAATATTTTCTTCTGTTTCCGCGATTATTACTTATTGAAATAAATCAATTTAACGGATTATATCGCGTATATTATCTCATTTTAGTTCCCGACGTTTCGGAAGCTTTCCAGCTTTCCATGGTCACGGGTGGACTGAGAAAAGATGTATTTTCCTCTGTCAAAGTTACGATTTGTGCAAACTACCCATTTTTTTTTGAAAAAACACAAATAAAGGTGTACATACATGCCAGGAGGGCCTAAGCTGTAAAGACAGTTACATATGTGCCAGAAGGGCTTAATTATTTTATTCTAATAACTTACCAAGCAGCATTTCATAAATGACGCGTACTGAGGAGAAAAGAAACGCTGCAAAGAAAAACTCCCAGGCTACCTCATTACTAATTATAATATTTAAAAAACAGAGACTATTAAACTACTTTTAAACAGATAAGATATTTTACACCGTTCGGAAATTAAGGTTTTGCAGTCCTGTGTCTCGCTTGTTCCTTGATGAGATGTATTACAGGATCCCAAGCTGGTGGTAGTGACAATCCATCTTCTCTATTGAAATTAGGATGCTTTTTAATCTCAATAGCCTCGCGTAGCATTCTGGGAAAATATATTTTTTCTTTGGCAAGGATAGGAGGTTTATCAAACTTAATTGAGTGGTTTGGTTTGTCAATGACATGTTCACAGACTGCAGACCTATTACACCGACCGTGCTTGCACATAGCAGATGTCAAGCACCGAGGCGAAAGTAATTCAAGTTTTGTACAAAAATCGATTAAACTAGTTTTTTTTGCTGAATTTGGCTTTAGTTATATAAGATTGTATACTCCTAACGGCCTCAGAAATGCGTGGGTAATTTTTTTCGGATTCCGGGCACCTTGTATGTAGGAGCACTTGCCCGGCAGGTGCACTTAGCCCCACTCACCTTATTGGGACGCAAACGGAATTAAACTGTTTGTTTAGGACTTAAACTAAAGCTACTCGTTATATCCCGCTGGCGGGGGCGACCAGCCTGTAGATTTTTTATTTTCCCCTATGTAGGATCTTTTTCTCTTTCCCACGCCCTAAGACGTCTTGAACTAATACAAGCCACCTCCGCAGTGCTCGTACCTCGCGCACTGCGTTTCAACCCTCTAAGTGGCCGCAGTGACTTTCCCGTTTGTGAGTTTACGCTGCCCTTACTGAACTCAATTTCTAGTAATTAGGCCTAACCAGATCTACCCAATTTTGTTCAGTGGGATTAAAAAAGGAAAAACAAAGAAACTAGGTTAGCCTCATTTGACATATTTTTTTTTATCATAATCATCATTTGGCATAATGCATTTTTTTCCGAACAAATAAACTTTTCAGGATTTGTATTAAACAAACCTAACCCAACCATAAGCATTTAACAGGATGATGCCTTAAAAAGTCCTGATAATTCTACAGTTTCAAAAAAAAACATTATGCCAAATGACGATTATGACAAAAAGTTTATCTTTTGGTCGAGCGTACAATAACAATGGCTAAATGAGCTGAGTCTCGTGGTTTATTGTTCACATTATTAGTTAAATAAGCAGAGTACAGTTCAGTTTGTCTTTACTTGATTCGACTGAGCTGTTAAATAGGTACATACTCTAATAAGTAGTTTTGGCTCTTCATTGATGCGTCCGTCAGTCAGTCAGTCGGGCATTTTCCGTATATATGTACGAGTATATCTAGATTATAATGAAATGCGTCTGTACTCCGGTTGTCAATTTAAAACCACGCTATTATTATTGATTTGTTATTGTTCATCCACCTGGTTCATCAAAATATCCACCTGGTTCATCAAAATATTCAGTGTATTAGAGGGAAAGATTTGCAGATTGAATTATTTTTAAATGCCTATAATATTGATATCTTATGTATAACTGAACACTGGCTAACTTGCAATGAGATAATGCCCCAATTCAATAATCACCAGGTGGGTAGTTCGTTCACCAGACTTAGTTCCATATATGGTGGGTCGTTAATTATATTAAATAGTCAATTGAAATTCAAGGAACGTAAGGACATTGTATCCTTGTCTGTTGAACGGACCATAGAATTAAGTGCAGTAGAACTAGAGCAATTTATTGTAGTTTGTGTGTATAGGCCGCCATTAAGTAATTTCGATGTTTTTCAAACTATTATGGAATATGTGCTTTTTAAGATATCGCGTACTCGTAAAAAATTACTTATTTGCGGCGATTTCAATGTAAATCTTTTGGAAGATTCAACACTAAGTATTAGATTGTTGAATCTATTCAAATTTTTTCGTTTAAGCCACGTATTTATGGAACCTACTAGGGTGACCGATGCCAGCGCCACCTGTATTGATAACATTTTCACTGATATTTCTCCTTCTAAACAAAGTATAATCAGTAAATTAGAATCAGATCATTTAGGCCAATTAATGGAATTTGAGATATTAAGGGAAAATATAGTGAAAAAACAAATTACTTTTGTACCGGTAACCACAGACCGTGTGGAAAGAATGAAGCAAAATTTGTTTCAGGCGCTACCCGTTCTGTCTTCTGAAATGAGTCCTAATCACATGTATGATTCATTCTTTACAACTTTTATGAAACATTATAATACAATATTTACTTCCAAATCGGTTGTGGCTGGCAGTGCACCAGTATTTAGCGAATGGGCTACTGCGGACTTACACAAACGTAGACAAGCACTGTATGCCATGTATGAGGAACGGCGGTTTAATACGAGTGATGAATTTAAAGAACATGTAAAGCAATATTCGAAACAATTCAAAATTGATTGTCATATTGCCAAACGTAATTATTTATCCCAGAAAATCAAAAATAGTTCTAATATTATTTTCTTCTGTTTCCGCGATTATTACTCATTGAAATAAAACAATTTAACGGATTATATCGCGTATATTATCTCATTTTAGTTCCCGACGTTTCGGAAGCTTTCCAGCTTTCCATGGTCACGGGAGGACTGAGAAAAGATGTATTTTCCTCTGTCAAAGTTACAATTTGTGCAAACTACCCATTTTTTGAAAAAACACAAATAAAGGTGTACATACATGCCAGATGGATATACATGTAATAGGTCTGCAGTCTGTGAACATGTCATTGACAAACCAAACCACTCAATTAAGTTTGATAAACCTTCTATCCTTGCCAAAGAAAAAAGATATTTTCCCAGGATGCTACGCGAGGCTATTGAGATTAAAAAGCATCCTAATTTCAATAGAGAAGATGGATTGTCACTACCACCAGCTTGGGATCCTGTAATACATCTCATCAAGGAACAAGCGAGACACAGGACTGCAAAACCTTAATTTCCGAACGGTGTAAAATATCTTATCTGTTTAAAGTAGTTTAATAGTCTCTGTTTTTAAAATATTATAATTAGTAATGAGGTAGCCTGGGAGTTTTTCTTTGCAGCGTTTCTTTTCTCCTCAGTACGCCTCATTTGTGAAATGCTGCTTGGTAAATTATTAGAATAAAATAATTAAGCCCTTCTGGCACATGTGTAACTGTCTTTACAGCTTAGGCCCATCTGGCATGTATGTACACCTTTATTTGTGTTTTTTCAAAAAATGGGTAGTTTGCACAAATTGTAACTTTGACAGAGGAAAATACATCTTTTCTCAGTCCTCCCGTGACCATGGAAAGCTGGAAAGCTTCCGAAACGTCGGGAACTAAAATGAGATAATATACGCGATATAATCCGTTAAATTGTTTTATTTCAATAGTTCTAATATTATCAAAACCACCTGGAAAGTAATTAATGCGGAGACTGGTAGATCAAGGCACGCAATTAGTGATCTAGAATTAAAAATTGATGGCAAAATTATAGATTCTAGTTTAGATGTAGCAACAGAATTTGAAAATTTCTTCACCGATATACCAGTATCCACAACAAAGTGTTTAAATTCATCACCTTCGTCTGCCGTTTTGTTGTTAAAAGAAAACGTCCCAGAATGTAGTAAGGACTTTTATTTTGAACATGTCAGTCCTTCAGATGTAGTAAAAGCATTTAAATCAATTAATGTCAAAAAAACCAATGACCTATGGGGGGTCTCAGTCCATGCTGTCAAATCCCTAATAGAAGTAATAGCGCCTGACTTGGCAGATATATTCAATAACAGTGTTGACTGCGGTGAGTTTCCTGATCTGATGAAACATAGCAAAATAACTCCTTTATTTAAATCAGGTAGTACCTCTGACCCCACTAACTTTAACCAATATCTGTACTACCTACATTTAGTAACATTTTTGAAAAGCTAATTCTATATCAATTGTTAAAACATTTTAATTTGAATAATTTGATGCATAGTAAGCAATTCGGTTTTACGCGGGGTCGCTCGAAATCCAACGCCGGAGTTGAGCTCGTAAAACACATTTTCGATGCCTGGGAGGAATCGCGAGATGCTTTAGGCATCTTCTGTGATTTATCTAAGGCCTTCGATTGCGTTAATCATGAGACACTGATCAGGAAGCTACACCACTACGGAGTTAAAGGATTAGCACTAAATTTATTACAGTCTTATTTAAATGGTAGAATACAAAGGGTTGACGTGAATGGAAAGCGTTCACCGGGGTCATTAGTCTCTATGGGTGTGCCGCAGGGATCAATATTGGGACCTTTCCTGTTCCTTATCTATGTAAACGACTTGCCACACCTCGTAAAGACCCACCATGAGATAGTTTTGTTTGCAGATGATACGTCTCTAATTTTCAAAGTCGTACGAAATCAACGATCCTACAATGACGTAAACAATGCTATCTGTGAAGTAGTAAATTGGTTGAATATAAATAATTTATTGTTGAATGAGAAAAAGACTAAATGTGTTAAGTTTGTCACGAGTAACGTAAGACACGAGCAAGCAAGCGTTATGGTTAAAGGTGTGGAACTGGAACTAGTCAATATTACAGTCTTTCTCGGTATAACATTAGATTCTAAGCTCCAATGGGGTCCCCATATTGCTAATCTCTCGAATAGACTGAGTTCTGCAGCTTTTGCAGTATGTAAGATTCGTCAATTAACAGACGTGATAACGGCTCGATTAGTGTATTTCAGTTATTTCCATAGTATTATGTCGTATGGCATCTTACTATGGGGCAGTGCTTCCGACATTAATACTATATTTGTTCTGCAGAAGCGGGCTGTTCGTGCGATATATAAAATGAACTATAGAGAGTCGCTTAGAGATAAGTTTAAGGACATTAATATAATGACAGTGCATTTTCAATACATTTATGAGAATATTATGTATGTACATAAAAATATTACCGACTTTAAGAAGAACTGTGATATACATAATATTAATACTAGCAATAAGCATAAGCTCGCAGTGCCTGCTACTACGCTCCATAAAATAAGGAGATCATTCATGGGTAACTGTGTGAGATTTTATAATAAACTTCCTAGCAGCATAACTGAGTTGTCTATTGGTAAATTCAAAAATATTGTGAAACGAAAATTATTTTCTAAAGCTTATTATAGCACACAAGACTACATGAATGATGAAGGCGCGTGGGATTAATGTAAATTATAGCGTCATGTAGGTATATGAATAATTATTTTAACCAATATCTAAGGTATTATTATTATTTTAATCGTAATTGTTTTATATACTCTGACATTTAGAATTTTATTCTAGACACATTCTAGATTATTTATTTTTTATTGACAATCCTTTTGGGATTTATCTTATTGATTATTTTAATTTTAAAAATGATGATTTTATCAATAATATTACACGTAAGTTAAATGATCTGATTAGGTTTTTCTGGGTTTCCCTAATCCTTGCAGCAAATGTTGGATCATATTGTATTTCTCCCAGCAAACATTCACTCTCATGTAACTGACATTTCGAAAGTGCTTGTAACTAGGCCTACTTGAATAAAGAATATTTTGATTTGATTTGATTCGTGGTTTGATTTGTAACAAATAAGTAATGGGAATCATCCATGCAAAACGGCACCTTTATAAGTTCTATTTAGAGTTTTAGCTGGGATCAAGTCAGCCAGATCGGGAAGCAGTCAAATCGGGTAAGAGTTACTCAAATCAGTTGTTTTTCATAGCAAATTTACTCAATGGACTCCCACATGGGCCGAATAGAGGCAACCCGCATCCAGCGAGTCCCCGCAACCGTAGTCGTCAGACCACCTTGCGGGTGGCCTTCCCAAGCTGCGCTTGCCGATACGCGGTCTCCACTCGATAACTTTTCTATTCCAACGCCCATATTTTAGTTATTCTTTGGGAGTCCATCAGTTTCCTCAGAGATAAAAAGAAAATTTGCATAGTAGGTAAAAATGGACCATACAATGATCAAGGCTACTTGTCCAGCAAACATGCTTAGTTTCGAAAGATTAACATACGGCGATAGAAAAAAAAAAATTGAATTAGGTTGGGCAAAGATTGTGATTATCATGCTACACGAACAAATGAGGCGTGACGGCAAGCACAGCGTGGGAAGGCCCCCCCCAACGTGGTCGGAGGATGAGGTCGCCTCTATCCGGCCCATGTGGAAATCCATTGAGGACGCCTGTGTATAGCAGTGCACGACCTAGTGCTGAAGTGATGAAATAAACAAAATAAAAAGTTACCTTTTCCGAGTATCTTGCCGAAGCTTCCCAAAATGCTGGGTAGGAACATTGCCAAAAGCATTCCTTTGAACAGTTGTGCACCAAATAGGAGAGGAACAAATAGCTTCTTCAGTCCAAACGCTGAAACACAACAGAATATAAATTAGATAAACACCGCCTATATCTATATCATGACACCCACTTTTTCACTAGCAAAAAGTCGGCAATGGACGCTCCTACGTTACAGCAAGATAGCTGTTTTTGCTGCAGTATAGGCATCCCCCTTGGGTAACCCCATTCCTGCTCATTCTACTACCGACAAAGCTCAGAAGATTTCGGCAAAATATCATGGCCAAAAAATGAAAATTTTCAATATCGGTACGAAAAGGCACTCGATTGTTCATAATAAGATATTTGACGATCCATCAGAGTAGGGTCCTTATGGCAATTTCTAGTTACGGCGATAACAAAATATTAAAAAAATAGCTCACAGATTGCCATTTTTCTTAATTTTTTACTATAATCGCCATTGCTAACCGAAGGCATTTTTTTTTGTAACGTGGTGGAATTGTAATATGTAATCTTTGAATGTTTGCTTAAGGAAGATACCTCAGGATTCATAATCTGCCATCATCTATGTAACTTTCAACAGGAACATACTTTAAATGAGTTTGAAACTTCTTTTAGCTGTTTCTCAAATTTGCATTTTAAGCATTTGTAGGTTTAATAATAAAAAAAAATGTTTTAAGTAGCCTATATAATGTAATTTACGGATCTATGCGTAACTCAAAACCTACCATAAGGACCCTTTTGCTATGGATCGTCATATACGTATACTTTATCTCATTGGATACATTTCTGGATAGTAACTTATATTAGCCAAACAAATGATACGGCAAAAGCTCAAGTCATCTACCTGTGCCGTATCTGTATTTGTGATCGCAGCATTTCCTTTTTTCCATACTTCTCTGTGAGCCGTAACCTATTGTTTAATTACAAAATCTCTAATCATATCATCTGTCATACAAATTTTGCATTTTTGTTAAGTCTGCGTCTTGTACAACTCTCCATATACATACAATGGAGTATAGAAAAGGTCTCAATCTCATATAGGAAAAATTATAAAGTCTATAGTGAAAAACAGTACCTAAATGATAGTGAAATAAAACAATTTAACGGATTTTATCGCGTTTATAATCTCATTTTAGTTGAGAATGAAATAATATCCTAAATATAATAAATAATACTAAAATGAGATTATATACGCGATAAAATCCGTTAAATTGTTTTATTTCAATGAGTAATAATCGCGGAAACAGAAGAAAATATTAAGTAAATAATAGTTCCAAATCCGTCCGAAATGGCGCTAGAGTAGAAAAATAATATGAAATTAATTTTTTTTAGCAAAATCCTACTTAATCCTTTGTTTTCATTCTAATGTAAATATAAAAAAATATTTTTCTAGCATCAATGTACATTTTCTTTGGCATTATTATGGTAATTTATTTGATCCACTTGCTACTGCAGCGCCACCAATGACGGACACTTTGGATATATAGAAATTGTTCTCCTTAGTTTTATACACTCCTTTATTCATACTTCACGCCCGTCAGGTCCTGTGACTTTCATCGCAGCTCATACGACGCTAGGCGATATACCAATTAAATTAAAAAAAAAATATTGCGTGACAAAGAAATCCCATTCCTTCAACAGCAATTTTCAAACTGACTAATTCTTCCCTAAGTTTCTTAAAAAAAAATGTTAGGTATTCATACTTACAACGGAATCCGATGAATCTGGCAGCTTTTGGTAGATTTATAGAAATGATGTGAGTTTCCACAAAATTCTTGATCTTTTGCAGTAATCTATACTCATACGTGTACGTACTAAAGAGTGCCCTGGATTCGGCTTCATCTTCATCATATTTTCTTGATGCTCGATTTTTTGCAGATTTGATTTCAATTCCATCTATGATCACAAACCTATCTTTGCTTAGAGCATCATCTACTATCCTTTCTAATTCATTCTCTAGTTGCTCTTCAGTTTTATTCACAAGCAGTAACTTCTCTGTAAACGTCCCAACAGTCGATAATACACTGTCAATGAAATTTTCTGACTCGTCATTTGACACTTCATTTAGTTTAGTATCAAATTTATTACTATTTTGACAACTATGGCATTGTTTAGATTCTACTTTATTATCTAGACTGTCTATTCTTTTGGTTAAATTTTCTATTTGACTTGTTTCATTACTAAGAACTGTCTGACAATTGTTTTGTAATATAAGAAGGAATATATAGGTTATGACTAAAAGGCCTCTGTCTGCGAACCTCCATTCTGATTTGCTAGGCCTCTGGTCCGTTCTGCGTAATAGATCCATTTTTCTCGGGATCTCTATCAAACTTCATTACCGATGATATTGGGGTTATCTTGAGATTCCTTAGAGTTCATTGGAACCTGAAACAAAGAGAAACATGAATTAATACAAAATATTCAAAACGTACTAAGATGCTTTTATAATTTCGCAGATATTGCTTCAGTACTTGGATTTCATTGGGACCCGAAATACTTTAGATTCATATTTTCTTCTGTATCCGCGATTATTACTCATTGAAATAAAACAATTTAACGGAATATACTCCACATTACAGATTATAGTCCACCCGTGACCATGGAAAGCAGAAAAGCTTCCTCAACGTCGGGAACTAAAATGAGATAATATACGCGATATAATCCGTTGAATTGTTATATTTCAATCTTAGATTAAGTTTTGTTTTTACAGTCTAAGGAGTTCTAACTATCGAGTGCCATGGATTCCTAATTGTACAAAGGCCCCTTAATTTTTAGGACAACAACAAGATTGCAACTGAACTTATATGTTCTAATACGCATTAATTTAAAGGACAATCATTACTTTTCCTTTTCATAAAATAAATATATCTGAAATACATATAAATGCCGCATCGAAATTCCACGACGAATTTCAGACGTCTATGTTATTTTTGTGAATATTTGTGTTGTTATATGGATGTAAAAAAAAATGTTTGATCACTAATTTTATGACTGCGGTATGAAATGTACTCGTATGTACTCGTATGAACTATGAAGTAATCGACTAGATGATATTGTCAATTTTTTACTGCATGAGAATCCAATCATCACAAAGACGTTATTGCATGACGTGACATGTTTTTCCCATCGATTGTTCCGCATAATACGGAGAAACGTCATCTACGTGTTCCAGATTAAAAGAAAATCGAACTTTGCTTATAATGTGCCCTACAATTCTACATTCAGTATGAACAATGTGTTTGTGAATTTTGACTGATGTGGGATACGGTTTCTATGCAAATAACATGAGCCGTCTAATATTTTATTTGTAAGAATTTCGTTTTCTTTTTCGACATTCGCTAAAGTAAATATTTATATATTCGGTGTTTAGCAAATATTCGTACTTATAGAAATCAAATGAGTGACTAAAGGGTTTTCTTGACGAGACAGACCAACAAACTTATGTTGTGTTGTGTAGGAAAGCAATATAGAAAAATACAGGGTTTCCGAAGGAAAAAAAAATTGGTTGCCACGCAAACCAAGTTGGAGGAAAATCCATGTTTGAACAAAAAAGTGCAAATGAAAAATACTCGTATTTTGTAATTTGAATCCCTCAAATCGTAAAAAAAGAGATCTAGGCAAACTTATGCTTGCCTAAATAAAAAAAAAAGCAGCCAAGTGCGAGTCGGGCTCGCCCATGAAGGGTTACGCAGCCGTTTATACAAAAAAGCAGTACAGATGGAAAAAAATACGATATGAAAAAAAAAACACTAACAAAAGAGCGCATCTCCCCGTCACTTACGTCCTTTTGCTGAGAAGCGCAGTTTTTTGGCAATAACATAAAATGGTATGTCCGATCATGTTGAAAACAGTTTTCGTTGGAAGTATTTATTAAGTTTTATATTTGTACATTTTTTCATATTCTTTTAACAAACCGTTTAGTAAATAGAGGGTGAACACAATTTTTGCTACTTTCGGATCAAATATTTCAGGAAATATTCACTAAATCATTTTTTTAACTATCAAACTAAGTAGCGGTTTGCACACAACTCCCGTGCTCCAAATTTCATCAATATACATCTTATAGTTTTTGAGGAAACTGCCTGTGGCATACGGGCGGACAGACAGACAAAGAGCCAGACATGACGAATCTATAAGGGTTCCGTTTTTGCCATTTTGGCTACGGAACCCTAAAAACCTATAAAATACTTATGTGTTTTATATGTTAAGCCACATTGAAATAATGGTAAGTCTGCCTAATATCCAAAATATTAAACCCAATTATTTCAATCTGTTCCAATCTAATATTCTAACCATATTGCAAAGAATAAAACTCCCTAAATCAGAGCCTGATCAAAGTGTACCCAAACCATTATCGTGCCCACGACGTTGGTCCCGTTATCGGGTTAACCCGTCCCTAGGACGAGTCAACTTGTATATAACGACATTACTTCTTCCTTTACAAACCCTCGCTTTTAACCCTTTAAACCTTTTTATTTCGGAAGGTTTGTTTACAAATTCACGAAACTTGTATGCGCGAGTAGTTTTGACTCGTGATTGTTCCCAGAGGTATTATTTATTCGCCGGCGGCTGCTGAGCTAGCACCGCTTGCCCCGCGCCCCGCCGTTCGCCCCTCTGCTCCGTTAGGGCCGACGTGGTTACGCTGAGACAGCCGCGAAACGTCCATCTGCCCTAAAATCTATGCAGCGGTCGAAAGTGTAGGAGCCTATTAGAAAGAACCTGCTAAATCCAGTTCCTAGGGTTTCCCGATGTGACAAAGGTGGCTTCATCCAGGTTGAAAAGAAGAAGCTAGTCTGCAAGAATGAGTGCAGTACTGCAGTGCAGTACCGCACTCATACTGCACCGACTTGACTCAAATACTTGCTGCGTCCCGCCTTGCCGACGACGCTGCTGTATGTGTCCCGTCTTTACTCTAGGAAGACCGAGGAGATAGTCGAGTATTTACGTTACGTGTGCAGAGCAGAATCATCCTGAGTGTCATGAAGTTGGAGTTTCACTCTGTAGTGAATTTCAAGCAAATCCTTCGATTAGTCTTAATCTATAACTATTGTAAAGTTCTAAAAATGGAATGTCTGTAAATTGAAGATATTTAAAAAAAAGTGATTTGGACTAAGTATATAAAGATCTCTGACCCAAAAAAGTTTTAGTACACAGAGTGAGTGTAGAGACACTGATGGTTATAAGATACGTTTTACTCGATTTCTCTTAAGAGAGGGTTATGATTTTTGCTCTCCCGCTGACGAAGTTCGCACCTTCTAGTAAATAATTAAAAAAATATAAGGAAAACGTAATTTTTGCGATCAAAGCCGCAGGAGACCAAATAATTGGAACTGAAAGTTGTTCTATTTATTCCTAAGATGTTTTAGAATTTAAACAAAATACGTTTTCACAAGGCCCTGTCACGTAGATAAAACACGAGTAGAACTAGTATTTATATAAATTAAGACTAATTAGGTCCCAGACTTCGTTTCTCACTTGTTAATCTGATTACCGAACTTTACCGAATTTCCAACACGGTTAGTAATACTTTGCCGTATTCTTGTAAGTTTCTTAAACGTCTTTTAGACTGTGTACTCTTACACTGTGCTCGCGAAGAATCGAATAACGTTAACCACGCATTCCTAACGTCATTATAAGCATTATATATTATAATATCGTATTAGGAGTAAAAAATGTTATAATTAACCCAAATTAGCAAAGCACAATTATCTAAAAATCTAGTTTTGTCGATTTTTGTACATAAGTAGAGAATAACTTTCGCTTCTCTATGGAAATTATCACTTTCATTAAAATGGTAATGAAACTTTTTCAGAAAAAGGATGATTTTAGTGAGTGGTAGCTGTCACTTTGATGTCTGTTAAAAGTGACGTGAAACTTGACAACATACGCGACAATGTCGCGATCAAAAGAGCTTGATGCACTTTAGCTATCACAATAATAATATTTTATATGAAAAGATAATGTTTTCAAAAGTCAGCCGATTTTTGACTGGGGTTCATATTTTCACCTGGAATAACATAATTCAAACAAGCTATTTAGCTCCAAGAATGACTTCGTAGCTTACGGGAGACCGGTTGAGATTATCTCACGGCTGATTGTCACACGACGGCCATAACAGAAAGCTGAATGAATGAATAAGTTCATCGACCAGTGTCGAAAGATCGCGAGAGCTTTGTCTAGGAGGGAGATATAGTTCTCGCGTTCATTCGACACCGCTAAATAGTCCATTATGGCCGCTGTGACACCGACCCGTGAGACAACTTTACCTAGTCTCCACTAATAGCTAGAGAAAACTTCGGTAGATAAGTATCACGAGAGTGCGAAGCGTGCTTTAGTTTAAATATCCGATCAACTGAATATCCCTTTTAAACGCTCTCCTTAGCAAAAGAAACTTGACCAGTAACTTTTGAATTAATTACTAGTAATCTGGTACCACTACCAGTACCATATTAATTTAAACCGAAACATTATTCTTAATTTTCATGAACTTTGCGGATGAAGGTACGACACCCTAGAAATGTGGTGTTAGAGACGCATACTCGGAATAAGCTGGACGGATCAACAAACTAACATGTGTATACTTAAATAACTGAATATAAAACAAAGACTTTCGTCGCTTGTGCAATTACGAATCCTCAGATTCTTTCGACACGTTACCAGCAAAAGAAACTCAGAGCGATTAGTCATACGGAGCAGAGTTGAAAGCAATAGACCACGTGGTAAATCACCAACCCGATGGACAGACAGTACAGAAACAATCAAGTCTGTCACCATAACTCCTGTGACAGAGTGCGCTCGCAATGCAATCAAGAAAGAAAGAAAACACATTTATTGCAGCGAAAACATAGCATCCGTAACAATAAGAAAGCTTAAAAAATCAATTTAATTAAAATTATCCTATACTTAGATTGACAATAACCAATAAATATTTCGTGCATTCGTTACATAATGTATACTTTTTCAGTCCAGTACCGCGTTTAGGCCACGAAGCTTGCTAAGAGGCCTAATAAAATTAAGGTACGAGACTTCACAAGGTAATATAACTATTGCATACAATACTTTTTCAACGAGTAGCCAAAAAACATAAATAATAAATAAATAGAACATAGCTAAAGCCATAAATGTAAATGAAACAAGGCCAAAAAATAATTGCAAAAATACTGCGTTCTTTTTTGAAATTCATTATAGTCCTGTGCGGGGTTGTATAATATAAGTATTATAGTTTTCATATTTATTCATTGACATATAAACATACAGTATAGAGTGATGGTCTAATCTAAAAAGTATGCCTTTTTAGTATGATTTGCGGAGTTCTTATTCACAGGTTCACGAGTAGAAAAAACACTTAATATAAAGATACAACACAATGATGCCGCCATGTCTGCAACAAATGGCCAACACTCAGTAGAAACTAAACTAAAGAAAAAAATCAAAAATTAAAAAATCAAAATCATTTATTTTAACCAAGTTATAAACGATACTTGTCGAAACCTCCTTTTAAGTCTAACACTTGTGTTAGGAGGAATTCGCTCTTTCAGTCCGGTGTTTACAAGCTTAAAAGCATACATCTTATATACTATTATAAAGTTCTAAAAATGAAATGTTTGTATGTGTGGCTTCATCACGCCAAATCGGCTAAATGGATGTCAACCATTCCTGATACACGGGCAGCTGGGCATCTCTAGATGGTTATAGGATACCTTTTACCCGACTATGCTAAAGAAAAAGAGTGGTTATGTCTTTTTCTCCTCCGTGAATAAATATAAATCTTTGTTTGAAAGTTTACTTGTCATTGTGTTTATACCTACATCGATACGGTGATTTGAGATTATTTTACTCAAAAAAGGATGTGCATTGTATATTTAATTTAAATATATATATGTATAGATACACATTCATACACACATGCATACCATATATACACACACGAAGAAGTTGAGGACTCCCGATGACCACGACAACTGTCGAGAGTGCACAACTAATAAGAATCTTTCTAAATTCGCGATATTTGTTTAACTTTCTTAAATTACTAGAAGATACCCGCAACTTCGTCAGTGGATGAGAAAAAAACATAAGCCTCTTTTTTCTTCAGCGTAGTTGCGTAAAAAGTATCCTATAACCATCTGTGGCTACCCAGCTACACGAGTACCAAATTTGGCGCGAGGAAGCCACAACGACATGTACAAAAAATCCAAAACAAAAACCAACATTAATATTGGCGTCAGGAAAGTATTCAGTTAAAACAAGTTCAGAAAACCAGAATAAGGCTCTAATGATAATGACATGACAGTCGCGTTTTCTAATGAATAACTAATTTTGCGCGTCTTACTAAATGCGGTATTGAATTTTGTTACAGAACCCAATATATTTTAGCTCTGTTTGTGGGAAATTTTAGGTACAACTAAATAAGGGTCAGGTAAGTAAAATACTGATTGTAATTAATAAATATATGTCTTACCACTACACTCTACGAATACCACCGAAATGTGGCAAAGTCACGGACACAATGACCGGAGTTACAAAACCCAGTTTAATCAGAACTAGAAGGGCAAAAAGTTTTATTAAGTTCGCTCATTGGTAATATCGATCTTTGTGCACTAGGTAAGTTTTTTGGTAAGGCAAGTCTGTTATAGTTCACAAAATATCATTTGCATCGATGAATGTTCTCGCTGGGACCGGCTTATCTTTTCTCTTTAAATTAAGGTAGTTAAACCATTAAAAACTATAATATTATTAAATTGTAAACAGGAATTGTGTGTACTTTTAGCTAACAGTACACATATTTCATTCGAACGTGATTAAAGTTTAGGCGTGCTCTGGCAACCCAGTGTCGGGTCATTAGAATTTGCGCGTTATGGCGGAGCATTGTATAGAGTTGTAGATCAACGCCATTTTAATATTAAACATATTTTTATTCAGGTATCTAGTGCTTTTATTATTAAAATTATTATAATTTGAAGGTCACTGAATCGATTTTATTTTTTGTATGTTTGTATGGGTCGCTGCGGCTTCATGAATCCAAATTTTCTCTAATTGAAATAGATTTCAACTATTTTTGGTACACGGTTACCTGGGCATCCAAAAATAGTTTAAGGATACTTTTTACTCGACTAACCCGATGAAAAAGGAGGGTTTTGATTTTTTTTCCTGCCGCTACATTATATCTGTTGTATTGACTAGGGAATGCAATCTCGCATGAATTTAATCTTGGTATTTGACGGGAATCGTCCGAAAAGAGTGGAAAAGAGCGCCCGGAAAAGAGGAACACGCCCTGCTGCTGGCGGAATGGAAAATCTTCCACAAAATCCTGGGACCCACTCGTAGAAGCAGTGGGAGACCTCACAAAAACCTGGATCGAAGATCTGGTGTCCGAACTAAACATCTTTGGTTCTCCAAGTCTTGCGGATTTAGTTTCTAGTTTCTACTAAATCCGCAAGACTCAAATGGCTCGGGTACGTGTTCCAAATGGAGGACGATCCTACAGTCCGGAGAGCGTACATGCGCCGTCCATCTGGTCGGAGATTGTTCGGCGGCCTAGTCACCGATGGGGTGACGAGTCCAGAGGAACCTAACTAAGCTCCAGACCGTCTCTGACTAGCTGGAAATAGCTAGGGACAGCGAAGCCTGGCCCCTATTTCATAAACATGACAGGTGACAATTGACAATGACAATTCGACGAACATTGCTGTACGTCGTACGACGTACACATCATGATGGAGAAGCAATGTATGCCGAATTGTCGTTGTCACCTGTCACGTTTATGAAATAGGGGCCTGGCAGTCTTTGGTGACGGAGGCCACGATTCACCTCGGGTCGTTGCGACAAGCTCACAACAGTATTTGGCGGGACTGACAGTTCGTAGCCCCGTGAGCTCCCGAAAGGTGGTGTAAGATTTTATGAATATGTCAAGGTTGCCAATATTGAACAAAATTTAATCAAATTCATTATTAAACTTTATAAAGAACAAACATTAGTCATTAATGGGTTTATAATAAACACAGATTTAAACAAGTCAGACAATTCTGAAATTATTTTGGAAATAACTGCGTATAAAAGTTAAGGAGGGATATTTATCGACAGATTAACGAGTTAAACCGAATCGGTACAAATTATATTTCTTTATAAATACAAAGAGAGATTCTCGTTGGAAATCGCGAAGATCGCCATAGTACTGAAAAAAAAAGAGGGCTTATGACTTTTTTCCTCCGCGAACGAAGTTGCGAGCGCTCTCTAGTATAAAAATAAACTATTGATTATTTCAATAAACTATTGTAATATTATGTAATGTAAACACTTTATTGTACATAGTAACCAGTTACAAGTGCAATCAACTTAAAATATATAAGTATAAAGGCGAATTTATCCCTATTAGGGATCTCTTCCAGTTAACCATTGAGCAAGTGAGTGAAGATAGAAATATATAAAACACTAAACTAAATACAAATGTAAGTATAGATCCCGCGTACTATGTAGAAAATCAAGGCAGTTAGAATTCAGTTCTATAGTCTCTTTACCACTGAAACGTAGGTAATCTGTATTTTACAGAAGGATGTAACCGATGGTCTTTTCCTATCAAGATACAACGTTTCGATAATAAACAACATTTTCTGTGTAAAGGACTCGCTGATGACGGAACCCACTGTCGCCATCTTTAACTTAGTTAGCGAACAGTTGAAGCACTAGTGCAGTAAAGTAACATTTCTGTTTTAGGTTTTCCTTATACCAGTATGAGGCTCTTCAAAAGAGCAACTGTATGTATCTATATGTAATAAAGGGTCAATACATGCGCGTGATGCTTCTGATTTCCTTACGCTATGTTGACTGCTTGTCAGCAGACCCTACGCTTGTTTATTTGCGATCCTAGCACCTATAACTTTGTCCTCGAGATACAAATAATCCGGCAATTGTGAGTCGGACTCGTGCACAGGGGGTTCCGTACAAAATATATGCTAATACAGCCGTATTTACAAGAATCGTGTGTTAGCAGAATCCTAAGCAAAATATACGAGGTTTTGTATTGGTTACTGACATAGACTGACAGACGTTAATAATTAAGAGTTTCAGATTTATTTCGTGGGTTGTGCTATAAGAGCTACTTTCGTAACAAATTTCAAGTTTCTAGAACAACTAGAAGTACTCTATAGGTTTTCTATGGACGGCAATTTTTACGGAAATACCTTTTCTAATAACTGAAACTTTGGATTGCCTTGACTTACAAGCTTGATTTTTTACAGCTTCAAGGGACCGCAGACATAAGTATTTGACGTTAATTTCAACTTGATACCTTTTCGTTCCTGAGAAAAAGGGTCTTGACAGACAGACGGACAGACGGATAACAAAGTCTTCCTATAAGTGTTTCGTTTTTTTCTTCTACCTTTACCTTTTACCGTCGCAGTCAGTTAGGATCTATACTTAGGAAAACTTCCATGGCTGTCCACCTATAGTGTCCATCTGTGTCAAAAGTATTCGAAATCCGTTCAACTGTTCAATATTACAGTTACAGGCGTAGCGACAAAAATGTTAAGAAGTATCAACATCTTTTTATCATTTTCTAAATTTATAAGAAATAAATTTGCTTAGTATTATAGTAAAAACATAACCATAAGGATTGGAACTCGTTGCCTGCAAGTGTGTTCCCCGACCATTATAATTTGGGCGTGTTCAAGACAAGAGTGAATAGGCTGTTTCTAGACGGGCATGATACATCCTTGACCGCATCGTCACTTAACAACAGGTGAGATTGCGTTCAAATGCCCGTCTAACGTCAATAAAAAAAAACACCTTTTTTAGGAGTCGGTTAAAAAAAAGATGATACGGAACCCTCAGTGCTAGAGTCCAACTTGCATTTGGCCGTTTTTATGTAGTAAATGGCGGACCTATTATTTTCTTCTTGATTTTTTGTCAATACTGTTTCATACCGTTTATTGTGAACTTCCCGAGGGGAACAGCGTTCGTCCGCGAATTCAATTCTCAACTTTGCCAACACATAGTTTGTGATAATTGACCATTCAAAAGCTAGTACTTGAAGTTGAGTATTTGCCTCATTTAAAAATGAGAACTCAATAATCTGTCTCTTCGTCTTCAGAAATATAATTATGTATTTCGAGTGTATGTAATGCTACTGCTCCACCTGCGTCGTAACGTGTTAATAAATATGTTAAACATGAAATTACACAGATGCGGCCTACAGTTTAGTGCCCAAAAAGGGGCGTGGCATTGTTAGTGACGGTAGACGTTAAACGATATCTCGTGAGGTGGTTTTTTTGACCCATCAACGTGTTAAATAGCCTTTAACGGCGCAGTTCCGCTAATGTGGCCGCTAAAGTTAATCGGAAAATATTTGTATTTATTTTTTGTATGTTTGTTTCTTTATAACTGTCGTTATGGCTTCTTCGTATTCTCGGCGTATAAGTAGCTGGGCATCCACTGATGATTATAGAATACTTTTAACCTGAACTTTAACTGAACTACACTAAAGAAAAAAACAAGGTTTATGATCTCTTTTTCTCTCCTCCGTTTATGAAGTTGCACCTTCTAGTATATTTATATACATACCACTTAGTAAGTATCCTATGACCATCTGTGGATACCCACCTACCTGTGTACCAAAAATAGTTGAAATCTGTTAGTCATTTTGACCGGATGGAGCCACAACGACACGTACAAACATACAAATATAAAAATAAAATCCTTTTGATTTGGTGACCTTCAAATAACCCGTAATTTTTTTTTTAATATCTTTAATGTAAACATTTCATTTTAACAACTTTATAATATCATAAATTATAAACTAGAGGTTGCCCGCAACTTCGCGTTAACCCAATTTCGCCTCACATAAATAATGGCTGACTCGATACTTCAAACTTCTAAGCACAGCTTTGATCAGAAGCCGAAGCTTTAAGCGGCACGAAGCTTGTTTGAGGTAGCTTGGAAGGCTTTTTCTAAAGCTCGCTTGCGTGAGCTGCACTTTGAGCACTTTATGGCTGAATTACACAAGGCAAGTCAGTTATGCCAACTGGCATGAGTATTGCGTGGTGTGTTTACACTGTAATCATAAAAAAATATATTTATGTGACGGTTTGTGAAGATTCTATCTCCATCTATCAGCCACAGCTGATCATAGAACAGCCTTGCCACAGAGTGCAATCCTAGATAGCCGGAGGCCGTCCTCTACGCTTTCCTATCCGTGTCACCACTCCAGGACTATACTGCCCCATCGGTCATTCGCTCTTCAAGCAACATGGACTGCCTATTGCCACTTCAACCGCCCAATCTTGAGAGCTATGTCGGTTAATAGAATAGAATCATTTATTTCAAGTATAAATACTCATATGTTGTTAGTACCTTAGGTATAAGTGTTAGTGAATACAGTCAATATATACTACTGGGGACATGTAACCCACAACAGTGACGTAAAAAGGGGCAGTCAATCCTGTCCCCTATCATTCTCAAGATGTTGTTGGGACTGCCACGCACCCGGCGCACCAAAGATGCGGCCCTCTTACGCATGGTGGCATTAAAGCAGTCGACCCTTGTTTTCGGGAACATCCCTGATGCGCTACAGAAGCGGGGCAGCCCCAACAACACCCGAAACGCATTATTGAACTGGATCCGGAGAGCCTCATAGGCCCGTTGCATGTATCGTAGCCACAGGCTTCATGTATAAGGGTGGTGCAGTAAGCTCCGAGCAGACAAATTTTTACTAAATTAATTTGGTTCTTCTGGTGACATCTTCATTAGTGATTCGCTGACGCAGAGAAACTCCGAGCAAAGCATTTTCTATAGCACATCGCGTGACTGTGCCGCCTTATGAATTCCAAGTCCTTGGCACTCAAAATGGCGTCACATGTATACCTTTTTCATATTCCACCTATTGCCTCTAATGTGATATGCAATTAAAATTTGAATTGAATTGAATTGAAGATGGATAATAAGACTTTCAAATTTTTATAGATCAGTGTTTCGAAACCTCTGTCATGACGCAATTTTCTGTCCTGATTCAAATATTTAAAAAAAAATGTTACAAACATTGAGTCGGATTTAATGTAACCGCAACAGTCGAACCCACAGGTTAAAAAACATAGTTCTTTTTAATTTCGTCTTTCCTCTTGATCGTTCCTTAATTCCTGAGGATCATGACTATATAATATTGTATACCAGCTGCTGCCATCGGTTACAATTAGTTGGTTGGTGGAGTGCAGCGCTGACAGTTCAGCTCTCCGGATAACTGGTTTGACCATCGTATGGAATTTTGTTAATCAAAATATACCTGGCAGACGAATTTCAATGAAACTTGGCACACAGATATATTATAGATGCGGCCAAAATTGTAGGTACATGAAATTAAATCGTGTATTTTAGACAACATGGCTCATACATACCTCTATAATATATAATAATAACTAACTTGTCCTACGTATGAACACAATTAATGCTACTTTCAGAGAGATTATTTCCGAAAATGCTAAAAATCTTTAAAGTGTTATTATGTGCCACACGTTTCAGAGTTTTTTCCAGGTATGGAGTGCCCCTAGAAATAATTATTCTTATTATTTAAGTAAAGTAGCGGCTCATACAAGACACGTATATTCCAAATTGCATTAATATACGTGAGGGAACTATACATAACAGTTTTTGCCATTTTGGCTAGCGGCACCCTAAGAATGGAGTTCTTTGGTGTTTCATTTTTGTTCACTAATATTAAAACTAATATAATCGGCCTTATCTATACTATTATTAAGTTGTAAAAATGAAATGTCTGTTAATTGAAGATATTTAAAAAAATATATATATATATATGGACTGTTTGGAGGTCACTAAAATGAAAAATATTTTTTTTGGATTTTATGTATGTTTGTATGTGTCGTTGTGGCTTCATCACGCAAAATTGGCAAAACGGATTTCAACTATTTTTAGTACACGGGTAGCTGGGTATCTCCAGATGGTTATAGGATACTTTTTACCCGTTTACGCTGAAAAAAAAAGAGGGGTTATGACTTTTTTTCCTCAGCGAACGAAGTTGCGGGCGTCTCCTAGTTAATAAAAAGTTTATTTAAACTTTTTGGCTCTGTCCGTGGTCGGTCGAGTTACTGTCATGCGAGTGGCTTACTCCAGAAGGTCTAGCTGTACCAATGTGTAACGTAACGTAACCATAGAGCTAAGCGGATTGTCGATATTATATTTTCTTTATTATTTCGCTGAATGTGGCTTTATTTCTGGGATGTGATTTACAGAATGAACTAACATTGACTTCAGAAATTTCAATCGTGTTTTAAACATAAAGATGATTTTTATTGGAGGTCGCATATGTGTGCACTGGTATGTATTAATCAATTACACACGACATGACACAGATTTGAATTTGTATTGTGACTTATTTTGTATAAGTCACTACGCTAAAGACACTGTAAAAGAAAACCACGAATATATAGTATTACGGGCACCACACTACTGGACTCCATTAATTTTTCTCCCTTTCCATAAATTTTTACCAATGTTGGATATGAAGGTTCTATTGATGTTTGTTGTCTAAATATGTGAAAATAGCTTGTAGCTAGGCAAATATGTACGTACTTTTATTTAGAAAGAAAATATTTTTTCGTTAGCATTCCTTCATAAATTATAAAAATCTTAAAATATACCTATCATCAAATACAACAATTATTTCGTGTTCATATTGTTGAAGAGTTCTTATTAGTTTTATTTAAATAAGTTTGTCACTAATATCAATCCTGTATATACTATTACTTGTCCTTATGGATACACTTCAACCTAGTGCAGGGATCGGAAGAGTGAAAAACTACAATTTACAAAATTTCAAAGTTTTTAAATAGCTACAAAAATATTTCTTGCCAACAACAAATAGTACTCTTTGCTAAAAAAAACTACTCTATAGAGCCGAAGATTTACACCCAAAGAGCGGGTTGCCAACCCCTGACTAGTGGGATCTTTTTTATCCATGTTAATAGATAACTACATCAAGTTTACTTGAAAGTCGGGATTTAATAATAAGAATTTCCTTATGAAACAGTTACTTACACAAACATTTTCTATCAAGACTGTACTTTTTGTTTTACAAATATCATGATAATAATCACAATTTTTGCAATTTATTAGTGGATCACTCCACTAGCGTTATTATTATAAACAAAGATCAGAAACAAATGAAAAAATTTTTCGACGATACTGGACTTGAACCAGTGCCTTGCTGCCCCGGTCTGGCTCAAGGCACTGGTTCAAGTCCAGTATCGTTGAAAAATTTTTTCATTTGTTTCTGATCTTTGTTTATAATTTTCTATCAAGTTTACGTTTGTACTTTAATTTAAAAAAAATGATATTAGTGTGTTAAACTGGAGTTTTCACAAAATGATCCTGTACCGTTTGCGAACTCTTAGCTCATTTTCCGACAACGTGTGTTATTTTAATGAACCTCGTTACTCTTTAGAGAAGTAAATTGCGTTATTTTGAAGACAATTGCTGAAAAGCAAGAAATAATCCTTATGAAATAACATTTTAATTCATATTTTATGTTAATTTTAGCTATCAAATCTTGAGTTTATTAACAATGTGTTCCTGTATTTCAATTGTAGATGGTATTTTATTTCCTGATCTGCCTGTTGTGGTTTGGTTGATACAAAAATTAAATTTAGAGACAATGAATAAAGATTTTCGCTTCAATTTCGAAGCAAACGTGTTTTTCAGTTCCAACGAGATCCTATTAGAGCACGGCCGCATCACCATGGCGCAACGACGAAAAGAAACACGTTACCGTGTCGTGCAGATACACGGCACCGTGTGGAATTGAGTACACTCCATCCACGGAAACGAGTTAGTATAGCGTTCTCTCTGTTGTACTTGCTGCTATTACAACAAATTATTGTTAAATCTTAAATTAAACGGAGTCCTACGGCTTACCACGCGTTTTTAGAAGGTTTTTAATTAACCTGCAATGTATGGTAAAATAAATGTTGCCCGCTTAACCCACTTCCTGGTTTCTGATTGAGTTAAACTTTAGCACACTCGTGTAGATTAGGTAATAGTACAATATAATGATACCACCGTGCTGATCTGATGAAAGATACGGAAGGTGGTCATAGGAACTCTGTAATAGAAATAATAGAATAACGCAATCCTACAGAGTTTGAGCTCTAGAATATTCTCGATGATCTATTAACGGATGTTCAAGGAAAAGTACGGTCGAAAAAAAAATAATGTCACATAAATACTAAATTTTTAACCTTAGTATCTTATGAACCATAATAGATGTACCAACCCACACTTGATTTTATTACGAAACTAACACCAGACTAGAGCATGTCACGTGGCAAAATATACTCCTATATGCATTATGATAATCAAACGTTCTTTGTTCCATAGTACCCGTAGAAATATACTTTAAAGTATACCGAATCAGTGTAGATTATATTTCCTAAACTATAAATTCAACGTCAAGGTCTGTAGTTCATTAATATGCACAATACCACGAGGGTTTGCACCATGTCAAAACGGCGATTTATACGAATTTCATGACGTGGCCACTAAATATTAATGCAAGGATCTTTTCAAGTGGATGCTACGTCAGCATTTGTTAAAACAAGAACTTGAGTAGTATCCGGCTTTAATGCAGTAGCTGGTTTATATTATCTATTAATTATATACAAAAAGGTGCCTTGCCCGCAACTTCGGCAGCGGAGGAAGAAAAAATCCCATTTCCTTCCTACTCTTTCCATAGAACTTACTACTCGTAGCTTTTTTAGTTGTTCTTATATGTTCTTTGGAAAAAAAGGGCACAAAAGGTGTCATTTTGTTCTATAACGTCATGTTCCATAGAACAAATGGGAACTACGCAACCTCAGAATCACTCCACCCACACACACACTGACCAAGAAGGGTACGGTGAGAGAGAGGAAGTAAACCAGATCCTTTGCTTACCCAGAATCATTGAACGTCATAATGTAATGTTTGTCACTAAGAGTCCCAGCAAGCTCGACAGAATTTCACCTTTCCATACAAACGGAGTTTCGTTCTCATTTTAAAACTACGTGTTGGATTGTAACGAAATTTTGTATATACAAGAACATGAGGTATATCTAGGCTTGTAATTAGTTTATATGACTCCAGTTTATAAAATAAACGAAATACAGCAAAAACAAGTTTTGTATAAATAACTTAAATTCGCTGTTTTTTTATTACTATGATATCTGAAGCTACATAAACTAATTACAGGCTTGCAAATACTTTAACTTATTTTAAATACAAAGTGTCAGAGCAAACTACGAGAAAAAAAAGAGAGCGTAACTACGTTTGTATGGAGAACCGAGCTTACCGGGGACTCTTAAATCATTCGTCATAATGGTGAAACCGTACATTTTCAGGCTTACTGAATAGCAGTGGCGTGGCATCTATATAAGCCGATTGCCACCGGCTTTCCCAAGGGACGACTTATAACTGGGTAAGTAATATGAGATATAAGAACTCATTATATAACACAATAATAATATACGCTCACTTTATATAAGCTTGTTTAGTATAACGTTCACTGGATATAATAAATAAAAGATATAATTTCAAAATATCGACTTTCGCAAAGAATAACGTTATTAGATATTATACCATTTTAAATAACGATTAAAGAGTATAATGTTTCTAATACCTAAGAATTAAAGCATATATTATTCAATTAATCTAACATCAAAAAACATAAAGTTTATACTATTTCTGGTAACAGTTGGTTTTTTATGCTGGGGGATGTGAGCGTGTCGACAAAGCCCTTCGCGGGGCTTCTATATCTGTTCTGAAAGAAAGAAAGAAAGAAAGAAAATGTTTATTTGCTAGAATACGTAAATACAGTGGTGTTGTCATCAGGTATAGGTATCAGTATTCAGCCGTTTTGGCATGCAAATTATGTATTTGTCAGGTTAACATTACGAATAATTAAAATGAAATTAACAATACAAGCAAGATAAATATACAGTAATAATAATAATTTGAGCATGGTGATAAATTAAATTCTAATATCTATTATTTATGTCTAAATAATCCTTTACAGAATAAAAACAATGTTCATGTAGCCATTTTGTCAATTTTGTCTTAAATTCAGGATTTTTCAGCAACTTCAATGTGTCAGGTAGATTATTATATACAATTATACAGGAGTTATAAGCATTTCGTCTGTATATATCAGCACGACAAGGAGGTTTGTAGAGGAGTTTTTTGTACTGTGTTCTTAGATTTCCAGCAGAGACATCAGAACGTAACTTAAAATAATCAGCGTGAGACTTTACAAATAAACAAACTTTTCTTATGTACATACACGCCAAAGGTAATATATTATATTCCTTAAATATAGGTTTACAACTATCGGTTATCCAACAATTAGCAATTGCACGCAAGCACTTCTTTTGCAATCTAAATACTTTTTCAACACTAACCGAATTTCCCCACAATAAAAGGCCATAGTCAAGTGTTGATGAAATGTAACCATAGTATGCTGTTATTGCTGCTTCAGTAGAAACAGTTCTGCTAAGTTTTCTTAAGGCAAAAACAAATCTATCCAATTTAGAGCATATAGAATCTACATGATCCTTCCAATTTAATTGGCTATCAATACCTAAACCTAAGAATTTAATGCTGTCAGTTTCTTCTATATAACTATGATTATATTTAACACTTAATCGTTTAGGAATAGTTCTGTGTGACCGATATTGAATGAATTTGGTTTTAGTCAGATTTATGTTAAGATTATTATCGTTTATCCATGTGTATATGTCATTCAAAGCATTATTAATTGATGTCTCGTAATTGTTTGTATTATTCCCTTTTACTATTAGCGTCGTGTCGTCAGCAAATAGAATGCATTTTTCTGCTGTTGCATGTGGAAGGTCATTAATATAAAGCAGGAATAATAATGGTCCTAAATTACTACCCTGCGGGACACCTGACTTATTTAAACGAAATTCAGACCTGTAGATTTTCCTTAAAAAACTATTATTTATTTGAGTTATTCTTGTAACTTCAGTACATTGCTTTCTATTTTTTAAATAACTTGTAAACCACTCGAAAGCTTTTCCTCTGATTCCATAGTGTTCTAGCTTTGAGAGAAGTATGGTATGATCAACGAAATCGAAAGCCTTGCTCATGTCGAGGAAAATTGACATTACAGGTAATTTATCATTTATTGCCTCAGTAATACATTTAATTAAGTTGAAACAGGCTAGTTCTGTTGAATGGTTCCTCCGGAATCCGAACTGTTTCGGTTGCAGTAAATTATGTTTGGTTAAGTAATCAGTTAATCTGACGTACATACTTTTCTCAATTATTTTTGACAAGATGGGAACAATTGTAATGGGTCTATAGCAATTAGGGTCTTCACGGTCACCTTTTTTAAAAAGTGGCTTAACAATAGACAGTTTTAGTTGCTCAGGGAAAATACCTTGACTAAGTGACAGGTTAATTATATGGGCTAGCGGGCGACTTAAGTTCATGGCATTAAGCTTAAGAATGTCAGTCGCTATATTGTCATATCCGCAAGTTTTACTGTTATTTAATGTCATAATTAGCTTATACACTTCACTTTCACATACTGGTTTTAGAAAAATCGTATGAGAACAACAATCTTTACCATTGAATTTGTATTTAGTCTTCGCTGGCATATTAGTATTAGTGTCTATAATGTCTATAAAATAATTGTTTAATATTTTACATATGTCTTCTGGTTCATGATATGATAAGCCATTTGATTGGATAGATTGGATGTCATTATTACAAACTTCATAGCAATTAGTAGACGAAGATATAATCTTCCATGTAGCCTTACATTTATTCTTATTCGCTAATATGTATTTGTTATTGTTTATTTGACGTGATGTGTTAACACATTTTCTCAGGATTTTATTGTAGTTTTTAAAACATGATCTATTTTTATTTCTATCAATTTTTGTATGTTTGTACTTAAAATATAGTTTGCGTTTAACATGACTTGATTTTTTTATACCTTTGGTTAGCCATTTTAAATTGTTACATCTGTTGTTAATTTTTACCTTAATTAACGGAAAACACAAGTTATATAGCAAACATACTAAATCATAAAATATAGTAAAAGCTTTATTTAAATCATCTGATTCTATAACATCTGAGAAGGACAAGGCTGCTATAGATTCGTTAAATTTACTAACATTATAGTCACTATAGTCTCTCTTGTACTCGAACCAAGTTACAATTGATTTATTATTATTTATATCAATGGTCAGTGTTTGAGCCATATCATGGTCGGATAAACTGAGTTTGTGAGTCTCTGGTTCTACTTTTTTAATATTGCTAGCTATTTGATCTAAGCACGCCTTCATTCTTGTGGGTGAACGAATGTGCATATTGAAGTTGTAATTTAATAATGTGCTTGCAAGTTCTTTGGAAAATTGGTTATCTTTCAAAATATTAATATTCCAATCTCCACAGATAATTACCTTTTTGTTACAGTATTTGGTGCTTAATCGAAATAGGAGTTTGTTAAGTTTGTGCATAAAAATGCCTACATGTGATCGAGTCTGTTCCGGTATTCTATATATGACTATAACTATTACGTTTATACCTACTATTTCAGCACCACAGCATTCGAAGTAACAATTCGCTGCCAGATCTGCTAGAATTTGTATAGGTTTAACCTCTAGCGTTTTTTTTACAAGTATTACAGTACCACCTCGGCTATTTTCCCTGCAGAAGGAAGCTACTTGTTTAAAGTTCTCGAACTTAATATTTTTCTCTGCGCCAATTTTAACAAATGTTTCACTCAGACATAAAACATGAATTTCCCGTTGTTGGCGATAGAAATTCTGAAGCGCAATTTCTAGAAAATCTATTTTATTTAGTAATCCCCCTATATTTTGGTGCATAACTCTAAATTTGTTCAGAGAAATACGTTCATGACTTTCAACGGAATTGTCAACGAAAAAACTCTTGGCAATCAGGTTTGTTAATACGAGTATTCGATGTTGGTGTAATTTTACTGGAGCAATATATTATATTATCATTTTGTATAATCGTCATAAGGTTACATAAATCTAAAAATATTGTTCTTACACCATTTCTATTTACATGTTGATACTTGATGGAAAACATGAAATAATCATAAGAGAGGTTTCGATTGCTGTCAAGTATGTAACAATATTTATATTTCTCGTTATCCAAAAATAATAACTCGTTAAATGTTTCTACTCTCCAGTTGTACTCGTATGTATCATAATCATTATTAAGTTTATAAGTAGGATAGCAAATGACAATGTTTGTATGTGATAATTTTAATGCGATTTGCCTAATATGCAAAACCAAGTTATGATAGTTTTGACATTCTTTGAAGTCATCTTTACCAATAAATATTATACAATAGTCAGTTTTAGTGTAGTCTGTCAACTTATTCTCAACGTTATTTAAAAGATCTCTTATCCCCACATCTGGATAGAGATAGTGACAGATTTTGTAATTTTCTTCTAGGTAGCAGTCGGCAGTAGTCAATAATTTATTATATTTATTAGTGCTAAGTATACAAATTTTGTTTTTATTCGTTTTATGTATTTTATTAACGCTGGTATTTAATGTGGTGCCATCTGGCTGATGTGCGTTAACTTGCGAGCTGTTTTTGCGTTGATGGTCTGAGACTAGTTCCGCAATGCTTCGTGAAGGTAGCTGTTCGGCTGGAACTGATAGCGTCGAGTTCATACCCAAACCACTATGTTCTTGTTCAGTGTTATTAATTGATTTGGTTTTCCCTTTTTTCTTCTTATTTGAAGCCATGCTAGATGGCGCTTTGCAAATTTGAGTCAAATTGTTCACTTTTGCGGCATAACCCTCAATTATTTTTTTCTGAGAATAGTTTTCTGTAAGGAGGTTTTCAATTTCATGTTCAGCACTTTTTAATTTATCTTCTAAAGTAGATATTTTCTGAGGGACAAAAGGTAACCAACGAAGCTAACCAGCCCAAATAATATTTGTTTGAATGTTTTTTTTTAATGCTTAAAGGGGGCTTCGCCGAGTCTTGTTGTGGGGGTCATCCCCTTTCTGCGTCTTTTTCATATATTTTCGTGCACGTACATGCGTTTTGGTCACTCACAGTAATGCCAAAATAGAGGAAACCCTATTATAATATCTTGTAATCCTTATACTAAAAGATACTATGTATTGATGACGACTGGTTTGGCTCAATGGGAGTAACGTTGCCTGCGAAGCCGAGGTCCTGGGTTCAAATCCCGGTAAGGGCAAATATTTGTGTGATGAACATAGATATTTGTTCCTGAGTCTTGGACGTTTTTTATGTATATACGTAATATATCTATTAAATATATCATCGTCTAGTAACCATAACACAAGCCTTATTGAGCTTACCATGGGGCTAGTTCGATTTGTGTAAAATTGTCCCGTAATAATTATTTATTTATTTTATTTATTGTATGTATTATGATCGTTATACGTTATGTATGTTATATACGAACTAAAATTAGTTAATTTGAGTGTTCTATAAAAAAACATTATATAGGTACAGTAAATATTATGTGGATAAATTGACCGTTACTCCTTTTAAAAGTATTGATTTTGTTGTTATCTAATGTTAATTATAGCTTGAGAACGCTATCAATATGAAATTATATATAGTGTTATTATATCTCGTGAGAGGCGCCCCTTATAACTTCGTTTTTCTTTAAATACGAGTAAATGAATACGCTTCGGCTTCCCTTGTAATTTTCCTATCACCACGCCTCTGCTACATAATAGGCCACCTGTAGAAAGCATAAGGTTAGATTTTTATTAAAACAATCTTCAAAGACTAACGTTTCGTAGAAAATTGCGACTATATAAATTTTAAGGGCGTCAATATATACCAGAGATAAGACAAAGATGGTACGGGCCCGTAATGAGAAGACCAGACGATTGCGTACTTAAAATGTGCCTTTCCTTCGCTACAAATGAGAGGGGAAGAGGAAGGCCCCAAACAACTTGGATGACTAATGTCCAAAGGGACATCAAGGTGTTAGGACTCCACGAACAAAACGTTCAAGAAAGAAACAAAATGGCGTCGCATGATTGGAAAACCTGGCCCTGCGTAACGGGATAAGGCGAGGCAGAAGGAGAAGAAGAATGAGGAGACCCGAGGTAATCATTAATATTTTAGCCCGCATGGCCTCATCCAGGTTAACATTATACCAAAGCATTTATTATGATAACTACTGCTGTTGCCCGCGACTTTGTCCGCGTAGAGATGCAATTTATAGCTTACAAAGTTTCACCCCCTTTTTCGTCCCTAAAAGGGATGAAATTTGACATAAATTAAAGCCTATGTCCTATTCTCGTTTAAAAGGTACATAACAATTCGTCCAGTAGTTTTTGAGATTAAATGGAATATATACATACTTTCACGTTTATAATATAGATAGGAGATAGGAAGGATATATCAAAATAAATATTAGTATCCGAAGTTCGCGGTTAGTCATTTAATACTACTATTTTTTATGAGTGCACTCGTAATCTATTGTTTATGGAGATGGAGTAGATAATTTATTGAATTTTCAAGGTGGCTGTAACGACTTCTTGCAATATGATCACTTTGGTGTTTTGCGGTTGACCATACTATAGTACCAGAGCTATTCTCTCCTTTAAGGGTCTGCATCGTCATTCGTAAACCACGCTCCAAACGCCGAGTGGGCCAATAAGCATAATTCGTAATAATGGACGCATTTATTGCTCGCGCGCATCAAAGAAAGAGAAAGCTAATACACTACATACTTGGGGTTTTTTGCCGTAAGTGCCAGATGTAAAAGTACAATTAAATCGAAGATATTATTATGTTATGTTAACATTTATGTTAATCACGTAAAAGATAAAGGGAAGAATGGCAATTATACATAATTTTGCCGTTTATTAATCTGTCGTTTGTACAAACTAGATAAAAAACGGAAAATGAAGACGCGTTTTTGGATAACATTTCTATCGAGGACATTTTCAACAAACATGTTTCCGCTCTGGCGATCTGCTAGTAACAAGTTGTCACTAAATACCGTTTTTTTGAATTACTTGCAAAGCACTACAATAATGTCGGTTGCGAAAGTGTTAATTTTGTTATCCGTAAAGCATTAATTAAAGTCCACATTATTAAAATAAATTTAAGCATCCTATGTCTGTAATGGTGGCCAGGCTCATTAGATTCCATTTGCGACCAATCTGTTCCCAGCCCAAACTTCCAGTAAGGCGGATTAGACTTAGAGAATTGCCATGGCAATCTGCGAGGGTTGAAGTCAATATTAATACTCGTATGTCATGGATTACAAAGTTGTTGCCAAGTTCTTTATTAGACTGGTAACTAAATATCGAGACAATTTCATAAAATAATATGCGTCTATTTAAACAAAACAATATTAACGGAATATATCGCGTTCATTATCTTATTTGAGACCCCGACGTTTCGGAAGCTTTCCGTGTTCACGGGTTGACTGAGAAAAGATATATTTTTCTCTATCAAAGTTACAATTTGTGCAAACTACCCACTTTGAGAAAACAAATAAAGGTGTACATACATGCCAGATGGGCCTAATCTGTAAAGACAAGTGCACATGTGAGAGAAGGGCTTCATTAATTTATTTTATTAAATTTACCATGTAGTATTCCACAAAATGAGGCTTACTGAGGATATGCGTCTAATTTTGAGTTATCAAACATGGAATCAGATTGACTTATAGCCATATGAGTAAGTTACGCAAATAAATAAATTGATTGACACATTCCTCATACCTATAAAGAAAATCGTTCTTATTCAACGCCAGCATAAACAAAAAATACAAATAACAAAAATAATTGACGACGCTGAAAGGGGTCACCACTTAGCTTTATGCTACGGCAAGCCGTGACGCTGATAAAAGTATTCATTACTGTCTAGATTATTAATAGCGCAGAGGTTGCGAAATAGGGGATTGCCGGCCGAGTAGTTATAGATCTAGAGATACGAGGATGACAATCCCTGTTTGAAACCCTGAGGCTTGTATAGTGCTTTTCTCAAACATGCAATGAAATAAAAAACATTATTTTTTATATAATAATTATTTTGTTCCCACTATAACGTTATTATATCTAGCAACATATCATTTGTGCTCTAAAATGCGTTCAGAAACCGTAGGAAATGACCAGCATGATTACAACCAATTTTACTATGAGAACTTTCTTGTCTGTGGTAGTAGGTAAAATCTCTACTTTAATGTTATTTCAGTATAGATTTTTGTAACGTTATGAGTTTAAATTTGAAACAGCTGTCAAACCTCAAGTGGATGTCTATTCTAGTATCCATAGGTATTAAAGCAGTTATCGATACGAAACGTCAATTCAGTAGGTTTGTTGTAATATAAACAACACAACATTTGATCTCGTGTGATATGAGAAATAAGGATTTCATTCTATTGTCTATGATTTAAAAAAAAATCGTTATGACGGAGGATCGAATTGCCGCACTTAATGTTTTCATTTTTTTGTTGGTTTTTTGCTGTTACGAAAGCAGAATTGTGAAAGGTTGTTTGTAATTTACATTTAAGATGAAAATATGAGTTGTAATGACTCCGAGAGCTATATCAACACTCCCCCGGATATCGTAAATACAGCCACGATTTCAACACATAACTTGTTCTCACAAAAATCGATAGCCAAATTTAGTACCTACTTGCAAAAAGGACAAAGGTTTTTTAGATTGGAGAATGAACCAACGCACGACTTCGATGTAAATAAATAATTTGTTGCTGTATTTGTTAAAATTTATTTTATATTGCATTATTTTTATATCCATAGTCTATTGATATTTTACAGGTAGCACTAGTAACAATGCAGGTCATTTCCCTACGGTTATTTCTGAACCCATCTTAGATTACTTATAATATGTGTGTAGATAAAGTAGTGTATGCATCTGTACATAATTAGGCCTTAAAACACTCGTGTGATCCTATTATGAAACTCGTATTTTAAGGCCTCTCATACCAGTTCTCGTATCAGTTGCATAAACTACTATTAATATACATAAGTTAGGTATATCGTATAGGCGACGCGGCGCACCCCGGCGCTTGCGGCGCTCGGAGCGAATGGAAACTAAAGAAGGTCGCTTTGCAGGCCATGGCCCGCAATCTCGTATGAAATTATCATTTTGAGCCCCTCATCGCGCCGCACCCGAAATGTGAGACTTCGGGGTCTATTATGAGGAACACAACGCCAACAATTCATTGTATGTTTGAGAAAAGTTAATTTTAGGCATTCTCCGCCCTTGGCTATTGTATTTCAGTTATACCAGTAGGCATTGACTGACGCTAGGCCCATCGGATTCCATTTGCGACCAATCTATTCCCAGCCTAAACCTCCATTAAGGCGGATTAGACTTAGGGAATTGCCGTGGCGAGTTGACGAGGGTTTCGGTCAAATTCGGTCAAAAATATGTAGGATTTCCATGTCGATGACTGTATTCGTTCTTAGTTAGACAACTTAAATTGAGACAGTTTTGCTAAATATTATCCGAGTTTGTAAACTTTTGATATTGTCTTAAAAACACGTGAACAACCTGAGACGAAACAAAGACCATTATAAACAATCTTGTAATGTTATCTTAAAACTATGCCAAATTAGTAATCAGAATCATATACGCTTGTGCATTTAATAGGGCATATGCATGCATTTTTATTTCTGCATTATTACAATTTCACTCATGTATCAAACCGTAGATAAAAATATGTTTTCCAATAAGTATAAAAATAACTAAGATATAAGCCATCAAACATTTCATTCTATCTCTTTCTAGCAAAATAGAATTTAATATGGAGTATATATGACCGGAGTATACTATGACGTAAAAGGACATGTTGGACCTCTCTGTCACATCGCTGGCTAATTAGTAGTTTAAAATGCCAATAGCATGCGTATTTCTTGGCCGATTTAAATTTTAATTTCACTTTTTGAAATAGCTTTTAAGGCATTTTGATATTTTATTAAGAAACGCGATACTAAAAAATCATGCATATTTCCTATTACAAACAAAACCATGTCCAGCTTTACATTTAAAGTTCATATTTCACCTGATTAATCATTCATTATTACAGTAAATACCAAAAAATCATTAAATTTTGTTTTGGTTTTCTGACGTTATTAGTAAGTATCTCATATAAGGAAGTATAAGTCTCAAATGAGTCATTGTTTAGTTTCAAAATTCCATAATCTATTTCTTTACGTCCACTGCCACAGTTTTCCGTAAAGATATTAAACGGAAAAGTCAATCTTTTAACCATTCTAAAGGGTCAAACTTATGCCATTTTCCATTCAGACTGTCACTTAAATCGTACCTAAGGTCCATTTAATTTCATCCCCCTTTATCCTATAATAATAACGGTGAAAGTAATAATAATAAAATAAAAAGTAACAATCCCTTGCTAAGTGTTTTCAGCGAGATTCTATTTAACGGCCGAGTAAGCCTTATCGCCTTTTGTACGTTAATCTGTGCTGAATTATCTCAATATTTTTGGTTTAAAAAAAGTTTCTATCAATCTTCTTTCGAATTTACTTATCAATCTTATTATTGCCGACTGTGCTTTTCTTTGACCCTCAGTCGATTCTAGAGAGCCCAAACTCGGTAGGATTGCATTATTTAATTACAAAGTTCCTATGACCTTCCTGCTCCATCATCAGATCAGCTCGAATCATACTATTGCATTTTCACCGAATTTACATACGAGTAAGTACGCCAAATATTAGCTCAATTGGAAACCGGGAAGTAGGTCATACTTAACATGCAATATTCCACCCGACAAAACATACATAGCAAGTTAAATAAAAGCTTGTAAGTAGGACATGGTTGTACGAGTATGAATTAATTTGGTTTTATTTTTAGTGTTAGGTGGATAGGGATGGGTAAGAGTTGTGCTAATTGGAACCCGACGAAATAAGAGGGATGTTATAATTTTAAAGTGTGTGTCTGTGTATACGTAGATCTGATTATCTGTGTGTCTGTCTGTGGCATCGTAGCACTTCAAACGGATGGACCGATTTATCTTCCGGTGGTGCTTTATTTGAAAAAAATAATCACTGAAACTAATTTGTCAATATCGATATTTTGTGTATGTTACTTTGTACATATTATAGTTGTCATCATCATTCATCATCATTTCAGCCATAGGACGTCCACTGCTGGATACAGGCCTCCTCAATAGATTTCCACATGAACCGGATAGAGGCGACCCGCATCCAGCGAGTCGCAACCCTAACCAGGTCGTCCGACCACCTTGCAGGTGTCCTACCCACGCTGCACTTGCCGGTACGCGGTATCCGCTTTAGAACCTTTCTGCCCCATAGGCCATCGGTTCTTTGAACCCTGCCCATTGCCACTTCAGCTTGCACTTGCACTTGAACCAAGTTCACCGACATTGCAAAGAGGGTAAACTGTTTGCTATGTCGGTGACGTTGGTTCGTCTAAGAATCTCCACATTTCTGATTCGATCTCGTAGAGAGATCCCGAGCATAGCCCTTTCTATAGCTCGCTGAGTGTCTCTGAGCTTCCTTAAGAGGCCCATGGTAGTATTGTAGTTGTTGGAACTAGCAAGTAATTAAATCCAAATATAACCCTTTCAGTTCAAGGATAGTCACACACATTGACACTTTGCGTGGTCGGTTTGAAATGAGGGTTTTACTGCTCCATTGCGTTGGCCTCATTGGGCCTCTAAGTAGCCCCTAAAACCCGGTAAACAGTGTTATTTTTATGGTTAAAAAAGACGCAAGTGCCTTAAATACTTGTATGAAGTTGAAATGTTTAAATGAAACATGCTTATTTGTCATGAGCCATTTAGATGAAACGTGATCATAAAAAAATCTTGGCATTTCAATAACCGACCGCATTGAAAAATGGGAATTTAATGTTTTCCTTTCTCTACATATGGGGAAACGCATGGTGTCCACGTCTACAAGCAGAGTGCCCATTATGCGGGTTCCTGGCAGTAAATGTGTTAAAAAAAGCGGTGTGCATATGCCTAAAGATACAAATAACTCACACACAAACACACGTTAATCTTATTTATAAAACTCCACGTTTTTCGTTGGAAATTAAATAGAAAAAAGAAACATTACAGAAAATAATAAATGTGTTAAAAATTCGACGCAAATTGACAACCTCACTGATTGCTCTCGATTCAAATCAGTCAGCAATTAATCAATTCAACAGGGACCCAGTATTCTGATGATTTTGCACAATTCGCTCGCGAGTAGAAGCCCATCGATTGAGCACATGCAACATGGCTTACTGCACACTCCAGTCCTATGGGATTGTCCCAAATTCTACAGATTTACATTACAGATTCCTATTTCTAGAGATTCCCAATTCTACAGATTACTAATTTTACAGATTCTCAATCCTCCTACAGATTCCCGATTTCACAGATTCTCATGTCGACATAGTTCGAATTCTACAGAATCGCTTATCGTGTAGAATTGGGACTCTGTAGACTGAGAATCTATGAAATTGAGAATCTGTAAACATGCTTCTCCTTAGACCTAAGAATCTGTACATATGATAATCTGGAGAATTGGGACTCTGTAGACATGAGAATCTGTAAACATTATCTGTAGAATAAGGAATCTGTAAACATGATTATCTGTAGAATTAGGAATTTGTAAACATGAAAGTCTGTAGAATTGGGACTCTGTATACCACCTTCATGAGAGAATCCGTAAAATTGGAAATCTGTAAACACGATTATCTGTTGAATTAAGAATCTGTAAGCATGAATATCTGAAGAATTGGGAATCTGTGTAGCATATCTACACCGCTATATTTTTTTATAGTGGTTATAATTTATAATATAGGGGTCATAGAAGAAACTTGTTTCTCTAGAGGTTTTAGCGAAATATTTAAAATTGCACTATCCTTAATGAAGTTATTATGAAAATAAATAATTCAACATTTCAACATGAATATACAAATACATTTACAAAAATCCGTTTAGCCGTTTCATCGAGATTAAGCCGCTGACACCTTTAAACAAAGAAAAACAAAAATTCTTGGTTCAGTACCCTCCTGATAGTCTGTTTCACTTATTAATACAGTATTTTGTAAAATTCAGCATGAGTCAATCTCTCTTGGACTTTATATGCGGTTGAATTCATCTCAATGGTGCATTTTTCAAATCATCCAGGTTCGGGCATAATTCTACGTGGTAAATTACATTTGTATGACATTGGGCCGAGATATCGCCAAATATATGTCGCTGTCGTGTTTCATTCAAAGTAGAAATCCTCTAAGACATCTCTTTCTCATCTCATCAAAAAAGAGGGTTATAGTTATTTCCTCTGCCGCGAACTAAGTTGCGAGGCCACTTGAATAAATCAAGCTAGCTGATAAAGTCCCGAGTGGTATATCGGTATAAAAACTAAAATCACACAAAATACCTTCAATGTCGCAGGAAAAATCTTAACAGCGTGTTCTAGGATTATGCGTTCGATTTACCAGCGCCATCTAGCGACACATAGGCACGACTTTTATTCCATACTAGGAAGTCGATTGTGATTTGAACTCTCGTTCTATACACGTTGTACACCACCGATATTCACGATCTTCAGATATACAGTAACGACCGCACTGAGAGAGATGAGTACATTGTACAGTCGCGAAATGAAAAAGTTGAGCGGTTTTCAAACAAATTTATTTAAGCGTTGCAAGTACATGTTACCTTTTTCAACTGTGTAACATACGAGAGTGCAGCATTGCAAATTATGTTTAACCGTTTGACAACAAAGTTCAATTTTGCTTAGGCGAAGTTTCCTTGAGTATTTTTAGTTGAACTTAAACGTTTTATTAGATTGATCTTGCCATTACGCTGTGTCAAAGTTTGATTAGTGTAATCATTACATCCTCTTCGCTTATAAAGATTAAACCTAATAAATGTGAATAACAGTTTCATTCAACGTCAGCGTTTATATTTCTTGTATACGTGTTAATATTTTACAATGCTGTGAAATTTCAATATTCAAGAAGAAGGAGCTAATTTATCAACACGAAGATGGCTACACTAAGTGAAATATCACAAAACCTAAATTTAACCACTATGTGAGACATGTAGTGAAATGACATTCATTATGACAGAATGTTTTATACCTACTCGGTTGATAAAGCCGTTACTGTTTTTTTTCATTCCGCGACTGTACTTTAATAAACGTTAACTTTAATAAATTTTCTAGAAATTTCCTGCCTCGCACGACTGAACTGAGGAATAAATTGCCGCATGCAGTATTTCCGGACCGATGCGATCTTCAAACCTTCGAGAAAAAAGCGTACTCCCACCTGAAAGGCCGGCAACGCACTTGTGACTCCTCTAGTGATGCAAGTGTCTATGGGCGACGGTGATCGCTTACCATCAGGCGACCCGTCTGCTCGTTTGCCCCCTACGCCATAAAAAAAAACGTAGAATTCAAAATGACGACAATCGCTAAAGAATCGCTATAGGCGCATGAAATAGATCAAATTTTACCCCCCGTCGAAAAAAGTATTATATTAAAGTGACCTATGCATCTGTTTATCAATGTATCTGTCTGTTGTATCTAAGCTACTGAATGCATGGTCCGATTTGGATTTAATATTTATTTAACTGGAAACGTGAATTAATGAAGCCTGTTCTTAGGCATATTTCGGCCGCTTGAAAATTGACAGATTTTCTTATAATACCCATATTTCATTTAATCAGTGTCAGCCTGTATTTTTGTAACTTCTGGACAAGGCAGCTCAAACAGCATACTCGAAGATTGATTAGATTAGATTAGATTAGATTACTTTATTTCATAAAATAAATTACAATATAAATTACATTTAGTCAATTTACACGAATTTAAATTATGATCGTCAAATACAAAGAAATAATAAAATAAAATAAAATCATAATAGCTATACAAAATGGAAACGTCACAGATGAAAAAGGTAACATGTCATTATCTATTAATTATTTATGATAGACTGATTTAAAGATATGCTAATAAAAATGACAATATCACCTACATGGGATCGTCAGAAAAAAAAAACCTAAAACTAAATAAAACAATACTAAATATACACAATTTATATATCCATATATTCCTTCACGGAATATAATGGATTTGTCAATAAAAAGTTTCTCAAGTGTCGTTTAAATGTTTCGTCAGATGGTTCAGTTCGCAGTTCGGCGGGTAGACGTTCGTAGTAGGTGGGGCCGATGACGCGCGGATTTTTACCTGCAAGTGCCATGCGACGCGGGACTGTTCTTAGTCTTCCTGTTGACCGGATATGCTTGCCTGATACTTCGACGCGTCTAAACGTTGGCATATTGTTTCTGACGTTCATTACTACTTCAAATATGTAAAGTGAGTAGTGCGTCATAATGTTGTGCGTTACGAACAAATCCCTGCAAGAATGTCGAGGATTCACTCCAGCCAGTAATCTAATTGCACGTTTTTGGAGAATTAAGACTCTCTTGGCGTCTGTGGAGTTACCCCAGATAACTATCCTGTATGACATAAATGAGTGGAAATGTGAAAAATATACAGCCTTTAAAGCATTTTGTGATATTAATGGCTTTAGTTTTTTTAATGCAAAGACAGCACTACTCAACTTATCACACAGCCGGTCAACATGGCACTTCCAGTTCAAGTTGGAATCCAGCATAAAACCCAGGAACTTGCACTCACTGGTTAACGGCATTTGGCCGCTCGTAATGCACTGGGGTAGTGGGGTGTTTCGGCCTGAGAAAACCATTACATTTGACTTGGACACATTTAATAGTAATCCATTTGATGAAAACCAATTGTGCAGGTGGCCGCATGCCTCATTTATTTTCGTAGCAAGTTGTTCATAGGTTTTAGCACTGACTATGACGGTGGTATCATCCGCAAATAGCACTTATAGGCCAGCTGTGATTGCCGATGGTAGGTCGTTAACAAATATAATAAATAATGTATTTCCAAGGGCTGAACCTTGAGGAATACCCAAACTAACGTTACCGGTATCCGAAATAAGTGTTTTGCCACTTGTGGTCACCTTTACGACTTGCTTGCGGTTAGACAGGAATGACGTGAACAAGTTAAGGGCAGAACCATCAATGCCATAAAGACCCAGCTTATTTAACAATAGTCTGTGACCTATGACATCGAATGCCTTGGATAAGTCGCAGAATATACCTGCCATTTTGTACCTATCATCCAGACCACTCACTATGCAATCGGTGATTTTTTATGCCGCCGCTGAAGTTGACCTGTTATATCTGTAGGCATATTGGTTATCGTTAAGTAATTCATTACATTCAAAGTGGGTCATTACGTACGATGATAGAATTGACTCCACTCAATTTGAGACAGTAGGCATAATGGTGATTGCTCTGTAATTGTTTACGTCAGTTCTGTCTCCTTTTCCCTTAAATACTGGACATACGCTATTACTTTTTAGCACGTTAGGGTATATACCTGTACGAAACATGTCATTAACTAAAAGTACCAAAATGTCCGAAATAACTGGCCAAACACTTAATATAATATTTAAGGATATGTCATATACATCAACAGTTGTACGAGTCTTCAACATTGATTTTAGAGTTTTCTCCAATAGGTCTTTAGTGACAATAGGGAGAGTGAACGTCGGCAAATCACAACTGCCCAGGTGTTTAACGATGTACCGTTTGGATAATGACTCATCGCTCTGTATCATGTGTTTGGCGGCTACGTTGAAAAAATGTGAGTTTAGTGTATTGGGGATTTGATCATTAGATATGTGCGCATTTGAGTCTTGTTCCTTGAGACAGATATTTTGAGGTTTTGTTTTTATGCCTATTTCATCATTAATCACCCGCCACATTTCTTTAAAAGGATTATTACTATCGACTTTTTTCCTTTCAATGTATGTTTGTCGCGCTCGAAGTGATTCAAACTTAATTAGCTGGGAGTAATGTTCAATACAGTCTGATAGGATGTGGTTATTTGGATATTGGCACCTTATCTCGTGGAGGTCATTGTGCTTTTGCATGTATCCAAACAGCTCGTCGGTGAGTTATGGGACATTAGGTTTTTTTTACATCTTAGCAGTTTTATTGGAAAATGTAAATCTATGTAATATGTTAATGTAGTAAATAACTTATTAAACTTGTACTCAATGCCAATATTGTCATTGTAAATAAATTTCAATAAAAATCATAATTAGAAATGGCAAAATAAAATGATAAATATTCGTTATATATGTATCACGTACGTGATATGGCCGAGATATTGCTCAATTGGAGATATCCCTATGCCTCGTCAAATTCGGGGCATGTTACGAGCGAAGCATACACAGTCGTCAATCGCCATCGCTTTGAAATGTACGCCGTCGGATTTGGAATATCCGATTGAGATATCTGAAGCTACACGTCCAATTCCACTTTGGTTGGCGATAGTTTCTGTTTAAGTGGTTTGCTACAATATCAGTTCACTTTCCATACAAATTGTGGAAATGCTTCTTCAGGTTTTAAAGCCGCATTGCAATCTCGTTTTGTGGGTCTCCCCACTGAATCTGATGACTGGAGGACCTGACTTGGGTAGGTCGGGCCTCAGTTATCGGATTCAGTTTAGGAGCGCAAATCCACAATCGGGAATGCCACCCATGGCTATTTATAATAGGATAAGGACACGGTGATTTAGACTATTCGGAATCGTAAATGGGCCAAAGTTACCGATTTAGCTCTCAGAGAAGCCAATTGGCAATGGGTAGGGCATATGACATGAAGAACCGGTAACAGATAGAATGTAAAAGTACTCAAATGGCGACCAAGAATCGTAAGAGGAAACATTGGTCGATCGCTCACAATATGGAACGATGACCTGATTAGAAATGATAACCTGAAAGGAAACTGTTGGATGCAGAAGGCGAGTGAACGCTCGTTGTAGAAATGTTTGTGGGAAACCTATGTTCAGGAATAAGAATAAGTGAAATGGAAGGCAAAAGATCCCGAGTTCGTTCACAAACCAGATGGTCTGATCAAGTAAAGAAAGCATCTTTCCCGAACAAATCTATCAGGCGGTGAGAGCGACGGTGGACCAAGACCAATGGAAGCAGGTCATCAAAGCTCCAATAGCAGCAAATGATCATGATCCTCAGTAATAAGGGAACGATTGAAGAAGAGAGATGGACGTTTAAACTTTGAAACGCTAAAAAATCCCTAGAGACCAATTTAACCCTTCCCACGTTTGTCTCTCTACTAAACAACCTAGTAGACCCAGTACAGTAGTCATAATCATAATCCTTTGGATGAGACTGGGGTCAATCGCTGGTTAGTTTCAATAAAAAGGGAAAATTGCAACGCTCAAAGCAGAATGCCGTACCGAAGAATAACTCAATGCCTCGTTACTACATTTTGCTTCTGGAAAGGTGGCTCACAAGCATGCGCAGCTGTGGTGAAATGGCGGCATGCTAATAAATGCACGGTCACTACTTTCTACTCTTCGATTGCCTTTATAATGATGTGATTGAGCACTACATAGAGATACTAGACTAGTACTCGTTTTGGACTTCGTTTGCTGAGAGAAAAAAGGCATAAAACTCTTTCTTACTGCAGGGTAGTTGGGTAAAAGGTCTCTTAACCATCTTCAGATATCCAGCTATTTTTGAATCAAGACGGTTGAAATCTGTCCACCATTTTCACGTGATGAAGCCGCGAAGACACAATTAAGTAGAGGAACAAAAAAAATATTTTTGATTTAGTGACCTACAAATAGATATTTTTTTTTCGAAACCGGGACCGGGATCGCCATCCTTGTAAGCCGTTGTACAGTCAGCAGCAGAGAAACGTGGCCCATCTGCCATATAATGTTAGTATGGCAGGGGGGTTACTTTTCTCTGCAGCTGACTGTACAACCAACTAAGCCATTGTCTCGTAATAGTTAGTCTTATAGTGTTAATCTATTGACTTAAATTGTAACCAATTTTATCACACTACGGGATAATACATTAAAAAAATTATTGCAGAAAATGGTAAAAATGAAAATTAACATTAGATACAAATTATAAAAAATAAATAACAACTAATTAAACTAGGATTATTAAAAATTACTTAAAAAATTTGGTCCCTTCGGTAGGGTGCCCATGACACAGGCAGCATTCCCGCGCTGTATGGCTATTGAAAGCCTTTGTGCGAGAAAACTGCCTGCGCGTGGGTCCCCTGTTGCCTCCCTCCGACGCTTACTCAATTCCTTGTGGAGCTCTTCTCAGGATGGCATTGACAGAAGCATGGCGAGAGTGGCGGCCGACACCCGAGGAGCAAACAAGCCCGTGGTGGCCGAGGCGGTTCACACTGGCTCCACAGGAGGCGCAGGCATGTTCTTCGCACACGTCAGCACCAAGTCGAAGACCCGCCGCAATGCGAAGTGTGTTGAGGTAGGCGTGCAACCAGTGTCCAGATTCTGTCCAGGACACTGCCAGCAGCCTAGCCTGATCTTTGCCAGAGGAACAGTGAATGAGAGTGTTTAGGGTGGCGTCTGATAATATGGTATCCCAGGCCCTTTGGTTTTTGGGTGAGTCCGGTAAAATTGGGTTCGGTCCAGCCAGCCAGGCGTCCTTAGCCTCAGCCAAGCACGCGATCTCGCAGTTTGCAGTCGTATTGACTTTGAAAATTTTACCTGCGAGATCGGAAGTACTATAGATTGAAGATAAGAATGCCGGTAGGGCAATACTGGAAATTTGGCGGGTACCTAAACCACCGTACCTTATCGGTAGAAAAGCTTGGGTCCATGCCTGTTCGCTGAGACTAATATTAATTATGGATTCAATTTGGAATTTTAAGGATAAATCTATGGGTCGAATTAGGTTGGGGAATTTCCAGATAGGGCAGCAGCAGAGCAGGTACGTAAATTTAGGAATGAGCAAACAGAATTTTAGGATGAACAGGGCAGAATGGCTACTGATTTTGATTAAACGTTCGGAGTGGTTGCTGAATTTTGAAAACGAATTGCTCAAATGCGGGGGAATGGCCTCGTCGAAGATGGGCGAGCCAAGGAGGAACAGATTCTACTTAGATAAAATTTTGATGTTAGGTGCCAAAGTATTAAAACTTTGACGTATTTGAAAAGCCAAAGAGGTGTTAACATTTTCGGAGATGTACAGTTCACATTTATTAAAATTAAGTTCCAGACCAAAAGAGTTGAATTTGTCTTTGAGATCGCCTAAATCTTTAAGGACAGTCTGCCAGCCTCCGCCTAGGGTGCCATCGTCGAGGTACCAGATGTTTCATTTTGAATTTAGGTTATGAATTATTGAATTGTTGGCCACACTAAATATGGCTGGACCGAGGGGGTCACCCTACTGACAGCCCACAGCCGAAAGAATCTCATTGTTTTGGTATATTAATTTAAGGGGGCAATGGTAGCATTGGAGTAAAAAGTTATAGATTTCTGGAATGTGTACTTTAATTTCGTTTAGCAGTGTCCCGGTTAACTGAATTAAAAGCGTTTTTACGTCAATTTTAAGAACCTCGCACTGATCGTCTTCGACGTAGGTACGTACGGCATGGACCGCCGCTTCGCAGCCTCCGCGGGTGCCGAAGCCGACTTGTACTGGTTCAAATATGGACTGTAATTTATCACGTGTGAGCCGAACACATACTTCGGCTGCTAAACGCCTGAATGTTGAACCCACGGCGATGGAACGAATGCCTCCATCGTTCTTTCTGAGGACAATCAAGTTGGCCCCGTACAGAACCGGTGTCACGGCCTGACAAACATCTCCTACAATCATAAGATTCACCAGTTTAGTGAGGCTAGCAATCAGGTGTTCACCAGCGACCCCAGACCCATGACTTGTGAGGTCTATAAGGTGCTGCGGGGAGATGCCTTCCAGGCCCGACGCCGATCCCTTTGCTAAGGAGGAGAGGGCTGCTATTACATCTCTTTCTGTGGCTTGGAGACAAGCAGGATAATTATTCAAATTACCATTCAAATTGTAGCAGAATCATTACAGCTTACTGCATTGCCCCATACCCCATTATGGTTAACGGATGATTACGCATGACTAGTAAAATACATTAAGTGGCGTAATCAGCCGTTAAAAAGTAATAGTGCATGGAAATTAGTTTTTAGTCAAAATTGATCGTTTCCCACCTAATTGGAAGATTTTGAATAAAGCTAATGTCCCGCTAAACGTGTCGTCGACATATCTTATCTAGCGACATTGCGCGACTTATGTCGGTAGTAACGTCAGGCGTAGGCAAATCTGGTGACATCACGATATTGTTTTATACAAGTCATGTGTCTTAAGCCATATCAAAGTTCCACAACTGAAAGTTACTCTGCTAAACAAAATTACCGAGTGATATCGCGCGGTGTTGCCAGACATGTCGAAGTCCGGTAAAGCCGCGCCATTTCACCCGACGTCGCTGGCGACACGTGTCAAGCGACGTTGCCAGACATGTCGCGCGAAGTCTAGCAACGTCGTGCCACTTCACGAGACATGTCGCAGGTCATTTCCCCCTAGTAAATCCTTGATTTTATGATGCCAACAATGAGGTTTCACTGAAATCGAAAAATCATAATTACGGGCTCCAATGTGTCGTGGCATATCAAAGAAAATTTGGTATGGAGATGTTTTGAGATCCTAAGAAGGATATGAGATAGTTTTGATCCCGGGAATCATTTCTTAAGGGGGTAGAAAGGAGTGGAAGTTTGTATAAGGAATCTTGATGACGCAGACGAAGCCATGAGTAAATATTAGTATTAAAATGGAAAAGTAACTCTGTTCATCTGCATGTCTGTTACCTTTTCCCGCTTAAACTGCTGAACAGCTTTAACCGATGAAGTTTGGTATGAAAATAATGTAGAAGAAAAAATAATAGAGATACTTGGAAGGACATAGTATAGTTATTATCCCGGAAATCATCCCTTTAAGGGGGTGAAAAGGGGAGTAGAAGTTTGTATGAGAAATCTCGAGCGGGCGAAACCGCGGGAACGTGTTAGTTAAAATAGATAAATGTTTTTACTACACCATCGCTGCAATAATATGGATCAATGGATGCAACTGTTTCCCATTAGGTGGCTAGCACGCTTGTTACTCTTGCTATACACAACGCTACATTAGTATAGCCAGGAAACAATGTAACATTTCTCGCACTCGCGTCATCTAGCGAAAGTAGCTATCGAATGTCGTGAGGAAATCTTACATTACTGCCTCGGTCCACTACACTCCTATCCTCACCGGTACTGTATGACACGTTATACATTTTTTTAACTATTTTTCACACTTTGCTTAATATTCTAACTGTTTCATTTCTCCAACCGATTTCCTCCAAAACCGAAAAATATCTGGATATATTTAAATGTTTTGCTTAGAACCTAGAGTGAGAATGGGTAGGCTCGTTCGTACGTTAAGAAAAATATAATTTCCCGATATATCGTACAAATTATTGTATGAAAGCCTCCATTGAGTTACTTCCATTAAGTACGGGATTTTTGTAATGTAGTGTTTTTCATACAAAAGTTTCTTAAACCGAATTATGGACTCCATGACAGCCAAAGACTCCATGTCTTTGTACTCAAATTGTAGAAAATATGAAGAAAACAACAAATTATAAATTCCGTTTTAATAAGCCCGTTTGCGATTTAAACGTTCATAAAATGAACCGTATGAGTCGGACTCGCGCACTGAATGTTCTGTACACCATATACGCTACAAACGGCTGTACCTACTCTTAAGCAAAATGGACGCGGTGCGATAATTTTATATTAGTCACTGACATAGACAGACAGACATACAATTATACTGTTTTTAGTATTCTTTGTTATAGCGGCAACTGAAATACATCATCTGTGAAAATTTCAACTGTGATACAGCCTGGTGACAGACGAAAGACAGACAGACGGACGGCGGAGTCTTAGTAATAGGGTCCCGTTTTACCTTTTGGGTACGGAACCCTAAAAATCATAATTATTATGGTTGTCGTGATTACAATACAAAGATTTATCATCACTGCACGATACTGCTCCAACTACACCAAGACGTAGTGTAAAAAAATGAGACAGTTACGTCCTTTTTGATCAGAAAGACACTGGCCGAGATAGTAACTACACAATAATGAAGCTCACATTTTCCACAAAGCGGATTTTCATTTCCTCTGCAGATAGCAGAAGACTGATGGGCTATTAAAATTACATTAAAAACAACTTTACTGATTGCGTAAAAGCAAACTTGTGGAAAAACGTTATTAGAGTTTTTCATTACCGTCGTGAATTTTTAGGTTAAAAGTGATAAAACATTGATGCTTCTTTATTATAAAGCTCGTTCCCCAAAAAAATTGCCAAATCGAATCGGACTCGCGTACGAAGAATACCGTACCACCGCACGCTATAAAAGCCAATTAAAGTAGAAGGCAAATGTCAGAGAGGTCATATTCCAGACAGATGGTCAGACCAAATCCGCTCTACACTGAACACCGAGCTTCAAGATGCGCTCTACGATGCCAGAGATAGGAATAGGTAGAGCAACATAAGAAAAACCAATTACTCCTCTTGGTTCATGGGATCACGATCTCAGTACTAAAGATATTGATGCGAGGAAGAGAGTTATGTGTTTTAGAATATGAATCACTAAAGTAAAATACAAAAAGCAAATACATTATAAATTTTTTTTATACTACTAAGGTGGCAAACTTGCGTATGGCCTACCTGGTGTTAAGTAGTCACCGCAGCCTATGAGCGCTTGCAACGCCAGGGGCATTACGTGCGTATTGCCGACCCTTTAAGAACCTATGGTCATTCCACATTCGGAGTGTGCGTGGTAGAAAATTCCTTTCATACCGCACAGTGCGCGACCATTTTGGTTCCAATGTGTGTGGATGAATATCCTGCCGATGGCGAGCGGTGAGATGGTGGCTGTAAGCATCATGTCGAACAATTCCTCGGAACACAGCCCGTTATACAGGCGGTAGAACACGCATAAAGTGGCGAAGTCTGTCCTTAGACTTAATGGTTCAATACCGATTGTGATCATGGGATCGTCAAACATTCGTACAGGCCTCTATAAACATATTATAGAACACCTAGCCTAGAGTGCCGCTGACAGTGGGGGAAGGCTCTAGCTACCGGTTGTTAGGACTGCAGAGAGGGGGAACTTCTGACGACGCGCCGCGTCCAGAGTTACTGCCTTCTGTATTTGACTTGATTCCGCCATCTAGCGAGAGTCTCCGGAGATGTTGGTTGAGAATCTTCGCTATAAGACCGTTTAACAAAACGGATATCGGTACAATAATCAACATCCCACGTGACGGTTACCTCGTAAGCCAAGTCAAGCTACTTGCTGAGTTTGTCCTTCTCGGCCTTCACAAGGTTCTCGTCATGTGGTATGGTGATGTAGAAGAACACTACCCGGCGCTTATTATATCGCTCTACTCGCACAATATCAGGAGTTGCAAATTCGACACGGGTTTTTTGAATCAATTCGATTTTTTGAATGACAGTTCACAATTGCAATGGATTGTTCGCTTTGTATGGGATTTACAGGGACAGTTAAAAGTAATACAATCTATAAACAATATGAGTAATTCGAATAGCGTGCGATCAAATATCTAATGAATTGCTAGTGTAGACATACGAAAGTGATATCACTGGTACTTTTGAGCAATTGGAATCCCGAAATAGTCATATCCCATTGTTATCGTCATACATTCTCGTTAAGTTGTTACAGTTTTATCCTATTCTGTGTTTTTTTATAGGATAACACAGTAATAATATGTGCAAAGTATCGCTGGAGTCGGGTGACTCCACACACACACTTGATGTTGTGCACCAGCAGCTCTGATAGGCTTAAACAGGTGATCGTGGGTTCTTGACTTGTTGAGGTAAAGGTTAGCTGGAGCGAAAATTACAGTTTGCACAATAACTAGTTAGCCATGATACACAATAAAGGGGCGCCAGGCATTTTTTACCGCTAAAATGACAAAGGGTTGGGAGATTGTATAAACTGCAAGATTCCTTCCTTAAGGGAAGTAAAAAAAAATTAAACAATGAAATTATAACTATGGACCTGTATATTCTACAATTTTTCTTCCTTATGACAGATATGCTATAGTACACAAGATTACATTCAACGCAATATATTGATGGATTTGTAGAGAAATTATGACACTTGAAGTAAAAGTATAATCTAAAAAATGGCTGTATAATGTGTCAGTGTCCGAAGAGTGTGTAGTGAGTTGAGTGAGAGAGGGACAGCCTAACCATAAGCCTAGCAGCACAGAAGAGATAAAGAGGAAGTGTTTCACCTGGACATTTGCGTGCAGGTTAGCAGAAGTAAAGCAGTGAGTTCTTAACCGCTTCAGCTCATGACTCCGACAAGCGCCTACACCATCTCGATGTCAGCAACATAGTACTCTTCATACGTGCTGCGCCTGCCGCAAGTATCGTGTTCGAGCTGAGGTTTCCCTCCGTACCAACGACTGGCCGTAGCTGCAATATACGCAAAAATAAGCAAAACGCAAAACAAAATATTAAAGCCCTAGTCACGGCACAGTCCAAAACATAAAGAAGACAAATAGAATCATGAAATCCAGTTAGATAGTGAAAAGACACACGCTTGCTTCAACTAGGTGCAATTGTATTTTTCTAAGTTAGGGTAGATAGCTAGCTTACCCAGAAAGTTCCAGAAGAAGTTAGATTCAAGTGCTAAAGCCGTCGAGCAGCGCGTTCTCATTCGTTAGAAGCACATAAGTAGTTGTGGAAAGGTAGGCTGTAATCAAGATTGCACATTTAGTCAAGCAGGACAAAGAACTTACAAGGTGGACGCCATGATGCCTACGTGTCATCGACGTTACATACCAGAAGTAGTTTTGCTAAATTTCTCCTTGTCGAACTTTAGAAGCATTTTATTTATAGCCGGGATACATAGTTGGCTGAAACAATATCACAGGTCATGATTAAACAACTGAACAGTGGAAACGAAGGCAACAGACGGACCTCGCCGAAAAGAAAGTATTTCAAGAAACTCACCTTTATGTGCAGGAGCCAGTTTTATTCGTCAGTAAAAATAAGCGTCGTGAGTTTTTTTATATAAGGTTCTTACAGGACCTCAGCAGACGGATTCCCTTAAAATTCGGTGTGACAAATCAGCGCTCAAGCCATCTTGCACGCCGAGCTCTGACTAGCTCCGAGCTATACAGGAAAGCTGGATGAGTTGGAACTTCCGTCATTGCCAGTTCAAATATCGTTCAGAAACGATGTATAAAAAACTACTAACCAAAGCCTCATGACGAGTTAATGAATGTAAATAGTTTTAGAATTCCGCAATTATCTAGAAAGATTAATTTGATACTTAGTTTCATTTTTAAAGAATTGTTAAAATAGAACAAAGGCGAAAATAAAAACCTGTATGCAAATTCCTAACGCCCTCTAGCGACAGCAAGCCTTATTAAACGTAGTGACGTATACTAATTTTACAGACTGCTAAGAGATGTCGCTACTGGTACAAAAATATCGATAAATTACTTATCAAAAAAACGAGAAATCAGATTATGGTGTAACAAAGTGATATCACTTTACATAAAGTGGAATTCCAGCCCAGGCTAATAATAAAAACTATGTCAAAAATGGAGAATATGTTTCAAGAGTCAAGAAACGGTGGAGACTATTAGTAAAAGGGTTTAATTTCACTTTTGTGCCCACGGAACTTTAAATACCAATTTTTAATTACCTATACCAGATTACCAATATACCATACTTTTAAAATGCACATTTTGCTGATGGTTTCACTCACAGTAAAGATTTCAAAAAATTGATCTTTTTTTTTTGTATACGATACAAAGATGTAGAGAAGCATCGACTTTTTTATGCAAAATCTTAGCTTTTTAGGTCAATGTGTCTGAGCTGGGAGTCGATGAGTCAGTCAGGATTTCTCTTGAATATAAATGGCATCACTATTTACTTTAAAAAAGTTCTTGTTAAATAAATTATTTTAAATATCGCTACTTGTTGACTGCACCACTTTGTTTTTACTTTCTAGTATTTTTAAAATAAAAGAACCAAAACAAAAAGAAAACGTGCTGGCCAATCTCAAGCAATTTTACGGCGTTTATTTTTCGTTGTCGTCTCAGCAAATATCTTTAAAATAAATGATATTCGGAATTAACATTTTATGAAACCGAAAACTCCCGGGAATAAGTTTATTTTGGTCGAAATTATCACGTCTTGTCTTAACCCGCTCCACATTTTCGGCAAAACTACACGAGACGATTTTGCCGGGACATTTGCCGAGACTGTGCAAAACTGAGAGCGTCCCTTCACATTCTCGCCTTGTGCAGTTGTTATTTGACTTTCATACAAGATGGGCATGTTGGGAACCTCTGTCGCTGCAGTATTATACGCTGTAGCAAATTATAAGTAATACTGTTTCGTGAAAAAAAGTCATATTAAAATGGAATAAGCGAAGATACTGGATGACTAAGATAAACATCAATAGAATAAGTTTCGGTCCTTATGCTCGCGATCTTGAGGGTTCCATAGGGGCATTCCACCAGCACCTCTAGCACAACTTTGCTAAGTGACTGTTACGCGACAAATATTGTATGTCTCTTTCCTTTCAATACAATGCGATAAAGACGGGTGATGCTATGTCGCGTGACAAGAGTAGTCGCGGAGAGTTGTGCTAGACCGGCAGAACGTCTACTTTGTCGGGTTTGTGACGGCTATGACAGCTACCTTAAAAACATATAAGAAGTCCACGAATTCACTACGAATACAAAATCCCTGTTATAATATTGACATATCAAAAATTTACTACCTAACTTTCTTAGAAGTATGAAAATAATGGCGTCACGTACCCGACATTCTGGTGGAATGCACCCATAGTAGACTATAATTTTGATACTAGAAACGTCAATTCTAGATCATGATTCCAATTGGCCGCCATTTTTACGTCCAAAAACTGCGTGCGTCCGCTTCGTATGCTTGTAGCGGCTGACAAAGAGAATATAAACACTAGGTACGTTGCGGCCGACTGACGGGAGCGCGCCGAGAGTGTGTTTTTTTTTTTTTTATGGCATAGGGGGCAAACGAGCAGACGGGACACCTGATGGTAAGCGATTACCGTCGCCCATAGACACGTGCATCATTGTAGAGGTTAAGTTTCACACTAACACGAAACTTCACAAGACCTTTTTGATTGATTGAAACGGTGTGCCTACCATGAGCTGAGCTTACGATCGGCGCTAGCTAGTATCTCGTATCGAGAGACAGTGCACCTCTCTCGCACGCGCTAATAGCGCGAAAGAGATAGACCGTTATCGAGCGCTCAATACTCGCTCGTGCCGAACTGATGGTAGGCGCACGGACTTCGTGTCAGTAAAAATGGCCAACACGAATAAACGCGAGACAATACGAACATAGACGAATACTCACTCTTGTAACGTCAACTCAATGAAAAAAATTGAATTAACGTAACAATGTCTCAGGAGTGGATCACCGAGTTAACGTGAATAATTCTATTTATAAGTAATCAAACGATAGTTTCGTGTATTACAATATTTATTAACGTTGACTTATTGATGAAATAATTTTATTGACAAATAACAAAATGTGTAAACTCAACCTGTAGATACGGGATCTCGGTCTATAAATTGACAGACTAACCAAATGAAAAAAAAAATAATAATTGGTGACTTAGACCGTAATTACCGGATTCTAGTCTATAGTGTTAGGTGTTAAATTTATTCAAACAAGACTAAACCGTGGTCTAGTAAGAAACTTATTTCCCTAGTTGCTAGAATAAATAGGGAAACGAATTTATCAACTTGTTTTGCCTAAATACATAATTACCAAAATTGTCAAATGGCCGACAATTGCGGGCCAGCTTTAGAATTTAAAGAAATAATTAAGAACAAAAATGACACCAAAGTAAAAAACCTTAATTCTAATGAAATAGAAAACCTTATTTCTTCCTACCTCACTTTGTCCTGCGCAGGCTAAAAATGTATGTAATAACCTGAACAACTCCGTTCAGGTTATTACATACATTCACAATACTTGTAGTGTCACATTTAGATGGGTACACGCAAAATAAGTGGGAATACGTTTGTACAAACAAATAGAAAGAGTAATTTCCAGATTCTTACAAAACTTATGAAATAAAATTTAAGATAATATTTATAGATTTATGAAGTCAAGCCGCATACCGCACAAAAAAAATCTGTTGACCGATTTCCACTAGATTAGCAGTCATTTAAATGAAAACTCACTGCTTGCGCCACCGAATTGAACGGTCCTGTAAAATACCTCCGACTCCTCAAGACTTGCCCAATCGGACCGTTGCGGAACCGCGCGCCGTCTGCGCGACCGTGCGCATCCTGTCGGACACCGTCAACTGGAACAAGAAAGGCTCCGGCCGGCTGTCACGTCACCCGCAAAGTGGACCCAGAAAATGGGAAAACTCAATGAAAAAGAAAACCACTTCTTGTCGCCACGACTGGACGTGGGTTTTAAACCAACCGAGTAACGAAGGAAACCACAGAAGACTCAATTATTAAAATTAAATATTTCAGTCATAAAAAACTCGCTCGTCAAAAGCACAATCTATTTTTCTGACCTTCACTCTCAGGGAAAAATTCAAGTTGTCAAAATTGAAAAACCTGCCATTTGGAATACAAAGTAAGCGGCCTGTATCCAAGATTTGTCATTAAGGCATGAACACATTATTTAATTCAAAGCACTACGCTTTGACATGTAGCGGGTGTTAACGCTACACTACACTCTCGTATTCGGCAAGTCTCGTGTAGTTTTTCGAGAGTGTGTAGCCCGCTTTTCCGTTGAGGCGATAATTGTGGGACAACAATGACTATTCAACCGAGCGGTCAAAACGCTCGGAGATTTGCCCGCCCAAGCTTGACATGGTGGCTTCATTAAAAGAGTTCTTATGACTACTTTCTGGCTCCATTACCATTATATTATGTAATTTGTGTTTTTACTCACCGTTATTATGTGAAACACGTTTTTATTTTATGTAAACATAGTGAATTCGCAAAGCGGTCTTATGTTGTTCAACCCGCATCGACTGAGCAAGTTAACAACATTTTTTAACACCCTTAACGACCAATAAAAAGTAAAGACCCAAATAAAGAATTCTAGACGAGCGCTGGTGTTGTAACTTTGTCGCTTTACGGCACTTGGTCTCAAAGGAGGGATTAAAGTCCTCATTGTCTCATCAACTTGGTGTGAAATGGCACAAAAACGTTCTGTTATTAGCATCTTCACGAATACCGAAGCAAGCAGAAATGCAGTGGATTGCTTGATGTTGATGTGTTACTAAAAAAGTGGATATAACGAAAAATAACTAAACTTTTACCTGCTGTTAAAAACGAAGATTATACTAGTTTATCGATGAACCGATAAAAAAACAACGACACATTTAGAAAAAAGCTGACAATCTTCAAGCACAGGGCCGGATTTAAGGTTCTGGTGGCTCTGGCACAACGAACTTGTGGAGGCTAGCCTATTTTAGACGAGGAGTTTAGTGTATACTAATATTACTAGGAAGTAATTTTCCAAATACACTACACACGAGCACGTAACAAACACAAGACAAAAACATTTTTTCGAACAACTTTCAAAATAACCAAGAAATAAGCAAAACATTTTATTCTATCTCTTTTTAGCAAAACAGAAATTAATAAGGAGTTTATATGGCCGGAGTGCACTATCAGGTAATAGTCGGACCGCTCTGTCATATCGCTGTCCAATTTGTTGTTTAAAATACGTATAACATGCGTATTTCTTAGCCGATAAAAAATTCTATTCTTCACTTTTTGAAATCGTTTATTTTTTAAGAAAAGCGATAAAACAATTTCATGCATGTCACTGTCAAGTTGATGCATAACGCATAAAGGAAAGTCACGCCTTGTATGTTGACGAGTAAAGTGAATGACAAGTGTTTGCATAGAAATGAGTAGAGAGTGTTTACCTGGCACAGTGGCCTTGGGACTTGAATATACATCCGTTTTAAGGTCATTGGGGTAAATTACAAAGGTTTGTTAGAGCGGTCATCATTATCATCATCATTTAAGCCATAGGACGTCCACTGCTGGACACAGGTCTCCTCAATTGACTTCCACATGAGCAGGAGAGAGGCGACCCGCATCCAGCGACTCCCCATAACCATCACCAGGTCGTCCGACCACCTTGCGGTTGGCCCACCACGCTGCACTTGCCGGTACGCGGTCTCCATTCGAGAATCTTACTACACTGAACTAATCCATACTAATCCATACTAATATATAATATTATAAATGCGAAAGTGTGTCTGTCGGTCTGTCTGTCTGTCTGTTACCTCTTCACGCTTAAACCGCTGAACCGATTTGGATAAAATTTGGTATAGTGATAGTTTGAGTCCCGGGGAAGGACATAGGCTACTTTTTATCCCGGAAAAATACAGTTATTCGCAATAAACGAATTTAAGGCGGACAAAGTCGCGGGCAGAAGCTCGTTTTATATATGCGAAAGTATGTAACTTTGTCTGTCATCTTTTTACACTTATATCACTGAACAGATTTAGATGAAATTTGATACGTAGATGTAGACGGACAAATGGTAGTTTTTATCCTGGACATCATCCCTTAAGGGGGTGACAAGGGGGATGGAATTTTGTATAGGAATCTCGGTAGCGTGAGCGAACATATTTCAAACAAGCAATTTTTTTTCAAGAAACAATGCGCTGATATCTTTTAACTTTCAACCTTTCATATACGTCTTTAGTGTTCGAATTCAGATAAAACTTTCGAACGTCTGATTTTCATAAAAATATGGGCATCCAATATTTCAATAGAGATGATGACTATTTAATAATTAGTCCATCATTTAGATAATATTAGACACGTATATTTTCTTTTTTCACATAATCGAAAAATAAAGGCGATAGATTGAGTCAAAATGTCGCGTGACGTCACTCCGAAGTACATATTTTACTTAGGCGTGACGTCACGAGCCGCCCCTAAACTTTAATGCGATTTATCTGAGTATTATTTTATTATTATCAAAAAGCAAAAAATACGTGTCCAATATTTTTTTATTATCTTGCTGTCGGACTGATTAGAATTTTGATTTTCATACCCAGTCATCATGCCTATTAGAATTACTGAGAATGGTGTGTTTAGCATAAAGGTAAATATTTAGTAAGTATCAAGAATAGAACATCCATTTTCTACCTAGTGCTGACTGATAATTCTATACTTATCGGTCATTGCTCTTAAGCGGAGACGGTTCAACTTCTCTCAGCGAGAAATAAGTTGAATGACTTTTAGGCTTTTGAAAGGAATAATTGATAATACTGCTGTTTTAAATACCCGTTATCTCTGATCTTGAAATTGTGAATTACCTGAAACAAATCAATAATAATTATATTAGCACAGAACAAATATATTTTCTTCACTTAACGCGATAATCACTCATTTAAATTATACAATTGAAACGGACTATATCGCGTATGATGTATCATGAATATGGGAGCTGTAAAGCTTCCGAAACGTCGGGAACTTAAATAAAATAATATACGCTATATATAATCCGATTAAATTGTTTTATTTAAATTAAACAGGATGTCAAGTAGAGCTACGTACTAAATATAACTGTGGAGTTTTAGTTTATCTTTAGGTAAGCCCTAAACTAATATAGGGGTGGCGAACACCGTTGTACCGCGCCTTAAGTATGCGAGCGACGAGACAGGGGGACAGACGACGGCGGGATGACGAATCAGCCTCCCCCCCTGTCTCGCCGCTCGCATACCTAAGGCGTGGTAAAGCGGTGTTAGATAACCTATAGTTTGAGGTAGCAAAGATTTTCCGACCGACAGAGTTGTTATCAATGTTCATGATAATTACGTGATATCTAAATCGCGCGATATTTTTTTTTGAATCATAAATACGACATTTTTACACAAGTCAAACTATTCCCGAGCTCAACAAGGGTTGTGTTTTGAGTATCAGACTAAGCTATATTTAATAGATATATTTACTTCTATACACATAGAAAAGATTCAAGACTCAGGAACAAACATAGCTCATCACACAAATGTTTGCAGGCAGCATCACTCCCGCTGAGCTAAACCATGACTCTTGTAAGGCAACTGGACATTTTTATAATTTTCTTTAAATCATCATCATCATTATCATCATCATCATCATCATCATCATCATCATTTTAGCTATACGACGTCTGCAACAGGACACAGGGCTCCTCATTAGACTTCGACATGGGCCGGCTAGAGGCGACCCGCATCCAGCGAGTCCCCTAAACCCTAATCAGGTCGGCCGAACTTGCGGGTGGCTTTCCGACTCTTAGTAAAGAGATATGAGTATATACGCGATAGAAGACCTGTTTTGGTGTGAAAACGCAAATATTATCCTATTTTATCCAAATAGGCAATGCCAAGCTGCTTTATGGGCTCTTAAGTTTAATGTGGGAAAACTCACCCGCAAAGGCTTAGTAAGTATCACAAACCTCACACATAAATATTGCACTGCGGTTTGCTTCGCGGTGACACTGTAATTTTAGCGCCGACTCTGAGAATATTACTTTTCGTCCTTGTGGGTACAGTCAGCATCAAGTCTGTCACTGTTTACGTCCGTACATTTTATTTTTACAACTTTATAATAGTAAAAATATACAATGAAATGGTTGCAAAATATTCTGTTAATTGCAATCCTAATAATAATAACGTGTATTGACGTAAAATGTCTTCCAGTTCGGTAAGTAGCTGTTCTAGAAACAATAAAGAACTTTACTTCAGGTTTGGCACCGACTTCAAAAGGTGATTCAAATGTGATCCGTACCGTACATAAAATATTATTTTTGGCTTTTCACTTTATTTTGAAGTCGGTTCTTTTTTGTTAACCGACTTCAAAAAAAATGAAGTTCTCAGCTTGACCCATATACCAGGAAAATCGAGAAAGAAACTCAAATATTATAGACATTTAAAAAATACTTTAATTCACTAAAATACATCACTGAAAAGCAAAAAATAAAAATGTTTATTTTGAAGTTGGTTCTTTTTTTATTTTAAATAGTCGGTTAAAATACCAAAACCTTCTCCTAAGTGTAACAAATACTTTTCTGAAAACCGCATCAAAATCGGTTCAACCCAACGCGAGATAATCGCGGGCAAATATACAATTCATACATACATATAGGTCAACTGAGAACCTCTTTTTTGAAGTCGGTTAAAACCATGTCGCCTCTTTGATGGTTGTAACTCCGTGTCTATATGACATGCGCCAGTGATTTATATGTCGTTGAGTAGAGCAAAGTAGCCATTACTCAGATTATATGACTGAGGCAGGTTGGTGGCGCCAGTGCCGCTTGAGTGACGTCAAAGTATGAGCAAAACAATTTACGCTTATAAGGTTTTCTTACGCTCACAACTCATTAGTACGTACATCTACAAAATCGCAGCTTACTATGTTCCTAGGTATATTTATTCATTTATTTATTGTAGGAGAACCAACAGCTAATACAGTACAAATATAAACCTAAACAGAAGTATAGAGCCTATTACAGGAACTCACGAATAGATATTGCACATGAAACAGTTAAGTGACAACACACACAGCAATATGAACATTCAAGCTAAGCTTTAAGAACGTTACTAGACAGGCAACCTTAATACCTAATAAACAAGAACAATACAGTACAAACATGTTAAAATATAATTATTTATATGTGCACATAAGTAGTTATAGTTGATTTTACTTCTATTTTAATGAAAATTGTTGGCTATGGCGCCTCCTAAGCATACCGTAAAGGGTCTTAAACAGCAAGATATGATTTATATGAAAAGAGGAGAGTTTGAGGAAAACCGAACATGGCTAGCTACCACCACTGAATGGTCACATAATCGAAAGGAGCCCATCGAATCAAGACAAGCGGTGCAGCCACACTAGTACTTCAAAGCTGATGGATTGATAAATGGATTATAGTTTCTATGCTTCTCCGCGAAATAGTGACTTGGTTAGATGTGACAATAAATTGGTCTCGCATGCGCATATTCTCATGGAGTTTCCACAAAAAAATACGCATGCAAATACAACAAACCACCACCAGACAGTATAATCCTTGACACGTGTTTCAACTCTCTACGAGGCATCATCAGGAGATGCAGGAGATGTTGACGGTCGGTCCACCCGAGAAAAAAAAAACAATGGACTGAACTGATTGTCGTGGACTAATATTGTGCTTGCCAAGTAACTTACGATCCTGATGGAGGTAAATAAGTTTCCCAAGCATTAATGGACAACCTGGGTTGCTAGGTAAAACCCGACTGCTCGAGCACTCGACCTCAATCGGAGCAATTTGTGCTTACGTGGGGCGGAGTAACAAGGCGATGGGAGTTGCATAGCTAATTCGGTTGATAATACGGCCTGTATCTCCACTTCAGGGTATGAAAATGGAATGTTTAGTTCGTTAGTAAGTTTGTGTTCATTAGAACGGAAAATAGAAACCTTTTTTTTTGTGAAGTGAGAGGCCAGTAAGCTGTTTGAGGCTCCATCTGCAACTCCTGATTTGTAGGTGGCGGAGGCGGGAGTAGCCCGCAGAACCCGCAGATACCAAATTCTACACACGGTGCTTTGCCTAGCTAAAGTAAATACATAACTGGGTTACCAATTACTTTTAAACCACACGGGTACAGCCGCCAAGAGAAGAGGGGTTTGGGGGCGGGGCCATCATTACGTCAAAAGGGCTGGACACGACTTATTCTCTTTCGCAATCAAAGTTGCGGGTTCTTTCCAGTTTGGTAGTGGTATGGACAAAAAGCCTGTGGGTGTGGGAGGTAGATCGATATGATATATTGAAAATTAATTAATTAATTATTGTGTACCCTCAACTGGGATATTTGTAAACATTTGCATGCCTGTATATAGGCCGAATACATGTTTCTATAAATTGCAATGAACACCATTGTACAATACAATACAATACACTTTATTGCACACCAAAAGAAAATAACATCAGAAACTTAAATGTAAAACAGTATCAGAAATGATAAACAACAGGCGGTATTGTACTGTATTCTTAGCAAATAAATGATTATGAATATTATGATTATGTTGTGGTGAGATTCCAGCTGTTCGACCCTTAGAGATCTTCATTCGTAAATACTCGACGATTTGCTAAGATTTCCAATTAGGCGAAGCTGCGGGAGGCCTTAGTAAGAAACAGAACATGCCAATTATAGACGATACAAAGTATTACAAATGACACTTGGATTGCGTGTTTGTTACATTGTTGGTTGATACTATCAACTTTTATCTTTAAAAATTAGTTACGGCTTGGTAAATAAAGGTAACTTTAAAAAAAATTTAAGGTTCCGTACCTAATAGAACTCCTTGATTTAAACTAACACGATTTTCTCTCATTATCACTAGAGAGCGGATTTGAAGTAGTGATGTCAATATTTATATGGATATGACTAATGCAATTTGTTAAATACTTGTCATGTTTTTTATACAGTGTGTCCTACCCAGGATAAAGTGCACAAACGAATTGGGATGAAAGCAGATGCAATTTTATCGAGAAAAAAATTATGTTTTTTTTTTCATACAATGACTTACTTTTCATGAAATATAAAAAAAAAAAAATGTTTTATATAGTGGACCTTATCGAAACAAAGCAAGATATCTTGAAAATACAAAAACATATGAAAAACCATTTTTTTGTTTTTGGATTATTTTTCGCATTTTTTCTTATTACATTAACATTATTATTCCTCTGCGATTATAAATTACGTTTATTTCAAATCAGTAGAGCCCGTAGTGTCAAGATTTATTTTTAACCGAATTATTTATATTTCTCATTTCTTTGAGTCAGAGTAATATTTTGTTTACTGTGCATTCTGCAGAAAAAATAATAAAGAAGAACTTAAAAAATAAACAATTTCAAAAATGTACAATGATTTTATTTATTATCATCATAATTTTTCCTAGTAATATCCATATTCATATTGAGATCGATCTACTTCTCATCCGCTCTCTAAGTATCGCAACACGACAAACGGGGCTTAATGGCGTATAAATATGATTTTATTTAATGACTTTTCGTTGTTAATTTTTTGACGTTTTGGACGGTGGTCTCGAAGGAACTCACTTTCCTTCCTTCCTTCCTTCGAAACCATGGACGTAAAGCGACGTCTGAAACGTCGCAGAATTAACAACAGAAGGTAATCAAATAAAATCATATTTCCTGTTTGTTGTGTTTGTGATAATGGAACTCTTTAATAAGCCTCCGGTGTCTGTTTATCCATGTGTCTGTCTGTCACATGGTTCTTACTATTGAATCTTAATTACGTACACACTTGAAACAGTCACGATTCCGGGGTATGAAAATCAAAACTATTTAGTGACGTCATAAACTCTAGCTACACGTGACGTCACTCGGTTATGACTCAATGTATCGTCATTATTTTTTGATTACGTAACAAAATACTTCTTCGATATTTTTTAGTAACACGACGGACTAAGTTAAAAATTTTCATAATTTTTATACTGTCACTATCAATGTGTATAATTTACCGTCGCCGCTATGAGAAAATATATATAATAATATATATATAATAGAAATTCATTAAATACCTTTGTTTCAAATTAAAAACTCCGTTTGTGTCTGTTAACTATGTTAATATGTGTAAGAAGCACCATCTCATTCCCTTATATAAGCGCCGGGAAATTGCAGATATTGTTTACATCCTTAATATAACGAACAACAATGTAGACTGCCCGAAATTACTCTCTGGACTTTCCTTCAATACTCCAGCCAGGCGAAAAAGATATTTCCCTCCCCTCTCAATTCCCTTTTCCAGAATAGCTTTCTGTTAAGTGCTGGCAAAAGTTTGAATAACCTAACTAAAGAGCTGGATATCGATATTTTAAATAGTAATATCCCAACTGTGCGGCGTAGGATAACGGACGGTTTCTTTAAATGAGCGTGCCTTGACCGGAGCATTGTTTGTTGAATTTAATTTAATTTAATTTGGTTGTAGTTTAAACTTGTTGCAGTTTATTTCACTTAGTCATAGTAATCACTAGAAGGTTCTGCGATGTTGTGCATTATGTGAGCGTCTCTATTTTGTATTATGTTACTACCGGTGGGAACCTGTAATTGGCTTTCTGATACTTATTCTATGCCGCAAATGTATTACTTTTAGCTGTTGGTTCTCCGAATAAATAAAATAAAATAAATAAAATAAAATAAAAAATAAATATAATGAAAAATTGTAGGGGATATATAAGATTGTTGATTTGTGCTTCTGTATGCCGCTTCGACCAGATTTGATCTATTGTGGCAGGTCCATATAAGATACGTTGTTTAGGTGTTCTTTACCCTCTATGATGTTGAATACTAATATTTTTGAAACGAATATAGTATTTGAGAGGGAATATACAAATAAGTAACACAGAAAAATAATTAAACACAAATATAATTACGCATAATCCTTCCGCACTAGGCCAGCAAAAGCGAGGCGCTATGGAAATCCGGGAATATAAATGCTAGAAATATGATCGTACGACTGCGAGTGATATGTCAGCTTCATAACAAGGCAATTGGTTCGGCTTGGGGCGTTTTCGTGAATATGTGAATAGGAATATTTTCTATTTACTTTTCCAAAGTCACATCTGACGGAAAACTTCGATGGAAAAGTATATCCTATTATGATCAGGGTACACATGCTTTTGTTGCCAATATGTTGCCTCAAATTCTGGTTTTGAAAGTAAACGATGGATATTGCGATGTTCTTCGCTAGCATTTATAAGTGAGGAGCAAAATGTTTTTGTTGTTTTATCTGAAATACAGTGAAATGCACTTGTGTAGTCATGGTAATATTTTGCTCCAATCCAGAACAAAAGACTCGTTCAATAGCGTAAATTCTTTTAGCAAGGCCCTTTTTAGGGTTCCGTAGCCAAAATGGCAAAACGGAATTTTGATTTGTGAATATTTTTGGAAATGATCGCTCCGAAAGTAGCAAGAATTGTGTCCCCCCCCCCCACCTCCTATATTTTCTAAACGGTATGACCAAAAATATGAAAAAAAAATACAATTATAAAGCTTCATAAAAGGACGTAAGTGCCCGGGAGATACGCTCTTTTGTTAGTGTTTTTTTTTATAATGTATTTTTTTTCATCTCTAGTGCATTTTTTTGTATGAACGGCTGCGGAACCCTACACCGAGCATGGCCCTTTTTTAGGAAGTTTATTTAAACGAACGTCATGTTTGCTCTCAAGTCTGATTCGACGTCTTTTTCTAGTTTAGTCATTTTCTAAGTAGGACTATTTTGATGAGCATAAATATTTGTTCCAGTCTTTAATGTTTTCTATGTATATAAGTACATTTATCGACTAAATATATCGTCTTATTGAGCTTACTGTAGGACTAATATGATTTGTGTATAATTGTCCTGTAATACTTACTTATTACGACTGACGTCATTTTTTGGTCTAGCCATCTTTTATATAGGTCTATTTGTCATTGTCTTCTCTAGTAGGATAAATTAGTGTTGTGGCAATCTTGAGGAACGGGCGTCGTGGATTTTTTATTCGAGTAATGTGAGTCAAAGACCCGTTTCTACACCCCTTCAATATTTATGAATGTAACAAAATGTACTAACAGGAAAGCTTCTTTAATTTATTTTTAGAAAAATCCTTAATTACACTCTACAATCCATAGGTCATGATATATACCGATGGCGATATAAAATGCTTTTCATCTCAAACGTGTCTATTCAAAAAACGTTTTCACGTTAAAAATCGCGTCTAAACAAAGGCATTTGATTTTGAATTGGCTCTATACGCGTCAGATTGGAACCTGAAAATGCAAATGCGAGACAGGGTGCCGGCGACAGATTGGAGGGAACGAATATTTGAATTATGCAAGCTATTTCGATTTTTCGAATTTGTTTACCAAGTGTAATAATTTCTTCTGTTTTGAAATGTAATTTCATTATGGTTTGGGCGCATTATGTACCACTTGCAAAACGTGCCTTCACCAAAATGTTGCCAACCGCAGTCAGCTACTTTGCTATGTCGTCTCTCCACCTAGGTGGAGGGTGCCCTACATAAGTTTGCTAAGACGCAGTTTCCACTCCAGAACACGTTTGAATTTGAACATCATTTTCAATAAATGTAAATATTAAAGCGAAAATTTGTTTTTTTTATATATATATTGGTCACCCTACATAGCGTGTCATACTACATAGGGTGACCATGAGTTATGATGAATTAACAAGGATTTTGATCGCAAAAGGATTATGCTATCCCTTAGAGGACTTAGGCGGGTTAGGAGTTGAAAAAAATATTTCAGTGGAATGGGGCAGGGAAACGCAGAGTTGTACTTTGATTTCATTATGTTTACATAATTTGCACCTATGTCCTTCTTTTATACTATTATACTTAGTTGTAAAAATGGAATATCTGTACATTGAAGAAACGGGTCTCCTTCGAAATCCCTAATGTCGGACGTTAGGGATTCCGATATAGATCCTGAAGAAACATTAAAAAAGAAATGATAAGATTGTAACGGACTATTTGGAGGTCACTAAACACATATATTTTTTTTAGATTTTTTTGTATGTATGTAAGTGTCATTGTGGCATCATCACGACAAATCAGCTAAACGGATTTCAACTATTTCTGGTACACGGGTAGCTGGGTATCTCCAGATGGTTATAGGATACTGTTTACCCGACTACGCTGAAGAAAGTGGGATTATGACATTTTCTTCTTGCTGATGATTTATTTATTTGCGAGAAAACAGCTGGTATTAGCATTATGCATATTTTAGTTTAGAATGTTCGTTACAATTTAGAAAAAATAAGAATGAATAGAGTATAGAGATAGACAACGTAGGTGCACGACAGGAATGTGATTATGTATATATGTATATGTAAATATACAACCGCTGTACCGTTTCAGAACTGTCTAAGTGAAACTACGCAAGATACATTTCACGAGGGATATATTCGCATGATAACATATTGAATTTCAAACCGGTTGGATAAGAATGGGTCTAGACATAGAATAACTTATTGCTATTCGTTAAATCTAATTTTTAGACTTTCCCAAAAAACGCTCCATACTCAAGCTTAGGCACGTATGACGTCACACGTTCCTACCTTTTATCGGGAAATTAAGAAGATTTTGCAACTATGTTTAAACAGGCGTATATCGAAACGGTTTCATAATAAAGTTACCATACATTTTATGGGTCATTAAATGGTATTATTAGTTATTAATATTTTCATACTTTAAAAATGGAATTTCTCACCCAACTTTAAAGGCTAAAGGAAAAGAACAAGTTCACGCAAGGCATCGAACTCAAACTCACTCATTAATGTAACAACAGTAGACAAAACTTTTTTTTCGAATAACTATAAAAATAACTAAGATATATAAGCCATCAAACATTGCATTCTGTAACTTTCTAGCAAAACAGAATTTAATATGGAGTTCATATGACCGGAGAGCACTATGACATACCAGTTCATATCAGACCTATCTGCCAAATCGCTGTCTTATTACAAGTTTAAAATATCATATATCATGCATATTTCTTGGCCGATTTAAATTTATATTTCACTTTTTGTTTCGTTTTTACAGTTTTTGATGTTTTGTTAAGAAAACCGTTTTTTTTTTAATCCATGTACCTTAATCGGTGAAAAGGCAAGAACCCTATTCTGATCACTCGTTATTAGAATGTTTTAACTTTTTTTTTTCATATTTTTTCTGTTTCCGCGGTTATTACTCATTGAAATAAAACAATTTAACGGATTATATCGCGTATATTATCTCATTTTAGTTGCCGACGTTTCGGAAGCTTTCCATTTTTTTTTTGTCTAACATGTTTTCTAATCCATTATTCTATCACTTGCAAAGAGTTTCTAGTAGTCGTAAGGACTAGTTTATGTTCAATTCGCTAAAGTCCGAGCACTGGAGCGCAGTAAATTTTATTTCCAATAAAATAGTAATACGAAAATAACTCGGCACTAGAGATTCTACAGGTAGTTGTATGTTATAAAATAAATAGATAATAATACCAATAAAACATTTATTTCGGACAATTTGATGATCCATAGAAATAGTAATACAGAAACTTACATAATTAAGCTTAGGAAGTACGGAGACTTAAGGGCCTGCATCATCATTCGTAAGTCACGCCCCAAACGCTGAGCGAGCCAGTGAACGGAATTTGTAATAAGGGACGCATTTATTGCTCGCGCGCATCAAAGAAAGAGAAAGCTAATACACTACATTTTGGGTTTTTTGTAATAAGCGCCAGATGTAAAAGTACAATGAATTCGAAGATATTATTATGTTTTGTTTACATTTAAGTTGATCACGTAAAAGATAAAGGGAAAAATGTATATTTTACATAATTTAGCCGTTTATTAATCTGTCGTTTGTACAAACTAGACAAAAAAAGGAAAATGAAGACGCGTTTTCAGATAACTTTTCTATAAAGGAAATTTTCAACAAACATGTTTCCGCCTTAATCACTAAAAAAGATACTAGATTACACAAAAATGTTAAATAAATAAAAAATGGCATATATTTTTGATGCATCCCCTTAAGTTTAAGGAAGTCAGTGCCATACCCCTATCTCACCTGTTGGCTAGGAACCTTAAGCGGCTGGCGCGCGCTCTATACATTTCAAAATTTCCAAATAAAATTGGTTGTCTGCAAAGTCGGATTACGGACGATAATTTTAAGTGATAACGTCATAAGAAAACATTCATGGAAAATTGCATACTTTTATGAACTCACAAGCCGAACGCTTACACCGATCGTGCCTCTCTATGGTTCGTGCCTCTATATGCTTGTTCCGCGCTCCTGCTTGCACGCTCGGCTCAGGCGGAACGAGACAACAATTCATGCTATTTCGTGCATGCACTCGTGCAGCCGGCGTTCATTGATTTATAAGACGTTATCACGTCAAAAATGATGTCTAAGCGTCATTGAAATCAAGACAATAATGTATTTTGTTAAGTATAAGGATCACTCAAGTTTTTCTGCGCGTCGTTGCCATGGAAACGTCTCCTAGAGTCACTTTTAAAACTACGATTTTAAATGATATAAGAGCAACGAAAATGTTTTCTTTTTTTAATCCACGACCAAACCCAAAAAAGGTTTCAATTTAACGTAACCTCAAAAATATCGTACGGATCACTTCTTGATTTAGCGGTTATATTTGAGACCGGGTTTCATTAAATTCCTTTCGTTTTCATCCACCGCGGTAACGTGTCCATTATAGGGTATATCTTCGACCCTTTTGCCTTAGGAAGGGTCGAAAATCTTCCTTTTTAAGGAATTTAGGGGCTAATGTAAATATTGCGGGAGTATATGGATTTTCATTATGGATTTTACAGGAAGTATGCGTTGTCACGTTTGAAATCCTTTGATAATAATCTTCACCGCATTGTTCGCATATTCTGCTGAATAAGAGCCTATTGTTTTGGCATAATATGCATATTAATGAAATTCTGCGAGGGTTTATCTCAAAAGCATTCAAATAAATCCGATGTTACCTAATGCGTAATATAATCCTTAAGATCAACCGAGATTACTACGCATACGAAACACTTTCATCCGAATACTTTGTAACCACCCCTACCCTCCCTGATGAAAGTTTGGCACTATTTGGGCGCTGCTCTCCTGAGATGCGATTTATTTGATATCCTACTAGCAGGTGCCCGGTACGCGGTCTCCACTCGAGAACCTTTCTGCCCAAACGGCCATCGGTTCTTCGAACTATGTGCCCTGCCCATTGCCACTTCAGTTTGCTTACCCTGTTTGCTATGTCGGTAACCTTGGTTCGTCTGCGAATCTCCTCATTTCTGATTCCGAGCATTTCCATAGCTCGCTGCGTACCGGCAAGCGCAGCGTGGGAAAGCCACCCGCAAAGTGATCGGACGACCTGCAAAGGGTTGCGGGGACTTGCTGGATGCAGGTCGCTTCTATCCGGCCCATGTGAAAATAAATTGAGGAGCCCTGTGTCCAGCAGTGGACGTCCTATGGCTGAAATGATGATGATGATAATGCAGGTGCCCGCAACTTCGTTCGCGGAGGAGAGAAAGTCGTAACCCCTCTATTTTCTTCAGCGTTGTTGGGTATAAAGAAACCTTATTCATCATTGACTACCCAAAAAAGTATACTATAATCATTTGTGGATACCCGGATACCTGTGTACCAAAAATAGTTTAAATATCCGTTGAGCGGTTTTGGCGTGATGAGGCCACAACGACACATACAAACATGTAAAAAAAAAAGATTTAGTCACCTTCAAATAGTCCGTTATTTTTATATATCTCACACACACCACATCGTTTCAAGTTTTGGTTTTCACGTTTTTCTGGATATGTTTTGAACTCGAAAATAAAAAGTTTTGCATCCACCGAGAAATACTCGGTCACCCAGGTACCACTTTTTTAGGGTTCCGTAGTCAACTAGAAACCCTTATAGTTTCGCCATATCCGTCTGCCTGTCCGTCCACTCCGCTCCGTGATGATTAGTACTAGAAAGCTGAAATTTGGTATGAGTATGTGTATATATCACGCCGACAAAACGGTAAAATAAAAACTAAAAAAAAACCATTTTTTTTTCGGGTACCTGGGGGTATTTTTTTTGTTCCAACCCTAGTGTGTGGTATGTCGTTGAATAGGTCTTTTAAAAATGATAGGGGTCTGCAAACATTATTTTTTGATAAAGTCAGCAGTTTTGTAAATATTCGCTCCAGAAATAAGAAAAAATGCTTCCCCCGGTCCCTCTAATTTTTCAACCACGGGTCAAAAAATTATGGAAAAATTCATGAATATAAGTACTTTCAATGAAAACTAAATTAAATAGAATCGGTCGAGCCGTTTTTGAGTTATTGCCAAAAAACTGCGCTTCTCAACAAAAGGACGTAAGTGTCGGGGAGATACGCTCTTTTGTTAGTGTTTTTTTTTTTTTCATATCGTATTTTTTTCATCTGTAGTGTATTTATTTGTATCAACGGATGCGGAACCTTACACTGAGCATGGAGTTTTTATAGTAAAGTGAGGATATAATAGTATAACATGTTCATTTTAGTATATATTACGTTCTCACCTTTTCATTTTGCAGCGAAGGCGAGATCGCTCAGACGGAAAGTTATTTTGTACGATGTTGAGATTTTCAATGCATTTCAGTCCCAGGGTCCACCTTGAGCGGGGATTTCTGCGCAAGCTTTTTACTCCTAAGTAGGTTAAACCCCGTTCTATATTGTGGGAACATTTTATCGAAGAAAGGAACAAAAATTCGTTCTCATCTTGTTTCGTAATGGACACCTGTGCTTCAGCCGAAGATTGAAAACCTTATTTTATTTATTTACTAGAAGACGCTCTTCGTCCGCGCGTAATAAAGAACAATTTTGTCTTTTTTTTTTACTGCAGTCGGGTAAAACAGGATGCAATGTTTTTACTAGAAGGTGTCTACAACTTTCTTCGCTGAAGAAAAAAAAACATAACTCTCTTTTTTACTGTATTCGGGTAAAAAAGGATGCAATTTTTTTTTTTGAAGGTGTCTACAACTTTCTTCGCTGAAGAAAAAAAAACAACTCTCTTTTTTACTGTAGTCGGGTAAAAAAGGATGCAATTTTTTTACTAGAAGGTGTCTACAACTTTCTTCGCTGAAGAAAAAAAAACATAACTCTTTTTTACTTCAGCATAGTCGGATAAAATGTTTCCAATAAACATCCGTGGATATAGCTACTCGTGTACCAAAAACAGTTGAAATCCGTTTAGCCGATTTGACGTGATGAATCCACATACTAACGTTCAAAAAATAAAAAATAAAAAACGATTTAGTGACCGCCAAATAGTGCGTTACAATATTTTATTGGAAATAACATCAATGTAGGTTAAACAGACAATTCATTTTTACAACGTTTATAAAAGTAATAGTCAAGAACACATTTTATTGAAAATACCTAAGTGCGATCGCTGCGTTATTTTCCTGTAGTTTCCTGTATATTCGCGTGGCAGCGAGCGGCGCTGCTCTATGAATGTCCTATACAGGCACCTCGACGCAGCAGATGCCAAAAGAATTAGCGACGCCAAACATTTGTGTAGCTATCACAAGCAGGATTGACAACCGATATACTAAATACTTGATTTCCACTGCCCCGACTACAGGCAAGCGTGAAATTTGACTGCCACGGGTCATTACCCATGACTTGCCACAAATTATCGCTGATCAAAGTTAAATGGCATGAAAAGTAATTTGATGAATAAAACATAAATATTATTCCAAGCCTATAAAAATGAAATAAAAATGTTTAACCTTTGACAAAACAGTACTTATCGATACTTCATTAATTATTACGAGGCGCCCGCAACTTTGTTCGCGCGGGAAAAATTAAGTCATAACCCTCTTTGTAAATAAGATAGTTGGGTAAACGTAACGTATTTAATAACCATGTGCGGATGCTCAGCTGTTACAAAAATTCCTGAAATCCGTATAGTCGGTTTTGCTTGATGAGTTAGCAAAGACACATAGATATAAAGAGTTAAAAAAGGAATATAATAAATCGATATAAATATTTATTTATTTTTAAATTTATTTTTATTTATTTATTAATTTTAAACGATAATTATTGTGTCGAACATTGGAATATTATTGATTACAAAAGTACAATAAAAGTAAATATAACATTAGCGTCAATAACAAAACAATATGAATGAATCTATTACAATGGAACAATAGGATTATACTTAATGACTTGACAGACGAAAACCGTTCTAATCATTTGGGCCTAATGTCGTAAGTCCGTCATTTGTAATTATTTATTATTTTAATTCCAAAAACAAAAAGTGATTCGTATTTTTTTATGATAATAAAATGTCTAATTTTTAACCCCCGACACAAAAGAGGGGTGTTATAAGTTTAACGTGTCTGTGACTCTGTGTATCTGTGTATCTGTCTGTGGCATCGTAGCGCCCATACGGATAGACCGATTTGAGTGCGGTTTTTTGGTCATAGATAATTTTATCCCAAGTGTTCTTAGCTATGTTTGATAAAAAATCGGAGCACTCGTCTCCAAGATATTCAGCTTTTAGTGGAAAACGTCGGGGGTTTTGAAATTTTAAATTTTCTATAGTTATAGCACAATCATCTACAGGGGTACGTTATTTCGCCCTAGGAAAATACCTTTTGCGCATGAGCGTTCTAACTAGTTGAACCGATGACGATCGCGGAAACCCGATGGATGTGTTGTGGAAATCGTTGCGAGAGGCCTTTGTCCAGCAGTGGATATCTTTAGGCTGTTATGACGAGGATCATGATGATAAGTGTTCCACAAGAGAGGAATACAAACATACAAATGATAATAATGATTAGAACAATCTTAAACGAGCAGTGAACACGGTCGCGTGCTGATGTGTGTCACTCGACTAAACCAAGTGAAAGTGACGATATGTGCAAAATTATCACTTTTATAACACCTGACGTCTTTCTAATTATATTGCCATTTTTGTGCAGAAATTGCACATTGCTCAGGTGTGATTATACCAAAGGTCCATGCAGCAGATTTGTTCTTGAACATTTTGCGCAGACACTACTTACCACAACACAATAAAACGGGGCTTAATCGCTCATAAATATGATCTATTTAATCACCTTTTGTTTGTAATATTTATACGCGATTAAGCCTCGTTTTGTTCTGTTGTGATAATGAGTGAAGATCGTATAAGCCGTGAAGATCATGATCTTCAACATCATGATGCCAGGTTCCGCCACTGACAGATACATCAAGGAGGACGATTATTATATTATTATGTATGTACGTTTTGTAAACAAACAGTACGGCACATTTTATTTGTACAGGAACATATTTATTCACCAAGGCATGCGAGTCCACCAAATATGCAACACACGGTCGTGCCGTGCCGTACACTGGTGGAAAGGGTCCCCAAAGAGTATTACCGAAACGCAATTACGAAGCTACCGCTGTTTATCTGTCCATCTGTCTGTCTATTCGTAATATATTTAGAACCATACCAGGTATACGAAGTGCCCACCTTCTAGTCCTTAGGTACTTACTAACAATGACTACATATATCTAGAAGCGTCGGGGTTTCTTTATCGGTTTACCGAAGCTTTTCTTTACTATTATAAAGATGAAAAAGAGTAATAATCGCGGAAATAGAAGAAATTATTATCCATACTATATACTATATACTTTACTATATAATATTTAAAATGCGAAAGTGTGTCTGTCTGTCTCTGTCTGTTAACCCTTCAAGCTTCAACCGCAGAACCGATTTGGATGAAATTTGGTATGAAGATAGTATGAGTCCCGGGGAAGGACATACGCTACTTTTTATCCCGGAAAAATACTCTTATCCGCGATAAACGAATTTAAGGCGGACGAAGTAGCGGGCAGAAGCTAGTTATAAATATGTTATAAGTTAATGTCTGTACATATTACAAAAAAACAGTTATACGGACTATTTCAATGTCACTGAAACGAAGACTGATCGGATTTTTTTTTTTTTTTTTTGCATGTTTGTATTTATGTGTCATTTTTCATCACACCAAAACAAAATTTGACACGGTTGGGTGGGCACCCACAAATCGTTTTATTATAAAACAGAGGGTCATGACTTGTTTTCTCTTCCCGAACGTCGTTGCGGGCGCCTCCTATTTTCTAATATTTTCTTAAACTTCCTGTACACAAAAAAGAAGAAGGAATTTTCTACCGCGCACACTCCGTGTGTGGAATGACCTCCCTGCCGCGGTTTTCCCTGGAGGTTACAATATGGGGTTCTTCAAGAGGGGAGTTAATAGGTTCTTAAAGGGTCGGCAATACGCTCGTAATGCCCCTGGCGTTGCAAGCGCTCATAGGCTGCGGTGACTGCTTGGCATCAGGCAGGCCGTACGCTTGTTTGCCACCTTAGTAGTATAAAAAAAAACACAAGCTTTTCTGCGAAATCCAAGTTTTTGCACAATGGATGGACCAAATCGTATTATTTCGGACACCTGGGCACACTCCCAGGATTACCTCTTAATTACCCCTTATCCTTGTGAAAATTATATGTAAATACTCTCTACATTTGCTTTTATGGGAGTACGTTAAGAGGATCATAGGAGGTGCTAACAAAAACGCTGTTTTTAATAATAATAATAAGTACTCTTTATTGCACACCAAAAGAAAATAACATCAGACACTTAAATCTAAACCAGTATGAGAAATGGTAAACAACAGGCGGTCTTATCGCTAAAAAGCGATCTCTTCCAGACATCCTTAAGGTAGTAGAGAACTTCATACTGAGATAAAAACAAAAAGAACCTATGTGATTAGATATCCAAAAGTGGCCCACTAAATACATATATCACATGCACACACATACAAAATTGCAGAAACACACAAACTCGTCCATTTGTTAATTCTTTTATACGAGAGGTATTCAAAAATTTTGAAATAAAATGTTGGTCCTTTATAGTAAACAACACTCTAACCTAAAATTATGCATTTAATGCCAATACCAGCTGTATTCTCGCAAGGAAATCAATTTAATATATGAGATTGGCAACGTGGCAATAAAAATATTGATTCCTGTTTCTTTATTTACGAGAAAATGGGAGTTTAAGAAAAAAAAAGTACTTTTGAGTTATAATGTTGTTTAATTTTTAGGACAAGTAAGGATGAACAAAGTTCATTTTTTCATACATTTAAGATGGCGTTGACACATAGGTGACCATCCATATAATATTTGAGTGCCTTTTGTGACAGTTGCAGTGCAAACTGAAGTGGTAGTGGGCGGAGCATATTTTGTCGAAGAGCCTATGGTCGATGGGGAAGCCGAGTCTTTAGTGGAGACTTCACACGACTCGCCCTATGGGACGACCCTCTGCCAGGTGGACCGACGCCAAAAGACTGGCAGGAAGCGGTTGGATATGGAGTTCTGAGGACCGGGTCTGGTTCAGCTGTGAATGACTCCGGACTTACGATGATGATGATGAAGATGTAACCGTTGCGTATCATTTTTTTTGTTTGCATGGTGTTATTGATGTTTTATGCAATATTCCGCTGGTAACATGTATCTTCTAATCCTGTTATTACCGACCAGCCCCACTATTGCCTAAGGCAGTTGATGCTCGGAATCAGAATCAAGTGTCATGATTTTGTATGGGCTATGACAGTTGATTCGGATATCAAGTGTCAAAATTTCGTTACTGAAATAATGATATATCTAATGATCTTTATGATGTAAGCCGGCCGCAAGGGCACTTTTACAAGTCTGACTCTACGGCGTTTCCCAAGAGGAGACCACTGAGGCGAAGAAAGCCGAAACAAACTCAACAGTCAGTCATTTTTTAAATATATGTTTTGAGTATAAATTCAATGCGTAGTTCTTCAAGAAAACATATCAAAACTTATAAAAGTAAAAAAAATATAGAATATAAAAAAGCATTATAATGATTTTTTATTTAAAACAACTTACATACGTTTGATATGCCATCTTATAAGAACTTTTTCTCACTATTGGTTTCTGTTTTGGGCCATTCATTTTTGTCTGTTAAATAGTCCTCTACCCTATAATATGCCTATATGTTAGGCAATAACCCCCCTGGACCTCTAACACAACTCTGATACGTGACTCTTTGTCGCGCGATAAAGATTGTTTGTCTCTTTCCATTCAATACAATGCGAGAAAGACGGAGGATGCTATGTCACGCGAAAAGCGTAGTCGCGGAGTTGTGCGAGACGGGCTGGTGTTATGAAAACTATGCTTATGACTTTTTATTTTAAAAATTACTATGTAATTTTTGTATTTAATCCTAACTAATATTGCGAAAGCAAAAGTGGGTCTGTTGGTTTGTCCTTCTTTTATGCGATAACGTGGCAGTGGAGTTATGTGATATTTTTGTATACTCGTATAGGTAAAATAGTATCCGGGGAGTGAAATAGGCTACTTCTTATACTGGAAAACTGCAGGTTCCCGAGCGATAAATATAATAGAAAACTGAAAAAAAAAATCCATTGAATATATTAGCAATTTTGGAAAAACATTATTTTGTAACTTTTACACGTTCATAGAAATTTTATTTATTTATTTATATTTATTTATAAGTAACATTCGAACCATTCCTAAATAATGGAACTATTCTTGAAAAATTGAAACCGTTTCCGTTTGTAGCAAAAGGTATGTCACTTCAGAACCCTCTTAATATTAATATGTAAAGGAAATTCAATCGTATACTAACAGTATAGGGTCAAATTTTAATGTGTATAGATACTATAATAGAGCGGCAAATATTTAGTTCTGACAGATATAACACCCTTTTCAACGCTCTTAGGATGTATGAAATCTCTTATGCTAAGGCGGCAAAGAGTTTACATTCGGTGTCGAAGTGATTAAGTTTTGATATAGGTTGGGTATTGCACGTGAACGAATAAAGAATAAACGGCATTTACAATATAATTCTAGGCTTTCGCGGGTTGTTCACATGTTATTTATTTAACATATTTTAAAAAATGGTTGTAACGGACTATTTGGAGGTCACTGAAGCGAAAAATTTTTTTTTAACTTAAATCGTATCACTGCGAGATTTCCTGTAAAACAATGCTTTTTATTTACACTTGGGGCACCAAATACTGCTCCATTGGTATCACTATCTAGAACCTGAATCCAAAATAGCATATAACTAAGCATGAAAGTGAGAGAGGAGAAAAAATATTTCCGTCGGACATGATGTAATCTTTAGTGTTATTGTGTAACGACATCACTGATGATCAAGGTAAGTTAAAAATGCGCAATAAATAGTATTCAACTATAAAATATAAACGGGTTTATTGGGTGGTTCTTATATATAGCCAAATTTTATGGTTATATTTTTATATTCGTTATTACAAAAAAATTGCTAGTAGTTTATATTGTACCATTGCTTACTGGCATAAGTACGATTTAAACTACCAAATATTTTTTGATTATAACCGATCAATTTAAATGTCTGACAGTAAATAATTTGTATTAATACCTAAATTAAACAGTTTACATGCGAAATGCTTCATAGATGCAATTTAAATCCTGATGGTACGAATTAACCAAGTCGGCTAAATCGTACCGATGGAAGGCCTTTTGATAAAGTAAATTTTGACGATGTTAATTTAATCCCAGAATGCTCATCTTCCTACTCAAGGAAGCCGAAATACTAAACTTTTTTTATGCATAGTCAGCTATATATGTAAGTACTTTCACAAATAAAATAACCACGTATGAGTAAAAAGTGGTACGATATAACCGACTCTCCCCTACACTTTATCTTTGAATGCATTTGTCTCTAGTAATAATTGCTTGAATTGTAAAAGCACTTTGTTATCACTTACAAGCAAATATTTACTCGTATTATGTAATTATTCATTTTAGGATATTTTTCACAGCTATTTCAAGTATATTATTTTATTTCTTGGGTTGTTGTACCTTCAAAATGTCCCAAATGTAGGTAAATTTATGCTGTACAAATGCACCCTGCATGGTCAAAACTAGTTTATATACCACGAATATTATTAAGAACAAACTTCTAAGCCATGTATTGTACAAAAATAAACTACAGGGGAAGAGATAGATAAAGTTCCAGTAAAGATATTAATGGTGTACGAAGTTACCTGTGGAGGGTACCTTTGTACAAATCTCACTTTTAGATAAACCATAATAGCTTGAAAATATTACTTAATATCAACACTGAAGCACACTTTTATTATAATCAGTCAAGTGAATGACCTAGCAGCATTTAATTTATTTTAAAATAGCGATCAGATTTTGATTTAAAAGTCTTAGAGTAAAAAGTGTAGGAATCTTCCACACTTTCACTTACCCAGTCTTTTTGGATTCCCAATACCAAGTTCACTCGTATATGAGGTCTTGACATAGTCGGTAATGTCGGTATACAGTCCCTAGAGATATTAAATACGTGAGAGTTGATGCAATTTACCTTGTAAAGAATGTGCATATACATTTGATGCGCAGAACACAAAGAAGGTCGTGCAACATGCGCAAAACATGTTATATCGCCACTACACTATATTGGCGCGAATCGAGCTGAGGTGGAGATACATATATGTACGTTATTCTGAAAGTGTTGCAGTCTTTATCGTATTTAAAAACAGCAATGTATCTCAATTAAAAGTAAAGGTACAATCTTAGCTCATATCTAAATAAATTTGGAGTTTTTGAACAATGAAATTTAGTGGGCATACCTATGCTGACGCTGGCGTCAATGGCATACATTCTCGATGATTTCAATCCTCATACAAACTTCTACCCTACCCCCTTTTCACCCTTTTAAGGGATAATTTGCGGGATAATAAAGTCTCAAACTAAAGTATCTACATACCGAATTTCATCTAAATTGGTTCAGCGGTATTAGTGTGAAAAGATCACAGACAGACAGGTATCCTTTCGCATTTATATTCATATTCATATTTATTGGTAATATCAGTTTAAAGGTCAATAGTTATTAAATACATTATTATGTAATTTATTTAAATATAAATGTACACATACACAATTTCTCCATATCTACACGTATTATAAATATGTTATACTATCGGTAATATTATTTTATAAATGACTCTTTGTAGTCGCAGAACGCCTGCTCTACAAGCCATTTTTTAAGTTTTCTCTTAAATAGTGGTGCACTTTGAGCAGCGACACTATCCTCCGGGAGGTGATTGTACACGTTAGGACTCAAGATGTGGACAAGTTTTTGGGACTTGGCCAGTTTGTGAGGTACTAAAGGCAGCTTCCCAGCGTGCACGCTATGGGTCATATGCCTGTTCTCTCGCGCGTGCACCGCTGCTTGCAGAATGAGAAAGGAAGGTAGCGTTAGGATGCCCAGCGACTGGAAGTGGGGTTTGGCGGACTCTGTTTGCGGGATACGTATGAAGTATAATAATGTATTAGTACGGATAAACCACTAAAATACAGGCCAGCAAATATTTGGTTAGCTAAATAGTTACTATCAGGCCCCTATTTCACAATCGTGACAAATGTCGGGTGTTAATGACAATTTCAAGTACATTGCGTGTCCAGTATAAAGTAAGGAGATGTATCGAGCTTGCGGGGATCGCCGTGAACATAAATTTGTCGTTGTCATCTGACAATTGTCACGATTGTGAAATAGGGGCCAGAGTCAAACTTGGACCAAATTCGACGTCGCACTGCAATAGCTCGTATTGAGCAATATTTCAGGCGAGAAGGTGTCCGCAACTTCACCAGCGAAAGAGAAAAAATCACTACCCCGTTTTTTTCAGCAGGGTAAAGAGTTTCCTATAACCAATTGTCAATAGCCAGCTACTTGTGTACAAACATTTTTGAAATCTGTTCAGCCGTTTTGACGTGATGAAGCCTCAACGAAACATACAAAAAAAAAAATGACTTGATTGCTCGCTGGCTTTAAATAGTCCGTATCACTTATTTTAATTTAGTGTTTATAATAACATGACACTAACATAACTCATAAAAGTGATATTGTAACTAATCTACTAATAGTACTATAGATAAATCGTTCTCAGATATGTATATATATCCATACTAATATTATAAATGTGAAAGTGTGTCTGTCTGTCTGTCTGTTACCTCTTCATGCTTTAACCACTGAACTGATTGGAGTGAAATTTGGTATGGAGATAGCTTGAGTCTAGGGGAAGGACGTAGGCTACTTTTTATCACGGAAAAATACCCTTATTCACGATTTATTTATTTATTTATTTTAAAAATATAAAATAAATATAACGTAGTAGTAGTACAATAAATGAGTATAAGGCGGACAAATCGTACGTTACGCTAGAATGCAAAGACTACATAACAGATTTGTGTAAAAGTCTGCAGTAATATAGCTTAGATATCAGAATAGGACATAGGCCACAACTTTTGAGGGTATTCATTCATAAAAGGGTATTTTTAAACAATAAATGGAAAACATGACCTTTTTCCATTTTGTTCATTGACGTTTTCTTTTCTAGATGATGAATAAACAATTGGTAACCTAGCAACAGTAATACTACCTACACGATTAATCAAAGAACACACCTATCGTATATGACGTATCATACAAATAAGAGCATATCTTAATATAGCCGGATAATAGCCGGGTGTACATTTTGGACTTGCGATCATTTGTGATAAACATTTTGTTACAAAAATATGGTTTATGAATAAGATAAATACATAAAATGAGTTCTTTTTAACAATAAATGGAAAATCATCACTTTTTGTTAACTGAAATTTTTATTTCGAAGAATTTTAAAGAGCATCTTATTCTGTATACAACGCAAGCTTGTCTCGGCACTTTAATACACAAAAGCGTGATTTCACAAGATCACTTCAACTCTGTAGTAGACATAACGAGAGGTTGTAAGAGTGTCAGAATTTCTTAAATTAGAAAACAGAGTGGGCCGAAACACTTCAGATTGCGACGATTACTCGACAAATATACCTAATTGAGTTGCCCTTTTGGAAAAACATATTTACTTCAATATTATTATAAATGGAAGATCATTATTTTCAAAAATCCAGTGTTAGAAGAGCCCCTACTCCTAAGCAAAATGTACGCGGTGCTTGATCATTTTATATTGGTTAGTGATATAGACAGACAGATATAAAATTATACTGTTTTGAGTATTTGTTGTTATGGCAGCAACAAAAGTACATCATCTGTAAAAATGTCAACAGTCTTGCTATCATGGTTCACCATACCTACAAACATACCAGAAATTTAATTCTAAAATATTTTCGATTCAGTGGTCTTCAAACAGTCCGTTACACTTATTTTTTGAAAATTTCTTGAAACAGCCCGTTCTTGTTTTTTTTATTTTATCTACATTACGAGTCAAATATACTCGTGGCGGTTAACTGTTGAGCTTCTCGTCTAAATGAACATTTAACAGACCTGTAATGAAAAGTTTTTGCAGATAAACACTTATTCGTTTGAGGTTAAAAGCTGCTTAAAACTTTTTAATTAATGGCTTTTAAGATCTGTTTTATGATATGATCGTGTTCAAATACAGTCAAACTTTGTAATAAACAAGATATACGTTTTAACCAACTTTAAGGAAGGAAGGAAGGTTTCGATAGCAATTTATGCGATTATAATACTACCAGTTTTGCTCAGCGGTATTAACTTTGCCTTCAAACCCTAAGGTCCTGGGTTCAAATCCCGGTAAGGGCAAATATTTGTGTGATGACCGCATACATATTTGTCCCTGAGTCTTGGATGTTTTCTAGGTATATAAGTAAATATATCTATTATGTATATCATCGTCTTACCCATAACACAAGCCTTATTGAGCTTACCATGGGACTAGTTCGATTTATGTAAGATTGTCCTGTAATATTTATTTATTTATTATAACAAGGAACCATATCGTCTGTATTTTCAGATGGGGGGTGTATTCGTGTATGCGTACCCGAATACACCCCCCAGTTTAACGTGAAATGCTTTATATATCCTACGTTCATCTTGGAGGTAAATATTAAAATTACTCAGAGCAGGATGTGTGACTTGGTAACACCCGGATGATTTAAAAGTAATTGTGAGACCTGAGGGGTTACCGCGAAACTCGAAAATCGAATTTTGTAACGTCTCGCTCTCATGTTATGCTGCATTTGAGTGAGCGGGATGGCGCCATATGAACTTCGTTTATCGGACTTCCCAAACGTCGAAGAATTACCAACGATAGCTAATTCAATAAATCATATTTATATGCGATTAAGCCCCGTTTTGTTGTGTTGTGATAATTAGTTTTTCGGATTTCGGAGTAGCCCCTTAGTCATCTATTTTCCGTTCTAAGGAACACATGGTCAGTATCGAACTAACCGACATGACTGTCTGAAGACGTCGTCGGGACGCCGGGAGTCGGTGGATGCCGTCTGCGCAGAATCGCACCCGGTGGCGAACTTTAGGGAGGCCTATGTTCAGCAGTGGACGTCTGTGGCTGATAGATAGATTTAAATGAGTGATAATCACGGAAACAAAAGAGAATATTAAAAAACCAGCCAAGTGCGAGTCGGATTCGCGCACCGAGGGTTCCGTACAAAATATACTCTACGAACGGGCGTATCCATGAAAATCCAACGTTAGCAGAACCCTACTCCGAAGCAAAATGTACGCGGTGTTCGATCATTTTATATTGGTTACTGACATAGACAGACAGACATAAAATTATACTGTTTTCAGTATTTGTTGTTATAACGGCAACAGAAATACATCATCTGTGAAAATTTCAACTGTCTAGAAACTATACACATCATCACATGGTTCATGAGATACAGCCTGTTGACAGACGGACAGACAGACAGAGGAGTCTTAGTAATAGGGTCCAGTTTTACCCTTTGAGGTGCGTCCACACTTGTATCATCTGCTCGTTTCCGATCACCCTGGCGTGGCATGACTGCGTATCGCGCTGCTTTTTACGCTCACTGTCGGCGCGGCGATCAGGCCGCGCTTGTCCGATCTAAGTGTGTGATAGCATAGCGCGTATTAACATGGATTTTGAGTGATCGGATCAGCGCAACGTCCAAACGCGTGATCGTGACACGCGATCATGCCACGTGACGAAGATCTGATCGGGCAAATGATACAAATGTGAACGCACCTTAAGGTATGGACCCCTAAAAATCATCTATTTCCCTACAAAATCAGTGATACCTATTACTTGTAGATAAGCGCATTATTCGAAAAAAAAACACAACCCAAGGCAAAATGCAGAATGTAACAAGCACTAAATCCCATTTTCATAATGTAAATGTAAAAAGGAATGCGTCCACATTCATCCCATTCTCTAAAAAGCTCTCATAAATTCTACTTCAAGACATTTTAGTAAGGTTTCCACATACGTTATATTTGCCACACAGATATGACCTAAATCAGAAATTGTCGGAACCATTTCGTATTTACCAATAAGTTTTATGTTGTGGTCAATAACATTTTATTCGTCTAGGAGTTGAAATTCGCCATTATCTGGTCACAGCCCTTCTATCATGAGATAAGGAGAAGATATGAAAGGAAAACTCGAAACTTTCGGTATTAAGGTGGTTCTATAGGCATTTTCAACCGTTATCACTTTCCTGTCGCATATTCTGAACAAATAAGCCAAAACGAAACTCCTCCTTTGCGTCGTGTTTCTCAGTAATGAAGATCGTGACCTACCTTCTGTATCACTTTCTCTCGAACGATCTTCCTCTATCTGTTTCTGTCTCTGCCGGTGTGGAGGGCATTGTGAACTGTAGAGTCATGAACGGTGAAAATGAAACTAAACATTTGGTAAAATGATATACATACTGTGCTTGCGATACAACCTTAATTTGTATAAAATGTGACAAATTATTGTGTCTCACTTTTTCAATATATGCGACAGTGATAGCGGTCGAACCGCCTGTGTCCCACTACCCACAAACATCTATACTATTATAAAGTTGTAAAAATTAAATGTCTGTACATTGAAGATATATTTAAAAAAAAAATATTGTTACGGACAATTTTTTCAAATTGTATTGTTTACTCAATACGATGAAAATATAAATTATATGTGCCCACGCCATTGACTACTGGAATTGTATTGTCCATAGGAAATGTACATGTACTATACTATATTCTTAAATCTGTATGACCCAAATAAGGTTAAGTAAAAAATACCGCGTTAGACCCATTTTATTTATGTTCAATAATGAAGTAACCATTGTTTGAAAGACAGATTATAATATCTGAACCTATTACTATACCAGTCATGGTTGTGGTCGTCATGGCGCTTGAGCCAGGGTCGGCCATTACAGCGTCTTGGTCAGTGCACGGACATTTATGTAGGCGGAGCGTATGTATCAGGTATTAATGAATAAACAAACGATGTAAGGAAAACTTGGAAACTAAAACTATTTTAATAAATTTCAACAGATTATATCGCGTATGAGCTGGTGCGAGGTCACAAGTGTTCCTGAGGACAGGAAGGTATAGCGTGGGCTTCTTCATCTCTGTGGTGTTTTAGGATAACAATATTTATATCTTGTATATCATCTCAAGTATGTTAACATTTCGAGAGCATAACAGGTATCGTGGTATGGTAGACTGAAAACTAAATACTTTTCTCTGACAAAGTCGCATTCGTGCAAACTACCCACTTTAAAAATAAAAATAAAGGTACATACGTGCCAGATGGGACTTAACAAACATTTATATGTTTTGGAAATAACAGACAGTCCCCTGTCGGCCGAAGAAACAGCTCCCCACGTGATCCTGGAATGCGTCGGCGTAGCTAAACAATGGGCTGAAATCCTCACAACACCAACGTCGCTCCGGGAAGCCTGTGAAGACATCAGGAGGATCCTGCGCTTCTGGATGGAGCTAGGCTGGCCTAGACCCCTAGGCAGCAACATTGCAACGCGCAATGGGCTTTCACAGGCTAAGTGCGGAAAAATGGAGCTCATCACCATAACATGCAAGATGGGTCTAATGTGTAAAATCAGTTCCACGTGTGCCAGAAGGCCTACTGAAGAGAAAGAAACGCCGTAAGAAAACTCGTAAACTGCCTAATTATTGTTTATTGTATATATTCAATTCATTAGTCATACCTTAGGTATTCTCACTTGTATAATCATATTTTTGGACGCTGTGCATGGTCTCTGACGCGAGTAAATGGTCTTTAAACAAATGTTTTATGCAAAGTCAAATCATCGTCATTAAATCGCTGATCACTGACAAAGGGGTCCTTGAAGGAGGCTCCAGGTCAGCCTGGTTTTTAGGATACTGATCTGTCAAAATGATCAAAGTTTCAAAGATAATGTATGACGTCATTATGTTGTATGAATTATAACTGTATTGAAATTGCCAAAAGCGTATAAATAAATATTCATACATACAAATATAATTTAACTTTAAATATGAAATCGTTTACCTTAACATCAGGAAAGTTTCAATTGTTATTTGATTTTCTACTATGATGTGTTGCGGATATTAAAATAAATACTGGTTAGATTTTTAAAAATTTCTCGCTTATACTTTTATTATTTAAATTCAGATATTAGATTATGTTTGGTGTAGATAATTTAAAGGTAACCATCTGCAAGTGATGCTACAACACTTGGTGAGTCATTAGAACGTCACACAGTCTTCAAAATCCTTAAGCATAGCTTAACAGATAATTTTAAAGTGCATTGCATCTAAAATGTCACATCAATCAGTAGGTATGAAATAGCAATTCACATTCACGAGCATGTTTTTTATGTAATTTCCTTAAGTTCCTTAAACCCAGATTATCATATAATCAGCCATAAAGTTTAAATACAATCCCTGCTAAACGACTGTAAATATAGTCTCCGATTGTAGGACCAATTTCATCCAATTTAAACTTTTTCTGTAACAAGAATTTAAAAAGCAAAGCAACTTTTTTGCGGATTAGGAAACTTGTCGAAATCAGAGAACTAACTTTCACAACGTCTTTAGTGCTCTTCTTCCATTCTAGAAATCAGCTTTTTCTTCTTGCACTACGATTGTTTTTCCAATGACTTTTCTGTCTAATAGGAGTTGGTGAAAATTAAATTACGGCTTTGTAAAACGAGTTTTTACAAGTTTCTTGAATGGAGTTTAAATCTGTTAAAAGTAATTAAGAATGAAATTCGAGCTTTGTGAAACTGAGCAGAAAGCTGACAATCATCGTAGAAATTAAAGTTAACTAATTAGGCAATTACTTATACGTTTGAGTAAAGTCAAATTTATTAGCTACTTTCAAAAGAATTCGTTATACAAGGAGTTTACTCATTTCAAGAAAGAGGTAAGAGCATCTTGTTACGATGCCATCAACTTATTTAATAAATCGGGTCTATCAATGTATCTCCTTTGCCCCAAGTTTGACGTTGTCATTAAGTTCACAAGTACAAGTTTTCTTTTGTGCAATTATAAGTTTCTGACGGAAATTAAATTGTTGATACCAGCTTTTATAGCCGACTGAACTTTTCGTTAAACATCCGTTAACTACGATGTGATTCTAAAGAGCCCAAACCCGTAGGATAGAGTTTGGCAAGCGAAACATGATATTAAAAATATGCGGCAAATTTGAAAACATCATGACCTGGCAATACGGAATGTATAGAAACGAAGTAGGTTTTATAATTGACAGCTTTTTTAATATGTAAAATTGTTGCCATATAAAGACGATATGTAACTAGCCCTGGCACAGGCCCCGGTCTTTTTGGGCTGTTACTGCACACTTTGTCATTAAACGCTTGTCTGGACCATTAAACCAAATAAAATAAATAAATAAAAGAATTATTTTTCAAGGTCAATATCATGTTTCAATATCGTGTTATATATGTCTCAATCTTAACGTGTTGATAACCACCGTTCTTACCCATATACTGTTTTCAGTTTATCTTTACAAGCCACCGAAACCGAGAAAAACGCCATCAAAATTTGTTATTTTTAACCGACTTCCAAAAAAGGAGGAGGTTATACGAGTATGTTCGATAGTTTGTATTTTCTTTATTATTATTTTTTTGTGTATGTTCACCGATTACTCCGCCAATCGTGGACCGATTTTAAAAAATCTTTTTAATTTGAAAGGATATACTCCCGAGGTGGTCCCATTGCCACCAAGTTGGGATCTGATGATGGAATCCCAGGGAAATCGAGGGCAATCCTCAAATTTTATAGGCACTTATAACGTTTTTCATATATTTTCTTAAGCTATTTAAGTATTTGCATATGGTAGTCATCATCTCATCATGCTGAGCTGATGACGGAAGGTACAACTCCTTAATAGTTAAGAGTTAGAGGATAATTCTTGAAAAAGTCATCTATTATAGGTAGATACGTTAAGACTGTTAATCATATTCTTTTTAGTGAGTCCCTGAAGTAGTCTCCTTATCACCAAGTCAGGATTAGATGATGAAATACCAGGAAAATCGAGAGAAACCCTCAAATATTATAGGCAATTACAAGTTTTTGTATTTGTATATTTTTCTAAAGTTATAAGTTGTTTTCCTCTGGTTGTCATCATTTCATGCTGAGCTGATGATGGAAGGTACAATGAACTAACCAACTTTTACATTTCTTACTTCCAAAGACTCGAGATGCGTGCAAAGTGCCTCCTCAATCTTTCCATTCTGGGCTCTACAAAATACTTTATATCACTACTTAAATCCATGACTAAAAAGCAAAAACTAAAAAATAAAAAAGAACCGACTTCAAAAATAAACTAAAAAGCCATTAATAATCTATTATGTACGGTACGGATCACATTTGAATCACTTTTTAAAGTCGGTGCCAAACCTGAAGTAAATAAAGTTCTTTATGTTTTTCTGGGTTTCCCTAATCCTTGCAGCAAATGTTGGATCATATTGTATTTCTCCCAGCAAACATTCACTCTCATGTAACTGACATTTCGAAAGTGCTTGTAACTAGGCCTAATTGAATAAAGAATATTTTGATTTGATTTGATTTGATTTATTCAACAAAAATACGAATTACTATGACTAAATATATATGTAGGTAGATAATAACTAAAGGCTCACCGCCGCGGTTCTTAATAGTAATAAATGAATGGTTTGGCACCGACTGCAAAAGGTGATTCAAATGTGATCCGTACCGTACATAAAAGATTATTTATGGCTTTTTAGTTTATTTTGAAGTCGGTTGTTTTTTTTTTTTTAATTTTTACTATGACATTAAACCAGTTTTTGCTACTTTCCTTAAAAACTATACAACTTATTGAAAAACCAGTTGATAATTTTAAAGTGAGCACCATCACACTTCTTATTGGATTTAGTCCCATGTCTAAGCGTCGCTTAAATTGTCGAGAGAGCCTATACGAATTTAAGATAGAAAAAGGACTTTACGATTTTTTTTTCTCTTGATTTATTAAGTATTGTAACATTCCAGTTGACTAAAATATAGGCCAAATGCCAAGCTACAAATATATATTTTTACGTGGTTTGCATCAAGTGAAATAATTTTATATCACTTTAAAAACAGTGATCTTTACTGATTTTTTTCCAGGTTGCCTCTTAAAAATTTTGTAATAATAATGAAAATTGCATTAATGAATATTGAAACTGTCTGACTGAAACTACCTGCATATTGTGACAACTGAATGTGTAACCAGAATAAGATTCTGCCTCTACGATTTTTTTCTATAAGGATTACGGTCATGCACTCGACAGGTCATTTCATGGCCGGCCAAGAAGCATATCGGACTATGATCAGTGTAGGATTCCGCAGACGTTACTTCAAAAAAATTTGTTACAAATTAAAAAAAATACGATGTGAAAAAGTGCAACAGCAGAAGAGCATGTATCTTCATGGCACGAGTCCTTTTGTTGAGAACCGCAGTTTTTTATAGCTTGACAAATTCTTTCGTGACACTCCCGGTCTGCGGATGACCCTGCCGCGCGCACACTTCTTACTCACCCCCGCTGTCTTTTCCCCCGTCGCCCGCTGAACATTGGAGAGTCACGAAGGATCTTGTCAAGCTATAGCAATAACTCATTAACAGTTTAACCGATCATGTTAAAAAAAACGTTTATTTATTAAGTCAATTTTAACTTTGTCAATTTTTTCATATTTTGGGACTTACGGTTTAAAAGATAAGGGAAAGGGAGACAATTTTGACGACACGTTTGGCTCAGTGGGTTGCACAACGGCCTACGAAGCCGGCGGTCCCGGTTCGAATCCCGGCCAGGGCAAGGTTTTGTGTGATGACCACGAATGTTTGTTCCTGGGTCTTGGATGTTTTCTATGTATTTAAGTATTATAATTTATCTATATATTATGTATATCGTCGCCCGGTACCCATAGTACAAGCTTTGCTTAGTTTGGACCTAGGTCGATTTGTGTAAGATTGTCCCTGATATTTATTATTATTATTAATATTTTAATTTATGCAACTTTTGGAGCGATCATTTTTTAAAAATATACACTTCTTCAAAAAAACTCTTTAGAAGCTTTAAAGTCCTTTTAGAAAAACTGTCGAAAAATGTGCAACACGTTGATGTTTGCTAAAGCATATGACCAGGTACACACGTTGACAAAAAGATGTGATGATCAACAGGTCTTTTTATTTAGCGCTAAAACGATGTCTTCAATCATTAACTATAACAATATTTGAGCCGCGTAACTATAAATTTAAACTAGAAACATGATATAAAGTTATTAAGCAACAGTAAAATCGCAATTTGCTGTGGAATGCAGTTAATTGTGTAGTGAAAGTCGCGGAACCGAATGCTTCCGATGTAGAGGATGAAAGCGATTGAGGAAGCTTATTTTACTGTCGAATTAATATAATTGTGATCGTATTTATGTCATTAATAAAATATATAAATAAAAAGTGTCAATTTTAAACAATCGAACTAGCCCCATAGTCTAAAAAACGCTTTGTGTTATGACTGTTATGCGTGTAGTCGACAAATCCATGCTAATATTATAAATGTGAAAGTGTGTCTGTCTGTCATCTGTTACCTCTTCACGCTTAAACTGCTGATCTGATTTAGATTAAATTTAATACGGAGATAGTTTGAGTACCGGGAAAGGACGTAGGCTACTTTTTATCCACGATAAAGGAATTTAAGGCGGACGAAGTCGCGGGCAGAAGCTCGTTTATAATAATATAATTAAAGTTGTAAAAATGAAATGACTGTACATTGATGATATTAAAAAAAAGGGATGCGGACTAATGAAAGGTCACGGAATCGATTTTCTTTACTTGGATTTTCGTATGTGTTGTTGTGGCTTCATCGCGCTAAAACGGCTAAACAAATTTGACTATGTTTGGTACAAACGTAGCTTGACATCCATAGATGGTTTAGGGATACTTTTTACCCGACTACGCTGAAGAAAAAAAGGGGGGTAATGAGTTTTTCTCCTCTGTGGACGAATTTGCGGGCTCCTTCTAGTATCTAATAGATATATTTTATATACAAGGAAAACATCCATGACTCCGAAACAAATATTTATGCTCATCACATAAATATTTGCTCTTATCGGGATTTGAACGCGAGACAGTCAGCTTCGCAAAATAAATTTGGTTTTCGTATACTTTGCTTTGTAATTCAAGATCATAATCTGAAACAAAAAACATTATGTTATAAAAACATGAATGAGAATTCTTGTAACCAGGAATATTTAGGACATACGAGTATTGATAAACATACTTGCCACACTTGTTAGTAGTAAATAAGGCAAAGCAATAAATGAAACAAATGTTTATATATAATTTACGCTTAGTTAATAACGGTATACAACTTAAGTTTAGCTAAAGTTATTAGTTAAGGTGGAGTAAGTAACAATAATTTTGTTATAGTTAAATTTTACTGCTAATTCGTGCATGCTGTGTCCTTCTGTAAGTAATAAGATGCTTAGTCTTAAGCTGTAAATGTAAATTATAACACATGTAAAAGTATGCTTATTGTTGAAGGTCCAAATAAATAAATAAATAAAAATACTGAAACTTAAACCAATTTGCAGTAATCACAGCAAATATAGGCCCGTTGACGTCAAAAATTGTTCTTGAATCAATCATAGTTTAGTATTTCTTAAAGTAGTATATCTTATTTATACTTATTTGGTTATATACATTTATTGTGGATTTTTTATATGTGTGTATGCGTCGTTGTGCCTTCATCAGGCCAAATCGGCTAAACTTTTACTCGACTACATTGCAGTATAAAAGAGGGTTATGACCTTTTCTGCTCCAAGAACAAAATTGTTGTCATTTTCTACTTTAAAATAAAGTTATTTATGTTGTCAAATTAGAGTAGGTACCCAGTTCACAGTTTAAATGAAAGCAAAATTTAAGAAAAAACTGTTTGTGTAAAAATACCTGACACAAACATTATCATTAACCTTTAATACTGTTCTTTAATCTGTTGCTAAACGCATGCTCTAATTCACAAGTGTGCAAATAGAGCATATTTTGCGAGACTAACCGACGAGCAAAGCGAATGAAAATATGAATTTTTATTTTACGTTATGGTCAGTTTGTTAGTGGCATAGTTTTTAAGTCCGTTTTCACTGCGGCGAATTGTATGATGCATATGCGTCGCACGAATGAACTGGCTTTTGTTTTGTAAACGTAACTGATAACCCACTCCCTTGGAGCATTATACGGATGACATACGGATGAATTTCCCTCTGAAAGTATATGAATGACACACGAGGTTTGTATATTTCGTTGTGACTTCATCAAGTGACGCAAAATGATTTCTGAGTCCGTCAGTTAGTTAGGGGCCTGCATCGTCATTCGTAAACCACGCGCCCAAACGCCTAGCGGGCCAATGAGCAGAAAAGGGTACATGCATGAACTTTCTTTATCGCTTTTCTTAACTTATATCAAAATACCGTATAAACGATTTCAAAATCTGAAATTAAAATTTAAATCGGCTAAGAAACACGCAAGATATAGGCATTTTAAACTGCTAATTAGACGGCGATTTGACAGAGAGGTCCTTCATGTACTGTTACGTCATAGTCTACGGCGGCCATATAAACTCCATATTAAATTCCATTTTGCTAGATAGAATGAAATGTTTGATGGCTTATATCTCGGTTATTTTTATAGTTATTCGAAAAATTATTTTTGTCTACTGTTTGTTACATGAATGAGCTTTTAATAAAGCAAAAATTAAAATTCATGCATATTCCCTATTTGTTATAAGGGACGCATTTATTGCTCGCGCGCATCAAACAAAAAAAAAGCAAATACACTACTTGGTTGGGTTTTTTTGGAGTAAGCGCCAGATGTAAAAGTACTATGAAATCGATATTAGTCTGTCTTGTTATTATTTAAGTTAATCACTTAAAAGATAAAGGGAAGAATGTCATTTTTACATAATTTAGCCGTTTAATGTGTCGTTTGTACAAACTAGACAAAAAACGGAAAATGAAGACGCGTTTTCGGATAAATTTTCTAACGAGGAAATTTTCAACAAACATGTTTCCGCATTAATCTTTGAATAGGTTATAATAAAATTATAGTCAAAAGATACGTATATGAAAATCAGCCTGTTGTATACAGGGTGTTTGGTAACAGGATACAAAGCTGAAAGTAGGTGATAGTTTAGGCCATTTATAACATTTGAAGCCAGACATGTCTTAGACAAATGTTATTCCTTTTTGTCGACAGTACTAGGAGTTTTCTCTGAAAAAATCTTAGCACTCATATATAAAAAAAATACATTATAACATTTGTCTAAGACATGTATGGCTTAAAATGTTTTAAATGGCCTAAACTATCATCTACTTATGGCTTGGCATCCTGTTACCAAACACCCTGTATACTATAATAGATTTGACAAAAATCACGCTAGAAAATAGCTTTTAAGCGCTAGAAAAATTTCGATGCATCTGCTTCATAAAAAATATATCAGACACATTTATTTATTTTTTTCATATGTGTGAGCAAAACCTTAGATAAATCGCATTTAAGTTTAGGAGTTCACACTGTTTATTCTGTTTCTTTGTTAGACATTAGTAGTTAAGTTTTTTAGAATGTAATGTTTAATGAAAGTACTTATTTAAATAAAACAATTTTAATGGATTATATCGAGTATATTATCTCATTTGAGTTCCCGACGTTTCGGAAGCTTGGCAGTCAACCCATAAACATGGAAAGCTGAAAGCTTCCGAAACGTCGGGAACTCAAATGAGATCATAATATATACGCGATATAATCCGTTTAAATTGTTTTATTTAAATTAGTAATAATCGCGAATTCAGAATAAAATAGTAAGTAGGTACTTATGCTGTGTGGCAACAAATATATTCTATTCCATTTTATTCTAATAATTATAATTTAGACATAATCAGAATTAAGATGGGGACAGTTTTTTTTGTAGAATCTACCACATTTCTTGACCTTGATCTAAACCCACTTCACAAAGTTGATCAAGATTGTTTCGGTGCCTCTGTGATACTCATCTTGCCTACAAAGAGGTCTCGCTAGCATACAATTATGTGAAATTATCTACCTACTATGCTTTTGTATATGTAGGAGTTCTAGTTTTATTTATCATCGTCATAAACTACCAATTCATCTATACTATTATAAAGTACATGACGGCGCCCGCAACTTAGTTAGCGGAGAAGAAAAAGTCATAACCCCTCTTTTTTCGACAGTGTAGTCGTGTGAAAAGTATTCTATAACTATCTGTGGATATCTAGCTACCCGTATACCAACAATTGATGGAATCCGTTCAGCCGAAGCCACAATGACACATACTAAGAAACAAAAAAATAAAATGATTCAGTAACCTCCAAGTAGACCATTAATATATTTTTTTAAAATATCTTCAATTTACATTTTATTTTACAACTTTATAATAGTATAGATTATCAACCTTCTATAAACCGTTTTTATAGATGAGTTTCATTTAACTTCGTCGTTAACTAGCCATTCAAGTACAACCTATTATAAAATTGTAAAAATAAAATGTCTGTACATTGATGATATTAAAAAAAGTATAACTAATTTATTTTAAGGTTACTAAATATCTTATATATTTGTATATATATATGTCATTGTGCTAGCTGGGCATCCACAGATGGTTATCGGATTTTTTTTTACATATTACGCTGAAGCAAAAAAGATGGTTGGGATATTTTCATTCTCCGCTAACGAATTTGTGATCGATCGATTACATTTGATTTTAATATATTGAATTAATTAATGATATTAAACTACTCAACTTGTGAAAGCATTCATATTAACATTTCTACCTACTTGGTTGGGTTTTTCGAGCGAGAAATAAATGATAAAGCATCCCTCAGTCTCGCACTGACGTCACAGAAAAAGTTGATAGAAAGTGACGGTTGATTTGGTCATTTAAGTGGTTATCGCGCCATAAAATCGGTAATCATAGCCAGTGGGCTATGATATAGCAATTTAAACGTGGCAGTGGCCACGTTTAAATTACTCAACGTGTGCGCCGCGGCTTCGGAATAAGAGGGGCGACGATCGTGATGAGCTGCGATTTACACTTCAAAAAACACTTCAAGGTACAAAATAAATGTTTATTTTTTACCTTATATCATTGCACCCTATATTGGTCAGCTAATGGCTGGCTAGCTAATGGGTTGACTGAAAAAGTTTTAAAGACATCGAATAAGATTTTCAAATTTTTCAGTGTACCCCTGGTAGATTTCCAAATGGGGTACAAACACAAGCTGAATAGAGATAGGTATCCTTGCCGTAGAATGTCATACTAAGGACTATTTATTAACATTAATGCTGAAACTTTATCTAAAAACGAGGCACAAACATTCATTTGCGTTATAACTAGCTTTTAAACAGTTCCAAACAAATTTAAGAGCCCACTCAGCTCGCCCTAGTTGGCAGCGGAATCCGAATTAACATTTTGTTTCATATTTTATACATTAAATAAGTACGGACCCTGGCAGGTCCCTCCAGTTTCCATCAATTTCCTATAATGCCAAATGTAAAGTATTGTGCTGTAGATATTATTGTGCAAATATGGCATGATCACGATCATACGATAATTATTGATCTTTGAACCTCAATTTTGCTTGCGAGATACAAGCGAGAATCTACTAGTTCTTGGGTTTTAAACTTTCTCAAACGGATTCAAGAGCCAGCTCTGTTTAGTCGTCACTGGTTCTTTATTAACATTTTGTTTCGTAAGCTGTACGACACTTGGTATAATTTTATCAATGCGTCAGTCTCTTTATCACTGTGAGTCATGGTCAGATTCTCGATGACGGCACATCATAACTTCCTACCTGTATCTATATGCAGCCAATTGTAAAATCACTATGGAATCAACCACTGTCTGAATCTGATATGTCTATCATGTCTGATTCACGCCTCTTGGTCTCTTACCCTTGATTAGTCCTCGCAATGTGCGCGATTGTCCCCTCATTACCAAGAGTCATGGTAAATTTTTGGAGCAGTCTCTGTCGGATGATGCGCCATTATAATCTATATGCAGCAAATTGTAAAATCGCTATGGTATCGAGTGCTATGTTAATCGGATGTGTCCACCATGTCTGACTCCTGCCTCTTGATCCCTAGCCCTAGATTTTGCCTGGCCGTTGCCGCAAGTCTGTCTAGCTACAAGCAAGAATTTACTGCCTCTTTGTTTATAAACTGTTCCAAACGAATTCAAGAGCCCCCTTGGCTCGGCCTAGTTGGCAGTGGTTTCCAAATTAACATTTTGTTATGTCTGAAATTATGGGCTGTAACGGAAAGTAAGGCACCTGACAACTCCTCTTTGCATAAGTTTCCTCATTACCGAAGGTCATGGTTAAATCCTTGATGCAGTCTCTCTCGGATAAGGAGCCGTGACATCTTCTATGAGCAGCCAGTTGTAAAATCACTATAATATCATCTGCTGTGTAAATCTTACATGTTCATAGTGTCTGACACCTGCTTCTTGCTCTCTTGCCTTCGATTTGGCCTGGTGATTTCCGCGATTCTGTCACCTTATGAATTTTTCTCTGTCTCTCTTCCCGACTATGTATCCCACATGGTGGTGATGTCAGCCTCATCTTCCTCCTCCACTTCGCCCTATCTCTGACGACGTCGTCTCCGGAAACATTGCATTCTCTTATGTCTGTCAGCAACACATTTGTCTAGGTGGTCTTAGGTCTCAAAATATTCGGAGCAGTTTCTCTCGGATGATGGGCTGTCACTTCATGTAGCTAGCCAATTGTAAAATCGTTGTGGTACTGGTACTACCACACCAATAAAGGAATCTAATTATGTCCATCATGTCAGACTCCTGCCTCTGTCTCACCTTCGATTTGGCCTGGCTACATACCTGATTCTGTTTCCTTATTACCCAGAGTCACGGTCACATCTTCGGAGCAGTCTCTTTCAGATGATTTGGCGTTACTTCTTATATGCAGCCAAGAGTAAAATCTCAATGTTATCAAGTGTTATGCCAATCGAAAATGTCCAACTGGTCTGATTGCCGTCTCATGATCTCTTGCCCTAGATTTTGCCTGGCGTTTTGGGCGAGTCTAGATACAAGCAAGAATGTACCGCTCTTGGCTTTTAAACTGTTCCAAACGAATTCAAGAGCCCACTTGGCTCGGCCTAGTTGGCACCGGTTTCCAAATTAACATTTGTTCCCCGCACGTGTGCTTGCTACTTTTGGCGAGAATTCGAATTATTTTGAATAGAAATGTAATCGAGTGGAATTCGAACCAGGGTTGCTAGAGACGTACATTCATCATATTTTTTAAGCTTTTCAAATGTTATTTTCTTACACTTACTGTGATAAGAAAGACTAGGTTTTGATTTTTTATAATAAATTAACAGAATGGGAGTAGATTTAATATCACTTGCAAATTTGAAATGTTGTCAATTGAGAAGTTCCTTTGATTCCTAAAGAGTCCTATAATCAGTTCTCAATATAAAAATAACAAGAATACTATGTACAAATTACCATACATTACATGGGTTATTTAATGGTATTATTATATATTAATATTTTCATACTTGAAAAATTGACTTTCCCCTCTAACTTTACTGTATTTTTTATTATAACATTAGGTTGTTGGTAGAGAGTTGAATTTTTTTTTTAGAAATAGATAAAATTTAGAAATATACACCACGAAACGAAAGACGTTATGTGGGTTCGATGGATAATGTTGTTGATAATTGATAAATATACGAGTAGTGTGCATATACCCGATAATTGTTTTTTTTTATGAAGACTCTTCTTGAGCAGATGTCTTCGGATCAAAACAAAATGAATTTAGTGAATGCTATTATTCTATATATTCCGTTGGACCTTAGCAATGACTGAATACTTTTCAAAGTATTCCAGACCGTTTTACTCACTCTTTGTCATTGTACACGCAGATTGTCAACTAGAATGACAGGGGTTCAAACCGGCGTCAAACGGCCCCATTCCCAGTCTGCGGTAGACCACGGCTGAGGTGTCATTTGGGACCTTAAGTTGTGTGTTGAGAATATGTGGTCTGGATGTCCAACATAGTTGGCACTAAATTGGAAATCGTCTTGTAATTTTTACACTAGTATATTATAACTTTTATGTAACCTCCTTTTTTAAAGTATTAGGGAGAGGTCTAAAAAGTTGGACCATCGTTTGATCGTAGTTACCACACAAACACGATGAACGTGAAATGTTTCCTTGTGCAACAAAAATATTCAATACAATTGTTTGGTTTAATTATGTCAGTTAACGAGTCCCACTTTTTGAACTCCATCCATTATCGCTTTTAAGTGGGGAAAAAGGTGTCCCTTTATTTACTTTTGTATCAAGTATGGTGTGGTGAAAAAAATAATTCTGTGAAGTCATTTAGTTTTTTTTTTAAGCCTGTTGTTGGTTGTTCTCGAACAGAATAGCCTAAGCGAATTCTTCTGTCGCGTTTGTAGGGCCCTTTTTTAATAATTTATCACTCAAATGCCTAGTTTTAGATTCATTTTCAACTTCAATTTATTTCTGTTATTCATGAATTTATTAATAACTAGAAGGTGCTTCGTCAGCGGAGGAGAAACAATCATAACCCTCTTTTTTTCTCTAGTGCAATCGAGCAAATAGTATCCTATAACGATCTAGGGATGCCCAGCCTGTGTAACAAAAACAGTCGAAAGCCACAACGACACATACAAGCATACAAAACATAAAAAATAAAACCGATTCTGTGACCTCCAAATAGTCCGTTACAGTTTTTTTTTTAATATCTTCAATGTACAGACATTCATTTTTACAACTTTATAAAAGTAGCTATAGATTATTTGTCCCAATAGCCATAAGAATACACATTCTCTAAAAGTTGCAAGTGTTTATATTAATAGATACGCTTTGCGCCAGGCATGGAAGGCCTAAAAGGTTCCGTTGATACTCTTTGGGCACGGAAATCTAAAAAGCTCGTTATATGAACCATCCGTTCGTGTGCCCGTGTTGCCCATAAACATCTTAACATGGAAATTTCTCTAGCATGATGATATGGATTTGTGTTTATCTAAACCTGTTCAGCAAGCGATTAGCATGCTGACCTCTTTTCTACACATGCTAGGCTTTATTTATTTTTCTACTGACGTATAGGCGGAATTTGGCGTATCATTAGAAAGTTTCATTTCTGTATGTTTCCAAATTGATGACTAATATTCATTGACCTAGAATTGGAAGCAGGTTAAAAGGATATAACGTCTACACTTTTTTTTCACGGTTAGTCCAAAAAAAAGTTTGTGTAGGTGACCCAAAAGACCTTTAAAAAATCTATAAAGTTTGCAGAGTCAGACCTAAAGAACAAAATGAAACAATATAGAAAGTTCTCTTTTTGATTTTTGCAAATGCCGCCTGAGAAACTGTATTAATCCAGAAACAGATAATACAAAAACATTGAATAGTAGGAATTTTTTAACCACATATTCCTTACGTCATTAGGAGCACAAAATGTAATATGAACCCCTGGCAAATCCGAATTAGTTTTGAAGATATTATCAATTTGCATGTAAACAATTTATTGTGATTTCTAAAGTATATTAAGCTCTATTGATCGCGACTTTGCAACATATATGGGCAAGTTTCGCGTCGCTATTGACATAAATCAAAGTGACAGATACCTATTTACTAAAATCATTCTTTTTTGGAAAAATCATTGTTACTATTTTCTTAAATAGAATACTTTTCATTGAAAGGCGAAATTTATGTTGTACAAAAATCGACTAAGCTATATTTCGTTTTTTTTTGCTGACTGCCTTGATTGATATAACATTTTTTTTAGGCTTTATGAATGCGTGGTTTAAATTTTCGTCACGCCTCGCGGGCACCACGTGTACAGAAAGATAGATTTTTCTGAAAAGTAATTTAGATATTTATTAACATATCCCGAAATTATCAGACCTGGCAACACTGCTTAATATAATCGCTTCATGAGGCTATTCATCGCACAAATATCTGCCCTTACCGGGATTTAAACCCAGGACCTTCAGCTTCGCAGGCAACGCTACTCTCACTGAGCCAAACCAGCCAGCCGTCCCTTATCTGACTAGGTCAGGGTCCATATATATTTATTTAATCATATAGCAAAACGTCAGTTGCAGTTGATATATGTAACGCGACGTCTGAAATGTTTTGAAATGTTAACTTTTTTGTACTTAAGTTTAGTTTTATTGCACCTAATGTGAAAGCAGGCTGCCAGTACTTCTGTAAAACTTGTGAATAGTTAATAAACAACAAGGCAGGAATTCATAATTTCTTCCTTTTAATTAGACTTAATATTTGTAATTATTATTTTTTCTTTTATAAGTTTCAGAGAGAAAAGAATCCCTACCATTATTTATTGCATTTTGCTGCGGAGTTAATGGGCCCGTTACTACTGTGGTTGACACATTGAGAAATCGATTTACCAATGTGTTAACCACTGTTTTGATGTTAGTGTTAAAGTGTCTAAATTATGAGTCAGGTAACGTGATACTCGAAATGAATAATTGAATTGAATAACAAACAATGTAGAAGAACTCTATAGGTAGTTAATATCTTCCTTTACTATTCTGGTGCATTTCCTTAGTGTAACGGTTCAAGATTTTGGGTCAATGCGACCCTACGGGGTCTTAAAGTTTCGTTCCGCGCTGCGGTATCAGAAATTATTGTTTATATAATTTTAAGGGTAGCTTAGGTTACTTTGCTCGTGCTATTTTGGCTTGTAAATACAATATCAGGCGTTGATCATTTCTGTGCTATGTATTTTAGGCAAATTATAAGTGGTAGATTTTTTTTTGTCAATTGTCAAACTAACAAAATTATGAAGCAACTTGTTATTAATCCGATAGATTCCTGCTTGGACGTATTCCGTTTTCGGCATATTCTTGTTCGGACACATTAAAAATAAAAAATAACGATACCTTAAGAATAATTTCATTTGTTTTTGTATCGGCTTTCTTCACAACACTGGTCTCCTCTTGGTAGTAGAGTCAGACTTGTAAAAGTGCCCTTGCGATCTACTTATAAAATAAAAATCATTGTTTAATAATTTCAATGTTCAAGTGTCCGTCACTGTCATATTAAAAGAAAATTTCAACCTTAATTACTAGCAATAGAGGAAACAACTAGTGTCTTGGGGATGTCTAGGTACTTTATCACAATTATATCACACTGATGGTACGTCGTTAGTTTTTTTATCAAACTTGGCCGGACTGCCTTTTATCCAGAAAAAATACTAGACGCAAACGTAGTCGTAAGTGTTTAAACCTCATTCTACTCGTATTTGTGACCGATGCCTTAGCAGTCGTTGAACTTGCCCTAGGAAAGCAGATGGGACTGACATTCTTTTTCTTACTAAGACCGGTTACATACAGTGACTTTGCAGCGACGGAGTCACCACTCGCGATACACTATCAATGCTGTCGCTAATCGTCTACCTTTACACACGCGCGCGACTTCAAGCTATGATATACCATCATATAAGCCGAAGGATCCACTGCTGAACAAAGGCCTCTCTCAAGGATTTCAATAAAGACCGGCCGTGCGTCCACCTCATCCAACGTCCCGCAATCTTCAGCATATCATCGGGTAATCTTGTTAGGGGCCTTCTGCGTTGTCCTGTACGCGGCCGCCACTCGAGATCGTTTCTGCCACAGCAGCCGTCGGTTCTAGATCAACTCTTTGAGCTATGTTGATCTTGGTTCTTCTGCGAATGTCCTCGTGTCTGATTCCATCACGCAAGGAGACAACGAGCGTAGCTCGCTCGATTGCCCTTTGAGTGACTTTGAGCCCTCTTAGGAATTGTAAGGACGTCTCAGAGCCATGTGTCATCAACGGTTACACTTGCAACACACAGCGATACAGTCTTGATACATAAAATGTCCGGTCGCGATACAGTATCAATACGAACCAAATACGATTTCGATGTAAACGCAATACAGCCGAGATGCAGGGGATTTTAAATAGTTGCTCAGTTGTCAATTTGTAACACACGAGCGTTTGATTCGATACAATTTCGTGGTTGAATCGATACAAACAGCCAACAATCGCTAGTATCGCGATGCAGTTGCACGTGCACGTTTATGAAACGTGCGTTTATATCGCTGCTCAAAATCGCCGTGTGTAACCGGCCTAAGAGGTACCTTTTTTACCTCGTATTTATGTCTCAAATGAGTCTTCTTTATGAAGACGCTATAATTACTTCTAAGTAGGTTCCTTAGGTAAATAAATAAGTATTATTAAGGGGCAATTTTACACAAATCAAACTAGCCCCTTGTAAGCTCAATAAAGTTTGTGTCATGACAAGAGTTATATACAGGAAATACCCAAGACTCAAGAACAATTAAATAAACGCTTATCACATGAATATTTTCCCTTACCAGGATTTGAACAGAGGACCGAGGACCCTTAGTTTCGCAGGCAGGGTCATTATTACTGCTAAACTGGTCTTCAATACATCTTTAAGTACTAGGTAGACATGCTTATATCTTTTAAGTTGATTGCCCTTCTAACTGGTTATATACAATAAAGTGTTACATATGCGTAAATAAATCAATATATCCAGAAAAAATCTTCTGGAATCTGTTTGTCATCGTCAACTTATGTTTTATTTAACATTGATTTAAACTAATGCGATTTTCACTCATTATCACGACACAACAAACGTGGCTTAATCACGTACATAGGTATAATTAAGTTTGTAATAAATCGCGTATAAAGAGCCATAGTTTCTAAGAAAAGAGTTTTCTTTGACACTACGTAACGCGACGTCAGAAACGTCGAAGAATTACTAGTACCGACGAAAAGTAATTGAATAAATCATATTTATACGCCATTAAGCCTACCTACTATTATAAAGTTGTACAAATGAAATGTCTGTACGTTGAAAATATTGAAAAAAAAAAACAAGAGGGACTATTGTAAGGATACTGATCTTTTGTAAGTTTAATATGTTTGTATGTGTCGTTGTGGCTTCATCGCGCAAATCGTCTGAACGGATTTCAATATTTTTGGCATGACAGATGATTGGATGAATATACACAGATGGTTATAGAATAACTTTTACTTGACTATTCTTGCCAAAAAAGAAGTTTATGTGTTTTTCTCACCTTCTAGCATAATTAATAATACAAATCTCTATGGAATAAATGCCAACCATTATATAATAAGTACACAGACAATACAAGTTGTTTTGCATATAAATTAAATGAAATAAAAAGAGAAAATGTATTGAAATGACAATAGCGTCAATTCTTAGTTAATCCAGGTCAACTAATCCTACGCCAATTAGCATTTAATAGCGGTTTTAAGAAAAACAATTAGTTAAATTAACTGAGGTTCCGCTAACAAGCAGAAACATGACCTAAAAACTTAGTTTTTATTCGCGAAATCTCTCTAAACGAGTATTTTATAAAGAAAGAGTAACTAATTTAAAATAACTTTTCAATTTAAAAATAGCTCGTTCACTCGACTAGAAAACGTGAAATATTTCATACAGTCTTTAGTAATTCCAATGTTCCTTTTATAATATTTTACATCGAAAATTTGAATAAGATTTTTAATAATTCTTCAATGTAAAGAGTTAACTTTGTTTTAATAAAAACTAGAAGGTTCCCGCAATTTCATCAACGCAGGAGAAAAATCTTTTTTCTTGAGCGTAGACGGGTAAAAAGTAAGTATGTTATAACCATCTAAGGACGCCTATTTTATACCAACAATAATTTAAATTAGTTTAACCGTATTCGCGTGATGAGGCCATAACGACACATAAAAACGTACAAAACTTACTATAAAAACATTGACCTCTTTTTTTGTTCAGTATAGTCGAGTAAAAAGTATCCTATAACCATCTGTGGATACCCAGCTACCCGTGTAACAAAAGATTTGGCGTGATGAGGCCACAACGACACATAAAAACAAACATAATTAAAAAAAAAAAAAACTATTCTGTGTGCTTCTGAGTCTGCATCATTTATTTTTTTACCCAACTGCGCGACGCAAAGGAGGGTAATGTGTTTATCAGTCTATGTATGTATTTTGAAAATATAATGTACAGACATTTCATTTTTACGACTATAATACTAAAGTTATTTGATCATTCTTCTTAGATAACATTAAAAGCGATTTCATAAAGCAAGGTCACTTACCTATTCAAATAATCCATGCTGCTCTCTCCAAAAAATCCGAGAGTAAAACGTCGAAAGAGAAATCAGCGAACCCAGTTTTTTAGTTCCTTTTCCGCTGTCCAGCACCCAAACTGGTTACATGTCGTGACACTTAACAAAACACATGAAAACTTGCAATATTTGCTGGTCAAAACACACAAAACACAAACACAGTACAAAGTTAATGTAGCACAAATGTACCCGTTTAGAATTTCTTGGCCACTGTCATGGTCATACGTTTTAGGCGAAGAAAGTCGTAAGTTCGCTCGTGATTACTTTCGTTGGGTGAGCGAGCGTGTAGCTCAAGTTCGCAACGGTGAATGTGATGATGCCTCGATAGGTTATGTTCTGTCCTTGTCGCTCGCTGCGCGGGCGCCGCGGTGGTACCATTGGTGCGTGCGGCTAGCCATAGCCACTTAATAGGTTGTAGACATTTTAAAGTACCTACTAATTTATTTGTACTACTATTTCTATAAAATTAATTATTGCCGTCTTGAATATAATTATGTAGGTCTGCTAGCGTACCCTATATTGTATTGGCTGGTGTTTAACGGGACAGCAATAACATAATCTAAACATTAAAAAATACGTTTGCTAACCTATAATTTAAATACTATTTCCTTTATTTACTTTCTTTTGGTTTTATACAAAAATATGATATCAACAATATAAACAAAGAAATTGTATTTTTTTTTCCGTCACTTCCATCAGTCATTGAATTTTATTAAATATTTTCTCATACATCTTTGTCTTACAAGAGATTTTTATTCCAATTTTTTAAAATGTATAAAGTCTACCTAATCATAACTACCCCGAATCAAAAAAAATAAGGATTTGTTGTCTAATTTCACTTGAAAAGTTGAGTTCAATTAAAAGTTAACTGCACTAGACTGGTTTGATGGAGACAGGTTCCAAATAGACTAAAACTTCGATTACGTTGGAGTTTTAATCAAGGACTAGTGGCGTGGTGTTTGCTGTCAACATGGTAACGTGCTTTACGAGGATAGGACGAGGGACAGACGATGAAACAAGAATGTTCACTTTGTCGCAGAAACTGACAGTCATACGTAATAACAATCCCGTTTGGACTTACATCTTATTTCCTTGAATTATGCAACGTCACTTTGACAGTCACTATCGATATTACAGTTTTATATACCTACCCTACGAAGCTGGCGGTCCCGGGTTCGAATCCCAGCCAGGCAAGTGTGTGTGATGAGCACGAATGTTTGTTCCTGGGTCTTGGATATTTTCTATGTATTTAAGTATTATAATTTATCTATATTTTATGTTTATCGTCGCCTAGTACCCATAATACAAGCTTTGCTTAGTTTGGGACTAGGTCGATTTGTGTAAGATTGTCTCTGATATTTTTTTTTTTTTTTTATTATTTATTTAAGTACAGAATCTTCTACTAAAAACCCACTTAGATTAACTATTTAGTAAACATTTCAATACTTGTCTCAGTTGCACAGATGAAAAGGTCATCAAAATTAGGCTTTATTTTTTTTAATCATTCTAAAGGTCTAAATTTGCAAGATTGTATCGGTAAGTTGCAGTAATAGTGAATATCAAGAAGATATCTAGTGCATAATAACATTTTAAACAGGGGTTGCAAGAAATGTACGAATATCGCAAGGAAGACACCATAAGCGTTTTGACTTAATTGTATAATTTTGCAAACGATACTTTTTCTACAACTAGGCATTTTTCAATCAAACGCAAAACGTAACGAAATATAAAATCCTAATAAATTTCAAGAAAAGAAAGAGGCGGGAAAAAGAAACGTCAAATTCGATAAATATCGACAATGTCCAGTCTATGGTTCAATTTGTTTTTAAATTCGCGGCCACTTGCCACTGATGAAAATTATACCTTTTTCAAAACCATGAAGTTGTAGTACCAAGGACTAGAATAGGTGGTAATTATGTAATAAAATGTGTTAGTTCACAAGATTTAAATACTTGATTTATGCTGTAATATCATTATAAAAAAGATTGTATTTTTTAGTTAAGTCGGTGACACTGTATTTGATTTCATGTTCGTTTAAATTGAAACCCACCAAAAGTAGACTTTTAAACTTAGGTTTTGCTACCTGTGGCACGAAAATAAACTTTTTTGGTGAGTTTATAACATTACTAAACAATGCTTTAATGGGCAATAGACTACACTTTTGCAAGGCATAATAATGTGTGTCTTTACTTTATATTAGGGTTGGTCTGTTGGTACGGTCGGCCAAGAAATTGGTTTAAGGTTCAAAAGTGATAGACAAATTGCTTGGCCGACCGTACCTATGTAAATAGCAGAAAATTGTACTGGAATAGAAAAACATTTAATTTGAGACTAGGTTTCCTTATGCAATGCAGCATTAAAAAAGTTTTTTTTGGACTTGCATTTCCTGAGAAGGTTAACAAAGAGTTTAGTTTGAATAAAACCAACCACGCTTCAAAACTAAGTTGCGTTAGTACACCACAGCCAGTTTTTAGACGTTGAATTAGCCAGTTGACCTTGACGAGCCTGAGTACTTAATTGGCTTTTAAACTGTTTCCCCATTTTTTACATTTATACTGTTATAAAGATGTGAAACTTCAATGTCTGTATATTAAAGAAATGTTCAAAAAAATAAGTGATACTGACTATTCAGTAGCAACTGTACCGTTGCTATGGGGCGTAGTGATTATGTATATACAGACGATACAATAAAATTCTATCTTTTTGTAGACCACATGTAGGTGTCGGAGCGAATAGTTTGACGGCAAAATAGGTTTTCCGGTCCGGTCTGCATCTCCTGATGATGCCTCGTAGAGAGGCGAAAGACGTGTCGAGGATTATATTATAACAAACTATCACCACACCAGACAGTATACTGTATGGTGGAGGTTATTTAATTTTATATTATGCTATAAGAGCTGCTTTCAGGCTAAACTTCAAGTTTCTAGGACAACTGAAACCCTATAGGTTTTATTTCTACGGCAATTTGTATGCGAGAACCATTTTTAATTATTAATCTATTGATTGCGTTGACTTAGAAGTTTTTTTTTCACAGCTGAAGGGATTGCAGACTTGAGTATTTGATATTAATTTCAGTTTGATACCTCCACGCGTTCCTAGGTCTCGTTAGACGGAAAAATAGACCAACGGACATCAAAGTGATCCTATAAGAGTACCGTTTTTTCATTTTGAGGTAGGTACCTACAGAACCCTAAAAACAGTCTCTCGAGGTTAACATGGTAACTCTTTTAATATTATTATTTTGTACAAGTACAAATTGGTGGTTTTAAAAAAGGGCCTATTTTTAAAGTGAATTCAAAAATTTCACTTCAGAACAGAACTCTAGAATGCTGGCTGAATACAAAAACCTCTTTGAAGCCAAATGTCTGTTAAAAGCTTCAAAGGTCGTTCAAAGGTAGCCATGAGATTAGAATATAGCATTTCATTGTCAGATTATACCTAAAGCTCCTCTTTTGAATAAGCTGAACCGTTTTAGAATGTCATTTAGTAGTAAATAGAGTTTATGATATAATTTTATTATTGCTTTTGCATCTATCCTTGGTTTCCATATGAAATGGTTTTAATGTGAATTAAGCAAATGCATTATCTAGCAAAATCAGAATACTAATAATAGGCTCAAGGCACTGGTTCAAGTCCAGTATCGTCGAAAAATTTTTTCATTTGTTTCTGATCTTTGTTTATAATAATAACGCTAGTGGAGTGATCCACTAATAAATTGCAAAAATTGTGATTATTATCATGATATTTGTAAAACAAAAAGTACAGTCTTGATAATAGCGCCACCTCTCGCCGAGCAATGGTACCTGTAAAGGTATCTGCTCGGGGTGAAAGTAACTTCATAGTTCTGCACTTGGCGGCGCTAACGGCTAAAGAGTCGGATGCACCATACAGAGATCCATAAGCAAGAACAGATGACAAAATTCGTCGACTGCTGGTGTGGACGATTAGCTCAGATGGTAGAGCGTGCTGCCCCGGTCTGGCTCAAGGCACTGGTTCAAGTCCAGTATCGTCGAAAAATTTTTTCATTTGTTTCTGATCTTTGTTTATAATAATAACGCTAGTGGAGTGATCCACTAATAAATTGCAAAAATTGTGATTATTATCATGATATTTGTAAAACAAAAAGTACAGTCTTGATAATAGCGCCACCTCTCGCCGAGCAATGGTACCTGTAAAGGTATCTGCTCGGGGTGAAAGTAACTTCATAGTTCTGCACTAGGCGGCGCTAACGGCTAAAGAGTCGGATGCACCATACAGAGATCCATAAGCAAGAACAGATAACAAAATTCGTCGACTGCTGGTGTGGACGATTAGCTCAGATGGTAGAGCGTGCTGCCCCGGTCTGGCTCAAGGCACTGGTTCAAGTCCAGTATCGTCGAAAAATTTTTTCATTTGTTTCTGATCTTTGTTTATAATAATAACGCTAGTGGAGTGATCCACTAATAAATTGCAAAAATTGTGATTATTATCATGATATTTGTAAAACAAAAAGTACAGTCTTGATAATAGCGCCACCTCTCGCCGAGCAATGGTACCTGTAAAGGTATCTGCTCGGGGTGAAAGTAACTTCATAGTTCTGCACTAGGCGGCGCTAACGGCTAAAGAGTCGGATGCACCATACAGAGATCCATAAGCAAGAACAGATGACAAAATTCGTCGACTGCTGGTGTGGACGATTAGCTCAGATGGTAGAGCGTGCTGCCCCGGTCTGGCTCAAGGCACTGGTTCAAGTCCAGTATCGTCGAAAAATTTTTTCATTTGTTTCTGATCTTTGTTTATAATAATAACGCTAGTGGAGTGATCCACTAATAAATTGCAAAAAATTGTGATTATTATCATGATATTTGTAAAACAAAAAGTAAAATCAGAATACATTATTTTAGAATATAGATCATAATACAAACTCCATGTATGTTAATTTATATGAATTTAAATTACGATAGTCGATTACAAACAATATTAATACTACTCAACGATAGAATAAAAATATATATTTTTAAATAAAAATGAAAAAGAGCATGATAAAATTACATGCTCTTTATATGTATGATTTATGATAGGACAGATTTAAAAGTAGAACATAACTAACTACATACAATTTAAAGAATAACTTTATTCCCTGTGTGGTATTGTCAAAAATATTAAAATAAAACAATACTAAATTCACAATTTATTTTTCAATTTTCCAAATTGCCGGTTTAATGTTGCTTTTGATTCAGTTCCTAAAGTTTTCCACTTTTTTTTATTCCACTGTCTTACCTAATCCTGATATTTTAGGAGAAATAAGTTTAAATCAATGATTATGCAAAATATTAAGTTATAGTAAACTATTATTTTGCTTAAATTCTTGGTGATCAACTACAGTTAATACTTTATTGCTCATAACGCCGATGCCCGCGGCGATAACTCCGATTTATTGCACTATATTACACAGGGTCTGATGTATAAATTGGTCCCTTTTCATTTCCCGTCGTAAATGTATTAGATTACGATATAATTTTGAATGCATTACTCAGATTCTTTATCATTATATTACTAAGTGAACATTTTAACAAATGGCTGAAATAACCTTTAGCAAGATGGTATCGACACGTTAGCACACAAAATAATACATAAGTTTCATTATCATTGATAATCATTTATTACATATCATGTGACGTAAAAGCCCTTGTATATCATGATACTGACTAAAGAGTATGAGAGTGGTGCGTCTTTTGTTACAATATAAAAAAGATCGAGGCGGTTTCAAATCTTTGCTAGAATTTGTGCAATTGATGAAGAGGACACATTTTTAACTCCCTCGTAATTCATCGCGTTACGCAAGTTCGAAGTTTCAAGTAGCTGACCGCGGAAATGCCGGAACATCACACCTTTTGGCTAAAATTATTTTTTGTGTAAGAAGCTTTGCAGTAGTAGCTTTATTTCAACATGGAGTCGTCCACTGCTCGACTTTTTAGGCCTCATTAGAAAAATTTATAACCAACTGTTGCTTGCTTTTTTTCCATTGGTTTCCGTTACGCACAACGCATCATTCCATTTTGTCAATTTGTTGGAAATCGATTTAATTCTTTCGTATATTCTTCAGCGCTATGTGTTCATTTCTTTGGGCACAATTTCGACAATAATAGGTTAGTTTCCTGGCTAGGTAAAAAAAAAATCTAATCAGTCCGTAGGTTAGATTATCAAAAAATATTGGACACGTATTTTTTCTTTTGTTTCTCAAACAAAAAAAAACAAAGATAAAGCGCATCAAAGTTTGGGAGTGAGGGCGCATGACGTCACGGCGTGCAAAAAGTGGTCGCACTGCGTGATGTCACTTTTTAGGTATACATATCGACAAAAAATTGAATTGGAAACAACATGTCGATTTTGTTTGCACCAAGTTGGACAGTTTTGTATTTGCCATAAAGAAACTTAGAATGACTGTTTCATCGGAAGCTGCCATCACGGCGTATTATGGCTAAGCATCTTCATTGCTTAACTATGGGCCATTGTTTTGGGGAAATTCAGTCGAAATAATTAGGGCTTTTGTTAGACAAAAAAAGTGCGTTCGTGCAAGAGTTAATACCCCGTACACTGATAGCTGCAGGCCAATTTTTAAAAAACTAAGCATTTTGCCCCTACCTTGCATGTACATAAAAAAAGTATGCCTATTTGTCAAGGAATATCCAGATTTTTTTATAAATAGGTCCGATGTTTTTATAGGCAAGCAAAGATCCCAGTACAAGAGCCTACTGTATCAACCTCCGTGTCGTACGGCTATATATCGTAAGAATGCTTATAATATGTGCATATTCACATACAACAATATCCCAGAATATATAAGACAAATGGAGTATAGTAATTTTGTACGAGAAATTACCAGATGGCTCATTGAACATTGTTTTTATAGCTTAAAATAATTTTTAGATTATAGTCTTACAACTTAGAATATTTTTTTGCATGTTGTTCACAAAATTTTATATTATATAAAATTATTTTTGCACGTCGTTGACCGACAAAATACTTTATTGATGTACCTTTAGACCTTGTACCACATGTTTTGTAGTATTCTAGCAAATAAATCATTTCTATTCTATTGTATTCTATTCACGGGGACCTATAACGGGCTATTATCTTCATATTTTATTTAATTGCGAAAAGAAAAAATACGTGTCCAATTTATTCTCATAATGTAACTGACGGATTAATTATATTTTTTTTAGGATACAAGCCTATTCCAGATTTAGCAGACCAGATTACTTTCTTGCAATGACTGCCGGCTGGGTCTCCACAACTCCTGTGACAGGAAAACTAGACGGACTGGATAATAGTCATTATTTGCTTTAATGGACCAAAATAGGCCATAATGGACAAACATAAACATAAACGCTCTCATGTGACAAAAGGAAGGTAATAATGATAGTAAGAAGATTTATGTAAAGTTGTAATGATGAGAAATACTCAAATGGAAAATAGCAACCACGAATTGCACGTAAGGATCGCCCTCATCAAGTTGAACCGACGACCTGGTTCATTTCTGTAAGCCGGTTTCGGTCATGTGATGATTCGTTGTGAAAGTCCTTGGATCTATGTTCATCAGTAACCACTGATGAAGTTTAAGCCCATAGGTGAGAGGTGGTCAAAATTAAAACTAGGCTTCTCACAATTTAGTTCTCCCTACCTAACTGACCACTAACAATTTCCATAAAACACACATGAGTATCTATTTTAGAACATATTACTAGCTCAATTTAATAAAACCTCGCTCCTGCCCTTGACGGCGCCCGCTGTGCGGCTATTGTTATGTTACGTGTTCACTGAAAAGCTGAATAAAACCATTGATAAGGGTAAGCAATTGTGTATTATCTTTGAACAAAGAGAATAAAATGTACTTAAACCTTTTAGTATAGAATATACTCGTATGTAATGTAACTTGGAAATACTGGTGATGCAAAGTTTCGACAAAAAAGTGAGTGGGTTCGCAATTTGACGATAGGTTTGGATAAGTTGCGGCTTATAAAGTAGGTGGTCTCAGATTCCAATCCCAACCAGGGCAAGTGTTTATTTGTATTATGAGGACGAATGTTCGTTCCTAGTCCTCGGATAAATATGTTCTATATATTGAAATACTATATTTATCTACATAAATATGTCTATCGTTGCCTGGCATCTATAGTATAAGTTTTGCTTAGTTTGAGACAAGGTCAAACTATATAAGATTGTACCCTGTTTTTTTTTTTAAATTTAAATGATAGTTCATTTTATTAAAATGCTTCAGTTAAGAATAAAACATTTCGCCTGATTATCAAAATTTTTCTTTATTATTAAGTTAAAGTTAAATAAATAGAGTGGGGTTTGATATTTAGAATGATACCCTAAGTTTAGTCAAAGATGTTTGATTTTCGGATTGTACCAAATAAGCATTTAGGTAAATTTAATTTATAACCTACACTACATATTGTTATGATTGTTAGTAAGATTGTACTATAAAATGCTTGTCATATCAAGCGATATTTTTTATTTGACGGTTCTTAGTGAACATAAGTAGGTATTACCTGAAATTGTTTGTGTGTGGATTCGAATAGATTTGAGACAACGTCAAAAGCATGTTTCTAAATAACTGTTTTGCAGCTACCTTAAATGTATCTTTCATCAATTTCAAAAAAGAAGGAGGTTTTACGTCCGATTGTAATCATATGCATGTTTTTATACAATAAACTCTTACAATCTTTACTCATCGGTTTAAGATCTTACTAATTTCGATATTGCACACGCATGAAAAGTGTGGGTTCAAAAGTAATTAATTAACTTATTATAGCGTAATATTTCCTTTTTTTATGTAGATTTAGGGTACCGAATAAATAAATTCCGGGTGAATTCTCTAGAATCTACATACAACCTTGATTGTGATGAATGGCTTTCGTTCATGCAGAAACACAAAAGCGATCGAACCCGCCTGATTAGGTCAAAATTGCGTCCAGCGAAATTTAGGATCCTGTTAATAAATACGGGTTACAGATATGTCTACGTTAAATAAAAGGTTCTAGCAAGGACCATTAAAACAAGAGGACGCAAGGTAACTGACGAACTTATCCAGAACCTAGAGTCGAGATGACTCAATGGTATTCTTTGAATGCAGGGTAAGCCAATCTTTAAAATAATTAACCCTCAATTAGCAGTTTTTTTGAAGTGATAACGTCTTATAAATCGATGAACGCTGGCTACCTTCATGAAAAGCATGACTTATTGTCATGTTTCGCTGTGACGTCCCGCCTGAGCCGAGCATGCAAGCAAGAGCACGGAATAAGCGATAGCCAGGCACGAACGGCCTAAGCCAGCTTGTGAATTCATAACAGTATGCAATTTTTCATTAATGTTTTCTTATGACGTTAACACGTAAAATTATCTTGCGTAAACCGACTTTACAGACAGACAACTTTTTTCGTGATTTCGTGGATGATGCCAGAATAAAATTTGCTTAGTGTGATCCTTCCCATCACCCCTGTCACTCATGACTCCTGAGTCACCTTTTTTTTCTGCCATTGGTATTTGAGGCATTGCCTTAACAATAAGAAAACGAGAAACTATGTGGAAAACAACTAACAGGAATAAACGATAACACAACATACCAAGATACCAAGGCGAGTCCGTCCGGTCGAGTGAATTACAATCGAGTAACACTCGTACCACGCTCGCTTCAACCGGGTGATTGTACCTGTTTCGCGTATTGGAGAGTTACCGAGATACGGGTAACAATCGATTCCACAGTAGCCATCGATTACCGAGCTTAGCATTCTTCTTTACGAGCATGATAAACAACATGAAACTCAGCGGAGCGTGAGACAAGATGAGAATCTACCTTTTTTTTTTACTGACCAGCTATTGACCCCATCAAGGACATAATGATGGTTGCACAGCTGGGAACTATGATTTAGTCTCATAAGCTGGTATAATTTCTAGTTTATGGCATATCGTCAGATGTATGTGTCTTTTTTTAAGTTATACGAGCAGACGGATGGTAAGCGATTACTGTCGACACCTAGACACCTGCAAACCCTAATCACACATTAATTATGTGAATTTTCAACCCCCATCTTAACCCCTTCTAAGGATGAATTGGAAAAGATGCCCTTATTAATGTTTTTCACTGTACAATAGAAGGTTGTGACCGAAGTTTACAGCGTCTCAACTTTAAAAACGACATGTTTCCCATACAAACTTTCAACTCTTTTGTAACCCCCTTAGGGTATAAGTTTTTATAGCAACACCAATTCATTTGTTTGGTTTTTTGTAAGAAACCTTTATACAAAAATTCAAGTCTATAACTTTCCAAATGAACGATTTCCATACAACGGTTCAACCCCTATTTCACCCCCTTAAGGGTTGAATTTAGAAAAATATTTCTTATTACACGTCCACGTACTATTAAGAATATAGTTTCCAATTTTCATATATATGCTTATATCTTTAGTGGTTTAGGCTGTGCATTGTCTGTCAATAGGTCAGTAACGCAAGAGTTTTATAATATGCATAGATTAGGTTTTGACAACTGTACGCCTACCATGAGTTCGGCACGATCGAGTATCGAGCGCTCGATGACGGTCTATCTCTTTCGCACTTTCAACGCGTGCGAGAGAGGTGCACTGACTCTCGATACGAGAAACTCGCTAGCGCCGATCGTAAACTCAGCTCATGGTAGGTACACAGGTAGGTACAATACTATACAACAAAGCTAAATAACAGAGGTACTATCATATTACAGTATTTAACCAATTACTCTTAATACTATAAAATACCTACCGCAATCCCTGGCTTGTTCCCTATTTGGGGTCAGCCCTCCTGTTACGCGATTCTAGGCGATTTTGTTTTAGGCCGATTGTAAATACCTAGATCATTCTGGATCGTTCGCCTCCAGGTTGTCGGTGGGCAACTTCTTCCCCTTTCGCCCTCTTCTATGGCTAAAATACCTACCCTAATATTAAAAATAAATGAGAGTCTCATATATATAAGATATACATCTGTATAAGATATAAGACACTCATTTATTTAGGCTGTGCCTTTGGGCTAGCGAATATCTCCCTTTTTGGAGTAGTTCATCCAGACGTTTGCCTAAAAGTTATCTTAATATCGTATTTGTTTACCCAGCGAGTTTACCAGGCCTTGGAAACTATATCTTGCGACGATTTTTATTTGCAATACGAATTTCAGACGTCGCCTTGGGACAAATTTTTACGTTCAAATGAATCTCCGTTGGAAATTATTATAATTTTATTTGACTGGGCTGAAACAAATTTCAGAAATGGTATGGCTAAATCTTAAAATTAATGATATATTTAAGATTTTTTTAAATATTTGTCTAGTTTATTCTCGTGGCTCCGCTTGAAAAACGTATTTTGATCGCTTTTCGGAAACCGAGCATTTTACGGAAAAAAGTAGATTATCACCGAGCGAATAGGTATGGTAAACTTTCCAGTTTTGGTCAACGTAATTCCAGTAATTGACGCCCTGTTTGTCAGCTTCCAATGAATTAAGATTGGAGGTGCCAACTATTGGCACAGTGTCAAGCACTGAGTCATTTACCTTACTATCTTGCTTTTGTTAATTAGGACGAATCAAACAATACGCTTTCCTACTTAACAATGTCGATAAGGATTATACGTTGTAAAGAAAGTTCTGGACATCCCAAATTTGCCCAGAGGAAGAGATATACCACCCGACATTTATTGGAATAGAGTGGAGAAGGAGATGGAACAGGACAAATTTAACAACACAGACAACCCAGAAGAGAGTTTTGTACAAGGAAATCCGATCCCACTTAAACTAGAAAAAGGGGGTTAAACATGTAAGAAGGTAAGGATGGAATATTAGTATACAGAACTGTAATAACACACTTTAAATTGTCACGATGTCGTTATAACACCAAACAATAATATAACTGGGCAAGAGCATGTCGGACCATGCTCAGTGTAGGGTTTCAGTCATTCATACAAAAAAAAACAATACAGATGAAAAAATACCATATGAAAAATGCACTATTAAAAAAGCGAAGCTCCACGGCAATTACGTTTATTTTCTGAGATGCGCAGTTTTTCGACAATAACTCAAAAACGGTATTTCGGACGGACATGACGAAACCGCAAGGGTTCCATTTTGCAATTTTAGCTACGGAACCTTAAAAATTAAAGGGTATGGGGACTATACAAGAAAGAAGCCTTCATACACTAGTCCACATCACACGTACTTGTTCAGTTTTTTTCATTACTGGGCCCGACTCGAATTACATTTTGGCTGAGGGTTCAAAGTTGACCCTGAATGTTCTAACGTACGAAATATTTCCCTTCCGTTTTGAAGTAGGTTATAAATAAAAATTCTTGCCTAAAATAAAAGGCATCATTATAATTATTTGCCCAGCGAGTTTCTTGGGCCTCGCAAAAGTCTGGCGACAGTTTCTATTTGCAATACTAATTTCAGGCAACGCCTAGGGACGAATTTTTGCGTCCAAATGGAAAATGACATTATTTTATTACACTGAGATTGGGAGGTTTGGCAAAAAAATATAGAACGGAACGGAGCGCTGATTCGTACAATACAACTGTTACAAATGGCGGACTTAAATGCCTTAAGGAATTCGGTCATTCCGCCGTCGTCTACCCCCGTTTCGTCGCTCGCATACCTAAGGCGCGGTACAGCAGTAGTGGTCACACTATAGCACACTACAACGAGATACAGTTCTTCAAGTATTGATACCTAATTTATTAACACACTATATATACATATTTGAAGGCCACTGAATCGGATTATTTTGGTATGTTTGTTTTTACGGCTTCATTACGTCAAAATTGCTGAATGGATTTCAATCATTTTTGGTACACAGGAGCTGGTCATCCCCAGATGGCTATACGATACTTTTTACTTACTTTACTGACTTTGCTAAAGCGAAAAAGAGGGTTATTGCTTTTTCCTCATCGCCATACAAAGGTGCGGGCACCTTCTTTGTAACATATGAAGTGAAGATTTCTCATAACTGGTTTTAGATTTTACCCAGTAACGGCTAGAACGAAAGTGAAACTATTTGTCCAAAACTTTAGAGAAGAAAGTTGCTGAGAGCACGAGGTGAAAATTTAATTATGTATGAAAACTTTCAAGGGATTGTTTATGAAAATATACTTACTAGCTTAGCTATGCTTCAATGCCACTGTTACTTAAACAATCAGTCACATTTTGCTTGCAAACTGGGGGTTTAGTTAAGTTTTTGACAATAATTAGGCATTTAAAAACAAAACGTATGTAAGTCAGTTACCTATTACAATGTGGAATGGCTACTTTTACTTTTCTATTATATGGAAAACAATACGCCATCAATGAAGAGACGGGAAAGATAAGTTATGATATTTTGACATGTTAGTAAGAATAGTAAATGTATGAGAGGGCTCATAGTCAGCCTAAATTAAATACATCAACATAATTTCTGCATCTATGTGTTTTTTTTGGGTTCCGTTCCTCAGCTGGTGAAGATGGAACCCTTATAAGATCACTTTTTTTAATGAAAAGTCTTTTAATACAAGTTAAGGTACAAAGAAATTGAAGCGAAAGTAAACAGACGCAAATTATTGGATATGTATGTGTTACGATACAAGCGAGGACCATTAAAACAAGAGGACTGACTGACACTTGCCATACTTTGGATCGTGTTCCGATTGCAAGGGTGTATTATGGCAAATACTAGATGGTGCTTAACAATTAAACATTTAGCCATGTTATAATTGAATAAAGAAACATAGTATAGTAATAACTAGTTGGAAAATAGCTGATAAGAAACAAATCGTAACATTTAAATAATGTGACGCGATTGCAAAGTTGAATTATTGTAAAAAATAATTCTTATACATAGATGGCGTTGTACATAGTGGGGAACGAGATGGTTAGTCCTCTTGTTTTTAAGGTCCTTGATACAAGTTTCAATGTCAATATTAGTATAGTTTTACAATCATTGTTAACAGCTGTTTATCAGTTGATCTGTAATTATACGCTGCATAATTTGAGGCAAAAATTAACCGTACAAACACATCAATAACTAATTGTAACTATAGGCATGACAATGAAGTTAAAGAAAATAATACAAAAGATGAAATTACAACTCTTTACATTTACTAAATAAATAACACTCAGGCCTAAGATAAGCCACCCAGTGCCCAAAATTGATTGACAGTTGTTTTAATCGTTCTTGATACGAGTATACATACTTAAGCAACAAATTGCTACACAATCGCCTTTTCGCTCAAATCCGAAATGAACCCGATCAAACAGCTACCCAAAACAAAAAACAACGATTGAGAAACTTTTCATTGGGGCTATTACACTCTGTTAGCGAGTGTGTAGACCTGAAACCTGTTTTTATTTTGTTAGAGTAAACAAGCTTTTTTAGAGTTACGCTACGTAGCCAAAATCGCAAAGACAGAACCCGTATAGTTTCGTCATGTCCATCCGTCTGTATGTCACAGGCATTTTACTTAAAAACTACAAAATGTAGGTATTTATTATCTGTTAATATCACAACACAACGAAACGGGGCTTAATCGCGTATAAATATGATTTATTTCATTACCTTGTTGCTTTCGGAAGCCCGTGTTGCTCGAAGCCTTGTTGAGATAATGAGTGAAGATCATGTAAGTTTAAATCAATGTTTTACAAAATGTATATTGATGAAATTTGGAGTAGGTATAGGTGTCTTGTGTGTGGCGCAACTTTGTTTGATAGTTAAATAATAAAAAAAAAGTTATATATATGAAGTGCCGCGCTACCTAACTGAAACTCAAAAATAAATAAATAAAAAATAATAAATAAACAAATATTACGGGACTATTTTACACAGATCGAACTAGTCCCATGATAAGCTCAATAAGGCTTGTGTTATGGGTACCCAGACGACGATATATTTAATATATAAATTACTTATATATATAGAAAACATCCAAGACTCAGGAACAAATATTTATGTTCATCACACAAATATTTGCCCTTACCGGGATTTGAACCCAGGACCTCAGCTTCGCAGGCAACGTTACTCCCACTGAGCTAAACCGGTCGTCAAAAAAGAGACAGGAAGTATCGATGTGGGACACACATTTAGACAGTTCTTTTAAAATCATTTTGAGTTTTCTAGTTTTTTTTTTATTTAGTGGATATATTTTCGGAAAAAAATGCTTCGATAATAACACAATATGTTATTTAATTCAGGTACAGCTGAATTTAATAACATATTGTGCTCATCACACTAAGTCTATACTATTCTAAATTTAAATATGCAAAGCACATGCAAAATACAATATTATAATACACATTAATTATTATTCTTATTCACTATTAAAATAAATAAAAAATTATACAAACAAAACAAAAACTAAAATTTCACCTTAATAACTTCTCTGTATCTTCGCACGACGTAACATGATATGTTAAAGAGCTTCTCGGAGCTCTCTTATATATGTATGACATCTTCACGACAATATCTAGGAAACTGCTGTTGCCTCCAACAATATTTTTTCATGTGCTATTAAAGAGGTTTTCAACTGCATCCTAAGTATGAGCCAAGAATCAATAGTTATCAATAATAGCTTATAAGGGATCGAAGTCAAGTCATGCCAATGTTTTCCACCTTAAATGTACTATGAATTCAATTAACACGTGTGTAAATGCGATTTCAAACTGGACAGCAGAATCTTCAAGAGCCGTAGATCGTAAATGTATAATTAATCCGCGATTAATTTCCGAATTGGGAACGAGAATGTGTAATTATCGTTTTCTAGAATTTAAAAAATGACCCTGCAAAGAGGAAACTGGTATGTGTAACCCTGAACTACAGTTACGTGGCGTAACTTAGTCGGAGGAAGATGGTGCACTACTCTATTCCATACTAATATTGTAAACTGGAAGGTGACTGCAACTTCGTTTGTGGAGGAGAAAAGTCATAACTGCTCTTCTTTTCTTCAGTGCATTCGGGTAAAAAGTACTCTTTAACCATCTGGAGATACCTAGCTACCCGTGTACCAAAAATAATTGAAATCCGCTTAGCCGATTTGGCGTGATGAAGCCGCAAGGACACATACAAACATACAAAAAATCCAAAAAAAATTTTTTTTAATTTAGAGACCTCCAAATAGTCTTTTACAATATATATTTTTAAATATCTTCAATATACAGACATTTCTATTTTACAATTTTACAATAGTATAGATGTCTAAGCAGGTACTTAAGAGTCGTGGCAGAAACGAGAACTAACATTATGAATTTTACATGACAATGAGATCTGTGTTATAAAAAATAAACAACTTCTGTCGTCTAAATGTCAATGTGTATTTTTATAATAAAAAATACGCAAAAATTTTGTATGAAATAATGTTGAAACGTTGTTTAACCGTGCATTGTTTAACAAGTGAAATTATATTTAATATTATTAGGTTTTGACAGCGGAAAACAACAGCTAAAAACTTTATATAGTACTGGCACGCCCTCAAATCCTACGGCTCTTCTCTTTCCGCACAGACACTATAGATATAGTTTGAGACTCTAGAAAGGGCCACCTCGACCGTTCTCATTAAGACCGATCTTCAAGAGCATTGTTCTTAAGTTACAAACACTCTCGCTACTAGTGTGCGCGCTGTTTTTATCTGTTTTTTATACGTATGTCTGACTATGCCGAGGTTCCGCATCATCGTTAAGACATTTCTGCGGAGAAAGTCGCCCGCACCATCCCACTTTTTTGCTTAAACGGATGCATTTTAGGGCTCTTCGAAATTCAAACATCAGTTTAACACAATTTAATCGTTTTGTGACCCTTTTCAAAGTCTTTCTAATCTACACTAGGGTAGTTTCCTGGGTAAAAAAAAATAATGTACTTAGTCCGCCTGTTAGATTATTAAAAAAATTTAAACACGTATTTTTTTGTCAATCAAACAAAAACTGACAAAGATAAACCGCGTCAAAGTTTGAGAGTGGGGCCGCATGATGTCACGCCGTGCGTAAAACGGGCGCACAGCGTGACGTCACGGAGAACTTTAACGGGCTATATCTTCATATTTTTTTGTTTAATTGACAAAAGAAAAAATACGTGTCCAATATTTCTGATAATCTTACTGACGGCTTAATTATATTTTTTTAGGACACAAGCCTATTACAAAATTGTAAAAATGAAATTTAGATCTTTTAAATTAAAGATATTTTCAAAAAAAGTTATCTTACGAATTATTTGGAGGTCACTGAATCCAAAACGATTTTTATTTTTTGTATGTTTGTATGTGTCGTTGTGGCTGCATCACGTCAGATCGGCTAAACGGATTTCAATTTTTTTTGGTACACGGTTAACTGGATATCGGCGGATGGTTATAGGATACTTATCACCTAACTACACTGAAAAACAGAAGGGTTATGACTTTTTCTCCTCCGTGAATAAAGCTTTTACCTACCTGCATCCTAAGTAATATTTAGAGTACTTCAGTATGCTATGCTTTGCCAAGACCCAATTTAGGCATACAATTTTTAGGGTGTAAACACTTAAATTTCTAACTACTTCACAACATTTTGCAATTATGTTAGGTACTAGTTGTGCCCGCGGCTTCGCCCATATGGTAATCGTATTTTAACAAAGAACAGGTGAAGAATAAGGTCAACAGCAAACCTATGTACCTATACACGGTGCCTGCGAGGAAGGGGAAAGATTTTAACCATGCATTATTTAGGTCATTATCATTAGGAGCAAAAAAAGTTATGAAAACGCAAATCTGGCTTAGTTTTGAAGATATTATCAATTTTCATGTAAACAATTAAATTTATTGTGCTTCCTTAAATACATTGAAGTGCGTCCACATTTGTGTCATTTGCCACGATTTTGTGTTACGATCATGCGTTTGGACGTTGCGCCGATCCGGTCGCTCGAAATCCGTGTTGCTACGCGTATCACACACTTATATCGGACGAGTGCGGCATGATCGCCGCGCCGGCAGTGAGCGTCCAAGCAGTGCGATACGCAGTCATGCCACGCCACGGTGATCGGATACAAGCAAAGGATACAAGTGTGGACGCACCTTTAAGCTCCTTTGATCGCGACGTTGGCACATATGTGGAAGTTTCGCATCGCTATTAACAGAAATTAACGTGACAGCTAGTACGTACTAAAATCATCCTTTATTGGAAAAATAATCGTTACCTTTTTATTAAAAGGGGTAATTTTCATAGAGAAGCGAAATTTATTCAAATATTATGTACAAAAATTGACTAAACCACATTTTTTGTGCTGAATTTGACTTGGTTCACATATTTTTCATCTTCTGCTACTGGCCTCCGGTATGCGTGGTTAAAATCTTTCCGATTCGACACGGGAACCGTGTATAAAAAAAGAAAATCTTTAATATCAAAACTATGAACTGATATAAGAATACAGATTAATACGTATTATTAAGGTTATAAAAACGCATTAGGGTAGAAATTCCCATTATTAGACCCAATAATAGATACAGATGTAGTGCATAATTTTTTTCCATCGTATTTTCACGAAAACGTACGAACGTGTCTTGCTATTTCAGTCGGTCACAGTACAAAAAGTGCTATGTGCCTACCATGACCTCAGTTTACGATCGGCGCCAGCGAGTATCTCGTATCGAGAGTCAGTTCACCTCTCTCGCACGCGCAAATAGTGCGAAAGAGATTGACCATCATTGAGCGCTCGATACTCGCTCGTGCCGAACTCATGGTAGGCGTACTGAGGTTGACTGAAGTAACATTACAAAAACGAACGTTTTCGAAAAGATACGATGGAAAACAATTATGCACTACATCTGTACTTATGTTTAGCTAGTACTAGTGCTCTGACCAACTGAGCTATCGCAACTTTACGTATTTTCGAATTCGAAATTTCGATCTCGCCAACAAACTTTCTTTGCAGTTTGCATAAAGTTATGTACACCTTTTTGGAAAAATAATCTATAAAAAAATTACACTAGTAGCGCACTCAGTATCTTTCTTATTTTTATGTCTAAGCGCAATAGCCATACTCCAAGGCATGCGTATCATGATTCGTGTCTGTTCCATTTAATAGTCTCATTAAAAGTACAATTGTTTGCCAGTAGGTATATCAACACGCTCTCACGGCCAATAAACCGGCGTACAGGTTATTCCAAAAGAAACATTTCACAAACAAGTTACCGGATTTGGTGAAATGAGGTTGGTCAATGGTTTTGTGTTCAATTATATAATTGAACACAAAACGTAAACGTCAAGAGCTCGAGAGGCAATACATTCCTCGTAAAATATGAGGTGAATGTACGTTATTTTGGTATAGTACAGTCAACAGCATCAAAATCTCCTACAGAAACCGGCCAAGAGCATGTCGGACCATGCTCAGTATAAAAAATGCTATATGAAAAAGTGCACTACCAAAAGAGCGTATCTCCTCGGCACTTACGCCCTTTTGTTGAGAAGCCCCGTTTTTCGGCAATAACTCAAAAACGGTACATCTGATCATGTTGAAAACAATTTCCGTTGGAAGTATTTATTAAGCTTTATCCTTGTAATTTTTTTCATATATTTTTGACATACCATTTAGATAATAGAGGGGGGAGACACAATTTGTGCTACTTTCGGAGCGATTATTATCGAAAATATCCGCTAAATAAATGAAAAAAATTTAGAAACCTCTAAATTATTTTAAATGATCTTTTGAAGTATGTGCCACATTTTTTTACAACTTATATAGATGAGACTTATAATGATACTAATATAGATGTTATTTTTTAAGGTATGTTATATAGGGGCCATACGGCAAAAGCAAAAAAATCCCTACACTAAACAAAAGTTCGTCAGAGGAGGAGAAAAAATCATAACCCTCTTTTTCTTTAGCTTTGTCCGTTACAATATTTTTTTTGAAAATATGTCCAATGTACAGACATTAAGTTTTTACAACTTTATAATAGTATAAATTATAGAGGATCATATCATGTGATCAAAGCTATTCACAAATATTACAATAAAATAGAATACAATAAAATAAAATATGTCTTTATTTTGGAAACAAGTCGATATCACAAATAGGTTGTTAATATTATATTAACAATCTATATCACATATTTAGGTGATATCACAAATAATAAGATAATAATAGATTGGAAACGTTCACTTAAACCCTCTCTGAGGGTATACATTTGTTACTACAAAGACTCACGTTAGGCCGGAATAATGTGCTTTTACCTTGTTCATAGCGTAAGCGTTGAAATATCTTTGGAATTGTTTTATCGAATAGCAAGCACGGAAACGTAAGTTACGATAGAAAATCCAGAAAAAACAGCCAGGAAGGAAAACAGTAAAGAATGGTATGTAATACTAATTGGAAACTCATATAAAGAACGAGGCAGGAAATTACTTCGATTACTTTTAAGATTTATCAGAATTTTATTATTCTAATTGGAACATTAAGTTTCTCAGAAATGATTTTTTTTCCGGTGTAAAGTATGTTAGATGTTAGAAACTACAAATATTTTATTTTATATATCCATTTGATTTTTGTACATCAGTTTTAAACACCCAACGTGATGTTTATTCAGTTCCTTTCTCTAAATAAATTTTTCCTTTTAGATCAGTAAGAGAATTTGAAATGGCTGCTGTCGTTGTCATGTTTTTTTTTTACTCAGATATACAGGTGAGTGAAGGTAAACTGGCAAAGAGAATTTATGTCGAAAAAATGGACGGAGTAGTCGTAAGAGGGAGGTTTCAGCGAGGGTACCCCGACCAAATTGCAGAGGTAGGTACTGATTAAAAGCTACGTGAAGAGTACCCGCAACCGACAAGTGTCTACCGGACCGTAGAGTCTGGCATTTTTTTGTCTCTGCCTACCCAAGTGGGACATAGGCGTGGTGTATGTATGTATGTAGATACATAGCTAAGAAACTGAATGTTCCCAATGTGTCGTGGAATTGTATCTAAGTATGGAAACATGGAAACGTAAATTGGCTTGGAAATCGAAAAAAAACAGTCCGAGGAAATTAAGTCAGTTATTAAAAGGACAAAAAAAGGTCAACATTATTAATATCAGGCTAAAGGCCTCCACTGCTCGACAAAAAGCGCCTCCCTTACCAGCGCTGTCAGTCCATCTAAGTACTGCCGTAGATGACTACACCGATGGCCACTAGGCAGAAAGGTTATTTAGTGGCGACCGCGTTCAGGACGACGCAGCGTAAAGCTCTAACAATACTTTACACATATACTACAAAATTAGTCAGAAGTTTTGAGATAATTATTAGAACTGCGTTATTGGATGGTAAGTCAAGAAACGTGAAATATGCCGGGAAATTAGAAAAAGAGGCATTAACAGGAAAAGTTTGTACTGTCCCGCTATATTGCTGTCTGGAATAGTTGAGTATAATAGAAAGCAGGATTTCGCTCAGGCTTAAGATTTATATTTTTTACGAGACTTACAGTGACGTTTAATAAAATTTCGTATCCCCATTTCTTATTTACTATTAGAACCCGCGACTCCGTTTGCGTTACCAAGAATTAAGTGTTTGCAGAACACCCAAAAACTCAATTTTCATAATTCCAAACGTGATGTTTGGCTAATTGATAATTTCGCTGTGAATGCACAAAATATAGTTAGGGTATGTGTGTATGAAACATCGAGACTACGTTTTAATTGACGACACGGTTTGGCTCACTTATTGCACATTGGCCTACGAAGCTGGCAGTCCCGGCTTCGAATCACGGCCAGGCCAAGTGTTTGTGTGATGAGTACGTATGTTTGTCTCTGGGTCCTGGATTTTTTTCAATACAACACACACTTTATTACACACCTTACAAAACAGGGTACTGAAAACATTACAGACAAGGAAGAATAACAACAGGCGGTGTTATCGCTCTTCCAGACAACATTTGAGTAGTGGGAGACGTTTTCTATGTATTATTATGATATCTATTGGCCTGACAGGGCTTTGCCTAGCAGTGGAACATACCTACAGGCTACGTAGATTGTCGCTTGGTACCCAACGAGCGTTGCTTAGTTTGGAACTAGGTCGAGTTTATTTTATTTATTTATTATAACTAATGCTCGGATACATCGGATATGCTTCCAGGACAGTATTATACTTTAACTATTTCTCCTGTCTAAATTCGTACAATTCCTTTCTTTACCCTGTTATCCTTCGTCCTATTCCGCCAATCCAAGGTATGCCTTGCCGATGGATGCGTGGCTAGAGGCAAGTCTAGTTGTTAGCGTGCCGATTTGCCCTGGGACTGGTGACCCCAGAATAAGGCTAAACCCTTACCTGGTATGCGGGGCTCTGCTGGGTTCGAATATTTTATCCCTAGTTGCTCGTGGAAACGCAAATGGCGGCGATGTGGTTCGCAACCCATCACGTCTCGGTCCCAGCGAGAGCGAAGAGTGGGCCATGGAGAGCCGCTTTGCTACGTTAAGTGTAAGGGAGGAATAAATTATAAAATAAATGATGTCAGATGATGGATGCGAGAAATATTGATATTCTGTGTGTGAATGAGACAAAGCGGAAAGGTTGTGACAGCACAAAATGAAGAGATTAATGAATGTTGATGAAGCGGCAGTTGTATGCCAGGTCCGTAGCAAGTGGAAGGAGGTAGTCTCTGCCTACCCCTTAATGGGAAAAGGGCGTGATTGTATGTATGTATGTATGTAATGTAATGCTCGGATCTATATTGTGTGTTAAACTTTATCTTAATCTAAGCGACAATTTTCTCATTGTTGAATAAGGAAATAATGAAAAAATCCAAACATCTTCCTAGGTGGGCCATCGACGCCGCGCTTTCCGGTGCGATGTCACCACTCAAGAAGAACTCTTCGGTTCCAAAGGCCGTCGGTTTGAAAAGGTAACTTGCAACAAATGTTGGATCATATTGTATGTCTCCCAGCAAAGACTTCTCTCAATGTAACTGAGAATTCGAAAGTGCTTGTACCTAGGCCTACTTGAATAAAGAATATTTTGATTTTGATTTTTGGAGGCGCAGCGGACGGCGCAGGACCGTTCGAAGTGGCGTTTCTTGTCGAAAACCTATGTCCAGCAGTGAACATAATTGTGGCGCATGATAATGAAAAATCTTGACCAACTTTCGCATTTCTAACATAAGTAGAATTGTTGTATTCACTTCCCGTGTACTGTGTTTATATAAATCAAATCAAATTATTTATTGTATATATCACATTACAAACATAGATGGAATTACATTAATTGGGTATTTATGTGACACCCTGCTATAGCAATATCAGAGGGCTACTTAATTCACACTACACTAAATTAATATAATAATTAAACACTTAAGTAGTCTGATTTTCTACAATTAAAGTTAAACACGGAAAAAACCTCAGCAACATTAACTTACTGGTTCGTATCATTAAAGTACTACTCACATAAACTATGAAAGCATTTATTGATTAAAAACGATTTCAATTGAGTGTTAAATATTCATGGGTTATCCAGAATTTTTATATGATTCGGGAGGTGATTATAAATTTTAATACTCATATAATGAGGGCTACGTGTAACGAGTTTTATTAAGTGCTATGTAATAATATAGCTAATTTGTATATTGTCTTCCTACCCATAGTACAAGAGCTGTGTTAGTTTGGGACTGGGTCGAATTGTGTAATTTGTCCCTGAGTTTGATAAATTATTCAAACAGCATTAAGTATGCATGTGTTGATATACATTTTTATATGTTATAGGGGGCAAACGAGCAGATGGATTGTGTTGTCTATTTTATTGCGATGCCTGATGGTAAGCAATCACCGTCGCTCGTAAACACCTGCTCACTAGAGGAGTCACAAGTGCGTTGACGGCCTTTCAGTTTCGCCCGGAATATGACAGAACTTTTTTTTACTTTTAATATACTAAACGTAAAAAGCCGGTCAAGTGCGAGTTGGATTCAAGCGCAAAACATTACGTACTTGAATCATCCAGCTGAGAGTGAAGTGTATGAAATTAGAAATAAAATTTGGTGCCACTAAAATAACAGTCAAAATTTTACCGTCCATGGCTAAGTTTGTTCAGGTCTTTGATAAATCAATTTGGACCGACTTCTGTTGATTCAAATGTCTAGAACTTAGTTTGCAATTCGAAGAAATTTACGATAACCGAAGAAAATGAAATTTTCGATACATTTTTATCAAAAATCACTGGAGAATAAGACAAATTGTGAAGAAAAATTGCAGAACATCGAAAGTAAGCTAGTATAAAGATCAGAAGAGAGTAAAAAGGTACATAAGATATTTATTTGCTTGAGATATGGTTCATGCAAATCTTATGTAGCGTTCGTTGTAGTGAATAATGTTTCGCCAGCGTATTTCTACGGAATCATTTGTATTTATATTGCTGTCTCCATTAGCTTACGGAGGGTACTGGAGGTAGGTTCAGACAGCAAGATAGAGTTTTTCCGAGAAAATACGATAGCAAAACATTATTCACTACAACTGTAATGTCTAAGATAGACAGCTTATGGGAATTGCATGCAACTAGATCGATAGGTATTTGGTATCATTGAAGAGAATAATGCCTCTTCTCTATTGTGATTTGAAGAACTAAAAAGTTAAAAAGAAACTAAATTCGTTCTTTCAATGCTTACAAATGTGACAAATCATTAACTTTTCCCACAAAACCATAGTCACTGCAAAACAACATTAGTAAAAAGTAAGAATTAGAAATTATACCGTTAATTTGATACCTTCCAGTATGAATACCGTGTGACAAAACACTACCGCCGCAAACCCTAAACGTAGTAACTACATCCAAAAGTAATACGTCGTTACTATGTTTTTCTAACAAACACTACCTACCGAGAACTAGAACGCATTAGTTACATTCGATATGTAGGCACATAGTGTGTTTTTCTTTTGCGTGGTATACGGTGCGTTTGTTAGTGAAAGTACGTGGTTATTTTTGTTTTTGGAACTCAAGGCCAGTTGTGTGGCGTTAAAAGTAAGAGCAAATAGATTTTTTAACGGGTTGTTATATTGAATAGGTGAGTATTTATCACGATCTTTGATAAGTAACAGTGTTGATGATAAAACGAGTTTTGATAGTGCTGTTTCGAACACATGCATCTCTATTTAGGAACATGAGAGGAATTTTTACGATTTCTTAATGCTTCCTTTTTTAATCCGCGAAATACCAATTTGGAGGAGGTGGTCTACAGAACAAAGTCGTATTTAGTTTCTCTAACCATAACGTTCGTTGAACCAAACTTACTACAGGAAAGAAAGGTCAATAACCAAATTTTCCATAAATAAAAATTGCTTAAGAGTCCCCGGTAAGCTCGGTTCTCCATACAAACGTAGTTACGCTCTCATGTTAAAACGACTGGCTAGATTGCTCTGAAACTTTGTACTAAGAATAAGTTAAGGTATATCTACATATACCTTATATTATAATTACAAGCCTACGCCTGTAATTAGTTCATGTAGCTTCAGATACCATAGTAAAAAAAAAATACAGCAAATTTAAGTTTTTGATACAAAACTAATTTTTGCTGTAATTAATTTGTTTTATAAACTGGAGCCATTTAATTAATTACAAGCTTAGATATACCTCATTTTATTGTATATGCAAAGTTTCATTACAATCCAACACATAGTTTTAAAATGAGAACGAAACTCCGTCTGCATGGGAAGGTGAAATTCGGCCGAGCTTGCTGGGGACTCGTAAGGGGCTCTCATACGCGAATGACCTTCGATCCGTAGCTCTTCGCTTTTCTGTGTTGTATATGTGACAACCACCGTTGTCACATATACAACCACCGTACCAATATACTGTTTCAGTTTATCTTCATGAGTAGAGAGAGATGGTGTTAACCATCATTTTATTTTTACGACAAATCCAGTTTTTGCTACTTTTCTTAAAAATCTATAGAACCTATTGAAAAACTAGTTGATAAAGTGTACATCATTCCTCACTTACTGGTTTTAGTCCCATGTCTACCGTCGCTTGGCGAGGGAGCCTGTACCAATTTAAGATAAAAAAAGAACTTTAGGAATCTTGTTTATTTCTTGATTTATTAAATATTCCAGTTGACAAAAATACCAATCTACAGTATATATATATTTTACGTGGTTATGTAGCAAGAGGAATAATTTTATATCGCTTTAGAAACGGTAAAATTTACCTAAATTTTCCGAGAGCCCCTTAAAGCAAATAAATTAATCAATTAATCAATCAATCATTTATTCACCGGAACATATGGTATATAAAATGTTAAAATGTAGAAATTGTTCCTTAATATATTCGGCCTTTAGGCATGTGAAAATAAAGTAGAAAATTATTTCAATTCTTAATCAATATAGTAAATATTTAGTAAAGATTTATAAATTTAATAATAATGTGAAATTAGAATAATATTGATTATTTGTCAAATTAGAATACATTGTCATTATCATTACTTTTATCTAAGTGCATGAATTACATTTGATAGTTTTCCGTAAAAAAGTCTTCTATTGGATAATAACATTTGCTATTTAGTTTTTCCCTTAATTTTCTTTTGAAGACATTTAAATGTAGCTCCTTTAGTCTTTCTGGCAAATAATTATCGTTATTACTTTATTGATACAAAGATCTAAGTAGAAAGAAGAAATAATTGCGATCCATTGCAGTCCAAGCCGGAATCGAACCAGCGTCTCTGTTATACCAGAACAGAGCCCTGAACCATTTTAAATTGCGGTCGTTTGATGATGAGGACATTTTGCACCGTACCTATTCTATTGCGGACGTTTTGCTCCCATGAATGACTATCTTACGGTCGTTTTTTCAACGAGGACATTTTGTTTTGAGGACGACCTCCTCCGAATTGAGAAATAGTGAAGTGCAAAAAAGAGGGTTATCAGTTTTTTTCTCCTTCGCTGACGACATTTTCGTAGCGAAAAATATGCATGTGTGTGTTTTGTGCGCATATCATGGCTAGACAGATTTCAACTATTTCATTATGTAAATGTTATATTATTGGTACACGAATAGCTTGTCATCCGAGGATGGTTAAAGTATACTTTATACCCGACTACAGTATAGTGAAAAGAGGGATGTATACAACTTTTTTCTTCTTCACGAACAAAGTTACGTGTACCATTTAGTATTCGATAATATTGAGCAAACATATCGTTCGTCGTCTGAGATAATGTTAGAGAAAACGTATTTCCTAAGGGAGTTTCCATATTTCCTTACGTAAATTTATTTTCCATGACTAGGGATGTATGAGAACAGCTACTGTTTTCACAAATGTGGTGTCAGCTAGGGTTGCCAACTATTTCATAAGCAAATATAGTATTTCCCAGCCCAAAGTACAAAAAATATAGTAGGTACTCTGAAATAAAAAGTACAAAATAATTAAGAGTGAAAAGTTAATAATTTAACATAATGCATAATATTTACTACTAACTAACATTCGGCCTGTTGTTGCAATTGGGTGGGGCAAAAATCTGAGTTGATAAATGCCCATTTCTCCACTCCAACAATATTGATTGGTGCATAAAACCTAGTTGATATGCGTAAGGACTGGACGAAATATAATACTATACTGGGTAAAAAATTTTTGCACTTTTGAAATATCGATAAAAATTAAACTATAAATGTTTTACTATATTTTATTTATTTAACTTAGTAACAGATAATTGCAATTTTTTTTTTAAAAATTACGTCATCCCGATGTCCTCCGTCTCGTCGCTGGTACTCCTGCAATCGACTACGCAAACTTTGGAAAACTCGCTGACACATGCTGCGAGAGATAGTGGCTATCTCATAATCTTTTTTATAAAACCGTTTAACAAAAAAGCCCGTTGTTTTCCCATGAAACCCTCCAGTATAAATTAAATTGCATGAAGTGACCTATAGTTTCCCGCCAATTTCCCTCTGCTCACTCTGATAGTTTTCGAAATATTCAGTGTTGCTATTTGCAAATATTTATGGCCCACACTATATATATTATAGTGCAATTGGCAACCGTAGTTTCAGCATCGGATGAAGCGTTGACGAGCTCGTCGCTGATTTAATATGACCTCTAGACACGTATCAACTAGTTTTAGTTATAGAGTGTAAAAACCAAGGAGAACAATTTCTATACAGGCTGCCTCTAACAATGGGGTTTTAAATGTAAGGTTCGATTATACTCACTAAATTGAACTACTTTTGTGTTGCAAAGTCTTCATATAACTTGAATTAAGATAATTAATTCAACTTTCAAATTTAATGTGGAATCAGTGTTATTTCAATTTGCGATATCGCTATCACATGGTACGAGGGAACAGTTCTTGGTATAGGGGCATTTAAATAATATTGTTCGATTCCGCTTACATACTTGTTTTTCCTTTTCAAATATGCCATACGTAGGTTTGTCTTAGTTTTTCACGTTTTTGGTATGAAATAGATTTATAGCCTAAGTAGTCATAGTTTAAAAACTTTTTTACTATGTACCTACTTGTTTTAATGTTTATGATATTTATCAATCAAAAATAGTTATTCATTAAATATTTGCTCTGTTATGATAACTCCAAATAATTAATGAACACCCAAATTAGAAATCTTGTTTTATTGGTATAATTGCCCTGAGAACTTTAATTGATCCTGTGAGGATATTTGGTTAAGATAAGCATTTATCAATGTGCTATCAATACGAGTATGTGTTTTGAATTGCGTAGGTACATTGAAAATAACATTCCATTTGTATGGAAGAATAAAATTAAAATCGGTCGTGTTTTACAAAGTTGCAAATTAGAAGTAGTTCAGATTAAAAACGACCTTTTCATTTAAAGCCCCATTGTTAGTGGCACCCTGTATATCCAAAGTGTGTCAAAAGACGGTAATTTGGTGGCACCTCAGTAGCAAGTGCATAAAATCTCTCTCTCTCTCTCTGTGGTCGCTCCTCGCTCCCTCATGACTGAGGATCATGGTCATCGGTGGATGTGGATGCTCTACACCTAATTTTTGTGTCCGGCGTCTATTCATAAAATAATAGTCTAAAGACAACCACAACAATGCGAGAAAAATAATTTTGGAGAACGAAGGGTTGAATAGCATTTCCATAAAAATATTTTTTCTGGAAATCTGATTTCCTATTTATTTGATATTGTCCTTCTTACCTTTTCTATACATGGTTATAAGTTAGACTCGTGACGTATTCCAAAATCCTGAAGAAGTTTGCTGCCAGAGTTTAATAAAAACTATATTATTTTTCTGATTATTTATTCCTTATATTTACCGTTTTCCACTCTGACTATACCGAAATCATGTTCAAGAAGCTTTTGTGCAATAACCAAATAAATTGATTACGTTACAAATGTCTCCCATATTTATCGTATTAAGGCGAAGTTTTAATATTTATTCTGCCCACACATACCCATACATGTTTACCTCTTTGTCCCTCTCGGCTAGTATTATGTACCGCTATAAAACCTAACCAACCATCAAGACTTTTTACGAACGTATAATACTGAAAAAAGGTCGCATACTTGTAAATTATTGCCAAGGTAATGAATAGTAAACACATCAAAAGCCGACCAAATGGACTCACACACTAAGGGTTCCGTGCTGTCAAATGGCGAACGTCGGTCAAGCGGGATAGCATTAAGACAAGGCAAATTGTACCCAATTTTTACAAGTTCGACGACTCAGACATCTACTGACTGACCCAGACGACGTCATCTTGTCATCATCATCTTAGGCCGTTTCGTTTGTTTCAGACGATATTATGCAGTGAGGGAGTCGACCTTTTTGATGACTGTATAGTACGATGCGAGAACGGCACATCTCCTGCATTTCGAACAGACATAGTTTTCGCCAGGTGTTTCCGCGCCAATTCGTTGTCTACGCATTCTTCTACTTGCTAGTGCTTCGAACCAGGATTCATCACAAAACTTTCAGCCGTAGAAAACACGTTTGCATCCCCTGTCTTCAGACAATCTTTTCCAAGCCATAGAGCCCATATAGGTCTTTCTTTTCATCAGGACTACCATTAAACAATAGTATCCTGATGACTCGTCGATCAGGATACACACAGAGACGACAACTATGACGTCGACTGTTACTTGAACCGTGACGCCAGACGATGGGAACGACGTGAAAGGAACACAACACGACTACGCAACCAACCGCACACTTTGTACGCCGACGTCTCCGCCGGCGGAGACGCCCACCTCGGAAGCACGAGTAAACCACAAGTCCGATAGAATCAAGCATAGGTCGACCTACACAACAGCTAACTACACACAGACTAAACTACATACAACTAACTACACTACAGACAGAATGACACAAACTAAAATTATTTTTTAGACTGAGTACACTATAGCTTTTCGTAGCGCCTTCGCGCGACGGCCCCCCCATACGCTAGATGCCGAGGATGTCGTGGCATCCTGCTGCCTAGCACACTGACGATGGTTACAGTAAACATGCTGCCGCTGAAGTTAGCAAAATGACATGAGGAGTGCTGCAGACGGTAAACATGTTTTACCGGTACCAATTTCATGGACAAAATCACAACACAACAAAATCGCGAGCTATATAGGTGGCCGCTATCGGGAATAGCTTATACAACACTTGATTCTTGAAGTAATTTTAATGATCAGAAATTTAACAGTGCAGGCGTGAGATTACAAATTAATTTAATTCTAAACTTAAAGTATTGATTGAGGTCGATCACTACCTTACGCGACCGCGATGGAAGACATAAGGCACTCGCGTCACTTCAATATATACAGATACTAGCTTCTGCCCGCGACTTCGTCCGCTTTAAATTTGTTTATCGCGGATAAGGGCAGTTTTCCGGGATAAAAAGTAGCCTATGTCCTTCCCCGGGACTCAAACTATCTCCATACCAAATTTTATCCAAATCGGTTTAGTGGTTTTAGCGTGAAGAGATAACAGACAAACAGACAGACAGACAGACACACTTTCGCATTTATAATTTTAGTATGGATTACCTCAGGGTGACTAAATCTCCACACCGCATTATCGTGAGAGCCGATTGACTGGTTATTGAGAGAAGCGGTGATGCAGTGATGGTCCTTCGACTCAGCAGTATCGTGAGAGTCAATCGAACGGTTTTCGGTAAAGCGGTGACTCAATGATGACTGTCGAGAGCGTACGTGGGAGCCTCATGGCGTAACACGCGTGTAAATATGGTTCTATTTAACTACCTTTCCTTGGTAATTCTTTGACGTTTTGGACGTCACGTTACGTCCATGGTCTTGAAGGAATTAAGGTAAGGTCAGAAAGGAAGGAAGATAATGAAATAAAATCATATTTATACGCGATTAAGCCCCGTTTGTTGTGTTGTGATAATGAGTGAAAATCGTGTTAGTTTAAATCAAGGTCATAGACAAAAGTTTTCTTAAATCCTTTATTTCATAGGATTTTCATTTCATCAATAACTTTTTTCCCTGAAAGCATAAGATTTTATGATTTTTGAAAAGATCATCACGTAGAAACCGTAAGGTTAGGTTTGCCTTTATACCAATCCCAAATTAATAACAGTTTCAGAAAAAAATGCTTTCGATGAAATTGTACATCGACGAAATGAAGTATTCGATTAATCGTTTTTCGATAAGCCAAAGTACAACTGCTGTAGATAATTCTGCTTCTTTTTTCTAGTCGGATCGTTTCATTTACTTGGAGTCGACTCTTCTCGTCTACATCCTCAACTGAGCACAATTACGTGCGGCGTTTGTTTTTATTGGAGGTATTTTTCGACCGGCGCCAGTCAAGTGGCGTTGGTCTTCCACGGGCACATGGATCTGGGATAAAAACTTTCCTTTATCCTTTCTAGGATCTCAAACTATCTCCATACCAAATTTCATCAATATTGGTATCAGTGTTGCCGCTTAAGCGTGTAAAGTTAGGTATCAGACAGGCAGACACTTTATTTTCGTTTTTATTATATTGTATATATCTACCTCTCTATCAGCCACAGACGTCAAATGCTGAATATAGTTCTATACTATAGTTCACCACAGGGTGCGATCCTGCGCAGGCCGCATCCACCGACTCCCCGCGACTCTTACGAGGCCATCCGTCCACCTAGTCAGGGGCCGTCCTACGCTGCGCTTTCCTATGCGTGGTTACCTCAAGATGACTTTACTGCCCCAACGGCCATCCGTTCTCCGGGATACATGCGCCGCCCATTGCCACTTTGTATTTTATAATACTATGGATAAAATCGATATGCTTATAAAGGTACGTCGCACTTGTATCATTTGCTCGTATCCGATCATCGTCCCGTAGCATGACTGCGTATAATATCTGCTTAGACTAGATTCCGTATCATTTGCGCCGCCGCGTAAAGAAACGCGCCACACTAAGCCGTAGCGTATCATCGTATCCGATCACCGCGCCGATCATTTTGCATGCTGCAGCTTGGACGCTAGCCGTATCGTTTCACCGCTCCAATCATTTTGGCATTTCGCCGATCATCATTTTTCGCGTGATCGTTCTTCTGTAATGTTCTGTTGTGTTCCATGTAAAACTGTTGCACTCTGCGATCGCACATCAAATTGGTTGACACCCGTGCAGAAACTTGAAGATCAGTATCACGACAGCTGATAAGCCGCGAGCGCCGAGCACCAGGGTGGACAGCAGCACCCATGCGTCAGTGGCACCGCGCGCGTAACAACTAAAAATGGCAATACTTTGGAAATTCGCCGTAACACACGTGCACCAGCGACTCAAGCCACGCCTCTCAGCCATCTCTTTCACGCGTAGCTGCAATGGACGAGACAGAAGATGATCGGGCAAAAAGCGACTCGAGATGGATCGCGACGTATCATAGCCGCGTAGCATGATCGCGTGTCATGATCGCTAGTGTGGACGTCGCACCCTCGCGACCATGCTGCGCTTGTCCGATCCGAGTGTTTGGTATGCGTAGCAACATGGATTTCGAGCGATCGGATCGGCGCAACGTCCAAACGCGCGAACGTGACACGCGATCATGCCACGCGACGATGATCTGATACGGGCAAATGATACAAATGTGGACACACCTTAAAGTAGGATTTTTAATTAGGTGGAGTAAACTAAAACAACGGACAGGTGTCAACTTGAATATTTCGTTCTTTAAAAATAATTTCACAAAAACATACATGAGAATACGTGTAATCGGTGATATTAGGGTAACTTTTATTTATAAGAAATACTGTATTACTTCAGCCATAATGAAGTAATCAAAGCCGACGTGTGTCCGTAAACGTCAGTTAACTCCAGCTAATTAAAAATCCTGCCTTATTAACTACGGTTTGCGTTCCCCGGGAAACCGAGCGGAGCTGTGTTAAATGCACCAAATCAGGCTGCGTCGCTGCGCTGTTGAAACCAACCATAGTTAATTCGATATGGAAATGCAGTGACTCGGTTACCACAGCCGCAGACCAACATTCACGTATTATACATCGCTATTGAAATGTTTACGTCTACGTCTGAATTACCCTAACCACGAATGCACAGAGCTGCAATACGGAGCTTCATCAACAAATGCCAATTTAAGTCTTTTGCAACTGTCGTGTTGGCTTAAGCCGCAGCGAAAAAGTTACCGGTTTAATATTTGTATAATAGCGACATATACTGTGAAGGTGTTAATCCTTCACGATGAATACGAGATAATTAGGCCGTATGTAAAAGTAGTACGTATTTAAATTAGAAACGACAGCTGTCTCGTACCAGCTTTATGTCAGTAGGACCTTAGTCGTAAGACAGACGTGAATACAAAAGTATTAAAACTCGTACCAGCTATTTTAATTATTCCACCAACTGAAATCATACCCCACAATACCAAGGACCATCAAAACAAGAGGACTGACCATCTCCATACAAAAAGCCGTTGCCCCATATGTACAACGCCATCTATGTGTAAGAATTATTATTTAAGAGTATTCAACTTTGCAAGCGTGTCACATTATTTAAATGTTACGTTTTATTTATTATTGGCTGTTTACGATCTAATTGTTACTGCACAATGTTTCTCTGTACAATTATAACACTGGTAATGTTTAATTTTAAAGCGCCACCTAGTTTTTTCCAGAATACTCTTTAAGATTGGGGCACGAATATGTAGTACGTATGGCAAATGACAGTTCTCTTGTTTTAATGGTCATTGCACATACTTTTCTAAAGAACGCCATAATGATAACAAATGACAGTCTGGTAAAGAAAAGTAACATATTCTTAAGAGTTCCATTTTCGAGTTCCATAATTTAACAGTCCGAGAAACTTTCAGTATGCGTCACGTTCACACTTCTTGAAAATTACAAACTTCTATCGACATGCGACGTATGTTGACTACGAAAAAAACATGTATTTTATATGGGTCAGACATACATATTCTGCGAAGGTTTCTAGTGTCTATATATGTCGGCTTAAAAAAAACCACGTGACAGACAAAGAGAGAACTGAAGCTTAGTAATCAAGTTTTGTTGGTATCCTTTTGGGGTACGGAACCCCAGAAAAAAATATTTTCTCAAGCTCGAAAGACATGTCTGAATTCATACGAAATTACACTCTAAAAACATAACATCTAGTTGATATTTCAACAAACATACTCATCTAGATACGCCTGGCGAAAAGGTATCATCAAAATATAAATTATATAGTCAAAAAGGACGATTTATAGAACCTTGTCGTTCTGTCGTTGTTTAAGTCCGCCCAAACGAATGTATAGAATAAGTTAAAGTGATAGAATACTAAATTGTTTAGGCTTATTGCGCCGCAGTCGCACGTGCTAAGAAAGCTGATTTCGTAATAGACGTTGGAAAAAGTCTCATTCGGATAACAGCTAGAAGCAAGTTTGAATCGTAATGTAGGCTTTCTCGAATAGTTAAAAAAAGAATCTATTGCTTTTGAATAATGTCAATTTTCAGTTTTAACTGTATAAAATGTAAATTACCGAAGAATTTAAGATGTGGATAAATTTTAAATCAAAATCAAATCAAAATAGTTTATTTATGGGTTGGTCAAACACGAACGCAATTTGACTAGTTGTAGTGTTGCCTTCATCGTAATATTTATGAGTACATACACAATATATGCAATGATAAAATAATAAAATTGCCCGTGTCACCATGCCATGTTCTTTGCAATGATTGCCCGTCATTCAATTGTTTAGCACTAAAGAATTTTATGTTTACAAAATACTACATGTTAAAGACTTGTTTAAGAAAGACAAAAATAAAAGGCCTGTGGAGTAAATCCGAATCTTATAGAAACGAATAGAGAAATTAAAACTGTTGCAAGTTTCTCTCTCATGAATAAGTTATCAGATAAATTCTACATAAGCCTAAACCTAGATCTAAACTTTTATACATATTGTAAAAGTAACTAATATTAACATGCTATACTATTACTTATACTTTTTAAAATAGTATTTATGAATAACTAGTTATTCCATTGGCTATATAGCATATACATTTTTATTATCGTAACAAAAATAAGACTTAATCACATATATTAATATCATAACACAGAGTTCGATTGTAAAGGAAATAATCAATGCGATATACTAGATTCCAAGCAGGATTTGAACCTGGGACCTCTTCTTTAACGCAAAAGTCCTCTGACCACAGTTAGTCAAAGTATAGTTGCGATAGCTCAGTAGCTATCGCAACTTTACGTATGTGGCTTGAAGTTTCGAGTTAGCACTATGAACGCCCTCTATATCTTTTCTTATTTTTAACCCCGACACATACTGACTGACCCGGACGACGTCATCACGGCGACCATTAAACAATGGTACCCGGATGACTCGTCCGGCACTGACAGTGACATTTCCCACCCACGAACAGCTGACTTCTACCTTGACCGCGACGACAGACCTCGAGAGCGATATGAGCGCAACAGACAGAAAAGACTGAACAAACCGCACACTGCACTAACACTTCGACGTCTGCACCGGCGGGGACGCCCACCGCGCGCACAATAGATACCACAGATAGACGCAAGCATAGGACGACATAAAACATACAAACTGACCACAGAACTATATCAAGATAGAAGGAAAGAGTTCGTCGATTTATATGAGAACCGAGCGTGTAACATTTTGCGTAGGTACTTTGACGCCACGAATGTAATTTAGTGATGGGAAACATACGCCGCGCGAAAACAATTCAAAGCATTGATTCACAGATCGATCAGAACACGGCACTGATTCTATACACAGCTACCCCCACCACACCGCGCCGCGGCCCCACCGCTGTCAGTCACAAACAAAAAAAAAACAGTCGGATAACAATATTAGAAGCGGGAGGTTGCGTGCAAAAGTCCAAGACATCAGACCACTGAAATATTTTTCTATATATTTTTGTGCATCGGATGTTCGTCTTCGTTGTGAAAAGAAGTACTTAACCTTTATTCGTGTGATGACAATCAATTTACTCGTACATAATTGTCATTCAATTATATTACTCAAGTTATTGAAGGTGCATTTTTATCGATTTAAAATATCGATAAGAAGCGACAGAGGAAATGATAATCATTTTCGACAGAGGAAAAAAAAGAAACCTCAGAATTTCAAATCGAAAAATATAAATGAAGGTAGGTACGTACCTAAACAATGAATTGCGTTACATTTGTCAGTACCTACTATTTACTCTACCTATTATCTGTTGCACAAATTGTAATATTATTTAGATAAAGTATACCAGCCACGCACGCCCGCATATTTTTTTAAATAATATTTAGCCTATGTAAATGTGTTCCTTTCTTTGTAAATCATCACTACTAGGGTTTGCTCCCGGGAAATACCGGAACCGAAAATACCGGGATTTCCCGGTTTTTTTGGCCAAGATAAGAACCGGTACTACAAAATACAAATTTTCGGGAAATACAATTTGTGACTTAGATTTAATACCTTAATGTAGAAATGATACAAGTGATATTGATAAATAACGCAAGCGTGGTTTAAAACGGAAACTCCGCTCATAACAGCATGGTCGTGTCAAGTGCCAAGCGCGTAGTGTCCAACAGAGAGAGAAGCCGAGTGCCTTCCGAGTATAATGGCTTAACACTTGGATGGGTTTACGGAGATCCCAAAGGTACGCGAGCACACGGAGATGCTGTCGAGGTCTTTATTAATTTGTCCAATTGCAGTATCTAAATCGCCAGGACTTGCTAGGATGTATATTTGTAGATCATCAGCATAAAGATGATAACAGCATTTATTCCTAGAAGTAATTAAGTTGATAAAAATTGAAAAAAGAAGATGAGAGAGAATCCCTGTTGAACCCCGGAAGCAAGTTCACACCAGTCCGAAAAAGTTTTGTCGGCACGGATCATCTGCCGGCGATCCTGAAGATAGTGGAAAACCACTCAGCCGACGATGGCAAGACGTTCAAGTGGTCAAGAGTGGTAAATAAAAGGTTATAGTTGACAGCACTAAACGTGTTGGAGAAGTCGATTTAAACCAAAACAGTAAATTGAGAACGTTCCATGCCTTTCCTCACATCCTCAATAACCTTCAGTAACGCAGTAGTCGTACTGTGCCCGGAACGAAAGCCAGATTGTAAAGGGGAGAGTGATTGATTAGAGTACACGTCACAAGATAATTGTTTATGAACAGCGGCTTTCAAAACCTTAGAAAGAGAAGGAATATGGAGATAGGACGAATATCACTAGGTAAACAGGAATTCTCTAATTCCTGTTTACCTAGTGATATTCGTCCTATATCATTCGTAATGCCTATGTCATTCCCCTACCAAAAGTCTCTACTTTTGGTAGGGGAATGACATAGGCATTACGCCACAACGAAGGAAAAACCCCAGAATACATCGAAAAGTTAACAATATGAGTGATAACTGGGATAATACATTCCCGGATGCTGATAATCATGAATCTACTTATTTAATCATGACTAACTTCATTAGATTTAATCGATAAAATAACTTTACTGATCTCGTCATCAGTGACTGGAGTGAGTGAAAAGGAATTTTTGGACAGGGCAAGGCATAAGAAATGCTTTGAGCTTTAGTGGTAGGGTCTAAGTTGGAAGGTTTAGCAAAGTGTGAGTTAGGATCATTTAATGAAGGAGACGATAGTGATTAAATTTGCTAACTGATTTTCCAATACCAAGGCATTTTAGGAATTTCCAGGTATCAGCTGGGGAGGAGAAAATAATGTTTTCATGTATATATTTACGCTTAGCGCTCTTACTATCTGATTACACCGGTTCCTGGCAGATTTGAACAACGCCCAGTTCACATCGCATCGGTCCCGCTTGAATTTGCGAAATGCCCGGATCCCGTCTCTTCATTGCAGTGCGGACCGCTCTAGTAATCCACGGTGCAGGAGGTCGTTTCAATTTCACAGTCCGAAAAAGTGCATGCTTGTCAAACAACTTTAGAATCGTCGCGTTCAACTAGTCCACCGCTTCGTTTACTAACGGCGCCTCCAAAGTTGCTGACCAGTCCTGTGCAAGCGCATCCTGCTTCAGCGCTTCGATATCCAACGTAGCAAATTTTCGGATCTAAATAGAAACTGGTTGTGTTTTGGGAGGCTCAATGTCGTTAGCTCAAAAATACTTGATCGTGGTGTGAAAAACCTGGTGCCGGAAACTGACCTACTTTAACCACACGGTCTACGGAGGAAACAAGGATAAGATCCAACCAAGACTCCGACGTGTCAACGTTATGATGTGTAGGTTTAAGCGGAAGCACAGCAAGGTCGATAGACTCAATGATCTCTATAAGTTTGCTTGACCTGGAGTTCGTTTTTAACAGGTCGGTGTTAAAATAGCCCATACTTAAATGGTGTGTGTACTCTGTGCTAAGTGGATAAAGTACCTACTGCCTCGAAATCTGCAAGATAATCAATTGCGGTGGGGGGAGGGGGCAGTAAATAACTCATGCAAATATATTCTAAGGAACCTGCGTAGATATATGGCAACAACACCGCCTCCTTTACCCGTACGGTCATTCCGCAGCAACAAGTAACCAGGTAGGCCGCACGAAGTGGAAGCTAAACTTGGCTTGAAACAGGATTCGGAAATAAAAATGGCGCCTACGTTTGTAGCGGAAAAAGTGTCCAAGAGATCATTATAATGACTGGGAATGATGTGAGCATTTAGGTGACAGATATTAAATTTATTGTGATTATTTTGAAATGTACGAGCGATGAAGGTACCGAGGGTATCTGGTTCAGATAATACTGTGCTATCTAGCGAATAGAAAGAAGATGACAAGTCGCGAGCAGAGTGGTAAGATTCATCATATGACATAATATTTTACATAAGTGGGTACAAAAATATAGTAATATTTGTATATAAAAATGTAATATAATTAACAACCAGTTATATTATAAGTACTTAACTTAATTATTACTGATTAAGGGATTACCTGTTCAAAAATGTTATTATAATTCAAGTCAAAAAAATTACAAACAAATTGTGAGCATTTACCAAACTGTTTAGTCTTTTTTTATAAACCGCTAAGACAAACTTAAAACTTAGCTAGTTCATTGTGATTTAAAGAATTAAAGTTTATTTTAGTTTGATAACAAAACGTGTATTTTCATTTTGTATCATATCAGGATATAATTACTGTCCAACAATACTATAAGGTAAATACTACTCAAGTCTCAAAACCACCACAAGTCATTTCCCGAAAGTACCGAAAAAAACCGGGATTTCCCGGTTCTTCTTCCGGCTAGTACCGAAAATCCCGGGACTGACAAATGGTACCGGTACTGCATTCCCTAATCACTACATCAATAGTCAGATTAGCTGCACTGATTACTCGTCGGTACTTTGATGGGCCAGTAAAGGTTGTGGAAATGAATAGAACAAATCCGGCTGATTTTTTTAAGAAATCATTATTACGACTAATTGCTTGACTACAATACATTAATTTTTAATACGAGGATTATTTGGAACACTGAAATAAACTTGCAATATAGAAGTAACCATAACCAGCTTAATAATATTTGCACTACGTACCTACATTATATAGTTACATAATAATATAAAAACGTAATTATCATTTTCTCTGCTTTTAAAATCGATTTTAATCGAGTAAGAAGATCGCAGTCTACAGCAACGGGGGTAAAGCACTATTCTTACTTTTGACAGAAAAAATGAGAAAACGACCTTGAACGTAACTCGACAATTTGAATAGCATATTTTTACATCGCTGGTTTTGAATGCACGCCAAGTCTAGCTTGTCAAATTAAAGCAGCAATGGAAAACTAGCGTTGGACACACAATCGCCCGCTACTGTTTTGACGAAAATAATAAAATAAATTGTTTTTTAATTAATCACACATATTTTGGGACAAATAGTACTTACCGATGAAAGGAAATACCACGATTAACAGCTCCTACTTTATTGGTAGTGTTTGAACAGTTAATTATTGAAAAACGAGTCATTTTGTTTTTTAAACCTGACGTCGCACGCAGACCGCGGTCGGGAGCAGACTGATGTTCGCGGCGAGCAAGTCCGCTCTCGGGGCGAGTTTTCACCACGCGAGGTACATACACTCTTTCCTTCTATCTTGATATATTTCTGTGAAACTGACTGACCGAAATAAACATGTAGTGCAGACTAAAAAAATTACGCTACGCACGAAGATATACGTGTCACGCTTCGTCTCTACGTTTCATAATTTATCTTACATACACTAAGTATATAAGATAAATTATGGATACTTACCCACGCGTGATAGACTGTGAAAAATTGCAAATTAAACCCAAATTACTATATAATCATCCAACTGCGTGTCTCAAAGTAGGTATCAAAAACCAAGTTAATCATTCAGTTCAATCTAACAAAACTAAACTTCACTTCAATGTAGGACGAACTAAGCTAACTTAAATGAGACTTTAATATCTGGGCGGTTCATCCGGTCATGCCTAATATCGCAAGTCGTTATAGCAATATGGTCCACCATTGAATACAATACCTCTTAAACTATTTTGAACAAGTTAAGCCGGTGACTCCGTTCGTGTTGTCTATTTTAATGTAGGTAATAGAAAACAGACAATAGGTAATATTTTCTTTTGTTTCCGCAATTATCACTCATTTAAATAAAACAATATCTATCTTTTCTCAGTCAACCCGTGAACACGAAATCTGAAAAGTTTCCGAAACGTTCCGAAACTCAAATGATATAATGTACGCGATATAATCCGTTTAAACTGTTTTATTTAAATCAGACAATAGGTAGTGAACCATTATTTAGGGAATCCTTACTTTATATTATACACATAAAAGTTTATAATATAAAGGGGATGAAACTTTGTATGGACAGTAAATATTTTGACTGATATGCTTCACATTTAAATTAGTAAAATATCGTTACACCTTTATTTGTGTTTTGTTTTTTCAAAAAATGGGTAGTTTGCACAAATTGTAACTTTGACAGAGGAAAATACATTTTTTCTCAGTCCTCCCGTGACCATGGAAAGCTGGAAAGCTTCCGAAACGTCGGGAACTAAAATGAGATAATATACGCGATATAATCCGTTAAATTGTTTTATTTCAATGATTATTGATTGTTGTAATAAATAAAAATTAAAAGTCGACATGTTTAATCTGTAGGTATATCACGTGACGTGGAACACGAACTGCCACAGTGTGACGTTATAAAGGCAAAACAATACGCTGTCATCTGTCAGTCCAGTTATAAACAGCTGTTATATTTGTGGGTGTTAGGTTATGTTTTATTCTCTAATTGTTGTTTACATACCGTCATGACGTCATTTAATTGAATATGGCAGACAGCCTATTCGCGCGAATAAAAAAAGTTTAAAGTTTTAATGTTTTTTTATGGCAAGAAAGCGTACATTTTGAAATGGTTTTTTAAACACAGACCACCATATTCTTCTTAGTCTAATAAGTAATCGGTGAACTGATAAAAAATCCAGACATATCTAAGAAAATCATGGTGCTATAAGTGAGATCCTGTAATTGGCTCTCTATTACTATTTAAGACACTACTAACATATTTTAACCTGTTGGATCTAAAACCCATCAATCTGAAAAATCGAAAAAACAAACAAACACACTTTGGCATTTTTAATATGAGTGAGGACTGGGACACTAGTTTCGGGTTGGTAATGTATAATTATTTATGTTTTAGCCGGCCGCAGTGAAAGTGTTCGGGGTCTCGGTCACGAATTTGTATTCGTTACATTGATGTCACATCGTATACTGTTTTGACGAAATGAAAGTGAATTTTAATGGCCACCACGAAAACAGAATATATTATTTATAAACATCTATACTGTTATAAAATTGAAAAAAAATATGAAGCAATGAAGATATTTGCATAAAGATAAGTGAAATAGATTACCTTTCAAGTCAATGAACCTAAATAGAAATGAAGATTCTTATTATCAGATCCTGTATAATGGCCCTAATAGGGTCTATCTATTCGCACACGCGTAATACGGACGACTTCCGTAAAAAAAACATTATGGAGGGATTGGAGGAAAAATATTATAAAAATACTTTTGTCGTGTAGTTTTTTGAATGGTATAATTTTTTATTTCATTGCATATGTTTGAGTAAAGTACTATATATGTCTGGCCGTGAAAAGGCCTTGCCGGCTTCGTATCAGTATGTGGCCGCCCATCCCGTCTATACCTACTCACCCGGTAAGCCTTTCTTTCCCGGCGTCTACGGTAATGTACTATCATTCAACACAATACATGCAATTTAGTATATTATTATTTATATTTTTAGCAATAATTTCACAATTAAAAAGTTTAAATTGAGTAATATTTCATTATTTATATTATTAAAATTATCTTATTATTCTAACTTGTGGAAGTTGCCTATTTGGCGTAGGCCTCTCCCCCAGCTTCTTCCATGTCTAGAGAGACATGGAGGAAGCTGGGAGAGAGGCTAGACACGGGGCTAGCTTGCCTTTTCCCATCTTGTATAGTCGAATAAAAAAAACGTGGGCCAAATCTCTATCGTTATCCCACTGGACTATTTGTATTTTTACCAAGTAGAGACGTTCTAGCGACAAAAATAAAATGGACATGGTCCGAGAACTTTCGTTTTTAATATGTATGGTTACCATGACCATAACTTTTATTAATAACAGCTGCCAAATATCACGTGTGTGTCATTTCATGGTGGGTTCCCGACACGCGCGGGTTACGATGAAGGAATTATTATTCGGTGTGTGCCCATAGATCTCATGTTTATTGCTTTTATATGTATCCCTTGAGTGGCACCATTATAGGTTCGAAATTCAATCAAATCAAATCAAATCAAATCAAATTGGTGTTATATTAGATCATATTTAGCCAGGCAGCATTATAATATAAACTACTAACTAATTGTGTTTAGATTGGGAACAGTTCTCTAAGTGGGCCTGAATAAATTTAGACCTGGGGCTAGTGCAGGTTTAGAACCAGAATGGGTGAAAATTTGAAATTAGAATTGGAATTTGTCACATCATTTTCGGTTAGTTGAATTAATAAGTATCATGGCCAATAAAATGATACATAAACTGACCTAGTCCGGAACTAAGCAAAACTTGTACTAGGAATTGATATACATACTTATATGGATAAATATAATACTTAAATAAATAGAATACATCCAAGACCCAGGAACAAACATTCGTGCTTATCACACAAACACTTGCCCTGGCCGGGATTCGAACCCGGGACCGCCAGCTTCGTAGGCCCTTGTACAACCCACTGAGTCAAACTTGTCGTCATATATTAGATCATTACATATAGGCTTTGACCACCAGTTTATCTCAGCGGGAGTAATATTGCCTGCGAAGCTAAAGGTCCTGGATTCAAATCTCGGTAAGAGCAAATATTTGTGTGATATTTGTTCCTGAGTCTTGGATGTATTCTATATATATAAGGAAATATATCTATTAAATATATCGTCGTCTAGTACTCATAACACAAGCCTTATTGAGCTTACCATGGGACTAGTACGATTTGTGTATAAATTTTACGTAATATTTATTTATTTATTATTTAAAGGAATTCCGGTGGTTTGTGCACATTATCGAATCAGTTAGCTTAATCTGACATAAACTTTATAATCATCATTTGGCTTAATGCCTTTTTTTGAGAAACTGTACAATTTTTAGGACTTTTTAAGACATCATCCTGTTAAATGTATTAGGTTATGTTAGGTGTATTTTATATCATTTGGCTTAATGCCTTTTTTTGAGAAACTGTAGAATTTTTAGGACTTTTAAGACATCATCCTGATAAATGTATTAGGTTATGTTAGGTACACTTTATAACAATCCTGAAAAGTTTATGTATACAGACAAAGATAAATTATGCCAAATGATGATTATGACAAAAAAGTTTACGCCAGATGAGTGTAGACCCCTAGGAACGTGCTCTTTGATCCGTACGATGAGATGACAGCAGCCATTGAAAGAATCGTCATCTTTGGGTACGGAACCCTAAAAAGGGATCATTAGCGTACAGCCGAGACCTTCATCTACCCTGTGTCTACCGACACGGGGTCACTATAAACTCGTCAGCTATCGGCCATCAGTTAAACAAGCAATCAACCGTAATGTAGGCGCCACGTTGCGTGTTCCGCTACATGGTCGCCATTCAGGAACTTGTTGGCTTGTCTTTTGTCTCAGGTTCTTTAAACAATTTCACTAGTTCCCTATATGAAGAATTTAAGCAAATTATCTGTGTAAACCAAAAGCATGAAGCGTCAAACGTCTCCCATGCATTACGCATTTTTTACTATTGTAATATTGCGAAATACAAGACTCCTCCCAAATTAAAAATCGTGCCATCCTTCGCGGTTATCCATATTAAACAATATTGGAGTGAGCGAGTTGGTAATATTGGCAATTCAAGTCTCTAGCTTTGGAGTAATCGCCTGGTTTCACGACCCGTTTGCATCGCAATGATTAAGGGGAGATTTGACTTCGAAAGCCGTATCAAATACATGTCTGTAATTAGACAGGGGGGATTTATAAGGGGACATCTGAAGTCGTCGATGCTGTGCGTGGATGGAAATGCTTGTTTTCAAATGTGTTATTCTCTAAGACCGGTTTAACTCAGCGGGAATGTCTGCGTAGCTGAAGGTCTTGAGTGCAAATCCCGGTAAGGGAAAATATTTTTGTAATGAGCATCATTTTTCTTGCTTTTCTGCTGGACACAGGCCTTCTCAATAGATTTCCACACGGTCTGGATAGATGCGACCCGCATTCAGTGAGTCCCTGCAACCCTGACCAGGGTGGCCTTCCCACGTTGCGTTTGCAGTTACGCGGTCTTCACTCGAGAACCTTTCTGGGCCAACGGCCATCGGTTCTTCAAATTGTGTGCCCTGCCCATTTCAACTTCAGTTTGCTTACCCTGTTTGCTACCTTGGTTCGTCTACAAATTTCCTCATTAAAGTATTTAACTATTATAGTAATTAAGTTAATATAGGTACTAACTTATCCGGTAAGTTACTCTGGATTGGTGGCGGTCTCCGGCAGTGTGAAGTTAACAGCCAAAGCAGAAAATAGCCATCGCGGGTAATTGACATTTTAAGCCCATGTATGTGGATATATATCCATTTAGATTTATATATCAATTAGATTTATTTCAACTTAATTATTCGTTTCATACGTTCCCATGTTTGGATGGGATGGTGACCAAGTACTAAACGTAAACACTCTAAGATGTTGTAACAAATTTTAGCTACGGATATTTGCGATAAGAACTGTTAGTCACGAAGGAAATGAAAATTCTCGAAGCAAATACGTTTCTGAGGGAAACTTACTCTTATTTCTGTATTGGAACTAAGAAAATAGCCGCCAAATCTCAATTTGAGTGATTACAAGGGCGTTTTAACGGCCGTCAATCTCTAGTCATAAATATTGAAAGAACTGAGCTTTGACAAGCAGCAAGAATTTCATACATTGCTACTCGTATACTGTTATCATAGTTCTTGTCTTTATTGATTTAATAAATAGCTCTAATTAAGGCCCCTTTCTTGAATAATTAAGATTAGGGACTTAACTTGAATATTTAAGGAAAAAGTTGAGGGGACAAGGCCACAAGGAAGATTGCCTAACGAGATGGACTGATCGAATAAAAGCTGCAGTAAATGGCTTATCATCACCACACGACTGCACGAGGAAGGCGACCATCATAGAAATGGCGGCGTGTTGTAAAGCTTGCCACCAACACTTGAAGTGATGACCACGACCACTCTGCCATGAGTGAAACCGACGAAGAAAAAAAGGGACTTAACTGCTGAAACGCTCGTGGAATCACTCACTTTTTGAATAATAAATAAATATTAGGGGACAATTTTTCCAAAAATCGAACTAGTTCCATGGTAAGGCTTGTGTTAAGAGTACCACTCGGACTCTTTAGAATCATCCCGGTGAGCAGTCTCGTACACAGGGTTTTTGACCTGGGTAGGCAGTTTGCATGTGCTTATATGGACTCATAGTTGTTCAGGGCTTAAGGTAGGCAGTTTATGTGTGCCCTATGGAGCTGTCGTCGTTCAGGGCTTCAGGGTAGGCAGTTTATCTTTGGCTATAAGGAGCCATGGTCGTTCAGGGTAGGCAGTGCCTTTACGCCTAATATATGGACCGCACGCCACTGGCGATGAGTAGTCTTTTTTTTCATTTATTTAACATCAAAATAAACTTATAACTATAACAAGCAAGCTGATGGATGTTCAAAGAAAAGTACAGTTGTACGCCATGACAGAAGCTTATAAGAACTTTAAAATATATTTAAATTGCAAATACTAGAAGTCCAGTTTTAATTAAGTCGTGTCAACTATTCAGGATCCGCGGGCAGCAAACTTGGGTAACAACCAACTAAAGGGAATTAAATAGTTGATTTTAATCAAAACTTAACCAACTTTGTTCCAAGTTGTGATGGCTTTTAGTATTAAGTCCGTAAAACTAGAAACGCGAAACTTTTACGCTTGTTTATCCGGCTCGAAGGACCACTCATTTCTGAGTTTTAGTAGTGAAGTGGTTCTCATGTTTAAATAAGAAGATTTATATTTATTGTACACTATTCTATTTTACTAGAAAGTGCCCGCAACTTCGTCAGCGTAGTCGGATAAGAAGTATTTATATGGTTAAAAACCATTTTGCTGTTTTGACATGATGAAGCCGTAAAGACACATACAAACATATAAAAAGTTGGAAAAAATATGTTTTTAATTAGTGATCTTCAAATAGTCGAAATTCAAATAGTCACAAATCGCGCTTATACTCGGTTCGCTCAATCACTCTTACGGGGTTATAGGTACAATACATGTATAAGCACCAGAGTTGAGGTCACGCACACAACTTCATGTCATATTTTTGAAATTAGAATTATTTTTTCGCATGACTTTGTGTGCCTTTAGTGATCTATTTATGTGTGTGTGTGTGTAAACATGCGCCTTAAGTCCAGGAAAGGCCCTTCGTGTATGTGGTGGTAACGTGTCCGTATAGACAATCATGCTGCGTCGTTGTAATTAACCAACACGAGTGAATGAAGCTTTTCTAAAATGGATATATCACCAGTGGACGCCACCGTGACGTCAGGTCTAATTGACACATGTCATCATCTTGTGCTGTGATTGGTGGATGTTGACACTTTTTGTCATTTAGACCTGACGTCACTTTTGATATTTTCAGTTAAGAAAACCCGTATTTGTTGCAGAATGTGATTGGTTAATACGGCTCCAGTTCGCTCCATTTCAGTGAAAACGCACCCAAATACGACAGGTTATGTCACTGGATTGTATGTATACAGCCATGAGTAAATATTTTTTTACAAATCGACCAAGTCCCAAACTAAGCAAAGCTAAGCTTGTAATCATCACACATATCTACATCAGCCCGAAGAAGAACGTAGGGTAGGATTGAGTTGAATTTCGATAAAAATGTTTTCAAATAAGATATTGACATTACCGATACTGAAAACGTACGGCTAAATTCATTTCATACGCACTATTGATAATCTAGCGCCATTCTGAAAAGATTTCCGTCTGTTTTCCTGTATAAGATTGTCAATTGATACTTTTCTACATACTACATGCCCTTGTACCTGCACAGTAGCCGCTATCATAAGTCTATCTTCATGCATTCTGGATTTGGTACTTGATTCAGTTCGGTGTTTCTGATCCAATCAGTTCTTCGAACTCCAAGTATGTTTTACTCAATTGCTTGCTGGTCGATCTTGACTTTTAGGCTTCAGTTGATAATCAAGTTTGGATGGCGTAGGTTAGGCTATTTTGTATTTAAATAACGAAATTATCTACTAATTCCGTTTTAGTGATAAAAAAAGCAGCTCGCTTGTAACTTCCGTGGTCACCAGCATCAATATGTGCTATAATAAACCTTATGCGGTGTCGGTTATAGAGACTCATGCAAGCCATTATTTAAAAAACTGCGTATTTTACGTTTTCCTTGCCTATACATAATGGACGCTTGTACTTTTGTAAGACAACACCCAGACATTTTTAAAACAAAATTAGAGATGTTTAATGCACGTACGAGGAGCGCACATAATCTGCATGTCCCAAAGGCGTCCTTATCGACATATGAAAAAAATGCTTATAATTCAGCAATATTAATTTATAACAAGCTACCCGAACATATTAAATCATGTAATCTCTTTATTCTTAAGACAAAACTTAATAATTATTTAATGGACAATTGTTTTTATTCCGTGAAAGAGTACCTTACATTAGAATCTAACAAATAAGCAAGACACAGTAATTTACTGTTAAAATTGTAGTATTTAATTTGATTTATGGAATATTAGCTGGTTGCTTCATTTTTAAATTGGACATGATATAGATCTTATAATTTATTGACATGGTAATAATCAACTGTAATACTGACTGACTAATTATTATTTATTATTATAAGTCAAATCAAATTAAATCAAATCAAATCAAAATATCCTTTATTCAAGTAGGCTTAGATACAAGCACTTTCGAATTGTCAGTTACAATGAGAGAAGTCTTTGCTGGGAAACATACAATATGATCCAACATTTGTTGCAAGGATTAGGGAAACCCAGAAAAACCTAATCAGATCATTTAACTTAAGTATAATACTTACTTATTATTGATAATAAGTAAGTATTAGTTAGTAGCATTTAATTTGACATTATAATTACAGATTGCTTTAGATAGATGTTTTTTTTTAAATTATAATTTGTTTATAGATTGTATAATTGTAATATTGACTGTCGTGCATATTTACACGTCGCACCATCGGCATAATATGGGAAACATCTATATGTAACATCTACTGTACCAAATTTTATGTAAATAAATCATTCATTCATACAATAAAGTGGGCGAAAATATCTGACTCGTTTTAACGGCTGTAGAAATAGAGTCGTGTCAGATATTTATGCGCTCTTTGTTGTACCAGATATTAATGCTGGTGACAGAAGGGTTACTCCGAAACTCGAAATTCGAAGTTCGTGACGTGCCGTCTCTCCCGCTCTCATGCTAAGCTGTATTTGAGAGAGCGGGATGGCGACATACGAACTTCGTTTTTCGGGTTCCGGAGTAGCCCCTCTGAACTAGAGTTCGAGTGAACGTTCAATCAGACTAAGATAATAACGATAGCGCCTGATACTTTACGAATAGCAAATTTGTTATCACGATATTTTTATTGGGAGCCAACATCATATAACTCATCTCCAGTGATCGTACTGGTAGCATGTTTGGTGCAGCGATCGTGATATTTCGCAATAAATGTGGAACATATCAATTTAAACGATTAAACATAGTTAATATATTATCGACAGTAACCCTAAATCTTTTCACTTGAAAGGGTCTGTCCTCTTGTTTTAAAGGTCTTCGGTGTAAACTAACCAATTTAAAATGTCTGAATACTACAAATCGTCAGTTCTTGAGAGTCAAAATAAAGGTTACGTTCAAATGGGCCCAATGTAACGTTACCTGCTTATTGACAGCCACACACGTGCCAGAAATAGAAAAAAGATAAATGTGTTTACTTTCAAAATCACCAGAGTTTTGGAATAAAGCGTTCTGAAGAGAAATACCTAAGTTTATATCATTATTTTTTCCGTCTGTACTTTTCTTTGAACATCCATCAATTACTCCCGAGGCAATTCTAAAGAGCCCAAACTCCCTTCGAACCATCTCATCACTAAATTTCACCACCAGTGTAATTGGGACGAAACACTTTCCATTTCACTTCTGGTGGTAAAAACCGACTGTAAAAAAAAGTTAAAAAATAACTGCATAATTCAGTTTCTTCAATTTACTAACAAGTAACCGTGTGTCTACTCAATCTATACACACACAATTTATCTTATTATGGCGTCGGTGCCACATAAATAATGCATTAAATATTGAAAAAAGTCAATTTTAGTACGTTGTTACACGATGGCACCGACTCCAAAATAACAATAAATGTATATACTGTATAGATTGAGTAAACAAACGGGTACTTGTAAGTAAATTGAAGGTACTGAATTATGCAGTTATTTTTTAACTTTTTTTTACAGTCGGTTTTACCACCAGTGGTGAAATGGAAAGTGTCTCGTTTCTTCTCTTTTTACTTTTTACTTTTTTTTGGAGTCGGTTTTATTTTTGCGAAAAAGTTAATATATTTTAAGAACACTTTTTAGATAATCGTTACTTAAAAGTGTATCTTGTGATGATTTGAACCAGCCCAAACACGGCTAGGATACATTATTTTATTACAGAGATCCGGTGCCTAACTTCCGCCTCCATCAACAAATCAATTCGATGTTACTATTTTCATCAGGATCATTTAAATTTGCGACTATGAGGAAGCTTAGCTATTTTAATCGAGATGTATCACGTCGCCACGCGTAAATCACTTATCGTTGAGGAGTTCCAGTGACCTTCATCAGTTCCACTTCACCAATGTACACTTTCTGAATGCAAATGCTTATTATTTTTCTTATAATACCAAAATCGTCATATGTCTGCCTACAATATTTGAGGAGTTCTTTCAATTTCTCATAGATCCCATCATCAGATCTATACCAAAATTATAAGGGACCAACTTGAAAATACCTTCTATCGAATAAAAAAAACAAATTTCAGCCATAGGACGTCCACGTCATCCACTCTTGGACACGGGCCTGCTCAATATATTTACATGGGCCGAATAGAGGCAACCAGCATCCTGAGAGTCCCCGCAACCCTAACCAGGTCGTTCGACCACCTCGCGGGTGTTCTACGCTGCGCTTGCCTGTACGCGGTCTCCACTCGACAACCTTTCTGCCCCAACGGCCATCGGTTCTTTGAACTATGTGCCTTGCCAATTGACACTTCAGTTTGCTTAACATGTTTGCTATGTCAGTGACCTTTGTCTTGATCTAAGTCTTCCTTGCAAGATTTGAAATCATAAAAATGTGAAGTGTTTTTTTTTTTTTTAAGTAGCAAGGAGAGTCACAGTCTTCTGTTTTTTAGCAATTTCAAATACTTATTTTAACAAGTAGCTTAGATTGAGTCACGAAAATGTATGTTTTTGCATATTTAATTCTATAACATCACAGCTTCATCAGTGTACGTAAATATTAAAAGGAATTCGTACACGAGGTTCGAATCCCAAAGGAAATAAGATACATTTTACAGCAAGATTTATTGAATATTTTGATTTATTTTACGTTTGTAAACATTTCATGATATTGTTTTCTTTTGCAAAACAATTAAAACAATATTCGTTAACATGACTTTTTTTGGATTTTAGAGCAATTCGTTTGGTTGTTCTAAAAAAAAATTGCAAATAATGAAACGTAAAATAAATGAAAAGCAAATAAGCACACAGAAAATATTAAGTATAACGTTTTTATCGGAAAAATTACGTTACCATTTGATAAATAAATTGCACAACGACAGATGTGGATACACACATTGCCTTTTAAATAAAAAAAATCTCATAATGTATGATAATGTTGTAAAAATAAAATGTCTGTACATTGAAATTAATACAAATATATTGTCTTTGTATGTTTTAAAGTGGCTTTGTGGCTTCATCACGGCAAAACTTTTAAATGGATTTCAACTATTTTTTATATACATCTAGCATAAACTATAGAGTTTTCCTATGACAGATTCTACTCATGAAACTAAACATTTTTGTTGCCAACTGTTAACTTAACCTAATGCTTAACAATTTGTCATAATGTAAAGATTACTGTGAGCACTACTACTACTGGTTTTTGATGGAAAACAAAAATGTACTTCGATAACGTCAGTCAAGAACGAATGCACATAAAAAGGTATAAAAAAATAGATAAAATATAAACGTATATAAAAAGGATGTGCTATCTTGCACAACTACTGTTTCAAAAAAAACTAGTGTAAGGAACGAAAAACGAGATATTACAACAAGTTATTTTTATTTCAAATGTAATTTGTAAACTCCACAATTTCAATAGAACATCCCTGAAAAACAGTAACCCTACCACCGCCATCTTAACAAATGGCGGTCGTTAAAGACATCTCGGTCGTGATGTAGCGACATTCGCACTCCGTAATGTATCTCGTTCATCCTGTATACTTGCTAATAGAGGTATTAGTCAAATATATTAATTTTTTTTTGTTCTCGTATACTTGCCTTTGTTTCCAAGGTTGTAGCACATTAACGAATAGATAAACTACTCGTAGGTTACATACAAATGCATAGATAGCACGACGAAAATAAGATTTTGTTGAGAATTCCATTATTGTAACAAGGTTTTTGTTGACAATACTTCTTTTATTGTTAAAAGCAGTTTTATGAAATACTTCACTTGTGGATAAAAAAGTCATAACCGTCCTTTTTGCTTAACCGGGTTAAAAGTATGCAGTAAATAACCGGTCCTCGTATGTACGTACAGCAGATATCCTTTACCAACGCCAGGTTAACAAATGGCAGCCCTTAAAGACACCTCGATCGCGATGGAGCGACATTCACACGCTGTAATGTAGCGCATGCAGTATTTCACCCTGTATACTTACTAATAGGGCTTTATATCAAATATGATAAATTTCCTTTTGACTTGCCCCTGTTTTTACAGATTTAGCACATACTCAAATCAGTTTTTGATGAATATACCATTTATTTATACAACCTTTTTGGTCAGAATTTTTGTTAAAAGTACTTTTATAAAATATTTCGTTCACTGAGATAAAAATTAACTCTCTTGTTTGCTTCAGCATAATAAAAAAAACATTAATAATCCATCCTCTGGTCCAGCAGAGCTATCCTTTACCACCGCCATGTTAACAAATGTTGTCGTTAATGATATCTAGGTCGCGATCGCGATGTAGCGAAATTACACGCAGTAATGTATCTCGACGAGTATTTCACCCTGTATGCTTGCTATTTGTCAAATATATTAAATTTTATTTTGTTTCTCCTCGGAGTTTTAATGTGACTTCTATCTGTAGTGTATACATTTTTGAACTCCGATCAAAATAATAGGTGCTAAACATTTTACGTACCATGGCTATATGTGTATCTGTATCTCTGTATGGCTGTCTATCTGTGGAATCATAGCTCCTAAACGGACGAACCTACAATATTTTGACCACGACCACTATGTCAAGAGTGTTATATGTAGATGAAAAACTTAAGTAAGTGACCTGTTGTATGTAGGGTATCCGTATAGGCAATTTAAAGTTCCATATTAGAAACGTGACATAAGTTTCCACATCAATTTTGTACACTACTACATACAAGAGGGGATTTACTAAAGTTTTTTACCTATACGACAGATATGATGAAGTATAAAACAGCATTGTATCTGCAGAGAATGTTTATTCAACTACAAATATGTATGGACAAATTCACGAAGCCACGTTTAATGCGGTACGTAAATGAAATGTAAATTTCAAACGGTAGTTTGCCTCTGAAATGTGCAATGAGTTTTAGGAGTTAGTAGTTTTAGTGTAGCTTAGAGAGAGATTTTGCCTGTGAAATGAAAAATTAAGATATACAATTGTGTATGTCTGCATGTTATCTGAAAGTGAGGCTTTATTTTTAAATAATTGATAGAATCAGGCGTTACTTTACGAAATTCCATACCTATTAGATTATTGGATAAATAGTTCCTTGGCTTGTCCGCGAAATAGTGTCTTGGTTAGATGTGACAATAAATTGTGCTCACATGCGCATATTTTCATGAAGTTTTTCTACAAAAAAATATATATATGCAAATACAAACCACCACCAGACAGTATAATCCTCGACACGTGTTTCACCTCTCTACGAGGCATTATCAGGAGATGCAGGAGATGTTGACGGTCCCGCGTCCACCCGAGAAATCAAATCACAATGTCAGATCTAACCAAAACACTATTTCACAGAAAAGCAAAGGAACAAAATCCATTAATCTAACTTCATTTTTAGTCTGTAATCGTTTTTAGGGTTCCGTAGCCAAAATGGAAAAATGTATGTTTGCCTGTCTATATCACAAACTAATATAAAATGACCCCACATCGCATACATTTCGCTTAGGGCTCTGCTAACACGGGATTTTTAGATACGGCCGTTTTTAGCGTATTATCGGCGGTGCGCGAGTGTGACTCGCACTTTGCTGTTTTTTTATGAGGGTTGACATGTTTTGCAATTAAAATGTGATGTGTAATTTCCTTTTGCATGGGAAATCTTTTAAATGAAATAAATATCACATCGATGTGCACAAAAATGTATCCAATTTATTAATTCGAAACGTAAATGAATACTGGCTACGTGATGTAAATATAAAAACAAATCAATTCGCATTCAATGTAATTTTATATTTTACTCAGAAATTGTTCTCCGAGTTCCGACAAGGGAAAATGAATTTAGAATATTATTTTTAGCATTTTAAAATTGGGTTGGTGGAAAGGTTTTTATACATTCAATGCTTGATACATATCTATATCTATAGGGTGAATAATGTCTATTAACTTACCGAAATAATCCCAAGTGACGGTCCCCACTTATATAACACTTAAATCACTAAATTGTCCACAATAATCATTACATTCAATGTTCACAATTTCACAAAAAGTCGTCACATCCCAACACTAGCTCGATATAAGATGTCAATTTCCAAAGAATAGTATAAAATCTGGAATAAAATGCACGCACCGATGTTTTTTTTATAAACACACTATACACCCACAACTCGGACAGGACTGAGGCAATACAACAAAATATCGGGTAACAAGCCAGCGTTGTATGCTCCGATGGTTTTACTAAGGAATCGTCGACTTAATCATAAGTTTGTACTAAATAGGGATGAGAAACTTTGTCGATATTTATGTCGATACAAAACATAATTATATTTTTGTCGCTGCAACAACTTCGTCTCTGTTTATATATACTTGCGTTTTTTTTCTTAACAGTTGCTACGATGTACTATGCACTAACTAGCCTCTATCTGGCACTATCTGCCTGGGATGATGGTATGCCATATCGCCCCAGGATGAGTCCGTCACGGCCATGGCTTTAGAAGGATTTGAGTGCGTTCATTATAATACAATACAGTACTCTTTACTGTACACCAAAATAAAATAACATGAGACACCTAAATCTAAAACTGTATGAGAAATTGTAAACAACGGCCGGTCTTATCGTGAGGAAGCGATCTTTTTGATAGAACTTTAAGGTAGTAGAAATCAAAAAGATGAGATTAATTATAAATCAAAGACAGAAAAAAAAGATAAAGTAACAATTCAGATACATGTAAAGATATTAGAAACTAATCAATAATTGTATGAAATACATACATATAACCGAAAAATCATTAAACTACATGATATCGATAGCTAAGCTTAATAGAGCGATAAGTAATGCTGCTTAAAATGGCTTTTAAAACTGGGAACAGATTTAGCACACCTTACATCCAACGGCAAAGCATTCTTCATTGGGATCGCTTGAGAAGTGAAAGAAGTTTTCTAAAATTTGGAAGAAGAAGCACAATCGATATCTAAAGAGAAATAGTGTTAGTTTTATTTTTCAAAACGTCCGGGTTTGACAGCCGAGCTGAGTTTTTTTAAATGTATGAATGCAGTTTGTCTTATTAATAAAATCGATGACAAGGTTCCTAAGAAGAGATTTTCGTATATCTTATAGTTTCAGACTTTCCCATACTGACCGATCAAAATTTGCCACCCTGTATACATATATTTGTCGCCTGCAATATTTCCGGACTGATGCGACCTTAAAATCTTCAAGAAAGAGCGTACTGAAAGCCGGCAACGCGCTTGTGACTCCTTTGGCGTTGCAGGTGTCTATGGGTGACGATGTTCGCTTACAATCGGGATATCCGTCTGCTCGTTTGCCCCCTATAGCGTGAAAAAAAACCCACTAAATACTCAAGCCCAGGTACGACCACCAGACGGATAACGACAAGATACCAGTTTTTCAGCTAGATCTCAACTCGCCGATGTTCTGTATTTTACGGAATTAATAAATAATAATAATAAATAAATACATACTACAGGACAATTTTACACAAAACGAACTAGTCCTATGATAAGCTTGTGTTGTGAGTCCTAGACGACGATATATTTAATAGATATATTACTTATATACATAGAAAACATCCAAGACTCAGGAACAAATATTTATGCTCATCACTCAAATATTTGCCCTTACCGGGATTTGAACCCATGACCTCAGCTTCGTAGGCAACGTTACTCCCACTGAGCTAAACCGGTCGTCATATTACTAATAGATCCAATAACCCTTATTAGTCACCTTTTACGACAGGCAAGGCAGACCATGAACCAGGCCCCAATTTCATAAACGTGACAGGTTACAGTTGACAACGACAATTCGGTATACGTTAATTACTTCTCCATCATGATGCCAGGCATACACTTACTCCGCTACCCAGCAATGTACGTCGAATTGTCATTGTCAATTGTCACCTGTCACGTTTATGAAATAGGGGTGACTAATCGACCTAGTTACCTAATTAAGTTGAAGTATGCGTGTCAGCAAACTGAAGACGCAATGGAGCAGGGTACATAGTTCGAAGAACTGATGGCCGTTGGGGCAGAAAGGTTCTGGAGTGCAGATCGCGTAACGGCAAGTGCAGCGTGGAAAGGCCACCCGTAAGGTGATTGGACGACCTGGATAGGGTTGCGGGACGCGGGTCGCCTCCATCTGGCCCATGTGGAAATCTATGAAATGTCTCTGTAAAAATTAATGTCTCCTACATTGAAGAAATTTAAAAGAAAAATGATTGCCATGGACTATTTTTCTATTTTTTGGCTTCATCACGCCAAATTGGCTAAACGGATTTCAACTATTTTTGGTACACGGGTAGCTGGGCATCCACAGATGGTTATAGGATACGTTTTACCCGACTACGCTAAAAAAAGAGGCCAATGGTTTTTTTCCCCTCCGCTGACAATGTTGCGGACACCTTCTACTTAGGCTTCTATAAAATAAACAATCATGCTCCACCGAGCAAAGCACGGTCGCCCAGGTTCTAGTTGCTAGTTGCTAATATTCATAAACGTAATAATGTTATAAAACTATTCAAATCGAAGCTACGTATAAAACAACGCATAGTTTTTTTTATTCAATCAAGTTCTCCTGAAAAAACGTAGCAAAATTTAATAAAACGCCCGTCAGTTACAGAAAAGGCCACAATAGCATTTTAACAAACTCATTGTCATTTTTAAAACTGACTGACATTCATGAAATTTCGTACAAAATGAATTGTATGCGATATCAAGCAGGAATTCACTTTGCTGGAATTAAATAATGATTTGGAGGCTGGAATATTAAAAAATATCCGAGGCAAAAATAATTGCGTGTTATTTATTGAGTATGATTCTTTTCGGCAAGTGAAATTTATTTTGCCATCCATAACCAAACTGATATTATAATTGCGAAAGTGTGTCTGTCTGTCTGTCTGTCTGTTACCTCTTCACGCTTAAACCACTGAACCGATTTGGATGAAATTTGGTATGGAGATAGTTTGAGTCCCGGGGCAACTTTTTCACATAGGCAACTTTTTATCAGGAAAAATACACTTATCCGCGATAAACGAATTTAAGGCGGGCGAAGTCGCGGGCAGAAGCTAGTCAATATATAAATGCACTTTTCCATGATATTGTTTTTTTTTACACTGCTTAGTTACGGTGGCAATGGTGAATGGTGTGGCAATAAGCATGTTTTATCGATAACTCATAGCCTCTCCCTAAACTTGTCAACGACAATATAAAATTACTTGTAATATTCATTTGGAAAGCCATAATAATGGTTCCGTACGGTTTGTCAGGCGAGCCAAATGTGACGAATTTCTCTTTATAGTACAATTTTCGTCACTGCATCATCAAGATCACTGGACCTTATCTTGATGATTTAATTTAGATTGAGTTTCTTTTTTTCGGTTATTTCGACTGTGAGATGATTATAGTGTCGTGTTGAGATCTTGTTTGAGACGTTATGGGATAATGAGACATGATCGGTACTTATGATGCCTAGTTTACTGTCAGTCCCTTCATAGCGTCTTAGTTTCACAATAATGATCTGTAGGGGAGGCAGGGGAGCAATGGACAGTCGGAAATTTAGGGCGTTTATACGGGTAACTGTACGTGTAATACTTAGATTAAAATAAAGGCCTCGAATTGTGGTTGTACCTTCTGTTACAAGCAACCCAAGTAGCACACAAGCTGTTTAAGAGCTTACACGACCATTATACAGCCAGTTTGAGCGATAAAATGGTTGTATAAGCTCTAATACAGCTTTTGTGCTACTTGAGAATATTGGCGGTTACTTTTCACCCCATAACCACGACTACTCTGGCAAGAGTACACATCTGTGAATAAGGCACAAGATTACCTGGTGATGATCACCAGAAGCCAATAGATGCAGAAGACGTGCGACCGTTTATCGTGACGATGATGATGGCATAAGATCGAAGCAGCTCTTAAGTGATTTATTCATATGTTGGGCTTGTATGTTTTGTATTTTTTAAATACTTTTATAACCTTGACCTGTTTTTATATCAATAAAAAAATATATTACGTCTATGCTGAACAAAATAACTGGAACAATGTGGCTTAATTATTTTGTAATGCTATTTAGTAGATTTCATTATCATATTCATATCCACAAGGATTCAAGAAATGCTAGAAAATGTTTGCAAATGATTAGCGCTCAACAGTATTACAAGTATCGAAATATTATAAAGCATTCATTGAAATAAAACAATTTAAGGGATTATATCGCATATATTATCTAATTGTAGTTCCCGACATTTCGGAAGCTTTTCAGCTTACCATGGTCACGGGTTCCGAAACGTCGGGAACTAAAATTAGATAATATACGATGATGATATAATATTTCAACGAGTAATAATCGCAGACACAGAAGAAAATATTATTATATAGCATTATTATATAGAGAACCAGGCTAATCTTCATGACTCGAAGAATTGCAAAACTTATGTGACACTGGGCAGGACATTTTTCTCGTAAAACCGACGGTCGCTGTAGGCCGACGATTTCATGAGTTGTGACCACGCATCGGAAGACGCAGCGTAGGCCCCACAAGGTAGACTGATGATCTGCTTGAGACCGCTGGTTACGGGCATAATGGCGTTCTTTGGAGAGGCCTAGCAGTGAACGTTTTTTGGCTGATGAAGATAAAGCGTAAATAAAATATATCGCGTTAATCCTGTCATATTTATATTATGTTACGTGTTCAAAGACTATTAAAACAATATTAATATCAATCATCATACAAAAGCCGTTAATCGATATTTACAATGACATCTATGTATATTAATTATTATTTAGAATTATTCAAAGTTTCGTGGTTTAATTAAAACATCGTTAAATGTTTAGTTTTAAAGCGCCATTTAGTTTATGCCTGGATATCCCCTCGCAGTTGGCGCACGAGACAAAGTAAGTAGATTGACAGTCCTCTTGTTTTAATGTAAATTATAACTAGAAGGTGCCCGCAACTTCATTCGCGGAGGAGAAAGAGTCATAACCTCTATTTTTTTCTTCAGCGGCTTAAAAGTATCCTTGAGCTATCTGTGGATACCCGTGAATACTAAAAAATAGATGAAACCCGATTAGCCAATTTGGCGTCATGAAGTCACAGCGTCACATACAAACATTATTTTGAAAAGAACTTACTTTTTACTTATAATATAATATATCCGAGCTATGGGAGTTTCTATGCGTGATAGAATCAGAAATGAGGATATCCGCAGAAGAACCGAAGTAATCGACATGAGCAGCTTGCAGGATTGCATGGTTGGCAATGCGCGGAGTAAGTAGCCCAGAGAACGGGTGGCCGTTGGAGCAGTAAAGTCCCTGGAATGGCGACCACGCATAGAAAAGCGTTTGGTCAAATCAGATCGATAAAGTCATAATGTTGTAATATTACCTAGCTTTGATTTTTATAAAAATCTTGATGTTATACCATCATGATCTTCGTGATTTTTTTAAGTGAATTTCGTTCTGTAGTAAAACTGTATTCTTATAAATACAAAGATCTAAATAATGAAAAAAATCAAGACTAAGATACATGTATAACAACAATTCTATTAATATTATAAATGTTAAAGTATGAAAAGATGTTCCGATATTTGGATCTCCTATTAATCAAGAATGAAAAGTCGAATATAACTATATATCAATCGAACATAAAACCGTCGGATGGAATTCTATGAAACTCGGCACACAGATAGAACCTCTAGAGCCCATATCATAAATCTCTTTTCAACAATGTATATCAATATAAGTCTCTTAAAAAGAGACTTCCACTAGTAATATGTACAAGTTACAAGCTTTTAAGAAACGGGCCACAGGTCATGGATTCAAATTAAAAGCTATGTGCAATTATGAAGGCAAAGCCGCGGGTAGCGGTTGTCTGGAAGAGCGCTCTTTAGCGATAAGACAACCAATTGTCTACCTTTTTTTTTCAATGTTACGGGACAATTTTACACAAATCGAACTAGTATCAACGTAAGCTCAATAAGGCTTGTGTTATGGGTACTAGATGACGATATATTTAATAGATATATTACTTACATACATAGAAAACATCCAAGACTCAGGAACAACTATTTGTGTGATGAGCTCGAATGTTTGTTCCTGGATATGATTCCTGTTTACAATGAATTTAAGTATTATTATTTACCTACATATTATGTATATCGTCGCCTAGTACCCATAGTACAAGCTTTGCTTAGTTTGGGACTAGGTCGATTTGTGTAAGATTGTCCCTGATATTTATTTATTTATTTAATTGAGCTTTTCTTACTGTATTTAAATCCCTCTTTATTTGTGACAACATTTGAATTGCATCGTAAATGCTGTTAAAAGCATAAAAGTGTTTAAAAGATTGAACATAAACTTTTTATTGCAGTTTTACAGTGCAGATAATATTTATTAACCCTACAGTGTGTAACCCTAATGCCTTTATCAGATTCGCGTGCTGTTGGCGCGGCTTACGGCCGCACAGTATCGCGATAGTTCGGCTGCCCTTTTGGTTTTACTGTTATGTGGTTTGGATATATTATTATGGCAAGAACATTTCATAAAAATATATACTTAACTAGAAGATGCCCGTAGCTTTGTTTGTGGAAAAGAAAAAATGTCATAACTTTTTTACTTCAGCGTAGTCGGGTAAAAAGTATCCTATAACCACCTGTGGATGGACAATTTTTTTTGAAAATATCTACAATGTATAGACAATTCATTTTTATAACTTTATAATAGTATAGATTTTTGTATGTTTTTATGTCTCGTTGTGGATGCATCAGGCCAAATAGGCTAAACGGATTTCAACCATTATTGGTACACGGGTATCTTGGCATCAACAAATGGTTATAAGTTACTTTTTACGATGAAGAAAAAAGAGGGTTATGATTTTTCTCCTCAGCTGACAAAGTTGCAGGCATCTTCTTAGTGAATACTATTATAAAGTTGTAAAAATTAAATGTTTGTACATTAAGATGTTTTCAAAAATATAAGTGATACTATTTTAAGGTCATTAAATAATTGTTTTTGTATGTTTGTATGTGTCGTTGTGTTTCAACTATTTTTGGTACACGGGTAGCTTGGTTTCCACAGATGGTTATGGGAAACCTTTTACCCGACTACGTTAAAGAAAAACACAGAGGTTAAGACTTACCTTCCTCCGCCTACAAATTGTCGGGCACCTTCTAGTCTATACTTTACTATTATAAAGATGTAAAAATGAAATGTTTGTATGTGTCGTTGCGGCTTCATCACGCTAAATCGGCTAAACGGATTTCAACTATTTTTGGTACACGGGTAGCTGTGTATTTCCAGATGGTTATAAGATACTTTTTACGCCACTATGCTAAAGAAAAAAGAGGGGTTATGACTTTTTATCCGCCGTGAAAGAAGTTGCTTGCGCCTTGTAGTATACAATAAAAGTAGTCACCGAGATTCTTAATCTTTACTTATTTGTAAACTACACAGTCCATGGTATTTGAACTGGCCAATACATTTATTCAACACATCCTACCGTGTATTACACGCTCTAGTCAACTCAAGTCAAACTTTGTCAAGCATCGGTAACCTCATAACCCTCATTTGGATGTCGTTGACGGTTGAGGTTTGATTTTGCTTTTAGGTCTGTGGGTTGCTTTCTATAATTTAATATTATTAGTAGATGTATTGAAATTTTTCAAAATTTTTTACAAAGCGGTGTTCACGCACACAAATCTATATGTATCGTTACACATATACGAGGTGTAAATTATTTTAACCGCGCATTCCTTAATAGTAAAAAATATTATGTGAAACTGAACTAAATTCGACTTAGTTTTGAAGATATTATAAATTTTCATGTAACCTCTTTATTGTGATTACTATGTCAATATAAATATGTCGCCAAAGTTTGGTGTCCGTATTCACAGACATCAAAGTGTGTGGTAATAGATTGTGTAGGATTTATACCAGAGACAATAAAACATAATAATACTCACGCGGGTTGTAAAGTCACAAAATAAATAAAATTATGTTGTATTTCTACTACAGTGGCATGATAAGCAGTTTAGCTCAGTGGGAGTAACGTTGCCTGTGAAGCTGAGGTCCTGGGTTCAAATCCCGGTAAGGGCAAATATTTGTGTGATGAGCATTTTTTTTGTTCCTGAGTCTTGGATTGTTTTCTATGTATATAAGTAATTTATCTATTAAATCTAACGTCGTGGTAAGTCATGGTAAGCTCAATAACGCAAGCCTTATTGAGCTTACCATGGGACTAGTTCGATTTGTGTAAAATTGTCGCGTAATATTTATTTATTTAATAATATTTATTTACTAGAATATGCCCGCAACTTCGTACGCGGAGGGGGAAAAGTCATAACCCTCTTTTTTTCTTCAGCTTAGTCGGGTAATAAGTATCCTATAACCATCTGGAGATACCCGTGTGCTAAAAATAGTTGAAATCGGCTTAGCGGATTTTGCGTGATGAAGCCACAACGACACATACAAATATACAAAAATCCAAAAAAAAAAATGTTTCAGTGAACTCCAAAAAGTCCGTAACAATGTTTTTTTTTTAAAATACCTTCAATGTACAGACATTTCATTTTTATAATAGTATAGACTGTAGATATTATAGCTGATGCCCACCGGGTTGCCCGAGGAAAGGCTTCCACCGCCACTTTTTGCTTTAAATATGGTTAAATGAATATGCTTATACGTTCCGGCCTCCCTTGTAATTTTCCCGACACCAAGCCTCTGGTACCTACCTACTACACCTACAAAATGTTTTATTTCATTAAGAACAGTACGTCACTTAAGCCTTTGTGGGCTTGTATTCTGATATTCGTGCCACAAAAGTATAATCCCATAGTTTTACGACCTTTGATAACTTTAAGTTTAACACTTAACTAGTAAACCGATCTTAGAATTAAGTAACAGTTGATATAGGTCACGTTATATTATAAGGAAATGGTTGGTAGCACGCAGTCCAAATTTAGGTGCATGGAAGTCTCACAGCCAAGCTTAGAAAATAAAAAATAAAAAAGGTCTACTCATTGAAAACAGTAACGTTAGGTACTAAACTATTGTCAGATAAGGTACAGCCTAAACTACTGAAGATAGGAACATGAAATTTGAAACATGTTCCTTAGAGCAAAGACTAGAGAGATTGTACTTGAAATGTTCTCAAATTAAAATGTATGTCGTCAATTGGAGTCAGTAATCTCATATTTTTATTCCGCTCTATTGTTTATCTATAAACTAAGTAGGTATAAATTAGTTTTAAGTTACAGGGCACCACCGAGAATCAGCGTCACGGCTTGCCGTGGTATAAAGCTGAGTGGTGACCCTTTCAGTGTCTTCATTTGTTTATGTTATTTGTAATTTTTGTTTCTGTTGGCGTTGAATAAACATGTTTTTTTTCTTTCTTTCTATACCTATAAACAGTAATTTATCTAAACTATTGTATTATTGATACTATAGACAGACAACTCAGCTGAAACGTCGAAGGTACGAACATGAATTAAAAAAACGTATTCTTTTAGACGTATTTTTGGTGTAGGAGTGCAAGACCTTAACCCTGAAAGAGGGAAACAAGCTCTTAGTGGCAGAAAAGAAGATACACAGAAAAATTTCGGACCCCCAAAAACAGACGATGGGTTGGAGGGTCCGGGGGAACGTTGAAATTGAAGAGCTCATATGATTGGCGAAAGCAAATCTGCACGACTTCGCTGGCTCGGCCATGTAGAGACAATAGAAAAGGATTGGGCAGCCAAAAGAGTTTACCTGGTAGATCTTAGTGGACTAGGCTAGATTGATGAACTCCGGAGAGACGTGTGTAAGCTTTGAGGAGCCGATTTCGATTTGCAACAAGCTGTGCATGACAAAGCAGAATAGCGCAGCTTGGTGTCGAAGGCTAAGATCCACTTTGGATCACTGATCCAGCGTAGTAAGTAGTAAGTAAGTATTCTTTTAGAGACATAAAGGTGCGTTAAGGAAGGGGTTTTTAAAAATGTTTAATTGTACATGGATGAAATTACAGGCATAAGCTCTAGCTTAAGCTTAACCCCAAGTAAGTATTACATAAGAAATAGTTGGCAGCACTCAATCTGAAGTTACTGTACGGTAGTGTCTCAACCAATTTTAGAAAGGGAGACGTGCTGTAAAATAAAATCATGTGACATTATAGGCTAGTAAAAAAATGGTGATTCGTTTTTAAATAGTTATTTACGCAATTGTTCCAACAAATGTATCGTCGTATATTTGGCGTTGGAGTATTTATTAACAACACGCAGCGTGAGAAAGTATCTAAACAGGTGAACTATCAATCTCGTCACGATCGCTTTCGTTGAGCAAATCAATACAATAAAGCGTCTGACTGTTTGTCGTATCCTTCCATCATTTGTCCTTTGTTGTGTATGTGTTTCGGGTGATATTTCAAAATAAGGAAACAACTAACACCGTGACCCTAATTAGTTTTTCGTTTTGATAGTATCATCGTGTACCGACAATGAAGTAGAGGTGTCGCAATCACAATTATTGTACCTACTGATGAAGTTGAGAATAAAATTAGGGGAGACCAAGGTGAGTTTTGACGGAGGAGAGTGGTGTCATCGTCGATTCTTTGAAACTCAATAACTGTTAGCGAGCTTAAAACAGTGCGCGTTTCTTAGCTGGAAACTTGACTTAGCAAACTCGTGCGAGCTATCAGTAAATTGATCCAAAAAAGTCGACGATGTCACGACTCTCCCATGTCATAAGCCACCTCGGTCTCCCCTACCCAAAGCAGCCAGAGGTGACGCAAGTACAAATTTCTCCGTCACATAATCTACATCTACATTAGAAAATTTTCGATTCATAACAATGTCGCAAAAGGTTAAGATTCTGAGTGAAAAATAGTGATTGATATCCATTGTTTTATTTCGTCGCAAACTTGGCTCGTTTTCCACATTTATGTCCAGTAATTTGTACATTCAAAACACCACATCTTTGTTGCAAATAGCTTTCACTTACGACCTTTTATCTAGAGAGTATTATGTCTTTAGTTTAATGCTTGCTGTCCAACTCAAAAGTTAATCGGCTACAGGCGTTTAAGACATTTTGAAACGTGTAACTGTAGGATGTTTTCAAATAACGACGTAAGCGCCTATGTTGTTATAGTTTCTTTTTGTCAGAACGTTTACGTTTATTGTTTAGTGAAATAATAACGACATAATTGTCGGGAACCACGCCAGGTGGCAATTGTAGTGGATTATCAGTTAAAAAAGGGATAAGTAAACCGAAATATTACTTAATATTTCCATGAATTTTTATTTTTGCTTCAATAAAAGCTGATCATATCCATGAACAGTAGAGAAATATATTTTTTTGAATAACTGTAAAAATAATCAAGATATAAGCCAAAATCATTTGATTCTTAGCAAAATCTCTTTTAAGCAGACCTGAATTTAATATGGAGTTTATATGGCCGTAATGTCGTGTGACGTAACAGTACATGACGGACCTCTCTATCAAATTGCTGTCTACTTTGTTGTTTAAAAAATACGTATTTCTTGGCCGATTTTAATTTCACTTTTTGACGATTTTACGGTTTTTTCATATTTTGTTCAGGAAAGCGATAAAAAAACCTATTGTTACTAGTTTATAGTCAGATATTATTTGAAAACATGAGGTGTTATATTATTTTAAAGCTACTTGAGTCATAATAATTGTATTATACTGAGAGACTAAGAACGTGAGATTTACAATCAAATAGTAGATTGTTTGACAAGGGGCTAAAATAAGCCATTATGACACGAAGTGATTATTTGGACGAGCTCACCAAGTGAGCGAGGACAAATATGTCTTAGTGCCATAATGGCTTTTAGCCACGTGTTAAACACTCTGCTTTTCACTTTGACTGTGAGAAAATAAAAAAGACTTAATATTAAAAGTGTATATTTCATGAAAAACTAAAAGTACAGTTTGAGCAATTCTATCAGAAAGTTTGGCCAATCTGATCAGGTTGCGTTGTATGTTTTTAATTATTCGTAAGGAGTATGTTGAGCTGGCCGCAAGTTTTTTTTTCAGTGTCATAGAAATTTGTATGGGATTATATGGCTTTCTTTTAAGCCCTAGGGGCTAAATGTACTATTTTAGTCGTGCTTCGCTAAGCTAATATGACGTACTTTTTGAACAGGAGAAGTATAAAAGATTTTATCAGAAACTACTTTTTTATGACTTGTGATGAGCTTTTATTTATTATTTAAAACTTAATTGTACAAAACAAAAGTAATTAAAAATGGAGCACGTAATGCCAAATGGCGTTCTCTACCGGCCCACTGCTTGAAAACAACCTTGCTTGGAGCTTGTCTGATAGAAAGAGGGAGCGAATTCCAGAAACGGCCTGTACGGTGAAAAAATTTGACATGAAACCGGTATGGTGCGAGAAATTCAAAGTTTGATAATTCGGGAGGAACGTAGTTCACAGCCTGGACGGAGAGTTTGAAAAACGAATTGCTTTTGAGATATCCTGAAGCAGAACGCTCAAACAGGATAGAGAATAGATAACAAGGGATTCTAAGAGATCAGTGACCACGTATGGGAAGTCACTTGAGCAGACGGCGAAAAAGTGAAACGTGAATATTTACGAAGTGTGATCTTTCATGTGAGCGTCAAAGTGACGCCATTTGTTAACGAAAAAGTCATGCCTCATTTAAACAAAGCAGGCCGATCATTTTCACAGAACATAAATAAATAAAACACTTCGTATTTTATATACACATAAAAAATATTGCTTTCGTATACCGTTTGCGCACTCATCTGTTCCCATTTAACATTATCTCTTATCCTGCTCTAACATGTGAAGGGGAAAGAGATGCAATCCATGAGGAAAATGATGTCGATACATCGTGCATTCATTTTATGGCATTTTGATGGGGTTCAAATATACCTCATTTGATACTTTTATATTGTTTTTACTTGACACAAAATTTGGTCCGTGACTGTTCCGAAGGGAGTAAAAATTAAACGTTGATCTCATTAATAAGAATTTATAATAACTTTTATCATCAATTATGCAAATTGCAGTGTTTTTTTTATAAAGGGAAAACAAGCAGACGGATCGCCTGATGGTAACCGATCACCGTCGCCCATATACACCTGCCACACCAGAGGAGTTACAAGTGCGTTGCCGGCCTTTCAGAAGGGAGTACGCTTTTTTCTTGAAGGCTTGTAGATAATTCAGTTATATAATATTTTCTTCTGTTTTCGCTATTATTACTCATTTAAATAAAACAATTTAACGGATTATATCGAGTATATTATCTCCTTTGAATTCCCGACGTTTCGGAACTTTGACTCTGTCAACCCGTGACCATGAAAAGCTGAAAAGCTTTCGAAACGTCGGGAACTCAAATGAGATAATATATACGCGATATAATCCGTTGAATTGTTTTTTTTTATTTTTAAATTCAGTTATATTTAATTATATTTATGATTTTTTTATATAATAAACCTTTTAATAAAGCAAAAATAAAATTCATACATATTCCCTATTGTAATTAGGTGACGAAGGGGTTGACTTACGCAGCGTAAATTGTAAGGATATTGTTTTAGCCTTGATTCGTGAAAGCGCCTAAACAAATATAAGTTGCAAATTAGTATAGCTAACATTTTGATGCACAGGGCTAAAAGGGGTTAAGTATTTGAGTAATCATTAATACCATTCTCGAGTTTTACTTTACACGTTTAAGGATCATTAATGATAAAATTGCTGTTGAATCACGAGGGAGTCTGAGGTGCGATATGTATGCACCGATGCCAGTTATCGAAAATGGTCGTGCCACGCTCTATTGGGATCGATCTATCAGGTATTGCGAGATGATGGATAACATGCCCTCTAGCGTCTAATATTTTATTGTAAACATGAAATTACACAGTCCAATGGATTACTGTAAAGCCGTGTTATGTGTTTGTAAATAAATAAATAAATCACGGACAAGACTATTGTAGCCAATAAGCTTAATACCGTATTAATAGAAAGATCTAAGTGCCGAGCATTTTTCGTTGACATCACCATCCGAACCACACGACACATTTAAAATTCAAATTAAAACAAAAGAACTGTCAATCGCCTTACATCCAGGCAAAAACTAGATGGCGTTTTAAAACTAAACATTTAACGATGTTATAATTGAATAAAGAAACATAGTACCTACAGTAACAATTCGTTCGTATACAGCTAATGTGTAACATGTACAAAATTGAATAATTACAAATGATATTTTTTATATTTGCTTAATTGACAGTCCTCTTGTTTTAATCGTCCTTGACCCGTTTTACCCGTGTCTTAACTTTAAGGGTAGTCTTTGATCAATATCTGATTGAATGTCAGAAACATCAGAACTCAGAAAATCAGTAAAGAAGACAGTACTTACTTAACAGCTCAGCGATCCAAACCGAATCATGGCCTCCGACAAGAGTTTTCGCCACTTGTTCCGATCTGGTATGTTTCTTCTACTTCGATCTAGCGATATCTGGGGCGGCCTACCGGCCTTCAGCCAATAGGCCGTCCCAAATAGCCCTTTTAGCGCAGTGATCTTCTTGCATTCTTTCCAAGTGGCTGAGCCAGCGGAGACGGTGGGTGTTTGTTTCCACAATGATATTGGGAGTGGCTACTAGCTAAGTAGACATAGTATTGGTAATATCTGTGATATATCGTTTGTCACATGGAATCTAGCCAGGGTTCAGGTACAAAATGAAATTCACACATTATAAATAATAAAACGTTTATTAATTTACTTAACAAATAATACTATTTACACTGAGCAAACTCAAAGTTAGTACAAACTATGAATGCCAAACGTTATCGTTGCATGACTTAGATGTTGACATTTAAACTATGCCTCATAATTATGGCAGCAGACATTCAAAAACAATGAAGATAAGTGATAATTTGATAAATATTGACCCAAGTCAAGGTGAGGTCTACATTGACGTTATTCTAAACGTGTTGCGGTTGTTCTTGTATTAAAAAACGGCAATGTATCTCAACACCTCGTCGTGCCGATATAATGGAATGATTAAGTATGTAATACACAGCATGGACGTTGTACATGCGGACTGTACTATATACCATAGCTCAATATAAGTACAGAAGTTGCCCTCAAAATCCTTATTGAACTTGTGAAATGTGATGAGTTGTTGTTTTTTGGTAATAAGTAATTATTTAACTATTATTTTATATCTAAGTTATATTTTAAATGAAAGGGCTAAATTTAAGTTTAGCCTTTGGCGATAGCGGCAGCTTGGCCGACAACCTGAACAGCAGGACCAGCCTTGATGAGTCCATCCCGAACATGCTGGCCAACTCGCTCCTGGAAAACAAAGATTATAATTAGTGACATAAATAACTGATATTGAAGCGTATTCTTTTCTAATTGTCAAACAACGATTTGAGGGGGGGTTAAAGTAAAAGTTATTTTAAGGCTATTTTGGTAGAATACGAGCTGTGAGAGTGGTGGTGAGAGGTGTTCATTGATATGATTGTCATTTTTTTAAATCATGATGTCTTACCATCACGATTTTCGTAAGTTTTAATGTGAATTTCTTCATTAAGGTACTAAATACCTACTTATAATAAATATATTCTCTTCTATTCTATTCTTATAAATACAAAAGTTGAAATAATGAAAAACATCCAAGAATTGCGGCCGGCAAGGCACAAGGCACTGGTTCAAATGCTGTAGGATTATTGGAATTTATTCATCGTTTAATCATCGTTTAGTAAGTATATTATGTATTTTGCTCCTTTCTTTCTCTTGTCCTCTCTCACACAATCCATTAAAAAAAAGCGATGGGAAAAGAAAGGAGTGAGTGCTTGCGGACGAGATGAATAATAGAGATGAATGGAAAAAGATGAATGTTGTGCCGACCTTATAAGTGGGATAAGGGCAGGGAGATGATGATGATGTATTTATTTTTTATTTAATCAAAACCAAAGTTAAAACGAATGCGGGACTAAAAGCCATTATGACACCCAACTTGTATTAACAATCGACAACACTGACTGCGTGATATTGTTTTAGCGTGCATAGTTGTGCGTGTCGGGCATGTTCGCCGACAGCGGCACGGACGGCTTCACCGCCGTGCTGCGCAAGCGCGTGGCGTCCTTGTGGGCGCGCGTGCGGGGCAGCCCTAACACTCTCCTGAAGGTAGTCGCCGAGAGGACAGATAGTCCCATAGTCACACACTGGATGTCAATGCATGTACAGCCAAATAGTAATTTTAATTTAATGTAATTGTTTGATTTAGTTCTTTATGGCAAATTTCAATTGCATTTAGATTGAATTGTTTAATTGGATTAAATTATTATTAATTTTCTATTAATTGTAAGTTCTAACCTAGTTATTGAGACGACATGTTACCTACTAACCAAATATGGATGGATAATGTCCGAAATAAATAATTTCATTTCATTTCATTATCCTCACCAACTTTAACCCCGGTCGATCTTTAGTGGCTTATTTAATTAACTGTCAAATGCCAGAACCCAAAAAATCCAATTAGAAAGCCCTCCTAAATAGATAATGTTTACGGGGGCGCAAGAAGTAGGGCAAGAAACAGGGGGAAATTAGGATATCGCAGAGAAGCGACTTTATACAGTGCGACTCAGTTGACGTCTAATCAAACAAGAAACAAAAAATGGTGGTTAACCGAACTGATAACTTTCTGTAATTTAATTATGTACGTTATGAAAAGCGGCCTTGTCTGTTTTCTCTCACAATATATTGAATGGGTAATGATAGACTACATTTGTCACATCGCAGTCCTTTAAGATCCGTATAATTTAATTTAATTGTATTACAAGCACGAATATTTTTACCTCGGTCTTGGATATTTCCTATGTACATGTAAGTATGTTATGTAATATAAAGGTTTGTTTACAATTTGATGGTTTAACATAGGATAGATTATAAATTATCGCAAATTAATACGTTATATTGTAAGCGGCCTATACTGCTACGGTTTACAATTTATCAACAGTCTAAAACCTCACTTGATACTGAGTTTATAAACTTACGATATTCACAATGTGACGGTGATATATATATATATACATCTTATACTTCTTCTAAATATAATAAATCTTCATAAGTATGTATATCGTCGACTGGTACCTGTAGTACAGATTTGATTAGTTTCAGCCTAGGTTTATTCTATCTATGTAAGGTTGTCAGCGATATTTATTTATTTATATACCATTTTTTTATGAAAAAAAAAAAAATATATATACTGACGAAAGTTGAAACTGAACTTATATATTTAAAATCATGTAGCTTGCGAGTCGAATAGAAAATAAAAATAGTGTGCAGGCGACCTAAGCAACCACACCGTCTTGTGTCGCGATGTTGAAAAGATTCGGAACAAATTTGCCAAATACCTATGGTTGCTTATTAAAAAGCTTTATTGCTTTTTATTTATAGAAGGGAGACGGATAACATATTAAAGGAGATAGATTTCATTGCGATAATTAAATTTCCAAGTAAATAATGAACCATAGAGTAGGTAAGTGCAACTGGATGTTAAAACAGGGTATGGAACGGATTTTTTTTTATACAATACATTGTTAGGTTATAATCAAATTAAAGTAATTGTATCTGCAAATGCAAACTATTGTTCTTTGATAATTGGATATTATTTACAAAATATCGTATACAAAATACGTATCAATCGTATTCGGGTCTAACATCCAGTTGCACTTTGCTTCATTAACGGCAAAGTCTTATTAGGATTAAGACATTGGATGCCACTAAACTTAATTTTTTAAAATATTGTGCCAAAAATTCCACTAATGAAGTATTCATTTAACGTGTCGTCGAGTATTGGGGCCTTAAAACTGTAAATAAGAATTTACATGCTTAATTTTTGATATAAAATATCACAATCTTTTTAAATTATTAACTGTTATAAGGTTTTGAGAAATACATGTTGTGGTAGGTAGATTTCTATGAATAAATAATCAGTCATAAGCGAATACGCCTTTCATTCACTACATGGTGACAGCGGTGTCGAATTTAATTACAGAAAAAAGTAAAAATCGCGTGCAGTTGTGTGGCATTGTGTTTGTGCAGCGATTAATTAATCATTGGTATTTTGCGTACCGGACAGATGCTGCATGCTAAATTGAGGACGACCTAGGTACTTTAGAAAATACAAATTAGCGAAAAATATGCAACTTTAAAATTGTTCATGCTCATATCATTTTTCCTCCCTTAGGGGTGATTTTTTTACCACTTACGAAAATTAAACTGAAATATCCTTGCAACAAATAATTATTAACAGCGTAACAACACGAAACAAGAATGATGACAATGAAATGCAGTTAAAAACTTTTTTAAGGGAGTTACTAGCGAAGGTACTTACAAGCTTCTTAAATGGCTTCCATCTCGGCTCAGGCGCAGCGGTCACAGAACACAAAGCCGCGAGCATTGCGAAAACAAAGAAAAACAACTTGGTAAAATCCATTATTAATTCAATTATAGATAAGTCGTTAAAACAAAAGAACGTTGTTTCGAACGTTTGAAATTGGAATGATTTCTTCAGCGCATCTGTAAGCTTATATACGGTAAAACTTACAAACTCACTTTGTTCACTAGTGCGTGAAAACCGACTTTATTGCGTGTGTGACACGAGCAGTGTAAAACGTATTTGATCCCGTTATGGCTTGCAACTTCGTATCAGGAGTTGGTTCATTGGAAAATAGACTCGATGTGTATGTCATTATGGTTGGACTTGTATGCATGTTATCCCGTTAGTTAGGTAATGTACCGCGACTCGGGAGATACCCTTGTACTGAGAAGTTTGTATATTGATAAACGTTTGTTTTTATTGAGTATAGCGAGATAATTGCTAATCTGAGGCCTTATTTTTTTGTGTTTTCTGATTCGTAAATACATACCTAGTTTAAGAGTAAATACATACTTAATAGTAAGAGTAGCAATAGTGAGCTAAAATTTTCTTGTAAATTGGGGATATTTGTTTGAGTGTTGTTGTAAAATTCAAGAATAATTTTAGTGCCTTTCTACATTTCTTTTTAGGCTTGTTTTTTCCCACTTACACTTCTGGGTTACTTAATGAATTTTGTTTCCCAAACTATTTCATTTCTAGTTGAATAAAATTAAATAGTTCATTATCCAACATAAGTTTTTTTTGGGAACTGATTTTTTTTTCAGAATATCTATAAAACAGACCTAACCTAACCTATTGGGTTCTACGCAATGTCGAAGTTAATTTTTTCTTTATTCAAGTAAGCCTAGCTACAAGCTCTTTTGAATCGTTATATACAACAAGATTTTAGAGCAATTTATTGATAAAAATTGGATAATAAAAAAATAAAGTTACCTATTACTAAGCATTATAAAAAGGAAATAATACATAAAAAAATCCCAATAAGGATCGTCAAGAAAATATCAAGCAATAAGCTTAAAAAATATCTGGATTATTTAGATTTCGAAGAGAAGCGTGAGTTGGGAAATGAAAAAAAATGGATACTGAGGAGTTACTCCGAATCTCGGAATTCGAAGTTCGTAACGTGCTATCCCTCTCGCTCTCATGTTAAACTGTATGTGAGTAAGTAGAATGGCGCCATACGAACTTCGAATTTCAGTTCCAGTGGCAGTTTGGGGAAAATAGTTTGGTGAAAAGCGTCCCATAGGGTGTTAACATGTTAGCCTTACACTTTTGACGGGACTGACGCCTGTTATATTTTATTTTTGGCGAGTTTTCTACAAACAGCCAAAAAGAAATTATAGAAATATTATTAAGCAGCTAAAATATGTATATACCTAATATCAGCAAGCTGCAGGAGCCTTGCCTTGCCCTTGACCAATCATTGATGCGTAAAGTGTACTACGGTAATTCCGGGATAGTTTGCCATAAAGGTGCGTCCACACTTGTATCATTTGCTCGTATCCGATCAACGTGCCATGGCTTGACTGCGTATCGCGCTGCTTGGACGCTTACTGCCGGCGCGCCGATCATGCCGCACTCGTCCGATATAAGTGTGTGATACGCGTAGCAACATGCATTTCGAGTGATCGGATCGGCGCAACGTCCAAACGCGTGATCGTGACATGCGACCATGCTACGGAACGAAGATCTCATCGCGCAAATGATACAAATGTGGACGCACCTTAAGGGAGAGATGGTCCATCGAAATAATTCATGCAGTCGTTGACTAGGTGTCGCTAGTTACTGTTCAATTAGCTATGCGTCGTCTGTGAATGCTATGGTACGGCCAATGTTTGCAAAAAAAAAACAAAAGTATCTAAAACTTATTCAATCTTCCTCTGATCCCAGAGCTGGTGCGTTTCTCGGGCGAAGGCTCAGTATTGGTGTGCAGCCGGAAAACGCCGCCAGCATCTTGGAATCATTTCCGCCAATGAGCGACCTTGGGTAGGTGGGTTGCCTAGTCCTTTATGTAGTTGTAGTATGCATCTTATCTTGTATTAGGTATAAGAAATTTGTACTCTTGTCATTAGTTATTTAAGATATTATGTACAACTGTTTACACCTTCACAATATGATGGAGTGAGTAATCAGTGATTTCCACTACACTATACACTATGGGCGTACGAATCAGGTCTAGCTATCACCAAATAATATCGTAAAATACCTCGCCAATATCTCATTATGAAATCCATAAGAACTAGGTCAACCTAATCCCAGTCGAGTATAATGCCAAAGTGCTAAGTAAATAAAAGTATTTAATCAGCACTCAACTATAAATCTACATTTCGTAATTAGGTGACATTCATTTCTGTTAACAGCACTTGTTATAAAACGATATTCATGCGAAAGTACTTTATTTATCCTGCTCAGTTTTAAATTGAAATATTTATAAGGTTTGTACCGTAGAAAAATGCGCAAAAAGTTAACCGCGCGAGCGAAACCGCAGGATATTTTTTGTTTAGTTTTAGATTCAAAATGTATCTAAGATCTTGTGTATTTACTCTTTATTTTAACTACTCAATGGCTAGGATGTGGAGAACACCTCCAATAACTGGCTAATGGAGCTCAATGGTAGCGACTGGAATACCTAATACTATTATGATCTAAAGGTTATTTGTCCTTACTTGTCCTAAATAGTAAACAACATTCTAACCTAAAAGTACCCTTTTTTTGTCCAAAACTCCCATTTTCTCGTTAATAAAGCAACAGGAATTAATATTTTTGTGCCACATTGCCAATTTCAAACATTAATTTTATTTCCTTGCAAGGAAACAGTTGGTATTGGCATTAAATGCATATTTTTAGGTTAGAATATTGTTTACCATTTAGGACAAGTAAGGATAAATAGCCTATACTTCTATTATCAGTAGGAAAGACAAATAGCTCCATCCTATTATGTGAAAAGTACTTAGGGTTACTGACGACACGACATAGGTTCCTACGACATCACTAAACGATCACTTGGCCAAATCAACGATCTAAACAAAGGATATTATTGAAGGAATTTCTAAGTTAGGTATTTAGGTTTTGAAATAAAACAATTTAACGGATTATATCGCGTATATTATCTCATTTTAGTTCCCGACGTTTCGGAAGCTTTCCAGCTTTCCATGGTCACGGGAGGACTAATCCCGTGACCATGGAAAGCTGGAAAGCTTCCGAAACGTCGGGAACTAAAATGAGATAATATACGCGATATAATCCGTTAAATTGTTTTATTTCAATGAGTAATAATCGCGGAAACAGAAGAAAATATTATTTAGGTTTTATTTAGGTCTTATTAGGGTTTATTTAGGTCTTGTTAGGTTTCTTGTAATAATAAGGACTGGACTAGTGATAGATCTAGGTAGAGTGGAGCACTATTATAATTAGGGTAGTTATGGACATTTTGGTGACTGTTAAATAGTAGGTATAATAGGCTTCGATAGTTAGTTAGGTTAGATTTAGGTTAAGGTTAGTTAAGTTTCAGTTAAGTTAGTTAGGATATAAGGAGAATGGTACAGACCCTCACGAGGTTATCCTTCTACTTAATCGGAGACTAACCCATGCTGCGCCTAACGGCCATGTCGCCATACCGCCTAATTCTACCCGCAGGCGATGTCGCACTTAAACGGTAAGCTTATAAAAGTCTATTAACCTGTCAGGCAAAGAAGCCAACTTAATTGAGCTGACTGGGACTCCCGTAGGTATTATACTGTGAATGCTTCAGGTACTTTACCTCCAGAATACGACGAATCAGACAGCGATCAACATTGTGAGTCATATCTCGGGGTTCAAAGGTCTCTAACAATATGAATAAAATTTAGTAACAAGTTGAGAGCGCATAATCATAATAAAGATGTTAACATTCTAAAATTGGATTTTTGTAGCTTATAAATTTGTCAAAATGAAATGTCTGTATACCTATTGAAGATATTTTCAAGAAAATGTTTGTAACGGACTACTTGGAGGGCACTGATTTAAATAAAAAAATGTATTTTTTGTATGTTCATATGTGTGGTTGTGGCTTCATCACGCCAAATCGGCTAAACCGATTTGAACAATTTTAGGTACACGGGTAGCTGGGTATCCATCCACATATGGTTATGAGATACTTCTTGACCCACTACGCTGAAAAAAAAATTGGGTGCATGAATTTTTCTCCTCCGTGAACGAAGTTTATAACAGTATACATAGATATCTAGGTTACGCATCCAGTATCTTGTTTCACACATTTATATAGAAGTCATAATGTGTTTGCATTATCTCTAAAATAGCAGATGGCAAAAAGTTTGCCATTGCCAAAAAGTTTGCCAAAGAAAGTCTTTACGCACCATTGCTCTGTATAGTAATTTTATGAATACATTTACAATAACTTTTAAACAATGACATTCATGGTGGTTAAAACGGGGAACTACCTATATTCGCGGTTCATTTGTCTGTAGAGTAACTTATCTTTTCAGTCGGTGGTGTCGCTAGCATCCACATACACTTACGTTAATTCATACGACGTAGATAGTCCTCCATTTTTCCACGTACACAGATAAGTTGGCACTGTAACACCCGTATAATTTACGCGTGTCAAAATGACTCATAATATTATATGAGTCAGATAATAAACGTCACAAGTTCACACGCGGCCATTGAGGGAGTAACGCTTATCAGCCAGCAAACACAAAGTTCACTTTGCCGTCATTGAACTTATCCTCCGTAAACCAATTTATAAGCATTGTATTTTCGCAACGGAATACGTAACTTTGTCACGATTCCTTATAAAACATATGAGCATCGCTTATAAATTTAAATTTTGAACACACGTCGTCGAAGACAAGTAAAACGTCTATTCCCTTGTTTTTTTGTATATTAATAATGGTTTCCTGCCAGCTTTTATTTTTCTTCGTCATTTGTATAGTGGTGTTTACGTATGTGTCAGCTGCGCCAGATTTTGATGTGGACAGATTGATTGTAAGTATTTACTAATAAGTTTTAATTCCACTCTAACTATTACTGTTTACTATTGTAAAAACTTGTGAAAATATGCACTATTGTTATCTATACCAATATTAAGTTAGAACAAATTAAGATCTGTAAATTGAACGTATTAAGAAAACTATTTTAAGAGACTGTTCATTAAGGGTCACTGAAGCGAAAGATATTTATTTTGAATTTTTTGTATGTTTGTATATCGTTGCGGCTTCGTCACGCAAAATCTATACGGATTTCAACTATTTTTGGTTCACGGGTAGCTAAGTATCTTCAGATGCTTATAGGATACTTTTTACCCGACTACGCAGAAGAAAAAAAGAGGGATTATGAGTTTTTAAACTCTGCGAACGAATTGCGGGCATCTTATAGTCTAAAATAAATATTACGGCTTTTACTTACGTTTTTGCCATAAGTGCTTAACTATAACTAGTAGGTACTACAAAAATGATAACAAATATTCACGCTACTAGCTCACCACGTACTAATCACCTTAATTAACATCAGTATTATAGTAATGTGTCTGGATGAGGTCACTGTTTAGCGATAAGACCGCCTGTTGTCTAGCTCTAAAAATAATTTTGTCACTGTACTTTAATCTCTGTTTTTATTTATGTCTTATTTTATTTTATTGATAGATTTTCGAAAAGATTCAACACCGTATATTTTGATACTGATATAATTAGAAAATTGTAAAAAATAAATGACTGTACATTAAATATATATAAAAAAATCTATATTTGGAGGTCACTAAATCGATTTTTTTTTTTTTTTTATATTTTGTATGTCTGAATGTGTCTTTGTGGTTTCATCACGCTAAATCGGCTACACAGATCTCAACTATTTTTGGTACACGGGTAGCTAGTAAAAAGAGGGGTAATGACTTTTTCTCTTCCGCGAACCATGTTGAGGGTACCTTCTAGGCTATAGATTGCATCTCTACGCGGAGAAAATCGCGGGCAACAGCTAGTAATATTATACTTCCGCTAATGGAACAAGGGCCAGAGAATGATTATTGATGGATGAAATGAAGAGTGGCGTATTGATGAATAATGCAATATTATTATTATTTTTTTTTCAGCGAAACCTGGGCAAACCAATCCGGAAAGCTGTCCTCGGTTCGGACCAAGCTATGAAAGTACTAGATGATGTTGATGATCTGTATCATGACTTCACTGACGATTAATAAAGGTTCCTAGAATTCAACGTGTTAATGGGGAATAGATAAAAATTTTCAAAAATCTTGAAATTACGTTTATAGGTAGGAATAAGCCTCCTTATTGTCAGAAAAAAAAATTGCTTAGAGAAACAATAAAAGATGTAAAGGTGTCGGTGGGCCTGGGCCTATATACCCGCCTTATACGGTACGACAAGAGCAATAATGATATTTTCTATATAGGCTGTAAATGTACTGTTCTTCTTCAAGTTATCGTATTTTGATAGGCCAGGCGACTATTTCATTTGAAAACTTGAAGAATAACAGTACATTTACAGCCAAAATATCAATGCTGCATTTGCCGTACCGTATAAGGCAGGTATTTAGGCCCACCGACATCTTTTCATCTTTTTATTTTTTGTAAGCCACAAATAAATCTTTAAACTACAAACCTGTAAACAAAATTTCAAGATTTTTGAAAATTTTCATTAATTCCCCATTAAGTTGTCACCTGCGGTAAGGGAGGGGCGGGGTGGCTACAGAGGGGTTCAAGGGGCCGGCTACGACACACAAGCGAATTCCTGATACATTTCGTGTGATGTCAACTAACTGCTGCGCGGTAAGCGTCTAGACCGCGCAATGAAGAGAGAATTCGCTTGCCAACCTGCTAGTCACACGTTGTTGTGGCCGGGCCGTAATACATTGCGTGTGATGCCAAGTAAATACTGGTCATAATAGAGCCGAGTCCTTCAGCGCTGAGTTCAATGCTGACGCACATTTTGTGAATGCTAAAGCTGTACCGCACTCACGTTCCAACCCCATTGTCGCCTTACCCCCGCCTCTCACTTACCGCAGTCGACGCCTTAATTAAACGGTCGACCTATAATTTGAAAGTACTATTAATCAAATATTGCTAATGGTATAGAATAGAATGAAAATGTATTGAAATAAATACAGATTGACTGTGATATATATTTTGAAGATAACTAAAATAAAAATAAACCAAATGCATAAAACTGTGTCTTATTTTAACCTATCTTAAGAGTTTGAAAGGATTATTGTATTGTATCCGACGATCTCGTTAATATAGCAGAAGCTGTTACATGAGGGGGCCTGTTTATATTACATTACAAGTAATTCTTTTCGCATGCAAACAAACAAACGACAACTTTGTACTAATAAAAAACCCCGGTCAAGTACGAGTCTGACTCGCGCACCGAGGGTTCCGTACAATTTTTCACTGATTCTGACTTAACTGGCCGGTTGAGTGACGTTTGCCTCTGGTATCTATGGCGTCACATATATATGAGGGGCAAACTTAACCAAACCGGCATATACAACATTATTTTTTGGTGATTAAAGAAAAAGTAACACATACAGATATGGTTATAATTTTTCTATAATATTTATATTCAAAATTCCAGGTTTTTAGCTTGGTAAACTTCGAAGATAAAGGGGAGGATGGTATATTTTCCACATTTTCCTTAATAAAACAAAAGAAAAAAGCAGAATAACAAATTATAATAATGTGCAGGTCGAGCCCTTCCTTATGATCGCGTCACGATTTTACGCCGACCCTTGTAGGTGTATGGAAAATCATCAGAAAGGCTTTTGTCTGTGATTGAGCTCACAGTGCATGAAAAAATAGTTCGGTAACGCTCTAAGGGCCCTAACCAGTGTTGGTAAAGACTCAAGTCATTTGAGTCTTCATTTGTGGGACTCGACTTAGTATTTTAGACTCTAGTCATTAATTTGAAGCTTGAGTTCTTTTCATAGTGTCGGGGACTTGTTGAGTCTTCGATAGAGACTCAAGTTCTGTATAGATAGCATAAATTGTGTCCCTCTATTTTTTAAACGATATGAAAAATATATAAAAAATAAAATAAAATTGATTTATTTCGAGCAACACAGACTCATATTATGAAACAATTTTGTTATAAATAGCAATCAAAATAATAATATTCATAAAATTTAATCAATTTGACAGTCCTTCAATTAAAATATATAAAAAATAGAATTTATAAAATTTAAATAAGCAATTATAACATTTAAATAATATTTGAAAATAATTTATATTTAACAATAAATTTAGCTTATCCTACGCCAGTTCTCACAATGCCTATTGCAGCAGTGCATGATATATGGACAGTCTACTCTATCCGCGATCATCGCCAGGACAGTGTTGGGGCTGGCCCGCACCCGCCGCACCAGGGCCGCCGTGCGCACCCGCATGGTGCTGTGGAAACACGCAGTGCGGGCTTCCGCGAACATACCTGAGGCACTGCAGTACCGACCCAGCCCTGAACGCGTTATTATATTGGACCCGAAGCGCCTTATACGCCTTCTGCGTATAGTTCGCCCACAGACTGCACGTGTACAGCGACGTGGAGTACGCTTTGAAAAGCGTTATCTTCACGCCGCTGGAGCATCGCGCAAATCTGCGAGCCAACATATTCGCCCTGACGCATAACGCCCTTCGCTCCCATTCCATGACAGCATCGTCTTTGAGGTTGGCGGTGACGATGTGACCTAGATATTTAAATTCGTGGACTCTTTCAAGTGGAGCTTCATTCAGCCTGATAGGTGGTACGTTAAATGACCGATTACCACTGGCCTCAAAGACCATGTATTGACTTTTCTTTACATTATATTTCAGCCCGTGACTTAAGGCGTACTTCTCACATATATACCTTATAGCCGCCTCAGACCACAGACCGACGCGCTCAGCAACACCATGTCGTCCGCGTAGCTGAGGTTGTTTACGCAAACTCCGTCGACATGACAGCCGACATGCTGACTGCTGAGCGCGACGATTAGTGCGTCCATGTATAGGTTAAAGAGCGTAGGGGAAGGTCAAACCCTGCCTCACCCCACACTCCAATGCATACTCTTCGGACATTGCTCCCGCCCACTTGACATTGTTGACCCGATGCCCATACCAGTACTTGAGTATGCCTGTAAGTTCTTTTGGTAAGCTAATTGACTCAAGTTTTTTCCATAGTACTTCGTAGGACACCAGGTCAAAAGCCTTGGAGAGGTCAAGGAAACACGCATATACTAGGGTTTCACGATCAGTATAATACCTAACACTATGCTTAAGACACAGTATTGCACTCTCAGTAGACAGATGTGGCCTGAACCCAAACTGATTGTCATGGAGTTTTAGGTATTTGTTCAACTGTGTATTAAGCATAGCATCAAGTACTGTCGCAATAATCGTGGCTAGCGAGATAGGCCTGTAGTTACTTTTATCTGTTAAATTGCCGGTTTTATTTTTCACTAGAGGCACCACAATCGTTCTTAACATATTAGTGGAATGAATTAATAATATCTCTTTGAAAGAGTGCTGACAAGAAGAGGACTACCTACTTTCTCTACCATACACTTCCTTTGAGCTTTCGAACCTTTTCTGAAATATGAAATTCAAGTATGTATAATAGGAAATTAAAAAGTGAGTCTTCATTATAGGACTCAAGTCTTTTCAAAAAAGACTATATACGATAGAATAGCTGGAGTCTTTTTAAAAGCTTGAGTTGTAACGAAAGGACTCAATAAGGCTCGTAAAAGGACTCTACTTACGACTCAAGTCCTGTAAATATGAGTCGAGTTCTTAAAATGTGGACTTCAAAAACTTGAGTCTTTACCAACACTAGCCCTAACGTTTAAAATGTAAAATATTTGATTTATGATTTGTCTCATCTTCTTGTGCACCACTTACTTATCATTAGTTGTTTACTTTGTGCCATCTCGACTACCTTAAGGTTGTCTGGAAGAGATCGCTTCTTAGCGATAAGACCGCCTGTTGTTTAGCATTTCTCATACTGTTTTAGATTTAAGTGTCTGATGTTATTTTCTTTTTGGTGTTGTGATGGTACGGCTATGAGATCGTCTATTTCATAATTCACTAGAGCAATTGAATACTTTAGAAAAAAATCCCTCTCTTCTTGATATAAAACACACTACAATTAGGGCGCATCTCTGTATCTAAGTGGCGACTAGTTATGATCAAACAGTAAGGTTTAGTATAACGGGTTCACTTCTCTGGGCGGACAATGAATAACCATCAACCATTCTACCTGGTTACCCGGGGTCGACGCGCGGGTTTTATTATGAGGATCAGCACGATAAGTTAAGCCAGTGATCAGGCTAGAATATATAATTTAGTTGAGACATGTATGGCGTGTCGCTTCATCTTTCGGACCTATATCACTCTGCCACGGGGAATACCCTACGCCAGCAGTATCTCCCTTGATCGATGTTATTGGGGGACAGCATGATCTCCTATTTCGCTGCGAAGCGGCTACAATTCCTCCAATCCAAAGATGAGTACTTAAATTACTTGGGCTCTAGGCCCTCTCCCTAGAACCATGGTTATTGATATGTATTGTATTCAAATGATAGGTTTTTGGTTTGGCCAAACCAGGTGGAGGTCTTGGGTATCCAGTAATCGCCGCCGAAACGCCGTCCAGCCGTGTACTACAGTTTTACTACTACATCAACTTCAAATGACTAGCTCGCTTCAACCTTGATGTCCCATAACTGCAATGTCGACGTCAATCTCATGAAAACTCCTCAAGATACAACAATGTTAAAATCACATTTTTGGACTTTCCCAAAAACTGCTTCTCACTAAAGTAAAGCTTAGTGACGTCACACGGTTAGTACCTTGTATGGGGACAAGAACTTTTGTTCTGCAGCTATGTAAAACTTGCGTTTATCGAAACGGTTTCAGAAAAAAAGTAACCATACATTTTATGGGTTATTCATTTCATTGGTATTATTATTTAATTATTCATATTTACATATTTTATAAATGAACATTCCCACTTAACTTTAACGGCTCATAAAAAAGCTACATTTTAATATCGTACTCAATATTTTAACGTAAGTAGTTCCTTCTTTTGGGTATGTTATCAGAATCTTAAATATTTCTTACAAATTTTGAAATCATTCCATATCCCTATTGTATTATTCGAAATCGTTAACTACAACTGTTTTATTTAGTAAAACTGTCTTATTCATCGGAAATATCAGTTGTATTTCAAAAGAGTGTAGGGATAAGACACTAAAAGTATACTTTAAATATTTAACGTGTGTAAGTTTATATTCTGCTCTTCAACGATATCACAGGCATTTTATATAGATAGATATAGTGATAGGCATAAAAAATTGTTAACAACAACTGTCGTATTTAGTACAACTGTCTTTGTTATCGAAATAAAACAATTTAACGGATTATATCGCGTATATTATCTCATTTTAGTTCCCGACGTTTCGGAAGCTTTCCAGCTTTCCATGGTCACGGGAGGACTGAGAAAAGATGTATTTTCCTCTGTCAAAGTTACAATTTGTGCAAACTACCCATTTTTTGAAAAAACACAAATAAAGGTGTACATACATGCCAGATGGGCCTAAGCTGTAAAGACAGTTAGTTACACATGTGCCAGAAGGGCTTAATTATTTTATTGTAATAATTTACCAAGCAGCATTTCACAACGGGAAACGTCGGGAACTAAAATGAGATAATATACGCGATATAATCCGTTAAATTGTTTTATTTCAATGAGTAATAATCGCGGAAACAGAAGAAAATATTATGTCTTTGTTATCGTTTAAGTCAATAGTGTTTCAAAAGAGTGTAGGAATAAGACATTTAAAGCATACTTTAAATGTCTAACGTTTGTCAGTATATGTATGTCTTGCCCTAGATATCATACACAGTTTAGATTTAAACTATTTAATACAGTAAAATAACATCGATTTATTAATACTAATATTAGGAATATAACCGTCTTATGTCTTAACAACAATTGTCTTATTCATCGTAGATATCAGTTGTCTTATTTTTCATCGTCGTCATCGTCGTATTTCCCGTGGTAGATACGTTGTGCATCCCGGATGACCTCCACGGCAGGCCCAGCCTTTATGATGGCGTCACGAACCCGCTGACCGACTTTCTCCTGGGAAATTAAAAGAAAATCCTTGAATAAACGAATTTTAATACAGGTAAACTGGAAGACTTACTGTCCCATACATTTGAAAAAAGTTACTTAAATTAGAAAAATGCTGATAACAATAAGGCAAATCTTGGCTTTCAATATACGTTCGAGATGAACCTTTGAAAAATGGACCTATATTGGCTAGAAAAAATATTTATGTCGTCTTTATATCGTTTTAAGTGAGTGACTCAGAAGAGTGACCAAGGTTACTCCATCGTTGCCATGGCAAAACCTTGGTCACTCTCCTGAGGTACAGATAAAAGTTTGTTTGTATATAAATGCAAGCAACGAGTATGAAAAATGGATAAACTTAACCTGTGTGTATCTAAATGAAACAATTTAACGGATTATATCGCGTATATTGTCTCATTTGAGTACCCAACGTTTCGGAAGCTTTTCAGCTTTCCATGGAGACGTTGACTGAGAGAAGATATATTTTACCCTGTCAAAGTTACAATTTGTGCAAAGTACCCACTTTGAGAAAACAAATAAAGGTGTACATACATGCCAGATGGGCCTAATCTGTAAAGACAGTTACACATGTGCTAGAAGGGCTTAATTATTTAATTTTAATAATTTACCAAGCAGCATTTCACATGTGTATCTGTATATTCGCGAATAAGGTTTACTTTAAAACAAAAATTACAATTATTGAGAGCTTTTGCCAACTGTGGCGACAGTGCTGAGTACTGGAACATCTACCTCTAAAAAACCTGCTGAAGGATTTGCATTCTTTCCAAAAAAAAAAACTTACCAACTCCTTTCCAAAATCGGGGGCAGCGGAAACATTATTGGCCATAGCTATTAAGCACGTGAAAAAGAAAAACAAAACACGGAGAAAATTCATTTTGAATAGAGATATTCGATATTCGAATTGTAACGTTCGATTTGTGAATGAAAACCAAATGCTTGTGAGGCCTTTTATATAGTCACCGTCTCAGCAATTACAGTGTGAAAATGTGTATAATGATTTTGAAATAACTAGGCGGTTACGCTCTTTTCAAATTATATTACTAAATAAAGGAATATGCAATATTATAAATGCGTTCAATATTCAAATATAGTGATATGAACTGTACTCTAAGAATGTATTATTAAGGATACCTATAATTTATTGGATCGCACTGTGTTGGTTTAGATAAGACACGACTGACGGCGAGGTCAGGTCAGCATCTCAGCAGGGAAGTACCGGGGTTGAGTGATACGAATGAATCCCCCAAGAAATCATTAAATTTATTTCGGTTTGTCAAGGGACTGGAATGAAAATAGAAGGTTTTGCGAATATATTAGGCGTTATATATATTTAGTCCGTTTTTATGTCTTAACGTTCTTAACACGTTACAAAGTACCGACATAATGAAATTTAATGTCTAGCGCGCTCATATTTTCCTTTATACATCTTGTAGAGACGTTAGCGGAGTAGAGAATAAGTCATAACCCCCTTTTTTGTTTCAGCGTAGTCGCGTTAAAAAGTATCCTACAGTCATATAAATACTACCTACGTTCGAAAAATATAACACTTCTTCGGACACCCATTCAAGCAGAAACAAACCTTAGTATAGCATAATTTACTAGTAAAAATGTATTATTTTTGTATTTCTGTTCATTTTATATACGACAAGAAGATGCCAGCAACTTCGTTCGCGGAGGAGAAAAAATCATAACCCGTCGTCCTATAACCATCTGGAGATACCCAGCTACCCGTGTACCAAAAATTGTGGAAATCTGTTTAGCCGATTTTGCGTGGTGAAGCCACAACAACACATACAGACATACATAAAATCCAAAAAAATATTTTTCGTTTTAGTGACCTCCAAATAGTCCGTAACAATCAATTTTTTGAAAATATCTTGAAAGTACAGACATTTCATTCTTCCAACTTTATAATAGTATAGATATAAATTTTATCATCTATATACTATTATAAAGTTGTAAAAATTAAATGTCTGTACATTGAAGATATTTTCAAAAAATTTATTGTTACGGACAGTTGGTCACTAAAAATATATATATATATATATTTTGTATGTAATACGTGTCGGTGTGGCTTCATCACGCAAAGTGGGTTGAACAGATTTCCACAATTTTTGGCACACGAGTAGCTGGGTATTTTCAGATGGTTATAGAATTAGGACTTTTTATCCGACTAAGCAAAAGAAACAAGGAGGGGTTATGACTTTTTCTCCTCCGTGAACGAAGTTGCTGGCATCATCTAGTATTATAATAAAGTTGTCAACATTAAATGTCTGTACATTGAAGATTTCATTAGTTAAAAAAATAAGTGATACGGACGATTTGAAGATCACTTAATCGAACTTTATTTTTTGCAAAGTGTGTTTGTATGTGTCGTTGTGCCTTCATCGCGCCAAAACGGTTAAACGTGTGTTAACTATTCTTGGTACTCGGGTAGCTGGACATCTACAGATGGTTATAGGATACTTTTTACTCGACTACACTGAAGAAAAAACAATTAACACCAATCCTTCAATTAGCAGTTAAATTTTCATTACTAAATTATATGAACTACCAAACATTAAAAAAATATTAGGTTCAGTTACGATTACATCAGGTAACGATTATTGATCGCAATTTGTTTCAAATATACAGTTTCCAATATGCTGAAATATGCGTTATTTTATATCTTACCATGTTTTCTGCTACTACCGAGTAAGTTTCATATAAGTATACAGGATGATTAATCCAAGGGGACTAAGCAATAATGGATTATAGTTCCTTTGCTTTTGCGAAATAGTGTCTTGGTTAGATGTGACAGTAAATTGTGCTCACATGCGCATATTTTCACGCAGTTTCCACAAAAAAATAAGTCAAACACTTCACGTATGGACGCCGGAACGTCATAATTTCCTGCATCTCCTGATGATACCTCGTAGAGAGGCGAAACACTTGTCGAGGATTATACTCTCTTGTGGTTGTTTATTGTATTCAAATGTGTATTTTTTGTGGAAACTGCATGAAAATATGCGCATGTGAGCACAATTTATTGTCACAACTACCAAGACACTATTTCGCGGAAAAGCAAAGAAATTCCATTAATCTAATATTTAATGCTGCAAAGTAACGCCTGAATCTATCAATTATTGACTAAGCAATAAAAAACCTGCCAAGTGTGAGTTGGACTCGCGCACCGAGGGTTCCGTACAAGATATGAAACGGCCGTATCTATGAAAATCCTAGTGTTAGCAGAGCCCTACTCAGCAGTAAATTACATATTATAGTAACGTATAAAAAAATATTTTTCTGATTTATTTCGTGGGTTGTGCTAAGAGCTGTTCATACCAGATTTATTGTTTCTAGGGCAACTGGAATTTTCATTAACATTAATTTCGTCTAAAAAAACTGCATTTAATTTTCAAATGTTGATGAAAACTGCCTGTTGCTTTATAGTGTGCGCAGTACTCCTCTTTCCAATGGCATTGGCAGTAAATTCGCCCCCCTACTTGACAATGGAGACCAATGACACACAACAAGACGACGCTGCTTACTGTATGGAACAGTTGAAAAACTGCCTTAATCCGCAGACGTAAGATATTAATTTCAAATTACTATAATCATTATCATCAGACTAGATATTCACTGCTAGAAATCCCAAGTAGCAAGCAACCTGTATTAGAGCTTATACAGCACTTATAGCGCTCAAACGGGCTGTATATTCTCGTATCGGGTCTTATACAGTTTGTGTGCTACCTGGGATATGTCTCTCCCAAAAAACGCTTTCAAAACCGATCTCACGCTCGTACCGAGCGGACTCCAGCAACCTCCACCAGGTAATCAGTGCATCGGTTGGCTTCTAGAGCTCCGTCTTTCAGTGCTTGGGTGCAACTCAAGAACTCGTCGGCCTCGGCAGCCATCTGCCCATTGCCACTTTAGTTTTGCAATACATAATCATCATCAGCACAAGGCATCTACTGCTGAACCTAGGACCTAACCCTCCTCAAAGAGGTTTGTATGTATAAGTGGCTAGACATAGCTTGATGAGCTGTCACTAGTACTATTTCCCAAATCATCCCATCCTCGTCGCCAATGATTTATTGATACAAATGAAACACACGCAAGCATTTACTACGACATATATTACGTGAGTGTCAGCTCGTCGAGCTATGTCTACCCACTTATACATACGTAACTCTTTGGAGGAGGGTTAGGTTCTAGGTCCAGCAGTAGATGCCTTGTGCTGATGATGATTATGTATTGCAAAACTAAAGTGGCAATGGGCAGATGGCTGCCGAGACCGACGAGTTCTTGAGTTGCACCCAAGCACTGAAAGATGCAGCCCCATAAGGCAACCGATGCACTGATTACCTGGTGAAGTACTACTACCACTACCCTTTCTGACCGTTCTCGGCCATGGCAACTACTTCGACTCCTAATCGGTCGGGCGCTGGTGCCCCTGAAGATGGTTTATGTAGCCGATCTTCGCAGCAAACTCTTGAGCACAATGAGGGCACGTGAGTACCGATTAGACATACATCATACATAACACAAAGAATACCACCTTGCCCGATCCAGTGGCATCCAGCTGGCTTCCGTAACCTTCACCAGATCATCAACATCCGATCATTATATCAGCCTAAAGACATCCACTGCTAGACAAAGGCCTCTCTCAAGGATCTCGACAACGAACGGTCGGGTGCCGCCTTTATCCAACGGTTTTCCACGATCCTGACCACATCACCAGTCCATCTTGTTAGGGGCCTCCCCAACAAGGTGTTGTCGCCGTTCTGTACGCGGGAATTTATCTTCTCCATCGGTTATTAGTTCTACGAGCAATGTGCCGCGCCAACTGCCACTTAAAAGTGCGTCCACATTTGTATCATTTGCCCGATCAGATCTTCGTCCCGTAGTATGATCGCGTGTCATGTTCGCGTTTGGACATTGCGCCGATCCGATCGCTCGAAATCCATGTTGATACGCGTATCACACACTTAGATCGGAGAAGCGCGGTGTAATCGCCGCGCCGACAGTAAGCGTCCAAGCAGGGCGATACGCAGTCATGCCACAGCCCGGTGATCGGATATGAGCAACTGATACAAGTGTGGACGCAAGCCTAGCAACTCTCTAAGCTACGTCGACGATTAAAGTTGATTTCATATTTATTTCTATGTTTTCAGGAACCAACCAATCTGTGCTATAAATTCACTGACAGATGTTAAATTTCCATTTCAAAGCATGTGCGAAATGATGCATGAAAACTGTCGCACTAAAAAAGGTAGTTTTTTTATTTATTTACAGTGGGAGTATATTTATGTTTGTATGTATGTAGGTTTTACCTTGTTTTCTCGAAACATGTTTTATCGTATACTTAATTTCGTCGACGCATCGGTTTCATAATCAACCGTAATCATTTTTTATCACCGTTTTCTTCCTACTGTTCATAATAATTGAGCTACCCTTTGAAATTAAACTACCCACTTACTTTTATTTCAGAACAATGGCATTATATTAGCGACGATTTCATTAACTGCAATGGATCTGCTCTAAACGTGTCCAAGATCATACTGAGAAAGATTAAGCACGGTTAAACCGTTCATTCATACCTATTCTGTTACCGCAACGTTAGACCTCTAGGAGCTAAAATTGCCTATCTTTTCAAATACTTTTGGATTTTATTTTTCGAAAGTTTATTACGCCTCTAAGTTTGTCACTCTTTAGCACCAACCAGATGACACGTGCAGGGCTGTGCTAGGTAAATCCTGCGGACGTGAGTAACAATCGTCCCCCAAAATCGTCCTACATAAATGGGGCTGGCGGGACTTTGTGAGAATGACGTGGAGGCAGAAATATAGAGCACATCATAGAACGTACCCTGCACATGTACTCGGGCTCTCCGGATAATCTGTACAACTTAAGAGTCCCCAGTAAGCTCGGTTCCCTATACATAACGTAGTTACGCTCTCATTTTCAAACGACGAGCTAGTTTGCTCTGAAACTTTGTACTTACAATAAGTTTAGGTCTATGCGTATTACGTAGCTTCAGATACCATAGTAAAAAAATACAGAGAATATAAGTTTTTCATACAAAACTTGTGTTTGCTGTATTTCGTTTGTTTTATAAATTGCATGCATATAAACAAGTTTCCAACCTCATAAAAAAATGACATTGTATATGCGAAGTTTAGTTACTATCCAAGGCGTAGTTTTAAAATAAGAACGAAACTCCGTTTGTATGGGAAGGTGAAATTCGGCCGAGCTTACTGGGGACTCTTAACACCTGACGCTATTTTGTAGCTCGGGTACCTGAGTGTGGATTTATAAATTAGATTAGTATATGTAATTTTTAGATTGTCAACTTATTTCTGGAACAATATTTTCTTCTGTTTCCGCGATTATTTAAATAAAACAATTTAACGGTTTATATCAACTAATTTAATAATTAACTCAAATGAGATAATATACGCGATATAATCCGTTAAATTGTTTTATTTATTTCTGGAATGTTTATGTATACGCGCCATATGACTTAATTAAATAAATTCAAATCCTTCTATGAAATTAGTAAATTTTAATACCGTCACTAAATGATGAAATAAATTACTTTAATCAAATTATATTGTTTTTAATAAATTGGATATTAGTTTAAGTATTCATGCCCCTAGGCCTAAAGCAACGCGAGGGTTACAAGTTACAACATCAACTATAAATAAATGCATGCTGCTGTAAACTAGTTTATTTAATAAACTATGCATTAATATTTATGCAAGTTGTATTATTTTCGACGACCGGTTTGGCTCAGTAGTAGGGTAGTAACCCGGCCTGCGAAGCTGACGGTCCTCAGTTGTGTGATAAGCTTACATATTTGTTCCTGAGTCTTGGATATTTGTCATGTAAGTAAATAGTAATAAATCTATTATCATCGTCTAGTACTTACAATGCAGGCCTTATTGAGCTTGCCATGGATCTACTTCGATTTGTGTAAAAATCGTAATACCTATAATATTTATCGTTTTATCCGATCATCAGTAAGTATTTTTTTTGTTACTGGTAAGTTAAAATCTCTTTGTATGTATAACCTTTTTGTATGGCTCTAAATACGGAACCATTCGCGCGTCCGAAAGAAAGAAAATAGACGCAATTGAGATGATTTGAGGCGTTGGAGGCTTATGCTGCTTATATTGGATCAACCCAAGATCAAAGTGAGACTATCTACAATCTGCTATCAAAGGATCCTTGAGTATAAATAAATAAGATAAATACATAAATAAATATCAGCGACAATCACACACAAATCGACCAAGTCCCAAACTAAGCATAGTTTGTACTATGGGTACTAGGCGACGATATACATAATATTATATATATATATATATATTGATCATATAACGCGCAGAAATCCGGATAATCTCGAAAAGCTAATTATGATCGGCAAAGTTGATGGTGAGCGTCGATACATTAATACATTAAAGTTCGTTTGCTATTCCGCGAAATAGTGTCTTGGTTAGATATGACAATAATTTGTGCTCATTATGGTGCATATTTTCATGCAGCTACAAAAAAAGTACCAATGCAAATACAACATACAACCACTAGACAGTATAATCCTTGACACGACATGTGTTTTGCCGCTCTACCAGGCATCATCAGTAGACACAGGGGATGTTGATGGCCACGTGTCTATCCGAGAAATCCCTCTTTATTAATCTTATATGGAATTCCGCAAAGAAACGCCTGAATCTATCAATTGTTCTCACGATAGATTACCCAAGCGCTGATCCGATCAGATTACTTCACTTGCGGGCCTATCTGTCTTCATTGCCCTGGGTGTACCTGAAGACAGAGCTGAATAAGGCCTTAGACAGGAAGACGGCAGATATCTTTCAAAACGGACACGATTTTCAGCAATGAAGAGATACGATTAAGAAGAAGTTAAATTAAAAACCTTTTCGTCACTTATATGAACAATAGTAGTGTATGAATCTGAAGGCTGACCATATAGTTTATGGCGGTAACATTAAAAACAGGAAAACCCCCGACATACCTAAAACATGCCCCCTGAGTCATCGTGAATCAATCAGTCGGTCAATAGGTCGAGGAGTTACGATGGCACAGAAACAGATAATGGCGGATCCAGCTAGATGTTTTTGTTTTCGTGTTCACGGGTAGACGCGAACACGAAAGCTAAAATGCTACCGAAACATCGGAAACTTTAATGAAATAATCTAAGCGAGGTCATATAGACAAATTCTAGGTTGTTTTTGAAAACCCTGCAGCTTGTGCAGCAGTGTGGCGTGGCGTTAATAGAAGCCGATTTTCATCGGCTTGCCTACTTTAAGGTATTTGATAACTATAAAGTAACTACTGCTTTTTAAGAAAACATAAGAAAAAATATACTCTGGCTTTACCGACAACATGTTTGACGCCACGCCACTGTTGTTTACTTGTAGTAGTATCCTAGACATAGCCTGGGGCCCGGGGTTAAGACTGAAGAGGAATGAAAGGAAATATCCATCCAGCGGGCCTATGATGGTCGCGTTTATCACGCAAATTATAAATGGTATGATAACGCGCCTGTCACTCTCGCACTCACATACGTGTCAGAAGGTGACGGCAGCTATGCCACTTATTTATTGCGTGACAAACGCAACCATCATATGCCCGCAGGTCAGAACTTGGCATTTACTAATTGACCAAGCGAGCGTAGCGAACCAAGTATCTACGTATCATGTTTGGGCAAAAATGGCTTCGTATGTCTGTCTCTCCGGTGGATGTCCGGCTGTTCTTCTCTATAGCTCGCATTTATCAACCGACTCTCGGAAAATTTTGTGAGCAGGGTCATATTAAATTCATTTTTTGGGCCATTTTGTTTTAGGATTTTTTCAAAACGGCGGAGATGTGTGATTTGTAAGATTCGCGAAGACTACTGCTCACAGAGCCACATATACAATAATAATAAAATCTGACCTGTCATACAATTTGATAAATCCATACAGCTTAATAGGTATTTAACCACAGCGGGAGTTCCTTATTATCGCCTCTCAACTCTGAACTTATAATATGTACATAATAATGACCGCGTTATCATTGCAGTTCGATAACTAAGAACTCCGTAGATTTAGCCCTGGCGTATACATTTTTGAACTAATTTGGTAAGTTGGTTTCTGGAAGCCTTAAAAGGTGTATCCTAGTATGGTCTAGCCTTTTGACGAGTACTACTAATAGTGAGTGTAGTGGTATAGTGCAGTCAGGATGAAGTAAAACTTTATTATTGACACTGAAATTTTTCATTCAAAATACGTAAATTGTAGCATCGAATGGAACGAATGGTGATGATCAAAGGTACTTTTTGAGAGCTGAAAAAAACAAAATTAAAATACTTTACTGTACTTAATTTTCATACTTGGGTGGATCAAATTTTTATTGGTTGGTATAGCAACAAAATAATAGACAACATACTTAAAAAAAAGATTTAACGGTGTGCAAATCACGCAAGAAACGTTTTCTTGCTTTTTTGCGTACGGTGATACGAAACCTTTGGTGCGTGAGTCCGACTTGCACTTGACCGGGTTTTTTTACCTGTATATTTTTATCAGCCTCAGCATCATTACCTAAAGAACTCCACTGCTGGACAAAAGCCTCTCTCAAGGATCCCCTCAACGACCAGTCTTGTCCCGCCCTCATCAAACGGTTTTTCGGGATCCTGACCAGATCATGGGTCCATCTTGTTGGGAGCCTCCCCATGTTACTTCGTCCTGTTACCGGTCGCCACTCAAAAACCTTTCTGCCCCAGTATATGTAGCAATCATGATTGTAAATTAACACAACACATGCAACTGAATGCTACCTTACTTACTTAACTTCACTTTGAGGACCGGTTTAACTCAGCGCGTGAGTAACATTGCCTGCGAAGCTGAAGGTACTCGGATCAAATCCCGGTAAGGGTAAATATTTGTGTAATGAGCATCAATATTTGTTCCTGAGTCTTGGATGTTTTCTATGTATATAAGTAAAATGTCTATTAAATATATCGTCGTCGTTGTGTTATGAGTACTAGTACTCATAACACAAGCCTTATTGAATTTTCTATGAGACTAGTTCGATTGTGTTAAAATTGTACCATAATATTTATTTATTTTGTTTGTCTTAACGCTTGTTCTAAGAGTTGTGCTATGAGGTACTAAGCCTTTCATAAATTGATGGTACATAGGTCGTGAGTAACGTATCGTTACCGAAGGTAGAAGATTATTTTGTTGCGAATCACAAACGGTCTGATGGTCGAATGGTTCAAGACGCTGTTCCGGTAAAACATGCAACATAATGCGCGCAATGTAATGCAACGCAATTATATGTATTTAAATTTAAATCTATTTGAAATAAAATAAAATAAACTTACCAAAAAAATAATGTGATTCTTGTAACTCGACACGCTGATGATTGTCTATGAGACAAACGTGCATGCTGTCACTGTCTGCCAAAACTTAAATTTATTTCAGTTTTCAGTAAAACATCTCGACCATGATACGAGGAAGAACAGCTTACCCTAAAGTTCAGGTTTAAACTTTTTAGGAAGCAGTCTTTTAGTTTTAAGGAGTAAGGAGTTAAGGAGTGGTTCGATTCCGGCTTAGACAGCAGAGGATCGGAATAAGCTTGTCTTAAAAAATAGAATTAGTCCGTTACATTATCAGAAAATATCAGACACTTTTTTTTGTTTTGGCAACTAAGCAACAAATATGCAGATTAAGCCTGTTAAAGTTCCCCGTGACGTCACGCCGTGCGCCAGTTTTCGCACGGCATAACGTCATGCGCCCCCACTCCCAAACTAAGACGCGTTTTATCTTACTATTTTTTTGTTACATTGACAAAAGAAACATACGTGTCCAATTTAAATAAATAAATAATTAAATAAATAAATATTACGGGAAAATTTTACACAAATCGAACTAGTCCCATGGTAAGCTCAATAAGGCTTGTGTTATGGGCACTAGATGACGATATATTTAATAGATATATTATTTATATACAAAGAAATTTGTTTTGATAATGTAACTTAATGAGTAATCTATACTACTATAAACTTTTAAAAATGAAATATCGGTACATTGAAGATATTTTCAAAAAAAAAAAATATTGTCGGATTATTTGGAGGTCTCTAAAACGATTTTTTTAAATGTTTGTGTCGTTGTGGCCGCATCACGCAAAATCAGCTTAACAGATTTCCACAATTTTTGCTAAACGGATAGCTGGGTATCTACAGATGGTTATAGGATTTACCCGTCTACGCTCAAGAAAAAACGAGGGGTTACGACTTTTTCTCCTCCGCGAACGAAGTTGCGGGCACCTTTTAGCCAGAATAATATTTTTGGTACCCAGGAAACTACCCTATTATTTTTTCTTTTTACTTAGATCTTTGTATCAATATAGTAACTTAATGCTAGGTTTAAATTATAACCGTAACGGGACTTCCTTCTTATCGCCTCTGACCTCTGAACGTATAATACTAACCGCGTTATCATTGCGGGTTGTAACTCAAAACTGCGCAGAATCAGCTGTGTCGTATAGATTTGATTTGATTTGATTTATTACACGAGAAAATAACAGTATAAATTTTGTTTTTTTTACGAAAATCTTGATGTTTTACCACCACGATCTTCGTGATTTTTAAAGTGAATTGCATCACTAAGAATCTATATTCTTGAAATAGCTCAATTGGCAGAGCGTGCGCCCCGACAAGGCACAAGGCACTGGTTCATATCCGGTCGAAGTCTTGAATTTTTTTCATTATTTGGAGCATACATTTTCATTAGTCAAAGTTATAAGTATTTACATCATGATCGTCACACAAAAGATAAAATAAAATAATAACTTAATAATTAATGTAATAATTCATCTCATCTCCGGACGGAGATGGCGGGATGACCTAGACGCATTCATCAGCAACTGGCAGGAACAGGCATCAAACAGGGACCTGTGGAGCTCCGAGGGAGAGGCTTTTGCCCAGCAGTGGGACACAAATACAGGCTACTAAAAAAAACTTATCTCCTCATAAAGATTCGTCAAAACAAAATGAGACAAAGAATATCTATACTATTGTAAAGTTGTAAAAATGAAATGTCTGGATGTGTCGTTGTGGCCCCATCACGCTAAATCGATTAAACAGATCAACTATATGAAAAAAAGGTACTACATGGATTGGTAGTTTGGGCAGCCATAGACAGTTATAAGATACTTTTTACTCGACTACGCTGAAGAAAACGAAGCAGTTATGATTTTCTTCTTCACCGCTAAAATGAAGTTGGTAGCGTCTTGTAGTCCTTGTATAAAATACTAAGTATAGGTACATATACTAAGTTACAAAATTTTTAGTTGGTCAGGTCGTGCATTCTCAAAAGTTCAGAAAAAAAAATCGTAACTCGAAAACTATCCAAAATTGCGGAACATATTTGGGGGTGATTCGGATACCCCACGACACGAGGGGCCAAAACTTTTTGTTTGGCTGTCAATCTTCCGGCCATCTTGTATAAACATACATCCAGATACATAATACTCACAAAAATCTCTTTTTATCGTCGGGTTCTTTTACAAGCTTGTATTACCTAACTAGAAGGCGCCCGCAACTTCGTTCGCGGAGGGAGAAAAGTCTTTAAAAAGTCTCTTTTTTCTTCGGCGTAGTCGGGTAAAAAGTATCCTATAACCATCTGGAGATACCCAGCTAGCCGTGTACTAAAAATAATTGAATTCCGTTTTGCCGATTTTGCATGATGAAGTCGCAACGACACACAAATATTACAATAGCTTTTTTTACATCTTCAATGTACAGACATTTCAAGATTACAAACTTTATAATAGTATAGATAAAAGCTTGTAAAAAAAGACCATTTTACCTGTCAGTCTGGTAGTCTACACGAGGGGATTTACAATAATCGAACACAAGTCTGGATACGGTAGTTCCCTCTCGATGACCTGTCGTGAACTTTAATAATTTACTGTTACAAAAACACATGCGGCGTCTTATCTCAATAGCACAAAGCACATTTCAGTTTGACTCTGACTTTCACAAGAGCAGAACTAAACTTTTTCGTATCTACAATATAAGCAGACGTTGGTGTTCGAATATCATTCACTCGTCGATCGCGAGAACGAAACGTTCCCAAGAATTAAAGTTTGAAATTCAAACGTTCCTAATTCAAAATGAATTTTGGCCGTGTTTTGCTTTTTGTGTTCGCCTGCGTGCTGGCTTTGAGCACCGTGTCAGCGGCGCCCAACCCTAGATGGAATCCTTTTAAGAAATTGGTGTGTATTTCATTTTATATAGAAATTAAATTATCATCAGATTGTTTTTGCTGAGTAACTTGAACTAGAAATCTACAGGTCTGGCAGTTTAAATAATATATGTTTTTTTATAACTTGGGTACTTAAAAAGCATAAATGCTGTCTTATTTTTTAAGCAAGTTTCTTTTTGAAAAACCTTTTTTATTAAAAAAATTATAATTGAATGATATACATTCATACTAACAGAAACAAACACACCAAGCAAATACTAATACATGCTGAAATGACTCAAAATAATAGCTGCCATGCCAGCATCTTATTTTTATTTTTTATGAAACATGCCCTTACTCTATTTTTTATTACTAGTGCTCTTGACTCCAATCATGCCTACTGTACATAGGTATTTAAAATAGAATGGTTAAAAAGATGTAATACACTCAGTTTTTGAAGTGTATTTGAATTATGAAATGCACTCTCTCTCTCTTCCCGACTATGTATCCAACATGGGGGTGGGGTCAGCCTTCCTCATCTTCCTCCTCCACTTCGCCCTTCGAAATATGAAATGCACTAAAATATATATATATATATATATCTAAATTTCGTTATTTCTTGTTACAGGAAAGAGTGGGACAAAACATCCGCAACGGCATCATAAAAGCTGGTCCCGCTGTTGCGGTGGTCGGCCAAGCGGCAGCCATTGCTAAAGGATAAATTTAGAAAAATATTAATGTAATAACTTAGTATATAAGGTTTCTTACTCCTGCGCACGGTATATGATGTTCTTATTTTTAGTGAGTTTGCTATTAGAAAACTGTAAGTGACTTACTAACGTGCCGTGGCATCTCATCTGGAGATAATAAAAATTATAATACTCAATTTTTGAATTCATTTAGTTACTTAAAAATGATTAGTCAAGGTCTGCAAATATTAATGAGTTTTTCAGTTTATTGTCAGTGATACTTAATTAACTCTTTCTAATAGTCATGAGAGAGTTTCTTTTTATAAAATTGTATCAATTTTATTTAAATATAGTCTTAGTCTGAAATGACATTTTATTACCCCTATCCATTTACTTAACGGATCTATATCGGAATCCCTAACGTCATTTGCCCTAATGTATCGTTTGTCCTAATGTATCATTTGCTATAACGCATTTTTTTCAGAAACCGTAAACTATTCAGGATTGTTATAAAACAAACCTAACCTAACCTAACCTAATCTATACGACGAACTTTTACAAAATCCTGAAAAAACTACAGTTAAAAAAAATACGTTATGTCAAACGATACATTAGGACAAATGACGTTAGGGATTCCGAATGAGACCCTTACTTAACCCCACACCTGGTAATCTTCGTATAACAAAACGCGTACGTTAGCGCCATGTTGTTTTTAATGTTGACAGACGTTTTTCTCTGCTGTGCTATTAGCTGTTGCTATGTCAATACACTCGTCTTGTCATCTATATAGTATATGTCGAATATTTATTCTGTCAGTAATGTGTTATCAAGTGATGTCCTTGTGTTTATCCTGTCTTGCTTTTTGCAAAATGTTTTAAGAGTGCTGTGTTTGTAGAACTTTGCAAAGGACGCTATTTTACACCATTTCCCGTGCTCTAATAAAATACTTAGTGGTTGAAGTGTATAAATCCTGATGATCTTGCAAAATTATCGCCCGCAGAACTAGCAAACATTATGTCCAAGAATTCATTTTGTTTATTTGACTGCGCCGAGCACAAAACTATTCTCAGTAATTTCATTGCTCTGACTGTCCGATTTACAATTATGAATTGCTGCAACACAACCAACAAAAATTTAAAGGAGACAGACGTATTACTTGCAATACAGAAGAAAGCTTACGACAAACTTAAAAAGAAATTGAATAATAGATCTTTTAACAAATTGTGTGTTTTATTTTTTGCCACTGAGGTATAATTCTCAGCATATAATTTGATCACGTAAATACAATTACTGAAGTTACGTGTTCAAATTTACGTGCCGGGAACTATTCATTCTAAATATCAGACCTCATTCAATGAACCTAGACCACTTTGGCTGAATACGTTACGATCCCTTGCCATATTGCAATCTCGAATAGAAAAAAAAAATGTCAGTCAACACTAATCGTACAGATTAAATATAGTTGCCTAGTGCAAATAATATTTGTTTCTGAGTTGGCAGTCTGATACGTAGTATCTCTTATTAGTCTGTGCTTAACTCTAAAGAAGTGTTTACACTTCGTTTGCGTATGAGAAAAACGCATAACCCTCTTTTCTACTTCAGCGTAGTCAGGTAAAAAGTATCCTGTAACCATTCCTGGATACCTAGCCACCCGTGTATCAAAAATAAGTGAAATTTGTTCAGCTGTTTTGACATACAAGCATACAAAAATCTAAAAACAAATTTTAGATTCCACTGAATCTAAACTTTTTTTTTTTCAATATCTTCAATTTACAGACATTTCATTTTCACAAGTTTATAATAGTATAGATAGGTGCTAGTTAATACATTTACTACTAGAAGAAGATACTAAAATATAATATCCTAAATGAACATTTCTATTTTTCGGACGTTTTCTATGGGCATATTAACTGTCACAAAAGTCGTTAACTCCTCTTTTGTTACCAAAGTTTTGAAATGATATACTTTACTATTATTTATTATTTTTGATAATTATGCTTGTATCGAACATACATTTTCTTAATTTCTTAATGAATCAACAAATATGAAACAATAATCATCAAAAATTGGTAACAAAAAACTATTAAGGATCCGTTAATTGATGTACAAACTTTTTCAGAAATGCGCAAATAATTAGGTTGAGTTTTAAAACGATGAGAAATGGATGTTACACAAAAGTAAATGTGAGTCGATGAGTTTAAATTTTCAATAATTGAAAATTAAGTTGTCCTGAGGTATTTATGTAGATATTTTTTTCTCAATAGTACGCGTTATGTGGACAAAGAATCTATGGAGGGTTTATTTTTATGTTATATTGTTTTTTAGGGTACCGTAGTTCAGCTACACCACTTACACTACTACCTACTTATAGTTTCGCCATGTCCGTCTGTCCGTCTGTCTGTTCTTCCATGATCCGTGATCATTAGTACTAGAAAGCTGAAATTTGGTATGAGTATTTGTATGTATCACGCCGACAAAACGGTAAAAAAAACTAAAAAAAAAAACTTTTTTTCAAGTACCTCTCGTACACCTAAAGTGGGGGTGAATTGCTCCCTTGGATTTTCATATATACGGCCGTTTTAGCGTATATTTTGTACGAAACCCTCGGCGTGCGAGTACAACTCGCACTTGGCCGGTTTTAGTTCAGTAAAATTTATGGCATAGAAAAGAAATATAATCAATGTGAAAATGTTTACGAATCCTGATAGCATCATGGTGTTAGCAATACTGATTGCTATACATTTTCTGTAGGAGATTTTTACTTTAGTGTCCAACTATGTCGAAGCAAAACCTTATAAGTTGGATTTGTTGTTTTCCTGATTTCTATACATTCTTTCGATCGGCGTAAAATTTTCCTCACAACATTTTTGGGATCTTAACTCATCAGTTTCCATTACTTGGCCTCGTGAGTGCAGTTAAAAAAATTGTAAGTAACTAATAATAATAATAATATAGCTTTATTCATTCCATACACAAACGTGTTGTGCAAAACAATCTCTTAATTAAATTCATTTACATTTCTTTTTCATGCAAAAAAAGTTAGATTTGGATGATAAATATTATATTATTAAAAAAATATGTAAAAAATTAGATTATTATTTAGAATTAAATCCATTCTAATATTATAAATGCGAAAGTGTGTCTGTCTGTCTGTCTGTCTGTTACCTCTTCACGATAAACAAATTTAAGGCGGACGAAGTCGCGGGCAGAAGCTAGTCAGTAATAAATACTAAGTCAAAAGGATTACATTTTAAAAATAAGACGTTTAATGTATGGACCCCATCTGGGTAAAAGGCTTTGTTTTTTACCATTGCTTGTTACATCAACGAATCAAAATGTTTTCTTTCTCTTTTTCAACTATATTTAATATTTTCATCGCACATCGGAACATTTCAATTTCGTTGGCGTTATTATGTCTGTGAGCATTGCCATTCTGTGACGTGTCGTTGACATGTTTATTTCTGAATCCTAGGCTAAATTATGTCACTGCATAAACTACCATAAGTATAATACATTCATTTAAAGTAGCACGATTTTCACTAACTATCACAACACAACTAACGGGGAGTAATCGCGTATAAATATGTTTTATTTAATTAACTTTTGTTGGGTCTTGGATGTTTTCTATGTATTCAAGTATTATAATTTATCTATATATTATGTGTATCGTCGCCTAGTACCCATAGTACAGCTTTGCTTAGTTTGGGACTAGGTCGACTTGTGTAAGATTGTCCCTGTTTTATTTATTATTCTTTTATTTATTATTTGTTGGTCATTCTTCGACGTTTCGGACGGCGCGTTAGACGTGGTCTCGAAGGTTCTTTCTTGTATTTAAGATGAAGCGCCATATGTTGTGTGATAATGAGTATTATAATGCAATGAATGAAGTAAGGCTTTTTTTGCATTTGTGTTTAATCTTTACTTTTAGCTTATGCAGAGCAGGACTGCACTGTTATCAACTTACAATTGGCATGTAAAGTTTATCTGTTAGTGCTAATTTTGTAATGAATCTAAAAAAAACATGTAATATTTTCTTTTGTTTCCGCGATTAGTACTCATTGAAATAAAACAATTTAACGGATAATATACGCGATATAATCCGTTAGGATGGTGGTGCATGTCTTAAGTCTCCTGGGCTGAAATTGTAAAAACCTTGCAATTAGTCACATCGCCGATTAGTTTCAAGAAAGTCGACTACGGTGGTTTGGGCATGTCAAGAGAAGGACATCTAAATCTCACTAGAGAAATCTTGTGCAAAATTGTATGTATTTAGCACTGGTTTTGTCTTGTCACTGCTATCTTAATAATATTTCGTATAATCTCGCACTGGCATTTCTCCAATTTTAATTCATAGCTATTAAAAGGTGAAAAACCGGGTATTTTTCGGTGGAATATGGTTACCAAAGCTTTCGACCTTATGCCTTTAAACTTCAGATGAATGAAACAATAATAGTGTAATAATTTAATTTCATTTCATTAAAAAATATTTACACTAAACATTGTAAGCATTCTACGTTTTGGGCTCAATAAAAACGTAGAGCACAAACAATAACATATACATATGTACAGAATATACATTAAAATATTCACATAGATTACAATTTCACTTAACGTACACGTAACAGAACATATACAGGAACTTTTTACACCATTACTCTAAGACAGTTCATACTGACAAGATTTGTATTAGATGCTTTGCATTTCAATGCTGCTATGTTCGTGCTATTTGCAGCAGCTTTTTAGTCAGAAAATCTGCGAGCAGTGAGACGTTTTCGTGTTGGTGGTGACAGTCTGCTCAAGTTGAGCGAGAGCTGTCAGCTCAGTATCCATTTTCCTGTTCTTATTCCTCTTGTCTTTAGTGTGACCCTTCTTTCGACAACAGCAGAGAATCTCCTCAAACTCCTTCCGAAAATTGTCATTCAGCCACCCATATAACAGAGGATTTGACACGGCGCTGGACATTCCACACATGTGGCAGATCGCGTATGTAATTATCATGGAATTCTCCCCTAACAAGGGCTCTTTAGAGAAATCTGCGACTAGATTAAACACGTTTAACGGCAACCAACTTATCACGTACGTCACAGCGATAGCAATCAAAATAGCAGGAGTTTTCCTCGTCGTCCGTCTTCTTCCTCGAAGTCTTCTATGAATTTGAATATGGGCTATAACTACGACTAAGACTGGTAGCAGATATTGCAATATTAGACTAAATACAGAGTACATAGCTCGGCCGTTGGCGATGGGCCAGTCTTCGATACAGAAGCTGAGAGAGTCCATGCCGATGAGGCCAATGTTGTGGGTCTTGAGGTTCCGGAACATATAGAGAGGCGATGCGAGGAGGAAGGCTGTTAACCAAATGCAAACCATGATGATGAGGACCCCCATGGTCTGGAGGCCTTGCCTCGTGGGGTAGACGATTAACTGTGGACAAAAGAAAAGATAATTTTAGTTTTCATTAATCAGTAGACGATCTTTAAATATTCTCTGATTACACATAAAAGAAACTTCTGCTAATCATCCTTAAGATCTTTCTCACAATAAGCGTTTATATTTTAAAATGGGAGGCAATATGCTACGAGTTGAGTGTCAAAACCTCACATTGTAAATAGATCTCAAAGGTCCATCACACCACGACATTTTTAAACTTATTGCAAAAAACACTTCTCACCATGATGTCGTAAGATCTTTATAATGATTTCTTAAGGCCCTAAGAACTGGTATAATTATCTGATAATTGTCAAGGCAAGCACATGTTTCAGTGCAAACAGAGACAAACAATGCCATCTTTTTTTATGTTATACGAAACGCGACCATTGATTTAGTTTATGGAGGTCTCATACTGATAAAACTGGTACTGTATCATAATTTGATCTGGATTTATGGCCATGTGGTTTATAATTGTATTCCTATAAAAGTATCTAGCATCTACTGGGCACGCGTGCATTGCATATTGTCACATGTCTCTCACGCACTGTACCATATAATAAGGGATAGTCAAAGGCCTACCGTTTAACTGACTTGTGAGTATGGTATAAGAAAAGCGTGGGGCGTAATAACCTTCAAAAGTCCCAAATCGGGTTGAACTAGTTCCTTCCGTAGTTCTTGTGCCTTGCGCACTGCGTCCCAACTCTAAGTGGCTGCGAATCACATTCCCGTTTGGGGGTTGCGCTTCTCCACCGAATCCAATTACTGGTAAAGAGATAACCTGTCCAGTTCAAGATAAGGTTCTAAAAAAACCCGCTATCCTTCAAATCCCCTTATCATAATACCCCCCTTCCCCGCACACCTCTCTCTGGCGGTAGGTTAAAGTCTACCAGATAGTGCCAAAATTTTCAACTTCAACGCTCAATTCCAGTAGTATTCCACAGTGTCACAAATATTAGACATTTAATGTTACAGGCGGCACGCTATCGCTTTATTAAGTGGCTTTATCTGTAGTGTGTAGGTATTTGTTCATTACACCGAACTCTCAATGATAAACTGATAAATGGACTTCATACAAAATCAATATGTGTAAACGGTTGGCGCACTTGGGGAAAAACGTGGTGTTGCAGCCTCATTCTGTATTGCACTAGTGAAATAATTTTTTTAGGATCATGGGAATAGTTGAATGGGGATTCCACCGACTACATATCGGCATTTTTTTAAATATTATAATAAACACAATTTTAGTTAAGTTTGTTTCATATGCTTTCCGAAATATTACAGTTTCATAAAAATAAGTTGGAGAAATATCATTAATTTGAGAAATAAGTAAAAAAGCTTGACAAACAACATTAATCTATGGTTTTATTAAGTTGTAAAAACTGTCAGGACATTGCAGTCATTTTCAAATAAAAATAGTGATACGGGCTTATACTATTCTTTTTCATTCTATGTATTGTATATGTGTATGGGTCGTGTCATCACGCTAAAACGGATTTCAACTATTTTTGATACATGGGTCCGTGGGCTACATTCAATACACGAGTAGGTTATAGGATACTCGACTATGGTGAAAAAAAAAGGGTAACGTCTTTTGCTTCTCCGCTAACGATGCTGCGGGCACCTTCTAGTACTGATAAAGAAACAAAAATCAAAGCTAAACTATGTATAATATCTAGAAAAATTAAAGTAGGTACATAAACAACACAACCTAAAAATCAACTTATCTGTACATTTTGAGCCCAAATATTGTGCAATATCGGCAAAAAATACAATCTGGGAAACTAAATGCTCCTAAGTAATATGTATGATAATCTATAAGGTATTTTTCACTTCTGCTGCTCAAAAAATACGTCATATTAGCTTCACGAAGCGAGACTAAAATAGAACATCTAGCCCGTAGGGTTAAAAAGAAAGCCATAAAATCCCATACGAAGTTCTATGCAACTGAAAAAAAAAACTTGCGGCCAGCTACATACAACTAACGAATAATTAAAAACAAACAAACCAACCCGATCAGATTGGCCAAAGTTTCTGACCGTATGAATCCCTCTTCATAAAAAAGTAAAAATTGTCTCTGCCCATTATTACTTTAAAAAAATATATAAAGCGCCAAACGTACAAAATTTTCTGTGATTATTTGCGCATGGTGATAAATAGTTATTATTCTAATCAATTAAATACGTTTTTTATTTTCTCGCAGTCGAAGTGAAAAGCAGAGTGTTTCTCTAACACGTGGCTAAAAGCCAGTATGACTCTCAGACATATTTGGTCGAGCTCATGAAGTGAGCGAGTCACTTCGTGTCATAATGGCTTATTTTAGCCCCTTGTCAAACAATCTACTATTATGCAATCGTTGTAATATAATGTATGCTTTTTCAGTCGAGTACCGCGTTTAGCGTATGCGAATATTATGAGTAGTTATCGAAATATCATGGTGGTTCTGTTGGGGCGATACTTTCTAGCAAGACCACCTTGCAATCTAATTTACGGCATAACAATTTACATACATTTTTTTTTATTCGTACTAGAATTATAAAGATTTTATATAGAAAATTTCCTGTATGTAAATTTATCAAAGCCAAGGTGGTTCTGCTGGGGACCATGACGTGGTCTTTCTATCTATCAATTAGCATGAAACACAAACAGATACCTAGGTATGTAAGCACTCCGTAACAGGATTACAAAGTCGGATCATCCATCCGAGATATCAAAGGCTCGATTCCATTTGACATTGTAATTCTCTGTGCGTCTCGAGCCAATTCCTCGCCTATTAGCGATATTGATAGGATAACCTGTTAAAGTATTCATCGTCAATATATTACCATTAAACGTTCTCAAATGATACCTCATACACTGAATGGATTCTCCACTCAGGTCATAAATAACATTATAAAAACCCCAAAGCAGGCTAAATAATACAATTAAACGATGTTAACTTATAAATCAATACATTTATAAACTACACTATCATCATTTCAGCCATAGGAGGTCCACTGCTGGACACAGGCCTCCTCAATAGATTTCCACATGGGCCGGATAGAGGCGACCTGCATCCAAGCGAGTCCCCGCAGCTCTAACCAGGTCGTCCGACCTCTTTGCGGGTGACCCTCCCACGCTGCGCTTGCCGGTACGCGGTCTCCACTCGAGAACCTTTCTGTGCCAACGGCCATCGGTTCTTCGAACTATGTACCCTGCCTTTGCTATGTCGTTCATCTTGGTTCGTCTACGAATCTCCTCATTTCTGATTCGATCTCGTATCTCGTAGAGAGATCCCGAGCATAGCCCTTTCTATAGCCCACTGAGTCAAATCAAATCAAATCAAAATATCCTTTATTCAAGTAGGCTTAGATACAAGCACTTTCGAATTGTCAGTTACAATGAGAGAAGTCTTTGCTGGGAAACATACAATATTATCCAACATTTGTTGCAAGGATTGAGTGACTCTAAGCTTCCTTAAGAGGCCCATAGTTAGAGACCACGTCTCGGCTCCGTAGGTCATCACTGGTACTATATTATGCTTAAATAGAAATATAAATAATGTAAGACAGTAAAACCTACGCTTAATATTTTAATTAGGTAATTAAAGATATTCTCTAAGCTGTGTAAAATTATATAAAAAAAGTGAAATAAACATTTAAAAAAAACCTATATAATATAATGGATCGCAGACGTTGACGATGACGCAGCGTAGCGAGGCTTCCAACAAGAAAGACCGACGATTCGGTCAAAATCGCGGGAAACGGGGGCGGCGCACGACCTGATCCTCGGGGAGGCTTTTGTCCAGGAGTAGACGTTTTTGATGAGGAATATATTTATAACTAGAAAGTGCTCGCAAACTTCGTCCGCGGAGAAGAAAAAAATCATAACTCTCTTTTTTTATAAGCGTAGTCAGGTAAACCATCTGGAGATGTTATGATGTGAACTAGTTTTGGTACACGGATAGTTGATTATTCACAGATGGTCGGCTATAAGATACTTCTTAACCGAATACGCTGAAGAAAATAAGAGGTTTATAATTTTTGTTCCACCGCTGACGAAGTTCTATTAGTAGTTTACAGTAATCAAAAACTTCATGGTTGCGCAATATGTCGGAATTAACTTGTTACACTGAGTTCAGTGTAATACCCAAGTTACTTTCATGATTAAAGTTTAGTAAGGTAGGCCCTTTATGAAGTTTATTAAGGTTGAATATGTAAAAGCAGTTACTGTTTGAAACAAGAAACTTCCTCGTTTTACTGTATACTTTATACTAACTTCTGGAAATAAAGGCTTTCTAGCCATTTGTATGTCTGCTTTTATCTTACATAAGTAATAAAATGAAATAAATAGCTCTACCAAAAATAGGTGAAATCCGTTCCTGAATGCACGGCCTAAGATGGCGTATTATAGCAAAGACCTTTACTTGCTTGATCTTATCTTGCTTTAGATTCCGTATCATTCCACAAAAAAACACTAATTAAGAGCTTTTAAGTACAACCTCCACCTGTAACTAACTATGTATGTATGAGTATACTGAAAAAATACCAATTGAATCAAATAGGAAACTTATTTCCACCAGAGTAAATCATGTTCAATGCTTGCAGCAATAATTTTAATTTGATTACTCCATCATTATCCTTTAATAATAAAATAAATATATAATTTCATTCAGTGACTTCCAAATAGTCCGTTACAATCTTTATTTTTTTAAATTTCTTTAATGTACAGATATTTTCTACAACTTTAGAATAGTATAAATATCACAGAAATGTTAAAATCTATAATATTATAGGATAGGGATACACACTGCTCTGCGCTACACAAGTTCTTTATAAGTTCAATTAAGTTCCAATAAACTAAGTGATTGAAACAAATATCAGTTTTAGTGGAACTCCACATTTTGTTCGTTTGTTTGTTGTTACAATGTGATCTGGTTAAGATACTACGATTACGACTACCACCTATGTAAAATATTCAAATGCTTGATAATTTTAAGTCGTCCTTCTGCAATAATGTGTTAAGTAACGAGTTCGTTCATACTGTGATTGAATCTATTAAGAAATTTCTATTCAAGCTAAAAGCCACGTGATATACTTTTTTTCAGTGTAGGTAACTATATAAACAAATATTGCAAGTTAAATTTGATCCACTTCCGATTTAGCTAAAATGGCTCAATTACGCCAGTTAAAGTGATATCCGGTTCACTTTTCTTTCATTTTCTTGTTTCATTTTGCATCTTTCACTCAAAGTGACACGTGAACGAAAAGTGAAACAATAATGCCAATTGAATTCATTAGTGAACCGATCCAAAGGTATTGGATATTTTCATTCGGCATCATTTATTCCCATACTTCCGACGCCATATTAAAAGAGACTACGGATGAATGTTCATTTCTACGTCATTCCAGCCAAGCTGAAAGAAAAATGAAGCATTCACTAGAGTAAACATTAATTCAAGTGAACTGTCTGATATCACCATTAGGTGACATTACAATATTAAGGTGCGTCCACATTTGTATCATTTGCCGGATCAGATCTTCGTCGCGTGGCATGATCGCGTGTCACGATCACGCGTTTGAGCGTTGCGCCGATCCGATCTGTTATGAAGGAAAAGCCAAGGCCCTTTTTAAAAAAGGTTTATTATTTACAACTTAAATTCAAATAAACTTTATAAGTTCTGGCCTTGGAGAGGCAAGAAACTTTGAATGGAAAGCGTCAACGCGGTCAGAGGTCGGGACTCGACTGACTGGCTGGATGAGGACGGGTTCTCAGGTTGTATGGAGAGGAGGGACTCCCGCTGATGCTGCAGCAGTGTCAGCAGACTTGCCTATGTAGCTAGGATATAACAGATCGCTCGAAACCCATGTTGCTACACGTATAACACACTCGGATCGGACAAGCGCGGCGTGATCGCCGCGCCGACAGTGAGCGCCCAAGCAGCGCGATACGCAGTCATGCTACACGACGGTGATTGGATACGATCAAATGATGCAAGTGTGTACGCTGATCTGATGATGATGGAGCTGAAAGTTGGTGATAACAACCCTGTAATAAATAATGTAATCCTACAGAGTTTGAGCTCTGTAGAATCTTCTCAATATCTAGTTGACGGGGTTTTTCAAGAAAAATACAGTTGACAGTAAAAAATTGACACAAAAATGATATTTTTGACAGAAACATATTTTTATAGTATGTAAAAACTTAATTCTTTCAGAGCCTTGTGCCAGTGCTCTCAGTCAGTTCGTGGAGGCTTAGTTTAGTTCCGTTTGTACCCATTTTAAACAGTCGGCACCCATTGTTGGGAAGATTGCGTCGATCTAGATTTCTTATGGGGCCCGACTGTTTGAAATTGCTATGTTCCACATTAGAATTTATTATATGTTTTATGTGAGTACCGATCATGAATCATGAAACATTTCCGTTATAACTTAACAAATGTCTAGGGTACCTACTGGACTTGTTTTTTCTTTTAATATATTTTATGCATCGGGTTTTTCGTTTCATTAATTACTTGCTAATTAAAATTACTAACTTCGTCCGCCTCAATTTCGTTTATCGCGGATAAGGGAATTTTTCCGGGATAAAAAGTAGCGTATGTCTTTCCCCGGGACTCAAACTATCTCCATACCAAATTTCATCCAAATCGGCTCAGCGGTTTAAGCGTGAAGAGGTAACAGACAAACAAACAGACACACTTTCGTTTTTATAATATTACTAGCTTCTGCCCGCGACTTCGGCCGCCTTAAGGTGCGTCCACATTTGTATAATTTGCCCGTATCAGATCATCGTCGCGTGGCATGATCGCGTGTCACGATCACGCGTTTGGACGTTGCACCGATCGGATCGCTCGAAATCCATTTTGCTACGCGTATCACACAGTTATATCGGACGAGTACGGCATTATCGGCGCGCCGACAGTAAGCGTCCAAGCAGCGCGATACGCAGTCATGCCACGACACGGTGATCGGATACGAGCAAATAATACAAGTGTGGACGCACCTTTAAATTCGATTATCGCGAATAAGGGTATTTTTCCGGGATAAAAAGTAGCCTATGTCCTTCCCCGGGACTCAAACTATCTTCATACCAAACTTCATACAAATCGGTTCAGCGGTTTAAGCGTAAAGAGGTAACAGACAGGCAGACAGACAGACTTTCGCATTTAAAATATTAGTATAGATAGTATGAATTATTTTTATTTCTGCAGAGTAGCCGAGTAAAACGTATTGTATAACCATCTGGAGATACCCAGCTACCCGTGTACCAAAAATTGTAGAAATTCGTTTAGCCGATTTGGCGTGATGAAGCCACAACCATACAAAAATATAACAAAAATCGCTTCAGTGACTTCCAAATAGTCCGTTACAACAGTTTTTTTTTTTAAATATTTTCAATGTACTGACGTTTCAGTATCAACTTTATAATAGTGTAGATGTGTTCGGAGACCAAACATTTATCCGTGATATTTGAATTATAGTCACTTTCAAAAAATCAAATGTTGTCCATTGGCCGTGGAAAAAGTTATGCATTGTACTATAATATCACCTCTTTTTATTGCTTCGACTTTACACACGCCATACGTGCCGTCGTAACACCAATGAAGATTTCCATTTACCAAAGCGAATCGAACTGGTCTCATTTTTCAAAGTGATCCATCAAAGGGTATCTGCTTTTGTGTAAACAATAGTGGAATGCGGCCGTGTGCGTGACCCTTTTAGGTTATTCCGGTGTGATCCCCGAAACTGATACTGGATCATATCTGCCATACGACGTTGGCAATACTGTAAGCTTTCTGGGCACGCTGCCCACAGAGAGCGATTTGGAGCAGATTTTTTATTTATAATCATTTTTACGTTTAGTTGTCGTTTAGTTTTTTTTTTACTTTCAAATCAAATTATTTTATTGTAATTCGTGTTGCACATTAAGGGTCTTAAATACTAGGTAAAGTCCAAGACATGAGCCCTGTCGGGCATATCCATACTAATATTATAAATGCGAAAGTGTGCCTGTCTGGTACCTCTTCACGCTTAAACCGCTGAACCGATTTGGATGAATTTTGGTATGGAGATAGTTTGAGTTCCGGGGAAGGACATAGGCTATTTTTATCCGGGAAAAAGTCCTATATCCGCGATAAACAAATTTAAGGCGGACGAAAACGCCGGCAGAAGCTAGTATAGAATAAATAAAAAAAACCCGATTGCGTAAAAAAAGATATCTAGATAAAGATATAAGAAATCTAGATCGACGCAAATCTTCCCAACAATGGGTCCCGACTGTTTAAAATCGCTATGTTCCATATGAGAATTTATTATTTGTTTTATGTGAGTATCGATCATTAATCATGAAACATTTCCATTATAACATAACAAATTTCTAGGGTACTGGACTTGTTTTTTTCTTTTTACTTTTTTTACGTAGTCGGGTTTTTTGTTTTTTTAATTATATTTTTTTATTTTATACTTTTTAGTTAAATTTATAGAAGTCTGTAAATTTCGCAATCTTTATCATCGGGGTTATTGAGAAGCTTGCACAGATTTATTTCAATTAAATGAAATATTAGTGAGAACGGCTTGCAAACCAACTTTAAATCGTTATTGTTCCTAATTGGTAATTCAAAATTAAAATGATATAAGAAATCTAATAATGATTTTTAAATCCCTATTCAATGATACCCCTCTCGATATAGTACGTCGATTTTCATTTTTTTATTTTTCACAATATGGCGTCTCATTATCGCCATTTTGAGTTTTCATCCTTTTCATGTCTTCAGTGACATTTGGACAGTTAAGACGAATCGATTGATGTAAGAATCATCAAAATCGGTCTACGCGTTTGGTCTCTCGAGTGCTAGATAGGAACAAACATACATACATACATACATACATACATACATACATACATACATACATACATACATACATACATACATACATAGACTGATAAACATATTACTAAAAATAAGCCAATCAGATATGAAGGATCGGCCCGGAATAGTGTAATACTTTTGGTACTCCCCTACTTGACCTAATAACGCAAGTGCTAATATTATTACACCTACCAACGCTAGCTCTAATTTTCATTAGCCCTAATGTCATATTACCTAATTTTTATACCCTAATTAGTTGTTAGACCTAATAATCGAATACTCTAATAATGATTTGTACTAATAATCAACAATACTAATATGAAATAAACTAATAATTACCAAACCTAATGATTATTAGACCTAATCATTACTGACACTAAATGTCAAGAGTACTAAAGATTATTAAACCTATTTTTACGTTAAAACAGAAAATACGGATTTGGACAAATATCGAATTGGCTGAACCCCGAAAACTGTAGGTTAGGTTAGGTTTCTATTGTGACAATGTATAGCGGAGCGAGCGAAGCGAGCGGAGCGTCAAAAGATTCCCATGTACTTATATCCTGAGTCTATGGCAATTCCGACTCTACGTGGTCTTGTCTATCCTACCCTTAGAGTGTTATTCCAAAAGCGGAGGCACGGAGGGAGAGCAGCTGTCGCCCGCTGTAACAAATGGTAGGCGCCCGCCCGTGCGAGCCGAAGCTGCGGAGGTGAGTTTGGGGGCCTGCCACTTGTTACCTAAGGCGATAGGGCTGCTTTTCCCGCAGCGCCGTGCGCGCGAGCGCAAATGAACGAGTGGTAATGAATGAATGGAAATAATTTTTGAAATTATCCATTAAAGGCATATTTAGGTTTATAGATAATTAGGTATAATAAAATGTAGGTTTTAACATAATTAGGTATTATAATATTAGTAGTCTAAAAAAATCGGTGCAAATTAGGGCCAGTGAAAATTCGGTATGATGAAATTAGGCATTATGAAAATTCGGGATCCTGAAATTAGGGCTATTCATTAATTAGGATGAATAAAAATTTGGGTTTGTGATTTTAGGGTTACCAAAATTAGGGCTAATGAAATTAGGACGAAAGTTTTTCGGGCTAACGGAGGGGAACCAATACTTTTAATTCGGGTATCGGCTAAAATGTACCCAAGAGACCAGAACATTCATGCAATTGCTTTTTCAAGGCTTTTGCATGTCATCGTCATGGTTGACAATCAGTCTTGAGCCAGAGACGGCCGGTTTGGCTCAGCGGTAGTGAAACTGCCTGAGAAGCTGACGATCCTGGGTTCAAATCCCAGTAATATTCATCATCATCATCATCATTTCAGCCATAGGACGTCCACTCCTGGACACAAGCCTCCTCATAGATTTTCACATGGGCCGGATAGAGGCGACCCGCATCCAGTGAGTCGCCGCATCCCTAAGCAGGTCGTCCGACCACCTTGTGGGTGGCTTTCCCACGCTGCGCTTGCCGGTACGCGGCCTGTACTCGATAACCTTTCTGCCCTAACGGCCATCGGTTCTTCGAACTATGTGCCCTACTCCTTGCCACTTAAGTTAGCTTACCCTGGTTTCTATGTCGGTGACCTTGGTTTGTTGACGGATCTCCTCATTTCTGATTCGATCTCGTAGAAAAAATCCTGAGCCCTTTCCATACCTCGCTGAGTCACTCTGAGCTTCCTTAAGTGGCCCATAGTCAGAGACCACGTCTCGGCTCCGTAGGTCATCTAACGGTGATGACCTACGAGATAGGCACTGGTTGAAGACTTTCGTTTTCAAGCACTGAGGTATCCTGGACGATAAGACACTTCGCAGTTTTCTCAAACGCTGCCCATCCGAGAATATTTGGGTCAATCAACTTTTCGACCCACACAAATCTGTCCACAACTTTTAAACTTCGCTGTAAAATAACGTCTTTAAATAATGGTTTCTCTTTTTTTATTTATTTATGGTGTACGTTAAAAGGTTGAATTGGCTGTCTGGTAAACCTAACATACAGGGAAATATCATATTAGAAGCCCGATTTCTTGATAACTCCTGACACATTTTTGGTAACGTCAGAGACGTTAAGAGTGTGGGTCTAAAAATTGATTTACCCATTTATGTGATGACCATAAATATGTATTCCTGAATCTTTGATGATTCCTATGAATATATATGTATTAAAAATATGATCGTCCGGCACTCATAACACAAGCCATACTGAGCTTACCATGGGACTCGGACAATTTGTGTAAAGTTGTTCTTGAATAATCTTCACTGTCATTTCCATGTTATTAGAAAGAAAGCTGCCAAGTAGCTTTAACTATTCTCGCACGAAAATAAAGCCTAATTACACCTGGCGATGTATACTTGTCATGTCAACCATTATCGGCTGTATAACGCTTACGCAGGATGGTGAAACTCACAGACCATAAGTATCGGCCTTTCTTTGAGAAACCGTACCCCAATTTCGTTTCAGAATTTGCAAATTTTATGTTTTTTCTACTCAGAATCATGAATTAATTCTATTCATCCTGATTATTTATTATTATTGAACGCCTGTTATGTCCCACTGCTGGGCTAAATAAAGCCTTTCCTCTTCTTCCATTTTTGGGGTTTCGTAGCCAAAATTGCAAAAACGTCTAAATGTTACAAAATGTATGTATAGGTGTCTTGTTTAAGCCGCTATTTAACTTGATAGTTAAATAACAAAAATGCTAGGGGGGCATTCAAAACATGTAACGTAATACAAAATCTATTTTTTTAGCGAATAACAATGTGTGGCATATATTTCGACAGTTCTTTTAAAAACACGTTGAGGTTTTTAAAAACATAAAACGATTTAGTGAATACTTTCGGAAATAATCACTCCGAAAATAGCATAATTTTTGTCCCAAAGATAAAGCTTAATAAATTACTTTCAACGGAAATTGTTTTTAACATAACATATACCGTTTTTGACTTATATTGCTGAAAAAAGGCGCTTCTCAACAAAATGACGTAAGTGCCGCGGAGATACGCTCTTTGGCTAGTGCATTTTTTCATACCGCATTTTTTTATCTGTAGTGAGTTTTTTGTATGAACGGCTGTGGAACCCTACCTACACAGAACATGATCCGACAAGCTTTTGGCCGGTTTTATATTTAATGCTTCATAAGAGTGTGTCTCTGGTAAAAGCATTAACCTCACAAAACATTAGTGGCTAGTAAACGGGCCTGGATGTTATGACCGGGACCTGTCTTAGATGGCCTAGTAGAGTAGTAAATGTACAATCATCAGGGAAATATATCCACTTTTAGACCTTATGACAATGCAATAAGGTGAAAAAGTGGATATGTCTCTTGTTGGCATGGAGATTAAGATTATTTTCGTCACATCTTTTTCAGGCATCCGACACGAATAATAAACTTTAAAGGCGCTATAAAAATCGTTGCTAACTCTATTGTAAATTAATAGGTACAAGGAGGTGTTCGCAACATCCTTTAAAAAAGGTATTGTATTGTATTGTAAACGCATAATTGTACATAAAAACAATAAAACAAAGAAAGTAGAGTAAAACATTTGTACAAAGGCGAACTTATCCCTTTAAGGGATCTCTTCCAGTTAAACTTAGAGCAAATGAGAGAGAAGAATAAACATCTACGCAGATAGAGAAACCAAGAAGTTAATATGCACAATGACATTAAAATTATTAAAAGCTAAAGTAGCATATACATACACATAAACCCTAAATAATAAATAGTAATCCCACCAAAAACATTCTGAAAAAACTAGCCAAGTCTCGATGGAGCTGCTTGTTTATCTCTAAAAAGTAATGAAATCTACTTGATGACTTGGCTGTTGAAGGGTACGCAAGGGTACAAAACCAGGTGCTCCATGACACCATTGCACCAATCGTTGACGGTCGGACGTCGGACGGTGTCATGGAGCACCTGGTTTTGTACCCTATGTTATGTGACTTGGCCGTTGAAGCCAAGTCACACAACATTATCTATAATAAAAAAAAAAAACGCTTATGAATGTTTTTGGTGGGATTTCACTTCTTTTTGTAGAAACGTGGGCATAACTCTTCGATTTTGGATACCACATGAAGCGGCCCACCGAGTTGAATATTTTTTGTAAAGGCGGTATGTCGATCTCGAATAGTTTGGTTGGGCTCTTGTGTTTTCTAATCAGGGTCACCAGGTACTCCAGATCTTCGATTATCCTAGTTTGATAGTTATCCCTTTATGTGGCCACTAAACCCTAACTCTGTACCAAATTTCAGCTCTTTGAGTTTATGAGAAGTACTAGTTCTATTCTGATGATCATGAGTGAGTGAGTGAGTGTCATAAATGAGAAACTTTGCTTTCGCTTAACTTCGGAACTAAATGACCTACAGACTTGAAATTTTGGATTTTAAGTATGTGATTATAGCTTACTAGATGACGAAAATTTCTGCGTTCTGGTCTTATCCAGAGATTCTCAAATAGGGGCCTGAAAATGCGGCGAAATGGTTCCAGTAAACGATGGTACGGCAGTGTTTGCTTCGCGCTCGACTTGGCGGGGGCACTGCCGTGCCCCCTGATATTATAGCATATATATTATCTAGATAAATAAATATACGTGTGTAAATATATATTTACGTATACATAATAAATATACACAAACGAATGAATATTAAATGACGAGGTCAGGGGTCTGAAAGCCATAACAAGGTAATAGGTAACCATATTTTTTTGCTTCAGCGTAGTAGGGCAATTGAATTTCAGTCTTTATAAATTCCATCACTCATAATATTTCCTCTTTAAGCCGACCATCTTCAAATTTATACACAAGGCGTCAGAGGCGGGGCGTCAGGAAAATTACAAGGGAAGTCAAAGCGCATTCATTTACTCATGTTTGAAGAAAAAGGTTATAAGGCTTTCCTTGGGCCATCCGGTGAGAAATGGACGCTACACCACAGCTAGGCGACCTTTGTGATCTTCGTCCTGCCATCGACATGACGAACAATAACTCAGTGCGTATATCAACTGTCACATGCAAGCAAGTATTTATCATTCTGATCTGTGGAATAAATTGTCGCCTGCAGTATTTCCGGACCGATGTGACCTTCCTTCCACCAGCCTTCAAGAAAAGAGCGTACTCCCACCTGAAAGGCCGGCAACGCATTTGTGACTCCTTTGGTGATGCAAGTGTCTATGGGTGACGGAGTTCGCTTACCATCAGGCGACCCGTCTACTCTCTCTAAATATTTCAATGTGTTCACGCCGCAGCGTTCCAGAATTTATTATTTTATGTCAATATTATTATAAATTTTAAGTACACTACACACGACACATATTTGCATTGTATCGAGCCGCGTCCAATGAAAACGCTCAGATATCGCGTCATATTGTAATGAACCAATCGCAGACGTCCACATACTCGCGACATATTTTGGAGCCATCCGCTCAGCCACTTGCATTTCTATCGCCAACCGACACACTCACACCAATATTTGTAAAAAACTGTATTAAACAGTTCCCTTTTGAAAATCTTTGGTTTCTTTAAATTATTCCTTGTTCCCATCCGGAACACAATGTAAAGATATTTTTGGAACTTTCGGTTGTAAATATATCTTTGACCTCGACTGTACATGCTAGTGGTTCATAAATTAGAGCCCTGTGACAGACAGACAGTGAACCCGAAAGACCCCTTAGAATATTATTTGGTAAGAACGCTATTTTATGAATAGCTACCATGAATTATCCGCAATTTCAACTGAAGCATCATTAAAAAAATAACACGGAGAATACACAAATCTACCTTAGTGCCAAACTAAGCAAAGCTTGTTTTATGGGTACATAACAGGCGACGATACACATATATATAACAATAATACCTGTGTTACCTGTGTTTTGTAATTATTAGAAAACATCCAAGACCCACAAACAAACATTCATGCTCATCCCACAAGCACTTGCCCTGGCTGGGATTCAAACCCAGGACCGCATGTTTCGTAAGCCGTTGTGCAACTTACTTGGCCAAACGTGTTGTCTATTAGGTACTTCTAATGGTTATATCTGTTAAGGTATAAATATAATCTCTCAAATAGATTCTGCTTCGTTACGTAGACAGTAAATATACTCGTAGTTCTATATCGAGAATTTTCCACCAATAGGTAAATCTAAACACAGCTTAAATATAACTCAAGATCAAATGCTGTACGCAACTCCATATGCTACAACGACGCATAATCGTATAACAAAACAGCCAACATAAGGAAAGTAATTCTAAATATTTGAAAATGCACAAAAGAACGTTTGAAATGAACGTTAAATTCCTTACATCCTTTTCCCGTTCATATGAAGATTTGAATTACGAATGCGGAGATACGAAATTGTTAGGATTAGTGACTTTGCCAAATAAATCGTTCCAATTTTAAATGAACAATTTGTTAAATAAATTCAAAGGACCGCTGGTTTTTAGGATTCCGTATCCAAAGGGCACAAAAAGCCCTATTACTACGCCACCGTTGTATGACTATCTGTCTGATTCAGAGGGTTCTTACGTTTAAATAGTAATATAGATAGTAGACACTTGAAATTTTCACAGATTGCGTATTACAATGGCCGCTATAACCTTAAATAATAATAAAAATAAAATAAAATTAAAGACTAAAGGATATTGTTAAGTCCGTCTATATACATTCCGGGGCTTTCGTGCACTCAAAAATAAACTTTTTAACAAAAACATAAAACCGACTCCAAAAAAAACTAAAAAGTAAAAAAATAACGCCATAATTCAGTTTCTTCAAATTACTTACAAGTAACCGTTTTTATACTCAATCTATACAGTATATACAATTAATCTTATTTTGGCGTCGGTGCCGTTGTGTAAAACATTGAAAATTGACGATTTTATTAAGTCGTGACACGATGGCACCGACTCCAAAATAACATTCATTGTATATACTGTATAGATTGAGTATAAAAACGGTTACTTGTAAGTAATTTGAAGAAACTGAATTATGGCGTTATTTTTTTACTCTTTAGTTTTTTTTGGAGTCGGTTTTATGTTTTTGTTAAAAAGTTAATTTATTTTACACTTTTTAGGTAATCGTTACTTAAAAGTGAATCTCGTGACGATTCGAACAAGCCCAAACACGGCTAGGATACATTACTTTATTACATAGATCTGGTGCCTACCTTCCGGCTCCATCATCAAATCAATTCGATGGTACCATTCTCATCAGGAACATTTAAATTTGTGATTATGAAGTTGCTTAGCTAAATTAATCAAGATATTTTGTAGCCACCTGTAAATCATTTATCATTTAGGAGTTCCGATGGCATTCTGTGGTCTTCTGCATCAGTTTCACTTCACCAATTTACACTTTCTGAATGCAAATGCTTATTATGTTTCTTGTAATACCAAAATCGCTATATGTATGCCTACAATATTTGAGGAGTTCCTTCAATTCCTCATGGTATTCATCATCAGATCTTCACCAAAATTAAATGGGACCAACTAGAAAGTACCTTCTATAAAACAAAAAAAAAAAAAATTGAAATCGGTCAAATAGTCTTCGAGTAATCGGTGAACATTCCGTCGAATTGAGAACCTGCTCCTTTTTATGGAAGTCGGTTAAAAATGAGGGGTTCTCAGGGATTCAAAAATAAATGACTTAATGACTACGTTGGACTGTAAAAAAACGTCGTCGCAGATATTTTCTGGCCGGTAGGGCACTGGGTTCTTCTGGTAGTGGCTATTCCAGGCTATATAGCCCCGGTATCACTGCGACCATGAATCTATTGTGATTGCCATCTCCATCAGTTCCCTTTCAAGTCCTGTTGTTGCCAAGAAATTCAACACTTTTTTGATTTCGAGATTTTGTTTTCTTCTAGACAGAGTAAATTATTTCTAAGTACAGAGTTGTGGTTACGTATCAGGGAAGGGCACTCAATGAGAAAGTATGTAGGCGGTTCCTCTGCTGTGTGCCCTTATGATAATAGCGGAACTAGCGTAGACGGCGTACCGGGATAGCGTAACTCTGAGACTTCAGTTGTCGCGCGTGGTATGACCTATTTTTGTACTGTATTGCAAGGAACGAAACAGATATCATTGTCGAGTCGTGTATCACGGTTGCTAGACCCTGACGGTGCAGTGTGCCTACCATGAGCTGAGTTTACGATCGGCGCTAGCGAGTATCTCGTATCGAGAGTCAGTGCACCTCTCTCGCACGCGCTAATAGCGCGAAAGAGATGGACCGTCATGGAGCGCTCGATACTCGCTCGTGCAGAACTCATGGTAGGCGTACTGGTGTGATATGGAACCAGTGGTGTGGCGTCCATAGAACTCGATTCCCACCGAGCTACCCATTTTCAGACAGCATTTTTTTTCTTCAAATACTGTATTAAAGAAAACATGAGCCAAATTAGCTCCGGCTTGTCTATGGATAATGTTTGACGCCACGCCACTGTGCGCAACCCACCGTACGTGAATTGAACTCACACTTAGCCGGTTTTCGGTAGTACCTATGCGATTTTCTTCACCCAATTTGGCTTGAATTGTGACTTCCATAAATTGCGGACGGGCAAGATTTTTCCTTATTTTAGCATTGTCAGAACGGGGTCTATTTCCCCGGAATTACAGCTGAAGTTTTGTGTTTAAGACTTAAGAGTCCTTTATTTTAAGTGTGTGATACATTTAAAGAAAGAGTTGGTGACTAGTAAATAGTATTATTAGGGGAGACCGGGTAAGGCACTGGTCGGGCGTCATAGCGGCCATAATGGACTATGAGCCGGTGTCGAATGATCGCGAGAGCTATATCTCCCTCGTAGATAAAGTTCTCGCGATCTTTTGACACCGATTGATGAACTGTCGTTCGTAAAAAAATCTGTTATGGCCGTCGTGGGAAATAACAATCAATCCGTGAGACACATACCTTACCCGGTCTCCCCTACTTTCTAAAAGGTGCCCGCAACCTCATTTACGGAGGAGAAAAAGTCATTACCCTTTTTTCTACTTAAAAAAAAAAAGTATCGTATAACCATCTGTGGATGCACCCGTGTAACAAATTGCCGTGATGGCGGAGTTTTGGCGTGATGAAGCCACAACGACACATACAAAGGTACAAAAATCTGTAAAAAATATATTTCACCTCCAAAAAGTCCGTATCACTAGTAAAACATTTGATATCGCTTTTGAAACTATCAGCAATAAGTTTGCAGACATTCCATTTTTACAACTTTATAATAATATAGTTGTGATTTTTAATCCTCTCGGCATTTTTTTATCCTTTCAACCATGACTTGTATTCAACCAGTTTTGCAAACTTCCGTATAAATTCTAAGAATTTTTTCCTTACTTATTCTAAAGTTTCGAGAACCGACGGGGACTCTTTCCACGGAATTACAGCCGAAGTTTTGTTGTTAAGACTTTAAAGTATCGTTCCTTCGTAATGGTGAGACAGATTTTAGGAAAGTTTTCTAAATATAATTTCAGAGATTAACACGGTACAATAAATGTGGTTAATACTATTTAACTTTCTTTATATTTAGTGCCAATACGTCATTAATTTGAATATATACTAAAAAAAATAAAAATGAATATTTTCGCTCCAAAAGTACTTAATTTAAGCCCTTTTTGGCTGAATAAAAGTCTCTCGATCTTTCTTTTGATAATCGGTTTATATCAAAACTTACTAGAGTAGTGTAGTGTATTTCTGTATCAATATTATTTGTAGTTACTTTCGTAGTAGCCAGATGTCGTTAATGGGATCATTAATTTTCTCTAATCTGCAGTTAAGTGTTACTCATAAATTTCTATCGCAGATAAGTTAACTCGAGCACAGTAAATGTCAATGGAGTAAATATAGTTTATCAATTGGTGTCATTTATAACCTAACTAGCTTTAACCCGCGGCTCCTCTCACGTTACCAGGAACTGAGTAGTCTTTATTTTAAACGATTTCTATATCATAAAGTTTTAAAAATTAAATGTCTGTACATTGAAGATAATGAAAAAAAATTAATGAAAATCCAGTCGATTAAGCGTAATGAAGCCACAACGACACATACAAAATACAAACATTTCATTTTTTAAACGGTTTCATTTAGCTCACCCCGTTTGTTTTATTACTCTTGGGTCAAATTTAGTAATTGAAATTTCAATTACTGTCCACTGATTGATCTGAAATTCGGCATACACCTTTGGTTTTGGTGACAATACAATTATGTATATTCAATATTATTCAAGATGGCAGTCGCTACAAAATGACGGATAAGCTATTTTTTTTTCAATCCCGTCAATATGGGTATCAAATGAAAGGACTTAACAAGTAAAATACAGTGATCTATACAAAATCAAAATCCAAGTTGGCCGCCGCTACAAAATGGCGGAAACTAATTCCGACCGTTATAATGTCCAATTGGCGTCAGAAGCAACGTGAGCGATACACACAGATGCTAGCGTCAGAAACGCCTGAACAATATGAAGCCAGATTAACACAAAAAGCCGTGACAGACAAAAGGAGCGGTTAGCATCAGAAACGCCTGAACATCGCGAAACCAGGTAATAAACAACGGTAGCGTACCCAGCAATGCAGAGCTAAAATTGTGCAGGCATTTGAGGATGCTATTAACACATTTTGCATACACGATTGTGATATTTGCACCAAACGTTGCTATCCTAATCAAGTTCGTAGAATACGGTTTAACGCTGCTGCATAAACATATATCTACCTGTAGAGTTAATTTCTAAAACATCATTACTATTATGTTCCCGCTGTCAAACGCATGTTACCAGTAATAAAACAATAGCACCACCAAAAGCTTTCTGGAATAATCTGAATCCAGGTTTTATGCCAGACGTTATTCGAATATTGACACAGGCGGTGCAAAGTTTTGTTAAAAACGTAAAATTTAGTGGCTCTCAACTCTGTACGGTTTTCGCGGACAGGCTGTTTTGTTTGCCCAAGATATCTTTGAAGTCAGTGAAAGACTACCTAATATGCTTCCAAGATCTTCAAGCCAGGTAGGCATTATTGTAGTAATAGAACGATTAGAAAATTTAAACATCACTAGAGAATTCACAATATATCGCGAAAAAGTCTATAGTGCTTTACGATGGTTTATCAGAAATAACTCACTCTACAGAGATGTACGTGTTGACGACAATACAATGCCCAAATTAATACGACTTAGTGTGCCCGAATTATTTGAAGAGGAAGAGTCCGAAAGGAATGAAATTCGAAATGCATTCATTCCAATTAATGACGTTGCAAGAATTATTCGAGCTTCATGACATCAAGGTGACTACAACGTCTTTAGTTCGGGATATGCCGGTATACATTTTAGTGCGTTGACTAACATTGTGCGCGCCGCAATTCTAAGCCCTAATCAATGGGACGTCAATATTCTGAATACTAACCTGTTATGAATTTGCAATAGATAAGGCGTTAAGGGTTAGTCAGTTATACCCCACAAATCAACAAGTCAACGACCACAACTCTGCTGTTTTGAATTTGTTTAGAAACAAAGGTGCTGCTCGTATTAATAAAATAAAAGATCAGGACCAGCTAGTACACGCCACACGAAATGCGGACAATGAGAATAAAGCTACTATAATACCAGCTGATATCAATAAGACTGGGGGCTTACCAGCAGAATTGGAAATATTTTTGGGGACAAAAGTCATGTTGTAGTCCAATATTGACGTTTCAAAAAATTTGTAAATGGCGCTATAAGCTACATCAACGAAATCGTTTGGCCACAATTTCGTCGAACTCAGATGTATGCAACAGATGTACCTTCGGTTCGAATTGACTTTGCAAGAGACGGCGTACGTCTTATACACCCTAAAGCCATACAGTTTCCAGCCAAATTTAATTACGGGAACGGGACGGCTGAAAGACGAATGTTGCCCTTAATGTTGTCATGGGCTTCCACGGTGCATAAAATGCAGGACAGCACTGTGGATCACGCAGTCGTATACTTAGGCGTGAAACTATTTGAGGAAGGCCAAGCCTACGTGGCTCTTAGAAGAGTGAGATCTTTGGAGGGATTACGTATCGAGGAGTTGGACTGAAATAAACTAACTGGCAAGAAACCTTGCAATAATGAGGCTCTTATCGAATTAAATAGAATGAGTAAAAAAACTAAAAAATGAAAACAAAAAATTTTTTTTTTATTGCAAGCAGACATAGTAATGTTGCAAATAAATGTACTAAAAGCTAAAAAATTATTAAAGCGATACAGAATTGGTATCAATATATATACATTGTTACATTTTCGAAATAAAGTAACTCATAACCTACTTACTCACTTTATGAAATATATTATAAATAAATAAATAAATAATAAATATTACGGGACAATTTTTACACAAATCGAAATAGTCCCATGGTAAGCTTAATAAGGCTTGTGTTATGGGTACTAGACGACGATATATTTAATAGATATATTTACTTATATAGTAGGTTATGAGTTACTTTATTTCGAAAATGTAACAATGTATACATATTGATACCTATGACTGTATCTATTTAATTATTTTTCAGCTTTTAGTACATTTATCTGCAACATTACTATGTCTGTTTACAATAAAACCGTTTAACTTAAAAACATTTTTTTAACTTTTTTATTAAACCTTTGTAATAGTATAGATAAATAAAAATCAATATTACAGGACAACTTTTACACAATCCCAACTAATTCCATGGTAAGCTTAATAAGGCTTGTGTTTTGGGTACTAGACGATGATATATTGAATAATTAAATTTACTTATATCCAAGACTCAGGAACAAATATTCAATATTAATGTGGATTAAAAATACCTATAGATTATATTTGTGTAAGGATTTTTTACCACGCGTTCCTTAGGTCATAAGGAGGAGAAGAAATTAGAATAGAATAGAATAGAATAGAATTGTACGAGTCCCAGTTAAAATCGGTTAAGTCTTGAAGATATTATCAATTTTCATGATTTATTTAGTTATTGTGATTACTACGTGCCACAATAAGTTGTTTAAACCGCAATGTCGCGTTGTGAACTTTGGCACTAAAATCATAATTTTTTTGAAGATGTTCCTTTTTTTGCTGTATTTGAGTTGGGTTCTCGTAATTATTTTTACTCCTAACGACCTTCGGGATACGTAGTTGAAATCATTTAGGTTCCTCACGATCACTTTGTATTTTGTATTTAGTAAATATAAGACACAACAGTCCTAACAATATCGACTATTATAGTGAAGTAGAAACTCATTTGACATTTCTAAGGTTTTTAATTATAACGTTTTGTTTGTTTGATTGACAAACATACAGAAATATGTACCTACCATCTTGCATAATTACATTATATGCATTTTTATTTATTTATTAGGCTCACACAACAAATTACAGTCACATAAAAAGCTTTAAGTTAAGGTCTGGACTATAACTCTAAACAATGTGTGCACAGAAAGACAAATATAACATTGAGTGCAAATTAGTCGCTAGAGACAAATTATATCAAATTTCTTAACCTACTTCTATAAAGTTGTAAAAATGAAGTATTTCTATGTTTGTAAGTCGTTGTGGCTTCATCCCACTAAATCAGCTAAAAAACAATTGTAACGGACTATTTGGAGGATACAGAATCGAAAATTATATATTTTTTAATTTTTTGTATGTTTGTATGTTCGTATGTGTCGTTGTGGCTTCATCGCGGCAAATCGGCTAAACGGATTTCAACTTTTTTTGGTACACTGGATATCCCCAGATGGTTATAGGATACTTTTTACCATGCGCTGGAGAAACAACGAGGGGTTATGACTTTTTCTCCTCCGCAAACGAAGTTGCGGGCGCCTTCTAGTTTTAACATATGTTTATAGTATACCTATTGTGTATTCACAGAGTACCTATGTTGTTCACAAATAAATGGTTGCTTCGACATTTTCAATGATATATTAGAAAATAATCAAGATCGTTTTCAATAAGCCATAAGCTTTTTTGTAGCCACAGCTACACAATAATGCGCGATTCGGTTTCATGAACAATGTCCAACACAAACAATCCCCGAGGGAACAAAGTTATACACAATTTCCTTAATCGTTAGCTAATATCAATTGCCCGGGAGTTATAGTATGTTGTACTCCAACACCGCCTGTGTTACACAGAATAGTGAAAATACAGATACTAAAGACTAGCTACTCGTATCTTTAAACGTAAATTTAATGTATATAAATACACTAACACCACGAGAAAGATAACAAAAAGTATTTAAAAAACAACCAAGTGCGAGACAGAATCGCGCACCAGGGGTATCGTACCACCATACTCTTAAATTTTAACTTTATTTTTATTATATTATATACCAATATTCAAATAAAAGATAAACGCCTAAAAACACCCATTTGTTGTATGTTTCGATACAACCCTTTTTTTTTTTTTTTTTGTTATAGCAGCCAAAGAATACAAATTCTGTGAACGTTCTAGATACGTAATGTATTATCTTCAAAAGCTACAGCCCTATGACAGACAGGCTTATTACATTGTATGTTGCTAGGTTTTTTCGTGCTGGCTCTTGGAAACTTCGTATATTTTCAGGATGAATAAAATGTGTCCAGTGCATATTCCATATCTGCAGAAAAATCACGTTGATTTATTGATCCGTTGCTGTATCAATATAGTATATGTTTTTAAATAAAACAATTTAAATGTATTATATCGCGGTCAACCCCGTGAACACAGCAGCTTCCGAAACGTCCCAAATGAGACAATATATGCAATTTAATCCGTTTAAATTATTTTATGATAAGTGATAATCACGGAAACAGAAGATAATATAATATAATTTATATAGTATATCATCCATCGATGATAAAGTATATCACCAGACAACCAGTTTGGCTCAGTGGGAGTAACGTCGCCTGCGAAGCTGAGGTCCTGGGTTTAAATCCCGGTAAGGGCAAATATTTGTGTGATGAGCATAAATATTTGTTCCTGAGTCTTGGATGTTTTCTATGTATATAAGTAATATGTCTATTAAATATATCGTCGTCTAGTACCCATAACACAAGCCTTATTGAGCTTACCATGGGACTAGTTCGATTTGTGTAAAGTTGTCCCGTAATATTTATTTATTTTATTTTATTTTTAATTATTTTTTATCACCAACAATCATCTCGCTTATATTCAACTAGGTTCTGCCCGCGACTTTGTCCGCCTTTAATTTGTTTATCGCGGATAAGGATATTTTTCCGGGATAAAAAGTAGCCTATGTCCTTCCCCGGGACTCAAACTATCTCCATACCAAATTGCATCCAAATCGGTTCAGCGGCTTATGCGCGAAGACGTAACAGACAGACAGACAGACAGACAGACAGACAGACAGACAGATAGACAGATAGACAGACAGACAGACAGACAGACAGACAGACAGACAGACAGACCGACAGACAGCCAGACAGACAGACAGATATAATATTAAGTATGGATTAGTATGAATTGTTGGTAAGGACTGTTCTCCCGAACTTGGAACCGTCTCTCTTCAACAAAGTTGAAAATTACTTTGACACTTGACAAATTCAGAGACGCCTTTAAGGCTAGAGTCGTACAGTATACACTGTGATTCATCAATCCATCCATATCCATACTAATATTATAAATGCGAAAGTATGTCAGTCTATCTGTCTGTTACATCTTCACGCTTAAACCGCTGAACCGATTTGGATGAAATTTGGTATGGAGATAGTTTGAGTCTCGGGAAAGGACATAGGCTACTTTTTATCCCGGAAAAATACCCTCATCCACGATAAACGAATTTAAGGCGGACGAAGTCGCGGGCAGAAGCTAGTATGATATAAAAGCTGTTGGATTTCATTCGATTCATGCATTACATGGGTAAGACTACACATCCAATATTTATCACGCCAGTATTCACGTAGACTACAGTCGTCCGATGGACATGGAGATGATATGGAGACTACCATATCAGTATTTACTGATCGTATAATCTAGTATATTGACGGATATTTATCACAAACTGCGATTTCGGTATTCAGAAATCTAGATTTCCATGATAAATATTTTCGTTCACGAATACAGTAGACTGTCACGATCAATAAATATCACAATATTCGATAAATATCAGTATTTAGATCACAGTGTTTATGGTACGTCTTAGAGCCGTCACACAAATAGCGATATTACTGTATTCTGTATAAGTTGCGAAGTGCGTTGGTACTAAAAGTAGAAAATTTCTCGAGCCAAATGTCCTTCAAACTTGTACTAAACTTTTTAAGAGCCTAACGCAGTTTACGCATTGTTAAACTCGTTTCTGAGTTAAGTTCACCCTTAAAGTACCTACCTAAATATAAGCCAAGTTAGGCGAAACACTTAGAGCTGAAGTGTTCTTTTTCTTGTACTTTCGATTAGGGTAATCGGAATTTTAGCTGAAGTAGCAGTTTACGAGAAGCCATCTTGTAGTCAGCCTACTGGAATTTAGGTATAACCTTGTTGAAATGGCGTAACGATGAAGTCATGCGAACTTGATGGATTCGCGTTTGCCAAAGTTCCATGGATAGTAAAAACAAAAAAAAATATTAAGTTTCAGACTTTTAGGATACTTATAATTGTAAACATACGCGCCGTATTTACATATCACATACGTATCATAAAGGTATACCATTTCTAGTCTGATGACCGATAATCGTAAATTTAGTAGCATTTTTGGAGCAGCTATCATGGCATGATCGTGTAGCAAATTTCAACCAAAATGATAAAATACAGTTTGTATGGGAAAGTGAACGCGTGCCAGGAACTCTAAACTATGTTTAATCGATTAAATTAGTATATTCCACAACAATAGCGCAAAATCATGATAGCTGCACCAAACGAATGATCACTGCTCACACATTGAGATGAACTATTTTATTTAACATCAAAATCGAGCAAATATTGACGCAGATTTTAGCAGATTAAAATTTTCTCGAGCTAGTTTAGACGAGAGTGCGAAATGGACCAATCAGGCTGCGTTGCTGTTCAAACCAGCACGAGCGAATATCAGTCTGAAAGATGTGATGGATTAAATTCATGCAGCTCCGCTCCGCTCCTTTTCAGTCGAAACACACCCTAAGAGTTCATTGTACCTCAAGATTATTTTTTCGCAAGCGATGACTTATTTAATGCCGGTAGCACACCTTCGCCGCGAAACCGCGAAACGCCATACAGAGCGCGCAAAACTAAAGCGGAACTTCCTTGGGTTTAAAGTTTAGCGGCGGAGGTGTGGTACCGGCATAAATGATTACTACCGGTCGACGTTACAAAAATCAATAAATAAAAGAAAAATATGTTTGTTACCCAAAACTCAAAATAGTTAGAAAAGACGCTTGGTAGGTACATAATCTATCTATACTATTATAAAGTTGTAAAAATGAAATGTCTATACATTGAAGATATTAAAAAAAAATGATTTTATGGACTATTTGGAGGTCATTAAAATGAAAAATATTTTCTTTGGATTTTATGTATGTTGGTATGTGTCGTTGTGGCTTCATCACGCAAAATCGACTAAACGGATTTCAACTATTTTTGGTACACGGGTAGCTGGGTATCTCCAGATGGTTATAGGATACTTTTTATCCGACTACGCTGAAGAAAAAATGAAGGGTTATGACTTTTTCTTCGCGAACGAAGTTACGGGTGCCTTCTAATATACTATTATAAAGTTGTAAAAAGGAAATGTCTGTACATTAAAGATATTTACAAAAAAAATATTGTTACCGACTATTTGGAGGTCACTAGAACGAAAAATTTTTTTTTTGGATTTTATGTATGTTTGCATGTGTCGTTGTGGCTTCATCACGCTAAATCGGCTAAACCGATTTCAACTATTTTTGGCACACGGGTAGCCGGGTATGTCTAGATGGTTATAGGATGTTTTTATTTTTTATGATATAGGAGGCAAACGAGCAGACGGGTCGCCTGATGGTAAGCGATCACCGTCGCCCATAGACACTTGCATCACCGGAGGAGTCACAAGTGCGTTGACGGCCTACTTTTTACCCGACTATGCTGAAGAAAAAAAAAGGGTTATGACTTTTTCCCCTCCGCGTACGAAGTTGCGGGCATCCTCTAGTATAAAATAAATGTCAATAAATAAAATAAAAATCTGTTTGTTACCCAAAACACAAAATAGTTATAATAATAAATAAATAATAAATAAATATCAGGGACAATCTTACACAAATCGACCTAGTCCCAAACTAAGCAAAGCTTGTACTATGGGTACTAGGTGACGATATACATAATATATAGATAAATTATAATACTTAAATACATAGAAAACATCCAAGACCCGGGAACAAACATTCGTGCTCATCACAGGAACACTTGCCCTGGCCGGGATTCGAACCCGGGACCGCCAGCTTCGTAGGCCGTTGTACAACCCACTGAGCCAAACGTGTCGTTAAGTTAAAAAATACTTTGTTCTTAATTATTTGTTATTATGTACCATATAATAACAAATAATTAAGATCAAATGGAACAAATGTGACTTTGAAACATTTGACGGTATCCGAACACTTAACAACTTTCAACTACCCCTAACTTCCCCGCTTAATGTTTGGCACTATTACTAATGCAAAGGGAGCGAGGGTCGATGTAAAGAGTTCCGTTTCTAAGATGTCATCAAAAGACGCATTCATCCCAGTTGATCTTAAATATTTGTTATCTCATAATCTATACTATTTTAAAGTTGTAAAAATGAAATGTCTGTACAATGAAGATATTTTCAAAAAAAATGATTGTTATGGACTATTTGGAGGTCACTAAAACAAAACATATTTTTTTTGGATTTTATGCATGTTTGTTTGTGTCGTTGTGGCTTCATTACGCAAAATCGGCTAAACGGATTTCAACCATTTTTGGTACACGGGTAGCTGAGTATCTCCAGATGGTTATAGGATACTTTTACCCGACTACGCTAAAGAAAAAATGAAGGGTTATGACTTTTTCTTCTCCGCGAACAAAGTTGCGGGCGCCTTCTAGTTTTAACATATGTTTATAGTATACCTATTGTGTATTCACAGTGTACCTATGTTGTTCACAAATAAATGGTTGCTTCGACATTTTCAATGATATATTAGAAAATAATCAAGATCGTTTTCAATAAGCCATAAGCTTTTTTGTAGCCACAGCTACACAATAATGCGCGATTCGGTTTCATGAACAATGTCCAACACAAACAATCCCCGAGGGAACAAAGTTATACACAATTTCCTTAATCGTTAGCTAATATCAATTGCCCGGGAGTTATAGTATGTTGTACTCCAACACCGCCTGTGTTACACAGAATAGTGAAAATACAGATACTAAAGACTAGCTACTCGTATCTTTAAACGTAAATTTAATGTATATAAATACACTAACACCACGAGAAAGATAACAAAAAGTATTTAAAAAACAACCAAGTGCGAGACAGAATCGCGCACCAGGGGTATCGTACCACCATACTCTTAAATTTTAACTTTATTTTTATTATATTATATACCAATATTCAAATAAAAGATAAACGCCTAAAAACACCCATTTGTTGTATGTTTCGATACAACCCTTTTTTTTTTTTTTTTTTTGTTATAGCAGCCAAAGAATACAAATTCTGTGAACGTTCTAGATACGTAATGTATTATCTTCAAAAGCTACAGCCCTATGACAGACAGGCTTATTACATTGTATGTTGCTAGGTTTTTTCGTGCTGGCTCTTGGAAACTTCGTATATTTTCAGGATGAATAAAATGTGTCCAGTGCATATTCCATATCTGCAGAAAAATCACGTTGATTTATTGATCCGTTGCTGTATCAATATAGTATATGTTTTTAAATAAAACAATTTAAATGTATTATATCGCGGTCAACCCCGTGAACACAGCAGCTTCCGAAACGTCCCAAATGAGACAATATATGCAATTTAATCCGTTTAAATTATTTTATGATAAGTGATAATCACGGAAACAGAAGATAATATAATATAATTTATATAGTATATCATCCATCGATGATAAAGTATATCACCAGACAACCAGTTTGGCTCAGTGGGAGTAACGTCGCCTGCGAAGCTGAGGTCCTGGGTTTAAATCCCGGTAAGGGCAAATATTTGTGTGATGAGCATAAATATTTGTTCCTGAGTCTTGGATGTTTTCTATGTATATAAGTAATATGTCTATTAAATATATCGTCGTCTAGTACCCATAACACAAGCCTTATTGAGCTTACCATGGGACTAGTTCGATTTGTGTAAAGTTGTCCCGTAATATTTATTTATTTTATTTTATTTTTAATTATTTTTTATCACCAACAATCATCTCGCTTATATTCAACTAGGTTCTGCCCGCGACTTTGTCCGCCTTTAATTTGTTTATCGCGGATAAGGATATTTTTCCGGGATAAAAAGTAGCCTATGTCCTTCCCCGGGACTCAAACTATCTCCATACCAAATTGCATCCAAATCGGTTCAGCGGCTTATGCGCGAAGACGTAACAGACAGACAGACAGACAGACAGACAGACAGACAGATAGACAGATAGACAGACAGACAGACAGACAGACAGACAGACAGACAGACCGACAGACAGCCAGACAGACAGACAGATATAATATTAAGTATGGATTAGTATGAATTGTTGGTAAGGACTGTTCTCCCGAACTTGGAACCGTCTCTCTTCAACAAAGTTGAAAATTACTTTGACACTTGACAAATTCAGAGACGCCTTTAAGGCTAGAGTCGTACAGTATACACTGTGATTCATCAATCCATCCATATCCATACTAATATTATAAATGCGAAAGTATGTCAGTCTATCTGTCTGTTACATCTTCACGCTTAAACCGCTGAACCGATTTGGATGAAATTTGGTATGGAGATAGTTTGAGTCTCGGGAAAGGACATAGGCTACTTTTTATCCCGGAAAAATACCCTCATCCACGATAAACGAATTTAAGGCGGACGAAGTCGCGGGCAGAAGCTAGTATGATATAAAAGCTGTTGGATTTCATTCGATTCATGCATTACATGGGTAAGACTACACATCCAATATTTATCACGCCAGTATTCACGTAGACTACAGTCGTCCGATGGACATGGAGATGATATGGAGACTACCATATCAGTATTTACTGATCGTATAATCTAGTATATTGACGGATATTTATCACAAACTGCGATTTCGGTATTCAGAAATCTAGATTTCCATGATAAATATTTTCGTTCACGAATACAGTAGACTGTCACGATCAATAAATATCACAATATTCGATAAATATCAGTATTTAGATCACAGTGTTTATGGTACGTCTTAGAGCCGTCACACAAATAGCGATATTACTGTATTCTGTATAAGTTGCGAAGTGCGTTGGTACTAAAAGTAGAAAATTTCTCGAGCCAAATGTCCTTCAAACTTGTACTAAACTTTTTAAGAGCCTAACGCAGTTTACGCATTGTTAAACTCGTTTCTGAGTTAAGTTCACCCTTAAAGTACCTACCTAAATATAAGCCCAGTTAGGCGAAACACTTAGAGCTGAAGTGTTCTTTTTCTTGTACTTTCGATTAGGGTAATCGGAATTTTAGCTGAAGTAGCAGTTTACGAGAAGCCATCTTGTAGTCAGCCTACTGGAATTTAGGTATAACCTTGTTGAAATGGCGTAACGATGAAGTCATGCGAACTTGATGGATTCGCGTTTGCCAAAGTTCCATGGATAGTAAAAACAAAAAAAAATATTAAGTTTCAGGCTTTTAGGATACTTATAATTGTAAACATACGCGCCGTATTTACATATCACATACGTATCATAAAGGTATACCAATTCTAGTCTGATGACCGATAATCATAAATTTAGTAGCATTTTTGGAGCAGCTATCATGGCATGATGGTGTAGCAAATTTCAACCAAAATGATAAAATACAGTTTGTATGGGAAAGTGAACGCGTGCCGGGAACTCTAAACTATGTTTAATCGATTAAATTAGTATTTTCCACAACAATAGCGCAAAATCATGATAGCTGCACCAAACGAATGATCACTGCTCACACATTGAGATGAACTATTTTATTTAACATCAAAATCGAGCAAATATTGACGCAGATTTTAGCCGATTAAAATTTTCTCGAGCTAGTTTAGACGGGAGTGCGAAATGGACCAATCAGGCTGCGTTGCTGTTCAAACCAGCACGAGCGAATATCAGTCTGAAAGATGTGATGGATTAAATTCATGCAGCTCCGCTCCGCTCCTTTTCAGTCGAAACACACCCTAAGAGTTCATTGTACCTCAAGATTATTTTTTCGCAAGCGACGACTTATTTAATGCCGGTAGCACACCTTCGCCGCGAAACCGCGAAACGCCATACAAAGCGCGCAAAACTAAAGCGGAACTTCCTTGGGTTTAAAGTTTAGCGGCGGAGGTGTGGTACCGGCATAAATGATTACTACCGGTCGACGTTACAAAAATCAATAAATAAAAGAAAAATATGTTTGTTACCCAAAACTCAAAATAGTTAGAAAAGACGCTTGGTAGGTACATAATCTATCTATACTATTATAAAGTTGTAAAAATGAAATGTCTATACATTGAAGATATTAAAAAAAAATGATTTTATGGACTATTTGGAGGTCATTAAAATGAAAAATATTTTCTTTGGATTTTATGTATGTTGGTATGTGTCGTTGTGGCTTCATCACGCAAAATCGACTAAACGGATTTCAACTATTTTTGGTACACGGGTAGCTGGGTATCTCCAGATGGTTATAGGATACTTTTTATCCGACTACGCTGAAGAAAAAATGAAGGGTTATGACTTTTTCTTCGCGAACGAAGTTACGGGTGCCTTCTAATATACTATTATAAAGTTGTAAAAAGGAAATGTCTGTACATTAAAGATATTTACAAAAAAAATATTGTTACCGACTATTTGGAGGTCACTAGAACGAAAAATTTTTTTTTTGGATTTTATGTATGTTTGCATGTGTCGTTGTGGCTTCATCACGCTAAATCGGCTAAACCGATTTCAACTATTTTTGGCACACGGGTAGCCGGGTATGTCTAGATGGTTATAGGATGTTTTTATTTTTTATGATATAGGAGGCAAACGAGCAGACGGGTCGCCTGATGGTAAGCGATCACCGTCGCCCATAGACACTTGCATCACCGGAGGAGTCACAAGTGCGTTGACGGCCTACTTTTTACCCGACTATGCTGAAGAAAAAAAAAGGGTTATGACTTTTTCCCCTCCGCGTACGAAGTTGCGGGCATCCTCTAGTATAAAATAAATGTCAATAAATAAAATAAAAATCTGTTTGTTACCCAAAACACAAAATAGTTATAATAATAAATAAATAATAAATAAATATCAGGGACAATCTTACACAAATCGACCTAGTCCCAAACTAAGCAAAGCTTGTACTATGGGTACTAGGTGACGATATACATAATATATAGATAAATTATAATACTTAAATACATAGAAAACATCCAAGACCCGGGAACAAACATTCGTGCTCATCACAGGAACACTTGCCCTGGCCGGGATTCGAACCCGGGACCGCCAGCTTCGTAGGCCGTTGTACAACCCACTGAGCCAAACGTGTCGTTAAGTTAAAAAATACTTTGTTCTTAATTATTTGTTATTATGTACCATATAATAACAAATAATTAAGATCAAATGGAACAAATGTGACTTTGAAACATTTGACGGTATCCGAACACTTAACAACTTTCAACTACCCCTAACTTCCCCGCTTAATGTTTGGCACTATTACTAATGCAAAGGGAGCGAGGGTCGATGTAAAGAGTTCCGTTTCTAAGATGTCATCAAAAGACGCATTCATCCCAGTTGATCTTAAATATTTGTTATCTCATAATCTATACTATTTTAAAGTTGTAAAAATGAAATGTCTGTACAATGAAGATATTTTCAAAAAAAATGATTGTTATGGACTATTTGGAGGTCACTAAAACAAAACATATTTTTTTTGGATTTTATGCATGTTTGTTTGTGTCGTTGTGGCTTCATTACGCAAAATCGGCTAAACGGATTTCAACCATTTTTGGTACACGGGTAGCTGAGTATCTCCAGATGGTTATAGGATACTTTTACCCGACTACGCTAAAGAAAAAATGAAGGGTTATGACTTTTTCTTCTCCGCGAACAAAGTTGCGGGCGCCTTCTAGTTTTAACATATGTTTATAGTATACCTATTGTGTATTCACAGTGTACCTATGTTGTTCACAAATAAATGGTTGCTTCGACATTTTCAATGATATATTAGAAAATAATCAAGATCGTTTTCAATAAGCCATAAGCTTTTTTGTAGCCACAGCTACACAATAATGCGCGATTCGGTTTCATGAACAATGTCCAACACAAACAATCCCCGAGGGAACAAAGTTATACACAATTTCCTTAATCGTTAGCTAATATCAATTGCCCGGGAGTTATAGTATGTTGTACTCCAACACCGCCTGTGTTACACAGAATAGTGAAAATACAGATACTAAAGACTAGCTACTCGTATCTTTAAACGTAAATTTAATGTATATAAATACACTAACACCACGAGAAAGATAACAAAAAGTATTTAAAAAACAACCAAGTGCGAGACAGAATCGCGCACCAGGGGTATCGTACCACCATACTCTTAAATTTTAACTTTATTTTTATTATATTATATACCAATATTCAAATAAAAGATAAACGCCTAAAAACACCCATTTGTTGTATGTTTCGATACAACCCTTTTTTTTTTTTTTTTTTTTGTTATAGCAGCCAAAGAATACAAATTCTGTGAACGTTCTAGATACGTAATGTATTATCTTCAAAAGCTACAGCCCTATGACAGACAGGCTTATTACATTGTATGTTGCTAGGTTTTTTCGTGCTGGCTCTTGGAAACTTCGTATATTTTCAGGATGAATAAAATGTGTCCAGTGCATATTCCATATCTGCAGAAAAATCACGTTGATTTATTGATCCGTTGCTGTATCAATATAGTATATGTTTTTAAATAAAACAATTTAAATGTATTATATCGCGGTCAACCCCGTGAACACAGCAGCTTCCGAAACGTCCCAAATGAGACAATATATGCAATTTAATCCGTTTAAATTATTTTATGATAAGTGATAATCACGGAAACAGAAGATAATATAATATAATTTATATAGTATATCATCCATCGATGATAAAGTATATCACCAGACAACCAGTTTGGCTCAGTGGGAGTAACGTCGCCTGCGAAGCTGAGGTCCTGGGTTTAAATCCCGGTAAGGGCAAATATTTGTGTGATGAGCATAAATATTTGTTCCTGAGTCTTGGATGTTTTCTATGTATATAAGTAATATGTCTATTAAATATATCGTCGTCTAGTACCCATAACACAAGCCTTATTGAGCTTACCATGGGACTAGTTCGATTTGTGTAAAGTTGTCCCGTAATATTTATTTATTTTATTTTATTTTTAATTATTTTTTATCACCAACAATCATCTCGCTTATATTCAACTAGGTTCTGCCCGCGACTTTGTCCGCCTTTAATTTGTTTATCGCGGATAAGGATATTTTTCCGGGATAAAAAGTAGCCTATGTCCTTCCCCGGGACTCAAACTATCTCCATACCAAATTGCATCCAAATCGGTTCAGCGGCTTATGCGCGAAGACGTAACAGACAGACAGACAGACAGACAGACAGACAGACAGATAGACAGATAGACAGACAGACAGACAGACAGACAGACAGACAGACAGACCGACAGACAGCCAGACAGACAGACAGATATAATATTAAGTATGGATTAGTATGAATTGTTGGTAAGGACTGTTCTCCCGAACTTGGAACCGTCTCTCTTCAACAAAGTTGAAAATTACTTTGACACTTGACAAATTCAGAGACGCCTTTAAGGCTAGAGTCGTACAGTATACACTGTGATTCATCAATCCATCCATATCCATACTAATATTATAAATGCGAAAGTATGTCAGTCTATCTGTCTGTTACATCTTCACGCTTAAACCGCTGAACCGATTTGGATGAAATTTGGTATGGAGATAGTTTGAGTCTCGGGAAAGGACATAGGCTACTTTTTATCCCGGAAAAATACCCTCATCCACGATAAACGAATTTAAGGCGGACGAAGTCGCGGGCAGAAGCTAGTATGATATAAAAGCTGTTGGATTTCATTCGATTCATGCATTACATGGGTAAGACTACACATCCAATATTTATCACGCCAGTATTCACGTAGACTACAGTCGTCCGATGGACATGGAGATGATATGGAGACTACCATATCAGTATTTACTGATCGTATAATCTAGTATATTGACGGATATTTATCACAAACTGCGATTTCGGTATTCAGAAATCTAGATTTCCATGATAAATATTTTCGTTCACGAATACAGTAGACTGTCACGATCAATAAATATCACAATATTCGATAAATATCAGTATTTAGATCACAGTGTTTATGGTACGTCTTAGAGCCGTCACACAAATAGCGATATTACTGTATTCTGTATAAGTTGCGAAGTGCGTTGGTACTAAAAGTAGAAAATTTCTCGAGCCAAATGTCCTTCAAACTTGTACTAAACTTTTTAAGAGCCTAACGCAGTTTACGCATTGTTAAACTCGTTTCTGAGTTAAGTTCACCCTTAAAGTACCTACCTAAATATAAGCCAAGTTAGGCGAAACACTTAGAGCTGAAGTGTTCTTTTTCTTGTACTTTCGATTAGGGTAATCGGAATTTTAGCTGAAGTAGCAGTTTACGAGAAGCCATCTTGTAGTCAGCCTACTGGAATTTAGGTATAACCTTGTTGAAATGGCGTAACGATGAAGTCATGCGAACTTGATGGATTCGCGTTTGCCAAAGTTCCATGGATAGTAAAAACAAAAAAAAATATTAAGTTTCAGACTTTTAGGATACTTATAATTGTAAACATACGCGCCGTATTTACATATCACATACGTATCATAAAGGTATACCATTTCTAGTCTGATGACCGATAATCGTAAATTTAGTAGCATTTTTGGAGCAGCTATCATGGCATGATCGTGTAGCAAATTTCAACCAAAATGATAAAATACAGTTTGTATGGGAAAGTGAACGCGTGCCAGGAACTCTAAACTATGTTTAATCGATTAAATTAGTATATTCCACAACAATAGCGCAAAATCATGATAGCTGCACCAAACGAATGATCACTGCTCACACATTGAGATGAACTATTTTATTTAACATCAAAATCGAGCAAATATTGACGCAGATTTTAGCCGATTAAAATTTTCTCGAGCTAGTTTAGACGGGAGTGCGAAATGGACCAATCAGGCTGCGTTGCTGTTCAAACCAGCACGAGCGAATATCAGTCTGAAAGATGTGATGGATTAAATTCATGCAGCTCCGCTCCGCTCCTTTTCAGTCGAAACACACCCTAAGAGTTCATTGTACCTCAAGATTATTTTTTCGCAAGCGACGACTTATTTAATGCCGGTAGCACACCTTCGCCGCGAAACCGCGAAACGCCATACAAAGCGCGCAAAACTAAAGCGGAACTTCCTTGGGTTTAAAGTTTAGCGGCGGAGGTGTGGTACCGGCATAAATGATTACTACCGGTCGACGTTACAAAAATCAATAAATAAAAGAAAAATATGTTTGTTACCCAAAACTCAAAATAGTTAGAAAAGACGCTTGGTAGGTACATAATCTATCTATACTATTATAAAGTTGTAAAAATGAAATGTCTATACATTGAAGATATTAAAAAAAAATGATTTTATGGACTATTTGGAGGTCATTAAAATGAAAAATATTTTCTTTGGATTTTATGTATGTTGGTATGTGTCGTTGTGGCTTCATCACGCAAAATCGACTTAACGGATTTCAACTATTTTTGGTACACGGGTAGCTGGGTATCTCCAGATGGTTATAGGATACTTTTTATCCGACTACGCTGAAGAAAAAATGAAGGGTTATGACTTTTTCTTCGCGAACGAAGTTACGGGTGCCTTCTAATATACTATTATAAAGTTGTAAAAAGGAAATGTCTGTACATTAAAGATATTTACAAAAAAAATATTGTTACCGACTATTTGGAGGTCACTAGAACGAAAAATTTTTTTTTTGGATTTTATGTATGTTTGCATGTGTCGTTGTGGCTTCATCACGCTAAATCGGCTAAACCGATTTCAACTATTTTTGGCACACGGGTAGCCGGGTATGTCTAGATGGTTATAGGATGTTTTTATTTTTTATGATATAGGAGGCAAACGAGCAGACGGGTCGCCTGATGGTAAGCGATCACCGTCGCCCATAGACACTTGCATCACCGGAGGAGTCACAAGTGCGTTGACGGCCTACTTTTTACCCGACTATGCTGAAGAAAAAAAAAGGGTTATGACTTTTTCCCCTCCGCGTACGAAGTTGCGGGCATCCTCTAGTATAAAATAAATGTCAATAAATAAAATAAAAATCTGTTTGTTACCCAAAACACAAAATAGTTATAATAATAAATAAATAATAAATAAATATCAGGGACAATCTTACACAAATCGACCTAGTCCCAAACTAAGCAAAGCTTGTACTATGGGTACTAGGTGACGATATACATAATATATAGATAAATTATAATACTTAAATACATAGAAAACATCCAAGACCCGGGAACAAACATTCGTGCTCATCACAGGAACACTTGCCCTGGCCGGGATTCGAACCCGGGACCGCCAGCTTCGTAGGCCGTTGTACAACCCACTGAGCCAAACGTGTCGTTAAGTTAAAAAATACTTTGTTCTTAATTATTTGTTATTATGTACCATATAATAACAAATAATTAAGATCAAATGGAACAAATGTGACTTTGAAACATTTGACGGTATCCGAACACTTAACAACTTTCAACTACCCCTAACTTCCCCGCTTAATGTTTGGCACTATTACTAATGCAAAGGGAGCGAGGGTCGATGTAAAGAGTTCCGTTTCTAAGATGTCATCAAAAGACGCATTCATCCCAGTTGATCTTAAATATTTGTTATCTCATAATCTATACTATTTTAAAGTTGTAAAAATGAAATGTCTGTACAATGAAGATATTTTCAAAAAAAATGATTGTTATGGACTATTTGGAGGTCACTAAAACAAAACATATTTTTTTTGGATTTTATGCATGTTTGTTTGTGTCGTTGTGGCTTCATTACGCAAAATCGGCTAAACGGATTTCAACCATTTTTGGTACACGGGTAGCTGAGTATCTCCAGATGGTTATAGGATACTTTTACCCGACTACGCTAAAGAAAAAATGAAGGGTTATGACTTTTTCTTCTCCGCGAACAAAGTTGCGGGCGCCTTCTACTTTTAAATAATCTTAAACTAGTAGTGGTTTTTGATCATGGAGACCAGTCTGGATGCGAGCCGAGCTAGAGGATACACTGGTCCCTAAATGTTATATTTTGTTAAATTTAAAACTCAAGCCGTGAACCCTCTACTATTCACTGATCTGATCTTAGCCATATTTTGAACAAATTAGATGAGATATCAAAGTGAATAAAGTTACCGACCTACATTCTTTGATCTGACTTCAATGAGTTTAATAATATAGCTTAACCTCTGGCATTCTTCCACGAATTGCTACCTATTTAGCACAAAATTCAATCTTTATTTAGCTTCTTAAATAGAAGTGACGTAAGAGTAATAAAATTGAGCGCAAATCGACTCCTGCGCCGAATTACAACCCGATTTACGAGTAAACAGCTAACCGTGTTTAGAACACCTAATCTGTTAACTAGATCTGCAAGTCAATGCTGTAATAACATCCTGTATCTATAAATAGCATTTTTCCTGTGACATTGCATGAATGTGAACAACGTTTTACTATGCAATAACTCTCTATTGCATACCTCACAAAACAGAGAACAGAAAAAATTATACATTTAAGGGGAGGAAAAAAACAGGCAGTCTTATCACAAAACAGCGATCTCTTCCAGACAACCTTTGGGTAGTGGGATAAGTTGAGAAATATTACCTGTACGTTTTAAGTCGCGCAAAGCAGTTTGGAATTGAAGTATGTAAATAAATAGAAAAATTCAACAAATACAAACACACGTACACACACATATATAGCGGGCGCCCACGACTTCATCCGCCTTAGATTCATTTATCGAGGATAAAAGGTATTTTTCCGGGATAAAAAGTAGCTTATGTCTTTCCCCAAAACTCGATATTTTACTAATTTAATGTGAAGCATATTACTAAGATTTGAAGTTCCTAGCGTAAAAAAACATTTACTGTCCATACAAAGTTTCATCCACTTTTTCGTCCCTAAAAGGTATGAAATTTGACATACATTATTGCCTATACCTTATTCTGATATATAAGGTACATAACTGGAAAGTTTCAATAAAAATCGTCTAGTAGTTTTGAGATTAAGTGGAACGTACATACATACGTTCACGTTTATAATACATATAGTAAGGATTATGTACAAATAACTATGAAATGAAATGTCTGTACATTGAAGATATTTTCAAAAAAAAATTGTAACGGACTATTTGGAGGTTATTAAAAAGTGGTAACGTAAAACGTATTGTAATCGTTATTTTGTATGTTTGTATGTGTCGTTGTGGCTTCATCACGCAAAAGCGCCTAAACAGATTTCAGAAATTTTTGGTACACGGATAGCTGTGTATCTCCAGATGGTTATAGGATACTTTTCACCCGACTACGCTGACGAAAAAAGAAGGGTTATGACTTTTTCTCCTCCGCGAACGAAGTTGCGGGCGCTTTCTAGTAAAATTATAAAGTTAGAAGCGAGATCTGTAATAATTTTTATTTATGTCACGTAAAAAAAAGAATTTAATAATTAAATCGCGTTTTGCTGGCGCCTGATTTGCGCGAGATGCCGCAGACAGTAGGTGCAGGGTAATCATGTGAAAGGAATTTTATTAATGGTAGCGATCCACAGTAATGAGCGTAAAGCGTAGCCCTTTTTAATCAAATCAAATTCATTTATCTAGGACGAACAATTCACGAACAACCTTTTACGCAAAAGCACCTTTATCGCAAGTATCGCAACACAAATCCCTGGACAGTGCAAACACTTAAAACAATCAATTCACCTGTTATCGATCCAAGGCGATCGCAGACGGTAATAGCGGACGCAAATATTTATATGGCCTAGTTTTCTTTATAAACGGGAGCTTGTATACCATTTTATTGTGACGGTACTGTCAAATGGAGCACGACCAGGAACAGACTTGATGTGCTGTGGCAAGTAAAGTGCACCGTTGAGTAAGGGAATACTTCTTTGGGCAGTGAAATATTGTATCTCTTCCGGGGGTACGACATGTTGCCCTAGGTAGATACTTCTTTTCCGCATGAGTGGTCCACAGGATCATAAGATATGCATTGCGGTCTCTTCTGTCTCTCAGCAGAATCTGCATACCGCGTCCTGTTTCATATTTATTTGAAACAAGTACGTGTTTAGTTTGCAGTGACCAGTCAGGATTCTGGTTATCGTGCAAGTTTATGCTCTACCTACACGAATATCGATATGGCCTTAAAGCTGCCGGTGGCTTTTCACAGCCATGGCCAGTCCGGCAGTGGCATCCCCATGAGGGTCAGCGGGGTGCCCACGCAACACACCAACGCATTAAACATCTTTATAACTATTACGATGGTAAAAAAGAAGTATCCTGCTTGTCTGATGGTGAGAGGTTTTCGTTTGTGAAACCAAAAGCGCGCTTATGTTGCTGTGTCTTCACCATTATTAGCTCATTGCCCTTTTACCTCTAGAAAATATGACGTAAACACTTAAACAGCGTCTACTAAGACGCGACGGCTTTACCCGTTAACGAAGGTAAAGAGCTATGTTCTAGTGTCACAGTACACGCTTTTGAGAAAGAGAAGTAAACTAGGCATCATTACATACATACAGCACTCACACACAGAGTTTTCTTTTATAGTTCACGATCTTTTCCAACCATGTATGAACTAATTCAAACAATTACCTGATCGACCCAAGGCAATGGCAGTGATGGTAATAGTGGACACAAATATCGATATTTCCTGGATAGTGCCGGTGGCTTTGTACAGGCATAACTAGTCCGGCAATGGTCAGTGCTTGGTGAGTACCTCTATGAGGGTCAGCATTGTCCACGCCACGCAACAGGTCATCAGACATCTTTATAACCATTACGATTGCCACAAATACAATCTCGGCTGCTGTACAATGAGACCTTTGGCCTTTTACATCTATAGAAAGTGACTTAAACTACATCCATTAAGGTGCGACCCTTACGTTCATGATTCGACAGAACTATACGGAAGCGACAGCTAAAATAGCATCTGTGACAAATAAAGTTTGCACCCGTTGATGAAAGAAAAGAGCTGTGCGCTAGTGTCTCAGAATCGAAATAGAGATGCAAACCAGGGATCATCTTGTGCAACAGCAACCTCGCTCAGAAATCATCTCCAATCATTAATTAATCAATAAAGCCAAATTACCTGATATCGATCCAAGGCAATGGCAGTGATAGTGATAGTGGACACGAATATCGATATGGCCTGGATGGCGCCGGTGGCCTTGCACAGGCACGGCCAGTCTGGCAGCGGCCAGTGCTTGGTGAGCAGTTCCATGAGGGTCAGCGGGGTGCCCACGCAGCACACCAGCGCGTCGGAGACGGCGAGGTTCACGATGAACATGTTGCGGGCGGTGCGCATCATGGTTTTTCGGACTACCTGGAAAAGGAGGGTCACATTATATCAGGGGTTCCCATTTTTAGGGTTCCGTACCCAAAGGTTAAAACGGGTAAAAACCCTGTTACTAATACTTCGCCGTCCGTCTGTCTGTCAGTCTGGCTATCTGTCTGACTACCTGTCTGTCTGTCTATCTGTCCGTCTGTCCGTCCGTCCGTCCGTTTGTCTATCTGTCTGTCACCAGGCTGTATCTCATGAACCATGATAAATATTCACAGATGATGTATTTCTGTTGCCGGTTTGACAGCAAATATTTAAAAAAGGAAAAATGATTGAGCACCGCGTACATTTTGCTAAGAAGTAGGGCTCTGCTAACACTGGATTTTTATACCAACCCTCAGTTCGCGAGTCCGACTCACACTTGGCCGGGTTTTTTTCTATCACGCCCCCGTTAAGCGGAAGAAGAATATCAACGCCCCTTCCCTCGTAAGTTCACAATGAAAACACAGTAAAGAAATGCAGAAGACGATCTGACTACAAATAGTTACATTTCATGTGACCATCCAAGCGGGATGTGAAAGAAAAAATAATCCAGATAGACTTAGTCTGACCAACTTAAAAATATTCTACTTATTATATTGATAATGAAGTAATATCTATATTATGCTTAACAATGATGCTATTAGTAAAATTACATAGTGAGTGTTTAGTTTTTACATCTGTACCTGCTTCAATTCCCGGTTCATTAAGTTTTTCACAAAATCTATGAATACATTTAATAATTTTATGGAATTTAAATTAAACAATGTTTCCTGTATACAAAATGAGTTATTTTAAGTATTTAAAGTAGTTTCCCTCCAGGGCTTGTATATATTTTCCACCATGTATATAAATAAATATATAAAATTTACAGGACATTTTTTTTCAAATCGAACTAGTCCCATAGTATGCTCAATAAGGCTTGTGTTATGAGTACAGTACGATTACTTTGAGTTTACAACTGACATATGCTTTTATTCCAATGGATATTCGACTTTAACACTAATACAAAAGAGTTTCTATTACAAACAAACGACGTTTAGACAGTGTGTAAGTAATATAAACTCTTTTACATTAGTGTTAAAATCGATTATCCAATGGAATAACAGCATATGTCAGTGGTAACTCAAAGTAATCGTACTGTACTGGACGACAATATATTTAATAGATGATTTTACTTGTATATATTGAAAACATTCAAGGCTCGGGAACAAATATTTATGCTCATCACACAAAAGTTTGCCTTAACTGGGATTTGAACCCAGGAGTTTCAGCTTCGCAGGCAACGTTACTCCCACTGAGCTAAAGAGGTTGTCAAATATTTATTTATTTATTTACTCATTATTGCACAAAACAAAAAATGCGGACTTAGCCATAGGGCATTCTCTACAAGTCTTAGACGCAAAGCAGATAAATTGTGGGCGGTGCAACTAATTTACAGACATAATTTAGATAGATAAATACTTAGATACATACATATTCATAGGTATAATATAATATACTTATATATATAAATACATTCAGTCGAAACAAGCTAATCAGAAAAGCTAAGAGTTTGCAATTCTGCTAACAAAGTGTTCGCGAAAAGATTTTTTGAAAGCGCACTTGTTTGGGGCTTTCTTCACTTGAGAGGAAGTCGGTTCCAAAGGTGGGCCACTTGAATGGTATAGGAATTGGAAATAAAACCTGATCCGTGACGAGGGATGCAAAGAAAAAGATTGTCGGAAGAGCGAAATTGACGGTCACGAGTTACACCGTAATAGTGAAAGTAATCTGACTTCAGCGCACGTTGAGCATAGGCACATATATCCAAATATCTAGAATGTATGCTTATATTATGTTACGCGCCATACGCGTTTCTGTAAACTAGATCAGAACCTTCAAATTGCCGATCAAAGCATCTGTAAACAGTTTGAAAGATCCCATATTACCGCGTCTCACATCCTGGACTACATAGCTACAATATAGCAATTGTGATGATTCGAATTGATTAAATAAACAACACAAAAATCACAAAATCTACCCATGGTTGAATTCGACTTTGCAAATAAATATACAATACCAATCCAATACAATAGCAATATGACTATTTCGGCACGAGTTTTTAAAAAGTGCCATTATTTCGAAAACCATGAACTTTTTATAAAGGTCAATTTTACTTAAATATGGTAGCTTCTGTTCTATCACTCCTCTTTATTTTGGCGTTGGTTTTAGGGAAACCCTGTATAACCCACACCCATTTGGATTTATTAGACTGACATATCCTTTTGTGTTGGAGCGGTGAACGTGTATTATAAGTAAATAAAAATATGATATCCAGACTCCTGGTTAGCTTAAACAATTAATTCATACATATACGTCATAAAGCCAACGCGCTCGGTGTTTTAAAAGGGTTTTAAAAGCATTTTTACTGTAAAATGCGGCTATTTATTTTGATGTCACTGTAACCGCTGCTGTCGTACGTAGATTACGGCATCGTTAATTTTAATAGCCACACGCTGTGTTAAATAAAATTCGTCAAGCGTGATCTGCTAAAATAACTTAAGAAAAATACAGTACGCCTCATTTGTGAAATGCTGCTTGGTAAATTATTAAAATAAAATAATTAGGCCCTTCTGGCACATGTGTAAGTCTTTACAGCTTAGGCCCATCTGGCGTGTATGTACACCTTTATTTGTTTTTTCAAAAATGGGTAGTTTGCACAAATTGTAATTTTGACAGAGGAAAATAAATCTTTTCTCCGCCATGGAAAGATGAAAACTCCGTCCGAAACTAAACGTCGGGAACTAAAATGAGATAATATACGCGATATAATCCGTTAAATTGTTTTATTTCAATGAGTAATAATCGCGGAAACAGAAGAAAATATTAAGAAAAATTGTTTCGTGTTTCCAAACCAACAACTACTCACGATTACCACCAATGCCAATACGATTTTTGATGACAGGTTAAATCAACTTCTTTTTTCAAAATTTCAAAATGATCTGTTAATGAGCAGTTTAAAGCAAAATACTTATACGTAAGACTGCTTCCCCTTTTTAGTTTTTTGAGGGAAGTGAATAAGTTTTTAAAGGGTTGGCAATACGCATGTGATTTCCCTGGCATTGCAAGAGCAAAAAATATATTTTCATTTTTTTCGTTGTACAATGCAATACAAAAGGTATTAAACTGTTCATTGTACACCTCACAAAATAGTAGTGTAGTCGCTCCTTAGAATAAACATTGCAGACAAATAAACGTACCACTAATGTAACTCTGAAGTTGGACTCATAAGGCTCAATGTCACTCAAAGGGCAATGAAGCGAGCTATGCTCGAAGTCTCCTTGCGAGATCGAATCAGAAATGAGGAGATCCGCAGAAGAACCAAAGTCGTCGACATAGCTCTAAGAGTTGCTAAAGTTAAGTGGCAGTGGGCGGGGCACATTACTCATAGAACCGATAGCCGCTGGGGCAGAAAGGTTATAAAGGACGATGGAGTGTGGGAAGGCCCCCACCAAGATGGGCCGATGCTCTGGTAAAGATCATGGAAAACCGTTGCATGAGGTCCGTGCACGACCGGTCGTTGTGGAAATCCTTGGGGAAGGCCTCTGTTCAGCAGTAGACGTCCATGGGCTGATATTGATGATGATAATGATGACTCTGAACTTCGTATCAAGCCGTCTCTCTTACTCCAGTGCTCCTCTCTGCACTCTAGCTCTCTTTATTTAAGTGAATGAGTCGGTGTCATCCAAACTTTTAATTTCGCGGTAGCCCTTCTGATATAGTTATAGTTAACTCAATAATACAGAGTTCCGTTCAGTAGAAGTAGTCCCTTTGGGAACGGAATTTTAAAATATGTATTTGTTATGAAACTGTAGGGTTCTGATATGCTAATGTTATGGGGAATTAACTGAGTCGGTTTGCCGTAAAACAGACGCACGATTAAAGTGCTTAAATAGGTTATTATTATAAATGCTTACGTACTAAATGAACACAACGTCCCTGTTCTGTCTAATCCTACTTAAATGGTCTAATCTTGCTAAAATGTACATAACAGAATCATAGTTTCGCTACGAATTACGGTTCCGGGTAAACTTTATTACGGTATTTGGCTTAATGACGATTATTATGACTATATGATATGGTTAGTGTAGTCCGAATTTGGCTTTCCTGCGAAAATAGCAGTCTCTGGTTTGATACCTACTTGGTAAGAGCAAATGTTAGCAGTTTGCTCGTGAGTCTATGTTGTTTTCTATTGGGATCCTATAGATCATATGGTCTTAGGCAACCAGCGCCAAAAACAAAAAATATAGATTGCGATGACGTGTAACCAACTGTAATGTCCTTCCAAGGTGTTCAAAGGCCTTGTTCGATTACCATCTGTACGGAACCTCAATTACGTTCTGGCTACGATACCTGTGTACGATGTCTGGGCACCTTGCCGGGATTCATTCTCTGGTGCGTTTATACTAGACTTCACCCAGTATGATGCTTCTTTCTTTAGAGTGGTGACTAGAAGTGAAAAATATAAATACAATTTTGCTTAGAAAAACGATGACAATCGAGTTGCAAGCCAGGAATGCAAAGGAGGTGAGAAATAAGACTATGTTCGTCAACGTGACGGTTTTGGGAGAACTTTTCTTTGAGTGTGCTTAGATTGATAAAGGCTATATGTGTATATCGATAGCATATAGTATACGATTAGTGATGGAGGACCATTGAGTAAAATACATATAAATTAAAGTATGCTTACAGAAATAATGAATAACGAGTTGCCAGCAGCTTCGATGCACACGATCAGGAACCCATAGAAGGTGAGATGTGAGGCGCGGGTAGATTGTGTGTGTCAATTATTGCCGTACACGCTTACAAAAAAAGATCCAAGAAATGGAGATAGGTACTTAGCTTTAATGAAGATTAAGTCCATATAGAACGTCAGAAGCGAAGTTCGATTGAGTTTTTTTTAGTAATAGAGAGTATTGGGAAACATTTTTTCGATTACGATTAGTTATGGATTACCAATGACTACAACAGTTATAAAAGTATACTTACAGAAATAACGACCAACGAGTTGCCAGCAGCTCCGATGCACACCAGGAACCCATAGAAGGTGAGAAGTAAGGTGCGGGTAGGTTCGTCAACGGTGCGATTTTGGGAGAACTTTTCTATGAGCGTGTTGGGGTTGATGACGGTTCGGTTAGCCATGTCGATCAGCCATTTTGCCGACGTATTGAACGTCAGGCTCATGTTGCCGTCCAGCCGCTGTAACAAAGGAAAGTTGATTTTAGACCCTTTGAAAAAACACAACGGAAACGGTTCCGCTTTAAGTCAGGAAGTAAATTAAAATGACTAGTGGAGTATATATATTTTTAGTTTTAAAATTACGTATTGCGTACCTTTAAAATAAAGTCCGACCAAGAAAGTAAAAAACCTCGCCATATTGCGGAAAACTATTGGAACTAATTTCTTCAACTGGCAAAAACAATTGTATTCCACTAAACTTGTTGTGCCCTCTGCGTGTAGGTGACATATAAACCACTCGTGTAGGGACACTAGGGACTTTGACAATATGCCCCGAAAATGTTCGTTTAACAGCTATAGCACTACGAGTGAATCTGCCAAAATATTACCAAAAATAGATGACTAATGCCTACTAGGAGACTGTATAGGAATATTTACGTGAACACCAAATGCCTATTTATTTCGTTGCTATTTGATTAAGAGCAAAATTGTACCTACTGCTCTAGTCACCGTATGTGATTTGATAATTATACGGGCATTACGGCCATGTATGTATAGTTGTGCAATTAGGAATCCTGTGACACGGGAGCATTTGAGTCGGTTAATTTCAAACTCAGATAAATCCACTCTAACCACTTGGGAGATTATTGAAAAATTGATAATTCGGTGATTTGAAAGGCAGATTATTTGTATTATGGCTAAAGCATTAAAAAATCGATCCTGTTCGACAAACTCAGCTTAAAAACCATCTAAACTAGTGTATTCTTTTAAAAAATATCCTAAACAATGTCAGAAATGGATTTACCCGAGTTTGAAGTTAACCGACTCATTTGTCACTCTGATTTGCGATTTCTTTAAAATCTGGCTATGGAATTTATTTATTAGACACAACAAAACACAGACTTATAAAAGTAAAAACAAATATCAATATATAGGGACCACGCCTATTGTACCTCAATTACTACAGGTGTTCAAGAGCATTCACAATACGAGCCGGTTAGACATCAAGCTACGGCCTTTGATGTCTAATCGGGAAGGATAAGGAAAGAAAAAAAGAGAAGAGAATGAAAAAAATAACAAACTTTCTAAACAAAAAATAGATTAACAATGGAAATAGCACGTAATTTCTCAATTTAGCGCTAGCATTTTACGCTTCCAAGTATCCAAGTATATATCCAGGTAATGCGCTTTCTGATGTTTGTTGAACAGTGTCTGTAATCTTTGCGGAGCAGAAAAGTTGCCCAGGTTAGACTTGGCCAGCTTAGATCGAAAGGTGGTGATACGTGAGGACCTTATATTAGCTTTAGGGACGACAAAGTTCAAACAGGGCAGTTAGTTCAGAATGTGGGTGTAGTTCCATTGATTAAAAACTAGCATCTTTTATAGCAGACTAGTGGAGTATATATATTTTTAGTTTTAAAATTACGTATTGCGTACCTTTAAAATAAAGTCCGACCAAGAAAGTAAAAAACCTCGCCATATTGCGGAAAACTATTGGAACTAATTTCTTCAACTGGCAAAAACAATTGTATTCCACTAAACTTGTTGTGCCCTCTGCGTGTAGGTGACATATAAACCACTCGTGTAGGGACACTAGGGACTTTGACAATATGCCCCGAAAATGTTCGTTTAACAGCTATAGCACTACGAGTGAATCTGCCAAAATATTACCAAAAATAGATGACTAATGCCTACTAGGAGACTGTATAGGAATATTTACGTGAACACCAAATGCCTATTTATTTCGTTGCTATTTGATTAAGAGCAAAATTGTACCTACTGCTCTAGTCACCGTATGTGATTTGATAATTATACGGGCATTACGGCCATGTATGTATAGTTGTGCAATTAGGAATCCTGTGACACGGGAGCATTTGAGTCGGTTAATTTCAAACTCAGATAAATCCACTCTAACCACTTGGGAGATTATTGAAAAATTGATAATTCGGTGATTTGAAAGGCAGATTATTTGTATTATGGCTAAAGCATTAAAAAATCGATCCTGTTCGACAAACTCAGCTTAAAAACCATCTAAACTAGTGTATTCTTTTAAAAAATATCCTAAACAATGTCAGAAATGGATTTACCCGAGTTTGAAGTTAACCGACTCATTTGTCACTCTGATTTGCGATTTCTTTAAAATCTGGCTATGGAATTTATTTATTAGACACAACAAAACACAGACTTATAAAAGTAAAAACAAATATCAATATATAGGGACCACGCCTATTGTACCTCAATTACTACAGGTGTTCAAGAGCATTCACAATACGAGCCGGTTAGACATCAAGCTACGGCCTTTGATGTCTAATCGGGAAGGATAAGGAAAGAAAAAAAGAGAAGAGAATGAAAAAAATAACAAACTTTCTAAACAAAAAATAGATTAACAATGGAAATAGCACGTAATTTCTCAATTTAGCGCTAGCATTTTACGCTTCCAAGTATCCAAGTATATATCCAGGTAATGCGCTTTCTGATGTTTGTTGAACAGTGTCTGTAATCTTTGCGGAGCAGAAAAGTTGCCCAGGTTAGACTTGGCCAGCTTAGATCGAAAGGTGGTGATACGTGAGGACCTTATATTAGCTTTAGGGACGACAAAGTTCAAACAGGGCAGTTAGTTCAGAATGTGGGTGTAGTTCCATTGATTAAAAACTAGCATCTTTTATAGCAGCTATTGCAACTTTTGACTCATAGCGTTATCGTGGTAAAAATAATAGGAAATTGTGAGAGTCTGGATATTGTTGACATATATTTCCTTGTGGTATCACCAATTGTCTATGATTTAAAAAACGGCTAAAAGTCGGTTGTCAATTTAGTAGGTTGGTGTTCATAATATTTTCAAATCAAATCAAATCAAATCAAAATATTCTTTATTCAAGTAGGCCTAGTTACAAGCACTTTCGAAATGTCAGTTACATCAGAGTGAATGTTTGCTGGGAGAAATACAATATGATCCAACATTTGCTGCAAGGATTAGGGAAACCCAGAAAAACCTAATCAGATCATTTAACTTAAGTGTAATATTATTGATAAAATCATCATTTTTAAAATTAAAATAATCAATAAGATAAATCCCAAAAGGATTGTCAATAAAAAATAAATAATCTAGAATGTGTCTAGAATAAAATTCTAAATGTCAGAGTATGTAAAACAATTAAGATTAAAATAATAATAATACCTTAGGTATTCGTTGAAATAATTATTCATATACCTATATATTATATTTCTTCTGTTTCCGCGATTATTACTCATTGAAATAAAACAAACAATCTCATTTTAGTTTCCGACGTGGAAAGCTGGAAAGCTTCCGAAACGTCGGGAACTAAAATGAGATAATATACGCGATATAATCCGTTAGGTTGGTGTTCTATAAATATTTTGATATGTTGTGTACAATTCTAAAATTTGCCTATAACTATGATTAGGTACGTGAATTTATTAATACCTGAATCTCATACACAGGAAAAAATGTGTAAAGAAACGGATAAACTAGAAGTTCTAGAAAATATCAATAAAATCAAAACATCGGAACGTAAGGAGTTACTGAAAACCAATATTCAGAAGAAAGCTGTGGACTGGTCAGTAGTAATTTTATATAAAAATATCTTGGCCGAAAATGTCTATATATGAGCGACGAGCGTGTCGATAGAATCCCCCACTTGGCCCATCGTGCTGGTGCAACATTACTCTAACCTAACCCATGTCTATATCTACTTAACCTAACCACAGACATTGGTGATGGATTAATATTAAGGTATTATCGCGCTAGATCTTATTTATTTTTCGCCTTGTTACAATGGTATATGGTGAGAGAGTGTAAACATATGTGTTTGTCATTCACTGTACTGTACATTGACTTTGAGTGCACGTCAACGTTTATTTTATTTACTAATTTCCTTAGGTTTAGGTACCTTACGTGTGCACAGATAATTAAAAATATTTTCTAATATCAAAACTATAATTCCTACTTCACAAAGTGTGACCAGCCCAAGATTTTTTGAATTTCGCGGCAAAAATTTGGGTATTATTTCAGTAGCCAAACTCTAACTAAGGGATGCAAAGCATTTACGCCGAGAGAGGTTAGCGCCAATAGCCCGAGGCGAAAGTTGATGTCTTACGAAAGACCGAGTAAGATTATTTCACGTGCCTGTTGTCTTGTGATGTTCATAATAATTATAAAAAGTTAGGGCCTATGCACACCGTGTTTTAGGAACGCGCGACAGCAACGCGTTTTTCGTTACATAGACTGCATGCTGACTCAGATACGAGTACGTATCGCATTTATATCGACATATCTTAAGAATTAAAATAATATTAATCGAAGTTTGGCTGTATAGGTTAGCCGTAGCTAAACGATCATACTAAGTTTTTGACGTGACGCACGAAAAAGCATGACTCACTGTCACGTTCCGCCCAAGCCAAGCGTGCAAGCGAGAGCGCGGGATAAGCGATAGAGAGGCACGATCGGCCTAAGCGCTCGGCTTGTGAATTCATAAAAGTTTGCAATGTTTCATCAATGTTTTCTTATGACGTTATAACGTAAAATTATCATCCTTAATTCGACTTTACAGACAGCCGATTTTTTTTTTACTTTTCAGCCTGTATCACTTTCAATCCTTAGATAAGCAACGACCCACTTTTAGGGTATGGGCAATGAAACCAATTTTAGCGATTTTGTCACACCATTGTCTGCTCATTTCGGCTCGCAGTTTTTAATTTATTCCGCGTATAATGCCTCTGCAATAAGCTTTGGCACTGTAGCCAAGATATTCGTTCGTTATTATTCCTTGGCTATTCCAGAAGAGTGAGCCCACGAGTATACCGGCGAATGAATTTGCCTTTAATTTCGTAGGAGTCGGAGATGACATGATGATGCTTCCACGTTCGTTTCAGGGTTGTAATAGTGAAGCCATATCTTTTCCATAGTTATGAACAGACCCAAAAATAAATCAGAATCTTCTTGTACAAATTCTAAGTATCTTCTTGAAATTCTACATCTAGTGCGTTCTTAAGAATTATTGGACCCAGCGCGATGACACTTTTTTCATGCCATGGTCATGGATTATAAAATGAAGAACGCTAATCGAAATTTGCACTTCTTGTTCGACTAAAATTTTCTCCATTTCTAAGGATACACTCTAACAGAACGCAAAAATGTCTTCTCTTTAAAAAGACAATCACTAACTTTTTTCATCAGCATAATTACACATATATATGGGTTCTGGCTGCTAGTATTATTATGTTTTCCTTAATAAAGAGTATATTCACTTTTTATTGAACACCTCTCGCGAAGGAAATACAATATATCGTAACTAAATAAATCAGAAAACATTTTTGTATAAAAGGTGAAGCGAAACCTTTTGGCTTAATGTTCCATAAAACTTACGTCCGCAAAATCACGTTTGTGCCCTTTTCTTGTACGTCATCGCAAAACGCTTTTGTGGCCTGGATCATTGTATGACTTGCAAAAAAATTATGTAAAGACTTTAAAGAGTAATGACGGGGTTTGGGTCTATTTACCATTGTATACAAATTTGGTAGTAGGAAAACGGCTGAATTGTTTATAAAGGTCGTCTCGTCTCTTTACCTATATTATACATGAAAAATTAGGGTCTATATTGACTCCCATCAAATCGAAAGTCATGATTAGTTGGCCTTATTTTCGATAGTCATACATGTTTTTTCCTACTAAGCCCTTAACTATTTATGATTGTCACAAAACAAACCGAACCTACCCAATGGGTTCCAAAGGATGACTTTTAAGATCCTGAAAATTTAACTGTTTCAAAATTATAACCAACATCCGGATCCGAAAAACAATGTTTATTGGTGAAGGAACTGATGTAGTTTTTGGAGATATGAGTGAATTATAGATCTGATAGGTAACGAATGGTAAACTTCAAAAAAAATTGCACACGTTCTATTTTACACCAGTTGTCAAAGTGTAAAAAATACTGAAAGCGTCTCAAAGTCGGAAACGTCGCGTGCAAGACAAACAACTACTTATATTTGCTATTTGATATTATAAAAAGAACCCCTGAATCCGAAAAACCGCGTGGTGGCCTCCCAGAGCTCACCATCCCACCCAGAAGCAGGGTGAGTAATAAGGCCATGCGACATTTTTTTTATGGTATGTTATAAAGCGACGTCTTCATAATAAAAATATTGATGGACAAACTACTCCAATATCATAATAACTCCCCGAGATACAACGACGTTAAAAGCACATTTTTGGACTTTCCCAAAAAACACTTCATACTAAAACCTATAAGATGTGACACGCTAGCATCTTGTATAGGGAAAATAAAAACTTTTTTCTGCAACTATATTAAAACTAGCGTTTTTCGAAACGGATTTATAACAAAAATTACAAAACACTTTATGGGTTATTGAATGGTATTATTAGTTATTACTATTTTCATTCCTTAATAGTTGGCTTTCCCACCCAACTTTAAAGACTCATAAAACAAGCTACACGTAAGTTATAGAACTCAAAATTTTAACGTAGTTTTTTATGTTGCTTGTTTTATGAGGATCTTATATACTTTTTAATTTTTTTTCTAATGTAAAATAGCCTATTCCACATTATTGTCTCTGCGATAACTTGGGTTCCGGCTCAGTCACTCTAATCTCTTATCAAACGGTGGAGCTCTACGTCTAATCGTAGGCATCATCACTGGAAACTGCCCACTTAACAAACATTTATATGTTCTGTGAATAACCGACAGTTCTCCTAGGGGTTGTCTGTCGGCTATACGAAATAGCTCCCTACGTGATCCTGAGATGCGTCGGCGTAGCTAAACAACGGGCTGAAATAATCCATGATGACCACTGCGACAACCGACCCGTGAGACAACCCTACCCGGTTTCCCCTATTACTGCGAAGCTATTAATAGGTACGGAAGTTCGACTCATGAGGTGCTTGATATTTCCAATTTTTTTGTACGGAGCTGAAACCAGGACAATCCATCTAAAAGATCGCAAAATGATTAATGCACGTAAAATGTGGTGCTGGAGACAATAGGGAATATGCATTTTTTTTCTTTTTGCTTTATACAAACTTACATAAATGAGTTTTTACAAACAGTGGAGAAAAATAATTTTTCGAATAACTATAACAATAACTAAGATATAAGCTATCAAACATTTCATTCTATCTCTTTCTAGCATAACAGAATTTAATATGGAGTTTATATGACCGTAGTGGACTGTGACGTAACAGTACATATCGGACCTCTCTGTCAAATCGCTGTCTAATTAGTAGCTTAAAATGCCTATATAATGCGTATTTTTTGGCCGATTTTAATTTTAATTTCACTTTTTGGAATAGTTTTTACAGTATTTTGATATGAAAAGCGATGAAAAAATTCAATGCATGTTCCCTATTTAATTGCTGAGGATAAAATGGACTGCTCGCCGTACTTAATCCCTCCATTTTAAAAGAGCTTAATATCAAACAAAAACTTTCGTCAATTATGCAACTGCGAATTTTGAGATGTCATTGGACATGTCATCCGCAAAGAAAATTAGATGGAGCGTTAAGTAGTACAGGGAAGAGTGGAGGGTAAACGTTCTCGCGGCCTATCTCCTACAAGGTGGACGGATCTCATAAAGTCTACGAAAAAATGTTCCCTAACGGAGTGTGTTCGGAGTACCACAAACCGAGAGAGATGGAGAAGTATCGCAAAAGCTGCAACCCTGCAATGTATATATACAGTAGTATATTATATATATATATACCACTCTGACAAGAGTGCATGACTGAGAGGACGAAGACAGATAGCTAACTGCAGACACACAACAGGGATATTGACAACTTTTTCTGTGGTACGTTAAAGAACGACCTTTCAATAATAGAAATACTGGTAAAAAAACAACAACAACATTAGATTCACATTTTTAGAATTTCCCAAAAACGCTCCACGTTAAACCCTAGGAAGGCGTGACGTCACACCTTCCTACCTTATATGGGGAAATTGAGAACTTTGTTCTGCAGCAATGTTAAAACTTTTATCGAAACGGTTTCATAACAAAAGTTACCGTACATTTCATGGGCTATTCAATGGTATTATTATTTATTAATATTGTCGTTCTGTCAAAATGGACTGTCCCACCTATTTTTAAGGGCTCTTAAAACAAGATACACGTAAGGTATCGAACTAAAAGTTTTTTTTTTGGATTTTCGTGATCAAAACTACCATTTCGCAAAATTTTATTATTATTTAAGTACAGTCAGCATCCCTATTATACGCGGCGCAAATTGTAGATGATACTATTAATTTTATGTTATAAGGAATTATAATTATCAACCCATTTTAGTTATTAAGCACACATCTACAATGTTATAATTATAACAATTCCAAAATTCCATATTACATATTCGACACCTAATTAAAATAAAATTGCTGGCTAAGAGAGCACGCAATTACTCTAAAAGAAAATGCTACATAATTATCCTTTTCATTCCCAATCTGGCAAGCTTAACATGGTTATTTTAGCTTGTACACTGTACATATATAAAGACGTAATTAACGAAAAAAAAGGTTGAAGGCTTTGAATGCTACATGTGGTTTCTATCAAGTACAAAGGTCTTTTGAACTGTCTATTTATATTATATAAAGATTTATTATTATTACTATATATTTAAAATGTATGTAGGAGAGGGTAGGAAGCAGTGGATCGGTTGGGAACAGATGTCTATATTTTAAAGAAATAAAAGATTTACATTTGTCTTGTTTTCACTTTGATAACGTTGGAACGTTCCTTTAATTCATCCTAGGACAAAAATATTAATCAATAATTTCTTTAATTATAGTCAATGATCCACTGATACTCACCCTCCCCTACGTATTCTGTATATACAACCGCGCTTATTTAGAACAATGCGGACTGAACACGAGTCCACTTTTTGTCAAAGTAGTCACATTGAAAAAAGCCCATAGTAAATGTTTTATTTAAAAGCGTAAATAATTAATCGGTACGATTGTATTCTACCACTTATTAAATATTGTAACCTAAGCCTAAGTGTAGTCCGTCAGTTAGGTGATAAAAATGTTTAGCTCTAAGTTTACACCTAGAGTTATTTTTAATGTACAATAAAGTCTAAATAACGCGTTTCAGTTATTCTTACTCAGTCATTGTTTTTAAAATCATTAAGTCCCACAAAAGGTTTTTAATTCCTAACTTATTACCTTTTTTGTTGTTGTCTTTAAATAAAAGTTTTTTTATTTGACAACATAGCCTATAAAAAATATATGTTATTATTCCGTCGACAGATGTAAGGTGGGCGATTGGACCACCTGGATATTTTGTGAGCGGTGCCAAATTCCAGTTTTATTGATGTGAAGAAATAATACTGCTTAAATTACTACCGGGAAGTTCATTACTAATATCTACTGTTCAATAGAATGTTGGTCTGTCGCATTGAAATAAATAAACATTCACTATGTAATACGAAAACTCTATATACAGGGTGTAATCGTTAGGTGTGACCTGGCGATTATTGCGTAACTATTACAGATATCCAAAAAAACTAAACAGATATCGAAAAACGTTACCTAATCAGTAAAATGATATCAATAGCATGATTTAGGCTGAAATCATTTTATTTTAATAACACAATAGCGGGATGACATGGATGCATATCTCAGCGACTGGCCAGATGTTGCTTTGGATCGCGACGACTGGAAGTCTAGGGGGGGGCCTATGCCCTGCAGTGGGACAAAAAAAGGAAAAAAAAAACACACTAGCATACAAAAAACAGTAATGGATAAGACTATTATGATACCTAGATATAAATTAAATAGAAAAACTACTCTACGGATCTACATACATAACTTTTACTTAAAAAAAAAACTTTACAAATGAAAAAAATCCCCTAAATCCCTCTCGCTGGGAAGTATGCCCAGAAGGCTGGCAGCATTGCCACGCTAGATGGCAATGCTGATTCGCTGGGCGAAATAGTGGCCAGCCCTGTTTCCTCAATACGGCGCGTCGACAGTTCCTTGAAAAGTCGACGCGCGCTAGGCCCCCATGGCCCCAGAGTTCCTACCTCAAACGCCGTAAATATGTAACTGCTGCCTATTGCAGCATATTTACGGCGTTTGAGGCTCTCGGCAGACGAAACCGCCGCACCAGCATCATTTTTGGTGCCTGGAAAATGGGACGGTACCAGGGTGTCCATGATTAAGGTAAAATAAGTACTAGACTTAAAATAAGGAACTAAAACCTTTTATAATCTCATACTAAATATATGGGAGTGTTTAATGTCAAAATTTTGGATACTTCTCGTTTGATTTTCAAAAACTTATTGATATTTGTGGACAGGCCCAGATGGAGATGGAGGGATGACCTAGACGCATTTCTCAGCAACTGGCCGGAACAGGCATCAAAAAGGGACCTGTGGAGATCCGAGGGATAGGCCTTTGCTTTTTGATATCTATAATAGTTACGGAGAAGTTGATAGTAGTTGGAAGCACAAATGGCAAACGAGTTCGAGGCCGATCTCTAACCAGATGGACTGATCAAGTAAAGTCGTCGTCTTCCTCCAAGTTTTGCTGAGTTGTAAGAGATGCAATGGACAGATCCAAATGGAGGAAAATCATCCACTCTAAAGGTAGAAAACCCGATGATGACCACGATCCTCAGTCATGAGGGAACGACAAGAGAGAGAGAATAGTTACGGATTACTTGCCTGCACCTCTACCACAACTGTGTTATGCGACTCTTTGTCTCGTGACAAAGATTGTCTGCCTCATCCCTTTCAATACAATGCGAGAGAGACAGGTGATCCTATGTCGCGCGACAAGCGTAGTCGCGGAGAGTTGTGCTAGACCGGCTGGTCACACTTAACGATTACACCCTGTATAGGTAAAATAAACGACGGAGTTCTGAGGTAACAAACATAAAAAGTATACAACCGAATTAAGAACCACTTCCTTTTTTAGGAGTCGGTTATGGGACATAGGTGTCATGAATCATGATGAAAAGAGTGTTAATGTAAAACATATAATTAAAATAGACAATATACAAATAATAAACATAAACTAAACGGGATTCAGCCAGTACGTGGCTCTAAACGGAAATCACTGGCGTTATTTGAGCACGATGGTAGGACGGTTGTGGAGATTCAGTTCCTTTTCCAATTTTCCATTTCCAAGAAGGCATTGGATGGAACCGTCAGCTGAGGTGCGACTGTAGACTGCAGATAGGTTTTCAGTGGAAAACTTCAGCGAAGAAGAAAGGGCTGCAAAAATGCTCCACTTAATGGCCGGTTCAAATCAACCCAAGCCTTATTTCTTCATGGTTAAGACCAGTGAAAACAAAATAAGACTTGGATTGAGTTGAAAATATAACTGCAAAGTGGCAGCCCTTGTAGATATTTAATCCAATACAGTAATGCAAACACTAGACAGTTTTTACAATTTTAAAGTTTTGTAACAGCACATCAATTAATAATCATACGTCGTTATCGCGGGTACAATTAACAATCAGATAAAGAGCAGATAAAACAGAATGTCTATTTGGTAGAAACGGACGTATTCTGCCTACAGCTACTAAACATCTAAGAAGCTCTTTACATGTGGAGAGTTTTCTCTAGAAAAGATCAATAAAAAATACAGCCGCAAAGGGGTATAGGTTTAAACTGTTGTCATATGTTTCCATCTGTTTATTTAGCAAGTTTATACATAGGAAAGAGGTAAATTTAATTATCTTTTAACGTCTTTTTTTAACAATTTTAACAATATATACGTACTTGTGTGAAGATAACTGTTATCATCTACTAATTAAACGAAGAAAGTCTATTTAAAAAATAAGAAAACAACGTGTGTAATTTTTACTAACGGGTATTTTTCACATGTATTATTTGGTATTCGTAATAGATTACAAAGATTTTTTCTATATTTTCCACAGTCAATTTGCGGCGTCTAGCAGTAAATATCCATTTTAATTGATCTTTCAACATCAACTGTTGTTGTAGGTGCATACTTGAAACGATGGGAATAATCTAAAGTAGTGTGACAAACTCGTAATGATGATTCAAGTATTATCTCCTTCCCTTGTATCAATTCATTTTTTTTTATGTCAAATCCAGTATTTTTCTTCAAGACATGTTTCAGCTTTTTAAATATTCTTTTTCCATTAGCACTCAAATTTAATTTCGATATATGCTTGTATGTTTTTTGAACGATGGCTAAACTTTCACTGAGAGATAGATTCGGGCACTGCAATTTGTTTATAGCGTCTGGAAGTACCTGAAGATATTTCGCTATAAAATTTAAATCATTCCGAATTTTCGCACTGCGAAATGCTTTTTTTGACTTTGTGATACATGCTGCGTCAGAATCACGAAATGTGTCCACAACGCCTTTTATTTCCTCGAAATACTTGTTATAGTATATCGCAGCCTCAATCCACTTTCCCCAACGAATAATCGTTGGATTTGGAGGTAAGGGCCATTAACCATTTCTTTAAATGTTTTTATTCTTTTTGGCGATTTTCGAAAAACTTTTTTTACATTTGATATTAATTTATTCACTTCTGGAAAAAGAACGCGAACTTGATCAGCAACTCAGTTAAGACCATGAGCCAAACATGTAACATGGAGAAGGTTTGGGTAATTTTTTTTTAATGTTCTACCCGCTTTTTGCATGTACCCTACACCATCAGTTAATAATAACAAAACTTTCTCATGTTTATTGTGGTCGGGACCCCACAAATTATCCAGTGCATTTTTAACGGTATCCGTTATACTTATATTGTTAGTTTGTTCCAATTTTTTGCTTGACAATACATGTGGAGTTCCGACTGCATCTTCAAGCAATGCACCGACTATCACATTAGCAATTTGACGACCCCTGGCATCTGTTGTTTCATCAAAAGCATTTTCTAACTCCTTTTTAATTTTTTGCATTTGTTCGTCGTATATGGTTTACGTAATTCTGTCTCAACAAACATTCCGAAGGGACCTCCACAGTTTTTTTGAACTTTCCAGAGACGCAGTTATTGATAAAATTTTTGAATATGGGATTTTCTAACTGAGACCATGGTATATTACAGCTTACCATAAATTTGGTCAATTCCATCCTAAAATCTTTTTTGACGGATGTATGCTTTTCCGAGTTGAAATGTCGTTCCATAGAAGCTTTTCTCTGGGGGAAACTAACATTACACTTAGTGCAATATAATTTTGTATCGCGAGCCTGTATTTCAGGATAATCCTTTGTCCACAACTCCACAAATTCATCGCACGTTTTTTTCCTTCGCGGCATTTTAAAAGCACTCGGCAATAAATATATTACACACAGTTATCAGTACGGATAATTGATAATGTACTTACTAACAAATGACAATGTCAAATAGGAAAAAATATTAAAGAGTTTGCATTGCGACTGCATAGTTAATCTATTTAAGTTGTATTGGTACTCAAGTCAAGTATGGAGGTTGGGTATTAGAAATACCTAATGTGTGATACATTTTAAACTCGTAGGAGTAGGCATAGATGCTCCTCAAAATGAGTTTCGCGTCTGTTATTGCTTGTTTTTCATAATCTTTCTGTACTGTCAAATCGTTTTTGTACCCGCGATAACGACGTATGTTAATAATATATTAAAATCTCAGATCTTTCAACATAAGTCCAGCACAAGTTCAAACCAAACGAGTCAAGACCTATCTCTCACAAACAAAAAACGATCGTGGAATTCAAATTTTCCCGATGCAATTTATTACTGGCCAGTATTGTGCCAAGGAGGTTTGCCGCGTTACAGAGTTTATGGTTTACAATAATCGCATTTTATTTCCATGAAGTGTTTTAGTCATCTCAATATAGATCCAATGACAGAACATCAGTATTTTTATTCTTGGAATGACGATCTTGTCAAGGAATTGATGAGACTTTTGATGTTAGAGATGTTGATGCAATAAACTTTTAAGAGTCTAGGTGTTGTATCATTTATTTTATTTATTATTTTCAAGTGTTTTTTTTTACAGTTTAGTTTGAAAAGCTAGAATATTTTGCTTAAAATTGCGGCATTTGTCAAAGTAATTTTTAAACATAAATAAAAAAAACGTTAAAAGGGCGAGGTTCACAGTTAAACATCCTAATTTTTAACACCCTTATACCTAGAATTAACACCCGGTATTCGACTTCTATTACTATGAACTAGTCAGAAGCGTTTCTTTCGAAAATTCTAGTTATTTGCATCCTTATTTTATATACACCGTGACCGTTAATAACCCGAAAGATTTAAGCTAACGATACTAGAGCCTAATTAGAGTATATAAAGTTATGTAACATATAGTCCAAAAAGTCATAATTAAGGAGCTATTAATTATTTACAACAAATCAAAAGTTAAAAAATCTCCAGTGTAACATACCTTAAGGGCGTGAGCATGACGTAGCCACCTACTTCTTTTACACGTAGATGCACTAACTGTATGGTGGTTAGCCAGTTTCATAAAGAAGTTTGGTATCTATCTACAAAAAGTTTTTACCACCGAAAATATTTTCATCACGAGATAAAAGGATATAACATGCAACTAAAATACAGTGTAGTGTATTAATCCGAATAATTATAATATCTTATCTTACACACTTCAATCTCAAGTAGCTTTTTTGCTATCACTGAGAATAGAGATAATTAGGTTTCTTCTGTTCTAAGTCGCGAGAGTGGTTCTTCTTATAACTGGCTCGTTTGAAATTGATTGTCACTAAAATGACACATTACAAATGATAACTAATTGTCACGCAAGATAAAATAACATTGAACATTTTAATGACTGTAATAAATAATATTCGCTATGCCGCATTATCCTTCGGCTCAGTTAGCAGATATCACTTTGTGTACGGATTTTGTGACGGGAACTCGCTCCAGGCAGTCGCCAAATACCGAAGACGATACACAAACCGTCGTATACCTCACCATTCGACTTTTGCGGATGTCCATCGACAGTTTCGCGAAAAAGGGCTTGGAAAAGTTCACAGAGAAAGGGCTATAAATCTAGATGAACAAGCAGAGAGAATAATGAACATCATAACAGAAGACCCAACTTTGTCATCAAGAGCTGTAGCAAGAATGGTCAATGTTAACTATAAGCTCGTATTAAGACTATGGAAAAGGTACGGCCTGCATCTTTTTCACTACAGGAAAGTACACGGATTAATTAACAATGACGGGCTAGCTAGAGTTGCCTTTTGCCAAAGGATGAATCTGAAATTAGTGGAAGATCCTGGATTTCTAAATAAGATATTATGGACAGATGAATCGTTGTTCACGAGAGAGGGAGTTTTTAATTCCCATAATCAGCATATGTGGTTAGAAGAAAATCCCGATGCGAAAAGGGAAAATTCATACCAGCCCAAATTTTCCGTAAATTTGTGGGCTGGCATTATTGGGAATTTATATTATTTATTTATTTATTTATTTGTCCACACTTACAGCTATGTTTACAGGACTTATACCTAAGACAATAGCGTAACTATTTATATAATTTTACAGTATTAACCTTTAAATCTATTTATCTATACTAAGTACTGAGTTTATAACTAACTATGAATAAAGCTGACTTTGTGAATCCATTCAGAGAACACGAAAACAAATCCAAATCTTCTGCTACTCGTATTAGGTTTAGGGTGCGTATTGCGCGCGTCAGCGGGGCCGCACCGAGCAGGTTGGTACGCCCGCACGGCTCGACCAGCAGCCGTGGCCGGCGGCGGCGCTACACGTACCTATCAGGTACACACAGACTCACACAACTCAAAACCGGACCGTTAAAGATTTTACCCCTAATTAATTTAAATATGTTTGTCACTATACCTAACTCTCTGCGCACTCGCAGGTCGTTGTATCAAACCATACGCAAAATAAATAAAGTTGGGTACATAAGAGGGTAGAAAGGATACACCCCATATCTTCTCAAATACAAAAATCTGACAAATTTATTTTGGATACGCTCCAACATTAACCGATACTTCGTTTCATGTGGAGCAGCATTGCATTCCAGACCACTTCGTACCAACGCATTGTATAAGGCGATAATCGCTCCAATATTTGTAAAATCATGGGAACGACGAAGCACAAATGCTAACATTCTGAAGGCTTTTTTACTAATATTAACAATATGATCCCGAAATCTTAGGTCCGATGTGAACTTTACTCCTAAGTCTTTTACCTCTGTTGTTTTATTTAATTTCGTTTAATAATAGGTCCCGTCATATTTCCCAATAGACTGAATTCTCACAACTATTTATTATTTCTAAATAATGAATTAAACGACCTGCTAGAAGATGTCGATTTGGAAACCCGACAAACTATGTGGTTCGAGCACGACGGATGCCCGGCCCACTTCGGCTTGGATGTTCGTAATTGGCTGAACCAACAATACCCCGAGAGATGGATCGGCCGTGGGAGCGAAGTTTTAGCATGGCCTGCGCGGTCACCGGATGTAACTCCGCTAGATTTCTTTCTATGGGGAACTCTGAAAGATAAGGTTTACTCAACACCTGTGAACTCCAGAGAAGAGTTGTTAATACGAATTCAAACGGTTTCAGAAGAAATCAAGAACACTTATGTTAACTTGAATCATGAAATCCGTTCAAGATTGAATATTTGTGCTGAAAACGGCGGTTCACATTTTGAAAATCTAATTCATTAAATTACTCGTAATAAAAATGCGTAACTGTTTCATGTTGTTGTTTATTTTACTGTAGGTACAGGTTAGCATGATCGCTGTTACAACAAAGTCCCTTTCCTGTATGAGGTAAGAGGTAAGTATGATGTAAAAAAATAAGTAGTATGATATAATATATATATAAATAAGTAGTATGATATGATATAATTATGATTTCCTTGGAATATTATCATGCCTAACAATTTATGGTTGTGATTGTTAGTCAAAAAAAAGATACCTAAGACACAAAGTTTCAATAATAATGTAAGAGCACTTTAATGTCGTAGCACCTAATAAAGTTTGGATACATAAGTATTTGTGGTATTTTGTGGTGCCAATAAATAAAAATAATTTCAACACAAACATCGTGCTAGACATAACTTGACACTTCTTGTCATTCATGGAATACAAGTCACGCCATTCGCCTTTCATCGTATGATTTCGGAGCGATTCGTGAAGTATCATGCTTTCTCTCTGTTCTTCAACTTGAGATTCCCACCTAAAGGCTTGTTCACAAAGAAGCGGGCAATTAATAAGATTTAATTCGTACTGAAATAGTAATTTAATTAAGACACATAATTAGACCCATGTTGATATAACATTATTTACTCGTACAGTCGTCAAAAATATGTGGTTTAAATCTTTCGGGTTATTAACGGTCACGGTGTATAAGGGCATTGAATTTGAGTAGCACATTTTTTAAGTAGGCAAATTGACCCGATCACCGACAGTACGTAAATTTGAACCAATTGGGAACATTAAGTTTCACAAAGGTGTACATTTTATATTTTTTCCCGATAGTATACGTTATGTGAACTCAGAATCTACGAAGAGTTTATTTTTACATTGTATTGTTTTTTAGATATCTTTTTTTAAACACCCGTAGTGACATTTGTACAGTTCCGTCGTATGAATACATTTTTACTTTGGTCTACACAAATTAGTAAGAAAAAAAAAAAATTTCATTGAAAATAACTTTTTAATTTTACTTACTAATCTATGTAGACCAAAGTAAAAATGAACTCATACGAGGGAACTGTACAAATGTCATGACGAGTGTTTAAAAAAAGATATCTAAAAAACAACACAATGTAAAAATAAACTGTTTGTAGATTCTGAGTTCACATAACGTAAATATCGGGAAAAAATATAAAATGCACACCTCTGAGAAACTTAATGTTCCCAATTGTATTTGAAACCTAAAAATGAAGTTGTTTTAATATTTTTTCTCAACTGGAATATATTCTCATTTTACACTGCGGTTATCTCATTGAAAACACAACGATTTTCACATTACCTTTGAATTATTAATATTATGCCTTGTACATTACGATAGAAGCAAAACATTTTTTTTCAATTATTCAATAGATTACGTTCCAAATCTCCTCATTTCTGATTCGATCTCGTAGAGATATCCCGAGCATAGCCCTTTCCATAGCTCGGTGATTGATCCTGAGCTTCCGCAGCGCGTCGCAGCGTGGGAAGGCCACCTGCAAGGTGGTCTGATGACCTGGTTAGGGTTTCGAGGCGTCGCCAGATGCGGATCGCCTCTTTCCAGCCTATGTGGAAATCAATTGAGGAGGCCCGTATCTAGGAGTGGACGTCCTATGGCTGAAATGATGATGATTCATTAGTAGTATAAATAGGCTGCACGCGCGGAAAAGGCTCTCTGTGGAAACAAAGTCGCAGACAGGCCAACCCACGTCAGCAGCAACAGAAGCCGCAACACAACCGGCATTGGAGCCGGCACTCCAGCCTGCACCGACGCCCACCGTGACGACACCGTCACAAAACAAGGCCGCAGAAGAGGCCTAGTCCCAGTCTACCCAGACAGACACTCGACTCCCCCTGCGACCTCACTAGAAGCCAGCAATAGGCTAAATGAGAAGACCCACCCACTGATGCGGGCGGAGAAGATTCAGCTAAAAAGAGATGGCAACCTGCGTACGTGCAGAAGCCCACTGTATAAAAGGCTCTCAGTACCACTCGAGCGTATTTCGAGATAGGGCTGAAGGTGTCAACTAATGGTACGGTGACGAGCACATTTACCAATAATTCGGAAACCATATTTTTTCTTGATTCGTGTATATTCTTATCTTTTGTACGTGAAAAATAGGAAGCCATTTTTGGGGCAAACCAGAAATATCACATAAGCAGCTTACACTTCGCTTTTCTAGGGAATATTACTGTGATTTCATTTCGCCATGTACGTCAACGGAATATTTATAGGAATCGTGAGGAAAAACTAATGCCTTCACAAATGAAAAATGGATGGAGTTCTTCAAGAGGGGAGTGGATAGGTTTTTAAAGGGTCGACAACACGCGCGTAATGCCCCTTTCATGGGCTGCGGTAACTGCTTAACACCAGGCCGGCCGAACGCTTCTTTGCCACCTTAGAAGTATAAAAAAAGAAAGGTTATCAAGTGTTTATGAAGAAGTTATAGTTCGTATACCTATGTATCGTACATGTTCATACTTTTTTAACATCCTTAGACAAAAACAAAAAGTAGCAGATAATGTGCCTAATCACACTTAATATAAGGTCAAAGGCAAAACCTATCCCATAATAGTAGATTTTATGACAAGGGACTCAAACAACCCATTATGGCACGAAGAGTTTATTTGTATGAGCGAGCGAAGAGAGCGCAGAAAAATATATCCGAATGTCAAAATGGCTTTTAGCCACGCGTAATAAAATATTTTCTTCTGTTTCTGCGATTATTACTCATTGAAATAAAACAATTTAACGAATTATACAGCGTATATTATTATCTAATTTTAGTTCCCGACGTTTCGGAAGCTCCACCCGTGACCTGTTTTATTTCACTCGTAATAAAGTCTAATTCATTGCAATAGACCTTTTAAGTGGGGTGCCTATTATTGAAATTACGATGTCAACCACTCTGACGTTTACTTTATCTCAACTCATCTGTTTAGGAAGTGCCTATCATGCGGCAGGGAGATTTGCCATCCCAGATTAATTAGGTTTGTTAACGGTGTTTACCAGACTCTGAGAAATTATCGCAAATTGAAAATCGACGAAGATTGGGTCGGGTTTGTAGCTTTGAAAATTGTCGTATAATTGTGACCTTATATTTATAATATTTAAAGGTGCCTGCAAATTCGTTTGCTCAGAGAAGAAAAAAGTTTGATCCTCTGTTTAGACTTTCCATAGTCGAATAATTCAAATGCGAGGCAATAAGTTGCTTTTTGTATAAATATGAATAAAATTTCAACAAAATATCAGTTTCCACGAAAATACGAACTCACGCTTTTCCAGCGTAAACTGTCTTATAATGTATCCTATAAAGATAGTCATCAAATCTAGAAAGTTAGGTGTACCGTTCTAAAATTTAAATAAGAGTCCCTGCAAGCTTGCGGGTGGCTTGCCACGCTCCGCTAGCCAGTACGCGGTCTCCACTCGAGAACCTTTCTGTCCCAACAACAACAGTTATATGTATATGTACCTTATCTCCTTTTCATCATAAATTAGATACGGGATACGCCAGTATCTGGCTATATCCCCCCCACTTCAAAGAAAGCTTCATTCAAGACTTTCCTTCTTGCGTCAAGGCGTGGGAAATAGATCGAAAGAATCGGGCGTGAGCGGGGTCAACGCTAAAATATCACCAGAATAGTTCGTAGTAGCCATTCTTTCGATGGCTGCTGTGATCTTGTCATCCACAAATGAGAGAGCACATTCCTAGGACGCCGGGTAAACGGACCTCTTAGCAAGTTGCTGTTGTGGGGTGGATTCTCTAAGCCTTAGATCGCGATCACATTAAAGAACTTGACCGCTGACTACGAAACAGGGGTTGTGATCCCCGCTGTGGCTCATATCTGGGCTCAACAGGTCTCCATAGCCATTTAGCGAAGAAACGCTGCTGGCATCATTGATACCTTTGAGCCTGGTACAGTCAGTTTCGTGAGGTTCGTATAGGCACAAAGGCCCTGCCTACCCTGAACGATCAAAGCTCCATATAGGCACGGAGAAGCTACCTACCCTGAAGGACCATGGCTTCAAATGGGCACAGAGAAGCTGCCTATCCTGAACAACCATGGCTCTATATAGAAACAGAGAAGCTTTACAGTATGAGGGATCGTGGATCGTTGGAAGGGAGTCGGCTGCCTTCCTAACTAAAGAGTAACAAGGAGATAAGGCGGAAAACAGGCAGAAGGCAGCCTGCCGCAAGCTTACCTTCCAAGACCCAGTAATTTCAGAAACGCAAACTTACGTGACACGAATCGTATCTATTCAGCAAGTGCTTATCACGTGACAGCACAGATTTGCCTTCCCAGATTATTTAAGTTTGTTAACGGTGTTTACCAGGCTGAGGGGAATTATCGCAAATTGAAAATAGACGGAAATTGGGCCAAGTTTGGGATCCTGACTCGCAGACTTAAAAACAGACGCACAAGTAGTAGTCGATAGATGCTAAATATTAAAGACTGAATTTTATTATTCTTGACGGTATAAAACAGTATTGTGCTAGCTTATATGTATAAAAAACAATACTTTTTACCCAACTGCGATGAAGCAAAAATATATATGATTTCATTTACCTCTGCGAACGTTATTGCTAATATGTACAAACATAGTCAGTTGCCTTTTGTTACTCATAATTATTGAATCATTGAAAGTCATGATGCAATGTTAGTCATAAAATCATTTGTCATAATTACCAAACCGTTAAATTTTCAGGATCTTTGAAAAGGTTATTTTTAGAACCCATGAGGTTAGATTTGTTTTGTAACAATCCTGGAAAGTTAACGGTTACATACTCAACTGCTATTATAATGGCAAAAGTGTCGGACGGATGAAAGGAGATTGCATGTTACGGTGAGATGCCATGACTAGAATGGATCGAATAATGAGGATAAAGAATGAGTTTTAAGAGGAAGCTTGAAAGTAGCACCCGTAGTCGTTAAGCTGAGAGCAAATCGCCTACGCACTGTGGTCGCGTTCATACGACATATCTCTGAAAATCCACAACATTCAAACTGTAATTTGTTATTGCCCAAGTACTTAGTAATAGCCACACTACCAAAAACTAGAGTGTATAAATAGTTTTGAAGTAATTCGAGACCATCATTATTTTTTGACCCTCTGAAGTGAACACACTTACACCACGTGATTAACCTTATCAGTGAGTCATTAAAGTGAAAGTTGTTTGTTGACGAATTTCTACAAAAATTTTGGTCTTATCTTTGTGACTCATTATGGAAATTAATGATTAAGGTATGTTTTCTAATTTTTATTATTATTTACAATCATTCTCTTCATAATTTTGTATCTATATACCTGCTACGAATCACTTAATTTTACACAAAAACATTACTTACCTGTATTTTCAAATTGACATTCAACGTAGTTTAGATTCTTTCATAGAAGTAATACTATGTTTGAAATAAACCTTGAATAATGTAGTATTTGACTCATTTCAGATCTACTGACCGATTTTGCCCGTTCTCTGATAATATGGCCTCTACGCTTTTCGTAGGGGGTGCTACGAAAAATATCGAATTCTCATAACATTTATTTGTTTTCTTTCAGGTTATTTTTTGCAGGTGCAGTTTACAAGAATGCTTATATTTGAATTATGGAGTAATTTTAAAGATCAAACAAGGAAAAAACTCAACAAGTATTAGAGGAAATTTTTAAAAATGTGCGGGAAAATAAAAGTTTTAATACTGAGACATTAATTAATCGTATTACATACTTAACCACAACGATGATCGCTTTCTGGAAAAAATCAAACAGGACTCAAGAGAATTTAATTAGAATCAACGCAAAATGGCTGGCTTTCCTTGAAACAATTGAACTAGTGCAGATTTCGGAGGCGTTGCCCGAACGAGAAAATTGTACTTCGAACATCGGCCGCCCACTAAAGGATTACTTGCAGTAAGCGACAACAACAAAGACGATTGGCGGAGCGGACCCAAGGACATGAATCAGATTGACATGTGTCTGGACAAAGACGTTGACACAACTACGTTAGAGTTTGGGTTATCACCTCTGCATGCTCGTATAAGATTTTTTGAATATTTGCTTCATGTGGCGTATCGGCTCGAGGTGAAAAAGTGGCAAGTTCGGACGACTGAAGAAAAGGAGAAATTAGCAGAAAGAAAGAAGACCATCCAAAGTGAATTTAAAAAGAAGTTAGGGTTGGTAGTTGACAAACCACGCAGTGGAGGAAGTGGCAATTCAAATGACGGGAACACAGCAAGAAAGTTTTTTGACAAATCTGATGTTGCAGCTGAAATTACTGGAATCAGGCAAGATATTTTTTATAGGTGCGCTACAATTCTCAACTGTATTAATTCTGGGTATAAAATTAAGGTTGATAGATTTAAGGAATTTTGTTTAGACACGGCTCGGCAGCTTGTTCAGGAATTTCCATGGTTCAATTTGCCAGCTTCCGTACATAAAGTGCTTATTCACGGTGCTGAAGTGATAGACAACATGTTGGTTTCCATAGGAGAGCTCTCAAAAGAAGCTGTCGAGTCGACAAATAAAAATATATAGGCATTCATTCAGGCTTAGAAATACTAGAAAAATGTCACGCGAGTTGACCAACCAGGATCTTTTGAATCGCCGTTTATTAAATTCAGATCCATTGATCTCAAGCCTCAGAAAGTTACCTCTGAAAAAAAAAACTGTTTCGTCTCAATCTGTAATTAGCCTATTAGATGTATAAAGTAGATTAGGTTATAATTTTATAATCAATGTTAGTTTTAATAAGTTTTAGATACCTGTACACATGTAAAAGATTTTATTTTTTATAATGACTTAAGTATAGTAAGAACCTGCTCGTAACAAGCAGATATTTGTATACAAATATGACTTTATTCTTATTGATAAAATAATTCATTTGTGCAAATTTATGCATGTTTGATTAAATAGTGTTACTTATTAATTATAAGCATAATAAAGACACCATTGAAATGAAGTAATTTCGACATAAATTTAATTAGTTTGTTTTATTTTTTTATTGCATTAAAAATATTTTTTTTTATTATTTCTTATCTTTTATTTAATAAATCTTTTAATAACAAACACGAACATGTTTTTGGTTTTTCAATATCTTTAATACTTTCGGTGATATCGACTTTTGTCACTGTCTCCATAGAAGAAAAACCACAGTGCTACGGTGGAATGGACATGTTATGCAGAGGGATGTGAATCATGTGACATCAAGGGTATTAAATATGCATGTGGATGGGTGTAAGAGAACAGGGTGTAAGAGAAAGAGTGGATAGATTGTGTGGGAGATAACATTAACAAGAAGGATGACGAGATGATGAGATGACAGGTGATGGAGGTATTGAAGAAAAAAAACATACTGCGCTGACCCCATGTACTTAAAAAGAATGATGATGCTTTTAGATTTTATTGCTGTCTATTTAAACCTAGTGCTAGTATGTTGTAGCGTATAATCAACTTCAAAAATTAACACATAACTTAACGCTTGATCGCACAAATTGAAAATGGAGGCCGAGAAAATATTTATAATGTGCTCCGCGTTGCGAATTTTCTTTCAAGCCGTGAAATGGAAAGGCAAAATGAGGACGCAAGGTCATTATTCCAAATTCATACTAAAGCCTTTCCTAATGACTATAAATTTGGAACATTCAGTTTCTCAGAGGTGTTCTTATTGTATTTTTTTTATGATAGCGTTATGTGGACTCAGAACGTAAGAATGTTTTTTGACGTGATAACGTCTTATAAATCGATGAACACCGGCTGCACGCACGAAAAAGCATGACTCATTGTCACTTTCCGCCGCATCACATTGTCATCAAAGTAATGTTATGTATCACGTTTTAAATTTCACCTTGTATACATAGTAAATAGCATTCATTCGACTGCCAGAAAATTAAGAAGTAATCGGAGAACTAATAAAAACAAGTCTAGAATAAGTCTAGAAAACAGCTGATAACTCTTAAACGCTTGACTGATTTTCTTGAACTATGACTTAAAATATATTAAGAGTACACAGTAGCGGTCACTCACACTTTAAAAACAGACAGACCGTGTTACAAAAATAGGACGAAGCGTGACAAGGGTAGCGGGAGGGCCAAAAAGTCTTTATTTTGTGCGACGTAATATATGTACGGTCCCGTACTACACCACATGTTCTGTGGATCGTGATCCACTCGTGACACATGACTAAAGACCCCAGAATGCACAAAAGCAAGTCGAGTAGTACTCAGCTTTTAAGGCGTGAGTAACCGCTAATGTAATTTAAATATGTCTGAGTCTCACTCTAGTTTTTTGGCTTAAATCACTAAACAAGTCGAGCAGTACACGGCTCTTACGGCGCGAGTAACCGCTAATGTAATTTAAATATGTCTGAGTCTCACCGTACTCTTTTTTGGCTTAAATCACTCAACAAATCGAGCAGTACTCTACTCTTACGGCGTGAGTAACCGCTGATGTAACCTAAATATTTCTGAATCTCACCTTAGTTTTCTTAGGCTTAAAAAACTCTCGTTGAAATCAACTAAAAAACGAAAAAATCGATCCATCCGGTTAGAAGCTCCGACGCCACAGATAGATACAAAGATGCACCAGAGGCGTGGCGTCCCACTACCGCCGGCCGATTCCCACCGGGTTGCCCAAGGAAAGGCTTATAACCTTCTTTGTAAGTGAAAACTTCTTTAGCGGCGCTGTGCACTTTTTGTCATGGGTAAAAAATGTTTAACTCGCGACAGGTCACGTGACCGACAGATTGAAAATTCGTAAGATGGACACGTGACCTGATCGAAAAACTGTTACAATGTCATTGTGTACGATAGCGCATTAGGTTAAGACTTGAAATGTATATTTACGTTGTTGTCCTATGGAACGGCATACTCGCAATAGCGAAATAGCTCCTTAAATAAAGAGAAAAAAAAATATAGCGCAAGTAATGAATATTGTATTTTACCACATAAATACTTTATGGCATTAAGTCCGCCATTTGTACTTTCTTGTATTGTGCAATAAAGTTTAAATAAATGATAACTTTTATACTGATAATTAAAGCAATTCGTGCAAAATTATTCCCTAACCAAACCATTCCAAAATATCAAAAATGCCCAACGTTTATATTCAAGTTTTCACTTCTGCCAACACTCCTGGAGTGCAACCCGTTGTTTTTTTTAAATATGAGTACCTTAATTAATACGCTTCGGCTTCCCATGTAATTTTCCTGACGCCATGCCTGTGATACACAAACACACAGATACAGACGCCATATTCATAACACATATCTTTTTTCCTCGAAGTTAAAAACTGTTACGACTTCTGAACCTCGCTAAAATCCCGGTTTAATACCTGATTCAACAAAAGCAATGCTTCAATCCGGATGAATAGAAAATGTTTTATTCATCATCCCGCAACACATTCGCAACTGCTCTTTCGTCCGCAGTTATGTGAAATCCCGGTTTTTGCATCGGACTTATTACAACGCACAAGTAGGTCAAAGGCCCGTCGACGGCACTCAAAACGTTAGGGCCGGGGTACAGTAAAAAACTTGAAAATGTTGAATACCATCATAACTGGCGCTTTTTACCGTTTATTTCGGAATATGCTGCTGTATTATTAATTATCATTAAAATTCAAATTACCAACTTAATTACCTAATTCATACAATCCCGTGCGTTTAATCTATACTACTTATTATATATTTGTAAAAATGAAATGTCTGTACATTGAGGATCATTTCAAAATTATATTGTAGCGGACTATCTGGAGGTCTACGAATATTTATTTTTTGTATGCTTGTATGTGTCGTTGCTGCTTCACCACGCCAAATCGGCTGAACGGATTTCAACTACTTTTGGTACGCGGGTAGCTGGGTATCTGCAGATGGTAATAGGATACCTTTTACCCGACTAAGCTGAAGAAAAAAGATGGGTTATGAGTTTTTCTCCCCCGCGAACAAAGTTCCGGGCACCTTCTAGAATCGATCAGATAAAATTTAAAAAGTTTTAGGATCTATTCACATGGATCACAACCACACCACAACGCAGTGAAAAGTGGTGAAGCAGTGGTTACGTGTGAATAGTTGCGCTGCAGCTTCTTGCAGTTGCATTGATGTGGTAGGACTACTGATGAGCAAATAGGTAACTTAACACTAGACTTAAGACGTTTTATAAACTAAAAAATGCTTAAAGAAGGTCTTATAAACATGTAAGTTTAGTAGACTTCGGGCTTTCAGCTCATCCCGTCTTACGTTTAATTCGATACGTTGACGGGATTCTAATTTTGCGCAAAATATCTCCATTTTGGGCGGTCAGCACCTCGATTTATCCAATGTAAAGGATCTATGTTACAGTTTTTTATATGGCGCTTAAGCTCATCTTTATACCTTAGGAGTTTCCCGCCATGCTTTAGGTTGCCTTCCTTCAATTCCGAGATAAAGATGCTCTTAGTAGTATTTAGTTATGTGTTTTGTATTTTTGAAAACAATTTTTTGACATTTTAATTGTTTATATATAATATTTTCTTCTGTTTCCGCAATTATTACTCATTGAAATAAAACAATTTAACGATTATATCGCGTATATTATCTCATTTTAGTTCCTGACGAACTTCATTTCAATTTCAATCGTGTTCGGATTGACTTGTGATTGGAACAAATATCAGTTTTAGTCAAACTCAACATTTTCCGTGCTTGTTTGCTGTTACAATAAGAGCTTGGTTAAGGTCAACTTAGTATAATGTTTAAATGTTTAATCATTTCAAGTCGCGCTACTGCAATCGCTTATGTAAATTATGAGCATGTTGAAATTGTGATTGAATCTATTAAAAAATCACCAATCAAATCAATTCCAGTGTGGATCTTGTACCGTCGTTACATCTGCACTATTTACTTATATCGATTCCAACTAAAATGCAAAAATAATTATCATAAAAATGCATAAATTCTTCTTTCAACAATAAACTTTTTAAAAATGCATTTATCTTTAAAATTCGCTTTACTTTAAGTTACGTCTTTTTATATATTTCTCCTCAGATTTTCAACCGTCAATAAGCTATCCTCAACGCACAAAGTAGGTCAAAGGCCATCAATGGCACTCAAAACGTTAGGGCCGGCCAGTAAAATCGTTTAATGCCCATGGGGTTTGAGAAGCTGTCCCTTAGTAGTTAAAGCCAGATTATGGTCGGGTGATGTTATGTCCAAGCAATGATACTGTTTTATTGTGAAAAAGAAAATAACTTTCAGGCACCACGCCAGGAATCAAATGCGGTATTAGATTACCGGGTCAGTAAATCAGAGGATTAGGACCTCTAGTACCACTGTAAATAGTACGTGTCTTTGTCCTCAACAAATAATGTCGTCTTTTTCCTTTCAATACAGTGCGAAAGAGACGGGTGACGCTGATTTTAAGTCACGCGACGAGCGAAATCCCGGACAGTTGCCCTAGCGTCGCTGGTCGAAGGATGAAATTTCACCCCATGCCTGAGTTATTTTTTTTGTCTAATGTATTCCAAAATTGTGATTATATGAAAGAAAAACACACAAATCTGCCAATCTCGAAATTGGCGCGGTATTGTTATTCATAAACTCGCGAGATGTTGCCTGAGCCCCAAGCTCGCGAGATTGCATTTCCTATGCGGCAGAAGAAGTCCGGAATACAGGTCATTATGTGTACCTGTATGCCGGACTTCGACCGGATTTTTTATATCTTAGTGCTTTCAATTAATACATACATTGACGACACGTTTGGCTCAGTGGGTTGCACAAAGACCTCCGAAGCTGGCGGCCTCGGATTCGAATCTCGGCCAGGGCAAGTGTTTGTCCGATGAGCACGAATGTTTGTTGCTGGGTCTTATATATTTTATATGTATTTAATTATTAATTTATCTGTATACTAGAAGGCGCCCACAACTTCGTTCGCGGAGGAGAAAAAGTCATAATCCCTCTTTTATTCTTTAGCATATTCGGCTAAATAGTATCCTATAACCATCTGGAGATACCCAGCTACCCGTGTACGAAAAATAGTTGAAATCCGTTTAGCCGATTTAGCGTGATGAAGCCACAACGAGACATACAAATATTACATTTTTACAACTTTATAATAATATTTTCTTCTGTTTCCGCGATTATTACTCATTGAAATAAATCAATTTAACGGATTATATCGCGTATATTATCTCATTTTAGTTCCCGACGTTTCGGAAGCTTTCCAGCTTTCCATGGTCACGGGAGGACTAAAATGAGATAATATACGCGATATAATCCGTTAAATTGTTTTATTTCAATAACTTTATAATAGTATAGATTATGCATATCGTCACCTGGCACCCATCATACAAGCTTTGCTTAGTTTGGGACTAGGTCGATTTGTGTAAGATTGTCCCTTATAAAAAATACTTCCTTCTATAGTACCTAGTTATTAGAAAGTTGAAAAATGTAATATGTGGACATTGAAGATATTTCATTAAATAACTGAAATGGGTTTTTTGAAGGTTACGGAATACTTTTTTTTTACCGCATGAAGGTAACAGGATCCTGATCACAAAAGCACTAAAATCATTAGGGCCAATGTACACAATTTAAATGCGACAAAGGATACATATTTTGCATTGTGCTCATTTTCCTTGTCAACAAACAAGTCTAAAGGTGCGTCCACATTTGTATCATTTGCCCGATCAGATCTTCGTCCCGTGGCATGATCGCGTGTCACGATCACGCGTTTGGACGTTGCGCCAATCCGATCGCTCGAAATCCATGTTGATACGCGTATCACACACTTAGATCGGAGAAGCGTGGCGTAATCGCCGCGCCGACAGTAAGCGTCCAAGCAGCCCGATACGCAGTCATGCCACGCCACGGTGATCGGATACGAACAAATGATACAAGTGTGGACGCACCTTAAGGCCATTTTTAGGGTTCCGTATCTGAAAAGCAAAAAAACAGAACCATTATACTGGTCACTTTATTGTCAAAAACACGTGGAGGTATCAAGTTGATATTAACATCAAGTACTTATATCTGCGATCCCTTGATGAAGCTGTAAAAAAATCGAGCTCCTAAGTCACCGTAATTCAAAGATACTGTCATTAAAAATGCTAACATACAAATTGCTGTCGACGGAAAACCTAGGGTACTTCCAGTTTTCCTAGAAATTTGAAATTAAGTATGAAGGTAGCTCTTGTAGCACAACCCACAAAAAAAAGATCTTTATTCTGTAAGTAGGCCGCAAGAGCACTTTTACAAGTCTGTTGAGAAGAAAGCCGAAACGAACTCAACAGTCAGACATCTGTTTATCTATGTCAATAACCAATATAAAATGACCCCACACCGCGTACAGTTTACATAGGAGTAAGGGCTCTTTTAACACTAGATTTTGAAATTAGAAATACTTCGATGACATTAGCGATTACTCACATCGTATCGTCCGTGCGGGATCCACTCGTGTCTCACAACTAAGGTCCTCGGACTCTACCGAAACATGTCAAGCAGTACTCGGCTTTTACACCATTATTGACCGCTAATATGAATGTACAAGTCAAGGGCCGACGACAGTAGTACTCAAAACTTTAGGGTCCAAGTGCAGTAAAAACTCTAAATGGACATAGAATTTGCGTCGAGTCCCCTGACAGCAATTAGTTCCAACAGAGAGAGACGTAAAATGTCTGTGTGATGAGTAATGTACGTAATAATGTCAGATTTATCGCTAATTTCATTAATTGATGGTTTAAAGGCCTTATGAAGTTGTGAGTATAAATCGACCAAAGTCAGGGCTCGGAATCCGGTATTCAAAATTCATAATTCATAATTCATTTATTGCAATTATGGGTTTTTACAAGATCTTATAACTAATTATATGTAGGTACCAGCATAAACCCTGTTAGGGCGTAGTAATATTATAAAGTACTTATTCTAGGACTTAAAATACTAAAATGCACCAGCAATATTAAACCTTAAAACTAAGATACTCTTTAATATTATAAAACGAGAAATTCTTTAGTTTATTATAGAATAATGTTTCTTTCTCTATATGTTTAAGCTCTAAGGGTAAGTGATTATATACTGTCACTGCCATATGATAAGTACCGGAGTTAATCATTTTTAAATTTGTATAAGTGCTAAGTAATTTGTTTCTTTTTCTTTGGTTTTGATTACTCGGACAGTTATCTCGTGTTCGTTCAAATAAGTGTTTTTGGTTCTTAACGAATTTACAGATTTAAAAAATATTGTTATATTTAAGGTTTAATGGGACTAAAATAATAAAAAAAAATAAAAAAAAAATAACAAATAACAATGCAGGCCTGACGGATGACGTCGTTGAGGCAGGCGTGGCGAGAAAGGCGGCCAGCGCTCTTTTTACAAGATAAACCGTGGTGCCCCAGACGATCCACGAGTGAACCGCAGTGGCAGCGGTGAGGCATCACAATGTCCGCGCCGAGGCGCAGCCCGACAGCCAGCCTAAAATAATTATTGTCCAAAAGGTTTGAAATGTGAGAGGATGGAAGAACAAAAATGTATACAGATGTTATCGTTAATATATTCATTTTTTGTGAATTCTCTTCATACAATCGTATATTATATTGAAATTCTAGAACTTGAATCAGGTCTTTTCAAACATATTTCTTCTCCTAAATATAGTTTTTAAAACATTCTAAAAATGACGTGAATTTTTAAAAATATATAAATATCGATTCAGAGCCCTGCCTGGAGCGTCATTTTGAAAATCGACATAAAACCTCTTCTAGTTTATCCCCAATATAAGACACTTTTAGTGGTGATCATCTTCCAAATCCCAAGTCAAAATAAAGGTGCATCAAGAAGATTGTCAAATTGTCGTACAATGCGAAGTATAGAATCGTCCACAATTGAGATTGCATTTTTCGCTATCGCTAGTTAAGAAAAGATGCCTTCAAAACATGGCCGTGACACGAAAGTTGTTTTTTTATTTATAATAATAAATACGAAGTACGTTCTGGTCTCAACTTTATACACGGTTAATTGGGTAAGTATAGCGTAAATATTTTTTAAGTGACATTTAACGAACGAATGGTATATCTTTTTGCAGCTGGATTAACATAAATTTACATACAAACAGGGTTGGGATTCCCTATTAAGTATGTAAGATTACTTGTGTCAGGAAGTCCACCTCTTCGACATTAATCTATTTGTATAACCAAGTTACATGTGCATTTTACACTACCTTAATATTACAACCTATAAATAATGTGTTTGTGTGTGTGTGTTTGTGTGTGAGTGTGCGTCTTTGTGTGAGTAACTTGATACAGGTAATTTAATTTCATTAATAGTTCGGTTTCTTCATACCTTAGCGTTTCCAGCAATGTTTTTATGACTTTTTTCCATAATTAATGAATTAAAGCTGACTGTACCTAGTAAAGCATAGTATAGAATAGAGGTCAGGGATCGAATACCGGTATTATTTCCATACAAAATAACCGGTATTTATTCGGTATCTCGTTTATTATTAGAGATTTTAGTATTTTAATCAGCTAAATTCAAAGTTAATGATACCCTAAATACTATTTAACAAAAATTTAAAAATATCCAGTAATACCGGTAACGATCCCTGATAGAGGATCGTATTGATGATAATGATAACCGCTCGAGTGCTATCCGCAACTTTAGTTGCATATCATGATTCTTACTATACCTACTCGTAAAACGTATTTTTTGTATGTTTGTGTGAGTCGTTGTGGCTTCATCACGCCAGAACGGCTAAATGGATTGAAACTATCGTACACTGGTAGCTAAGTTTCCACAGATAGTTATAGAATACTTTTTACTCGACTACACTAAAAAAAGGAGGGTTGTGTATTTCAAATATAAATCGAGTTCAAACCAAAATCACGAGCACGTGAGTGGATAAATGTATGCAAGATGAAGTATTAACAGTCCGCGGTAAGCTCGGTTCTCCATACAAAAGTAGTTACGCTCTCATTTTAAAAACGACTAGCTAGTTTGCTCTGAAACTTGGTTCTTAGAATAAATTAAGGTATATGCAGGCCTGTAATTAGTTTATGAAGCTTTAGATATCATAGTAAAAAAAATACAAAACTTGTTTTTGCTGTATTTCATTATTTTTTTAACTGGGCCCATATAAACTAATTACAAGCCGTAGCCTAGATATATCTCATGTTATTGTATGATCAAAGTTTCGTTACAATCCAACACATAGTTTAAAAATGAGAACGAAATTCCGTTTGTATGGGAAGGTGAAATTCGGCCGAGCTAGAAGTTGCTGTGGAGTCTGATGATTTGATATTTTCTACCGTAAATTGTAGCTCATCATAACACGTTTCCCCGAACCTTGCCATTTTATATGGAAATCGCTTTAACAGCAAAAGTCTAAATGACGATACAAAATCAATTTAACAGATAATGTAATAAAAATGGCAGACTTCAAAACCGTTCATCTCAGTCTTTACCGATAATTCAATCTATTAATGTACATACTCACACATACATACTTAGATGAAATTGGAGTACGCGGAACGTTTATTTACTAAGTGCCGCTTCACGAGCTAAATTGCGTTACATAATACCTTAGTATATAATTCAAGTAAGGTTCGCAACATAACAAGGGTTCTATGAGTCTCCAGTAGAGTTGGGTAAATATTTTTTGAACAAGAATAAAAATAAAAATGTTATTCTTATTCCAACAATAACAAATAAGAATTATTCTTAACTAGAAGGTGAACTTCGTTCGGGGAGGAGAAAAAGTCATAACCCTTTATTTTCGTAAGTGTAGTTGGGTAAAAAGTATCAATGGATACCCATTCTACCCGTGCCTAAAATAGTTGAAATTCGTATTGCCGATATGACGTGACGACGTGACAGCAACATAATACTGACATACCAAAAAAAAATCGTTTCAGTGACCGGACAATTTCGATGTCCGTTAAAATCATTTCCCTCACTTTATAATAAACTATCTTCTGCCCGCGACGTCGTCCACCTTAAATTCGTTTATCGTGAAAAAGGGTATTTTTCCGGGGTGAAAAAGTAGCCTATGTCCTGCGCCGGGACTCAAACTATCTCCATGCCAAAATTTCATTCTGATCGGTTCAGCGGTTTAAGCATGAAGAGGAAACAGAGGAAGAGACTGACACTCTTTCACATTTATAATATTAGCGGCCGCCCGCGACTTTGTTCGCCTTAGATCAGTTTATCGCGGTTTATATATTAATTTTGGTATATTGTTTAAGACCGAATGATAAAAATTTTAAGCCGTAAAAATATTAATTAATCACCCAAAAGTTTAAATTTTATGATAAGCAGTATTACAATTAAATTGCATAATATTATTCTTTAAAAACAAATATCACAAAAGTTCAGCAACATGAAAATAATCAGAATACTCGTGTCACAATGCATAATTAATATTGAAAAACTAAACCTCTAGATAAATATAACAACTTACAAAAGTCAATTCTCACGAACCATTATTCAAATGATGATTTTATTCTCAAACACCCAACTCTGGTCTTAAGGACTTTTACGAACGGACATACGTTACGTTTTATTATATCGATACAGTGTCGACGAAATCAATACAGGATGAGACCCTTCAATTGAAAATGTTTTCTGACATTTCCGATACCGGTGAACTGAAATTTACTTTTGTGGGGGAATTTTGTTAGTTTGCTGTTATTAAGGAGTTCCTCGTGATATGAAGATATACGGGTATCTTAGCATATATGGTTGTATTGTACATTTTACTAAAGGGAATGGTCGTATTTTACCACCACCACTTTTATATGTCCTTTTCTTTTAAGCAAATAATCTAGTAACTGATGTATTCATAGATATAAAGATTAAAATAATAAAATAAAATAAACACAGTTGTTTGCGCTGCACCGGGGCTACAAAAACTGCCAACTGGGCAAAATGGGACTTAATGAAGTATTCTATATATTTGTAAGTTTAGGAATACATTTAGGTACATTTATAACAAAATAATTTATTCATGCAAAAAAATTTAAACAAATCTGTAACGTTTTGATTATATGAATCGCTAATATCGCAAGCGTCAGAATTTATTCAAATTAATCAGTTCAATTGTGAATTGTACGATACTTATTCGTCAATAAGTAGCGTACAAATCATTCATGAACTTATTAATATGAATAACTCATTTTTGATTGAATGTGAAATTATTTATTTATAAACTGTTATTCAAATGTCGGTTTTATTCTAGAGCGACCAGCTCTGGTCTCAAGCACCGCTATGAACGGACATACGTTTCGTTTTTTTATATCGACACGGTTAACTAAGTAAGTGTCGACGAAATCAATACAGGGTGAGACCCTTCGATTGAAAATGTTTTCTGACGCTTGCGATATTAGTGAACAATATTATTTTGTGAAGAATTTATGGAAGTGTGCAATGTTTGAGGGTTCAGCTGTTTGAAAAAGCGGGTACTTGAGTGGCACATTCAAAGACTGTTTTTTACTTTCTACTTGCTATTTGGGAAGATGAGTGATATAATTTGATTTCATCAGTGTTGGGTATTCAAATAAAATGATCAATAAATTCTCATTTAATAGATTTATCATGAAAGAAAAAACCGAAAACTGCAAAAATGGCATGTCCCATGTCTACTCTGCTATCTTGAAACCCTATCTGATGTGTAAAAAAATAGGTATTTAATGTGGTCTCACCGAGAACGTTATGAGTAGATAGGTACCGGGTATTGAGAAATGATATCATCTAAATGACAACTGGAGCTAAAGAGAAGGTAAGCAAAAGTAACATGAAAACATAAAAAACTATATAACAAGCATAAAAATGTTACAATAAACGGGTACCTCATGCATAGAGGGTTCTTTCCGATATGAAACTATTCAGGTAGTTATTCTTTAGGACGTATTGTTGCAGATTCTATGAACGGAAATCGTTGAGAATTTTCTACCACAATCCTCATATTGGAAATACTCTTCTGGTGTATTATAATAGAGCTTAAAGATGAATTTCAAAATTTGTGACAGCGAGTTAGATTGAACACAGTAATAAAAAAAAAAACTTAGAATTGAGGTGATGACTGTACTCGAATAAAAATTAAATTTCGATGCAAAATGACAGTTTCTATGATAGAAATCCAATATTAAAAAAATGTGTTAATTTTATGAGGCTTTGAAGTTGGATGGGAAAGTCCATTTTTAAAGTATGAAAATATTAATAACTAAATATATCATTGAATAATCCATGAAATGTACATTAACTTTTGTTATAAAACCGTTTCGATAGACGTAAGTTTAAACATAGCTGCAGAATAAAGTTTTTAATTTCCCCATTTAAGGTAGGAACGTGTGACGCCACACGTTCCTAGGCTTTATTACGGAGCGTTTTTGGGAAAGTCCAAAAAGGTGATTTTAACATTGTTGTATTGTCCGTGAATTTTAATGAGATTGAAGTAGTTTTTTCACTAATGTTTCTTTTATGAGAGTATTTGAGAGGTCGTTCTATAACATACCACATAAATAAATTAATAGTTTAAAAAAACACTATAAAAACACGCTTTACAAGACTTTTCTAACAAATCCAAACACAGCTATGATACGATGTTCCATCATGAAGTTCCAGTTCATATCTTCCGTCTCCACCATCAGACCAGTTCGACAATACCATATTATTGCATTGTCACCAGAAATTCATACAGCTGGCAATTTTCATCCTTGGAAGATGGTTAAATTAGTTACCTTAGATTCCATTACATAGTTACATACAGGTCGACCTAATAAAAGCGTGTTAACAAGTTGATAAAAAATTGTCTACATCACAATGTCTATAGTAGAAATTTATCGCGCAATAAGGAAATGATAATGTATCCGTAATTTTAGCAAAAATACTAAATTGCGCATTTATAAAACTGTTATAAGACCCATTCTTATGTGTGGCTATGTTACACAGAGTATGGGTACATCCATCGCCGAGAGAGCGTAGCTGCGTAGGTTCTTCGGACGACCGCTTGAAGGCGGATCTACGTCAGGTTCGAGTCAATAATTTTCAGGAAGCTGCGCAGGATCAGGATAGGCGAGCTCACTTTTCGGAGGGCATACCTTGTTTTGATCGCTGTGCCAATATAATTAGCAGTCTGTTGCCTCGATAATTCAACTAAGCAAAATTTATAATCTAGATATGTCGCAGGGAAATGGCCAAAACAGACATTTTAACAAATCTCTAAGGGATATGACCAAATCACGCACAATATTAAAATGGCGAATCCATTTTATCATTTGCCTAGAAAAGTCAGTCATTTGATTAAATCCCTGAATCTGTTTAGTGAAATTGATGAAATCAGCCAAAAAAGGCAACTCGTTTTTTTATTTCATCAGATTTGTTTGATGAAATCCATGTAAAACTTCAGTGAGTTGACGAAAAGATCTTGCAAAGTCTACTGAATACATATGTAATATAGATACTGTCATTTTTCTCAGTATGTAAAGCTTCCATTATATCAATATTGTACATATTCAATATTGATGTGAATTTTCCAATAAAAAATGAACAAATGGAAAATCTCGAATACCGAATCAAACGAATTGCTTTATTTGAAATCCAGAACCGAGTAAACAGATCTCGTAACGTTGTCATGTGTTTATTTCAAATATTTTTATAAGCATTGAGCTTTTTGCCAAATAAACAGAGAATGTTAACTTTGGGGAAGTTGAAAGGAAAAAAGTGCAAATCCATTTCAGGGACATATTTTGCTTTTAACTCGACTGCCAGAAGAAGGGGTTACATTTTTGCATACATATACAGGATGGCACATTTAGATCGGTCAGTATGGGAAAGTATGAAACTGATTATCATCATTTAATCCTTAATTTTAATACTTAATAGATGATGATGATTGAATTTATTCATTTTAGACATCATGTTTTATAGTAATATTTACTAGACTTACATAATCGATATCTAAAAATAAATAGTGTTAGTTTTATTTTTCAGATCGTCCGGGTTCGATTCCCGAGCTGAGTTTTTTTTAATGTATGAATGCAGTTTGTCTTATTACTAAAATCGATGACATGCTTCCTAAGAACAGATTTTCGTATGTCTTATAGTTTCTGACTTTCTCATACAGACCGATCTAAATGTGCCACCTGTATATACTAGGCGACATCTTATTTGAAAGGTAGAGCGGTACGCGCGAACTTTCTAGAGCTGATGTCTATTTTTTTAGGATAGCTAGAAGATGCCCGCAGCTTTGTTCGCGGGGGAAAGAAGTCATAACCCCTCTATTTTTCTTCAGCGTAGTCAGGTAAAAAGTATCTTGTAACCATCGGTGGATGTGTACCCGTGTAACAAAAATAGTTGTGTAAATATTTTTCGATTTTGGGACCTCTAAATGGTACGTTTTTTTTTTTTTTAATATCTTTGATGTACAGACATTTCATTTTATTTATAATAGTATAGATGTATGTGGGTCTGTATGTACGTCTATTTTTTTGGAACGCTTGTCTGCCTTAACGCCTTGATAGATTTGACGTATGAGGCGTCATTGTATTTGTTTTGGTTGTGGGTGTGACATGGGCTATTTTTTGTCGGTTTTTTTTTGGTAGACAGAGTATTTGTTGGGATCATTCTTATATTTTCAGTGGACTTTAAATAGTCCCATTTTTATGACGAATGATATTAGAATTAGAACAATATAACTAATTAATATAGATATACCCTATGTTGACGTACTTATTTTGCTTTAAATATATCTACGCGTCTTTTTCCGAATGCAGAATACATATTCAATAAATAGCCATTACTCATTACCCATTTGTAGATCTAAGGATTTGGTTCGTTTACAGTACTAACATAGCATACTACATTTTGTTAATAGAGAAATACCCTGTAGAGTATAAAATCACAGAATAAAATAAAAATAAAAACATAGAAGTCTCTATTTTCTGATTTTAGCGAAAGCCTCGCTTAACGGCGTGCGAGGGAGAGGGTAAACCACGCGTAAACGAGTGAGCATACAATTTTTACAGCCATTTGGGCGCACAATAAGTTAACGTTCTATTGCTACGCACGATGCGAGTCAATATACCAATGGCCTCAGATTGTAACTGAACTGCCTTTGGTAGGTACTTTTTGCTGCTCGGCTAATGTACCATTCCCACCGATTCCGACTCATAGCGTGGCCAAGATAATTTTACTAGTTGTCAAAGGAATTAAGAGCGTTTGCCCAGTAGTAACATCTGATATTTGAATGTTATTTAGACCGCCTCCTCGCGGTCGGCTCCTCGGACGGCGGAGCTCGGCTGTCGTTACGTCCGACCGGCTCCGTCCGGCCACCGCCGTACGCTCTAGAGTGCCGTTACGTCCGACCGCGTTCTACCGGCTCCAACCAGAGCGACCACACTATTTCGTCACTGATCACTTGTAGACTTTAACGCTCATAGGAACGCGCTCGGCTGGCGCTGACTGCTTCAGCATCCGCTGTGACGTGGTGGCAGCCGATTCTGCCCGGCGTGGTTGACGGACACGGTCGACTGCCGCCGAATGCCCTCGAATTGGACGCCACTGCGTCTTAGCGGACACGCAGTAGCATCCAATTCGTCCCAGCCCGGTCGGTAGGAATCGTACATTAATCGTGCAGTGCGCCGCACCTGATAAAATTTACTTGATTGGTTGTTCAGTGGAAAACATATACCTAAACTTTTTTTAATATCACCTATCAAGACTATAAATACCTGTTATAAAGACTGCAAAACTTATAGCTAAAGGTATACGTAAGTATACACGATAACTCGAGTTTTATAGCTCATAAAATAGATATCGCGACAGCTATGCCATATGTTGGCACTTTAACTATCATCCAGGTTGAAGTGGGAGTAAATTACAAAGTAATAAGTTTTTTTTATCTACAGCTTTCAATTTTTTTAACACGACACGTGTATTATGTGTCTGTCTTTCCAACTTGTTGTTGGTTGAATAGGTACTCGTGCTACAGATTTGAAAAACTTACTCAACAGGTCCCAATTTTGCTCTTCAGGCAGCGTATTTTATAGATTATTTAATTTAAAAAACATTCCGTCGAATTGAGAACCTCCTCCTTTTTTTGGAAGTCGGTTAAAAAACAGGAACTTGTTAACTTTGCTTTTAACTGTTTGTGACATTGTAGCTCTCGAAATAGTTTTTCTAAAAAATTAAAGGAAAAATCAATGCAACCTACTAAATTGCAAGCAGGATTAAATTTAAACCTGCGACCTCTTTTTTAACGCAAAAGTGCTCTGACCAACTGTACGTGGCTTGAAATTTTTGAACACAAACTCGTTAGAACTAGTAGTCTCTTCTCTGTCTTTTTTATTTTGTAATGCTTAGCGCACTAGCTATACTCTAACTGAGACATGCGTATCATGCTATGTCTCTGTCTCATTACTTGTCCAGCAAGTATTAGGACAGCGAAATAGATGGCGCTGGTATATTGATTCAGTTTCTTCATTGAACAAATTTATACTAAAATAAAAATAATTGATTTAGTTTCTCTGTGTTTCTCTGTGTTCTTTGTGTTTGAAAAGTGGCTTGAACCTTTCAAGGGCAAAAAACTATATTAAAATCGGTCCATCCGTTCAAGAGTTACAATATCCTAAACAGACACACAGATTAACGCGCTGATGTTGATAACTCCCATTTTTGTGAGGAGTTAAAAATAAGTATTAAAATGCACCTGTGTGCCACCTACCTACGCCATTTTAGTTTCATGCACCCTGAATTGGGGAAGAAAATGAATGTCCGAATTGACTGCTCGGTTATTGTGGAAACTGGGCTAGCGTTTCATTTCTTAATGTCACATTTGGCCATACTGGAGCGAAAAAGTCCCAACAAACAGTCTCATGTAGCTAGAACAAATTTGAGCCTCATGAGATTCTGTTTAAGGTTGGTATTCGATGTAGCTCTGGACTGGAGTTATGACTTTTGATGTTTTAGTGGTTTGGAGAAGTAGGCCGGCTATTATGTAGCTTATTTGAGGGCCTTTCGAGAATAATCATCTCGTTCGTGTTTTATTGTGAATGCCTTTTATTTTGTACAAAATTCTGACAAATTGAGATGTTAACATCTCAACCATTACACAAGTGATATCGATGATTGGAGATGGGATGACAGAAAAATCTTATACATAGTCGTAGGCCAAACAGGAAAAGGAAATATCCTTCTGTTATAAATATAAAGATTCAATACAATGAGTATTCTCAAGCTATTATTCATTCCGCCTTCTGGTTTGGTTTTCACTGGCGAAATATAAAAACTGTACATTGCATTCTACTATTTTCGTATAATACGTATTAGGTTAAGTTATATGTTTCGGTTGTTTTGATGGACCCACTGATTAGATTAGATTCATCATCATCATCATTACCTATATCAGCCCAGGGACGTCCACTGCTGGACAAAGGCCTCCCCCAAGTATCTCCACAACGAGCGGTCGCGCGCCGCCCTCATCCAATGGTTTTCTGCGATTTTCACCAGATCATCGGTCCATCTTGTTGGGGGCCTCCCTACGCTGCGTCGTCCTCTATCGGTTCTACGGGCAATGTGCCCCGCCCACTGCCACTTAAGTGTAGCAACTCTCTGAATAGGCAAGGCATGACGATTTAGTGTACTATGAAGGTTATTCACCCTCAAAACAAATCAAATCAAAATATTCTTTATTCAAGTAGGCCTAATTACAAGCACTTTCGAAATGTCAGTTACATGAGAGTGAATGTTTGCTGGGAGAAATACAATATGATCCAACATTTGCTGCAAGGATTAGGGAAACCCAGAAAAACCTAATCAGATCATTTAACTTAAGTGTAATATTGCTGATAAAATCATCATTTTTAAAATAAAAATAATCAATAAGATAAATCCCAAAAGGATTGTCAATAAAAAATAAATAATCTAGAATGTGTCTAGAATAAAATTCTAAATGTCAGAGTATATAAAACAATTAAGATTAAAATAATAATAATACCTTAGGTATTCGTTAAAATAATTATTCATATACCTACATGACGCTATAATTTATATTAATCCCACGCGGCTTCATCATTCATGTAGTCTTGTGTGCTATAATAAGCTTTAGAAAATAATTTTCGTTTCACAATATTTTTGAATTTACCAATAGGCAACTCAGTTATGCTGCTAGGAAGTTTATTACAAAATCTCACACAGTTACCCATGACTTCAGTTCTTCTTAGAGTGGGTAATATTTTTATGTACATACATAATATTCTCATAAATGTATTGACAATGCACTGTCATTATATTAATGTCCTCAAACTTATCTCTAAGCGAGTCTCTATAGTTCATTTTATATATCGCACGAACAGCTCGCTTCTGCAGAACAAATATAGTATTATTGTCGGAAGCACTGCCTCATAGTAAGATGCCATACGACATAATACTGTGGAAATAACTGAAATACACTAATCGGGCCGTTATCACGTCTGTTAATTGACGTATCTTACTTAATGTAAAAGCTGCAGAACTCAGTCTATTCGAGAGATTAGCAATATGGGGACCCCATTGGAGCTTAGAATCTAATGAGAAAGACTTTACTATTAACCAGTTCCAGTTCCTCACCTTTAACCATAACGCTTGCTTGCTCGTGTTTTACGATACTCGTGACAAAATTAACACATTTAGTCTTTTTCTCATTCAACAATAAATTATTTATATTAAACCAATTTACTACTTCACAGATAGCATTGTCTACGTCATTGTAGGGTCGTTGATTTCGTACGACTTTGAAAATTAGAGACGTATCATCTGCAAACAAAACTATCTCATGGTGGGTCTTTATGAGATGTGGCAAGTCGTTTATATAGATAAGGAACAGGAAAGGTCCCAATATTAATCCCTGCGGCACACCCATAAAAACTGCCATGACCCCCATGACCCCGGAGAACGCTTTCCATTCACGTCAACCCTTTGTATTCTACCATTTAAATAAGACTCTAATAAATTTAGTGCTGATCCATTAACTCCGTAGTGGTGTAGCTTCCTGATCAGTGTCTCATGATTAACGCAATCGAAGGCCTTAGATAAATCACAGAAGATACCTAAAGCATCTCGCGATTCCTCTCAGGCATCGAAAATGTGTTTTACGAGCTCAACTACGGCGTTGAATGTCGAGCGTAAAACCGGATTGCTTACTATGCATCAAATTATTCAAATTAAAATGTTTTAACAATTGATATAGAATTAGCTTTTCAAAAATTTTACTAAATGTAGGTAGTACAGATATTGGTCTAAAGTTAGTGGGGTCAGAAGTAGTACTTGATTTAAATAAAGGAGTTATTTTGCTATGTTTCATCAGATCAGGAAACTCACCGCAGTCAACACTGTTATTGCATATATTTGCCAAGTCAGGCGCTATTACTTCTATTAGGGATTTGACAGCATGAACTGAGACCCCCCATAGATCATTGGTTTTTTTGACATTAATTGATTTAAATGCCTTTACTACATCTGAAGGACTGACATGTTCAAAATAAAAGTCCTTACTACATTCTGGGACGTTTTCTTTTAACAACAAAACGGCAGACGAAGGTGATGAATTTAAACACTTTGTTGTGGATACTGGTATATCGGTGAAGAAATTTTCAAATTCTGTTGCTACATCTAGACATCTATAATTTTGCCATCAATTTTTAATTCTAGATCACTAATTGCGTGCCTTGATCTACCAGTCTCCGCATTAGTCACTTTCCAGGTGGTTTTGATAAAATTAAAACTATTTTTGATTTTCTGGGATAAATAATTACGTTTGGCAATATGATAATCAATTTTGAATTGTTTCGAATATTGCTTTACATGTTCTTTAAATTTATCACTCGCATTAAACTACTAAATGCTTGTCTACGTTTGTGTAAGTCCGCAGTAGCCCATTCGCTGAATACTGGTGCACCGCCAGCCACAACCGATTTGGAAGTAAATATTGTATTATAATGTTTCATAAAAGTTGTAAAGAACGAATCATACATGTGATTAGGACTCATTTCAGAAGACAGAACGGGTAGCGCCTGAAACAAATGTTGCTTCATTGTTTCCACACGGTCTGTGGTTACCGGTACAAAAGTAATTTGTTTTTTCACTATATTTTCCCTTAATATCCCAAATTCCATTAATTGGCCTAAATTATCTGATTCTAATTTACTGATTATACTTTGTTTAGAAGGACAAATATCAGTGAAAATGTTATCAATACAGGTGGCGCTGGTATCGGTCACCCTGGTAGGTTCCATAAATACGTGGCTTAAACGAAAAGATTTGAATAGATTCAACAATCTAATACTTAGTGTTGAATCTTCCAAAAGATTTATATTGAAATCGCCGCAAGTAAGTAATTTTTTATGAGTACGCGATATCTTAAAAAGCACATATTCCATAATAGTTTGAAAAACATCGAAATTACTTAATGGCGGCCTATACACACAAACTACAATAAATTGCTCTAATTCTACTGAACTTAATTCTATGGTCCGTACAACAGACAAGGATACAATGTCCTTACGTTCCTTAAATTTCAATTGTCTATTTAATATAATTAACGATCCACCATGTATGGAACTAAGTCTGGTGAACGAACTACCCACCTGGTGATTATTGCATTGGGGCATTATCTCATTGCAAGTTAGCCAGTGTTCAGTTATACATAAGATATCAATATTATACGCATTTAAAATTAATTCAATCTGCAAATCTTTCCCTCTAATACACTGAATATTTTGATGAACCAGGTGGATACCTAAAATTTGGTGGAGGTACTGTGTGGTTGGGTGGTGCCCTAGCTTGTTTCTTACAGGTTATATGCCTGGGCAAAGTTAGAGTAGGTAAGCATGCAACTAACTTACGTATTTGTAAAAGCTTGTGAATATGTATGCCCCGATCCATGCTAAAAACCAGGGCATTTTTTGTAGAGAATTTCCTGTGTAGGTAGGGACCATAGTCTGCTAGGCAGGAGAAGTATTATGTACTACACTAGGCTACCTGAATCCTCTCCGTGATGGCGGGATATAATTTCGCTGAAATAGTAGGTTCCGCAGAAAATAGTTTACCAGGAAATAGCTTTTACAATTAAAATATTTCAGATGAGTGAATGGTGCCTAGAAAATGTCGGCGACCAAAATGCAGCGCTATAAAAGTTTCTCAATTACTCCGACGAATTCCGCATTAATATATTTTTGAGTAATTGAAGAACATAAAGTAAAAAGGCGACATAAATTAATTAACGTCATAATTCTCTGTCATGTTATTAAGGACGTCCCTCCAATTAAATCCTAAAGTTTTATAACGAGACTGGATTTATGAGTGGTAATCGTTTTGATGGGCTTGGGCACATTCAACTTTAAATTCATCAAAAAGGGACCAGAGAATGTTTTGTGACTGCATAATTTTGTTAAGTGGACATTTTCTAAAAAAGGTGTAACAGGTCTTTCCACTTCTTCTCTCAAATTATAGTCTTTTTGGGCGCGTTTGGCGTTATTCGCAGAATCGAGAACACTATTGATTTCAGGAATTAGTTTTTTGTTAATAAAATAGGTTTCGTACAAAAAAAGATTGTCACTTTTACAGTTTTTTCTTATTTCGCAGATTTTCATGTCAACAGTAGGTACTGTCGTCTCAAAAGACTCCCAAGATTCAGCGTTTGTCAAAATGTGTTAATTAAATAAAGTGAAATTATTTTATTTCAGATTAAGACAGTCCTGTGTCATTAAAGCTGGGTATAATAAAGTAATCCTATAATCGTGCCAAACGCCCCTCCAGTTTGGAGCAGACTGACCTAGTTCCGACGCCAGTGACTTCAAGTTAAGAGCAATCATGCCATCGGCCCGCGTGTAAATTCAGATGGTCGAGATCTGGATTGAAGAGCAGATCAACTGTGTAACCATCATGTCAATCTAAGCGCTGTCAAATGACATTTTGACCTAACAGTAACACCCAACAATCAGCGTTTATCTAAGTATGTTTAAAGACTAATTCCCAATTTCACAGAAATTGTGAATGGCGTAATAACAGCTTTTTATGCCTGTCAAATGGTTGATATTGACAGTTGTAATCATATAGTAAAAGTAACAGTGCATAGGGAAATTGAGTCTAAACGTATCAAAGCTGGATATAACACACAATCAAAGAACTTACAGTCTGGAGCAGACTAACTTCCTCCTCCTCCTCGTCCTCGTATGTAATGTCAACAATTTGCCAATCAAATTGAAGCTACATGAAATTTTAACATAGAGTCCTGCACTGATTAGTGCCTGATGAGGGGTTTAATGCCAGTCAGAGAGCTGATGAAGTGTGTTACCGTCATGTCATAGGCCAAGAGCTGACATACAGAATCTCATTTTAAGTTGATCTTAATGTGTAGTAATTTACGTTTGTAACACTAATATAGTTGCTGACAATTATTGACCACGTACAAATCGCACCGTAAAAATCACCCAACAAGGTGTAACAAATATCTGGCTATTATTTCAGGTAAACGTACTGCACACGAGCAACAATTATGGAAATCATTGGGTTAAGAAACTGTCCCGCAGTGGACATCTTTCGTCTGATACTAAGCGTCTTATAGCTGTAGCTCTTCAACGCCCTTTCAGTCCAGAGTAGTTTGACCCTACAATTTCCTATTTCTACAAAATCTCAATTCGACAAATCCCTAACTCTACCGATTCTTATTTCAGGTTCCCGTGTCAACGGTGGATAATCCTTTATCAAAAGATAACCAGTGGACACTAAACGTATGACAGATAGGTAAAATGCAGAAGCCCTGTAGCCATCTCCAGCGCCCCTGCAGCCAAGAGCAAACTGACCTAGTTCCGAAGCCAGTAACTTAAAATTAAGAGCATTAACGCCCATTGCCTCGCATCGTGTTCTGATTGAGAGCTGATAAAGTGTATTACCGACATAAGCTAGGAGCTGACATCTATAATAGTTATTAATATTAAGAGGGTTTATACCTGCTTAACTGGCAACGTCGCATATTTCTTGGTTATTCTTGATTATTTGGAAAAATATGAATGTAACTTGAACATGTTTTCAATATATTCATTACGTTTTTGGTAGTTACGCTACCAAATGTAAAATTTGATGACATTGACTCAACTAAAGCTCGAAAAATGAATTCATGTCTATGTCTTCTTTTGTAAGAAAATAAAGCCAAAAACGATGATTAGGTGAATTAAACGCGTCATAAATCTTAAAAATGCAGGGTATGTATTGAACATATCGTTAAGTTTCATTCAAATACTACAAAAAAATGAAGCAAAATGAAAAAACGCTCGTAAGTTACGCTAATGAAATATCAGTACATTGAAGATATTAAAAAAAACCGGCCAAGTGCGAGGCGGACTCGCGCATCGAGGGTTCCGTAAAAATATACACTACGAACGGCCGTATATATAAAATCCAGTGTTAGCAGAGCCCTAATCTTATGCAAAATGTACACGGTGTTCGATCATTTTATATTGGATACCAACATAAACAGACAGAAATAAATTTATACTGTATTTAATATTTGTTGTTATAGCGGCAACAGAAATACATCATCTGTGAAAATTTCAAGTGTATAGCTATCACGGTTCATGAGATACAGCCTGGTGACAGACGGACAGACAGACAGCGGGTCTTAGTAATAGAGTCCTGTTACCCTTTAGGTACGGAACTCTTAAAATAATAAGCGAAGCGGTCTATTTGCAGGTCATTCAATCTAATTTTTTTTGACTTTTATGTTTGTATGTGTCTTTGTGGCTTAATTACGCCAAAATGGCTAAACGGATTTCAATTATTTTTGTTTTATCGGTAGTAAGGCATCCATAGATGGTTATAGAATACTTTTTACCCAACTACGCGGAAGTAGAAAGTTGCGGGCACTCTATAGTAGGTAATAAATGACATTTTTGTTAACCTACCAGGATTTTCCCGTAGCTTCAGCTTCGTGGGGTACTAGTTTGTTTATCCCTCGGAAACATTGTGTTTTCCAGAGTAAAAGGAGCTTATGTCACTTCCCAATCCTGTGGGTTATTCCCACCTGTTACCACCAACTTGTCACCGGGGGTAACTACTGGGAATTTTTTCCCATCTTTTACCACTAAAGAAGTTGGTGGTAACTAGTGGGATTTTTTTTCCCACTTGTTACCACTAAAATATTTGGTGGTAACAACTGGGAAAAAATACTTTAGTGGTAACAAATGGGGTAAATATATTCCTGATAAAATATACATAAATATGGGATAGAATAGAACCCTTGTTTAAACATGTAATAGACAGTTTTATTATTTTGGGTGTATGCATTAAGGCCTCAAAGTATGATTTTATAGTAATGTTTTTATTCTATTTCTGAAAGTTAACTACAACATATCCTAAGCCTAAATTTGCAACGTCGCTTCAAATGTTACATCAGTTACCACAGTAATTGCCCATCTACAGAAATCGAAAGAGATAAGCGGCAGGTAAAAAAAAATAACCCTTGTACCTGCACTTATCACCAGATTCGCAGAAATTCGCAGCATATAAGTACTATCTGGCGTGTTTCCACTTGCGACCGTCATTAGCAATAACAATAGGATTAAGTCGTGGCCAGTGGAGTCTTCATAAACACTTGCTAAACATGCGCGGCAGACAGGCGGTGCTTCAAACGATCTTTCCGTATAATAATATTAGCAAATGTTTAGTATCAGAAGAAAAAAACACCATGCTCTAACTAAGTCATAAATGTTGGAAGCGACTCGGACACTGAAATTACGAAGATAATTTGGAAACAGAAAAAAATATAGAGATATCATAATTAAAAATATATGTATTTCCATTTCTTACTTTTAGTTAACAGCACACTCACAGATCAGATCAGCTGAATTGTACAACATTATTATTTTGTATTTGTATAGTTTGGTATGGTTATCAAATTAAACACTACTAGTACGAAAACTATGCGATAAATGCTCGTCAACTTGGGAGATTTTATTAAGTTAAGTACATAGAATACGTATAGATTTAACAAGAGACTACTAGTACCTCTACCAATCCATACTATCCATCCATACTAATATTATAAATGCAAAAGTGTGTCTGTATGTCTGTCCGTCTGTCTGTTACCTCTTCACACTTAAACTGCTGAACCGATTTCGATGAAATTTGGTATGGAGATATTTGAGTCTCGGGGAAGGACATAGGCTACTCTTTATCCCGGAAAAATACCCTTATCCCCGATAAACCAATTTAAGGAGGACGAAGTCGCGGGCAGAAGCTAGTACTTAATCCATACTAATACTATAAATGCGAAAGTGTGTCTGTCTGTATATCTGTCTGTCTGTTACCTCTTCACGCTTAAACCGCTTAATCGATTTGGATGAAATTTGGTATGGAGATAGTTTGAATCCCGGGAAAGGACATAGGCTATTTTTTAACCCGGAAAAATACCCTTATCCGCGATAAACGAATTTAAGGCGGACGAAGTCGCGGGCAGAAGCTAGTAATATTTGCCCCGGGTACCTGCCCAGAATACATTCTTATTCGTGGATTATTATTCAAAATGAAAAATCATAATTTAATTATTTGGTTAGGAAGTTCTTTTCATAAAAAAAAAAAAAAATCCAGTAGAAACCTAAAATGGGAAGATCACATAACCACAATCACCAAGAAAGCAAAGAGACTGATTTACCTCATCAGAAAAGACATCAGAAATAATAAATTATTCAAATAATGTCATCGGGAAAACAATCAACGTGACTTCATTCTTACGATTTTTTATTCAAATAATGATTTTTTTCTTGAGTGTCCGACATTGTGGTAACTTACATAGTGCATCGCGTGGTGTTTTAACTGAATCGTAATTCCTTTTGAGCTATGCCAACTAAAATTATTTCTTTGAATTATTATAAACATGTCTGGGTCAGTTTTCGTCTTTATATGTGGAACTGGAATTTAAAAATGAGCGTAGTAATTTTTATTTAAAGGGACGTGCCGCAATTATATTTAAAATATGTTTTGTTGATTATTACACTGCTTTAAAAAAGTATTGGGAATATAAAAAAAAATACTGAAGTATTTTTGTTTAAATAAAGAGCAGTGTGTACTGTCGACATATAAATAAATACTTTTTCCTCAACTTGCTCGGTGAATGTTCCGATTAATGTAGTAAAAACACACCGCGAAGTCCATCGTTATATACGTTGATACAATAATGAATTAAAAAAAAAAGTGGCATTACTTCCCGGACAGGCCTGGGAAGTGTACATTATTGTGCAGGTTTTTACTTTTAATTTCATCCAAGACTTAGAAATTCACTATACAGCCAATAGTAACGTATAAAAACTGAGATTTAAAAAAACTTTAATTTTTTCTGCGTTTAGTCAATGCATGGTTAAATTGGTAAAAAAAATAATTATTATTGTGTCCAAATCATAATACAGTTTATTAAGTCTTAATGTTCTTCTGGGACTGATAAATATTTTGTAACAAAGGTATGTTTTTTAAATGTTGTTCGTTTAGCCGATTCAAGTAAAAATAATAATGCATATATTTATTTTAACTATTGCTATGGGCTTTCTTTTTATTTATTTTCATCACTATATTTTATGTGGAATTAAATATACAATTCGGACCCAAAATTTTTAACTTTAATATCCTTAAAAAAATAAGGCGGGAACGTGAATTTCATTTTGTCGAAGATTGTCCGCTGTGTTATTTTTACGAAAACAAGTTACATAAACATGTGTCAAATTTCCTCGCATATTTGGAGAAAAGCAGTATACATGCCTCGGCAGGAATGTCATTTCGTGGATTCGTATCTATTGAAGGACTATTCAAAACCGTACTTATCCACGAAATGACTTTTCCCGCCCTCTGCAGTAATATACTATTATTCTATCGCATACAATTATTATAAGAACTGAATTTATTGTTTTTATAAGAATTGAAAATTAAAATGAATGTGGTGGTAACTACTGGGAATTTTTTCCCCATCTGTTATCACTAAAGAAATTGGTGGTAACAAATGGAGAAAAAAAATCCCAGTAGTTACCACCAATTAGTTTAGTGGTAACAGTTGTGATTTTTTTTCCCATTAGTTCCCACTGGTAAAAGATGGGAAAAAAATTCCCAGTAGTTACCACTGGTGACAAGTTGGTGGTAACAGGTGGGAATAACCCAATCCTGTCATAATCATGTGCCAACCTATCCTGTGTGTAATGTTGATAATGAGCGCAAAAAATACCCAGAAGACTATATTCGTATCATTAGTTATATTTTGGATAATTTAGAAACACTTTTTCATAGTGGGGGTTACTGTGTTTTTCGGAATGACTCCTACGTCTATCTCGTCTATGAAATTCGCTCCCTCTTTCTATCAGATAAGACCCAAGCAAGGTATTTTCAAGTTGGAACAATAACTCGAGTAGCGTCCGTCTTCCATGCAGTAGCTGTATTTTTTGTATATATACTATTTATATGTAATATATGTACATATATTTCTTGTATCTTATAATGAGTAGGTATAAGTAATTATGTTTATAAGTAATTATTGTGTCCTAGCTCTCTCAGTACTGAATGATTTTTTCCACTGCGCCATTTTCATGCCAATTGGCCTTAAGTCCGCCATTTGTACTTACTTTTGTTTTATACAATAAAGTTGAAATAAATAAATAACTGCGAAAGCAACTATGTCTATTTGTCTATCTGTGTGTACCTTTTTACGCTGAAATCGCTTAATCGATTCAGATAAATATGCTATAAAAACAGTTTCGGTCCCAGGGAAGGATAAAGCATAGTTTTTATCCCGGAAATCATCCCACAATGAGGTAAAAAGTGTGAAAGTTTGTATGGGTAATCAATCATTTAAACAAAGGCTACTGAGTTCTAGGTAACGCGAGCGAAGCTACGGCTAAATGCTACTATTATGTAAACAAATAGTTTATTTGTAAAAAGAAGGGATATTCACACATCAGCTCTTGGTCTACCTTCATCACACTATATCACTAGATGCAGATAAGGGATATAATTCTGTCACACGATGTGAGTAACTTGATGTTAAGGGGATTAACGACTATAACAGGACTATAACAAATAGCATTATGTTATTAAGCGACGTCCGACGTTTGATGTAACGTTTTTAGAGCTAACGTATGTTTAGTATATTTTACGTTAAAAAGTTGTAAAGATTACTGCAAATCGCTAGTTTATTTAAACGCCAATAATGGTTAAATAAAGAAGAAAGGGCATGGATCAGAACTGAATATAACGTAGGAGAACTTTAGTTTAGTATGATCCGTTCCATACTCAAAATCTTTTTTTTCTGCACAAACTGCAGTAAGGTTTAAATAAAAATATGAAGAACACTTTTACTAGGATTATCTAATCAGAATGATAATATATCCGTTGCCATAAAAGTTAATGTGAAATTGATAAAGTTGATCCCGATGTCCCTCGGAATGCAATTTCGATCCACTGTGTATAGTTCATCGTAGAACCGATGGCAATTGGCTAGAACAGAAAGTTTCTCAAGTGGCGACTGCATACAGGACGACGCAGCTTGGGAAGGCCCGCAACAAGATGAATTGAAGATCTTGTGAAGATTGCGGGAAACCGTTGGACGAGGGTGGCGCACGGCCTGTCGTTATGAAAGTCCTTGGGGAAGGCCTTTGTCCTACAGTGAACGTCCGTGCCTGATAGATAGATAAAACGTCCTTGGGCTAATTTGATACATAGCTGAGAAGACTCCCGCTGAAGTCAGCTTTTAAACACAAAAAACGAAATCAACATCTGTTTACAAGCTACAACGCCAGTGACAGATTTTATATAAGATATACCTTTTTGCGTCGGCCAATAAACAACCAAAGCGCAAAACATATCATCACACATGGCCGTTGAGACAGAAAGGTTCTCGAGTGGAGATCGCATAACGGCAAGTGCAGCGTTAAAAGGCCGCCCACAAGGTTGGATGGTCTGGTTGGGGTTCCGGGGACTCGCTGGATGCGGGTCGCTTCTATTCGGCCGATATGTGGAAAACTATTAAGGAGGCCTGTGCCCTGTGGATGTCCATTGCTGAAATGATCAATAAAGACGTGTTTCAATTTACACGGTGCCCGCGAGGAATGAGAAAGATTTTTAAGAAAGAAAGAAAGAAAACATATTTATGCAACGACAGCAACAAGAAATAGAAATACAAATTACAAAAACAATTGACGACGCTGAAAGGGGTCACCACTCAGCTTTATGCCACGGCAAGTCGTGACGCTGATTTTCGGTGGTGCCCTGTAACTTAAAACTAATTTATACTTAGATTGAGTGAGTGATTTCACGAACGCCATTTTTACATCAAACATTAGTTTTAAGATTGTATTTTTATTATTATTTTAACTAATTTTCATAGTTTGTCATTACTTATAAATAATAAATAAATAAATAATACTGGACAATTTTACACAAATCAAACTAGTCCCATGGTAAGCTCAATAAGGCTTGTGTTATGGGTACTAGACGACGATATATTTAATAGATATATTACTTATATACATAGAAAACATCCAAGACTCAAACACATATAAAATAAATCTATAAAAATAAAAAAAAACATAAACAAGTTAATTTGTATGGCAACACTTAAACAACACAAACGATTCCAGTTGAGCTGTTATAAGTAAAGACCAAGCGATAATGTACAAATATAAATGTAGAATAATATCAAATAATTACCACTGATTTTAATTAAAAAAAATACTACATGTCACATGTTCCTATATAATTATTCAGAAAATACAAATGAAGTTGCAAAACCGGAAGTGCTATAACAAAGTTACTAACTTGTCATGTTACACATAATCACGATCACATTTAGCTCGCCCACCGCGTACCGATCAGGAAGAAAAGAAAAACAAAGAAACATTAAGAACAACGAAGAAACATTACGACTAAGTAACACAGAGGCGCTCCGCTAAGGTAACATTCTGAGACGTTTTATGATTGTCCCTCGAGGAAATATGCACGACATTTTAATTTAAACGTGTGAACTGATTGCAGCGCGCGGATGGGCGGAGGCAGATTTTCCTAACGAATTCCTAAGATTAGGAGCAAAAGATGTTATATGAACCCCAGGCAAATTCGTATTCGTTTTGAAGATATTATCAATTTTCATTTGTAAACTATTCATCGTGATCACTAGAGTAAGCAGATTAAGCTCCTTTGATTGCGACGTTGCCACACATGTGGCAAAGTTTTGCGTCGCTATAGACAGAAATCAAAATGACAGTAGGTATACTGACTAAAAACATTCTTTTTTGGAAAAAGTATCATTACCATTTTACTAAAAGCGATAATTTTCATACAGAAGTGAAAATTGTTCAATCTTTATGTACAAAAATAGAGTAAACTAGATTTTGCTTTTTAGGGTTCCGTACCGAACAGGTAAAAAAGGAATCCTTATGGTGCGACTCTGTCTGTCTGTCCGACTATAAAGAGCGCCATATCTCAAAAACTAATTAAGCTATCTATTTGAAATTTAAGCCCAAATGTATTGCAAAAGAAACATTTAAAATATATTTTTATTTTCTAAACAAAACGACGAATATGAGAGAGATAGAAAAGTCTAACTAGGTACTAGGTCAAGTAGAGTATCATATGAAAGTCATTTTCAAACACAATTAATTTTTTTATTATGATTAATTTCGTTTTATTGAGATAAATGTGGAAAAAAACCATTCCTTTCTTTATCTCCGAAGCATTGAAATTTTCACAATTTGTATATATAATTATGAATATTATACGTAAATTATAACTGTGTATCTTGCTCAAGTTTTTTTTATTTTCAATAAACCTATTTGAACAACCCGGTTGCGTTAAGTTGGCACCTCATTTCTATGTACCGCTATAGACATCGGGTGCAAATTTAACTTAACCGGAACAGGGGTAACAATGTTAGGGTAACTGAAAGTTTGTATGGAACCCTCGGTGCGCGAATCCAATTTTATTTTATTTTTATTTTATTTTATTGAGATAAAATCCACAGCACAAATTACAAAATTATTACTATCGGATACATATGAGTTTAACATTGGCCAATTACGGATTTACATTTTATAGGCTTATCACGTACAAACTAACATTACGGTAACAGACGCTTTGAGATAGGGTGCTTAACTACATTAACAAAATAAAAAAGTGAAGTTAAGTCATAATAAAAAAAGGAAGTACAAAGTTACAACATATAGGTGAGCAATACGTTATATATTAAAGAAATTAAGAAGTTTGGAATGGCAGGTGTTGTGTTGATGTTTTGTGTGTGTGTGTATGAAGGTCTGTGCGTGTGTGAATGATATCAAACTCGGCAACTCAAGTGGGCGGCAGATGCTCAGTAATTACCTTCTGAATGAGGCTCTGGTCAGAAAAAATAATATTTGTAGTACTCGGCCAGTTTTTATTTTTCTCCTGACTTTGAGTTGGTTCACATAAATTTTTTTACTTAATGACCTCAAGCGTGGTTAAAATCTTTCCCATATCTCGCTGGTACCGTGTATTTCGAACTTTGAATGTTACAAACTATTTGATGCCGACTGTACCAGTGCGGTGCCTTGGCGACATGTATGCGACATCTTACGTCCGAGCTCGCAAAGGAAGTTATCCGTCAATATGTCATCGAAGATTTATCTTTTTTGGCATGAAGATGTGCCTTGTCACATCCGCTATGCTCGGTTTCGGTTCTGGAAATTATCATGTTGACTTGTAGCTATTATTCAGCTAAAAAGTAATCGATCAAATGATAAAAAAAAACCGGCCAAGAGCATGACGGACCGATCAGTGTAGGGTTCGGGTACAACAGTCGTTCATACAAAAAAAAATCGTTGAAAGTATTTGTTCAGCTACATCTTTGCAATTTTTTCAATATTTTTGTTCAGAAAATATAAGGGGGGGGAAGAAAAGAACGATCGAAATATATGCCACACAATAATATTTGCTTTAAAAAAGAGCAATCTTGGGTACATGTAGGTATGGAATGTACGCCTACAAATATAATTATTTGTTATTTAACTACCCAACTAAATAGCGGCTTACACAAGACAACTATACTCCAAATTTCATCTTTATCTTGAAGTTTTTGAGTAAAATGCCAGTCACATACGGACGGACGGACATGACGAAACTTTAAGGGTTCCTTTTTTGCCATTTTGGCTACGGAACCCTGCAAATCGGTCAAATGTGAGTCTAACTCGGCCGTTTTTTCTTAATTTCGTCACTCAAACTGCAAGAGTTTTGCGTAATACTCACTGTTGATGGTTTTGCCTTTTTTAAGATAATCAATAAAAATTATCCCATGGTATCCCAAAATACTGACACCATGACCTTGGCAGAAGATGGAACGGACTTTTTTTTAGAGCCGGTTCTCCCTTTTCATTTTTCATTCCATTGTTTTGACTGTCCCTTCGTCTCAGGGGTTTTCACCCTGCAGGGGTCTGTTTCATCCATCGTGATGAATCGTTGTAAAAACTCTGTTTTACTACGTAGAAATTTCTCCAAACACTGGAATGAAACAACTTCACAACGTTTCTTTTGTTCAATGGTGAGCAATCGCGGCACCCATGTTGCGCACAGCTTTCTCATGTCCAAATTTTTGGTCAATATGCGATGTAAAGCACTTTTAGAAATGCCTACCACGTCTGCTAACTCACGCTCTTTTAGTCTCAACCCAATAATTTACAATTGTGAATAAAGGAGCAGATTCTTCTAGAGTACCTTCATACTCGATTTTAATATCAGTTGGTCTACACCTTTAAAATGAAAGTATTGTATCACATATCAAAGATCAACTTTGTCCATGTTTGCAAAATCACTCAGAGCAATCTCCTATGTGGCAGTGAAACAAAAGAATGATTTATCTTCTTTTTTCAAATCAACGCTTCATGAGATTCGAACATTCGTTTTTTTTTTTAATTTTCAGCCTGTTTTTCTATCTCTATAAGTGAAGTAGGATATTTTTGTACCATGCACCCTCGTATGCAACAGTCATGAACCCACATGAAAGGAAAAGCCACGGTATGTGCTTAAATAACGTGGTAGCTAGCCCATACAAAGCGGTCTTCTGGAAACATAAATATTTTCCTCTTTGTAAAGCTAAGTATATTAAATTTTAACAATGTTCTGAAGTTACTTTGTCTAATGTGTTGATATTGAGATGAAATGTGGGAATGTAAAATATACAATTGTAGGTATATACAAATAATATAATCACAATATATTTATTAAGCGTATAAAAAACATCGCTAAATCAACGCTCTTATAAACAGATTTTTTATAGTTTTAACCATGTGGCACAGAAAATATAGTGCTAACACGTCCAACTGTGGTATTATTTTTTAGGCAAACCTAGTGACAACCTACAATGGTTTAATAGTATTGTTCACTCATTAAATAAGTAAAAATACACATTTTTTAAAAAACATAATGTTTATATATAGGTTTGACACCACTCGCTGACAGGTGGCGTTAGTAGTACTGTTTTTCCGAAATTTAGTTCATAATTTTCAGTTATAAAAAATGCGACGGTAATCCAAAAAATATTTAATGTATATTTCATGTATTAGAATATAAAAAGGTTATAATTTATATATTAATTAATAGTAATTCAATTGTCCCATAGATGTCACTATACCAAGTGGAAACTAGCGAAAAAGATTTTTCTTGAAAACATATTATAGTCTCAAAGGAAAGTTGTTCACGGTACCTCCCAACCTCCAAGCTTCCAAGTATTAGTATTTGTACAGTGATATGTATACCAATAAAGGTGTTGTGGTTAATAAAGTGCAGTTTTCATTTTTGGGCCCTGCAACAAGTAACATAATAATTATTGATCAGGATAGGAAAAATGTAGGATGAAATTGGATAGCGAATACAATCAGATAGTAAATTTTTGTTTTTATAAAATACTCATATTATTTTGGCATGTTCTGCTATATTTATTACATATTATTTAAAATGTGTTGTCTAGACATTGTTTTAATATTTCAAATTTTATCTATTATCTGGTTCCACCCAGACTAAAAACTGAAATTAATTGTTGCTATCTATACTATCATAATCATAAAGTTGTAAGAATTGCATGTCTGTACATTGAGAAAATAAAAAAAATATATTGTAACGGACTACTCATCCGGTAGTCACGTAATAATTATTGTTATTTATTTTTCGTATGTTTGCACGTGTCGTTGTGGCTTCATCACGCCAAATTGGCTGAACGGATTTCAACTATTTTTGATACACGTATATACCTACATATGGTTATAGAATACTTTTAGAGGGTTATTTTTTTTCCCCCGCGAAATTCCTAAGATTAGGAGCAAAAGATGTTATATGAACCCCAGGCAAATTCGTATTCGTTTTGAAGATATTATCAATTTTCATTTGTAAACTATTCATCGTGATCACTAGAGTAAGCAGATTAAGCTCCTTTGATTGCGACGTTGCCACACATGTGGCAAAGTTTTGCGTCGCTATAGACAGAAATCAAAATGACAGTAGGTATACTGACTAAAAACATTCTTTTTTGGAAAAAGTATCATTACCATTTTACTAAAAGCGATAATTTTCATACAGAAGTGAAAATTGTTCAATCTTTATGTACAAAAATAGAGTAAACTAGATTTTGCTTTTTAGGGTTCCGTACCGAACAGGTAAAAAAGGAATCCTTATGGTGCGACTCTGTCTGTCTGTCCGACTATAAAGAGCGCCATATCTCAAAAACTAATTAAGCTATCTATTTGAAATTTAAGCCCAAATGTATTGCAAAAGAAACATTTAAAATATATTTTTATTTTCTAAACAAAACGACGAATATGAGAGAGATAGAAAAGTCTAACTAGGTACTAGGTCAAGTAGAGTATCATATGAAAGTCATTTTCAAACACAATTAATTTTTTTATTATGATTAATTTCGTTTTATTGAGATAAATGTGGAAAAAAACCATTCCTTTCTTTATCTCCGAAGCATTGAAATTTTCACAATTTGTATATATAATTATGAATATTATACGTAAATTATAACTGTGTATCTTGCTCAAGTTTTTTTTATTTTCAATAAACCTATTTGAACAACCCGGTTGCGTTAAGTTGGCACCTCATTTCTATGTACCGCTATAGACATCGGGTGCAAATTTAACTTAACCGGAACAGGGGTAACAATGTTAGGGTAACTGAAAGTTTGTATGGAACCCTCGGTGCGCGAATCCAATTTTATTTTATTTTTATTTTATTTTATTGAGATAAAATCCACAGCACAAATTACAAAATTATTACTATCGGATACATATGAGTTTAACATTGGCCAATTACGGATTTACATTTTATAGGCTTATCACGTACAAACTAACATTACGGTAACAGACGCTTTGAGATAGGGTGCTTAACTACATTAACAAAATAAAAAAGTGAAGTTAAGTCATAATAAAAAAAGGAAGTACAAAGTTACAACATATAGGTGAGCAATACGTTATATATTAAAGAAATTAAGAAGTTTGGAATGGCAGGTGTTGTGTTGATGTTTTGTGTGTGTGTGTATGAAGGTCTGTGCGTGTGTGAATGATATCAAACTCGGCAACTCAAGTGGGCGGCAGATGCTCAGTAATTACCTTCTGAATGAGGCTCTGGTCAGAAAAAATAATATTTGTAGTACTCGGCCAGTTTTTATTTTTCTCCTGACTTTGAGTTGGTTCACATAAATTTTTTTACTTAATGACCTCAAGCGTGGTTAAAATCTTTCCCATATCTCGCTGGTACCGTGTATTTCGAACTTTGAATGTTACAAACTATTTGATGCCGACTGTACCAGTGCGGTGCCTTGGCGACATGTATGCGACATCTTACGTCCGAGCTCGCAAAGGAAGTTATCCGTCAATATGTCATCGAAGATTTATCTTTTTTGGCATGAAGATGTGCCTTGTCACATCCGCTATGCTCGGTTTCGGTTCTGGAAATTATCATGTTGACTTGTAGCTATTATTCAGCTAAAAAGTAATCGATCAAATGATAAAAAAAAAACCGGCCAAGAGCATGACGGACCGATCAGTGTAGGGTTCGGGTACAACAGTCGTTCATACAAAAAAAAATCGTTGAAAGTATTTGTTCAGCTACATCTTTGCAATTTTTTCAATATTTTTGTTCAGAAAATATAAGGGGGGGGAAGAAAAGAACGATCGAAATATATGCCACACAATAATATTTGCTTTAAAAAAGAGCAATCTTGGGTACATGTAGGTATGGAATGTACGCCTACAAATATAATTATTTGTTATTTAACTACCCAACTAAATAGCGGCTTACACAAGACAACTATACTCCAAATTTCATCTTTATCTTGAAGTTTTTGAGTAAAATGCCAGTCACATACGGACGGACGGACATGACGAAACTTTAAGGGTTCCTTTTTTGCCATTTTGGCTACGGAACCCTGCAAATCGGTCAAATGTGAGTCTAACTCGGCCGTTTTTTCTTAATTTCGTCACTCAAACTGCAAGAGTTTTGCGTAATACTCACTGTTGATGGTTTTGCCTTTTTTAAGATAATCAATAAAAATTATCCCATGGTATCCCAAAATACTGACACCATGACCTTGGCAGAAGATGGAACGGACTTTTTTTTAGAGCCGGTTCTCCCTTTTCATTTTTCATTCCATTGTTTTGACTGTCCCTTCGTCTCAGGGGTTTTCACCCTGCAGGGGTCTGTTTCATCCATCGTGATGAATCGTTGTAAAAACTCTGTTTTACTACGTAGAAATTTCTCCAAACACTGGAATGAAACAACTTCACAACGTTTCTTTTGTTCAATGGTGAGCAATCGCGGCACCCATGTTGCGCACAGCTTTCTCATGTCCAAATTTTTGGTCAATATGCGATGTAAAGCACTTTTAGAAATGCCTACCACGTCTGCTAACTCACGCTCTTTTAGTCTCAACCCAATAATTTACAATTGTGAATAAAGGAGCAGATTCTTCTAGAGTACCTTCATACTCGATTTTAATATCAGTTGGTCTACACCTTTAAAATGAAAGTATTGTATCACATATCAAAGATCAACTTTGTCCATGTTTGCAAAATCACTCAGAGCAATCTCCTATGTGGCAGTGAAACAAAAGAATGATTTATCTTCTTTTTTCAAATCAACGCTTCATGAGATTCGAACATTCGTTTTTTTTTTTAATTTTCAGCCTGTTTTTCTATCTCTATAAGTGAAGTAGGATATTTTTGTACCATGCACCCTCGTATGCAACAGTCATGAACCCACATGAAAGGAAAAGCCACGGTATGTGCTTAAATAACGTGGTAGCTAGCCCATACAAAGCGGTCTTCTGGAAACATAAATATTTTCCTCTTTGTAAAGCTAAGTATATTAAATTTTAACAATGTTCTGAAGTTACTTTGTCTAATGTGTTGATATTGAGATGAAATGTGGGAATGTAAAATATACAATTGTAGGTATATACAAATAATATAATCACAATATATTTATTAAGCGTATAAAAAACATCGCTAAATCAACGCTCTTATAAACAGATTTTTTATAGTTTTAACCATGTGGCACAGAAAATATAGTGCTAACACGTCCAACTGTGGTATTATTTTTTAGGCAAACCTAGTGACAACCTACAATGGTTTAATAGTATTGTTCACTCATTAAATAAGTAAAAATACACATTTTTTAAAAAACATAATGTTTATATATAGGTTTGACACCACTCGCTGACAGGTGGCGTTAGTAGTACTGTTTTTTCCGAAATTTAGTTCATAATTTTCAGTTATAAAAAATGCGACGGTAATCCAAAAAATATTTAATGTATATTTCATGTATTAGAATATAAAAAGGTTATAATTTATATATTAATTAATAGTAATTCAATTGTCCCATAGATGTCACTATACCAAGTGGAAACTAGCGAAAAAGATTTTTCTTGAAAACATATTATAGTCTCAAAGGAAAGTTGTTCACGGTACCTCCCAACCTCCAAGCTTCCAAGTATTAGTATTTGTACAGTGATATGTATACCAATAAAGGTGTTGTGGTTAATAAAGTGCAGTTTTCATTTTTGGGCCCTGCAACAAGTAACATAATAATTATTGATCAGGATAGGAAAAATGTAGGATGAAATTGGATAGCGAATACAATCAGATAGTAAATTTTTGTTTTTATAAAATACTCATATTATTTTGGCATGTTCTGCTATATTTATTACATATTATTTAAAATGTGTTGTCTAGACATTGTTTTAATATTTCAAATTTTATCTATTATCTGGTTCCACCCAGACTAAAAACTGAAATTAATTGTTGCTATCTATACTATCATAATCATAAAGTTGTAAGAATTGCATGTCTGTACATTGAGAAAATAAAAAAAATATATTGTAACGGACTACTCATCCGGTAGTCACGTAATAATTATTGTTATTTATTTTTCGTATGTTTGCACGTGTCGTTGTGGCTTCATCACGCCAAATTGGCTGAACGGATTTCAACTATTTTTGATACACGTATATACCTACATATGGTTATAGAATACTTTTAGAGGGTTATTTTTTTTCCCCCGCGAAAGAAGTGCCCACCTTCTAGTATTTCATTAGCATAAGTAACCGATTGATATCTTTAATTACGAGAGAAATCATAGAAAATATTTTTAGGATTTTGACGTGAATTCTTAACTATCTTAGGTCATCTCCCCCTGCCCCCTTCCATATGTATATATCCTCCCTTCCCTACAGAACTAAATAATTAACAATAAAGACGTTATTTTTCTCCAACTTCAGGATCCGGCCATATTTCCGGTACAAACATTTGGCAGCGACCCATATTTCTCATCTTCCGAGAATTCTATATTTTTCCATGTCAAACAGAGGATCTTTATCAGCTTCCGGCCCATTTGATTCGGCACGTCGCTTTGACGTGTCAACATCAGCAAATTATAGCACAGTATATTCACACCTTGCCAAAAAATATTTCACCGAACAGAAGCAATGGTAGTTACATACGTCGCAAACTTTGAGAACTGCTAGAATACCGGTCCATTCCGAGCACCTTACACATGAGACACGATCGGATCGGTCGTTGCCCTTTTCGCACTGAACAAGTACAGCAGCTCTCGTTTTTAGGGTTCCGTACCCAAAGGGTTAAACTGGATCTTATTACTAAGACTTCGCTGTCCGTCGGTCCGTCAGTCACCAGGCTGTATCTCATGGACCGTGATAACTAGACAATTGAAATTTTCAAAGACGATGTATTTCTGTTGCCGCTATAACAACAGATACTAAAAACAGTATAATTTTATGTCTGTCTGTCTACGTCAGTAACCAATATAAAATGATCGAAAACCGCGTACATTTTGCTTAGGAACTCTGCTAACACTGAATATTCATAGATACGGCCGTTTGTAGCGTATATTCTGTACGGAACCCTCGGTGCGCTAGTTCAACTCGCAATTTGCCGGCTTTTTAATATGTAAATAGCCGCTACTGTAATTTAAATATGGTGTAATATTTTCTTATATCCTCCTTAGTTCCAAATTCTCTTAAAGAATCTCGGCTATAAAATGTTGACAAAATATTTTAGCAAGACCTTTGATATAATCCTTGCGTGATGAAATCGTAACAACCTGTGATGTCTCCGTCCAGCTCGTGACAGCTCCTAGTAAATATAAAACCCCCAAATAGTTCACCTAAATGCACTTAACTGTGGCGCGAGTCGAGTCGAAGCTAACATACATCGACGTTGTCTTGAAAAAAGCGGCCAAGTGCGAGTCGGACTCGCCCATGAAGGGTTTCGCAGCCGTTTATACAAAAAAATGCACTACAGACATGAAAGATATGAAAAAAAACACTAACAAAAGAGCGAAACTCCCCGCCACTTAAGTTCTTTTGCTGAGAAGCGCATTTTTTTGGCAATAACTTAAAGACGGTATGTCCGATCACGTTGAAAACAATTTTCGTTGGAAGTATTTATCAAGCTTTATACTAATTTTTTGAACATACCGTTTAGAAAATAGAGGGGGGGATACAATTTTTGCTACTTTCGGAGCGAATATTTCGGAAAATATTAACTAAATCAAAATTATTTTTTAAAAACCTTAAAGTTTTTTTAAAAGAACTGTCGAAATATATGCCACTCATTGATATTTGCTGAAAAATATTTTTTTCACTTTCGATTATATGTATGGAGTGCCCCCCCCCCTAGAAATATATATATTTTTTATTTAACTATCTAGCGGTACTAAGTAGAGGTTTACACACGACACATATGCTCCCAATTTCATCAATGTGCATCTTATGGTTTTTGAGTAAAATGCCTGTGACATACGGACGGACGGACAGACAGACAGACAGACAGACATGACAAATCCATAAGGGTTCCGTTTTGCCATTTTGCCTACGGAACCCTAATAGTTGTATTCTTTCGTTTATTTAAAAAACGGCAATGTTCCTCGCCTTTTCTCCACTGGAAGAAAAAGAAGATACATTTATTTTGTAAACAACGACTTAACCTAGACTTAAAGCTAAACCTAGCAGCTATAATCAATCATATTTGTGTCTACAAAAATGGAGTCCACTCAGCATATGTCAGAGCACTCATAAGTGCCATGACGCTGATCTTCCGTGGATCTAGAACAGGACATGTGTGAAACAGCGTGCTGTGTATGTACGCTGTGTACCTACTCATTTATGTGCGTGCCTGTGTGAATGTGAACTTGCCCTAATGTGTGTGATAGCAATAGAGCAAGCAATAACAAATTCAAAACACCAATTGACGTCAAAATAAACTAACGTAAATACATAATCTTAGAATATACCTACAACATACAGTAAAAAATCATACAGAGCAAGAGAGCTAATCTTAGAGCTAACTAAAGAAGTGCTATAGGCTAATGGTAATCATTGAAAAAGTCGATTACAACTCATGTTGATGATTGAAAAATCCTATAGGTATCGAACATTCATTTTGACAACCGAATCGAATACTAGTAACTTTTAAGAGTCAATTTAGTAAATTAGTCATGAAAAGCTTCGTATTTCAATGCCCATTATATTACGCCATTACAGTCGATCAGTAATTGTGTTAGACCTAGCTCTCGCTTCGCACATTTTTTTCTTATTTGTATTCAATAAGCACGGAGTTCAGATAAGTTAACTGTATTTTTAACCGACTTACAAAAAAGGAGGAGGTTATATGTTCGATAGTTTTTATTATCAAATCTTAGAAATATCACTATTCTGGGCCATTTTGTGGACATTTGAAAGGTGAGTAGGTACTAATTCATTTAAGGTAAGAAAAATCAATATACTGAATGCAACTTACGATTCACACTGAGAATCATTTACCACTCCACGGAGAGTTTAGATTTGAATTTAATGTGGACCGTGAGCCCTCGATTATTTTTACACTGCATATTACTTATCTGCGTTTTATATATATATCAATGTTAACCTATACTTAACCCAGCCAGTAAATCTGGATTACCAGTGTAGTGCCTGTTTACGGTTCAAGGGTACGTGGTTCGATTCCCAATATGCATCATCATATAAGCTGATAGCTTTTTGATATTTGTCTACAGTTGCGTGTAAAATAATAGCAGTGAATCCAGATTTGAAAAATCAAGATGTAAATGTGACTTAAAATTTCCGTCATAATCCTGCTATAAATAAACAATAAAGGGTATTCAGGTTCGAAAACAGCAATGTAATAATCTTTAGCCACCCAAAGGCATATTAAAAGGCCTTCTCCTATTCAATGTAATTTTCTATTAGAATAGAGTTTCTTTTGCTTGTTGTCTTTCGAATTAAATTTCCTACTTTTGATTCCAATTCCACAAACAATACGGTGGCTAAAACATATAGATTTTTTTAAGACACTGTACGGAATGTACTTTTCGAAAATTGATAGTACTAATAATAACTATGCTAATAATATACAAATTTAGATATATGAATTGATTCGGTGGGCAGTACAAGCAGTCCTTGACTATATAGATTCTCTTTAGGGGCAGTTTCTTGCGTCTGCGTTTGTGTTAGAAACTGCTTACCATTTCACATACATACTGCTATTATTTTGAACACAGCTATAAGTCGTGGGAAAAAACCGGCTAAGGGCGACTCCGACTCGCGCACCGAGGATGGGAAAATATATGCTACAAACGGCCGTAACTATGAAAATCCAGTGTTAGCAGAGCCCTACTTCTAAGCAAAATGTACGCGGTGTTTCATCATTTTATATTGGTAACTGACACATAAAATTTTAGTATTTGTTGTTATAGCAGCAACAGAAATAGATCTTTTTAAAAAAAAACAACTATATAGCTATCACGGTTCACGAGATACAGCTAGGTGACAGACGGACAGCGGAACCCTAAAAATACATGAGAAACAAACAATATCCTATCAGAACCGACCCGTATATCGATTGCTTCGATTTGCATCTGTTGTAGTCTCAATTTGTACAAACACGCCCGCATGGGAAATGGAGCTAAATCACTCGTCAAAATGGAAATCGCTAGGGCGGTCTCAATCATTCTGTTCGCTGCGATGTCACGGGCTGTATAAGCAAATGATAATAGTGACATGACATGTCTCAGAATTATTATAGGTCTAGATATTTTCAACTGCTTTAATATGAATATTGTATTGTAGGGCAACAGATACGATTACAATAACAGATATTAAATATTAGAACGTCGTTCGTGTAGAGAAAAGTAATTACCCCTGTTTTTTTCTTCAGCGTAGTCGGGTACCCAGGACTCCTTTGGATACCCAGCTGCCTGTATACCTAAAACTTAGTGACCTCCAAATAGTCCGTCAGCTTCCTTAGACGGGTCTTCTTCAAAATCCCGAATGTCATTTGTCCTAACGTATTTTTTTCATAAACCCTAAATTCTTGAGGATTTTTAAAAGATCATCGTATATATTAGGTTAGGTTAGGTTTGTTTTATAACAATCCTGAAAAGTTTACAGTTTCATAAAAAAAATGCGTTAGGACAAACGATATATTCGGACAAATGATACATTAGTACAAACGACGTTAGGGATTCCAATAAAGATCCTCGTTAGACGAGTAGTAATGTATTATCATCATCCAACAGACCACCACTGCTGAACCACGACCGACCCTGCGTCTTCTACATCTAGGGGACTCTAGCGACTTTCACCAGCCCATTCTTCTGGCACGCACTCATCAGTGACCGTCAGTTCAACGAGCAATGTGCCTTGCCCACTGCCAATTCAGTTTACTTCTTCAAGCTATGTCGGTTACTCTGCTCCTTTCATGGATCTCTTCACTGCTGATTCGACCTTTCACAGAAACTCCAATCATAGCGAGAGGGCTATACTCGGTGTTTTCCCAAGATGTTTTCTCTGACATTGCTCTCTTATAAAGCCCATGGTGAATGACCTACGTTTCAATGCCGTAAATCATCACTGGCAGCAGACACTGGTAAAGTGTAATATAAAAACAGGACATATATACTACGTCGATGGTATGTTAGTTCGGTGGATGTTTGGTTTAATCATTTGTATTTACCAAAACCCATAATATAATCTCCATCGGGCAACAGAGCGAGCAATGCTCGGAGTCACCTTGCGAGATCTAATCAAAAGTGAAGAGTTTCGAAGAAAAATCCCTTTCGAGAACTAAGCATTGAGCTTATACTTAAAAAAGATATATTAAAGATAGTTTAAGTACTAATATTGTACTAGTTAAGAATTATTCTGAAAAAATGACAGACTGTTAACTTTGTTTCTGATTTCTTCTCGACAGTAGTCTCCTCTTGGGAAATACTCATAGTCAGACTTGTAAAAGTGTCCTTGCGGCCTATTTACAGAAAAAAGATCTTTATTTCATTATAATTATAACCAAGGTTGTCGACATAGCTCAAAGTGTTTCTAAACTTAAGTGGCAGTGGGCGGGGCAGATTGTTTGTAGAACCGATGGACGCTGAAACAGAAAGTTTTCGAGTGACGATCGCGTACAGGACGACGCAGCGTGTGAAGGACCCCAACATGAACCAATGATCTGGTGAAGATCGCGGGTAACCGTTGGATCAGGGCTGCGCACGACCGGTCGTAATGGAGATCCTTGGGGGAGGTCTTTTTCCAGCTGTGGACGTCCTTGGCCTGATAAATTGATTATGAATATCATATCTGTACAAGTATGAACAAGAATGACTAGCCCTCGTTATCTAACCTATAGCCTTATCGAGAAACGTTAATGTCACACCAGTAAATTGTTTATGCAATCTATTTGACATCGCGATAACATAAAAACGAAGCGCCGTACAATCTTCCCCCTACCTAAATGGGAAATCGTTTGACATTTTACGCCGTTAGGCATTGATAAAATTAATCCTTTCATTAGGGGAATAAGTGAGAAAAATATTTGTTGAAATATAACATTTAGATAGTTGCGCCTTAGTTTCAATTACTTATAGTCGCTACTAGGTGCAATGATGATGATAATGAGGAATTAAGACACAAGGGGAAAGTTCCAATCAGCACTTCTTCACTAGAAGCATCCTAGTGAAAACAACAATAAACAGTTTATTTCTCAACAGTGGTCTCCTCTAGGGATATGCCGCAGAGTCAGACTTGTAAAAGTGCCCTTGGGGCCTACTTACAGCATTATTTTATTATTTGCCCAACTAAGCTGAAGTAAAAAAGAGTTATGACTTTTCTCTCTTCCGCGAACGAAGTTGCGTGGACCTTCTAGTATATTCTAGAAATGTACGAATACTGAAGATCATAAAATGCTAATAATAACACAAAGGCTTAAAATTATGGTAAACATACAAACGACATTTTAGATCATGTTAAGATAATTTGGCAACCATCCGAAGGGTTATAAAAAGTTCAAATTCCCTCTTTACGGTATAAAATAAACGAAACCCTTTTGGGATACTTTATGGGAAAATGAGAAGTGAATGTTTTTGCGATATTTTTTCCATTTTCATTGGTCTAAAATACTGGATATAATAAAAAAAAATCCAATAAAAAATTAAAACTGATGTTTTTTTTCATTATTTTGCTAATCGTAAGTATTTAAGGCTTCATATTCAGTAAAATTATATTTGACAATAAGGCAAATAAACGTGCATATTCAGTTTTCATATTCAGCCAGGGGCGATTTTACTATAGCAGTCCGGCCAGACCTTTTATTTAAATGTCAATTAGTTGAAAAATAATAAATATTCAAAATGGATTATTATTTTACAGTAGGTACAGATTAATGTTTCTTTATAGTAGTAATGAAAATCGATTCGCGTACCACGTTAACGTGACGTATAAGTCAAGAGTTGAAGTGACTACGTTCTACAATGGTATGCGATTAATAAGAGATTTTTGACATGATAACCTTATAAATCGATAAACGCCGGCAGCACGCATGAAAAAGCATGACTAATTGTCACTTTCTGCTGTCACGTTCCGCCTGAGCTGAGCGTGAAAGCGAGAGCGCGAAACAAGCGATAGAGAGGCACGATCGCCTAAGCGTTCGGCTTGTGATTTCAGAAAAATATGTAATTTTTCATCAATATCTCCATATGACGTTATCACCTAAAATTATCGTCCGTAAACCGACTTTAAGACAACCATTTTTTTTGTAAATAATGTAAAATCAAAAACTTAAATATGACGTCACGGTGGTGTCGAGTAGTAATATTTCAATTTTAAGGCTTGCCCAAACCAATGCTTAAAATACGCTGATGGTGCTTTATCGTAATGGCGTGACTTATGTGTCATGATTTTCACGCATGCCTCCCACACCTATGCTTAACGCTGCGTCAACGCGGAGACACGTGTCTTATGCGTCACGTTGTGTCCATACATTTAGCCGCGTAACGCGCCGTCAGCGTTTTATTGAGCAATGGTGTAGAACCATGCGGTAAAATCGTGACGCGTAAGTCACGTCACTGCGATAACACACCATCAGCGTATTTTAAGCACTAGTTTGGGCGAACCTTTAGAAAACGTCATTTCTCGTATGTACAGTCACCATGAGATATATCGCAATCTTAGCAAACAAGTTGCTAACAAATATCTGTACACGACTCTATTGTAAGGGCGTTAGAGTGTATGTTCAGATATGTTTGACCAGCGTGATATGTACAGATATATTTGATGGCACCTGTACTAATATTGTATTTGAAACTATTCTGCTGTAGGTAAGACTTGCACAAGAATATTCTGTTTCCTCTAATTCAACATAGCTGGTTCAATAATAACGTAAAACTATACTCTTTTCAGAGTTCCGTAGCCAAAATGGCAAAAACGAAACCGTTATATTTTCTTCATGTCCGTCCGTCCGTCCATATGTCACAGGCATTTTACTCTAAAACAACAAAATGTATATTAAAAATTTTTGGAGTATACGGGTCTTGTATAAACCGCAAAAATGTAGCAAATATCTACCGACAGTTCTTTTAAAACATTTTGAGGTTTGTACTTTTTTTTGATTTTGTGATATTTTCGAAAATAATAGCTCTTGAAAGTAGCATTAATTGTATCAAATATTTGTGTGACGAGCATACATATTTGTTCCCGTGTCTAGGATGTTTTCTATGTATATAAGTATTATATAATATCTATTAAATGTATCATTGTCCAGTACCTATAATAAAGAAATAAAGCCTCCTATTTCTCGTCCCATTACTTATTTTATCTCAAGATACATATTATGATAATTATGTCTTTTAGTTTCCATTTTTCATAGTATTATGTAGTATGTAAATAAATTATTGATGTGGTAATCGTTTTGGTTAGTACTTATTACTACCATTTGTTCAATTTTGTTCGAATACATTTTATAATAATTTTTTTTGCTACTATTGTATTAAAGGGAGAAAGAAAGAAAGAAAGAAAATACATTTAGTCGAGGGCATATTTATACAGCAATACAAAAAATAAATTACTAAACTAAGTATGCCCCGAAATGGTCGCAATTCAGCATAATGCATAATCCCATAGAAATAAAACAATTTAACGGATTATATCGCGTATATTATCTCATTTTAGTTCCCGACGTTGCGATATAATCCGTTAAATTGTTTTATTTCAATGAGTAATAATCGCGGAAACAGAAGAAAATATTATGCATAATCCCATAGTTACAAAATTTAAATACTTGGGTCACTGGGTCACAGATACTCTTAAAGATGATGTTGATATGGAAAGGGAGCGCAGAGCACTGTCGGTAAGGTGTAACATGTTGTCCCGCAGGTTTGCGCGTTGTTCTACTAAGGTGAAAATAACCCTGTTTAAATCATACTGTCAAACCCTATACACGTGCAACCTGTGGAGCGACTACACCAAAAGAGCCTACAGTGCTCTGCGCGTCCAGTATAACAACGCCTTCAGGGGGTTGTTGGGGCTGCCCTGGCGCTGCAGTGCGTCGGGGATGTTTGCAGCGCGGAGAACTGACGGTTTCCAAGCCGTGATGCGCAAACGGGTGGCGTCCCTGAGTGAGCGCGTACGGGGCAGCACCAACGCGCTTCTGAGGGTGGTAGCTGAGAGGATGGACAGCCCTATCCTAGCTCACTGGATGTCTGTGCACGTTAGGTCTAATTATAATTACACTTTCCACTAACAAACTTAGAATAAATTTTACTAACACAATATGGATCAATATTTCCGAAATAAATGCTTTCATTCATTCATTCATTCAATGCTGGCTACAAAGCCAGCGCTGATCTTCCGGTGGAATCATAGGTAGGTAGCGCCACGGAGAACTGTACGCACGAAAACATTTTTGTGAACGCAACGATAAGCAAGCTGTCAGGAGATTCGATTGTCAAAAACTGTCAAGTGGTATTATGTCATTATATTTATTTTATTTGTGGACAAGAACCCCTTTAAGGTGAAGGCCTTCTCCAAGGACTTCCATTTTGTCCTACCATTACCCACTACCAGCTATTTATGGCTCATTCTTCCTCTCCTCCGCTTCCCGGTAGGTCCTGGCCATGAGGTCGTTTGTATGGCCCAGCATGAGTCGGCCAGTTTAGCAACATGTCCAGCCCACCTCCATTATTCATAGTTTAGCATCTTTCAAGACATCTATTACCTTTGTTATTATGTTATTAAGAACCTAGTCTTTTACTAAGAATTCAGATATCCACAATTTTAATACAAGAAATAAAAACAAAATCGCTATTATAAAGTTCCGCGTTCGTAAAGAAGCCATATCATTCGTAGGCCAATGTATACATTTTTATAATAAGCTACCAGATGATGCTTTAAAACTACCGTTTCCAGCTCTCAAAAATAACTTAAAAAGAGTCCCTAATGGCAAAGGCATATTATAGGGTAGAAGACTATTTAACAGACAAAAATGTAATAAATTATTTGGTTTCTGTTTTTGGCCATGCAAAACAGAAAACAAAGAATTTACTTTTAGCGGGACACGATTCTTATATCAATAAACTATAAAGGTGCGTCCACACTTGTATTATTTGCTCGTATCCGATCACCGTGCCGTAGCATGACTGCGTATCGCGCTGCTTGGACGCTTACTGTCGGCGCGCCGATAATGCCGCACTCTTCCGATACAAGTGTGTGATACGCGTAGCAAATGGATTTCGAGTGATCGGATCGGCGCAACGTCCAAACGCGTGATCGTGACATACGATCATGCTACGCGACGATGATCTGATACGGGCAAATGATACAAATGTGGACGCACCTTTAGGTGGCATATCAAACGTATGTAATTTGTTTTAAATAAAAAATCATTATTTTGCTTTTTATATTCTATATTTTTTTACTTTTATAAGTGTTGATATGTTTTCTTGAAGAACTACGCATTGAGTTTATACTCAAAACATATATTTAGGATAGGCTAAGTACAAATATTGTAATAGATATAAGAGTTATTTCGAAAAAATTACTGACTGTTGAGATTGTTTCGGCTTTTCCTAATTGGTCTCCTCTTGGGAAACGCCGTAAAAGACTTGTAAAAGTGCCCTTGCGGCCTACTTACAGAATAAAGATCATAATTTCATTCCATTATTTCATTATTTGTAACTGTTCTTATGTGTATGTGACGTATCTTTTGCATGTTTGTGAGGCTTTTTTATCTTTGTTATGAACAACCATGTTAAGCTAGCGTATTTCAGCGAAGGTAGGATTCAAGAATTCATGACTTTTTTCTTGACTTTTATATCCATTTTGCTTTTAAAAATTTTCTTTCAGGCCCCCGTATTTATTTCAAGCTATTTTTATTCGTCTTTACACTTCTTCTTCATTGTTTTATAACTACTTATCAACATATTCAAGTGGAGTGTTGTTGATCTTTATGATATCCTGGATGCTGCTGGTTATTCGTTTAGTTTTTTGAAGGTTCATTTTTAGTCCTACTTTTATGCTTGCTTCATGTAGAGATTGTATCACGATCTAGCTGGGAGTACCCATATCACAAGCCTTATTGAGCTTACCATGGGACTAGTTCTGTAATATTAATTTATCACCACCTACCACTCCATGATCAGGTCAACTCAATGGTATAATAATATTGCTTTGTCACCAAACTTACATAAGTTTATAGAGATATTTCTTGGCTAGAGATAATATTGCCTCATCAAATCGGTCCCTGATGTAGTATTTGCCCTAGATTACATTTTTACGCATATTTCTACTCTTTGTGTTTTTCCAACCCTTTTCCTGATATAACCGGGTCGTGTGAGCAAATATAAACAACGGGTTAATTAACTTTTTCCCACATTAATTTAAATTAATTCACGAAACTCACGTCCTATTGACATAACGCTATTTACTTTTCCTATAATTCACGCTTCGAGATTTCCTTTAAAATAAAAGTTTTTGTCAAACAATATATTTTAGACTTAAGTACCGACTATTAGGTAGACCGAAGATCCTACGACCTTTTTCCACTCCATCATCAGATCAACTCTGTGATACGAAAACATTGCATTGACACTACATAAGTGAACATAAGTGTTTTCCAGCTCATCATATGAGCCCAATGACGTCCACTGCTGGACAAAGGCATCCCCAAGGATCTCAGCGGTCTTCACCAGATCATTGGTCCATTTTGTTGCGATCCTTTCCACGCTGCGTTGTCCTGTATGCGGTCGCCACTCAAGAACCATTCTGCCCCAGCTGCTATCGATTCTACGAACAATGTGCCCCACCCACTATTACTTAAGTTTAGCAACTTTTTGAGCTACGTCGACGATTTTAGCTCAATTCAAGGAAATTGGTTCTACTCGTAATTCAGCTTGCAAGACATAGTAAAAAAAACCGGCCAAGGGAGTCGGACTTGCGCACCGAGGGTTCCGTACAAAATATACGCTACAAACAGCAGTATCTGTGAAAATCCTATGTTACTGTTCATCACATCCTAAGCAAAATGTACGCGATGTTCGATCATTTTATATTGGTTACTGACATTGACAGACAAACATAAAAATACTAAAAACAGTATACTGTCTTTAGTATTTGTTGTTATAGCGACAACAGAAATATCTGTGAAAATTTCAACTGTCTAGTTATAAGGGATACAATCTCATGAACCGTCTGTCTGTCTGCCCCAGCAGAGTCTTAGTATGGTCCCGTTTTATTCTTTGGTTACGGAATCCTAAAAATCAAAACTAACATTGCAAGAGGAAATTGTCAGCTGTCTTTCCTAGGGGTCAGTCGGTAGCCTCTAAATGCATGTTATATTATTATATTATATTTATATCGTTTAAAATTGTCTGGAAACCCTGTTATCCTGTCATCACTGATGTGTCCACATACGAGTTGCTTTGATATTAACCAAACGTATGCCACCATGGTTCGGATATTCGGTGAGATATTTACCAAAGGTGCGTCCACACTTGTATCATTTGCTCGTATCCGATCACCGTGCCGTGGCATGACTGCGTATCGCGCTGTTTGGACGCTCACTGTCGGCACGGCGACCATGCCTTGCTGGTCCGATCTACTTGTGTGACACGCGTATCAGCTTGGATTTCGAGCGATCGGATCGGCGCAACGTCCAAACGCGTGATCGTGACACGCGATCATGCCACGGAACGAAGATCTGATCGGGCAAATGATACAAATGTGGACATACCTCAAAGTTTGGCGGCGGCGTTTATGTTGAACGGTATGGAGATAGATTGGAGAAGAATCCCGGGGAGTTCATTAGGAAAATTAAATTGAGTCCATTTAATTTTCCTAATAAACTCCCCGGGATTTCTTAATTTAGTAACAAGAGCTCCAAAATGCATGTTTTATTATTCTCATATGTTACACATACCTTGAAATTAAATCAATTCACACCGCATTTATGACATATACTAACATATATTATTACATTACCTACATTTGCATTACAACCTACAACCTACGTGCTAACCAAAATGGTCATATATAGCCAGTTATGTATTTTTACCTCCTCGTGTCGTTTTATGCAATCCCGGAATACCGAAACTTATATTATTTAATTAAGTAGTCGACTCCATATTTGCCCAAATTTGCCGGGTTCTTGGCATCTTTGGGTAGATATTTCACCGAATATCCGAACCCTGAGTTGCCACACACATTTTCTGACACATATTTTGAGTGTGGGAGTGACGGATACTGTATAAATTCTTTTGCAAGTATAGACGTGATATCTGCCCACTGAACTCCAAAGCGAATTGTACCTACCAGCCATGTTTTTGGTAATAAAAATACTCCTATCAGGCGTATCATAACAATTTATTTTAACAGACAAGCTAAAATACCTATCTGAGTGTTCTGTTGTATATAAGATTACGCATCTGTTTTTTGTAAATTTTTGCGTGTTTCCAATTTGAGAGAGATTAATTGGATGTAAGATAACTAATTGGGTGTTATTGTTGAGTGAGTCAACGGTGATATGGGTGTTGAGTTTCATATACCAATTTTATAGAAAGCATAACAAGGTGTCATCATCATCATATATTTAAAAGCTAGGCTCTTGTCGGTGGAGTAATTTCCAGCTTATTCTACGTTCCGCATTTTCTTTTACTTCTTTATATTTGATGAAACATATATTTTTACTTTTATTTGCTCCATATGTGTTTTTCTTGGTTTTCCCCTATTCCTTAAAGGTGTAACAATATATTTTTGTATGTTACTTTTATATATACTATTGATATACAGAGTTTATGTCAAAATTGCGGATATACACTATTAATATTTTATGTATAACTAGGTACGTATTTTTTAATTTAGTTCCATAGCACACTTCACTTTAATAAGGGAAAGAACTTGAAATTGGGCTAATTGCCTTATTTCGAATGCCATAGATTTCATATTATATTTATTTTTATCCAAGTTATAGACTTAAAAAGTACCCACTGAAAATCTATACCTAATTTGATCCCTTAAGGCTCACATCTCGCGCTTAAAGACGATTACGTTATTTTCAATGAAATAAAATTCAAAATTCCTGTCGGTATGTACGGCGTAGGATTTCAAACTCAATAGTCATTAAAATAATATTCTTACACGTGTACAGCATGTGTATTCCATATGAATAAGTATAGTTATACAATTATAATTTATGCAACTTTCGGATCGATTATATCCGAGAATATCCCCATTTTTTTTTAATACCTTAATGTGTTTTTAAGAGAACTGTCGAAATAGGTGTCACACGTGGATCTTAGCCGAAAACAAAATTCAGCTTCGGTGACATGTATGGCTTTACAACACACCTATACTCCAAAATTTCATCAATAATTTACGTCTTGCGGATTTTGAGTAAAATGCCTGTGACCGATGGCCGTTGGGGCAAAAAGATTCTCGAATGGAGACCGCGTACCGGCAAGCGCAGCGTGAAAAGGCCACCCACAAGATGATAATACCATCTGGTTAGGGTTGCAGGGACTCGCTGGATGCGGGTCGCCTCTATCCAGCCCATGTGGAAATTTATTGAGGAGGCCTGTGTCCCGCAGTGGATGTCCTATGGCTGAAATCATGATGTGAATGGACGAAATACGGATGGACGGACACGACGAAACTGTAAGGGTTTCATTTTTGCCATTTGAGCTACAATTAAATTTCAGAATTTAAGCAATTTTTACTAGAGACAAACGCATTTTAAAACGAGTCGATAACTTGGCTTCGCAAAAACACATTTAACACAATTTCCATAAAAACTAGCAGCTTAAGGTCCACCCCGTCCCGTGAGTAGCGTATGTGTATGAGTGGAGTCATAAAAACAAGTATCATTGCGTCAGCATGTTTAATATTTGAGATATGATCATTGTACGATTGATACGAATCCGCCACACTTTACTCTAAACAATATATACAATAAAAAAAAGACGAGTTATGACTTTTTCGTTCGCAAAGGTGAAAAGGCAAAACTCCTCTTTTTTAAACAGAGTAGTCAGTTACAAAAGTATCCTATCCATACCATACCATCTGGAGATGCCCGGCTACCCGTGTACCAATGATAGTTGAAATACGTCTAACCAATTTGCCGTAATGAAGCCACAATGGCACATACAAACATACAGATATATAAAAAACCCAAAAAAATATTTCTCGATTCAGTGAATTCCAAATAGTCCAATAACAATATATTTTTTAAATATATGTTCTATGTACAGTTTTTTATTTTTACAACTTTATACTATACCTTATATTTTTTTCCATTTCCGCGATTGCTACACATTTAAATAGAACCATTTTATCGGATTATATCGCGTATATTATCTTATTTGAGTTCCCGACGTTTCGGAAGCTTTTCAGCTTTCCGTGTGCACGTGTTGACTCAACCCGTCAACCCGTGAACGCGGAAAGCTGAATAGCTTTTAATTAACTTTATAATACTATCTGTTATTACCATTGAAGAATGAAACCTCAAAGCTAAACTTGTAAAAAGCATTTCAGTGTTGCGTTATTAAATTCAGACATAATAAAAAATGCACGCCATTGCGTTACATTGAAAAAGTTTTCATTCAGGCTTTTGCATTGTTAATACGTGCTTTATCGGTTTCTCTACTTTATACGTGTAGGAGCTCTTTTGTTTCGTAGAAAATTGCAAACGAGGGGGATTATTGCGTAACAGATACAGCCGGCACCAATATTAATATTTTTTAGTTAATTTTTACTAAAGGGTGTACAGTTCAATCAGCAACAACAAAAGCAACGTTGACTGTATTCAAATAATAATAAAATCCATTCCATTTTCAAAGTATGAATATATTAATAAATAATAATTCCATTAAAGACCGTTTCGATAAACGCAAGTTTTAACATAGCTGCGGAACAAAGTTCTTAATTTCCGCATACAAGGTAGGAAGGTGTGACGTCACACCGTCCTAGGGTTTAGTATGGAGCGTTTTTGGGAAAGTCTGAAAATGTGATTCTAATGTTGTAGTGTCTCTTGGAGTTTTTATGACATTGATGTAGTTTTTTCACCAGTATTTGTCAACATCCCTGTTAGTTCGTAGCATCTAAAGCGCCAAATATATCGGAACACATTTTTATAGCGATAAAGATACATGACGATATATACGGCGATTATTTGATGCTGACTGTACGTTTTTTTTGATAAATAAACAATAAAATAAATATTGATGCCCTATCTATTGTATATTATATATAAGAAGAAGCTTCTAAGACACTACATATATTCATGAGTCCAACAAAATTTCGGCACGGAATTTGGTACATAAAATGAGTGTCAAAAAATGCATTTTGGATGTTAAAATTGGTAATCGTATTTTTTTTATTTGAAATCATATACATATTTTATATATAATCTGCAAATAGTGTTATATCACAAAATGTTTACACGAAATACCTACCAATAATAATAAAACATATGACTTTGCTGAAATTATGTGTCCTAAATTATTGACGGAATCAATTAACTCGTAAGTAGGTAAAAATATTAATGAAGCATGATTATTGACATAATATGATCATGCGATTTATCTTTATTTATATTTATATAAATTAAGCAAATATTATTTTATCAATATGAAGAAAAAGTAACTTTTAATTTTTTCAAATTTCTCAGGATAAGAATTAAAAAAACTTAATTGACTCATATTTTCTTGTATTATGTAATGTATATGTATGCGATATTATTTATGATGTATCTTTTTCATTGAAAAACTCAGCCATTATCAATTATTTCTCCTTCACCGTACTTGCGGCATATATTTTGAAAACAGCCAAAGCGCCAAATATTTCGTCACATCTTTGTGCGAATAAAATAAAGAAAAAGCGTATTTTTGCGATATATTACAGACTATTTCATGCTGACTCTACCAACAGCGCATAAATCCAATCCCTTCAAAATCATAAGGTGAAAAGTGGAGCCAAGTTCTCGTATGCCATCGAAAGTACCTAGTGTTATCTCGACCGTACCAAGTTTGGCACTGGCTTGTCAATTCTTTGCATGATAACTTGGTTTAATTTATGATATTTATGTTTTAAACGGGTAAATTTCTTGTACAAAACAATAAAAAAATAATAACTTGAATTCAACTTCATCGATGCTTCCCAACAGATAAGATTGAAGTCAAATGCTTGCCTGTCTAACATAAAACAGTAATATCAGTGGTATTTACGTCAATTTGAAAGTGTTAGGCAGTGGAAATCAAGTTTCAAGGTCATACAGTTGGTTCCTGATCTAAAAGTGATATCAATGGTGATTTTTGAACATTATTGATAAAGAACTTATCTATACTAATATAAAGTTGTAAAAATGAAATGTCTGTACATTGAAGATATTTTCCAAAACTTGATTGTCACGTACTATTTGGAGGTCACTGAAATATTTTTTTTTAGTTTTTTTTGTATGTTTGTTCGTATGTGTCGTTGTGGCTTCATCACGCCAAATCGGCTAAACGGATTTCAACTATTTTTGGTACACGGGTAGCTGGATATCTCCAGATGGTTATAGGATACTTTTATCCACCTATGCTGTAGTAAAAATGTTGTTTCCTCCGCGAACGAAGTTGCGGGCGTCTTCTTATCATTTTTAAATTTGGAACTTTAGGCAATCGAAGTGAGTTGATAAATAGAGCATATTTCATATATTGCTTAAAAAAATGAGTTATTGAGGTTAAAAGTAGCTTGAACTGCACCTCTAGCATAACTGTGATATGCGACTCTTTGTCGCGCAAGAATGATTGTCTGTCTCTTTCTTTTCGATACAATGTGAGAAAGACGGGTGATGACAAGCGTAGTCGCGGATATTTGTACTAGACCGGCTGGTTCGCTTAACACACGGATGGTGCGTCGCCGACTACTATTTACCCGACTGTGCCAAAGGAGGGCTATGATTTTCCAGTGTATATGTATATCATATTTGTGTTTCTATGTATACTATGTATGTGGGTTTGTATGATATGGGTGTCTATTTCTTTGGCAGGCTATTCAGTTTAACGACTGGATGTATTTTGACGTATGAGGTGTAGTAAGATTAATATTCGTCGTGGGAGTGAGATAGGATATAATATTTTGCAGTCATGTTTTTTCTAAGGGAACATGCTTTTGTTTTTTTGTCAATGATCATTAAATCCAGTCGGTTTTTTTAGCTTCATTTTGTTTCGAACTTTGCTTGATACCCTACCGTGTTTATAGATACGAGCACGAGTGAAGGCAAATGGACTACGAGATGATCCTGTAAGCAAGGATTCCATTTTCGCAGACTGTATGTAATGTAACTCTAATAAGACTATTTTCATCACGTTTGCTTTTTCTATCCTTTAGTGAAATCACGTCTAAACGGCCATGACACTAATATACAGTTCAAAAGGAACCAGATTGTGAAACCCAGACCTTTATGTAATTTACCGCTGTTTAATCTTTGGTCTATCGAAACTGCTTGGCTTTGAAACTGTAATAAAATTAGCGGCAGGCCGTATTGATGGCTTTCAGTGAAGTCACGGTTTGTTACACTATTTTCAGCGATGATATTCCGATTTTTGACAAAGTTTATATGCGACGTTTTTTAATGTACCCCTGAGCTCATCAGCTGAGGTCGAGACATCGCGTGACAACGTCATTCTCAGATAAAAAGAAAAAAGGAGAAGGCAAAGAGGTATACAATATGAGATATATCTATCAGCCACGGACGTGCACTGCTGAATATAGGCCTCCCTTTTAATTCGCCACAGGCCGCCGATCCAACGATTCCCCGCGCCCCTTATAAGGTTATCCGACCGCCTAACCGGGAGTGTCCTACGCTGCGGATTTTATTAGTAATTCATATAATAAAGGTTCATTACTGATATAGTACCGCCCTTTATTTATAAAGTCATTACCTCCTTTTTTCTTTGGTATAATTTCAAAATGTCTTAACCATTGTTGGATGTCCAGCTGTTCTTGTACCAAAAATGGTTAAAATTGGTTTAGCCGTTTCTATTGATTTGGCCGTAAGACACATCCATACAAACATACAAAAAAGCATTTTCGGATTCAGTGACCTTGAAATATCTTCCCATTTCACTTATTTTTCGAAAATATCTTAAATATACAGACAACGGTACAATAGTAGGTAAACTAACTTTATATAGATCACTAATGGAATCCCTTATTTCATATTTTTCAAATTATGTATATTTACATTAATAAAATTGTACGTTTTTTAATCATTCAATCTCCAAAATATAATTGATGAATTATAGTTCCTTTGCTATTTCACGAAATAGTGTCTTAAGGAACAATAAACCGCAAAAAAAATTCGCAAATTATAGTCTGAATCTGTCAAATATTTTCAAAAATATGTGACGTTCCACGGGTAAAGGTACCTTATGGCGGGAGCCGCTTAAGCCGTTTATTAATCTCGCGCCAACACAAACGCTCCGATGCTGCGCCGCGAGGTTAGTAAACGCCTTAAGCGCCTCCCACCATAAGGTACGTTTACCTGTGGAACGTCACATATAATGTTATAATCATAATATACGAGTAAAGCCTAGACCAGATCAGACGACGCAACGGAGCCACTGAGTTACAGTTAAATCAAGCTAGTTTTAAGTTTTTCTGTATGTTTTGTTGTTTGTAGTGCACATTGCCTTGGTTTTTACTGTAATGCTGTGCAACTTTTTTTAATAATAAGTAAACAAATATAAACGGTACAGCATCGAACAATATTATAGTGTGAATAACACTCATTGCTACCCGAGCGTTAAAGTTTCCCGTCACGTCTAAGTATCTAGTCTAGACTTTGAGACATGACAAAGGACCGATTTACACATTATGTATAGAGGCGAGTGATTTATTATGTCACAAATGATCGATATAAAAAATCACAGTGATCGGCCGTGTAAAAATATGACAGTGTCTTGTCACAAAGCAACAACGTTAGAAAATTATGTAGTCCGCATGTAGTGGTATTTTTTTCCACCTGTCGTAACACTATTTAGTGTCATCATCATCATCACCTAACATAGTGTTACTAAGCAATTTATGAAACACCCATGTACCTACCTATGTTTTACAAAATAAATTATTCTTATTCTTATTCTTATTCATTTTAGTCATTGGACGTTCGCAGCTGGACATAGGCCTCCTCAAGAGATTTCCACATGGGCAGGATAAAGGCGACCCGCATCCAGCGAGTCCCCGCAATCCTAATCAGGTCGTTCGACCACCGTGTGGGTGGCCTCGCACGCCGCGCTTGCCAGTACGAATCTTTCTGCCCCAACTGCCATCGGTTCTTCGAGCTATGTTCCCTGCGCATTGATAATTCAGTTGGAAATTATGTTACCTAAATATACACAATTTAGTGTATTTTTAGGTAAAAGAGACAAATTACTTTGTGCGAACCGCATTTAGTAATGTGCACAAACAAGTGTCACAAAATAAGAGTTAAATATATTATTATAAGGATCTGATTACATTTCAAAAATACTAGCATTTATGTGGGTTTAGCAACAGGCGTGACAAGGTCACAGTGATTTCTTTGTAACTGGAACGACTGTCACAGTGATTGAAAAGACACACGTTCACCCATCTCTTATATGTATATTAAATGGGATCATATTGCGAACTGTCGTATAGGAACCTTGCACTTTGTGATTAAGCTTTGAAACTTGACACAGGTTATTCCCTAAGCAGTCCTGAGTCGAGTAAGACTCGAGAGCCATCACAGGATTAAAGGAAGGGGAGGGAAATTTAGGTTTCACCCCGCTTCAATAACTTATGCCAATTAGGGTAAATGCTATATAATATTCGGATACTTAAAAGATTACCGTAATGGTTTTTGAAACCCGCATCCAGCGAGTCCCCGTAACCCTAACCAGGTAGTCCGACAACCTTGCCTGTACGCGGTTTCCACTCAAAAACCTTTCTGAATCTACGGCCATCGGTTCTTCGAACTATGTGCCCTGCCCTGCTGCCTCTTCGTTGGCTTACCCTATTGGCTACGTCGGTGACCATGGTTCGTCTATGAAGCCCCTCATGTCTGATTCGATCTCGTAGAGAGATCCCGAGCATAGCCATTTCCATAGCTCGCTGAGTGACTCTGACTTTCCTTACGACGTAGTTTCCTTAGTTAGAAACCACGTCTCGGCTCCGTAGGTCATCACCGGTAACGAACTGGTTGAAGAATTTCGTCTTCAACCAGTTCAAGAAGACACTTCGCAGTCTTCTGACAAGAACACACTTCGCAGTTTCCCAAACAAAACAAAACTATTACGACATAGCATTTATTTGCGGCATCGCCCACAATTAACCTTTTTTAACACTTCTTTGCCACAGTCCCCGGACTGTGTTTTTTTTCGGGACAAAAAGTAGTCTGTTACCCCTCTTTTTACATCGAGGTCTAAACAATGTGAAGATATTAGCTCAGCTGGAATAAACGGTTTTAAAACACATTATTTTATACAAGAACCTGCAATCCTTACCTTTAGAAACATTGAATTTCGAGAAGAATCCATAATCCTAACCACGCGATTCGTTCGCTTGACAAGCCTCAAAATGCTAAACCAGATGTGAAATAGGACATTTATTTGCTCGCGGGTGAAATGAGAACATTATCCCTTATTTAAGAGGAAAATCATTATATCCACGTAAGTACATTGTAGAGAATTAAGATTCAAATTTGAAAGTCAATTTTGAATTACATTGGCGAAAAATTGTTACGTAAACGCTGTATTATAAATTTTAAAGTTTGTGTCAAATGTTTGCCCGTTAAGATGTTTAGATATTTACTATTCAATAACAGCCACGACCGGCGAATGGATTTTGGTGAAATTTAGTACACATAGGTACAGTTAGGTTATGGATTGTATATAATCGCGAATTATGTATCTTGTCCTTTTTGCTATACATATATGTACATATATTGTATAGTCTGTACTTAATACTTCTTAAATTTATAGTTGTGAATGCGTATGAATCCGTTTATGAATCTTTATACATTTTAATTAAACCGTCCAAATGCAAAATATTATCCAATTAATTCGCTCGTAAATATATACCACAGCTTTATTTCGTGGAGATGAGAGCGATGGGACATACTTTTGAGAAGGATTATCTACCCATATTTTTACACTGGACTGTACTTGATTCATCTGAACGAAGTTCACTCGGGTTACATTAGCCATAGGAATAAATACCTTCAACCCTCAAAGACTCATGTTATTATATTTAAGACATATAAAAGCAACTCTTTTAAAATTATTGACACATTTGAAAATATATCTATTTTACAAAATCAATTTTACAGATAGTCAATGCCCCCCGAGGGCTAAAATAAGCCGTGTGCAACGGCTTACGATAACTATGGTGTATTAAATTTACTGCGGGCAATATCGATCAAGCAATGGATTGGCAACCCTAGCCTATATCTCAAAATCTTGCGAATCAATTATTTAAGAACGTCTAGGGTTGAACATGTATTTGGGGAATACAATTTTACGACGCTGCGATACCACCCCACTTTATGACCTTCAATTTTGAGGCGAAGTCACGCACAAGTCGTGAGCATTAAATTAATGGGTAAAAATTAACGCCAGGAATAGTTTATTGAGGCTGAGAATTTAGTGATTGCCTGCAGAGTAATCATAGTCCTAATAATTTATTCATTTGTAAGCCATATATGTATAAAAAGTATTAGTTATACATGAACTACTTACTACGCTTCGCCGTACGGCACACAAATCGGTAGGAAATTATGTCATAACATTTATATGGTTTAGGATAGGTATGGTAGTGTTTGCAAATTCTCCTCAGTGGTTTCTCTTGGGAAACGCCGTAGAGTCAGACTTGTAAAAGTGCCCTTTCGGCCTACTTACAGAATAAAGATCATTATTTAATTATTCCATTACTTGCAAGTTAAGGAATGAACTTCCCCCAGAGGAGTTCCCAGAGTGCTATAACATGGGATTCCTTAAGAAGCGAGTTAACAGGGCTCTCAAAGGTTTGGAATGTATAGGCGATTCCTCCGGTGTTGCACATATCCATGGGCGAAAATGACCACTTTCCATAAGATGATCAAGTTGTTCGTCTGCCTGTATGCCACTCATTATGCATGATTATTAATAATCACTGTCCAAGGGCTCCCCTTGTTTACGCATATATTTTTTTGTTCGTATAATAAATTGGGCGAATTCCTAATTTCTCGTGATGTATTTTTTTCTGAACACGTAAACTTTTCAACATTTATATAAAACAAACCTAACCTAACCTAATGTATACAACTGGATAATGCCTTGAAAACTCCTGAAAATTATACAGTTTCTGAAAAAACTGCATTATGCCAAAATATGAATTCGGCCAAATCATGATTCGGACAATCGAGATTATGACACATAAGGAAAACCCTTGTCCAAGATATCTATGAGATATAACCAGGGGCTTCATTCTGTCATCACCATCATCAGCCTAAAGAAGTTCGCTGGCACTCTCTTCTGTGCCGTTTCGCTCTTGACAGAGCGATCGTGGTCACTTCGACGCCTCCTCGTAAGAGGTAGACGCAAATACGGCTCTCCACACGATCTCCCATCATATTTCCTTGTTGGCAAACTGTCTGGCGCAGCTCCGCCATCGGGTTCCTTCCGCCTTTCCCCCTAAAAAACGCCACCACGACAGGTCCTGCGCCACCAGCATCCAGCAGACTTTACTGACCTTCACCAGGTCATCAGACTACCTTGTGGGACCCTACCATGCTGCGTCTCCTTATGCGTAGTTGCCACTCAAGAACTCATCGGTCCGCACTCGTAATTTCACTTGTTGAGAAACAATTTTTGACATAACTCCGAAATATCACCAGTACATATGTTTACTTTAGCGATGTGATGTATCCAAAGTAAATGACATGATATTTCCTTCTCAATCAGATGAATATACTTTGATAGGCGTTAAATTCAAGACGGTCAGTCATTTCGTTAGAGAAAAAAAAACAGATTTTTTTACAGTATTGCGCTGAATCGTCTTTAAATATCAGATAGTCTGGCCAACGTAAGTTGCCAAAGGGTTTCATTAAAAATCGTCACATGGCAACAATTTTGCATATTAAAAAGCTGTCACATTATAATACCCGCTATTTCCCATTGCCAACTTACGTTGGCCAGACTCTACTTGTAAATATCAATGTATAAATATACATTCGATATGTGGTCGTTATAATATTTTGCTTTCACTCAAAAATAAGAATAATAATTTGGTTCAAATTGGATAGAACTAATTCTCGCCGGCTTCAAATAGGTACGATTAAATCAGGCCGGTGTTAATTTAATCAAAGTTTTTTTAGATTAACTTTGGACCTAAGCGTCAGGTTTTGCTTAACTTTCTCAATTTACAGGCTTAATTTGGTCTTTTGTATGGAATTGTGTTACGAAGTAAAGTTCTCAAACAAATCTTAGTAGTTGTAGATGGTTTTGGGGCGATAGAACTTTCTTTAGTCATAAATTGTAGTTTCAGTAATAGAACAGACCAACGAAATAAGCCGAAGATCTGGTCAGGGCCAAACGCCCCAAAGGTCGTTGGGGAGATCCTGGGAGACCTTTGCCTAGCAGAAAACGACTACAGGCTGATATGATGTATTATATAATAGGTATCGAATTCGAGTGAAAGTATACAATTTCCTAACTAAGTAAGACCACAGGGTGCACTTATATCCCGATTAAAGCAACTGGAAGCTAAAGAGTAGGTAAAGAAAAAATGCGAATTCTCTAAGGTTATATCTTTGAAGAGACCTATATTCAACAGTAGATATTCATACTACTAGTAAAGTTGAAAATGATGATGAATTATCAGTAACAGACAACACTTAAAGAAGAAGCATAAAGTAAGCCTCGAGAAAAACAAAGTATTACAATTGAAAAGGTTCAAAGGTTCAAGTGTCCAACTCTGATCCATTAGTTTGCACCAGCTCTGTCCTGCCCTGTTTATCAGCTCTATTAAGAGCTGATAAACAGGGTGTCAATTATTGAAATAAAGCTGTAAGGCTATGAGTTTAAGTTATCTGTAGATACAAAGTATGCAGAGTAAAGAGACTCCTCTATCATACAAACATATATGGTAGGGGCCAGGTTTCTCTACTTAGTTGACCGAAGAAAACAGTTTTGTAATTGACACCGCATAGATAACAGGAATATACTTAGAGCACATGTTTTGAAGAATCAAAATTGAAGGGGTGCACTTAAAAAGGACTCTTCGAAATTAACCACGTGAGATGAAATAAGTTTATGCCAAAAATTACATTTTTGCGACGAGCTTATCCTTGTTGATTTTTCTTTCCTTTAAACATACATGAACCATCGAGACGATTCTAAAGAGTGCAAAATCGGTAGGTCTGCGTTATTTTATTACAGAGTTCCCATAACCACTTTCAGGCTCCATCAAGTCAGCAAGATATGGTATCCTAATATTGCATTTCCACCTAAGATACACAAGTATTAAGCCCAAATGAGTGTCAAGAAGTGGTTTTAATTTAGCTTTCAAGATTTAACTCAAACTAATATACTAACACAGCAAGTTAAAAAGAGGCTTGTAAAAAAGGGGACACGGTATGTATAAAAAAAGTTAAACAATATGTCTGGACAAAGTTGTGGGTGTGCTTAGTAAAACTTTGCAATATACAAAGATATATTAAACTTGAAAACTCTCCGAACGGATTTATTTTAAAACATCCTGTCCCTTCTCATTGAATTCCTTCGCACAAAGGGCCCCATCTCGACAAGAACAGTTATATGTTGACGATATGGATTTCATAACAAAATACTCAGGCCTTGGAATAAACGCGAGGGTCTTGTGCGCACTTGCTAATGTAATATCATTTTGGGTTGTCAAACCGTATATTTAATCGTAAACTACACATGACGTGTTTCCTTGAAATGTGACGAAGGAAGGGAACGAGAAATATGTATATAGACCACCTACGGTTGTGGTTGTAACGTGATAGGCAAACTACAAAGCACCGTCACTTTCTGACTAGTATTTGAGTGTGATAGCGCTAGATTCATCATCATTAGGCGTAACATCTTCGTGATCGAATCAGAAATGAGGATATCCGCAGAAGAACCAAAGTAATCGACCGTTGAAGTGGCAATGGACGGGCCATGTAGCCCGGAGAACGGATGGCCGTTACGGCAGTAAAGTCCTGAAGTTGCGACCATCTATAGGAAAGCGCAGCGTAGGACGGCCCCTACTAGGTGGACGGATGAGCACGTAAGGGTCGCGGGAAGTGGGTGGATGCAGTCAGAGCAAGATCGCACCCTGTGCCGAGCTAGGGGAGGCCTACGTTCAGCAGTGAACGTCCGTGGCTGATAGATAGATAGCCTATACATCTTTATGAGATGATTATGCAGCCTTCTTGTGCCAGTGTTTATAATGGCTATAGAGCCCGATGCGGGAGCAGTAATGGCGTCCGCAAGATTGATATTTCAACAGAGGGCAGTTAGATAACTGAGTTGGTGAAGCAATCTTCTTCTCAGTTTAGTGTCTTCTCACACTGTAAGAACCTGAAACCAACTTCCATCGTGAGCTTTTGACCAAAGATGTTCTCCACTCATTACAGTCGTTAGCTAAAGTTTTCTAGTTTTCAGCACTGATACAAATGCAAGCATACATCCATGAAACGCAAGATGGACCTCTCTACTCTTTTCTTGGCAGCATGGCGTCGAATTTCTATCATTTATAACATGCGATGCGAGGAATGCGTAGATTGGCTTGCTGGGATCGCCGAGTTATATCCGATACATGTTCACTTCAGCGATTTGCGCTTGTAATTTTTATTAGCCATGTTACTAATATACGACTAGGTTTCTTATATGAAATTATGTTATGTGTCACTCAATCAGTATTTTTGACGGAGCATGTCTTTCTTATCTTATTAAGACAGATTGGTTATAATTCCATGACATATAATGGTATATCGCTAAATTAAAACGTAGCAATCACATTAAATTCTCAAAAAAAGACTTTCTTTTTCTATTTTTTTCCCGTAAAAGGCAGGCGTTGAAAAAAAGACTTCATGTCAGTTCCAGAAAAAAAGAATACGCAGTTAAAAGAAAATTTTGGAGACATGAAAACTTAATTATGACGATGAAACCATTTTAAAAAGAAATAAGAAAATTCTCAATCTGGCAGTCTACATGTATATATTTAGAATAGCCATATAAAAAAGAATTCTTGTATTTATTTAAGCATAAAAAACCTCACCTCTCCGTCTATAGGAAAAGTCGGAGCGTATAATTTACGCAGAATTTCAACCTTTTTTCCCATCAAATTGAAAAGCTGTAGATTAAATTTCAACACCATTTAATTTTCGGTACGGGACATATTTCACACACTTTATTAATTTTTCGAATACGTTGAACTGTTAGTCAGCTGTTGCAAATGTTGTAATAAAAAGTGGAAATATAAATTTAATACAAAAGGATTTAATAATAAATTTAGACGTAGCCATAATTCGACTATGCAGAGGTCATTGTCGTTATTGTCATCATCATCATCATCTGAACTGAAAGTGATTGCTGGATAAAGGCCTTCCGCTCACGCAATTTGCACCCAGCAACGCGATGTTACGACTCGAATTCGATAGTCGGTTCAAACTGAGTTGATCCTGAAGTCGATTAAAACAGTACAGTTTTTGAAATCGACTAGAGAGAACATTCGACCATCTGATCAAATTGGCAAACTTTTCTAACCGTTTCGGTAAATTCCAAGGTCAATAGGACAGAAGCATTATTTTTTTAGTTTCTACAGCTTTAGTTATAGTAAAGATCAGAACTGTGAACACAATGCGAGTTTTGCATGCAACCAAGCCAAAAATAAATGAAAATACAACGAAATCGGTTTGTCTAAGCGGTTTGGATTATTGGAGTTGACTATTTCGGTTTGATATTTTTGAGGTTTGACCCATGTCTACCGCAACCCTCGCTAAGCCATCTGTCCACTCTTTCTTACCCATATTTTTACTCTTACCCCTTACCAACGAAAGGATGTTAGTTGGCTTTTCTTTTACAGAATCATTTTGCAGGATAATGGTTGGAGATTACGATTTTAGAAAAACGTACGACTCAAAGGAAACACAAAGTACTTTGACTTCGCAAACTGAGACGCACAAAAATAGAACACAAAGCACATGATTAGAACGAGTTAACTTGACTTCACAAAAGAGAACAAAGAATGCTTAGAAAGGCAAGGATTAAGACTATTAGAAGGGCCAACCAAAAGTAAGTAGTACAGAGAAAGAAAAAACAAAAATGATAGATCGAGCAAAGTTTAAACCGTTTTCAGTGTCCTGGTTGCATTATTAACAATTTTTTTGTAGATAGAAATGTTTAAATTACTATTGAATGAGTATGACAAATAATTATATACTGTACCTCACTAGCGGGACGAGCGAGATGAGGGTGTTGGAAGAATCCCCTACCCGCATACTTTTCGTTGGCAGCTACGTCAGCCGGAGGGTGAGAGTGTCAAGTTGTTATAGGTAATGATGTCTTCGATTTTCTCTGTACAAAATTTCACCTCCTTTTTCAACCTCTAAGGGAATCATCCCTTAGTGGTTGAAAAGGGGGGTCAAGTTTTCCGGGATCAAAGTGATCCTAAGTCCTTTTCAGGGTCTCAAACTATCTCCATACCATAATTTTTAAATGTGGAAAGGTAACCGACAGACAGAGTTACTTTCGCATTAATAATATTATTTAAAAATTATTTAATTTTCAATACCATCTTCAAACAAGGTAGGTAGGTAACTTACCTATTTGCATTTTTTGAAAATGGTACAGGGGTCACAGCGAATGAGGAAATTCAAGGCACAGTGCTTGCTAGTCGAATGGCTAAGACGTTGGACTGGTAATCAAAAGGGTTTGATTACCGATTACGATATCGGGATCGATTCCTAGCGTGACCATGTGAGAGCGCAATTGAGTACTGCGCTTTGATCGTTCTCTATCACAACACAATAAACAGAAATGTGGTGTTAATTTATCGACATAAAACAAGTAGAAATATACATTCTTTCATATAAAAACATCTAATTATTTCTTACAAAGTAAAGCCTAACGACGTCACGGCAGATTGTCTAAAGGGGCAACACGTGCACACGTCTGCAGCTCACAACACAAAATATTCAAAAATCTGACCGACATTTCGCCTCCAACACCACGGTTTTTTTCTCGTCAAGGCTCCTTGAACCTGCATAGTAAACGGTCGGGGTGCTTTCTTTAAGCATCGCAAATCCAAATAAGCGTAACTTACTGGGAAAATCATACCAGTTATGCCATTCTGTAAGGAAAGAAAGACTTGCACTTATCTAAAAATGTACCTTGAACTAAACATTCATAGGTGTTGGTCGCTTTTTAGAGCTACGGGAATCAGTTGGGTGTTTGCTAGCATTTGTTTCTTATACAGTCGATATGCATTTTGGACCGTATGTATCCGAGATAAGCTTCAGAATTGAATATACGATTTTAAGGACGACTTTACCACTTGTGTGCTCTTGAACTGTGGATGATTTTTCCGGACGAGTAACCTACCTGTACTTGAATACGTACAATACAATACAACTTTTTTTTTTTTGCACACCAACAAGAGAAACAGTACAATCGAGCTTTAACATAAAATACGGTACACAATAGGCGATGTTATCGCTAAAGTGCGATCCCTTCCCGGCAACCGTTGTAGGTATTTGGGCATTTTCAGAAAAACGAACCCGCAATTGTTGTACAGATTGTGGACGTTTTGGCTTCTTTTTACTACTATATACAAAATTTCATAAATATATGATTTTTTTGTATGTTTATATGTATCTTTGCGGTTTCATCGCGCCAAAACGGCTTTCAACAGTATTTCGTACACGGGCAGAGCCTTAGCATAAACTACGGCAGATAACTGGTTGGAAAAGCTATATAGGTCTAATATTGAAAGAAAGAAAGAAAGAAAACATATTTATTCAACGCCAGCATAGACAAGAAATATAAATACAAATAACAAAAAGAATTGACGACGCTGAAAGGGGTCACCACTCAGCTTTATGCCACGGCAAGCCGTGACGCTGATTTTCAGAAGTCTAACGACCTTCACAGGTCATCCGTTTAACTAGTGGGAGACCTATATTAATTGGCAGCAACGTGGTACAGCATCTCTTTTCTATGATACCTCTTCTTGATCTTTCACTCGTCATCATATCGCTGTCGTCACAATCTATTCAATCATTTTTTCTTAACATATTTTTCGTTGTCACTTCTTCAATGCTTAATTATATATAGATTAAATTATATTCCATATTTTTGTGACTTCGCACAATCCGTACATCAATATGTCAACATGACGTGCTTGAAAGTAATAAAATGCGTGATTCCGACTCAATTCATCACCAAATTCTCACCACGCACGACATAACTGGGGTATATACTCAGAAAGCTGACACGCATGTCGCAATCTAATACTCCTTCCATACTGGCCCGATTCTGTCGCCCGAATACTTAGCCATGAAACTATTCTACGCAACCGTAGACTATTGACGAACACCACTGAAACCATCAACACGTATTAATGCCGAACAACTTTACATGCATTTTTGCGGAAGATGGGGTCACCACGTACAACATACTGCAGAATTTTTCCTATTTCTATAAACACACAAGGTAAAAAAAAAACACACAAACTGACAAGACATTTGTTCATATATTTTGACAGTGAGAAATGTGTCCGTAGGTAGGTCATTTCAGTGTATATCTGCCGTATGGACGCTCCTTGAACTTCATTGCCCTCGCGATCAGAAATCTTTCTTCAGAAACCTTAGATTATGCTGATTGCATACTTGCCCAGGCCCAGGTACCACTGGGAACAGTGGCGTAGCTAGGCGTAGGCGAAGCGGGCCCTCGCCTATGGCCTCGCACTTAATGGGGCCTCTATCGAAGCCCCGTTGTGGATGATGAACATTCTCTTGAAAGTAAAAGGGCCTCGATGATGCGACTAAGCCCACGTCTGGATTAGTCCACGCTACGCCACTGGCTGGGAAGATCTGGTACAGACGGAGCTGCGTCAGCTTCAAGTTAATAACTGACAGGAAGGATACTTATCCTTTTTGCCAATTATTGACTGCCCTGCCACCTGGCGTGCTCCCATTTCGGAGGCCAAGACCTTTTAAGGATCGCTGTGCCAAATTACTATTTACTTAGACTGTCTTGATTAGATCGGTCGAAATTTATGACCATCTGGGAATCTGGGTACCCCTTAATTCAGTTTTATAAGACAATGGCACTAACTTCAGTCAACTACGACGACGCTTGTATTGGACACTGACCTATCATATGGCGTAAATAGTTATATATAAATAGAGACAAGTCAATGACACCGTCGTTTACCCATAACACAAGCCTTATTGAGCTTACCATGGGACTAGAACAATTTGTCAAAAAAATTGTGCCGTAATATTAATTTAATGTATTACAACTTCCTGCCAAAACTGGACTGTACGTAACCACCATGCCTCTAGAAGGTGCAAATATATCATATAATATATAATCTTCAATAATATTTACAATATTTAATCCAAGTAAACAAACAAACAAAGGGACATAACCATTTGCCTTAAAAGGAGAGTATTTAGTTATGTGTGGACATTTTAAGAGAAACCTTTACGTAGTTGACGCCCAAGCCTCATATTATAATATTTCTATTGTAGTATTGTTTCTTCAAGCTGAGGTTTTATTTTACGGTAGATAATTACTACCATCACGTGATTTGAATACAGATAGCGCGTCATTATAATAATTACAGATGAGAACAATATTCACAAAGACATATGAGTAGCAATGGTACGGTGAATGGCGTATGATTATGATTATAACGTTGATATATTTGGCAATTGGAGTACCCTCCTTATTATAAGCATACATAAGAGAAATGCCGCTATTTTCTGTACAGTAAAACTGTACGTTTTATTTTTTACTGCCTTCCGTTACTAGGTGCTCTAAAGATTCATACAAATAAACATTGTATATATACATAGTTGAAGATATTGGAATAACGAAACTAGGTCCTGTATAACATAGGGTTTCCTAGCTCAGGACACAGGGCCATGATTCATTGTGGTGTACAACACATACATACATACAATCACGCCTTTTTTCCATTACGGGGTAGGCAGAGACTACCTCCTTCCACTTGCTACGGTCCTTGCATACAACTGCCGCTTCATCAACATTCATTAATCTCTTCATTTTGTGCTGTCACAACCCTTTCGCTTTGTCTCATTCACACACAGAATATCAATATTTCTCGCATCCATCATCTAATAGACTTCATCTAATTTATCATTCATTCCTCCCCTTACATTTAACGTAGCAAAGCGGCTCTCCATAGCCCACTCTTCGCTCTCGCTGGGACCGAGACGTGATGGGTTGTGAACCACATCGCCGCCATTTGCGTTCCCGCGAGCAGCTAGGGATACAATATTCGAACCCAGTAGAGGCCCGCATACCAGGTAAGAGTTTAGCCTTATTCTTGGGTCACCAGTCCAAGGGCAACTCGGCAGGTGGTGTACAATTTTAAACAATAAACTTTTACCTATCTTTTTTTTTATTTCATATATTTCTTTACATTTAGTTCATGAACAAATATTATGATTATTAGGCGTCTTACTTCCGAAAAGGACCACAAAAGGATTTTGTGTTTTACTCTACACTAATTTTACACTAATTCCAATAACTTGTACTTAAGTGTTTGTTTTTCACACTCATGTTCTAATAAGTATAATATACTCTAACTTATCTACTCTTTTCGTACCTATGTATTTTTAGCTGGATAAAATCGCCAATTTTCAATTTTAACTGTGAAATTTAAGTTTCTCAGATGAGTGCATTAAATATTTTTTTTTTTTATTTATTATCACATGGTATTGTTTTTTGGGTATGATTTAATTAAACACTCGTTGTTACATTTGTAAAGTTCCTTTTTTATAAATTTATTATCACATCGTATTGTTTTTTGGATATGATTTAATTAAACACTCGTCGTTACATTTGTAAAGTTCCCTCGTATGAAAACAATTTTACTAAATACAGAAAAAAAAACAGCATCAACTTTGACAGCTTTTTAACTTTTCTTAGTAATCTATGTAGACCAAAGTAAAAATGTATACATACGAAGTGACTGTACAAATGTTAGGGTCTCCTTCGGAATCCCTAATTTCGTTTGTCCTAATGTATTGTTTGTCCTAACGCATTGTTTTCAGAAACCGTAAATCCTTGAGGATCTTTTAAAAGATCATCGTATAGATTAGGTTAGGTTTGTTTTATAACAATTGTAACAATCCTGAAAAGTTTACAGTTTCATAAAAAAATACATAGGGACAAACGATACATTAGAAAAACTATCGTTATGACATTATGACAAACGACGTTAGGTATTCCGATATAGATCCCAAATATTACCTACGTCAAGTGTTTAAGAGTCCCCGGTAAGCTCGGTTCTCCATACAAACGTAGTTACGCTCTCATTTTAAAACGACTAGGAAGTTTGCTCTGAAACTTTGTACTTACAATAAGTTAAGATATATGCAGGCCTGTAATTACTTTATATAGCTTCAGATACCATAGTAAAAAAAAAAAAAACTCAAATCTAAGCTTATCATACAAAACTTGTTTTTGCTGTATTTCTTTTGTTTTACAAGCTGGAGCCATATAAACTAATTACAGGTAAACATATAACTCATATTATTGTATATGCAAAGTTTCATTTCATTACAAGACGTAGTTTTAAAATGAGAACGAAACTCCGTTTGTATGGGAAGGTGAAATTCGGCCGAGCTTGCTGGGGACTCTTAAGAAATCATTATCAAAAAAAAAAAACGATATCCATATAAGACATTTGTAGATTCTGAATTCTAACACGCCTTCATAAAACTTAATGTTGAGCAAATGGTTGCTCGCTCATCATCTTAAAGTCAAGGTTTGAAAATTTTAAACATTTAATTGCGGCCACAATACAAACTTATTTCTATATTACCAAGTTTTGCAATTCGTCATTTATTGTTAAATACTCTCAGTGCATCTCGAAAATATTTTGGTTCCAATACTTTAACCGGCAACATCACAGGAGCGACACTAATTGCGGTACACTACCAACCCTTAACGTTGACAAAGCGAAACGCTCACATTTTCACTAATGAAGCTCTTAATTGGAGATAGGCTACAAAATGTTTGATGCCGTTGTCAGTTGATTTCTACTGAAATGTGTTACTTATTGACCGAGCGAGCACGAAGTGTTAGCGGGGCGTCTCCGTTTCAGCATGGGCAAATACGCTTTCGTCGTACATACTCGTATTTCTCAACCGATTGTCGTGAAATTTTGTAAACTGGTTCGATAATTATATGGATTTGTTTTGTCGATTTAGTTTTTGTTCTTTATTCGAAGTTTTTTGTTCTTTATGTTAAGTGCCTATTGTGATAAGGAACCTATATAATATCGAATAATATATTTAATTATAAAAATTATCAACAATAGACGCAAGTATTATTGTTAATCATTAAACATAATTAGTATCAAATAAAATCTGCCTTAATTGATCAATTGAACTTTTTAGATGTGCACTCTGCATCTTTTGTATAATAGAGGTTTTACCGACATTTATTAGTATATTGGTGTTCAAATCGATTTATGCATATCAAAATAAGTAAGAAATAGTGTCAATATTTAATCATGATAATATTACTGCATTGTACAACTTCACTTCACCTATATAATTAATTTTGCTGTATTAACACACTTTTGCATGCTATTTAGAAACAGCTGAAAAAGGTGGAATAATATAGTTTAAGACCTGTAATTAACCCTTTTTCTGCAAATAAATCATATTTCATTTCATTTCGTTACTAATGGCGGTGATATTAGAGGTTAGAAAACTTGTTTAAATATTTAAGGTCTCAAAAGATCAGAAATTATAAATAATGACGTGTTTTGTGACTACTAAGCAACTACTAATTACTTTAAGCATAGCAAGTTTATCTTATCAATTCATCATCATCATTTTTATATCAGTCCAAGGACGTCCACTTCTGGACAAAGGCCTCTCCCAAGAATTTTCATAACGACCGGTCGTGCGCCGCTCTCCAATCCAATGGTTTCCCGCAATCTTCACCAGATCATTGGTCCATCTTGGGGGAGGCCTTTACACGCCACTTCATCCTGTACGCGGTCGCCACTTGAAAAACTTTCTGCCCCAGTGGCGATCGGTTCAACAAGCAATGTGCAGCTTGGTCACCCGGGTTCTTAAAAATTAAGTGTAAATGCAAATATCATCAAAAGTGCATTTTATCGGCACACAAAAGTTGTTGGAGGCAGTGGTGATTAAAGGGTTTTATTAAAATTCTTTATATGGCAACAATTTTGTTTATATCGCGTACCTTTGTCCGGAACTAAAATGAGATAATATGCGCGATATAATCCGTTAATTTGTTTTATTTCAATGAGTAATAATCGCGGAAACAGAAGAAAATATTCTTAAAAAGCTGTCAAATTTTACCTACCACGTTTCAAGACATTCCGTATATTACGCAATTTTTAACGTTCCGTAGCCAAAATGGCAAAAACGGAACCCATATAGTTTCGTCATGTCCATCCGTATGTCACAGGCATTTAACTCAAAAACTATTTGATATATATTGATGAAATTTGCAGCATAGTTTGATACTTAAATAACAAAAAAATATATTTCTAGGGAGGCACTCCATACATGTAATCAATACTAAAAAATAAATTAGCTAATATCAATGTGTGGCACATATTCCGAAAGTTCTTTTAAAAAAAAATGAGGTTGCTACGAAAAAAAAAAATTGTGAATAATATCGGAAATAATCGCTCCAAAAGTAGCATAAATTGTGTCCCTCCCCTATCTATTTTCTAAACGGTATGTCCAAAAAATAGAAAAAAAAAACTAATATAAAGCTTAGTAAATACTTCCAACGAAAATTGTTCTCAACATGATCAGTCATACCGTTTTTAATTTATAAAAACTGCGCTTCTCAGCAAAAGGACGTAAGTGTCGGGGAGATACGCTCTTTTGTTACTCTTGTTTTTATCTGTAGTGCATTTTTTTGTATAAACGGCTGGGGAACTCTACACTGAGCATGATCCGAATGCTCTTGTTTTGTGACTATATTCACTTGACAGGCTCTAATCGAAAGGTTATCAGATATACACCAGATTCTAAATTTAAAATGAAAAGAATGTATCATTGCTAAGATAATGCTAAGTCTTTTACAGTGTCTGATAATCGTATCTGTCAAAACCCTTTCTTGCCGTCAGGGATTTCTCAATGAGATGTTTGTTTATCTTAGTGGATAATGATAAATAAAAATGATAAGAATGAAAGAAAATAAGAAAAGGTAAGCATTTTAGTGTGAATAGCCGGTAAATCCTAACCCATACGATAAAACCAGTATATAAATTCAACAGTTGAGTATCAATGACATTAATTATCCGAAACAATTGAAAAAGGGAAGAAGAGAGGAGGGTAAATCTACAGCATCATTTTGAAATTAACTAGGAACATCTAAACGTTACAAGAATTTTGTTTTTGGGTGCATGTTTGTGGTAAAAAAAAAACTTGATGTTTTACCACCACGATCTTCGCGATTTTTAAAGTGAATTTCATCACTAAGAATATTCTTGAAATACAAAGATCCAAATAATGAAAAAAGTTCAAGACTCCGAACGGATTTGAACCAGTGCCTTGTGCCTTGCCGGGGCGCACCCTCTGCCAATTGAGCTACAGAGCCCAGTCAGCTTATCTTCAAATTTTGTCACTACTTGTTACAAGATGTTTGTATTTTTAACCGGCTTTTCGCCGTCAGCGCACCTTGTGAACATCTATGAAACTAAATGTTCATCCTAACAGAGCGAACTTTACAGTTGCCACATGCTAGCTAGAGATGTCGCTGTAGTGTAAACAAAGTGTGTGTAGTGCGCCCCGGCAAGGCACAAGGCACTGGTTTAAATCCGGTCGGAGTCTGGAAGTTTTTTATTATTTGGATCTTTGTATTTCAAGAATTAAAAAAAAAATGTTCCAAAATGTAGTTGATCAAGCCGTTTCATATGATACCCTACTTGACCTAGTGACTAGACTTTAAATTTTTGCCCCCCTCCTATTAATCGTTTTTTTAGAAATTAAACATATATTTTGTAATGTTTCCTTCGCAATACATGTGGGCTGACCATGTTTATAAGTATTCCAAATGTAAAGTGTATAGCATAAGTAATTTTTGAGATATGGCGCTTTAATAGTCGGACAGACTGACAGACAGACAGACAGACGAACAGACAGACAGATTCGCACCATAAGGGTTCCTTTTTTACCTTTTTGGTACGGAGCCCTAAAAAAGATTATAACGGACTATTTGGAGGGCACTAAATAAAAAATAAATTAAAAAATATTTTTTGCATGTGTCATTGTGGCTTCATCTCGCCTAATCGGCTGAACATCTCAACCATTTTAGTTACACAAGAGTTAAAACTTTTCCTCCTCTACGCAAGAAGCTGTGGTCACCTTCTGGTACCTATAATAGTCATTTTGTTATGCAAGGCTGCAAAGTTGTTGTTTAGCGCGAGTGCTCGAATCGTCAGCCGAGCAGGGAATTTAAAATTTTACCACGACTGAGCGTAACGGGGCTTTCACGGCACGCGAAGCCATATAATTTTGCAGCTGTGCGAACGAAGCACACAACATTTCACCTCACTACAGCGAGGAAAATGTGAGAATGAATGAATGAATGAATGATGAATGAATGATTTATTCGATGTATGTGGGAGATGGGTTACATTTGCAGGTTGAGTTACATAACACAGAATCACCAGACCCTACCTTTACAGGCGTACATACATGTTAGCACATAATTTAACTACATAATTTACTATCTTCTATCTTAAAACAAAAAGAGATGTAAGAAAAACTATGAAATTATAACAAACCGATTATTTTTTCATTTAAAACTAGTGATAAAGAACCTACGAAACAAAATCATGACAAAACAAACACATAAACATACAAAAAATATAACTTCGACTTTTAAATGACTTCTCTACGCTAATAGATAAAACGACCGTTTCTACGCAGATTTGGCTATGTAAACGGATTTTTTCAGAGCATTTGAGATGAAAAATATATATTAAATTTCGGATCCAGCGTATTTTAATACAATCTCAATTAAAATAATTTCATACCTTAGTGAAAACGAATACAGTTAATTTGATAACTCACTGATATAAAAACTAGGTACACTCACTAAAATTAACACCTACAAAGTAAATTTTCAAAGCAAATTTACTAGTTTAAAAAATTGGCACCACTGCATTTCCATTTGCATTAGAGTTAAAATCGAGTTTTATCTAGCTAAAATAACGGTTAAATGCAATTTCAAGAAATTATCAAGCAACGACTTTTTACATTGTGTTTTGGTGTAAAAAACCATCAAAATTTGCAATTCGTCTGTAAGTCTTATTTTACAAATTATTTTCACCGTCTTTTATTATTTACTTGAATTTTTTTTTTAATTACTATAAGATGCCCGCAATTTTGTTCGCGGAGGAGAAAAAGTCATTACGCCTCTTTTTTTTCAGTATAGTCGAGTAAAAAGTATCTTATGTTATAACCATCTATTAATACTCAGCTACCAGTGTAACAACAATAGTTCAGATCCATTTTGCTCATTTGGCTTAACGACACATATTTTTTATAGTTCATTGACATCCAAATTGTCTTTTAAAATCCTTTTTTTTTAATATCTTAATTGTACAGACAGTTTATTTTTACAACTTTATAATAGTAGGTATAGACGTCTCACCTATTACTAATGGAAACAACAGTATTCAAACAATTAATAATAAACATTAAACATGTGAATTTTTATCTACGCCATTGTTATACAACTTGTCAAATACGAAAGATAAGGAGAAGTATCTCATTCAACAGCAATTCTGGCTTATCTACTTATCGGGCTGTATAAAATATCTGAAGTTTGTGATAATTTCTATATGGATATCGTATATAAAATATTAACATTAGAAGTTTTGCGTGAAGAGTTTGTAAACAAATAGTGTCCTTAAAATTTCGTGGGGGGAGGGGGGGAGGGTTGGTTCCAATTTGTATTGATAATGGGTTTAAAAAATTTATAATACTTGTTAAATGTAGTAGCTGGAATATATTTCGCATTTATAATTATTTTATATATATTTAGGGATACACTAAAATTCCGAAAAGTAAATTTTCCCTTCTCCGTAAACCGTACCTGGCCAAGGATTTGTTTTGCATTTAAGGATATCTCTAAATTAATTTTATTAGAATAAATATATAAATTTACATTTCCTACAGGCTTTTCAAGCGAAAAGTTTTGTTCTTCTCATAATAAAGGCAAAATACACATATAACCTTTCTAACTAATGTTTTTTTTGTTGAAAGGCCCGTTAAGAGATCATCGTTCTAACGACTATTTCTTTACCCTTTTCTTAGAAGAAAACGCCCAACAATAATGCATTTTGGCATGGTGTTGGTTTGGCCTTATTTAACGGAGCAATATCGTTGTCTTAAGGGTTCCGTAGCGAAAGTGGCAAAAACGGAACCCTTATAGTTTTGTCATGTCAGTCCGTGTGGCCCAGGCATATTACTGGAAAACTAAATGATCTATATTGATGAAATTTGTAGTAAAGTTGTCTTGTATACGCGGCTACGTAGTTTGATAGTTAAACAACAGAAATAAATATTTCTACGGGGGGCTACATACATGTAACCGAATTTTTTTTTTCAGCAAATATAAAAATATGATGATTTTACGGTTTAATAATGATTTTACGACTAACAATAAGACAAACTTATATTATTATGACTTTCAATTATTATCTTCTCTGTAACAAATGTATCTTCTCATTAATACGAATATGTTATATATTTTTAGACTTGCGTAAAGTTCAAAAGGCGAGTCATCTCGTTAAAATACAAATGACAGCCAATCATATTATTTTGCTATATAGAGATATTTTGTGTAAATATTAATCAACTTATCAATATCTGCAGCTCTTATAGTAAAAATCGATATATATATATATCAGTTATGTTGTCGTGATATGACCAACATATTGCTCAAATAGTGTTTTCCACCATCATCTGCTGCTGTGCCTCATCGAATTTGGACTCTGTAGAATACGGTACATCTGTAGAATAGCTTATACGACCTCAAACACCAGATGATAGAGCGCTATATAAATTCCTTGAGCTCCTTTGATTCTCAATAACCAACGCCAAGTTCTTTATTCTCCGGCATAGGCATGCCGGCAATGCGCTTCAGCGCATTTCCACCGTACATTCTATGACCTGAGGTAAGTCCCAGGTCATGTCTCATTACACACTTTGAAGATGCCTCGACGTGTGAAATGAGATATTTCAGAGACATCACTAATCTCAGTCATGTCTACTTCAGCGACGTGCTGAATTTGAAATTTGTTTCTGATTAAGATAAATTTAGTCTGTTTTGACAGGCGCAAAATGCAAGGTAATAAGACATAAGCTGCAATGGAAATGGACACGTGAAATATATGTCTCTGCGTGTACCAAATAGCCGTCTCCATCTGTGAAATGCCGATAGTTTCAGATTCAGATTTTAAAAAATTGCATACTTACAGAATTAACTATTTGACTTTGAATTTACTTTAATAAGTTTTGATATGTTTTCTTGGAGAGCTAAGCATTTAATTTATACTAAGAAGGGCTAAGTACTAATATTGTAATAGTTAAGAATTATTTTGAAAAAAATACTGACTGTTGAGTTTGTTTCGGCTTTCTTTTCAACCGTGGCCTCCTCTTAGAAAATGCCGTACGGTCAGACTTGTAAAATTACCTTTTCAACCTACTTACAGAATAAACCGTTTGAATTTGAACTGCCAAGTTGTAAATTAAAACAGCTCTAATAGCAAAAATCGATATATATTATCAGTAATATCTTCATGATATGTCCGGGATATCGTTGAGCTCGACTACAACACAACTTCGTTGAATTTGACCTCTGTACCATAAATAAGATACGCCTGCGCAAAAGCTTTTACAACCTCGGATTATAGATTTTTTTACTTTTTGACTAGACTAAGATTATGAGTTCAGTTAACTATTTTTGTGTTAGTAAATATGTTTAATGAATTTACTGTTATTGTTTATGTCGTTGGTATTGTATTTTTTATAGTTATAGAATATGTATAATATTTTGTTAATGGGTGTTAAAGTGTGAAATTGCCGATTTTTTTCTCTTTTATTTATTCGCTCCTTTGCCTATCTTAATTGATAAACGTGTAACAAAATGTTAATTATTTGAAAATAACACAATATTTATAACGTTTTTGTATGCAATAAAGTTTATTTGGATGCCATTGCACACCATCCTGACACGGTTTAAAACAGCTCGGCTCACTCATTGCCCTATTTCATATAATACTTTAGAATAGTTTTTTTTGACAACTAAATATCCGTATCTATGAATGTTAGCTCTTCATACGCATAAACATTTACTTTATTTGTAACCTAATTATATAGCTATTCCAAAAATATTCCTAAAAACATTCGTATGGGGAAATCGATACACCATACTAAAAGGCAATTTCACACTTAATAGTCTTATCTCCTATCAATTTCAACTTCTCCATGTCATTTAAGTCAACTTGAATAGCAAAAATCGGTATACATCAATTATACTGTCGTGCTGTGGACAAGATATAGCTCAATCAGTCTCGTTGATTTCGGGCCCTGTCAAATACGGTAAACACTTGTACAATGCCTTTTTCTACCTTAGATTCCGGATAACAGCTCCCTGTTCTTGTAAGTCATTATAGGAATTTGTATAGCTCCTTATACCAATTCCTTGAGTTCCATGGATTCTCAATCACCACGATGAACTGCTTCATGCTACGGCGAAGGCATGCCCACAATTAACTTCATCGAATTCCCACCACACATTCTAAGACCTATATAATGAAATGAAAAGCTTATTGACCGTCTGTTTTAAGTAAGTACTAATTGTTTGAATCTTGATTATCTATAATATTATAAAGTTGTAAAAATGAATTGTCTGTACAATGGAGTTCGCTTAAACGAAAAATATATATTTTTTGGATTTTATATTATTTTTTTGTGTAAGTTCCGTCCAAAATATACGCTAAAAACGGGCGTATCTATGAAAATCTATTGTTAGCCCTTCTCCTAAGCAAAATATACGCAGGATGGGGTCATTTTACATTGGTTACGGACATAGACAGATATAAAAAAAATGATTTGCAGATTTATTTCCCGAGTTATCCGGTAAGAGCTATTATTACCTGTACACCAAATTTCAAGTTTCTAGTAGGACAACTTGGAGTTTCCTATTGGTTTTTCTTTGGACGGCAATTTGTATGAAAACACCTTCTTTAATGAATATCTTTAGATTGCGTTTACTCAAAAGCTTGATTTTTTCACAACTTCAAGGAATTACAACCAGTTCCAGAGAAAAAGGGTCTTAACAGACAGACAGAAAAACAGACGGACTGACAGATAAATGGACAACAAAGTGATCTTATAAAGTTTAGATTTTTTTACTTTTGAGGTACGGAACCCTAAAAAAAGATAAGTTGCAATTTTGGTTATGAATAACTGTTTTGAACTACGGATTCCGATAGAATATTTTGCTGAAATATAAGGCTTCCACTGTAAATACCTTTTACGTTGCTCTTAAAAAAATAAAATAAAATAAATACTAAGCAACAATTTTACCCAAATCGACCTAGCCCTATGGTAAGCTCAATAAGGCTTGTGTTATGGGTACTAGACGAAGATACATTTAATAGATATACTACTTATATAATATACATAGAAAACATCCAAGACTCAGAAAGAAATATTTATGCTCATCACACAAATATTTGCCCATACCGGGATTTAAACCCAGGAAGTGCTCTTGAATGTAAAAACAGTTAACTAAGCATTAAAGCGAATGAATATTAGAGATTTATTGTGATCAACTGCAGTTTATCACACTGTTTTTAAAGTGAAAACTTCTTTAGCGGCGCTGCGTTAAACTCGCGATAGGTCACGTGACCGACAGATTGAAAATTCGTAAGACGAACACGTGACCTGATCGTAAAACTGTTACAACGCCATTGAAGCCAGTAGACATATTACTTTTATACAGATCATTAAAGCAATTCGTGCAAACTGATTCCCTTGCCATTCCAAAATATCAAAAATGCACGACGTTAATATTCAAGTTTTCACTTCTCCCGGAACTCCCGGAGTGCACCTATTGTTTTTGTTTTAAACTTCCCTGAACATCGGAATAACTGTTGTGAAATCATCTAAACATTTTCTTTCAATATTTCCACATAACACAACATTGTGCGTTTCATATTTTCCACAACATAACTCTAGAACCGATCTTCATAAAAATGGTGCACGGCAGTGATCGTAAATGTGCGGTTACAATAACGCAAAATAAAAATACGAAATAAGATGCGCATATCACGAAAAGGAAAGGAAAAGTTACGGTGTTCTATTTGTGAAGCGATATTTGTTTAGTTTGCAGTTTTTAGGGCTGCGTGCCCAAAGGGTTCATATTGTTAAGAGCCTTCTGTCCGACATACTTTCGTTTGTAACTTTTGAACCGTAAACGATGAAATTTGATAAAAATACTAGAAGACGCCCGCAACTTCGTTCGCGGAGGAGTAAAACTCATAACCCGTCGTTTTTCTTCAGCGTAGTCGGGTAAAAGGTATCCTATAACCATTTGAAGGTATCCAGCTGCCCGTGTACCAAAAATGGTTGAAATCTGTATAGCCGATTGGGCGTGATGAAGCCACAACGACACATACAAACAAAAAAAAAAAAACAAAAAAAAAATCCGATTTAGTGACCTCCAAGTAGTCCGTTTTCTTGCAAAATATCTTCAGTGTACAGACATTTCATTTTTACAACTTTATAATAGTATAGATCACTGGTGCGCTAATAATAACCAACAAAAATAAAATAAAATATGCTTTTAAAAAATTAAAACGGACTTGGGAGATGGGAGATTCCAACATAATTAATAGTTATAAAAAAATTGTTAAACATGAATAAAACGATTATGAGGGTGAAATAATGGACTAGATACCAGTATCTAGTCCCAGGCTTTTGTTTGAGACAGCCGGATGTCTACCAGGAAAAGCGAACAGTTATTATTATTAATATATTTTATTTGTATTAAATAGGTACTTACAACACAACTTTGTTAAAGAATCATACTTACTATAATTTTCTCATGAATTAAATTATATTAATCAAAATCTGAATCAACTGTAATAAGCAACAAAATTTATAAAATATATACTAGGGATTTCCTACTGCCGTAAGCTTCTACAACGTCCTAAATATGTAGAACATAATCTTAAAATCTCCAATGCCGATGTAAACAGTGGATATTCTTTTTAGCTTAGAAATCAATATCCTTAGAAGCGAAGCGAATTGCAGAACTTTAGTATGTGGAAAAACGAATGTTCGAGGTTAAGTCAGGCATAAAAGAATTATTACGAGTGCGCGTTCTGCATATATTCATTCATGAAAAATGTACTGGATTTTATTGGTTCTTTTTTATTTATTTGGGATCCAAAATACTATGGACCGTTCTGAAAAATAACTATTTTAATATTTAAGTACCTAACAGTGTGTATAATATTTTCTTTTGTTTCCACGACTATCGCTCATTTAAATAAAACAATTTAAACGGATTATATCGCGTTTATTATCTCATTTGAGTTTCCGACGTTTCGGAAGTCGACCCGTGAACACGAAAGCTGAAAAGCTTCTGGAACGTCTGGAACTTGAATGACATAATATATGCGATATAATCCGTTTTGATTGTTTTATTTAACAGTGTATTTACTAATGAAAACATTTTCCATTTAACACTAGTATATAAAAATCTTGCCAATATTTTTTAGAAACCTACATCTTTTTTGGATCACGTTTAAGGGATGAGTAACACTGTGTCAAGAAGATTATTAAAGCCAATAAAATATATGAAACATTAACAAACACATATGAAATATTAACAAAATGACGCAAAACAGTCCACGATAAAGTTATTTGACGAGGTCACGACCCTCAGGAACAACGCAAGGAAGAGAATACAACGTAACCTATTATAAAGCAGAATTTATTCGTACTAATTAATAACATAGGATATAAAAAGATAAAAAAGGACTAAACCTACAAAAAATTAGCATAATAGATTTATCTTAAGAAAATGTGCAAGAAAAAGCACTTCTAGACGAATATATTCCTGTAATTTATTTCAACATTTATTAAAAAAAATAACTTACGATATCATCATAAAAAGGCATCAGGATGGTTAAGATTCGCCGAATATGGTATAAGCATAACGTCCAATTTAGGTGCACTCCGCTGCATAAAGGCTGGTCATACCGCCTGAGGTGGCTACCGAAAACCTCTTGTCCACCTATTTTGACCGATTTCCACTTTAATAACCATTTAAGAAAAAACACTGTTTAAAAATCACACATTCTGCCAAAAAACACAATAAAAAAGTTCTATTAGAATATTAACTAAAGAAAAACCGTAATTTGAAATGTAGGTAAAAGTAAGTAAGTAAGTAAATTTAAATTTGTTCACTCGTTTTATTCAGCACCTAATTATTAGTTCGAAATTCGAAAAGTTTCAACGTATCGTAACGCGGCGCGAAGGACGATTTACGTGCGTCCTGGTTCACTCCAGAATGAAGACTGAAGTAAGGCGCCGAACGCTCGCGCTAGCTGAATCGTTTGAAAATAGAACATCCTTTTTTCTTTTTTTTCCTGAATGGATTCGACACTTTCAGTCAAGAAGATGCAAGGTCGATAAATAAGAAATAAAACACTCCCTTCTCAATTGCATTTTACCTTCTGAACTTGTTAACCTTTTTGGTGCGTGTAAACAAAATTCAGACATTTGTAAATAAAATCCAGTGGAAATGTTTTTTTTTGGGTTCTAGGTTTGCTTACTATTACAGCCATTGAAGCAAATATAAATACAAATACTGCAGCAGATGGTAAATAAATTTAGTACCTAACTGCGTAGCTAAAAACATTATTTTCTGAATAAGAAAGATTTATAGGGCGAAGTCGTGGGCACGAAAGAAATAATGCTGAAGGTTGAGGGTAAAATAAAACGACATTAGAATGATTTTTATGGACGTTAAATTCCTTTTATTGTTACAAATTGCGTTTCATTTAATATATTGAAAAAAAAAATGTAATGATTTAAATTTTAAATGGAATGTTTGCATCAATTTCAATACAAATACCTAGTATTTTTTTATATTATGCTAGACTCAAGTTGCCCACATATTCCTGATAAATATGTCAGCGGAGGAAAAATATCCTCTTTTTCTTCACTATAGTCGAGTTAAGAGAAGCTTATAACCATCTGTCGGTTACCAAAAATAGTTGAAAGCTGTGTAGTCGTTTTGGATCATGAAACCACAACGACACATACAAAAAACGCAAAAAAAAAACGATTGGTGACCTTCAAATAGTCCATATCAGTGAAGTATGTTTTGAAAATATTTTTAATGTACAGAAATTCCATTTTCACAACTTTACAAGAATCTAGATTTATTGTTTTTAAAAAGAGACTAACTTTTTAAAATATCGTTTTTGAAACAACAGTCTGACTTAGTTTGTAATATAAACCTTGAATAAATTAATTGTTCTTTAAATCTCCTTGTTTTCCTGGATATTTCAGTGCGAAGTGAACAATTTAATTGGGTTCAGTTACGTTCCATAATATGATTAAAACGCACAAAAGTCACAAAACAATTGAATACCGATAAAATTGAGTAGGTACGAGATGCCGATTATGTTCTATGAAATGAAAATGTCCCTTAGTATTTTTAATACATTTTACCGAGCTTTAATCAGAACCAACTGCGACACTGGTTTAAGGCCACACCTGAACAATAATTGTTTTCACCCCACTCGCTCGGAAAAGGTGCATTTGCAGAGCCAAATCTGCGTGGAAAAGTTTATTTTGTACGCTAGCGTGGAAAAGTCATTTGAAGTTTGAATTTATGTTTATTTTACATGTTTATTTGTTTATTTTGTTATGAGTATGTTTCGTAGATTTATTATCATTAGTTTGAAATGAAAAAATAATCGGTTTGTAATAATTTCATATTTTTCTTAAATCTCACATTTTCCTCGCTGTAGTGAGGTGAAAAGTTGTGTATTTTGCACGGCGCAAAATTATTTGGCTTCTCGTTCCTTGAAAGCTTCGTTACGCTCAGGAATTTATATTCGAACCAATCGCGCCAAATATCAACTTTGCAGCATTGCAAAGTTGATATTTGGCGCAATTTTACATGAAAAGAAAACTTTTGTAAGGTACCCTAGATTTTTTTTTTGGGCCTTAGCGTTTTTTGAGCGTCAGCTACTCTTTATAGGTAAGCTTGATCAATTAAATTTCATATGGCCCCTAACTGCCTCTTAACCTGTAAATTTTGGCGCTCTGGTACGAAGCTTTGAAAATGAGACGAAACGGTTCGAGAAAAGGTAGGTAGTGCCCCGCTCCTTTTTTGTTCGTCTTGACGGGAGCACTACCGTGCCCCCAGTTTATTTAAACATAGTCGGATATACCGTTTTAAAATTTCGTAGGCAAAAACGGAACCCGGGAATAGTTTCGTCATGTCCGTCCGTTTGACCGTATATATCATGTCATGTCACTGGCATTCTAGTTAAAAACAACAAGATACATAAAACCTAAATTTGGCATACCTATAGGTGTCTTGTATATGCCGCTACTTACTTATTGTGGTAGTTAAATACTCTATACATATAACAGAAGCTGTTTTTTCTTCAGCAAACATAAACGTACGTCATGTTTCGACAATTCTTCTTAAAACACATTAAGATTTGGACAAAAATTAAAGCGCATATTTTCGGAAATAATCGCTTCGAAAGTTGCATTTATGCAAATTGCGCCAAGAATGAAAATAAATACAAAGATAATGAATGTGTAATAAATACGTTAAAACAAAAAATATTTTCAACATGATCGAATATACTGTTTTTGAGTTATTGCTGAAAAACTGCGTTAATCAACAAAAGGACGTAAGTGCCGTAAAGATACGCTCTTTTGCTAGTCCGCTTTTTCATAATTCATTAGTAGTGCATTTATTTGTAGTAACGGCATCGGAACCCTACACTGAGTATGCTCCGACATGCTCTTGCCTGGATTTTCGTTATTGCCGAAAAAATGCGCTTCTTCGTAAGTGCTACTTAGATACGGTCTTTTGCTGATGCACACATCGTATGTTTTTGTCCGCAGTGAATTTCTTTGTAGTTACGTGTGGCATCCTACACACTGAACATGGTCAAACATTCTCTTGCCCGGTTTTCCGGTTTTCGGTTAGTAGGTACAACTTTAGTCTATTTGAGCTTTCGTCTTTCATAAACCAAATAACATTTGCGCATGTCTGAGAAAACAGTTTTAAATATTTAAGTGTTTCCTAAATGTCTGCCAACGGTCACATTAAATAATTACCTCGTGATTAATTAAATCCGTTGACTTGTTTACGTTTCCAGTGTAAAAGCGTAAGGTCAGAAAGTTTTGACACGACTAACTGACAGAGAGAAAGCTTTGCTAATGCTTTTGTTGAAGTGTTTTCATAATGAGGACAACTGGCGAGGAACATCATTTTAAAAGGGCCTTATTTTTGTATTTGCACCTCGAAATTTTCCTTTAAAATTTGGTCTGTAAGGTTCGCTTTTGAAGGCAGACTACTACACGGGTACCTGGGTATCCAGATCCGCAGATGGTTATAAGATACTTTTCAGCCGACTACGCTAAAGAGAAAAATAGGGGTAATGACTTTTTCTCCTCCGCAAACGAAGCTCCTTCTAGTAGGAAATTTAATTAATATTGATTTAAACTTACATGATCTTCACTCATTACGTTTCTGTTCAACAAATACGTTTCTGTTGTTTTACTCAATATTCAAGTGTTCCAACCGCCCCTCTATCATAGAGTAGTTTCTTGTGCCGTTGCAGGGAACCCCGTGTGGTGAGTGTCGATCTAGTGACATCCTTAAATAATGATAACCAAGCGCGGGTTGATCGAAAAACTCACTCGTGCAAGAAGATGTTTATACTCGCCTCTCCAATTCTTTCGAGACTATGGACGTAACACGACGTCTGATACGTCGAAGTTAATAATTACGCTCTGTTTTGTAGTGATATTTATTAGGTATAAATGAAAACAATGTTAGTTAGTGTTTATAATAAGAAACGCTAGTGTTCAATCAATATATTCATAAATATTTATACCCACTGTCATCATTATCATCGTCATCGTCAACATCATCAGATACATCAGAGACATTCCTGCTTATAAGTCTCTCCAGTGTTGAAGTGTCTACTTTCCCATCATTGCCACAATTGACAGGCGGATTGGCAATCGCAGTATGTGCTTGTGTGTATCTTGGCCATTTGTGACTCGGGGTTTTTTTTTAGATTGACAGTTAAGTTTCGTTCGGAAACGTTATGAGAGTTAACTTGTTAAGCCGGTTTGACATTTGGCGGTAGTTTTTTTAACGTTATATCATTTAATTAGGGCCTAGGTATCCAGGAGAATAGACGCAGTTGTAGAAAGCCGCTTTTGCTACTCCTTTTTCTTTTCTTTAGTTACAATTTATATATTTTTTACATTCAATAAATTTGTTTTACGCGTGACTTGAGTAATATTGTTATGCGTTACATTAAAAGTGTTACCGAAAACGAAACACGTCCCTCCGCGTGTTTATACGAATACAGGCGGAATTAAGATGGGGTACCTATACACTGGTGTGTTATTGTTGGCCCTTGAAGTACTAGTAAGTATGTGTTTATTATAAGGACCGTATTGAATTACAATATTCTGAGGGTATGATTTAGGAGTGTTTTTAAACCATTTAATTTTGTATACTGTGTTTAACTTTCATATCAACGTTGCTTTCAATATCGCCCAAAAATATAGTCCGAAAACGACACATGGTCGTTCACAATGGGACTCATGAGGCAGCTCAGAGTCATGTAACGTGTAATGGAAGGACTATGCTCGGAGTTTCTCTGCGTGAAGGAATCAGAAATGATGATATCCACAGAAGAGCCAAGGCAACCGACATAGCTACCATGCAATCCTGCGAGCTGTGTGTGCTAAGTGGCAATGGGCAGGCCATGTAGCCAAGAAAACGGATGGCCGATGGGGCAGTAAAGTCCTGAAATGGCGACCACGCATAGGAAAGCGCAGCTTAGAATGGCCCCTGACTAAGAGGACGGATGACCTCGTGAGAGTTGCGGGGAGTCGATACTGTCTGCACTAGATCGCACTCTGTGGTGAGCTATAGGAAAGGCCTATGTTCAGCAGCGGACGTCCGTGGCTTATATATAGATACATAGTAAGTTGTCAGTTGTGAGAAACGATACAGCCCTTATAATAGAAAGAAGCGGCTTTCTACTCCTTGGGTTGTCTTTATTTGGTTAAAATTTATAAAATTGAATAATTTTATTTTTACATATGAGTTGAGTAGTATTGTTATGCGGAACATTACAAGTATTGTCTCAAATGACACTCGTTCCGCCACCTAATGGTACTGAAGGTCACGTGCTTATACCAATACAGACGGAATCAAGATGAGATACCGTATAACCGGCTGGTATATTCCTGTTGGTCTTTATGAGACTTATTTGTTAACATTTATTAACCAATGTTAGCCAGAATTTACACTCAAAGCTAAAATAAACAACGGATGTTTTGCTGCATCATTTACATTGTCATTATATTCATCATAATTATCATCGTCGTGCTCATCATTATGATTATCATCATCCTCACCATCATCATCAACAACATCATTGTCTTTCAACCCATCCATTCCTTAAAATTATTATCGTCCTATTTCAAAGTAGGTATTTTCTAATCGGTAGTCGGTGGATTAACAATCCATCGCATTATAGGTACATACCATGATGCCATTCATAAGCTTTTATTTACATGTAAATTTTTATAATGAGGTAAATTATTAAAAGTGTTACCGAATACGAAACACGCTCCACTTCAGACAGTATTAAGATGGGACGCCCGGCTGGGATATCTGTTGGTTCCTATAAGACTACTTTATTTACATTTATCTCTATAAAATGAGAAGCAGAATTCATATTTGAAGCGAAAACAAAAAGTATACGTCTTGCTGCATCATCTCTACTGTCGTTTTATTTACTATCATCATTATTATCTTCTTAATCATCATCATCATCATCATCATCATCATCAACTCCTCAATATATGTAGCTATTGACAGTGGCGTGCGGTCTATATTGGCACAAAGGCACTGCCTACCCTGAACGACCATGGCATGGGCACAGAGAAAGTGCCTACCCTGAAGCTCTGAACGACAATGGCTCTATATAGGCACAGAAAAACTGTATATCTTGACTAAAATCCTTGTGTTCGCCACTGGGTATCAATTGATAAAAAGAGTGAACTTTAAAAAAAATATACCATAACCATAACCAAGTAAAAATAAACCATGCTTTGGGCATGATTTCCTTTGTATAAGCGTGTGAGATTACTGAATTGAGTACGGGAATGATCCGCCTAAATGTATTAGTCTGAGTATCTGAGCTGCGAGTGAAATAAACCAGTCCAACCTCTAACGTACCGAGTCGCATAAAATGTTAATAAATCTATCTCAACGTCCAGATGGTAAAACCTCCAGGAGAAAAACGACCTAACTGCATATGAAGTTCGTATACGCTAAAATATTCATCTTATCACGTTAACAAGTAAGGGCGTAGATTCTACGCATACGATTAACTGATAAGAGAAATGTGGCGATGGAATCTAATAATTGTGGTGAAAAATGGTTCATACCTAAAAAAGTAAAGAAAACCTCTTTTGTATGTTGTGAATTTGTATACAATCTGATATGAAAACAAACTTTTCTCAGTCCTCCCGTGACCATGGAAAGCTGGAAAGCTTCCGAAACGTCGGGAACTAAAATGAGATAATATACGCGATATAATCCGTTAAATTGTTTTATTTCAATGAGTAATAATTGCGGAAACAGAAGAAAAGAATAAATTGATTGATTGATTGATTATAACAATGGTTTTAACATTGAAAACGATTCACATACATACATAAAATCACGCCTTTTGCCCATTACGGGGTAGGCAGAGACTACCTCTTTCCACTTGCTACGGTCCTGGCATACAACTGCCGCTTCATCAACATTCATTAATCTGTCTATTCCTCGCATCCACATCTGACATACTTCATCTATTTTATGATTCATTCCTCCCCTTACATTTAACGTAGCAAAGCGGCTCTCCGTAGCCCAGTCTTCGCTCTTGCTGGGACCGAGACGTGATGGGTTGCGAACCACATCGCCGCCATTATGGTTTTTGAAATTTTTGAAACTAATCGATTCAACCGTCTTTGAAGGTTTTTATGGGGTAAGTAGGCATGTTTAAAGGGGTAAGTTGGGACGATGACTGGGTCATGGAAAGGGAGAGTTGATTCTACAGATGGGGTGTATAGGGATGATAGAGGGGCGACTTGACGATTGAAGACCAGGGTTGACAATTATTAACATAGCTTATCGTTGGCAAGTTAAGCTATTGTAATGTTCGTAATTCGAAAGTGTCAACCCTAGCAGATTTCCCAACTCACTTCATAGCTTGTCCTACTAACTCTAACTACAAGATGAGGTGGCTTTTCCTACTATTTTGTGTTTATCATGAAAATTATGAAATTAAACGACAGAAAATCTTTAAATAACTAAAATTCGTAGGACTGTAATATTTATCTATTCTATCCATCCATACTAATATTAATAAATACCCTTATCCGCGATAAACGAATTTAAGGCGGACGAAATCGCGGGCAGAAGCTAGTACTATTATAAAGTTGTAAAAATGAAATGTTTGTATGTGTCGTTGTGGCTTCATCACGCTTAATCAGCTAAACGGATTTCAACTATTTTTGGTACACGGGTAGCTGGGTATCTCCAGATGGTTATTGAATACTTTCTACCCGACTATGCTAAAGAAAAAAAAGAGGGGTTATGACTCTTTCTCCTCCGCGAACGAAGTGGCGGGCGCCTTCCAGTTATTTTACGCGACGCAAAAGAGGGTAATGTGTTTATCAGTATATGTATGTATTTATCCGACTGCGTGACGCAAAGGAAGGTAATATGTTTATCAGTATCGTATGTATGTATGTTAGTTCCTATTTGGCACTCTACAGACCAAACGCGTGGACTGATTTTGATGATTCTTACGTCAATCGATTCGTCTTCATTGTCCGAACGTCACTGAAGACATCAAAATTATTAAAACTCAAAATGGCGGTAATGAGACGCCAAATTGTTAAAAAGAAAAATCGATGTACTATGTTGAGTGGGGTATCATTGAATAGGGATTTGAAAATCATTAGTAGATTTCTTTTGTAATTTTTGATTTTGAATGACCATTTATGAACTATACTGATTTAAATTTTGTTAACAAGCCGTTCTCACTAAACTTTCATTTTATTGTAATAAATCTGTGCAAGCTTCTTAATAACCCCCACGATACAAATTGCGAAATCTACTAACTTATAATTTTAACTAAAAGATATAAAAAAAAAAAACAAAACCTCGACTGCGTAAAAAAAACTAATAAGAAAAAAAAGTTCAGTACCCTATAAATGTGTTAAATTGTAATGGAAATGTTTTATGATTCATGATCGATACGCACATAAAACAAATAATAAATTATAATGTACGAGTACAACATAAAAAATTCCATCATAACTTAACAAATTTTTACGGTAGTACAAGGCTGGACTTGTAATTTTTTTATCTATAGCTTACACAACGTCATTTTTAAAGCCTAATTTTTGGCAAATTTTTGGGTTTGGTATAAAACAAACAACTTTATAAATTACTTACATTAAAATTACTTTAACTAACTTAAAATCATTTTAAGAAATTTATTTAAACTGACTAGATGTTAGTGAGGTACGTCATCGTAATTAAAATCTTTGATAAGCAAATAATTCGGAAGCACTGTACTGAAAACAGTAAATTTATAATATATTAAGTGATGCGTCAATTAAGGATCGTATGGTTGGAAAATTATAATTACTATAGAACTAATTTGCTTTCATCTTCAAAAATCCAATTTTAGTTAATTAATGTACAATGTCGGCTTAAAGCTCACTAAAGCTATTTAATACTTTATTTATACTTTACTAGACGGGCAACAACACTTTTTTAACTTCATTTGAAGATAAAGGCATAACCCATTTTTTTACTCCAGCGCAATCGAGTAAAAATAATTTTATATTATAATCATCTGTGGATACACCTAGCTACCCGTGCACCTAAAATACCAATATGCAGTCACTATTTATCCTTTGGTTTTCAAGTAACACTGTAGTATAATGTGTATATATATATATGGTGATGATGCGGAGAGCGCTCGGCAGTCGCCGCTGCCGAGCGCTCTCCGCATCATCAACTCTGTGCTCCAGCAGGCGCCACACTGCGATGTGTTCACCACGCCCGTACAAAACGTGATGGATGAATGTAAGAGGATGCATGAGGTTGGATTTATAAATATTACTTAATTAATTGGCTTATAATATTAAGTTTGTAATGCTTGTAATTTTGCTTGTAATTTTGTAATGCACCTAGCTGTAAGTTGCAAATGTATTTTGTATAAATAAATAAATATATATATATATATATATATATATCTAGACGGTGCCCGCAACTTCGTTCGTGGATGAGATCATAACCACTCGCTTTGTCGACAGTGTACTCGGGTAAACAGTACCTATAACCATATGTGAATACCCAGCTACCTGTTTACCAAAAACAGTTAAAATCTGTAGCCGATTTAGCGTAATGAAGCCACAACGACACATACAAACATGCCTACATTTTTTTGTCATTCAATAACCTCCAAATTAATATTTTCAAAAAAAATTGTCACGGACTTACAATTTTTCTGTTGAATGATAAGACATTTAATTTTTAACAACTTTATAATAGTCTTGATGAACTAGCATGTATATTGTCGTCTTAAGGCCTATGCACACCACGTTTTTTAAACGCACCGATGACGCGCGAGTCAGTATGCTGCTATAATATAGCAGCATACTGACTCATCAGCAACATAGTTTGAGAATTACTGGCATATACACTATAAAAATAAATAGTTACATAAATACACACCAAGGTCACCGACATAGCAAACAGGGTAAGCAAACTGAAATGGCAATGAGCAGGGCACATAGTTCGAAGAACCGATGGCCGTTGGGGCAGAAAAGTTGAACTCGGTCGGAGACCGCGTACCGGCAGCGCAGCGTGGGTAGGCCACCCGCAAGGTGGTCGGACGACCTGGTTAGGGTGCGGGGACTTGCTGGATGCGGGTCGCCTCCATCTGGCCCATGTAGAAGTATATTGAGGAGACATTTATCCAGCAGTGTAGACGTCTTATGGCTGAAATGATAATGATGATGATGATGATGATGACGATGATGATGATGATGATGATGATGATGATAATGATAATGATAAATACATAAATTGACCTAGCCCTAAATAAATATATAATAAAAAATAAATTGGCGTTCCTTTTCCTTACATTCTAACTTAACATTCTAACCTAAAATTAGGTTCATCTTTTGTCATAAACTCCCATTTTCTCGTAAATAAAGTAACAGGAATTGATATTTTTAGTGTGACATTGCCAATTTTATACAATAAATTTATTTCCTTGCGAGAAACGAGCTGGTATTGGCATTAAATGCATATTTTTAGGTTAGAATGTTGATTACAATTTAGAACAAGTAGAGATACATAGCCTATAAGCTCGACTATTCTTCGTCCTGCCTGATTCCGTCACTGTCCACAAGCTACAACTTTTCCTGTTTGCAAAAGTGCATTTTCTGGAACATGCTGCAATAAGCTGCCACTGCCATTGTACACTGTAGACACTGGCTCGAGGAAGGAAACACGTATGAATTTAGTAAGTTAGGTTTATTTCTTAAGAGTATACAGATTAGCCGCCGTGTGGCTCGCGGTTGGCAGCGGACTAACGGTCTGCCGTTCACAAAACCCAAGAGTGGGTGAATCAATTTTTACTTAATCTATCTTATTCTTAAAACTATAGCTAGCACTGCCTTAACTGTGTAAAAGGTCGTAAGTGACATGATTTTTCCAGCGACATACGTCCCTTTATGCTAGCAGGGCAAAATGATACATAACTCTAATTCGACTGGCTGTTTTTGTAATTGCACAATCTAAATGAGTACATATGACAGACTTAAAGTATCTAAATCTTCTAACAGTCAACCAAAGAGCCAAGTAAAATATTTCAGCAACTTCTGACGTTATAATTAAAACCGTAAGCGCGTCGCTAACAGCCATGATAGCATTTTTCCCATTCTTCACCTCCGTCTCCATTATGTCGTGTTCCTTAATGCTGAAGGTCGTGACCTCTAGGCATTATTTTGCACAATAACCTTACGGTAATTCCCACTTCCTGCAGAATACATATGTTGGTGCAGTGGGCTGTCCAAACCACCTCTTTCCGCCACGAGAAGCAAAAAAAATGTCGTGGGCAGGCATAAATGTAGCTGGTCGCAGAATTGCAGAATTTTTCGGTCCTCGTGGAAGTCCTTGTGGCTAACTTTTATTTATGTATGGCAGTCTTGACTGAGACGATTGACTCAATTGACGGAAATACCTGTCAAACCAAATTTCCATTTTTACTATCGACAGCGACAGTTAAATAAGAGTGAAATATTGACGACATGCCATTCGCATTCAACGCTTCACTAATATAACCAAATTGGGAACTGTCAGTCTTGTTCAAGTTACTCATGTCGGAGGCTTCTGTTCCACGTCAAATTAAAATTGGCAACAAGGATTTAGAATTTAGTTTGAACATTATTAAAATGGTAAAATAAGTTTTGAACATAAACTTACTTCCTTATAAAGATTCTAACTTAAGGATAATAATTTTACAAGCCAAGACGTAATTGTGTCATAAAATTTTAGTATCAAGTCGTTTTGAATTGCCATTATGCCCAGGTTACTTTGGTTCTTCTGCGGATATCCTCATTTCTGATTCTGTCACAAAGAGAAACCCCGAGCATGGCCCTTTCCATTGCACCGGATACTTCGGTCATACGGATGACCACGTAAGGGTCGTGGGGAGACGGTGGATGCTGTCTGCGCAGGATCGCACTCTGTGGTGAACTATGGGAGGTGTCTATGTTAAGCAGTGGATGTCCGTGGTTGATAGATATTTACTTAGTAGTAACTAAGTAAGTGGTCCTATCGAGACTATGGGCGATGCTAGGCGTTGGTGCAGAAAGAAAAGACAGTGTAGCCCCCAAAAAGTAGAACCGATCCCCAAAGAGTTTAGAGGAGTGGTCACCTTTGGGGGAGGCATTAGTCCAGCAGCAGTAGACTATCTCGGTTGATATGATGATGGTGAAGGCTACTTACAAATGAGCTCACTAGATGCTTAGACTTGAGGATCTTGTGGGGCTGGTCTTTATTTAGTAAATAAAAGCTTAAATAATTAAGCCCTTCTGAGACATGTATGTCTTTAGTAATTAGGCCCATCTGGTATGTATATACACTTTATTTGTTTTCTCAAAAGTGGGTAGTTTGCACAAAGTCTAACTTTGACAGAGAAAAATATATCTTTTGTCCATTGATATCGTGAACACGGAAGCTGCAAAGCTTCCGAAACGTTGGGAATACGAATGAGATAATATACGTTTAAGTTACGAACCGATACTGGTTACGCAAAAGTTTGAAGTTGTTTTATTTAAATGAGTGATAATCATGGAAACGCAAGAGAATAACTTTTCCGCTATTTAAAATTCTGTGAAGAATACTATTAGACAACTGATAATAACGCAAAGTATATGAGTATGCAAAAGTATCATTTGTCTAAAACTGTTTCTATGATAACTGCTATGTAAATGTTTTTCAGAGAATCGTTATTATGGAAGAAGAAGGGAACCTTTTATAAACAAATGTTCTCATTTTATGCAAATAAAGTTATTCTAATTCTTTGTTGACCTTTTACTTACTTAAATAACCATCACATTCTGCTACAGGCAATTCCTTTGATAAATATTCTATTTATTACCGAAAGGGTACCAAATTATGATAAAATATAATAATTAAACTTCTATTGTTAAATTCTTTGTCCAATTTGGTCAAGCATACTTGCAATTACAACTCTGTTCCTTACTCCTTAAACCAAAGAAACATTTCTGAGATAACTCCATTTTGGAAGTCAAAAGAAAACCGTTAAGCGAAAAAAAGGAACAAGCCGTTTCTATTATCACAACACAACCAAACGGAGCTTTATGACGCATACATCTATCTATCTATCTATTAGCCCCTGTGGCAAACTTGCCACAGGGTGCCATCTTGCGCAGACTGCATCGACCGTCTCTCCCTGACCATTACGAGGTCATCTGTCCACCTAGTCGGGGATCATCCTACGCTGCTTTCCTATGCATGGTCGCCACTCCAGGACTTTACTACGACTACATATTTCCAACTCGGTTTTTTGTGTTATTTCCAGCATTTAGGAAGCTGCGTCATATCTTTTAAAAATACCCCAGTGCTTGAAGACGAAGGCCTTCAAACAGTGCGTGTTGCCAGTAATGACCTACGGAACTGACACATTGGGAACGATCCCCAATGGGACTCATAAGGCGGTTCAGAGTTATTGAACGTGCAATGCAAATGGCTATGCTCAGGGTTTCCCGTCATAATATAATCAGAAGTTAGGTTATACGCGTTTACATAAATATGATTTATTAAATTACCTTTCCTTAATAATTATTCGATGTGAGTTCCTTCGAGACTATGGACGTAACGAGACGTCCGAAACGTCGAAGAATTAGTAACGAAAGGTATATATATATATATGTTGCTAATTTTGGTGGTGTAGTATTAAATGAAACAAGTGAAACGGATCCCGTTTATTCTTGTTTGTACTCAACAAAAATAAAATTTTCATCCGAAATGGTATGGTTCAAAAATTGTCTTTGATAGCTTACGTGTAGCATATTTTATGAGCCTTTAAAATTGGTCAGGAAAGTCCATTTTAAAAGTATGAAAATATTTCTAACTAAATAATGGCATTGATTAACCCTTTAAATGTATAAGTAGTAACTTTTGTTTCGATAAACGCAAGTTTTAACATAGCTGCAGAACAAAGTTCTTACTTTCCCTATATCAGGTAGGAACGTGCGTCACACGTTCCTGTTTGGAGCGTTTTTTGGGAAAGTTCAAAAATGTGAATTTAAGAGAATATACTAGTGGCCGTTCCTCCATAGGAACGTAATCCCCCGTTTCCTCGCTGGATAGTTTTCTTAGAGCACATTTTTTTATAAATATAATGTATACTTAGCTGTGTCTCTATGTTTTATTTTTCATATTAATTTGTTTATTGTAAGAATTAGAGACCCTCTAAAACTGCAAAAAATGACACCATCCGGCGCCACAAGCACACGTTCAGTAAACAAATTTCACGTATATAAAAGAAAAACAGAAAAAATAGAAGCATAGCCGAAGCCCTCGTTATAATATATGTGAAAAAAAAAACTTAAATTAATTCAGTTTTGGGAGAGGAAATAGAGTACTACGAAACCCAGTTTTCACCAATTTTTTGTTGGTCAGATCGTTCCGAGCTGCAGTTGTCCCTTTTGCACTGCAATACGGGATATTTGAGGCGATGCGATAGCAATAGTTTTTAAAATTACCTTATTTCGAAAAGGCCTTTTGCTAGTATACCCGAATTTTAACGAGATTGAAGTAGTGTTTTCACCAATGTTTATATTACTCAAAGGTTGTTCTATAACATACGACGGAAAATAATTTACAAAAATTGTCAACAACCCTAATACATAAGTTCTTGTATAGTAGGTATAATAGTTTACTATAGGCCTAACGCATAAGTAACTGAGTCTGCCACTCAAGTCACGAGTCACCAAGAAATGTGAATGAATGAATGAATATTTAGTCATCATCCCGATTATGCACATATTATAAGCGTTTTTAAGCGTTAGACTTACTTGTAATATTACCAAGAAATGTGAATGAATGAAACTGGTCGCCCAGGTAAATACTCATTAGTATTTACCTGGGTGACCTAGTTTTCCTCGGTAGGGCACGATTTTTTTGTTCATGAAATCTCTCAGTGGAAGTTCAAATTAAACCGGAATGGTATTTTTATCACATTATCCTTCTAAGAAAAGACAGGAACGTCCAAAAACGGGCAAGCTTATTGTTAAATAAGCTTTCCCGTTTTTGGATGTTCCTGTCTTTTCATTGTCGTATTAGATTTGAGGGAGTGTTTCTGTTCTGGATCATATTAATCTATATCTATATTATTACAAGCTTGTAAAAATTAAATTTCTGTACATTGAAGATATAAAAAGAATAATTGAAACGGATATTTGAAGGTCAACGAATTGAAAAAATTTTTTTTGGATTTTTTGTATGTTTGCATGTTCGGGTGTGTCCTTGTGGCTCCATCACGCTAAATTGACTAAACAGATTTCAATTATTTTTGGTACACGGTAAACTAGGTATCTCCAGATGGTTTTAGGATACTTGCTACCCGCTAAAGACAAAAAGGGGTTATGGCTTTTTTCTCCTCGGCGATCGAAGTTGCGGGTACCTTCTAGTATACAGTTGTAAAATTTAAATGTACAGTTAACCAATTGGAACCCTAGGCTACTAGGAGAATACTAAATTGTTTGTATATAACTTTTTTCTCTTTCACAAACTAGCTAGTGCTAAACAAATAGTATAATACACTAGCGTTAGTTTAAAAATAAAAAATAAAAATAAAAATCATTTATTTCAGAAAACATGTTCCATATTATGTCAATTGTTACTAACATAATATGGAACACGATTTCTGAAATAAATTATTTTTATTTTTAAACTAACGCTAGTGTATCATTCTATTTGAATTTCGAAACATGTCACTGAGAAAATATAAGTCAGAAACAAAAGAAAGCATAAGGAATATACAGGATGTTGATAGAACAGCTCATAAGATACCATACGAGTACTAAGTAAATTAGACGTTAGTAAAAAGTTCATGGTTTTCGAGATATTGGCAATTTTAAAAAACTCATGCCCGCTGAGCCAAACTGGTAGTGAAATATTGGGGAACGGCTTTTTATATAACAATATAGAATATGCATGAATTTTTATTTTTGCTTTATTAAAATCTCATTTATGTAACAAACAGTAGACAAACATATTTTTTCAAATAGCTCTAAAAATAACCAGGATATAAGCCATCAAACACTTAATTCTATCTCTTTCTTGCAAAACAGAATTTAATATGGAGCACTGTGACGTAATACTGTATCTTGAACCTCTCTGTCTAATTACTAGTTTAAAATGCCTATATTATGCGTGTTTCCGATTTTAATTTTAATTTTACATTTTGAAATAGTTTTTACAGTGCACAGTGATTCCGCCGTAGGCCATAAATCGAAAAAAGTCATGAGCGTATCCTGGACTAAAAAGTAAGTAAAATGATTCACCGATAGACAATCTTCTAAATACTATATATAGCACAGCAATAAAGTACTATTATCATTTACTTTTGTGCAACGAAAGTGAACGCATCTCGACCCTAATTAGTAGTGTGTTTTTGTCGCCGCAACTTAATCACTTTGTTATTCTGTACTATTATTATTATTTGCGTGTGTCCACGTGGTATTATTATGGAAATCCAAGAAGAGGGTATGTACTTTATTTTTCAATTATGTTTTATATATAAATATGCGTGCTTATATTTTAAAATAATTTTCTAGTAGAGGTCTGTCGTTTACGATTAATTTTTAAGAAGTATGATTTCATTGAGAGTTATACTCTGATGCCGAGGTTTGCCGCACTTGACACATATATTATGTTATAGATGGAAGTGTCCTTAATAAGGGCTGTAACTTTCATCGACCTTTTTTGACCTCTTCTTAGGTAAAAGGGGTTTCAAAGAACAAGAGTAGGGTAGCCGAAAAAAATCCGATTTTTAAAAAATGTTTTTATCTTTGTTTTAGGTACATTTTTAAGGTGTTCTATTTCGAAACGTAGTGTTTTTGATATTTGGCACTCTGGACAAGGAACTGATACAGAAAAATTTCAACATGTTTTTACTACACTGACGGAAACATCAATTATTTCGGATAACATCGAAAATATTGGCATAGAGAATTTAAGGGTTAAAATAAGGAATTTATGTAAACGAATTGCATGTTATTGGAAAAAAACAAGATGTACAAAGTCTATATTTCTACATAAATATGCAGAGTGGCTTAATGATGTAGAATACATTGATGTGATCCAAAGTATCGAGCAGCGTATTTCTCAGCAGAATGATAACGTCGACCCCTCCCCTTCCACTTCTCGTGGCCGTCCGAGGAAAAACTTTAATGAAAGTAGTAAACGCACTAAAAGAAGGAGACTGGCGGAACTATCTAATTTTGACGAGTCTGCTGTAATTACACTGCTCAATGCTTCTGCTGATTCCAGCTTAACTTCTACAAAAGTCGACGAAAACAAAGTTTTGTCACTTATTGCAGAAGGTAAGATTTCTAGAAAGCAATATCTATTAATTAAGAATTTTATACATAATAATATACTGAAAGATTGTATGCCTTCCTATCAACGCATTGTAAAGGCTAAAAAGAGATGTTACCCTACAACTGTAGCCGTTACTGAATCATCAGCCGAAGTCGAACTTCAGAGTTTGTTAGATCACACTGCCACTCGGATTCTTGAGTCTCAAAAAGATATTTTAGATAAAATACCTGACCAGTCTTTAAATAAAATATCTTTGGTTGGGAAATGGGGATTTGATGGTAGTACAGGACATAGCGAATACAAACAAACTTTCTCAGATTCTTCTCTTGTGGATAGTAGCTTGTTTGTTACTTCATATGTACCGCTTCAACTTATTTTAAACCCGGATAATAAGGAAAACTCAATCATTTTGTGGAAAAATCCTCGTCCTTCTTCAACTCGATACTGCAGACCTATTCGCTTTCAGTTTTTTAAGGAAACAACTGCAGTATCAGTTGAAGAGGAGACTTATTTCAAACAGAAAATAAGTAACTTGCAACCGACTATCTTCAAGACAAATGCATGCGAATACACAATTAATCATAGCTTACAACTTACTATGGTCGATGGTAAGGTGTGTAATGCACTTAGTGATGTTTCTTCAACTAGATGTTATATATGTAAAGCTTTACCAAGTGAGATGAATCAAATTGATGTATGTTTGTGCAAAGCAACTGACGAAAGTAAATATGAATATGGCATGTCTCCACTTCACGCATTGATCCGATTTTTTGAATATTTCATTCATCTCGCTTACAAGTTAGAGGTTAAGAAATGGCAAGCTAGGTCTGATAGCGATAAACGACTTGTAGCTGAAAAAAAAAAACTTATACAATCGCAATTTAGGGAAAAGTTAGGTCTTATTATCGATAAACCCAAAAGTGGCGGAAGCGGGACATCGAACGATGGCAACACTGCTAGGCGGTTCTTCTCAAGCTCAGATATTTCAGCTGAAATTACGGGTATTAAGAAGGATCTCCTAGATCGTTGTTGGACTGTACTTCAGTGTATCAATTCGGGATATAACATTGATGCGACAAAATTCAGAGATTTCGCTTTAGAAACTGCACGGCAATTAGTTGCCGAATATCCATGGTACTATTTGCCTGCTTCTGTCCACAAAATTTTGATTCATGGTGCTGACATTATCAATCACGGCCTACTGTCTATAGGAGAACTGTCTGAAGAAGCAGCTGAAGCGAGTAACAAATACTATAAAGCATTTCGACTAGATCACACACGAAAAATGAACCGCGTTTTGACTAATACTGATTTGATTAATCGACTTCTTCTTCACTCAGATCCCCTAATATCAAGTTTGAGAAGGTTACCTGTTAAAAAAAAAAGTTCTTTGTCTAAATCTGTATTGGACTTGTTGTGTGTAAATAGTAAGTAGGTAATATTGAATGTATAAATAGTAAGTAATCGCTTTGTTTTAATATAACCTTATTTGTATATATGTAAATAGTCTTGAAATAAATATTTTTATTATTTATGTAGTATGCTGTTTCATTTATGTTTTCATTAATTACAAATTTTTTTTATCTAATGGCTTTATGTTTAAAATAATAACGTTTTATAAAATGGTTTTGACTACAGATATTTTTTTAATAAAAATAGTCACACAAGTTTATTATAAATCTCTAAAAATGTTATTAATGATATATTTCATGCTTGTATAATAACCCTTTATAGTTTAAAATCGAAAAAATGGCTTTTTTTGGAGTTGAGGTATTTATGGCCGCCCTTGTACGGGAGCGGAATCACCGTGCAGTGTTATGATATTTAGTTAAGAAAAGTGATAAATAATGACATGCATGTACTAGGGTACATGCATGACATTTGGTAGTCCTCTTCTTTTAATGGTCCTTGTTATTCAATCAACATTTTTACATTTTCGCTTGTTCGAAGTGTCGGGCTTTACCAGCAAGCTAGAGCTTATCCGAAGCTTAAGGAAACGGTCAAAACCAGGGTTTTCCTCTTACACATTACTTTATAGAGTAATAAAACGTCTTTACGGCTGTACCAAAAAGTATTTTTATGACGTCAGAGTATTAGACGAATTTAATTAAAAAACTTATTCGCTTTGAAGCGAAGTAAAACGTTTTGCTAGTTTGCGCGAGTTGTATGAACCGTTTCCGCCATTTTTATTTCTGTCATCATAGAATTGGGTGCAGACGGGTATTTTTATTTAAAAGTGTAATTTTACCTGGCTTAGTTTTTTGAGTAGATCAGTTGTTGTCACGAAACTGACGATTAATAAATTAAAATCAGAAACAACCCTACACAAATCGACCTAGTTCCAAACTAAGCAAGCTTGTACTATGGGTACTAGGCGACGATATACTACTTATAGCACATAGAAAACATCCAAGACTCACGAACAAACATTCGTGCTTATCACACAAACCCGGGACCGCGAGCTTCGTTGGCCGTTTGTGCAACCTACTAGTCAAACGTGTCGTCAAAATGCCAATGACATATGTAATACCTATGTTTTGTAACTAAACTGACACGTTACATGCTATTGAAATATAACTTAAGTTTCGACCGCATACACTGTTAAGGGTCAAATTCACCAAGGTACTTTAAGTCTTATTGCAATAATAAATCATTAGTTACTTGTGAGTAAACTCATTTTACGTTTCACCAATTATTTGAACCTAATATATCTAAACTAGAGAAAATTGTTTCACCGCCAATTTCGGCTGAGTAAACTGTTAGACGTAGATTAGTATTGTCATTATGACTGTTAAGTAAATTCCATACATTTCACAATTGATGTATTACCCGAACAAAATAATATTGCTCAAACATGGGACAAACTGTCTGTCTTACTTGGGTGCGTTACGATTTCATTCAATACATTCGTTCAACGATACCACGTAACTATACGAGAGTATTGTTATCCGTAGACTGGTGGTGAAATGAAAATGAAGTTAACTACCATAGAGTAAATCGTTAAATTAAAGTTATACTGGGTTAGTCACTCTCCTGTAAATAGATTGTTGTTGAAATCGGCCCTAAATAATCCCCACACCCTTTACGAGTATGTTGCGGATATATTCGTACATATCACTGACTCGCAAAAGATAATGTTTAAACTTTAACACTTTCTGGAAAGCGATATAATTATCGCTCTTCAGAAAGTGCTTATTCTCATAATTAAGAAAACTTGGAGTTGATTCTTGGAGACAGACATTCTAAGAAGCTGACATTATGCGAAAGTCGTGCTGACATTATTGAATACCCAATATACTTAGTATCAAGCTGCGTACATATTATGTGCGGGGACTCGCCAAATATTATGTAGGTATGTACGTAAACACATAGTAACCAGCTAGCTACAAATACAATCAACTTAAAAGATATAAGGTTAAAAGCAAACTTATTCCTATTAGGTATTTCTTCCAGTTAACTTTTGAGCAAGTGAGTGAAGATATAAGGAAGATAAACAGACTATCACCATATACAAAATATATAATATAAAACACTAAACTAAACACATGTATATGAATAAAAAATATATATACATAAATAAATACATTTATATCTACATAAAATATAACAATAATATTTGATAAATGTAAATATTATTCAACCATTTTACAAATCATTGGAATGCCACAACTTATTCAATTTACTCTTGAGTGATGCTATTGGCATCCTTTTTTCGTTTGCAATAGAAAACAAAGGGATTAAACACGAATATCGATGACGATGATGTGATGAAATTCCGCGTTATTTTATTAAAATAATATATTTGAGAAGCCGGCTCTATATTTGCCTAATCTTTCGGTAAACTTTACGTAAATACTTATTTATCCGAATTTCCGTACTCTTATCTTCATTTCCTCACACTCCAAAGTAATAAAATACATTTAGTTTCCAATATTTATTCAAAATCAGCTTATTTAACACGGCTCCCGTTTGAATATTTTCCAATCTGAAAACATAAAGAGTAAGATTAAGTTAGAACAAAATGTCAATATTCGTCTTCGTCCGCTACCTTTCATTTCTTTCTTGTCATTATTTAAAGTAACTTTTCGTTCTCTGATTAGCAACCTTTGATGGCCCCGCTGAAGACATGGATGATGTGACTCCTGACCCAGTCGCCTGGCTTAACAATCTTAAAGTCATTCTCTGACTGCCTTAAATTTGCCATACGATTAAATAAATTATCCCACCAAAACCATTTCATGTAAAATTGGCAGTCAAAACGCACAAGCTCATAACGCTTTCGCTGTAAAAAAGATATCAGATCCCAGGAAAAGCCAAGCACTCAAACTCTGACTTGACTGACCCCTACACCTTATCTTAAAAAGTATGGCTTCAACTGGCTTGAAGCCCCTAAGCCCTGATTTTACTAACCCTACACCTTGGTTTCAAAAGTATAATAGCCTATCCATTTCATAGATAGGAATTCAAATTAATATTCAATATTGTAAGAATATTATTAATATTATAATATATATACTAATGGATGAAACGGCAAAGCCATACTTTTGAAACCAAGGTGTAGGGTTTTCCATACAGAGTTATTTGATTTAAAGTGTAATTTAAGGCAATGTAATGTAATTTTTTTTAATTCTTGTTTTTCTTATGTTCTACCCAAAGGAAGGATGTAATCAAGAGTTGAACGTAGAAAAAAACAGTTTGGTGATTCAGAGAGAAAACAAGCCAACCAACGAAAGGTAAATTAATAAAATCATATTTAAATAAGCGGTTAACAAACGGTTGTTGTGTTGTGATAATGATTTTCGATCATGTTGAAAAAAAATCTCGTTGAAAGTATTTATGTTGTAACTTTTTATTTTTTTCATATTTTTTGGACTTACAGTTTAAAAAACAAAGAGGAGGCATACAATTTATGCTACTATCGCAGCAATTGAAAGCAAGTACGTTAACGAACGGGCGAACGGACGGACGGACGGACATGACGAAACTGTAAGGGTTGCATTTTTGCCACTTTGGCTACGGAACCCTGAAAATAGGAAATTTTGAACAAATTTTCAAATATTATAAATATTTTGCATTTTTCCACTTTAATATTTCTGCACCAACTGGTAGTTTCTGTTTGGCCGGCCCTATGGTCGACTGGTAGCGAATGCCGTAAGGCAATAAGCACGCCATTTGTACCATCTTGTATTGTCAATAAAGTTTTCAATAGATAAACAAACCTGTTTGTTATGCATTCAATTTTCTTAAAACCTCCATCAAAATTTAATGAGTTTGCGGTTTGACACGCAAAGTTTTCGGCAGTATCGTAATTATCAATTACAACCAGACTCATCTATCAATATTTGCAAGCATTTTCATTAATACTTCGAATTAATCTGCTAAAACCAACGCGATCAATACCATACGTTATAACAAAGCGGGCGAAAATATTTGACACGTCCAAACGTGCCTAGCCCGGCGAGCATGACCCAGGGTATTACATACCCTGACATTATCAAAAAGTGTTGGTATTTTTAAAATTTTTGCCTGGCAACACTAGCCGGCTCAGTAGCTGCAGGGAGGGGTTTGCGGAAGGGGATAGTGGCGTGACAGCAGTGCGTAGCGAGACGTCGGCCGGAATATTCGTTCACGGACCTGCTTCGGGTATGTCCCACCCTGCGTCATTTTAGACGTATTTTTTTTACGTAGGCATTTAAATTTCTGTTTTTTATTATTATTAGTTATTTTAAGGGTTTCAATGCGTAGGTTTGAGTTTATTTTAGTTGTTTTTTATTATTTTTAGTTTTTCATCATGATGGATATTAAAAGGCAAGGAGAAATTATTCGTACTTGGTTAAAGGAGGTGGGATCATCATTTTTCTGATGAATCCAGTTCGGAACAAAAAACTGATCACTGTAGTGAGCACGAAGTGAATTGTGACTCGAAGCAAGAGACCGACGATTTGAATGATGTTCCAGCCGACTCTAGAGAGGAAGAGTCTGTAGCAAACGAACCAGACAGCGACCCCGAAGATGATATACCCTTATCTCTACTCGCAGTGAGAATGTCAACTACGCGACGAGGAAGTGGCCATTTTGTTACGTTTAAAGATGGTACTAAGTGGTTCAAGAATACTCAGCGACCAAATGTGAGGATTCGTTCAGTAAACATCGTAGTCGAACCGGCTGGTGTAAAAGATATTGCAAGGGATGCTGCTTCAGAGAACGAATGCTGGAATATTTTTGTCACTTTGGATATGCTTGAGACAATTTTGATTCACACTCATTCGGAAAATCGCCATACTCAAATCAAAAATGCCGCTAATAATGCGAATGCTAACGCTATTTACATGTATGAAACCACTTTGTCTGAGTTGAAAGTATTTATTAATTTACTATACACAATTATTTCATAGTAAATTCACGTGTGGAAATTGTGCTGATTCCGATGACAGTGATTAAGCATAATTTTCAATTTAAAAAAATATTGTTATGTTTTCTTAAGAAGAGGATGTCTTTTAACTAAAAAAATATTTTTATTCAAAATTCTGTTTATTTTGTTTATGTGTTGATTTTTGTAAACCTCTAAAATTGTGTTCCTATAATTACATAGTATAAGGTAAACACGAATAAATAAAGATAATTTCATGATTAAAACTTGTGTTTGATTTAAATTCATAAAATAATTAATTATTAAACAATATACATCACAAAAAATGAAATTTAATTAATAATTACTATATTACGGTATAGTAAATTTTGGGCATGTCATACCCTGCCTCATGCTTGATGTAACTTTTTTACCCGTCATGCTCGCCGGGCTAGAAATACAGTCGTGTCAGATATTTATGCGCGCTTTGTTGTGGCAGATACTTATTATGGTACCTTACCTACAGGGAGATTACAGTTGACTTGGTCACTATAGTCTGGCTATAATATCTTTAGTCCACCAATTTTAATTGTTTTATCTGTGCTTTGGTATATGACAACACTGAATATAGGGCAATAAATAGTCTTAGGAATAATAAATAAGTCACTAACACCACATAATCTATTCTCATTGCATTTAAGAAGCTGCTAAAAGTTAAAAATGGCTTCACTTGAACATTATTTTAACAAAAACCATATTGGTGTTATTTAAAAGTACTAAGATTGGTTATTTTTAACATCCAAAGACTTAATGCAATGTAAACATTGCCGCTTTTTAGCGATAATCGCTTTTTGCTGTTACTTTACAGCATCGAAGTTAACGATCATGCGGAAAAGCAGTTCTCGCTGACCACTTTTATATGGTTTTAAACCTTTATTTTTTTAAACCAACGCTCGTAAAGATAAATTGTTTCTTAAGACACATAAACAACTTTACGTCTGTGACAGATACAAAAAGTTGCGATATTCAGTTTTTATATATTTGACAGTTCATTTGCTTAGAAGAGATAAAATGGTCCGACTCTAACTATCTATTTATCTATCAGCCACGGACCTCCACTGCTGAACATAGGTCTGTCCTATTGCTCGCCACAGAGTGCAATCGCAAACCGCATCCATTGACTCCCCGCGACCCTAACGAGGTATTCCATCCACTTTTCGTTTGCGGAGGAGAAAAAGTCATAACCCTTGTTTTTTCCTTTAGTGTAGCCGGGTAAAAAAATCTACCCGTGCACCAAAAATAGTTGAAATCCATTTTACCGATTTGGCGTGATGAAGCCACAACGACACATACAAAAATAATTCGATTCAGTGACCTCTAAATAGTTCGTCACAATCATTTATTTGTTAGCCTAATCAGACGACGAGTGTCTGATCTCTCTTCATTTATGTTTATGTACTAACAAAGTTACATATTTAAGTCTCTTGTAATACTAACAAAATATGGATTAATTTAAATGAAGTAGATAAATACTTACATAATAAATTATAAGAAATTGCGATACAAGCGCTATAAGACACCTAAATTGAATGAACTGTACTAAAATATTAATTTAAGTTGTAGAAACATTTAGTAGCTAGCCGTAGTTTAAGTTTTCTTTTAAACTGCAATGGGTAACCTCCAGCGACTTAATAAATTCAGGTACATGAATTTTATTTCTATTTTATTTATTTATTTATATCTTCAATATACAGACATCTCATACAATACAAATTTATAATAGTATAGATTATTTGGTTCTTACTCACTTCGCCAGGTGTTGCAATTCTCGTATTGCATTTCGCAATAATTCGCAAAGTTTTTATATTCGTCGTTGTATGACACAGCGCAGACCTTCTGCATTCTACAAAAGTCAAAACAGATTAGTTTTATTGAGTACTTAGAGGGCTATTTCTAGCTTACTTCGTTCGCGATTGGGTCAAAATTATAAGCCTTAGAACTGATGGTCATTGAGGCGGAAAGGTTCTTGAGTGACGTCCAGGTACAAGACGATGCAGCATGGGAAGGCTTCCAACAAGATGGACCAACGATCTGATCAGAATCGCGGGATACCGCTGAATGAGGGCGGCGCACAATCGTTGTGAAGTTCCTCGGGGAGGCTTTTCTTTAGCAGTGGACGTCTTTATGGTGATATAATGATGATGATGATGATAATGATCATTATGATGATGATGATGATGACGATGATGATGATGATGATGATGATGATGATGTTGATGATGATGACGATGATGATGATGATGATGACGATTACCGTGTAGATATTGAAAGATCTAACTGCATGAAGTAAGTTAATTTCGTGTGACTCGCAGATGTGGCAATCTCGTGTTTGTCATCAAGAACGCAAGACATCATTTGTCAACGGAAGGGTAAGACATCATTACGGAGATATAAATTATCAATATTCCTTAAAACTGCAACATAATGACTATGATTGCACCACTAAAGACAAAATAGGAAAGTGTTTCCCATCCGCAATAATTAAGTCTCTGCCTACCCCGTAATGGAAAAAAGGCGTGATTGTATGTATGTATCTAATAATTCAATATTTGATCGATTCTTTTTATTTTCAATTTCAACCAATTCAACCCTGGAGTTTACCGTTATGAGCCAAAGAGGAAGAATACTTAGAAATAACAATATAGAGAATACATTCAGCATTAAATAAAATGTAAGAGGCAAAAATATCCGTTAAGCAATTATTTACATTCCTCGCACCAGAATCTTTGCATCCACTCGTGGAAAAATATTGTTTGTAGATAATAATTGCAGATTTATTCACCTGCCAGAGTTATGTTAATAGTTTTATAGAGTTATGAAAGTAGATTTCTTGTTTAGTCTTAAAATAGTAGACGGAAGGTGTAAAATGTACCGAATTTAAATTTATTATGATATGGATTGTTTTTGGTTCTTACTTAGCAAAATTTTGCGATATGGTTTTGTTTCACTGCTTGCTATTCTGGAGGTTTTTTTTAACCTAATTTTGAATTAAGTAGACCCGGCTAGAACTCCTTCAGTAATCGGATTCATTCATATGGGGAGCGCAAACTGAATGGAATGCCATGAGCATTGGCGTGTACAGAGTTTTTGGCCAATATAAGCCAGTTCCCACCTTTTTCTTTAAATATTATGAGTAAATGAATACGCTTCGGCTTCCATTATAATTTTCCTGACGCCACGCCTCTTCTCCTATGTGGAGCCGTTCAGTGCCTTTGAGACTATACATATATGGACAGCACGCCATTGGCCCTGAATTAGACACAAAAACTACGGAGGTAGAGTGAAGAAACTATGGGTGTCATCCTTAAACCTTAGATGCATAGATGATAGTATCAAAAACGGATCTATATCGGAATCCCGAACGTCATTTTATCCTAATGTTTCGCATGTCCTAGTGTATTGTTTGAAATAAATATTTTTTTAACTATAACTTTTCAGGATTGTTATAAAACAAACCTAACCTAACCTAACCTAATCATTATGATGATCTTTTAAAAAATCCTGAAAAACTTACGGTTTCTGAAAAAAATGCGTTATGGCAAACGATGCATTAGGGCAAACGATACATTAGGACAAACGACATAAGGGATTCCGAAGGAGACCCATCAAGAACGTTAGTACTGAAAAGACACAAGTAGAAATCATCGTCAATTTGAAACTTTGCCAGCGGATTTCTAATTAAGTCATTTCGGAATAAAACGAATGATATGACTTGCATCTAAAGGTGCGTCCACACTTGTATCAATTGCTCGTATCCGATCACCGTGCCGTGGCATGACTGCGTATCGCGCTGCTTGGACGCTTACTGTCGGCGCGCCGATCATGCCGCACTCTTCCGATATAACTGTGTGATACGCGTAGCAAAATGGATTTCGAGCGATCCGATCGGCGCAACGTCCAAACGCGTGATCGTGACACGCGATCATGCCACGCGACGATGATTTGATACGGGCAAATGATACAAATGTGGACGCACCTTTAGGGTTAAATGTCGCACTTGAACGCCTTCAGTTCGTCTCTAATATAATTAACTAGACACGTGGTGAAGTAGTGGCAAATGTTCCAGATCAAGCAGATTATCAAAACTGAGTATAGATAACGAAGGCAAGGGATAAGATACGAAAACGAACAGTTTATACGCAACTAGGGGTCGTAGTGTAGTAGCAACGAGTCCGTCAGCGTTGTGTTCGATATAGACACACATAATGTAAATGAGTTGACGCTCAGTTGTCGTCCGATGAATACGCAATTATACTACGCGTCTCGTTCTCGATGATAGATAACATGTAGTACTGTTAAGTATGTTTAAACTTCACAACGTTTAGAGATTTAAATTGAAAGAATATTCCCGCGCCCCGTGTTATCGCCTCGCGCGCTCCTCTATCGGTCGCCATATTGTTTTGTTGTGAAAAAAGCTTCTGACGTTTGAGAATTTTATTAAACAATATAATATTGATTATTTGGTTAAATCGTTACAATTGTGTCGATATTGTGTTAATAACAATGCCGAAAAGTGAAAAACGTTCTAGAGAAAGAGATCGGGAAGATCGAAAAACTAGTAAAAAACTGAAATCAATGCAGGAACAAATTGATAGCCTAACCAAGTGTGTGACTGAATTTATACAAAGCCAAAGAAAGGATTTCAATGCTACAGGTAAGGTTTTTTATGTTTTGTTACTGAACATGAACGTTCTATACGAACATCATGTGTTGAGCAACTCCACACGAGCGAGCTCAGTTCTATACGAACATTTTTTATGGTGGACCGCTCCACACGAGCGTGTTCAGTTCTATACGAACATTATTATATTGGAAAGCCTCTCTCGAGCAGGCTACATTCTATACGAACGTAAGCTTGAACGTAATTACGTCCATTGGGAGATCTGTCCACAATTAAGCGAAGTTCAACAAGAACCAGCTTTTTTTTTTTTATGTACAGAAGTATACTTACCAACTTACATAATATATGTCATTACAATGATAATACATATATCACATGTATATATTTTCACTTACAGATGCTATAGAGTCTAATAAAGAAAATATACCAGAGACTAATAAAGGCTTGGACAAATCTCCAAATAATAGTGATTTTCCTATAATATCAACTCCACCCGAGATGGATACTATTATTCCATTCGAAGAAAATATTCAAGAGTCAACCGAAGCTCCACAAGACTGGAACCAAGAATTTCTGGAAATGATGGGAGAAGAATTACCTTCTACTACCTCCACATCAAAGATTGATGATACAATCCAAAAACAGTGGACACACTGGATGACTAAAGGCCTGACGGATGAGACTCGGAAAGACCTACTTAAAAAATATTGTAGAGAAGGTACTTTCCGTACTGAAGCTCCCAAGATTAATTTGGAAATAGTGAGTCATTTAACCGAGGTAGCAAAAAAGAGAGATCAACATTTCACCGATACCCAAAACTGTGTGGGTACAAGCCTGATATCACTCGGAGCAGCAATCACAATGTTGATGGAAAATCCTGAGGACGTTGTAGACCATATGCAGCTTATGAAGTACCTTTGGGACTCTGGGAAAATTCTGGCAGACATATTTCATCAACACTCAGTTGCGAGAAAGTCTTTTATCACTCCAAGCCTCGATAAAGACATTAAATCTACCCTTGAGTCGGCAGATTCTGATGAATGGCTCTATGGCAAAAATCTAAATGAGCAAGTAAAGGATGCCAAAAACATTAAGAAGGCTTCGGCTTCTCTTAAGATGACTGAAAAACCATCAGCCAAGAAGACCACCAACCAGGTAAACTGGAGAGGCCCACCTGCAAAAGCCAGACAGGTGGGCTATTTTCCACGGAGGCAATTCACCAATGTGAGGTACAAAGGGAAGCCATTTCAGACAAAGTCTTCTCAGAACCAAGGGCGCTTAATGACCCAAAAATCAAACCGCCCAGTTTTGAAGAAGTAAATAAGGTAAATTATACTGCAGGCAGACTACAATATTTTATACAATCATGGAGAAATATCACATGTGATAACTTCATTTTAAATTGTATAAAAGGGTATGATATAACCTTCAAAACCAAACCTTTTCAGTTTCAAGAGCCAAGTCTTTCGAACTGGCCTCCAGACGAATTTAAAAAAATTGAACTGGAAATTTCCTCACTTCTATCTAAAGGGGCTATTGAAAAATGTACAGAATGTGAGGGACAATTTGTGTCATCCTATTTCCTAGTTGCAAAACCAGATAGGTCATATAGATTTATTATTAATTTGCAAAAATTAAATGAGTTCATACAAACTACTCATTTTAAAATGGAAGATCTTAGAGCAGCTAGAGACTTAATTTCTCCAAATACTTATATGGCAACACTAGACTTAAAAGATGCCTATTTTTTAGTCCCAATGTGTAAAAATAGTAGAAAATATTTAAGATTCCGATTTAATGGTATTTTATATCAATTCACTTGTCTCCCGTTTGGCTTGTCAACCAGCCCATATATTTTTACCAAGATCATGAAACCGGTAATGAATAATATACGCTTAAATGGCTGGTTATCTTTAATTTACTTAGATGATTTACTTTGCATTGGTGAAACATATGAATCATGTAATAATAATGTAAAAAGTGTAATTGTATTATTAGAAAAGCTAGGATTTATTATAAATTATATGAAAAGCCAAACAGATCCAAGTAAAAGATGCAAATACCTTGGATTCTTTTTAGATTCAGAAAAATATTCAGTGGATTTACCAGATGATAAGAAAAACCAAATTATAAATTTTATAAGCCATTTTGAAGTAGGGAAAAAGTACAAAATCCGCCTTTTCGCACAACTACTAGGAGTTCTAGTTGCAGCATCTCATGCAGTTGAATATAGTAAAATATATTGTAAGAGACTAGAGAGAGCTAAATGGCTTGCTTTAACTGTAAATAGTGACGATTTTGAAAGTTACATGAAAATTACTGATTATGTAATGGAAGATCTTGCTTGGTGGGCCTTAAATGTATTAACTGGTTCAAACCCCATACGGTCAAGGAAATACAAAATAATAATTTCTACAGATGCATCGGGATCAGGGTGGGGCGCTGAATCCAATTCAATAATAACCCGAGGATTCTGGAGTCAGAGTGATAAAAAATTTCACATAAATTATCTTGAGCTCTTAGCAGCCTTTTTTGGGCTAGAATGCTTTGCATCTAAACTCAGCAACTGCGAAATTCTAATGCGTATAGACAATACTACAGCAATTGCTTACATCAACAAGGCCGGAGGTGTAAAATTTCCCCACTTAAGTGAATTAGCCCGTAAAATATGGCAGTGGTGTGAGAGTAGAAAGATATGGATAGTGGCTTCATATATCGCGTCAAAAGAAAACGTCGACGCAGATACTGCTTCTCGCGATACCAACCTAGACACCGAATGGGAGCTGGCGGGAAAATACTTTAAACAAATTGTGAACAAATTTGGTAGCTGTTGTATTGATCTGTTTGCATCTAGAATTAATACCAAATGCAAAACATTTTGCTCACGTTACCCTGACCCAGAAGCATCAGCAGTAGATGCTTTTACAATTTCATGGGAAAAAGAACGTTTCTATGCTTTTCCCCCTTTTGCAATAATATTGCCAGTATTGAGAAAAATAATTAACGATAAAGCAACAGGGATAGTAGTTGTACCAAATTGGCCCACGCAAGCGTGGTATCCCATGTTTTCGTCACTTTTATGTGAATCTCCCTTAGTATTGGGGCCTTCAGCTGATTTACTACTTTCTCCTTGCAGGAGCAGATTACACCCCCTGTCACACAAACTTTCTCTAGTGGCCGGGAAATTATCAGGGAGGCATACTTGAAAAAAGGAGTTCCCGAAATGTCTGTTGAGTTTATGGTAGACTCCATATCACAATCCACGCTCAAGCAATATGAAGGATGTCTCAAAAAATGGGTACAATTTGCTACATGTAATAAATATGACATATTTGATCCTACCAGTACTAATGTTATAGAGTTTTTGACAATGAGATTCAATGAGAATGCAAGTTATGGCACTTTAAACTCTGCAAGATCAGCCATCTCACTTATATCAAAAAGCGACATATCTAAAGATGCCATTATATCTAGGTTTTTCAAGGGCATTTTCAGGAGACGTCCTCCTGCACCTAAATACTCGGAAACATGGAATATAGAGCAAGTTTTAGAATATATTGAAAACTTAGATAACTTAGAAAATCAAAACCTAAAAAATATATCTGAGATTGCTACAACACTATTAGTTCTGGTTACAGCCCATAGATTACAAACAATAGCATTAATTAATATTGATGAGATAATTACAAGTTCATTCGGGCTACAAATTAAAATTCCTGATAGGATAAAGACATCAAAGCTGGGAAAAAATCAACCCTTACTTGTAATTCCATTTTTCAGAAAACGACCAAAAGTTTGTGTAGCCACTATAATTCTTCACTATTTAAAAATAACTGAACCAATTAGAGTAGAAAATAAGAGTCTATTTCTATCCACAATAAAACCTCACAAACCAGTCAGTCCTCAGACGATTGGTCATTGGATCAAGTCTTTACTTGGCAAAGCCGGTATTGATACCGATAAATTCAGTGCATACAGCACTAAACATGCCTCTGTGTCTGCTGCCTATAGAAAAGGGATAGACATTGATACAATAAGGAGAACAGCAGGATGGACGGAAGGGTCAAGAACATTCGCACAGTTCTATAACAGACCTCTTACAGAACCAAATGATAAGTTCGCAATTAGTATTCTAACTAAAAATGATTAAGTGTTGTATAGTTATATGCATATAACTTATATTATGTGATTGTTTAAACATATGATTGTTATGTTTATTATTAATAAATAAATATAAAAAACTATGTCAAAGTTGTAAATATTTGTATCATCTCTAGGTTAAAAAATACAAATATTTTAAACAGGGCTCTATCACAGGCTCTAAAAATCTACATGTTATCTATCATCGAGAACGAGACGCGTAGTATAATTGTACGATCAAACGAGCCCGCCGAAGGCGGGCGAAGTTCGATCGAAATTATACGAAGCGTCTCGTTCGAAGATGATCACTTCCCACCCATAAAACAGAAGTTACATCCCAAACTAATATTATAATAAGTGAACCCCATCCCCGTAATCATCTTACACGAAACTGTGATATCGCTTAAATTACTCTGAAATATATGGCGACCGATAGAGGAGCGCGCGAGGCGATAACACGGGGCGCGGGAATATTCTTTCAATTTAAATCTCTAAACGTTGTGAAGTTTAAACATACTTAACAGTACTACATGTTATCTATCATCTTCGAACGAGACGCTTCGTATAATTTCGATCGAACTTCGCCCGCCTTCGGCGGGCTCGTTTGATCGTACAATAGTCCTTTATTTCGATGGCTGCTGTCATCAGATGTCTTCGTGTGGTCCTACTTTTCAAGTATGGAGTGTTAATTTTTTTCTGCTTAGAGTGTCGAATTCTTTTTATTTCAATTAGAAACAAATGTTCCAATATGTTTTATTTTATTCCGTAACCGTCGTGCAAATAACTTTAAGGTGCGTCCACATTTGTATCATTTGCCTGATCAGATCTTCGTCGCGTGGCATGATTGCGTGTCATGATCACACGTTTGGATGTTGCGCCGATCCGATCGCTCGAAATCCATGTTGCTACGCGTATCACATCACTTACATCAGACAAGCGCGGCGTCGACAGTGAGCGTCCAAGCAGCGCGATACACAGTCATGCCACGCTACGGTGATCGGATACGAGCAAATGATATATAAGTGTGGACGCACCTTTATACGACGGTAGCATGAAAACAATCAGGAGAACTTCGGGTTTTTTTATGTATTGAGTGGCAAACGGGCAGACGAGCCACCTGATGGAAAGTGGTCATCGTCACCCATGGATATCTCGCCCATACATCGTCAACCCTTGAGTGCCCTGTTATATCGCGTCTTGAAAAAAAGGATGTAATAGCGCTCTAGAAATACCTACTCATGTGAGGTGATGGTGTAATAGCAAGGTTAGGTACATTTAAACATAAATGGAAAGTGAGAGCTATAATCGCCCATAAACGCCCAAAAAAAAAAAAAACTTATATTTTTGTACTGTTTTTTGTATGAGGAAAGAGTTCGTGTTCTATTAGGTGATCTGTATACAATTAAACAGGTGCCGAATAGTAATATATACTTACTTATACGCCTGAACGCAGTTGGTAAGAAAATTTTTGCATCCATGCACAAAAAAATCCGTGGCCCAAAATGCTGACTTTTTCGGGTAGTTCTTCACAGTCGCACGGTATTTATTCCGTGCCGATGCCATCACTAGAAGAGACGACAGCACTGAAAAGATATCATCATCATGTCAGCCCAAGGACGTCCGCTGGACAAAGGCCTTCCCCAAGGATTTCCATAACGATCGGTCGTGTGCCGCCCTAAAACAACGGTTTCCACTCATCTTTACTGGATCATCAGTCCATCTTGCTGCGGGCCTTCCCTGCGTCGTCCTGTACGCGGTCGCTACTCTCGAGAATCTTTCTGGCCCAGCGGCCATCGGTTCTTCGAGTAATGTGCCCCGCCCGCTAACAGTGAAGTCTAAGCAATTAAGTTTAGCAAGTCTATGATAAAAGTGAATTGTATTTGAAAAAATAAAGCCGACACGGAGCATGTCGGACCATGCTCAGTGTAAGGTAGGGTAGTACAGCCGTTAGTACAAAGAAATGTACTACAGATGAAAAACAGAAATGCATCAGCAAAATAGCGTATTCATTACACTTACATGCTTTTGTTGAGAATCGCAGTTTGTAGGCAATAACTCAGAAAGGGTATATTTTAAATATATATTGAAAATAATTTTTGTTGAAAGTATTTACTAAGTGTAATTTTTTGGATCTACGATTTAGATGATATTTTCAAAAAATAATTGAAACGGACTATTCGAAAATATTTTTGATTGTATGTTTGCACCTATGTATCGTTGTGGTTTCATCACGCCAAAACGGATTACAACTATTTTTGGTACACGGATACCTGGGAAGCCAGAAATGTTTATAGGGTTCTTTTTACTCGACTACTTACGCTTAAGAAAAAAAAGGGTAATTTCTTTACCCTCTGCTAACGAAGTTGCGGCTTCCCTTCTCGTACATAAAAAAGTTCATTATGACTTTCAATGGTTTTGGTTTACAAAGGGATTACACAGATATACAGACACACAGATATTTGGATACACACGTCACATTTATAACAACCGTCTTTTTCTTGGGTTAAATACAGAGACAAAGACAATAGATAACATGTGATATCTATGCCTCCCATTTCCTTTAAAAGAAAATTGTTTCCAGCTACTCATACCGTATACCTGATACGGTTCTAAAAACATATGCAAAATACACCTAAAACAGATTGCTTATATGGGGAGCCCCTTAATTAGGTTTTAGTTTAGTGTGTTAACTTTTTATTTATTTTTTGTTCAACGACTACAGTTCAATCTGTGGAAATGTCAAGTGTGTGTGTGAAGAGCCGAGACGTAGTCTCAAACTATGGGCCTCTTAAGGAAACTCATTGTCACTAAACAACCTATGGAAAGGGCTATGCTCGGGATCAGGGAATCAGGAGATTCGTAGACGAACCGATGGCACCGACATAGCAAACAGGGTAAGCAAACTGATGTGGCAATGGGCAGGGCACATAGTTTGAAGAACCGATGGCCATTGGGGAAGAAAGGTTCTCGAGCGGAGACCGCGTACTGGCCATTGCAATATGGGACAACCACCCGCAAGTTGGTTGAACGACCTGGTCAGTGTTGCGGGGACTGGCTGTATGCGGATAGCCTCTATCCGGCCCATGTGGATTTCTATTGAGGAGGCCTGTGTCTAGCAGTGGACATCCTATCTATCCTGATAGTTGGTATTTTACGTTTGATATTCTTTGGACTCTTAAAGGCATACAGTTGTCTCTGACAACTTTCCCTGAAACACTTTTAGCAGGCACTTAGATTTTATGAGCAAAATTGAACAAGTTAGGCGACTAATGTCTATTGAAAAATGACAATGTATATGACTATATTATTCCGATATCACATGGATTACTTCCGAATAATTCACAAAATACATCAGTATCACAATGACTATAAGCGTTTTTATATTGACTACAGGCCCCTCTTACACAATTGTGACAAATGTCGGGTCACAGCGACGATTCCACGTCCATTACGTGCCCAGTATAAAGTAAGGAGATGTATTTATTTGAACAACCCGGTTGCGTTAAGTTTGCACCTCATTTGCATGCAATGCTATAGATATCAGGTGCAAACTTAAGCCCAGTATAAAACTTGCGGGGATCGCCGTGAACGTAATTGTCGTTGTCACCTGACAATTATCACCATTGTGAAATAGAGGCCGAAAGTACGCGATGGCGACACTCCTCTATTTTGTTGTAAAAATTCTAATCTCACTGTTTCACAATAACTTACGTATAAAACACCAGCCCATATCGGCACCTTGAGCAACTGAGAGTAAACAATACATGAATCAGAGATCGAAAACCGTTCCGTATCAATAAATTCACCGGTTAAATTTTTAAACAGATTTTTAGTTTATTTTGAGACGGAGTTTAGATATGGCCGTTATGGCGTTACGTCAGAATTATTTTAGTTTGTACAAACTTTTCGACTTCCTTAGATATTAATAAATCAATAGGCATGCTCCCAGTTTATTTAAGCATTCATTGTACAAGAAATTTTGTCCTATTTTCCCTATTTAATGATTGTCTCACATAAAAATATATTGTACTAGGTTCCCGCAACTTCGTTCGCGGAAGACAAAAGTAATAACCCCTCTTTTTACTTCAGCGTAGTCGGTTAAAAAGTATCTATAAGTGGATACCCAGCTACCTGTGTACCAAACATTCTTGAAATCCGGTCAGCCGATTTGACGTGATAAAGCCACAAGGACACATACAAACATACAAAAAGACAATGCCCTTCTAAAAGCCCGTATCACTTATGAAAATTTCATTTTTATAACTTTATAATAGATAGTTTAGATGTATGCACTTGTATTATTCCTTTCTCTTTTTTTTTCTGGTTTTGATTTACAATTTGTCTCATCTTCTCGAACACCGTAAGCGGTGTTTATTCGTTAAAAAAAATCTACTCGTGTACTAGAAATCTGTGAATTAGAACTCCGCAAGTCGTACTTATTACAAAGCCATAATAAGTATATATTTTTCTCGTCCGCTGACGCGGTTGCGGGCAACTTCTAGTAGATAAATAAATGTATATAATACAAATAGATAAACATTTTATACCTATACATTATTGACAATTCAGCGGACTACAACTTCATGACACCGACATCTCAGCTTAAGGGAACAGAATTCGACGCAATTAGAATGGAACAGAATTTACATCAGCTATACACCCACTAAAGCGACCATCAAAAGATAGATTAATGCTCACATGGTTTTCTACTCATTTGGCCAGTGCGATGGCAAAAACTGTTCCCTAAGGCAGCGTGATTTGTGTTCACCTATCCTTTTGCTCACCCTCCCATTTTGCATCAAAGGGATGAATGGAAGGAAAATTACACGATTTAAGAGACCCTTTCTGTGGTTATAATTGGAATTTTCCTATGGTATGTTGTCTCTGTTCATGACGCTTTCAGATGAGCGTGCACCATCATAATCTTTAGTTTTTAGGCGAAACTCTACAATAAAAGGAAAGGAAATCTATTTTTTTTGTGATACCTATGTTAGCGCCACTGTGTCGAAGAAAACATCTTTTTTTTTAACGGGTAGCAGTAATTCGAGTTTGTAGCTATCGCAAAATGTTACTCAGCTCTCTTTCTAAGATGTGTGACAATGACGGTACGATTGGTACCAAAACCAATTAAAGATCGTTCAGCTAGCTAAGGAGTGGGTTATGCCAGTTTCAATGCAAGATCGGTTAGCAAATCGAATGATCTGACAGAGAAACAAAGTAGTCAATATAGACGACAGGGTAAGCAGACTAATGTTGCAGTGGACCGGTCACATGTGTAGCTCCAAGAACCGTTGGGGGTCAAAGTGTTCTGGAAAGGAGACCGCTTAGCAAACGTGGTATGGGGTGCCGTTCGGTAACGCGGAGCTACCTACGTAAAGAGGCTATCAGCTGTTGGAAACAAATAACTCAAAGCCGACTTGAATGCCATGGTATGGCATGCCTATTGCAGCAAAGTAGCATTCATATAATGTGCATCAGCGTCTAATGCAACGCTGACGAATTTGTCGCTGTTGCTACAAAAAAAATACCCCTAGACACTTATGAACTTTACGTTGTCATAGGTCTTGCCTTTGGCTTCAATTTCTTAAGTCAGTTTTGATAAACTGCTTGACGGACCAATATATTGTGACCTGTGATCCGGAACACGTACCACTACTTCAAGTGTCTAGTTATATTAGGACATACTGAAGGTGGTCGAGGGCAAATTTAATAATCACAACTCAGCAATGCTAGGCTGATAATGATGATGAGTACCCCAACAAGTCAAACGAGTCATCATTATCATCATCATTTTCAGCCATAGGACGTTCACTGCTGGACTCAGGCCTCCTCAATAGATTTCCACATGGGCCGGATACAGGCGACCCGCATCCAGCGAGTCCCTGCAATCCTAACCAGGTCATCCGACCACCTCGAAGGTCGCCACGCTGCGTTTGGCGGTACATGATCAGAAACGAGAAGATTCGTAGACAAACCACGGTTACCGACATAGCAAACAGGGTGATCAAACTGAAGTCGCAAGGCTGAAGGGGCAGAGCACATACTTAGTTCGAAGAACAGATGGCCGTTAAGGCAGAAAGGTCCTCGAGTGAAGACCGCGTACCGGTAAGCGCAGCGTGGAAGCGAGTATTCATCCATTGACTTTGGTATGAGACTGTGAGCATACGTAGAAACTAAATCCGTTAGCAAACAAATATTTGGTGGTAATCGCATTCGTATTTATAAAGTTCTCAAAACGCCGTAATTCTAAACAAACAAGAAACCAATTTCTGGTTTCAATCGGCTATTGCCATTATGCCATTGGCACCTCGAAAATTTAAATAAATGTGCGTATCTGTTTTTATTTCCTGCGTACAGCGAAAAGGTCAATGTTTTTCGGAATAGACGTGATTTTCAGTTGTTTATGATTGTAGCCCTTTTAATTATAAACATTTGAGGAGCGTGTAGATATTTAAAGAACTCGGTAACCAAATAACTATTTTCATGCTGAGTAAATATTTGCCGAGGGCAGTACTCGTATGTTACCATGAAGTCTAAGAGTCAACTCCGCCGGCGGAGTCGCTCAGTCCGTAGTTTCGTAATCTCTCCCGCACCCTATTTCTCATTTCTGTCTACCCCGCCCCAACTGGGCACAACAACTGTGGAGGTGAGTTAAACTGGTTCAACCTACTCCCGTAGTTATTGTGCCTAGCACACTGCGTCCCACCCCAACTCTAAGTGGCCACGCGTGGCATTTCCGTTTGTGGGTTTGCGCTCCCCCCACTGAATCCGATTAAGGTAAGGAGACCCAGACCTATCCAGTGCCAAGTCAGCGTCTAAAAAATATATCTATATCTGTTATAAAGTTGTAAAAGTGAAATGTCTTTACATTGACTATATTTTCAAAAAAACTAATGTAACGGACTATTTGGAGGACACTGAATAAAAAATGATTTATTATTTTGTTTTTTAATTTTTGTATGTTCGTATGTGTCGTGGCTTCATCACGCCAAATTGGCTAAACGGGTTTCATTAATTTTTGGTACACGGGTAGCTGGGTATCTCCAGATGGTTATGGGATACTTTTTACCCAACTATGATGAAAAAAAAGAGTACACAAATAGTCGGATTCGGTAGACTATTTGTGTATTCGCTCAAACCCACGCCTTTTTGTTTGTATCGACTGAGCCGGCTATGTGCCGAATAAATATTTGATTGATCGGAAATTGTGTCTCCTCATTTCTCACCTCTCATACATTTTTAGAACCTTGAAGGGTCGGTTTAGGAGGACAGAACTGACCGGTTCACCTTTTATCAATAAAAAAACCAACGGGTATAGAATAACTGTCCTATAGTCTGATACAAAACTGCCCTTTGTTTAACCTAAAACTGGTATAAGAATATGACTTATTTATTTTCAGGTCTTTGACTCGCGTAGCCTTTAATAAAGGCAGGGGTCCTAAACATTTTTTGTAAAAGACTCTTTTTAAACTCTCATCATTATTTCAGGCTACGTTTCAACGTTATAATACAAAATGGGAGTAAAAAGTGAAATTTTACGTTGTTTTACACAGCGGGGGAGGAAAATAAAAGGCTAAGTATTAAAAAACGGGTTATACGACAGTTTAATGTGGGTTTAAGGACTGTTTTTAAACAGTTGAAAGTAAGTAAGAAGATCCAGAAAACAACGTGCAATAGGGTTCTTGATGTACAATCATTTATTACTAGAAAGTACCCGTAACTTATTTCTCTACGAAGAAAAAAAGTCATAACCGTCTATTTACAAGCATTTATTTAACTGGAAATTTAACTATATATGTTCGGGTAGAATCTTATAAGTTAAATTTGACCGACTTCCCAGTTTCCAATTGGGCTTAAAGGTATACTTACTTATGTAAATTCGGTGCCAATGCAATACTGTAGTTTATGGGTTACTCGTTCAAAAACTATTATATACAATAGTTATATAATTAGCTTTTTAACTCGTGTACCCTAATTAGGCCAATCAGCAAGCTTCGTGACCTAAACGCGATACTCGACTGAAAAAGCATACATTATATAACGATTATATAAAATACCATACCATCCTGGCTACGGAACCCAAATACGAAACGTACGTTATAAGAATGTTTATTTAGGTACAACAAAAAAAATTAAATGCAATAAAATGACGTTAAATAATTTACAATTTCAGAGTTTGTTGTTATAGCATGTTTATAAAAAATATGTAGGTAAATGGATGAAATTAATTGCTTAAGGGCGATCCCCATATTACGACACAGCGATTTTATATGGATCATGCTTCAACTGATACAGCGGTCTCTTAATAACACATTTTGGTCGCGATGATTTAGTCTGTTTTGATATCGTTTACCGTACTTAAATAAAAATCGGCCAAGAGCATGTCGGACCATGCTCAGTGTAGGGTTCCGCAGCCGTTCATACGAAAAAATGCACTACATATGAAAAAAATGCGATATGAAAACGTGCACTAGCTAAAGAGAGTATCTTCACGGCACTTACGTCCTTTTGTTGAGAAGCGCCGTTTTCCGCCAATAACTCGGAAACGGTATATGTGGTCATATCGAAAATAATTTTCGTAGAAAGAATTTATTAAGGTTTATATTTGTATTTTTCTTTCAGATTTTTTGGACGTACGGACGTACTTCAACTAAATTTACTATACGTAAATATAGTTTAGGTCACAATATGTTAAATTAGGTTTATTTAGTTCATATATAAATCGTTTTTTTTTTGTTGTTTATGTATGTTTTTTTATTTTTAATAAAGTAGTGCAAAAATACAATTATCAAATCAAAATATTTCCCAATAAGGATCGTCATCACAAAATTAAAAATAAAATTTAAATTACTATACAAATCACAATGTCGATTATAAATAAGACATTCAGTCCCATATACTCATTAACTGAGTATAGAAGCTTTCCCAACAAAAGGTTTTCAGTCGACGCCTAAATGTGTCACCTTCAGCCCGGCGGCTTCAACTCAAAAGCAACCCACTAAATAGGAACCATTAATTATTATAAGCTCACTATAAGCTTGCTCACGAAAGGACATGAATTCCAAGAGTGAGGTAAAATTTACGCCAATTAATTTTGTATATCGGGCCGATCGACCGCAAATAGGGACTAAGCTTAGGGCCTTATCACACTTGCGATTTGCGAGCGAGTTGAAAGCGAGGCGAGCGCATCGATCTCGCTGTACTTAGCTAGCTGACGTACATGAGTGTATATCATGGCGTCCCAGTCCTATACGCGGCGAACTCGCTGCGCACTCGCGACTAAATCGTTGCACACTCGCGGCGAAATCGTTACGTGCTCGCTGCGTACAGTCACTAACATTAATTATCTGACACAACAAAACGCACATAAGTATCTGACACCACTCTATTTCTAGGGCTGTTAGGACTTGTCAGATATTTTTGCCCGCTCTGTTAAGGCAGATAGATGCTGGTGACTACTCGCTGCGAACTCGCTGTCAACTCGACACTTGCCAGTGTGATACCGCCCTAGGGCCTCTAAGTGAGAATGTAAATAATATATTTATGTAATCGATGTATAGGTGTGTGATTAGTACTGAACTGACTGAGTGTGAGGCACTGGATGTTAGATAAGGAAAGGGGAAGAGGTAACAGAGATAAGGTTGCATAGAATGAAATGAAATAAGTAATGTGTTATGTTGACGGATGTCTGAGAGTCAGTTAATGGGGGGAGTTTTATAAGAAACAAACTAGAAAATGACCGCATCTTGGTTCGTGGAGAGAGATACGTCATGACCCTCTATTTGCTTCAGCGTAGTCGGGTTAAAAGTATTTTATAAATAACCATCTGTGGATCTGGACAGTGTGCATGGCCGGCTACCCGTGCAACAAAAATGGTTGCAATCTATTCAACCGTTTTGACGTGATCAAGACACCCCAAAGACACATAGCATGTGTCTATCTATAGTTTGTACAGCTACAAACTATTCCTTTAAAGGACGATTTCCGGAATGAATGCTGTCCTTTGTCCCTCCCAGGGTTCGAGACCCCCATACCAAAATATATCCAAATCAGAGAGAGCGAGAGAGAATATTTATTTGTTAAAACATGTGAGTTTAAACAGGTGTCACTGTCAGTTTGTGAACTCTATGTTCTGCCAAATTGGCGTACAAATTCGTATTTAAGTTCGTCTTTAATGGCGTATAGTGTTCCATTGCTGTGCGAAGACCTTTCCAGTCAGTTCAATTTGGATTTGATTTTAATGGCTACCTACTTTCTATCAGGGCAATTTTGCCAAGGGTTTAAGCCAAGGGACGGTAAGGTAGGTTTTATATTCAAAATATTAAAAGAATATGAGTTGATCAACACTGATTCATGACATGACACCCGGATTACCTTTCTAGTCATTTGAAATACATTATTACTTCCGTCATTTTATCTGTCAAGTTGTCAACTTGATAAAGCCGTTACATAAAAACGCATGTTCTCTTATTGACGCGTATTTTTAAAAAACAAGCCGTCCCCGATAAATAACCTGACAAACACGTGCGTCGTGCGTGTACTTTCAGGCAATAAATTCACAATCTGAAAGGGATTCACAGCAGGGGGCTTTCGTTTTTACTGGATCAGGGCCTAATTCAAATGAGACGAGGGTGTATTTTTAGGGTTCCGTAGCCATAACGGCAAAACGGAGCCCTTATAGTTTCGTCATGTCCGTCCGTCCGTGTGTCACAGGCATTTTACTCAAAAAATACAAAATGTATATAGGTGTCTTCTGTAGGCCGCTATTTAGTTTAATGGTTAAATAATAAAATAAAATAAATCTAGGGGGGGCACTACATGTAACCGAACCTGTTATTTTTTTGCAGATACGCTCTTTAGCTAGTGCACTTTTTTTTATATTAAACATAAAAAAACATACATAAACAACAAAAAAAAAACGATTTATATATGAACTAAATAAACCTAATTTAACCTATTGAGACCTAAACTATATTTAGGTATAGTAAATTTAGTTGAGGTACGTCCGTACGTCCAAAACCTATATAAAAAAAATACAAAGATAAACCTTAATATTAAATTCTTTCAACGAAAATTATTTTATATATGACCGCATATACCGTTTCCGAGTCATTGGCGGAAAACGGCGCTTCTCAACAAAAGGACGTAAGTGCCGTGGAGATACGCTCTTTAGCTAGTGTACTTTTTCATATCTCATTTTTTTCATTATGTAGTGCATTTTTTCGTATGAGCGGCTGCGGAACCCTACACTGAGCATGGTCCGACATACTCTTGGCCGGTTTTTATTTATGGTAAATGATATCAAAACAGACAATATCATCGTGGCCAAAAGATAATGTGTTATTTTGAAACCGCTGTATCAGTTCTAGCATGATCTAAATAAAATGGCTCTCGTAATATGGGGATGGTCCCTAAGCAATTCACTTCATCCATTTACATATTTTATAAACATATCGAAATGTTTATAAGCTCTGAAATTGAAAATCATATAACGTAATTTTATTACATTGAAGATTATATGTTTTACCTAAATAAACATTTTTATAACGTAGGTACGTTTCGTATTTGGGTTCCGTAGCCAGAATGGTATGATATTTTATGCAGTCGTTATATAATGTATGCTTTTTCAGTCAAGTACCGGTTTAGGCCACGAAGCTTTTCCTAAGAGTAATCCATAAACTACAGTAAATGAAACATACCTACCTAAAAAAATAATTGTAAAAACACTGCGTTCTTTTTTCGAAATTCAATATCGTTGTGTGCGGACTTGTATAATATAGGTATTATAGTTCAGTAATAAATATAAAACCTAGAGTATAGAGTGATGGTTCAATCTAAAGAGAATGCCTTTTTAGTATGATAGAGTAGAAAAAAAAATCGTAGTCGGGTAAAAAAATAACAACATATAACTTCATCATGTCCGTGCTAATAGACATGCATGTTTTTTTTGCGTTATTAAAAGCTTATTCATCACAACATTCGCATTGTAACAAACTGAAGAAGATTGGGCAGGGCACATAGTTCAAAGAACCGATGGCCGTTGGGGCAGGAAGGATCTCGAGCAGAGACCGCATACCGGCAAGCGTCGGTGGCCTTCCTAAGTAAGGTGGTTAGGATTGGGGACTCATTGGATGTATGTCGCCTGTATGCGCCATGTGGAAGTCAATTGAAGAGGCCTGTGTCCAGCAGCGGACGTCCAATGCCTGAAATGGTGATGAGAATGATGATGATGTAACAGACAAAAAAATCTAATTATTGTAAAAATAACCAAGATATAAACCATCAATAAAAATTAAATAGAAAAATATTTTTCACCTCAGCAGCTCAAACAGGCGGATTTTACTGCGAGCTAAAAGTAACTTTTTAATTTTATAAATTAGAATGTCGCGAGTTGTCATTTTTTAGTGCTGGGTCTATGAGCGAATTCAAAATATTTGAACTTCGAAGCACTTTGTCCCTTTCATATCCATATAAAGAAAGCGAGTTACAAGAACATTCCAATTCGATTTCGATTTTTGAATTAGACACCGAAAAAAGAACTAAACCCATGGAGTACAGAACTAAGGAGTTTATAGTGCGTAAGATCAATTAGCATAATAATACCAAAAAATCCGCAACGATGCAAGGAAAGTCGTTTTAAACACAATTGAATATTTATATCAGAAGTAGAACGAAGAATAAGTATATTTCGATAAAAATAGTGTGTAATCGGTTTTTGATGTCATACTATCATAGACTTCTCTTCTAGCGTCAATACGGGCGGATTTGGAACTATTATTTACTTTTAATTTTAAAACATCTTGAAACAATGGCAATTATTATTTTTTTGTGATCGAATTACTAAATCATTTACCTCTTAACATGAAATATTAAAATTAACAATTTTATATACATATTGTAAAAACAAAACGATGCTTATCAAACTTACTTTGTAGTATTTATGATGCTTATCAAACTTAATTTGTACTATTTATAATGGGGGGTAGTTTCTAAACGCATTACTTTTTTTTGTAAAGTAGGTATCAAATTATTTTCATTTATATTTCCTGCTATTGCTATTACACAACAAATTGATTGTTTTGTAAGTTTAAAACATAAATAATTATTGAAACTACAAAAAAAGAAAAACAATATACACGTTATTTATCTTTTAAACAATAATTAATGATTTTGTCTAATTTGCTTAAATTTAGTACTGTATGCCAGTACGTTTCTTTTAAAAATAGAGGGTATTAAAATTGTTAATATTAACTTCATCTGTTAACTGTAGATATTATTTTGTATGATGTGTAACAATAAACACACAGAATGGAAGTACAACTACAATTGTCTATAATATGTTATCACTGCTGAGATGAAAAGTTGTATGTGCCACACGAGACCAAAGTTATTTCCATCTCGTACCGTTTGAATCACTCGCTACGCTCAGGATTCTAACTTAGAATCACTCGCTCCGCTCGTGATTCAATAATAGAATCCTTCGCTTGCTCGGGATTCAACAATCGGCACTCGCAGCAAAAAACAATGTTGCTCTCTTGTTGCACAAATAACTATTTCACCTCACTGGCTCAGAAAAGTTAAATTTACAGCGTCAAATCTGCGTCGAAAAGTGCGCTTTATTCTTGAGTAAAAAAGGTAACTTCGAGCATCAAATGACTTTTCATTCGATGATCGAAGTTATTTTTTTTATATGTCAATGTGTTTGTTTTGTTATGAGTGTGTGTTTGTGTGTTTTGTATTGAAATGGTTCAATATCAATAGTATTAAATGGAAAACTAATTGGTTTGTTACAATTTCCTAGTTTTTCTTATCTCACATTTTACTCGCTGTAGTGAAACAATTGATGTTCACTGTATTCAACGTGTTCACGATGTCAATTCCCATATGACCAAAACTAGTCATACCCATAAATAAGGAAATAAACATGTCTACGCCTCGAATTTTCGTTTCTGCCATTTTATTGGCGAACGTCAATATTGTTTTATTAGATTTATTGCTTAGGTGGGTCGATGGGAGAGTATGGCGGGATAAACGTGAGTAGGAAGCGTTACACTGTTAATAATTTTTTTTCTACTAATATACATCATCATCATCATCGTATACACTATGATATTTGCTGGATTTTTTTTTCCGGTTACATGTATGGAGTGCCTCCCTGGAAATATTTATTTTTATTATTTAACTATTAACTAAGTAGGCGACTTATACAAGACCTTTACTCCAAATTTCATCAATGACTTCTCCTGAATCTTGCAGTATTTGGGAAAAGGCCTGTGACTTAGGGACGGACGAACGGACATGACGAAACTATAAAGGTTCTGTTTTTGCGATTTTGGCTAAGGAACCCTAAATTATAGTATATTTTTTTGTGGAAACCACAGGAAAATATGCGTATGTGAGCACAATTTGTTACCACATCGAACCAAGACACTATTTCGCGACAATGCAAATTAACTATAATAGTACATTAATCAGACATAAGATCTGCCTCCGCGCGGTGAACTACTGCTGAGCTTTTGTCTCGTTTGGTTTCCTGAACCATGCCAACAAAAATTTCACGTCAATTTTAGCATTAGTCTTGTTAGAATGCCTTTATCACGCAGGATGTAGGAGGAAATAATGACTTCTTATAAGGTTCATGCATGTAATTAAGAATCTCACATCACTATAGTTACATAGTATTAGTTTTACTTATATTTCTTATTATAATCACATCTTTGTGCATATCACATAAATTGTAGGTTCAGTCATTGATACAGATAACAAATCTACCGCAATGCCACAGAACATAACAGTTATCACCCCTTTAAACAATTTATCCTTACATAATCAGCTTACATTTTTATATAGCTAAATTCTTCGATTTATAAATCCAACTTTTCCACCTTCTTCCTTACTCTACTACTTCTTCTCAACTGAGTGATAGGAGGTGAAGAAGATGTGTTCTCCTCACCATCCACCAATGGATTAGCGGGAAGACTAAAACTCTCATTTAAATATCCATTCATAGGCTTATTGTTAACAATAACGTTATCTTGCTCGGTCCCAAAAGAAGATGACTCATCTCTACTTGATTTTAAACCATCACTATTCGAATCAATATTTTTTTCAGTCATCTTTCCTCTGACCTATTAAATTCTTCAAAGGAATGCTCTGACTGTTTTGGTATCTGACTGCCAACTTGTCTAATCTGATTTAAATGTCTGCGCCATTTCTCTCCAGAATCCAGTTCAATCTCATAGTGAAGTTCTCCTAATTTCTTAGAAATACAGCCAAATTTCCATTTTTTATCACCTATATAGTTCCTGGCAATGACTCTCTTTCCTACATCTATTCCTTTACAAGGTTTATGAGTTTGTTCTTGCAAGTTTTGAGATTTAGGTTTAGGCATCATTAGAGAAAGCTTTGATTTGAGCGGAAATGAGAGCATTAATTCAGCGGGAGACTTATTTGTTGTAGAATGTGGAGTAATTCTGTACTGTTGCAATAACAAATTTAAGTTTTCACGAATATTATTCCTATTACAGTTCAATGTTTTCAACTTATTTTTAAGCACTTGTACAAGGCGTTCCACCTGACCATTTGTAGCAGGGTGGTATGGCGCTGAACGTTTATGGATTATATGGCGTTGTTTTAGGAAACATGCAAACTTGGGATTCGTGAACTGACTACCATTATCACTTACTAAAACAGTAGGATATCCAAATCTTGCAAAAATGTCATCTAAAATTTCCATTGTCTTATCAGTGTCAATTTTGTCTAATGTATAGATTTCTGGCCATTTAGAAAAAGCGTCAATCAGGAGAAAAAAATATGTACCTAGGAACTTCCCTGCAAAATCTATATGTACTCGTTCAAAAGCTTGGGTTGGGTACTCCCAATGATGTTTCATTATTTCAGGCGGGTTGTTTTTTTGTTCACAGCACTGTATGCAATTGTTTACCAAGGTCTTGATATCTAAGTCTATATTTGGCCACCAACAGAAACTGCGTGCCAACATGGTCATTCTCGTTGTACCAAAGTGGGCCTCATGTAAATCGCTTAGAACCCTTCTTCTCAGTATTCTAGGAATCACTACCCTAACGCCTCTCATTATGCAGCCACTTTGTAAAGAAAATTCACTTTGATTGATACCAAAACGCTCTATATGTGTCAAATTTAAACCTTCCTGTAGACCTTGTAGTAGTCGTGCCAGTTCCTTATCTTTCAATGTTGCATCTGCTATTTCCTGAACTGTCACTGGTAATGTTGTAATCTGATTTAATTCTATAATATCAGCAGCTTCAAGCATACACTTTTCTTCATAGTTTAATGGTAATCGTGATAGAGCATCTGCATTGCTGTTATCTTTAGACGTTTTATATTTAATGTCATAATTAAATCCTTGTTAAAAAAATTGCATAATGTTGCATGCGTGTGGCTGACATATGAGGAAGTGGTTTGGTAGGTGAAAAAATCTGTACTAATGGTTTGTGATCAGTTACCAATGTAAATTTTCTGCCGTATAGATACTGAAAGATTTTTTTTACTCCAAAAATAATAGCATAAGCCTCTTTATCAATCTGTGACCATTTTCTTTGAGTTTTATTTAATGTCTGTGATGCCATTTGGATAGGACGTTCACTACCATCAAGCATAATGTGAGAAATCACTGCTTCAACCCCTATCGGTGATGCATCAGTTGCCAAAGTCACTGGTAAATCTGGTGAATAATGTACCAAGATTGTTTCACTTTGCATTTGCTGTTTAATTGAATTAAACGCCTGTTTACATTCATTTGTCCATTCCCATTTATTTTCTTTCCTTAATAACTTATGAAGTGGTTCTAAAATGCATGACAAATTCTTAAAAAATCTGCCATAATAATTTACTAGACCGAGAAAAGCCTGCAATTCAGTCAAGTTTCTCGGCTGTGGACTTTTTTGGATTGCTTCAATCTTTGAATCCAATTTATGTATGCCTAACCTGTTTATTTTATAACCACAGTATTCAATTTCACTTTGAAGAAATTTAGATTTTTTTAAATTCACTTTTAATCCATATTCAAGTAACCTCTTAAATACCATTTCTAAGCGTTGTAAATGTATGCTGTCATTTGGGGCTGTAATTTGTATATCATCAATGAAAACCACAACCCCGGGTATATCTTTTAGGATATTCTCAATTTTTCGTTGCCACTTAGCTGGTGCGCAACTCAACCCATACATCAACCGAGTACTTCTATAAAGACCTTTATGAGTATTAAGAGTCAGGTACTTTTGATCTTCTTCCCTGACCGACCATTGAAGGTAGGCACACCTCAAATCAATCTTAGTAAATTTTTCACCACCAGCTAGTCCTGCAAACAACTCTTCTGGTGTGGGCAATGGATGTTCATCAACAATCAGCTGTGGATTAATTGTCACTTTAAAGTCACCACACAACCGAACTTCACCATTAGGCTTTGGAACTGGTACCACGGGTGTTGCATATTCACTATAATCTACCTTACATAAAACCCCCGTTTGAACTAACCTCTCTATTCCCTGCTCTACTTTGCTTTTGATACTAAATGGTACTGGTCTAGCCTTACAAAAGATTGGTTTTGATCCCTCTTTTAAGTGTAATGCAACTGGTTCCCCTTTAATTTCACCTACAGTTGAATCATCAAATAAGTTTGTATATTTGTTTAGCAAGGTATCTAAACTGTTTGTCGAGCCAGCCAGGTAACTATTTGAATTAACCTCATTTACCTCCATTATCCTGTGGAACACATTTTTAGAGAAAGAGCGCAGCCATTGACGCCCAAATAAAGGCATTTTGTCGACATCAGACACCACATACAGCTTTAAGTTCTCCCTTGTTTCACCCAAAACTTCTACTTCCACTTCAGCAAATCCTAAAACATTTAAACAGTTATTAGAATAAGAACGCAGCTGCACTTTAGTATCCTGTAATTTAGCATTTGGAAATCTATACACAAATTCTCTCTGTCCCATCACTGATACCGCTGATCCACTATCCAATTCCATTTGCATGTACTTGTTATTTATTTTTGTTTGCACTAGAATTTTTTCACACTTTTCTAACAAATTCACCTCATAATTTACCTTATATTCAGTATCTTCTTGTTTTATTTGTCCGACAGCAATTTCTTCACTCTCCTCCACACAGCTTACCTCTCTGCTTTTTGCTTTTAAGCAAGATCTTTTTAAATGGCCCTGTTTCTTGCAAAATGTGCACTCAGCCAATATGTGAGGACATTTGTTTGCATAGTGTGGCCCTCCGCATCTATAGCAAGTCAATCGTTTATTTTTCTCTGTTGGTTGATGTTTCGTTTTCTGTTGTACAGCGTGTACTTGTATGTCATTACTTTTTCGTGCCTCCATACTTTGAGCTATTTGTAAAGCCCTTTCTAAAGTTAACTCTTTAGTCTCTAGGATCCGTTCGCGCGCTCGCTCATCGCCCAGGCCACAACTGAATTGGTTTCTTAACGCCGTTTCTAAAAATACACCGAAGTTACAAGTTGCCGCCATTTTCCTTAAGGTCGCCATATATTCCTTTACAGTTTCGCCCTCCTCTTGCTTTCTATGATGGAATTTGTAATATTCTGCTATTTCAAGTGGATCTGGGTCAAAGTAATCCTGGAGTGTTTGTTTTAAACGGTTGTACGTACTTTTATTAGGCTCTTGAGGTGACATCAAGTCGCACAGAGTGTCAAACGCGCTGGCTCTTATATAGTGTAAAAAATAAGCCCTTTTCATTTCGACCTCCTTTATTCCATATATCTCGAAAGCTCCTTCGAGCCTTGCCATCCATCTGGCAAATTTTGTTTTACAATCGTAGAATTCGATGAAATTTGGCGGCACATGTTGCGTAGTGTTCTCACTCGTCGCCATTTGTTAGAACGCCTTTATCACGCAGGATGTAGGAGGAAATAATGACTTCTTATAAGGTTCATGCATGTAATTAAGAATCTCACATCACTATAGTTACATAGTATTAGTTTTACTTATATTTCTTATTATAATCACATCTTTGTGCATATCACATAAATTGTAGGTTCAGTCATTGATACAGATAACAAATCTACCGCAATACCACAGAACATAACAAGTCTATTGCACAAAAAGCCCTCTTAATACACAAGAATTTTATAAGTTTGAGAACTGAAAAAGTATTTTAATATGAGAAGCCTTCCACGATATGATCAAAATTTCACGTAGGAACGCTTACAAAAGAAATATCTATATCTAAAATTATACCCTTACAAAATTGGATAACTAAGAAGCCGTTTAAAGTACTAAGCCGTATTGAAAGGTTATTAAAAATATATTAAATCGACTTATGAAAAATACTTAGGTACTTATTTGTATGATTTACTTATTTTTAGGGTTCCGTACCTAGAAAGGGAAAACGGAACCCTTCTTTAAGATCACTTTGTTGTCGGTTTATCCGACAAACATACAGTCATTAAAAAAGCTGTTTACATACAAATTGCCGTGAAATGTCAACATTTGGTAGCCAGTAAGAAAATCGGTCTTAAATCTTAAATTTTTAAGTCCGTCTGACAATGTCATATTCAATATTTATATTGAAAGCTTGTATTCTTCTGAAAAATAAAAAAAATATAATTACTATTGCTATATTTGGTTAAGTTGATTCGCTCCCTAAACAATAGGTTAAGTTAGGTTAGAACTGCGTGGGGTGCGAAGTCAGGTAACCTCCTCGTGTGCTCGAGTTTTACCAATTCACCTTGATCCGGTTGATCCGGGTGAAAGAGTAGGACTTGGGCCGGTGCACCCTGGAAACAACAGCAAGCAATGGCCATTGCTTGCTGGTGGCCAATAACCTGACAGGAGGAGGGTTCCTCCACGAGCTCTCTGGAAACAGAGTAGATTAGTGGGGATGACTGGCGGGAGGAGGTGTTGGCTGAAGGGACGCGGATAGGCAGAGGGCCGGTGACCCGCTACTGGAAGCTGACCCTCCACCTGAGGGATCCCTCCACGAGCTCTCTGGCTAGTAGATTAGTGGGGGGTACCGTGCGGGAGGGGTGGGGATTGGTCGAAGGGATGTGGATAGGCAGAGGGCCGGTGACCCGCTCCTGGAGGCTATTCCCCTGCCCACCCAGAGGGTCCCTCAGCGTGTTTCTCTGCAACAGCAGAGTTCACTGCTGATTTGGGACGGTGGTGTAATGGGGTTTGCTTGAAGGGACGTTTTCCCGGACGGCATCTCCCCATAACACGGAGGACCTGAGAGGGCGATCACGGGGTCGTTCGCCGCTCTCCTGGAGTGGAGGTCCTCAGGTGAGGGTATGTTGGATGCGTGAGGTGTTGCCCGCATGTGTCTGACGCGGTGGGGTCTCCGGGCCATCCACCAAAGACGGGACGGCTTCGGCTGTCAGCAGCAGGGGGTGTTCGCGGAGGCGTGTTATGTTCCCGTGTCACCCCTGCCAATGCTGCGGTGGGCATACCATGGAGTTTTAGTCGGTAGGTCACTGCTTCTCAGTGGAGTCTGACATACCCAATCTCCTCCCCGTGGAGAGGGGATCCTATGAGGATTTCTCCATGTAAAAAAAAAAAGGTTAGAACTGCGTCCCTAACAAAAATAATTCGCACCCAGAACAGTAGGTTACGTATTCTACTTTAAGGCAGGTCAGACTTTGGATAGGTTAGGTACGACGATGAGCGAAGCGAGGAGGAGTGATAGGTTGAACTGCGACCCTAACGAGCGAGCGAAGCGAGCGAGTCGCCCAGGTTCGACTTGCTTACGATATGACTTTATGGCGGGTCCTATTTTGCTATTGAATAAGTCAGTATTGAAATACTTTTCGGCATTAATCTAGTTCTAAGGCAGGTCCAACTTGGCTTAGGTTAGGTACGAAGACGAGCGAAGCGAGGAGGAGTATTAGGTTGAACTGCGACCCTAACGAGCCAGTGAAACGAGCGAGCGAAACGCCACAACCAACTTCTGCCTAATAACTAGAACTGCGTCCCCGACAAAAATCTCTCTACTAAAAAACTAAGTTCAAAAAAGGTAGTCGATTTTCTACAATGTAAAATTTAAAACAAAATAATAAAATATGAAATAAAGATCTACGAAATAAGGCATACAGTAAATAATATTTCTGCAGATTAAAAATCGGTGTTATAAAAATACACTATTTAATTGTTCGATGTAATGAATATTCGATCAAATGAAAAAATGCGTATCGTTTACTTTGAACTGAAATTCGATTAAGCGTTTGTCGAAATTTCAAGGGTAAACCATTTAAAACTATAACAAATTTAAAACTATATGGTGAATGAAAACCGCGCGCGGTTTATCTGCCACCGAGAGATCTCTCGCTTACAAGGCATTATCTGCCTCTGTTCTTGTAAACTAGTTCTTGTGCTTTGCACACGCCGTTCTTACCCTGCTCGAAGTGGCCACAGTTGGAATTTCTGTTCGTAGGTTTACGCTCTCTTCTTTCTGGTAAAGGAGGTCAAGCCAGACCTACCCAGTTCAAAGTCAGCCTGGTTTAAAAAAAAACTCAACTCAGCTGCAATAATATCTAACTTAGAAACGCATTCATAAAATCTTGACATACACTCTATTTTTGTTATAAAAGAGTCTACGTAAGATATTTTAAAACAACCTTATGGACAGACCACTCTCTTACCCAATAGGCAAAAACAAGAGTAATAAAATCAAAGGATCAAATTTCAATTTGACTGTATATTAAAATAACTAGTAGCTTTGTGGGCTGTAAACTTTGCCAGTCCTTTAACCCTAATATCTCAGCCATTAAAAAAAAAACAGCAGAAATAGATTCGACAAAAAAATCTAAATAACTACCGAAACTGCTCTAATAATTTCACAAGAATCGGTTGAGAAATGAAACCTGTAAGGTAGAACATCCGGACAGACGGACATTCCTGCCCTTCGCATTCCTCACCATAAGCCTTCATACACCTACACACAATACTACAATGACATAGGTGAGTCGCATTGTGTACCATGCTCCAGAACTTTTACAACCAAATTTGGTTTTGCAAGCCATATTCGTGCACATAAGCGAAGCTCGTGAAGGTCATGATGCCAGGTTTCGCTATTGACGGATACGTCAAGGAGGACGATATATATATATAACAGTCAAAAACTCTTCCCGATCCGTTTTGTACACAATGGAGTGAACCGATGAAAGTTTTAAACGCCTGCGGTGTTGTCACTGTTACTTCGGCATTATTAAACTTTGTTCAAACCGGAGTTTAGAAGCAAGTATAAATTAATTTAGAATATCTGCTGTTGATTTTCAGTTGTTATCTGTCGGACATCCCGTTTCAATTTGATAGTAACAAGTTATTAAACACACAGGTCTGCCTAGGTAGGAACCGGAGTTTCTGTTATATTCATGTATGTACCAACGTAAGCGTAAGCGATGTTTCTTGTTTAATATTTGTTTTATTACTTCATTCTGCGAGATTTCATTCCTTAAGATTCTGTTACAACGTACTGTTTGATCGCATAATTTTCCATTACTAACCGATTTCAAAAAAATAGGAGGTTCTCAATTCGTGGGGATCTGATTTTTCTAAGCAACTTCATAGTCACAAATTTAAATGTTCCTGATGAAAATGGTACCATTGAGCTGATATGATGGTGAGGCCGGGAGGTAGGCACCGGATCTCTATAATAAAATAATGCATCTTAGCGGTGTTTGGGCTTGTTGCAATCGTCACGAGAAGTATGTCACGACTAACTAAAAAGCGTGAAATATATTATAGCAATATAATTATAACATTGTATACATTGAGTTGACTTAAGGTTCGTCATCATCATCATCATGTCAGCCAAAGGATGTCCACAGCTGAACACAGGCCTCCTCAATAGATTTCCACATGGGCCGCATAGTGGCGAGCCGCATCCAGCGAGTCCCTGCAACCCTAACCAGATCGTCAGACCTTCTTGGGGGAGGCCCTTCCACACTACGCTTGCCGGTACGCGGTCGCCACTCGAGAACCTTTCTGCCCCAACGGCCATCGGTTCTTCGAACTATGTGCCCTGCCCATTGCCACTTTAAATTTGCTATGCTCGGGATTTTTCTACGAGATCAAATCAGAAATGAGGAGATTCGTAGACGACCCAAGTTAACCGACATAGAAAACAGGGTAAGTAAACTGAAAAAAAAAAGTTTACTAGTAAGTAAATTGATGAAACTATATAATACAGTTATTTTTATAGTTTTTAGTTTTTTTGGAGTTGGTTTAATGTTCATTCAATTTAGGTTATGTTTTTTTGGTTTGTTTAAGAATTCTACCGACTTTTCAGTGAGCTAATGTAACCATCGTAGGCCCACAGGATGAGCGGAGAGCGTTCACAGTTCCACGTCATCGCTTCTGCGTGTCAATTCGAGCCTAATAGCCCGGCTGCCTTCATCACAACTTGACTTGACTCCTTGACTTTAGCGGAATCAAAGTCCGCTTGTACCAGCCCACTACCTATACCAGAACCAGAGATTTAAGTTGTTTTCAGGTCCCAAACTAACGAGAGCGTCTTATTTGAATGCGACGTCATTAAAATGGCCGCCGGTGCGTTTGGAAAAAATAAAAATTACGCCTTAACTACATATACTCGTACGTGTGGGGTGGGGTATCATATGAAAGGAATCTGAATGCGGTCTATCTTAGCCCTAGAATATATATATATATATCATCTGAATTTATTTATGTATATTAGTTTATATTTTATGAATATGCTTGTAAGTATCTAAATATATAGCTTTATAAAATATGTCTGCCAATTAGTTGCATCGCCCACAATATATCTGCTTTGCCTCAAGGTTGACTGGTAGAGAATGCCCTATGGCATTAAGTCCGCCTTTTGTACGATAAGTTTTTTTGTGCAATAAATATTAAATAAATAAATATATTTATTTATTTTATGACCCTATCTCAGCCACCAAGACAGGGTACCTACTAAAGTAACCTTTTGATTTTTATAGTTTTTTCAAAGCCTTAGCTTATATGTGAATCCGATAGCCGTCAGAGTTTCTTTAACATGCAACTTTTGCGCACTGACTTGCGCACTATCTCACTTTTAACATAATGACGATGCATTTCTACGCATTACTAATCATTCTAAATTTATGTCGGTCACTAGAATCAAGTTAAAATACCAATCTTTCTATGATTGCTCTAGAAAGTGACCGAAGAAAAGAAAAGATAAGTTACAGATGTTACATTAGGCAGAAAATGATTAGCAACATGCTTCTAAAACGCAAAACGTACGCGTATCATAAAAGTAATTTATCAATAGCTGTAATATTCCTGGTGCACGGGTAGCTGGGGATCTCCAGATGGTTAAAGGATACTTTTTAACCGACTACGCCGAAGAAAAAAGAGGGTTATGATTTTTTCTCTTCCGCGGACAAAGTTTGCTAGCACCTTCTAGTATTGCTTATATACATAGAAAAAATCCAAGACCCGGGAACAAATATTTAAGCTCATCACACAAATATCTGCCCTTTGCAGCTTCGCAGGCAACGTTGCTCCCGCTGTGCTAAACCGGTCGTGCTTAAGATGATAATGATGACTAAGTCCGTTTGTCGCGTCTGTTTAATGTGTACTCTTTGTTCGCGGTGCAGTGAAATTTAAGCGTCGTTGCGTGCCCCTGCGCTGTCACTTTCAATGCCCGATACTTTGCAAAATAATTGAAAATTTCCTCCTTTGAACGAATAACTATGGTTTGTAGCATGCATTCTCTCAGAGACGCAGAATTAAGGATCCTATAGATTACTAGAATGTGCCCGCAACATCGTTCGTAGAGGAGAAAAAGTCATTACCTACCCCTATTTTATTCTACATAGTAGTAAGGTAAAAAGCATCCTATAACCATCTGTAGATACCCAGCTACCTGTGTACCACAAATAGTTGATCTATCAAAATATATAACAAATTACCTAATAATATAAAAGACAAAAAAAAAGATTCCATATTTATAAATAAATTAAAACAATTAATGATCACAAAATCATATTTCACAGTACAGGAATATCTATTGTAATTTTTTAATTTTTGTATCAATATTGCTCAGTTTTGTATGACATGTCTTAAATTAAGTTTTTTTTAAATATTAAATTGTAACATTTAGGTTACCTACAATTGCTGCACCCAATCAATGTAATATCAATGTAATCGATGTAACACCTGTAAAACCATTATGTGCGATAAAGTATTGAGTATTGAGTTGAAATCTGTTAAACCGATTTGGCTTGATGAAGCCACAACGACACATACAAAAACACAAATAAAGCTATTTGGTGACGGCCAAATAGTCCAAACAATCATTATTTTGAATATGTCTTCAATGTACACATATGTAAGCTCAACGTGTCGACGGAGGAGAAAGAAATCATAAGCTTATTTTTCTATTCAGCGTAGTCGATAAAAAATATCCTATAATCATTTGAGGATGAGCAGCTAACTGTATACAAAAAATGGTTGAAATCCACGATACAAATATGCAAAAAAGAAATCGATTTAGTGACTTTCAAATAGTCCGTATCACTTATTTTTTCGAAAATATCTTCAATGTACCTACAGACATTTTATTTTTACAACCTTATAACAAATATATTGTAGTTTTTGGATATTAGTTTTCTGGGTCTGTTGAACAAACTCACCGCAAATAATACAATCCTCTTTCGGTTTCATTGCTGCTTTATTAAAATTTTACCGCAATTTTTACCCGAATCCATGAGACAAAAACATTACATTATAAAACCTGATGCATTTTTGGTTATAATGTGAAAGTGCAGTTTCTTACTTCTTAAAATTTGACGCGATTTTGTAAATTTGTCTTTACTTTCACCGACTGATCTACATTTTTATCAGCTTAATAATTCATGCCGGTAAATTGTATAGAAAAAATGCGTTTTTTTTTTAATTCAAATTCAAATGCTTTATTCTGTAAGTAGGCCACAAGGGTACTTATAGGGCGACCACCGTTGAGAAGAAAGCTGAAACAAACTTAACAGTCAATAATTTTTTCAAGATAATTCTTAACTATGACCATATGAGTAATTAGCTTATCTTAATTATAGTGAAAACTTTTATAATTGCGTTATAACTATAAATAATTTATAATTGGAACGCGCAGAGGAGATGTGACTCCAATTGGTCTGGTTGCCAATAACTAAAAAGAGTAGAAATACTAGGGCTGTTCCGAAAGTTTTTAGCTGCTCTCACTCTATTCAAACGACATATTTTTATTATTACTATTATGTAGGAAATTTTAATAGTAAAGGGCTGGGATAAAGTTATAAGTAAACAGCAAGCATTTTTTTCACAACAGTTCTTTTAGCAAAAGTCCTTTTGTGTTGGCTTTCAAATTTTTGCTAAAAGTATTTTTTTTGATGCGTAAAGCGGTTTTGGCAACCAAAATGCCCGTGATCAATTCTAAACTTAGTATTGCTGTTTTTCTTATTAAAATCACAAAATGATTTTACGAGTAAAAGTGACATAAGGATCCGAGGGGGTTGAGGCCATGATCTACCAAAATTTCATAGAATGTGCAGTTCTTACATTTTTTCTCTATTAGTCCATTAAATGGAAGTGCGAAAAGAATATTTTTTTTGTCTCACATGATGTGTATATGGCAGCACCTTATAAAAAGCTTAAAAACTTGGCAAATACAGAAGTTAAGTGATGAATATTATTATACCAAAAAATTAGCTTCTTAGCATTGTTAGAAGAATCAAAAAGATTCGTATCACATGCCCAAAATTCTCGAGAAATGCCCTTGCTTGTCAGTGTAGATTCAAATTATAGATTAGATTAAAATAGAGAGACAAGTTTTTTTAAATTCCATCTGGCAGGGTGGGCAACGATAGGCCATCAAAGCCTCGAAATCAGTGAATGATTGCGATTCTCAGTAATGAGATGAATGGTTTTCGGAGTGGAAATGATTCACTTGTTGCCTACTATAAAATCATTTCCGCACCGAAAACTCCAGGGTATGGTAATAAGGGAACAATTGAAGAAAGGGAGAGTATATGTTCTGTCTGACTTTGCCGTTATTTTTCACTATTGACAGAGTAGTCATTGTCATAATTTCAGGTGCTGGTAAAAACCTTTATAAAACACGCCTCTATGCCTCTCTGACAGCAGCACCCTTATGCTTGCTTGTAGTGGTCCATCTACCTTGCTTGCTTTAATCTGGTGCATCCATCTCATTGATGACCTGCCTCGTGGTCTGGTATCTTCAACGTTTCTGTGGACCACAAGTCGCTTAATATCTACGTCTCCCTGATGACAAATGTGCCCGAAATAATGCGAGACTGTACCACAGACGATAAGATAAGAATAAGATAATAATAATATCTTGAAGACCCCGAACTAGGCTGGGCCTGTATCTCGGGGCCTAGGAGTGCACTAACCATGAGATAACAATGCGTACTTATGATGTAAACTAAGCATGAACTATGCGATACAAATAAGAAAATAAGACAAGATGAAAAACATTACAATAAGTTTAACTCTAGATTGCAGATAAATTCAGCGGGTAGCATGTGTGGTGTGCAGGTCTGTTATTGGCTGGCGCAAAGAGCCTCCGTGTCGAGACAGGATAAAGACTTAAGCCATTTTTTCAAAGACCGTAACCCTTCCCGTTGTGTACTGGTGAATGTTAATAATCTTACAAAGATTATTGTAGATGCGAAGATGCATATAGGCAGGGGAGCGTAAATAGACCTGCGATTTTTATACTTTCGTCTAACATTCACTCGATAAGAGGCTGCGCCCTAAAAAAATAAAATTAGTCTGTAAGTTAGATTATTAGAAAATATTGGACATGTATTTTTTATTTTGTCAATTTGAACAAAAAATGATGAAGATATAGCCCGTTAAAGTTCCCCGTGACGTCACGTCGTGCAACCGTTTTACGCACCCAAACTTTGACGCGCTTTATCTTTGTCTTTTTTTGTTTGATTGACAAAAGAAAGAATATGTTTCAAATATTTTTTGGTAATCGAAGTAACGGACTAATTATAATAATATTTTTTTACCCAGAAAACTACCCTATTCATAGACAAGTCAACGATAGTACCAATGGCTTCGAAACTCGTAACTACTTACATTTGAACGGGAAGTCTTAGCTAATTATCGTCAAAGTAGGATTTTAAGTACTTTTTAGGGTTCCGTAGCCAAAATGGCAAAAACGGAACCCTTATAGATTCGTCATGTCTGTCTGTCTGTCTGTCTCTCCGTCCGTATGTCACAGGCATTTTACTCACAAACTATACGATGTACATTGATGAAATTTGGAGCATAGGTGTCGTGTGTTAACCGCTACTTAGTATGATAGTTAAATAAAAATAATATATATTTCTAGGGGGGGCACTCCATATATGTAACCGAAACTGAAAAAAAAATTAGCGAATATCAAGGTGTGCCACATATTTCGACAGTACTTCTAAAAATACTATGAGGTTTCTAAAAAAAAATTGATTTAGTGAATATTTTCTGAAACATTCGCTACGAAAGTAGCAAAAATTGTGTCCACCCCATCTATTTTCTAAACGGTAAGTTAAAAAAATATGAAATAACTTACAAATATAAAGCTTAATGAATACTTTCAACGAAAATTGTTTTCAACATGATCAAACATACCGTTTTTAAGTTATTGCCAAAAAATTGCGTTTCTCAGCAAAAGGACGTAAGTGCCGGGGAGATACGCTCTTTTGTTAGTGTTTTTTTTTCATATCGTATTTTTTTTCATCTGTAGTGCATTTTTTTGTATAAATGGCTGTGGAACCCTTCATGGGTGAGTCCGACTCGCACTTGGCCGCTTTTTATTTTCCAAAATGATTGTCCACTCTGCGCAAGCGCTCTAAGGCTTGCTTACAATCACAACCTCAGCAAACACGTAGCTTGAATAAACCCTAATTTCGATTCACACGCCACGCAAGTATGACCCTTATTGTATCAAACACCAGTAAATAAAAGGCTAATTTTTCACGCACTTCATTAAGGGCAAAAGTTATCAGGCCGAGTAACTAACTTAAGAAAACTAATCTGAAACGAATCGAATCAATACAGTTCTGATTCCAGTGATCGGATCACGAATGAAGGTTACGAATTTATAACCTCTTTTTTAATTTTTAGGGCAAATTTTGTAAAGAATTTCGGAATGATATGATAAAATTAATTACGTACAATGCAAAGCAAAGTACTAGAGACTCGCACACCAAGGGTTCCGTACAAACTTTCACTTACCGTAACATTATTATATTACCTGGTTCCGGTTGAGTTGAGTTTGCACCTGATATATGGATATTGCATACAAATGAGGTGCAAACTTAACGCAACCGGGTTGCTCAAGTAGGTTTTTGAAATTTAAAAAAATGCTAGTTAGAGACATGGTTATAATTTTATTGTAATAAATATGTTTATGTATACATTTTGTGAAAATTTCAAAATTTTCTGTTGGCTGACCATGCAATATCCCAAATTGCTTAAAGATATCATAAGTCGTTTTTAAGATATGGCTCTTTAATAGTCGGGCAGTTTGACAGAGTCACACCACACACGGGACAAGGGTTCCTTTTTTAACATTTTTGGTACGGAACCCTAATAAACATGGAAATCCAATGGAAACACCGATTTTGCACCAAACAAGTTTAAATTTTTAGTTGAACTCATTATTAATTAGTGTCTCCATTTAGAAATTTAGCACAATACGAACTTCAAACGAAAATTATACTTGGTAGATTGATTTTAACAACTTTTCATCACGATATTAGTACGATTGCCGATTTTAAAATGGTCACGCTAATTGTAACTTACTATATAAGTAACATAGAGGTAGGTCAGAAGTTCCGAAATATCCGAAGTGGGGCTAGTTTCCTAGTAGCTAGAGAAGCGCATGGCCCCGTGTTTGAATCCACATATTTGCCAAATACAAGTCACTTAAGCCGCCATCTTGGGTTCAGCATTAGTACCGGGCGCAGTACCTAATAGAGTTAAAACAATCTTAAAATGAACGCCCCTCCAACGAGTTAACACTACCTACATTTGGATGCCTGTTCCATAGGTCTGTTAGTGGAGGAGCTTTCAGTTTAAGGTTGATTGGAGGCAAACGAGCAAGCGGGTCGCCTGATGGTAAGCGATCACCGTCGCTGCATCACCTGAGGAGTCACAAGTGCGTTGCCGGCTTTCAGGTGGGAGTACGCTCTTTTCTTGAAGGTTTGCACGATGTCCATAACAAAAAACTGAATGAACGAATAAATTCATCGATCGGTGTGGAAAAATCTCAGTCTCGCGATCTTTCGATACTCTTTCAAAGTCCATTATGGCCGCCGTGACAACTGACCCGTAAGCTAACCCTACCCGGTCTCTACTCTACCAGGTAGGGATTCCGGTTGTCAGTACACTCGCAAAGTGAGTTAAAATTCTCTAAGAAAACCAGTACCTACGCAGTTTTAAAAGTGTACCCTAGAAGTACTGGTATCTAATACTAATTATATTATTAGTACATAGCGAAAACATAACAATATACCCTTTCATATATGGTAATACGGCAGGTTTACGTTCGACTGTTGGTTTCTTCATACTGGGTTTCAGCTTGGAACGTGGTATCTGGAGCTCGTTGGCTCGAAGCGCACGTTTGACATTCTACAACTCAGCAGTCAGATATTGATCGTCGCAGATACCCCTGGCTCTCTGACACAAAGATTTACCCACTGTAGCAAGTTGACAGGGATGGTGGTGAGATTTGCCATTCATATTTGCCATTCATATATCAGTATGCGTAGGTTTCCTATATCCTATGTCATTGTTAGGACCTCTAATTACTAGCACATCTAAGAATGCAAGTGAATTTTGATTTTTCAACTCCATAGTGAATTTAATTTTATTTCCGAACCTCTTTTTTTATTTAATTTTATGTTCTGATGGTCTAAGAAAGCTGAAACACTAGACTTAGGTAAAATAGTAAAGGTATCATATACGTGTCTTTTAAAGATCCTCGGCTTGGCAGGTGCCAATGAAAGCGCTCTCTCCTCGACATCGGGAACTAAAATGAGATAATAATATACGCGATATTATCCGTTAAATTGTTTTATTTCAATGAATATAAACGATGTCATTTTCTATCAAGACACAGTATTATAAAACTACCTCGTTAAATTGATACGTAATACCGGAATAACAAGGCAAAATTAAAACTTTTGCGCATATCAGATGAAGTACCAACTTTAAGGTAAATTGTGTGTCCCTGGCTTTCTATGTTAACGGCTTAAGTGACAAACTTAAAGAAATAAAAGATCAAAAAGCTGTTTTGCCCTCGCCTGGGGTCTAATTCGACCACCGTATCTCCAATTACACAATATCGAGTTCAGATCACGGAAAAGTCACGGCCATTCCAATTTGAGCTGCATTTAGTGATAAATGTCCTCATCAATTCCATTTTCTAAGAAATTCTTTACATACCCTAAAATAGAGCATATCGCTAAAGTTGGCAGATAGTGGAGATAGGGCAGACGTATAATATTTGCCCTATGCAAATTGGCCCTGGTTGCGTATCAAAAGGATATTAGCGGGACGTAATTGCTAAAACTCCGGTGTCTGTCCATCAGTCCTTATAAGGATTTTAATTTTTGCACTGTAATACGTCAGTATCATTTTTAGAGTTAAAAAATGTGGTCGGTGAAGCTTAAGTGCCACCTCGCCTTACCTCAGGCCGAACTTCTGAATTCGAAGTTGGTATAGCGCCAATCCTCTCCCTCTTATGTTAATCTATATTTGTATGACCGGGACGGCAGGATACGTTCTTTGGATTTTAACTTCGCAGTAGCTCCTCAGCTCCTTGTTTTCCCCAATACGACATAATCTCTACCTTCTCTTTGGTCTTTCTTTCCCTTCCTTTTCTAGGCAGTGTATGTTATAAGATATTTAGAATTTATGTACTGTGTATCTGTTTATTATGTTAACTAGTCTTAAAGTATGGATTTGTCAATTTAGCCGAAAAAAGGGATTATAATTTTTTTTGCAATAAGTAGACTTGGTTTTTTTTGCAAAATGTGTAATTACTATGGCGACTTCTATAGTAATAAAATAATAAGAGATGGTTCATATAAAAAAAAAATGTTCTGTATTAACGTTTTCTTGTACCAAAATAAGAAGACATTTTAAAAATGTTCACGTGATCAAACTTCATTTTACCTCAATCAATACATATACCAACATTATTTTTGTAGAAATTATGACTGTTTAATGTTTGAATAAAAGATTAAAACCGCTCCAACTCTCATTTTGCGGCAACACCTCAATCAGATGTAGAACATCAAACAGAATAAAATGATACGGGGCTGTGCTAGTTAGCATTTTGTTTACAGATGGGACGAGAGTACTTCAACAGTGCGGCCTAAAGCGTCCCCAAATGAAAGGGGCATTCTACCAGAATAAGAACTTTGTCGGGCTTGTGACGACTATGGCAGCTACCTTATTAATACCTAAAGAACTTTTAAAGAGACTTCCAATGCAAAAGTCATGCTATTTTTTCATGGTACGGTAACTTGGTAATGCTCAGAATCACATGGACCGTATTGAGGACGAACGATTCCGTATTACGAGAACTCAATATGACAAAGCGGCTCTCAACTATCTGCCCGGAGAGAATCCTCAAATTCTTCAGGCATATTATGCGATCTGGCCAGCACAACCTCGAAATTTTACGGGGCCAAGTCGAAGGCAAACGTTGCAGAGGTGAAATCCCGACAAGGTGGTCTGAGAACTTGCGAAATGCTTGTGGTTCCATGCAGAGGACTGCCCATATGGCCCTTGACCGCGCCAAGTCGAGGGACATTAGTGTAGGTCGCGATCCTCAACCATGAGAGACCGACTAAGAAGTAGAATTCTCCCGCTGCTGGGCAAAGGCCCTAGGTTTTCAGTCGTTCCGATTCAAAGCTAGTCTAAGGTCAGTCACTGAAATATACATCCAAGTCATCTCACCATCTCCTCCTCAGCCAACCGTAACGCTGGTGCCCGTCTTGGAGCATCTACTCCGGAGCTGTCTTAGCCCACATCTGTGGATGCATACGGCATACGTGGTCCAGTCCCAATTGCCTGACGGTTTTTACACCAACATCGACGATGCGTGTTTTTGCGTCGTTGGTGTATAAACCGTGCATGATGTGAAAAGATTTGACTGGATCTAGACAGTCGAACTTTTTCACATCATGCATACTCTCTGACAAACCTTCAATTTGATTTATTACGATTCAAATTGGTTTCTTTTACGAAACTTTTAGGACTACCTTCCTTATATGACTATTTTTGACTACCAAATTTCAAAATTTTGGTGATCAGATCTTTCACCTCCAATATTTCCAGGGCCAGTGCAAGGAATCCAAGTTTGGGAAGCAATATTAGTGGTTGTATGGTACATTTATTTCTCATTTCACTGCCCTTAGATTTTAACCGACCGTATCGCAGCCTATTTACATTTGGAAAGTTAATGCTAACCCAGTTTTGATTTTGGTGGTGAAATTTGTAATAGTAGTACCTCGACCAAGTGCTGGTAAGGTTTGAAGAGTAAGGGTTCTGTAGAAAAGAGCTTTGGGGGTAGGAAGGTAGGGGAATAACTAAAACTTTAACGAAAATGCTCTTAAAAGCGTTGAAATAAAGTTCATCTTTCAAACTCCCCCATACTTCTGCCTACTATTGCACTTATTGGGTGAATCAACTTTTGCTTGTTGTTATTTTGTCCCGTAAGTCAAGTGGCAGTAGTGACAGAGTTACTAAGGAAAACCGGCAAAGTACGAGTCGGACTCGTGCACCGAGTGTTCCGCATAAATTATACTCTAAAAACGGCGTATCTATGAAATCCAGTGTAACAGAGCCCTACTACTAAGCAAGATGTTCGAGGTGTAGGTCATTTTATATTGGGTACTGAGATTTATTTCTTAGGTTGTGCTATAAGAGCTACCTTTATACCAAATTTCATGTTTCTAGGACAACTACAGGTACCCTATAGGTTTTCTATAGACGGCAATTTGTATGGAAACACCTTTTTTTCATGACTGTATCTTTAGACTGTGTTAACTTAGAAGCTTGGTTTTTATACAGCTTTAAAAGGACTGCAAACATAAGTATTTGATATTCATTTCAACTTGATACCTTTACGCGTTCCTTGAAAAAGGGTCTTGACAGGCCGATAGACAGATAGACGGACAACAAAGTGATTCTATAAGGGTTCCGTTTTTTTTGAGGTACAGAATTCTCAAAATACTATCTATCTAGGCTTAGCACAGGTACTGACGAGATGGGCCCTTGATTTATATTGTTTAAAATCGTAGTTTTAAAGAATAACTCAGGAGACCTAACCGGCAATGAGGTACGGAATTTATTGATTTTAAATAATATATGTGGTACATTTATTTCTTACGGACAATTCGCCAAACATGCGTTTATTGGCGATTATACGTATATCACTCACTTTCCATTTATGTCTAAATGTACCTAACCATGCGCTTACATCATCACTTAATTCCATCATAATTATGTGATCACATCACACTGCGTACCGACAAAATGGCCATAGGACATAGAGCTATTGCCCGGTTCTTGCATTGAATTTTCTATGCTTTTTGCCAGTTGACAACCAAAACACAAAGTTAGTACTATTTTGGATATTATGTTCAGGTACTGTTCTTGCCGCAATGATGATGATGACTGTTCTTGTTGACAATAAAACTTGGTAAACATAATTGTGTTCATAAATTTAAATGACATAACATAAAAAAATATGGTTTTGATGAGTGAAATGTAGGTAAATAGATTAACTAGAGGTAACTGCGAAGCTATGATAACTCTACACGATGACTCTTAATTGATGATCAGAAGTAGGAACATTTTAATATCTAGCTAAAATTAAACTTAATAGACGAGGTCTCACGCAATTACCCCACTGCTTAATTAATTAAAAGTTAAAACATAATCAAAACTAAAAATCGCCAGATACGTGCTTATCCTACAATTGAAGTAACGTACAATACATCAAGTGCCATCGCTTTGGCGGGAAATTTGATATGTCTTAAGTCAAAAAACTTTATGCATATGACAATGACAGGATTGACAAATTATTACTCATAAATTATCAGTCCCATCAATTTTCTAAAGAGGTTGTAGGCTCACAGATACAGATTAGTAGGGCGACAAGGAATTTAGGATAAAATTGATTTCATATTAATGATTTCATAAAAAAACGTTTGTTTCGAACCACCCTTTTACGAGTTTGACGTGAACGCCATCAATTTCTTACTTAGAAAAGTTCCTGTTCCCCGGTGTAGAATCTTCGATCTTCTTTCCCCCTCATACAGAGACGGAAATAGGCAGTGTTACCCTACTCTATTTATTGTCCTAATTTAAACTTTAGCTAGATTCAGCGCTCCTCTCTGAGGTTGCATTAGACATAGGGCCTTACGGAACTCCAAAAATCTTGACCCTATCGGGTGGCTGACCTCAAGTACAATAACTTATCCTGCCCAATGACGTGGAACGTGTAGGAAAACGCGAGTGAAATTTAATATCAAAAACCACAACTAACACTCTACTGTAAGAGAGTTCGCGTTTCTGTCTGTCAGCAACATTCATTTGTTTTTTCAACAACCAAAAGGTAAGGCGGGACCTATTACTAAAACTTCGCTGTCCGTCTGTCTGCCTGTCAGCAAGCTGTATCTCATGAACCTTTATAACTAGATAGTTGAAATTATGATGTATTTCTGTTGCCGCTATAATAACAAAATACTAAAAACAGTATAATTGTATGTCTGTCTGTCTATATCAGTAACCAATGTAAAATGATTGAGCACCCGCTTACATAACACTGCATTCTATGTTATCTAATGGCTGTTCCTTCATACAAATGTAATCTTCCGTTTCCTCCCTGGATAATTGTCTTAGAAATAATTATTTTATAATTATAATCTATACCTGTGCCATTCCCCTATGTTTTATTTTTCTTAATAATTTGGTTAATTTAAGAATCAGAGGCCCTCTAAAACTGCAAAAAATGCCACCATCCTGTGCCATTAGCACACGTTCAGTAAACAAATTTAACGAATATAAAAGAAAAACAGAAAACATAGAAGTAAAGCCGAAGCCCTCGTTATAACATATGGGATAGAAAAAGTAAAATTAGTCCAGTTTTGAAAGAGGAAATAGGGACCTACGAAAACCTGTTTTCGCCAATTTTTTTAGGTCTGACCGTTCCGAGCTGCAGTTGTCCCTTTTGCACTGTAATACGGGGGATTTGAGGCGATGCGATAGCAATAGTTTTTAAAAGTACCTAATTTCCAAAAGGCCTTTTGCTAGTATATCCTCTTAATGTCGGAGTCTTAGTAATAGGGTGCTGGAACTGCTTGTTGACTGCGTAGAAAATGCCAATCGTCACTACTTTGAAAGAACTCTATCTATTTTGTTCCAAATTAAAAACACAGTAACTGTATAGATTCCTAGTGTACCTATGTCGTTTTTCCGAAATTTGTTTTCAGATACAACTTTTTTTTTCAAAGTAAGTAGTAACGAAATTCGCAGTTGAGTTGAAGAGATCCAAGTTATTATTAACCCTTGACGTAAAAAGAGGGTTTATATAAGTTTTACGTGTGTATCAGTGTGTATGTGTACCTATATGTATGTATGTCTGTGGCGTCACACCACGAAACGGATGGACCGAATTTTTTTTCTTTCTGAAAGGTTACTTCATCGGCAGTGTTCGTAGCTATGGTTCAGAAAAGCTTGTTCAGACATTTGAAAATTATTTAGCTGCATGTTTATATATATGTCAAGGCTTTTTCTTTTTTTGTTGAGGTTGTAATTTAATAAAATCTAAGCCAGTCAGTCAAATATCGCGTAAAATGGTTAAGTATTTAATGATATTTTTTATCACTAAATATTGTATTTTCTGGTAGCACACACAGAAAACACTGGCATATAAAATATTTTACAAGAACACATGGAAATAAGCAAGTAACACCGCGGCATCAAACCGAGCGAAATTACGATTTCGAAATCATCCGGATCATATTCAAATGTATCCCATTGGCTGGCGGAATTATTCTAGATCATTTAAATAGCGAATCAGGACCGTGCTCTTGACATTGGTCGGTTGGAGTTCGTCGCGCGCGTTCGATTTTTAAAATTGTTTTTTTTTTGTGAAGTGAAGTGTTGTGGTTGCTCGTTTTGTGCCATTACAAAGTAAGTTTCGTGTTAGGATTTAAAGTTAAATTTATAGTTAGAAGTGTATTTAAAAAAAATTACAAGGAGTTTATAGGGCTGTACCTACCTTATTTGGATAATAATAGTGAAATGGATTGAATAACGTATTAAATAACAAAAATATATTAAAAACTATGTAAACCATTCTTAATATTTGAAAAAAATATATATTAAGACGGGATTTCTTACGTAGGCGTGTTGTGTTAATCGCAGAAAAAACTTACTCCAAGTACAACTTATAATATGTTTTAAAAAAAACATTCTAGACATTATAATTCTTTAGAATTGATGTTTTAATAAAGTGTAGACCTAATATTGTTATTTTATAATAACCAATAGGTTATTTCATATAACAAAATCATATATTTTTTAACATTTGATTACCAACCGGACTTACAATTATTAAAACTTAACTTTTCAACTGAGTTATCTCAATTTAATCTTCACGATGCCTATAACTTTATGAGCCCTTTCACAAAACATGCTTGCGTGGTACTGAGGGCTTTTCCTTCGTGCATTCGAATTTTTACGAACTTTTGAAAAAATGCAAAAAAAAGAAACAACCTTGACTTTTTTATTGAAATAAGATAATCTATGTACAAAATAAAAATATAAGGTGGCAGTATAAAAAAGGGATTGCGATTGTGAAAAAATATGTAGTAAATAGTAAATACCGTTATCAATAACTTAGTAGTAAATTAAGCAAATAAATAGTTTTGTCTACTTTGTGAATTTGCGGAAAATAAAAATCAAATGACACATCATTCAAAGAAAACATTTATATTGGTAGAGTCTGGCCAATATAAGTTGGCAATGGAAAAAAGTGGCAAATTTGAAAAATCGACAGCTGGCAATAAGGAATGCATAGAAACGTGCTAGGTATTATAATATGACAGCTTTTTGAATACGTAAAATTGTTGCCATATAAACAAATTTAATTAAGCCTTTCGCCAACTTACGCTGGCCAGACTGTATGTGAAATAATTTGAAGTAAAATTAAATTCACGCGCTTTTCGAACTGTTTGAAATCGGTGGTATTATAATCGGCGTTGCTGATATATTGGTCTGCCGATTATATCAGCCGATATATCAGTAGTGCAGTTGGAATCGTTACATCCCTAGTTAAAATATTCAATGGTACTCAAATTTGAGGCCACTATAAAAAACAAGGAAGTGAATTTTGCAAATAACTAATCAGAATGTCGAAAATCCCTTCCATAAGCCTTTTTTACCAAACAATGGGAATAGGCTATTATGTAACTAATTCCGATGTAACATCTTGATCACTCATTTAAACAAAACAATTTAACGGATTATATAGCGTATAATATCTCATTTGAGTTACCAACGTTTCGGAATATATTCGATACAAAAAAGCCATAGTAACAAACAGTGTTAAGAAAATAGGAGAATTAACAAATTTTGTTACAGTTAAAATGCTCACTATTAAAAAAGTTTCAAAATTATACTTTGGTAATAGGTTTTTATTTAAGCACATAGCGACATTTTTATCGTAATTTTAGAGTATTAAGCACTGATAATTTATACTAGATCGCTTAATTGAGAAAAAAACCTGCATGTATATAATACCACTTTAATACGATATAGACTCTTACCGTTATAAGAATATTTAAGTTTATAAATAGATTCCTTATTTATCACCACGAACCTGATAAAAATTTTCAACCTATCAACTGCCAACATCTTAAATTTATCTGAACATTACGACGCTCTACTTTAACAACTTCCGAGTTAACATTTAGATTACTCTTTCTAGGATAAGGGTTTCTTGGAAACTGGAGATATTTTTAAAAGCTCCGCTTCTTTATATAAACGTTTTAATATGACTGTTACGGATCATCTTATTGCTAATTTAATCTCGCATAGCAACTTTGAGCATAGTTCTTTCCATCACGTAAAACACATGGTGGACTGAGGACCTAGTGTTGGTCGCTGGAGTCAGTTGGATGTGGGCGGCACAAGATGCGTCATGGTGGCTGTCTTTCGATGAGGCCTATGTTCAGTTGAAGTCTTTCGGCTGATGGTGATAATGATGATTATTTCGAAGTCTTAAATGAAATGAAATGTCATAAAATAAAATGAAAAGACATGAAATGAATTTCTTTAATTCTTTAATTTCTTTATTTATTTTTATGTACAATAAAGTGTTTACAATACAATACAATAAATGAAATGACATGAAATGAAATGAAATAGAATGAAATTATTTATTAATAACAAACGGTCATAAGTCACAAGTATTGTCGTCGTGTTATAGATGTCATACTATAATTGGGATATACTAATTTACTGTGTATTATATTAAACTTTTATAATTCATAATCAAAGTAAACAAGGAGTTCATCAATAATGTTGTTATTGCTTTATTTTATCGAATCATATAAATTACAACATTGCAGTTTTACACCAAAATGTTACATAGATTCTTAAGCTTACATATATTGCTATATTGACATGATGATGATGATTAGGAATGATTTACGGGATAAATCTATCCTGTCCTTTCCAGGGTCTCAACTACCTCCATGTCAGATATATATGTGTATATACTAGCTTCTGCCCACGACTTCGTCCGCCTTAAATTCGTTTATCGCGGATGAGGGTATTTTTCCGGGATAAAAAGTAGCCTGTCCTTCCCCGGGACTCAAACTATATCCATACCAAATTTCATCCAAATCGGTTCAGTGGTTTAAGCGTGAAGAGCTAACAGCCAGACAGATAGACAGACAGACAGACAGACAGACAGACACACTTTCGCATTTATAATATTAGTATGGATACCTTTATTTCCAGGCAACTTGGGTCCATAGTTTGTTAGTACACATTAAAAAAAAATTCAACGCTATGTTAGGAGGTACAGTAGGTATATTATTTAAAATTTTGCGTGGTACAGCACTGGATGACCTAGTCAATGAGGCGCACTTGAGGCGTGCAGCTCACTGAACCGGCCGAGCGCAGCGCTGTCCTGCCTCCCCACCACAACCTGAATGAGACTGTTGGAGTTTCCCCTCACTCTACGTATTAACAAAGCGACTTTTTTTCACAATAGCGCATTACTTGGCTATTTTGGCTAAATCAGTTCAGCGGTTTCAGCGCGAAAAAGTGACAGACAGAGTTACTTTCGCATTTATGAAAATTGGTATGGATTAATTCCCGGTAACACAGGCAGGACCACGGGTAACTGCTCATACCGCTATAACTTTAACTAATTCAAAATTAACAAGATTTCTTAACAGGAATTTTGATTAAGATATCTAGGAAACCGTGATATTGTTAAAGTTTTGCCTTTATGTAAAAGTTTAATGTGATTTGAAGGAGCCCCACTAATTAGTACGGGAATAACTTTGAGTGCAAATTTTAACTCCCTTTACCAAATGCTGACTTAATCCTTGACAGCTTTTGCTTAATTTGAGACTAGGTTGATTTGTGAAAGATTGTCCCTTATATTTATTCATTTGCTAGAAGGTACACGCAACTTGATTCGCGTAAAAGAAAAATGTCAGTACCCTCTTTTTTACTTGATCGTTGTTGGGTAAAAATATCCTTTAATCATCTATGAACACATATCTGCTGGTATCATTGACAAAGCCGTACCAAAGATACGAGAAAATCGCAAGAGAAATCAGAAGACATAGTTTAACTCAAGAATTTCTCAATCACTCACGTAGACAATCTTCAAACATAACCTGTATGTATATCCGTTATAGACTAGAGAAGTCATTTGGCACGCACGCGACATAGTAGCCCGGGGTAATGCAGATAATTGTTGGCAGAAATAGGTGTTTACCTCTGTCACATGCATACTCTATGATTATTTGAATGTTTCACATACAAAGTAAAGGACTTTCTTTAAGGCGACTTTCACTTTAATAATTTAATTCCAATAGTTTAATTATTATATGTTGAAATTCTGGTTAAAATTGTTGGATGAATACTTTTCTCTTTTTTGATATGAACAATATTCCTTGAAATTGGTCTGTAATCAGTAAATAATAAAAAAAAAACAGCCAAGAGCATGTCAGACCATGCTCAGTGTTCAGCAGCCGTTTATACAAAAAAAATCACTACAGATAAAAACACGATATGAAAAAAAAACACTAACAAAAGAGCGTATCTCCCCGGAACTTACATCCTTTTTCTAAGAAGCGCAGTTTTTTGGCAATAACTCAAAAACAGTAGACCCGATCATGTTAAAAACAATTTTCTTTGAAAGTATTTATTAAGCTTATATTTGCAATTTTTTTTCATAATTTTTGGACATACCGTTAAGAAAATAGACGGGGGAGGGACACAATTTATGCAAGTTTCGGAGGGATTATTTCTTTTTTATAGAAACATCAAAATATTTTAAAAAGAACTGCCGAAATGTTTGCCGCACATTCATATTTGCTGGTTTTTTTTTCAGTTTCGGTTACATATATGGAGTGCCCCCCTCCAGAATTATATTTTATTATTATTTAACTTTCAAACTAAGTAGCGGCTTATAGAAGACACCTATTCGTCAATATATATTGAGTAGGTTTTGAGTACAATTCCTGTGACATACGGACGGACGGACATGACGAAAGTGTAAGGGTTCCGGTTTAGCCATTTTGGCTACGGAATCCTAAAAAGCATTATCCCACCTAAAATCAGGCATCGCGCTTGTGACCAGGTGTCTATAGGTGATCGCTTACCACGGTGATCCGTCTGCACGTTTGCCCCCTATAATGTAAAATAAAAAAAATAACGATTTTGATTCAGTTTTTCACAATACGAGACAACCTCGAAGAGATCGCTCCTTAGCGATAAGACCGCCTGTTGTTTACCATTTCTCATACTGATTTAGATTTAAGTGTCTGATTTTTTTTGGGTGTGCAATAAAGAGTATTGTATTGTATTTTTTTAAAGTTGACTCGATCGGGAGTGTTCTTGGTCAAGAAGCAAGTAAATCTGTGCAGCCGTTGGACATTTATCAGTTTTCTTCTACACATGTAAGGGGTTTTTTCGTCATTGAAATTTCGAAAAAAAATGATTACTTTCTTATATCAAAAATATAAGTATACAGTTTTCAAAAGACAAGCTTGCCGGACGAGAGAAATCAAGAAACACTAGTTATATTATACGTGTGAAGGCCGGAGTCACCCTGAGGGTCGTGAAATTGGAGTCATACCACAACGTCGATTTTAATTCCTTTGTGGTGAGAGCTCAAACAGACAATTTCACGATCTAAAAACGAAGAATTTTGACCGAAAGGTGTCACATCCCGGCGTTTTTGTGGTCGGCTACCTGAAACCTCTAACTTGCTCAAAACATCGCAGTTAAAGATGCCCCAGGTAGGTTGTTCATTTCAGTTTTATATCAATTTAATATGTATGGTAGCGTATAAGGTGTTTATGTACAGCCATATATACATAGAAAACATCCAAAACTCAGGAACAAATATTTATGCTCATCACACAAATATTTGCCCTTACCGGGATTTGAACCCAGGACCTCAGCTTCGCAGGCAACGTTACTCCCAGTGAGCTAAACCAGTCGTCACATAATAAAACTAAAAACCAAGTAAACAACTAAACACTTACCGTAAACAGTCAAAGCCCTGAGTTTTGCCCGCACATCGTGATATCGTGCCTAGCTGCCTAAAATAGGCTTGTGTCCTAAAAAAATATAATTAGTTCGTCAGTAAAATTATTCGAAAATATTGGACACGTATTTTTTTGTTGTCAAAAGAAAACATAAGTAACCAATATTTTTTTGATAATCTATTTGACGGACGGAATAATATTTTTTCACCCAGGAAACTACCCTATTCTCGCCGCGTTGCGTTGCTGAATCATATCATACATTTATTGTTACTCACTGTACACAATCACCCATTGAGTTATAATTATCATATTCGTTATAGGTATGTTATTTAATTAAACTATCGCAGAAACCCATTATCGATAAACCTTCAGTTAAAGTTGGTAATGAGAGTTGAAAACTGAAATAGGAAAAGTTTATATGAGAAAACGATATGGTTATGTAACTAACTAAAACTAAAGTTGTCACTTACATCCTTCATAATGAGTTTGTGTCCTAAAAAGATGTAACTAGTTCGTCAGTTACATTATTAGAAAATATTGGATAATAATACATCTTTTCTCAGTCCTCCCGTGACCATGGAAAGCTGGAAAGCTTCCGAAACGTCGGGAACTAAAATGAGATAATATACGCGATATAATCCGTTAAATTGTTTTATTTCAATGAGTAATAATCGCGGAAACAGAAGAAAATATTAAATATTGGATAGTTACATATTTTTTCTTTTGTCAATTAAACTACAATTATTTATAACTTTATCTGGCAATGCTACAACAAGCCTTCTAAATTACTTTTTAAACAAAATCATCTATCCTCAGATGTAGGGTGCCAACAAGGCGACCCGCTCGGACCCGCGCTTATCAGCCTCGCAATTCACCCCATCATTACCAATTTAATTTCCAAATTCAATGTTTGGTACTTAGATGACGGCACTCTAGGAGGTGACGTCACCAAAGGTCTAGAGGACATACGCATATTAATTGAACATTTCCGCGTTATCGGACTAGAATTGAACTTTTCTAAATGTGAACTTTTCTTTTCCGATACATGTTTAGGCAAAGAACTCGTCTTTTCCAAATTTCGTCGTCTTGCCCCCAATATTAAAATCACGGAGAAAAGCTCACTTCACCTCCTAGGAGCACCTGTATTGGACGAATCTTTTCCTGATTTTTTAGATAGCAAAATTAAAAACCTCACTGAAGTTTCGGATCGCATGACAAAAATCAATGCTCATGTTGCATACACCATCATCCGATACTGCCTTTTCGTACCCAAATTCACATATGTCCTAAGGTGCAGCCATTTTTGGAAATTTCCTACCCTTTTATAGAAAATAGACAAAATTATTTATAATATTTTGGTTTCAGAAATCAATGTCAATTTAGATGACCGCGTCCCAGGCATCTCTGCCGATAAGACACGGAGGCTTAGGTATAAGAAAAGTGTCCAGCGTTTCGCTCCCAGCATATTTGTCCTCTGTACATAGTTCACTGGAATTAACATCCAAAATTTTAAAGTCTCCAATCGGCCATTTTAATATCCCGTTTATGTCAGAGGCCAGAATTGCGTGGAGCGATGCCTGCCCAAGTGCTGATCTGCCCACAAATCCCATTTCACAGCGTCTCTCTCTTGGGACGAGCCGCTCTGTAGGCTGGTACGGGAAAACCTGTTTCAAACGGCAACCAGTCTTCCGGAGCGCGCTCGCCTCCGTGCCACTGTCGAATGGGAATCCAGGCAGTGGCTACAAGCTCTGCCTTCCACATCAATTGGCACCCTTTTAGATAACTGTACTTTCCGCTTATCCGTCGCTCTTCGCCTGGGAGTGACCTGTGTTGCCCCCCATCGCTGTCGATGTGGTGACCCAGTCGACCCGCTGGGCCATCACGGACTATCCTGCGGCCGAAGCGCAGGACGTGCTCCTCGTCATGCCAGCCTTAACGACATCATCCGTCGGGGCTTAGCCAGCGCAGGAGCGCCGGCTGTTTCAGAACCGACCGGGCTCGCTCGCGCTGACGGTAAGAGACCCGACGGTATGACCCTCGTGCCATGGAAGATGGGACGGCCCCTAGTTTGGGACGCGACCTGTGCTGATACTCTGGCGCTGTCCCATCTTCGTGGCACCGCGGTTAAGGCTAGCTCGGCTGCCAATTCGGCTGAAGTCCTCAAGCGGCGCAAATATGCAAACATAAATAGTGGTTGCATGTTTGAGCCATTTGGGGTTGAGACCCTGGAGCCCTGGGGGGAAAGCGCCCACAGGGTGTTTAAAGAGTGCAGCCGAAGACTGGTTGAGTTGACACGTGACCGGAGGGCTGGCTCATATCTCGTACAGCGGATCTGTATTGCCATACAACGTGGCAATGCTGCCAGCCTTCTGGGCACGTTGCCAATCGACGGCGATCTGGGGCAAACTTTTTATTTTTAAGTAATTTTTACATCTAGTTTTTAATTTCTCATTTTAGTTTATTTTTAATTTTAGATTTAGTTTTATTTTAAGGTAGTTTAATTGTTTTATTTGTTTGTTCTATTATAAATAAAAATGATGAAGATATAGCCCGTTACAAATCCCCGTAACGTCACTGGTGACTGATATAGATAGACAGACATAAAATTATACTGTTTTTAGTATTTGTATTTTGTTGTTATAGCGGCAACTGAAATACATCATCTGTGAAAATATCAACTGTCTAGTTATCACGGTTCATGAAATACAGCTTGGTGACAGACGAACAGACAGACAGACAGACGGACGGACAGTGAAGTCTTAGTAATAGGGTCCTGTTTTACCCTTTGGGTACGAAACCCCGAAATATTACGTTCGATGTATTAATACAGAGCAACAGTTCAATTATGATTGTATTTCATGATAAAAACACATTCAATTTCAGCACTTTAATCATAAAACTTTCGTAAACATACGTCTTGTATTGGTAACGAGTAATTACAACGTGTTTCAATAATTAAGTCCGGAACATAGATATAAATTACAGACTAAAATTTCATATCATTTACACGAAACATGACACGAAAGTGAAAACGAATATTGTTGTTATTACTATAACAGTTCCACCAAAATATAGATGTCAAAAGTAGTGATATCTCAAAAGGTATCTATTATATATTTTGTAACTGGATTTTTTGTTAGAAGTGAAACCAGTTTATTGCCACTTAATGTAGGACTCTTAGGTCCTAATTTGGTATTTTTCTTAAATATCCATCAGCTATATTGTAACCTACTGAATAGATAACTGCCAAGTTAAGGCTCTACAACCATTAAACGGCAATAAATTTCGCTGTTAACAATCTGGTACCAGAATAGACACCTTTTGAGATATCACTACTTTTAGTGCAACATGATAATTAAGTTTAAGTTTTGCGATATCATTACTTTGTGCTAGGTAGTCGATACCAACATAACACATATTTTTGTAAAAAATATTTTTCTTCGAATTTGGCCCAGACAAAAATTTGTAGGTTTTTTGAACTGGTTTGTATCCACACAATTATCCAGCCAAATGTCAATTTTCAACCTGCTAGGTTATCTGGAACTGGATTAAGTTTTTTAATTTATGAGTCACTCAGCGAGTCAGTCAGTAAGTCATAAAAAGCAAGTTATTAAACATTAGTATATCAACACTGAGCTACATTTATAAAATTTTGGGTTCTAGATACATCTTTGCTTTCCAATGTACCAAAGTTGAATAGGGTTCAAGTTATGAAGGGGTTAAGAGTAGCTCGGAGTAGCTCGGTGTTATTATAACACACTGCTGCTGCGTCGCCAGTTCCTCTTCCTTTGATCTTGGCTGGACACGCTGCCGCATGTCTAGATAGTTTTTGAGTTTATCTCGGATAAACAGATGGTCATAGCCGAGGATCTTTTCAATATGTATACACTGCAGACCATAATGTGGATTTTTTTCTTTTCAGATAAGCATCAGCAATGATTCCTAGCTCATCAGCACTCATGAAGATCACCATACTCTTCTTATCACTCAATGAAATCAGCTGCATTGAGGAAGGTTACCTTCGCTACGTCAAAGATGGCTGTTTTCTCAGAGGCGAGGCACTCGCTTGCGTGAAATACAAAGCATTAAAAGTGGCTAAGAAAACGCTATTTGGCGACGATATAAATGCCAATGAAACTATCAGAGCCAACCATATGATCAGCTTCGTTCCACTAGATCAAGAAACTGTAGACAAACTCAAAATCAAGAAAGAAGAAGTAGAAGTTAGTGAGCCTAGAGGGTTTTTGTCAGAATGGGCCGAGCTTACGAAGTATGCGGTGAAGTTGGTGAAGGAATTTTTCAGAGTAAAAGGGATGAAGGTGAATCTGCCCGAAGGAGCGAGGACTGTGGAGGAGGAGGACATTGATGATGGTGAGTGTATATGACTTTTTTTGTAGTCACTATTTCATGAATGAAAGTGTTTCCTTCGGATTATGTTATACGATGTAATTCACTTAAAACTAGTGAAATTTAGTACTTAGATTAATGACTCTGTTAACGAGCGTTTTAAAGACCGTGATCTGACTAAATGTTTCATTCTACTTCCCACGATAGCGTTTGATTCGATGCAGCAGCAATAATGATAAAAAAATGGTTTTGCATTCATTTAAGAATTTAATTCATTGAAAATTATAACTATGTTTTGTATATTCATTTGTATAAACGCTTAATCTATCGTGACTTTAAAACTCTAATCTTTTGCCAGTATTTTGACGCTTGAATGGCATCTTCAGTTATTACACATGCTTGGGTAGTTCTTTAAAGTATTTTTTTTTAAGATATCTGTCTTGTGCTCCAAAAAACACATAAATAGCATCGATTAAGAACCAAAACAGTTTACTGCTTCCAACTATAGACAGATGATATACCAACTTTTCTATATCTGTATCCGGAATTAAATTCTAAAGTGCTCATTAAATGTGAAATTCTTAATTTCAAACAAAATTGAAAATCTCAACGACTTGGTTGAGAAGTCGAGACTGAAATATAATTTATTCAATTAATTAAGGTATTTCATTAGCGAATTATTCAGCAAACCCAATTTGTTTTTTATGAAATACCTACCAAAGATTTTTAATTATGTACTTGTTTGCGGTATATCTATGTGCAAAATGTTACGATCAAACGTAAGACTTTACGTAATAACATGCACGTATATGATCTTAACTATTATAATAAATTTTCCCTTATCATATTATCGCAAAACTTTCAGTTTCATTTCGAGTACGTGTAGCACTGAAACAGGAAATGTCCGCCCGTGGTCTTTATAGTTTTAAAGCTCATAAAGACGAATTGTATAACACTATTTAGGAGCTAAGTACATTAAAAGGGTAAAAGATTTATAGCTACGTACTTCTTTTTACACATGAAACGTACTTGCATGTGTTATTACCAAACCCCGTTATCAGGGGAGCAAACCCATTGAAAATGCAAGGGCTGGTAATATACTTATCTATAATATTGAAAAGTTGTAAAAATTAAATGTCTGTACTTTGAAGATATTTTAAAAAAAATATTGATTCGGAATATTCGGAGGTCACTTAATTACGGTCACCGACTACGATGTCGAAAAAAAGAGGGTTATGACTTTTTCTCCTTCGCGCTCAAAGTTGCGGACGTCTTCGAAGTATACTATATATTTGTGACGTGTACAAATAATTTAATGCAATGTAGAGTTCATTTTAAAATGTAATCATTAGGATTGTACATTGAGAAGAACTGTTGTTCAATTTAAATGCATCATTTATTTGTTAATAAAGAATAATGCCATGAAATACATTCATATTTTATTCTGTGCAATATGAAACTGCTTTAGTACTGCTGAATTTTTTAAAGTACAAAACATCTCTACGCCCAGAGAGGAATCTTTCGTAAGTAAACTAGATCAAATTTCCATCACAATTAAAGTAGATTAATTGTGATAGAAATTTGATATCTAGTCATTTAAAGCATGTTTATTAAGTAACTAAGGTGTAACTTTTGTGTTGTTTTTATAAAATATTTATAACTTACATGCCTACAAAATAATTACATTAATGTGCTGTTAACCTAATGTTGTGTTAACCTTATGTCATGGCTTTAATAAATTTGCGCCATTGATAATGGGGTATGGTTATTTCATGCTGACCATCTCTTTTGTATTTTTTTATTCCTGTCTTTCGTGCAATTAATAATCAATTTTAACTATCTACTACTCAATGGATATCCAAATTTTACTAATATCCTATATTCAATGGAGAAAAAGCCTCCCTCACTTAAAGCTATATCAGTACATGTACATCAGTATGAATGAGACGGGAATAAAATGTTTATCGGTTTCAATGAAGCAATTCCACTTTTTAACCGAAGTAAATAGTTGGCTAGAGTCAGACAGATCACTTAAGCACCAAGTCGGCTCATTTTAATTGAGTCGGGATAAATCAACTAAAAATGTGGGATATTGACAAAGAAGGGAAACACAGATTGCCACTTTTAAGTATTTTATTTAAATTAATCGTCACAACACACACAGCACAGGTTCGTGGTTAACCGCCATTCTTTCTCCCGTCCCTTTCCTACGCACACTACCTATCTCTGTCGCTCGCTGCGTTCCGATACACGGTATTATTCCTACATTTAAATTCCCGATTATCGAGACAAGCAGTCGTTTAAAAGAAACTCGTCAAAAGCCAATTTCAGTTGTCCAATCGATGAAGGTATATTTTTTATGTGGTTTCATAATTAGACCAATCAAAACTGAAATTACTTGTTACATTGTTTATCAATATTTATCTAGGTATCAAAGTCAATGTCAGAATGTCCAATCTCCCAAAGTCAAAACAAGAAATTTGATTCAATATAGACAAATAATAATTAAATTCCATTATATCCGTAACTAAAACCACAATAGTAAATAAACTTACTGCAAGAAACTATCACGAATTTTCACCACCCAGTGCGAAAGAGCTTAACTACCTAGTCCGTTACAGTATCATAAACGGTAGGGTTGTAGAAATACGATTTATTACTATTCGGTTTGATGTGCGCACCGGCCGCTTTTTGCTTGGACAGAGTCAACTCTCTAGGCCCTTTACACGACAATTAGGGCAGAAGCTCTAGTTGCGGTCACATGGCTGTGAGCGTAACAAACAGACCAGAGCAAGGAGCGACCACAGCTTTCTTAATTACAAAAGAGCACATCCTAATAGGATTTTCGCGTTAGTTACAACATCTTTGCACACTCAACACTAGCTTGGTTACAAAGATACATGTATTTATAGACATTACACTTTTGTTACCACTTTTCTCAATAAGCTTCATACTTCTCTTTCCTGCAACCTTATATTCGTAGAAATTATTTGTTTAACTGTTTTAATCTTATGTTATACTATGAAATCGATTTTTTATGTTGAATATTAACGAGTATTTGGTCTCAATCCCACCGGATAAAAGTGTCGATGAAGCTTAAGATGAAATATTAGAATTAATAATTTACTCTCGACTTACAATAGCCAACTTTAAATTAGCTTAGGAGACGTAACTATAGCAATAGGGTATAGAAAAAGTTAATTGACCGTTGTATTAGTTTCTAAAATGTTTGTAAATTTTGAAACTGATTACGTTCATGAGGAATGTTATAAAACTAAATATGTACAACGAGTCCCTTAGCTCATTACTTTGTTTCATAGGTCCTGACCTCAATCTTTTTTTTAAATAACAGAACTGTACTTAAATATGACGGTTTTTTAATAATAATAAACCTTACCTTCATTAACATTTTATTTCCAACAATAAAAAAATAGAGTACCTACTCATCTTACCTATCTTAACTTAATTTTGATTCTAAAAGCGCTTTCACATTTCACCCACTGTAAACATTCATGACAACATATTTCTAAAAGTCATGACGTCATAAGAATTTAGGGATGTGCGATAAATGTACAATTTGCGCGGCAACCCTAGATTCCAACATCTACCAGATACTATTATCACGTCTATACGTGATAATATTTGGATCATTTCTGCAAGAGCGAGAGTGTGTTTTCGTTTGGCAATGGTTTTGGATTTTCTGTATATTCTCATCTCAGGTATGATTGGGATTTGCGAACAGGCTGTTTATTATTATTATGATGCGAAGAGGTTAGTCCTTTACTTTAAAATGTATAAAAAAAATATTGCGACTAAAAAAAATTACAAAAAGTAATTTACCTGCGCGATAGTAGTAATCGTAGTCCTTTATTGATATCTAATAGGTGCCCGTACGGGAGAGAAATGAAAATATAATAGTATTCATTCATACAGTTCGCCGAATTAAAAAAAAAAAAAATATTTATTACTTAATATTTTCTTCTGTTTCCGCGATTATTACTCATTGAAATAAAACAATTTAACGGATTATATCGCGTATATTATCTCATTTTAGTTCCCGACGTTTCGGAAACTTTCCAGCTTTCCATTTTAGCAGTCCTCCCGTGACCATGGAAAGCTGGAAAGCTTCCGAAACGTCGGGAACTAAAATGAGATAATAAACGCGATATAATCCGTTTAATTGTTTTATTTCAATGTTTATTACTTACTTATTTTATGTATATGTGTTTGTTCGTATATGTGTGCGTTTGAGCTCACATCATGCCGACAGAAATGGAAGAATTTAAACCATTTTTTAACAGGAACATTCGAGGATAGTTGTAGACTTTACGTCGCTTTTAGTCTCTGAGAGGGTCAGATGAGTAAAAATTAGATTTAAAGTTCAATAGAACACTTTCTAACTAAATAGTAATTGTGACCCTAACAGATTTAATCGATTACTTTGCCCATCATGTCAGGTCATGATTACCAGAGCGCGCCGTGGGATAGTCATGGAAATGATTAACGTGCGTGAAAATGAGAGCAAAAAGTTGATTAGTTCTTTTGACCGTGTTTATGGTGAGTTAATTGTTAGCTTCCTATTAATTTACTTTATTTAAATCGATCGAATAAGGAAAGCACTATTATTCAACAGAAGGAGCTGTATATTTTCGAGTAGGTCAAGGCCAAAGATAAATATCCACACAAAGTTCCAAAATATGTAAACATAAACCTTACTGCCACAATAATAAGACCTGTGTACTTATTTTTGAAACTTTGTGGTGTATACATATTGGTGCCCTTGATTGTACGTTGGTTGTGGGATATCATCATAAACAAGATTCAATTAAAATAATATTTATTTTGATACTAGAATTCGCCCGCAACTTCGTTCACGGAGGGGAGAAAGTCACAACCCCTGTTTTTTTCTTTAGCATAGTCGGGTAAAAATTATCCCATAACCATCTGGAGATACCTAGCTCCCTGTGTACCAAAAATAGGTGAAATTTGTATAGCCGATTTAGCGTGACACATATAAACATACAAAAAAAATTTCGTTTTAGTGACCTGCAAATAGTCCGTTATAATCATTTTTTAAAAATATCTTCAATGTACAATGTTCAATGTACATTTCATTTTTTCAACTTTATAATAGTATACATATTATTATAATACTATATGCTAAACGAACATCATTATTATGATGTTCGTTTAGAAACTCCTGGGTGGAGTTATATCATTTTCCAAGAAGCCAACTTGTTATGACTTTGCTAAATTGATTTCTATTTTTTTTTTATTTTTTTTTTCAAGCCGTGCACATCTATTATTATACATATATAATTTTAACTTGCAAGATTGGATTATATAGACACCGGGACACGTGATGCTAATATATGTCTATACTATTAGAAAGTTGTAAAAATGAAATGTCTGTACATTGAAGATATTTTCAAGAAACTGATTGTAACGGACTATTTGGAGGTCACAGAATTGAGAAATATTTTTTTGGATTCTTTGTATGTTTGTATGTTCATTGTGGCTTCATCACGTCAAATCGGCTAAACGGATTTCAACTATTATAGGTACATGGGTAGGTTGGTATCTCCAAATGGTTATAGGATACTTTTAACCCGACTACTCTTAAGAAAAAAAGTGGCTTTAGGACTTTTTCTCCTCCGCGAACGAAGTTGCGGGCACCTTCCTAGTTATTATACATATTATGTAGTTTGATTTTAGGTGGGATCTTAAACTACGAGTACTAGTCTAGCTGGTTATTCTAAATATGCTATGCTACAAATTGCCGATGATTACGATTCGTTCCGATAACTGACTCCCACGCGATTGGTAGGATAAAATAATGTTGCCAACTGACAGTATACAAGCTTATTTAGAACTACTAATTCTACCGTATAGTTGGGTAAAACGTAACCATTAACCATCTGTGGATACCCAGCTACCCGCGTACCAAAAAAAGTTGAAATCCACGTATGTGTTTTTTCGTGATGAAGCCACAACGTCACATACAAACGTACAAAAAAGCTAAAAATTTAGAATTTATCGCTATTTAGCGATAAGACCGCCTATTGTTTACCTCTGCTAATTCGAATGTTACTGTCATATTCTGTATTTCTGTGTATCTGAGGTGTGCAATAAAGAGTACTTATATGTATTGTATGTACAGGCATTTCATTTTTACAACTTTATAATAGTATAGACATTTATGTAGCATCACGTGTCCCGGTGTCTGTATAATCAAATCTTGCATGTTAAAATTAACCCACTTCCCGGTTATTGAGCTAAAATTGATTCAATACGTATTACAATTCAAATCTTCATTGTACACCTCACAAAACACAGAAAAGACAACAATACATTCAACATACATTAGACATGCTTATGTGATCTAGCTGATCTGATGATAGATCCGGAAGGTGGTCATAGAAACTCTGTAACAAAATAACGCAATTATACCGGTGTGTTCAAGAAAAAGTACAGGTGTGTTCAAGTATAGTCGGCAATAAAAGATTGTCTCAAAAATGCTATTCTTGACAGTAACTTATCAAGGTTATCGTCTCTTACCCGTTAAGCAAGTTAATGATATTTATCACTTTTATCAGCTAGTCAACTTTGCTAAAAATGAGACTAGATTAACTAGATTTATAACATAAGATTTATAATCTTATCTGACCACCTATTAATTTCCAGCTATTTTGTGTCGTCTCTACTCCCCAAAGGTTGAGTGATAAGACCGTTTGTTATCTACCGTAGTTAATGTTAAGTCTCTATTTTACTGTTTCAGTCAATAGGTATTTGACGTTTTTCTTAAGAAGCAAAAAATTCGAACTGCTTATTTTATTCTTTATGGAGATAAACGGGCAATTTGTCATCGTTGGTTCTCGCCAACCCCATAAATTGTCTTCGATTCCGATTTGAGGGAAAAAATCAGTTAGCAAATTAAAATTATAGTTGGTTTATTTTTTTGAGGAAAGGATATATTGATTTATGCTTCATAAATTATATGTCATTGAATTATAGCATGATCAGCCCTTAGCAATCTACTGCGTACATAGACCTTTAACATAGACACGAATACCAACTGAGCAGTATCTGAGTTTCTCTCATTTTACTAATACCCAGAAAAGTGAAACCGTGCTTGATTTCCATTCAAAATTTAGGTTCATCCAATATTACCATAGATCCTTTTTCATAGACCTGTTTTTCATTATTTTGACCCATAGGCTACAACAATTACTGTAACCCACACCGTGATACTATATAAAATAGCAGATAACTGATAGATCCATATTGTTAGCTTACATTTACACTAATGAAAAAACAGAATCAAAATAATTATTGATTATTTTTATAAATATGAAAAGATACACAGGTCGCTACTAGTGCTAACTAGGTTTTGTTCGAAAATTTCAAGCCACGTACGCAAAGTTACGATAGCTTAGTTGGTCAGAGTACTATGCGTTAAAGAAGAGGTTGCAGGTTCAAATTCTGCTAAAGATGCTCCTAGTTACTATCTATTTTTATTATTATTCAAAGCGATATACTTGTCGCATTGGATTATTCCTTTACAATAGAAGTCTGTGTTATAATGTTAATTTACACTTACGTCTAAACTGTTAATACTTAGTATCCATTCAATTAGCAGAAAGATTACAATTAAAACTTAAAATCTAAATTCATTTGCAATTAATCCTGCTGGCAATCATTTTGAGGATGCTTTTGTTGCTGCCTCGCGGTCTGCTCAAGAGCGATGAATTCTCAAGTAGCACACAAGCTGTATAAGAGCATATACGGGCATAATACAGCCATATTGAGCGTTAAAAGGGCTTTATAAGCTGTTATACAGCTTGTGTGCTTCTTGGGTTTCTCCCCCGAATAGTGTGAAAGTCAGTGCAGGCTACAGCAAATATTGTAGACGCGCTGCAGAAACGTTGCAGACCCATCTGTTCCTTGACTCCCTTATTAAATTGGATCCGCAGAATGAAACGCCTAAGCATGACTTATGTTCTCCATCTATCAGCTACGAAAGTCCACTGCTGAGCATGGGTCCTATAGTTTGCCACAGGGTGTGATCCTGCCCAAATTGCATCCCCGACTCCATGACATTTACGGGGTCACCCGTCCACCTAATCAGGGGCTGTTTTACGCTGCGCTTTTTTTTATGCATCATCGCTACTCCAGGACTTTACTGCCCTAACGACCGTCCGTTCTCCAGGCTATATGGCCCGCCATTTGCCACTTCAACGATGCAATCCTGTGCGTTATGTGGATTACTTTGGTTCTTCTGCAGATATCCTCATATCTGATTCTATCACGAAGACAAACCCCGAGCAAAATACAAATTAATATCATACCCCAATACCCTAATAGTAGTTAAAGATACCCCAGTGCTTGAAGACGATGGTCTTCGAACAGTGCGTGTGGCCACTGTGGCCAGTAATGACCTACGGAACTGCGACTTATTTTAAATGATATATTTTATTATTCCAGGTCGTGGCCGCAAAAAGAAGCTGGCAGTCGTCGTCCCCCTCATGACTCTACTAGCAGCGCTTAAAACCAAGCTTCTGCTGATCCCCATTCTACTGGCGGTGCTACTGATAAAGAAACTTCTACTGGTAGCTGCTCTCCTACTGCCAGGTCTGCTGAGCACGCTCAAGGCTTGCAAGGTAGGCTAATCGTTAAGGTAGGATGTCGGTAAGTTTATCATCGTTATCATCACTGATCGTATCAGCTTTGGTGGCTTTGGTCACTGCGAGGTATTTATCTTATTTATTTTATTTCGCATTTTTAATAATTATATCGTCATTACGACTGTCTTAATTAACAGTCAGATCAGCAAAATCTATAATTTTCAAAAAGGGATAATGCCATATGTCGAATTCTACAGCCTACTGTATTGGTGTTTTAAAAAATACCAATGCATTATTACAAAACTTCAAAATTACGCAAATTTTGTGATATTTTATGCCCATAAACACATTTAAAGTAGAATCTTATAATTTAATAATTATAAAATAACTTTGCTGTTAAAATTGCATTTTCACGACCAAAATGGCAAAATGCTTTTTTTCATATAAATTTGGTACGCCAACTCGAGAATTACGTCACATTGGAGTAGCAATTAGTATGGAGCTTTTTCAACGCTCAGTAGGAATGCCCAACTGTGACTATCATTTCTGAATTTTACATTTATTTTGTAATTAGTCCCATATATACATTGATGTTTACGAAAAACAAAATTGATTTTCATCTTTAAAAAAACCGTCATAATCCCAATTAAGTCTTTTATGACTTGTGACTTTTACAAAACAGTTTAAAGGTGTTGAAATTTATGATCAGACTTTGCTATTTCGGAACGTCTACCAATAAGATTTTCAGTTTCTTCAGTTAAGTATTTTTCTGGTTTTATTTATTTAAGATATCACGCACACTATAAAAAACTATTAAATACATCATCTTATTGTATTTTGTGCTAGTTAAATTATTTAGTAGGTTCAGGATCTTTCATTCACTTCAGACTTTTTCTCTTGGTATAATTTCAGATTTTTAGTACCACGCGCTTTATATCACAGATTATCGTTTGGTGCATGTATATCCTTGAACTTTTGTTGCAACATTAATGTATTTAGTTTAATCGACATATATATGTCATCACCATTCTCTGCTTGGTGCACTATATTTAGTTCACGTAAATAACATACACATTACACTGTATTAAGTGTAAATTAGCTAAGTGAAATAAAGTGTATAATTATATTTACATACAAGCGTAAATATAATAAAATTCATACCTCTTTTCACTTGGCGACCAATTAACATAGTTTATTTTAAAAAGAAAGGTACAGTCGGCAATAAAGGCTTGTCACGAGACTTAGAATATTTGTTTCTGAATTTAGTGTTGACGGATTTAAATAATATCAGCGTATTAGTATAAATTAAGGCAGAGAAAACGTTATCACTTAAATACGAAACGTGCTTACAAAGTTAGTTTTTATCAATTAAAATAAATAAAAAAAACACAGGTAGAGAAAGATTAAATTATATAAAACATATTGAATAGGTACTCAAATATAAGTTTAGTACGTCAAATTATTTTTCATAAATAAAAAAAGTACTTTCTTCAAAAAGCAAATATAGTCATAGTTATTTCAACATCCACAATTAAACATTATTATGACTTCCACCGCAGATGACCGAATATTTCCATTATCTGAGGTTGACGGTCTAAGTGGAGGTCCGTGAATGCTCTTAGCCAAGCTGATAGTCGAAAACTTTCGTTTACTCGGAAACGCTCAAACTTCAGCTAATCTGCTTCGCTACTTACTTGTTACTTACAGAAGTGTCTTATCCAAGTAGCAAGTCTTAGAAGTTTCAGTATCAGTGTTTTGAATAGCTTACTAGTTCATAAACAGGTTTTTATTTTATAGCATTCCGTTGAGCTGAAACTTTAGCGTTTCTCCACGTTTACAGCTGTTAAGTTACAAAGGAAACTTTCTTACTTTCAGTATTTTTCCCTTAGTATCGGGAAACCTGTTGGTTCAGGTCACATTTGTAACTCTATTCCATATTTCTGCTGCTTCTTGATAGAGACGTTAAATGCTATCCAACGTGATTTTATTTTTAGTTGTTTGTCACCCCATATTAAATTTGACTTAATAAGATATATATGTAACTAGTCGCTTTTTGTGAGCTGACCTCTTGAGCCTTTATACGCTCATATCTCCGCCATTTTGAAAAAAAAACGAAAATGAAATTGACACATATATTATAAATAATTTTTGAACTTGCTCAGGAAATTTCACTAGAATCCTGACACCTGCCGGACAGACATACGAAAGCACTTTGTCCAAGCTGAAAAGTACTTATCAGGAATCGAGGTAAAACTTAGTAAACTATTAAGAATAATGCAAAGGAAAAAACTCTTTTCCGAATCATTGCTATGACTGGAACATAAGGAATTAATATTGTTGACGGTGATCAAAGGCCTAGCTAGACTCGATTTTAAGGCTCGCTCTAGGGCCTAGGGCTATGGTCTAAGAAAAGTTTGCTGTACGAGGGTTAGGGCACCTGTCTTACCGCTCACTTAACAAGTTTAATACCCGAATCCTCCCGAGCGGAGCCGATCCGGACACGAGCACATACACGGCAACGTATCTTGGCGTGTTCGTGTAATTCGGGACCTGAGTACCGCTAGGTTTTAGTACTCGGGGCTGCGGTTCACCGTGTAGCACGTATATCAGGAGCCCTATCAGTAACTTAATTTGTAACCTGCCTGAACAAAATATGGAAGAAACGGGGAATATCAATCAACACCACAATGCGGTTGATACGCGCTTTGGTATTCCCCATTTTTTTATATGGATTTGGGACGTGGACACTACGGGCTCGAGAGAGGCAGAGGATAGATGATTTGGAGATGTGGTGCTGAAGATGTGGTGCTAGAGATGTGGTGCTGGAGACGCATGATAAGGATACCCTGGACCGCCAAACGCACCAACAAATCAATCCTCTCGCAATTAAAAATCAAAATCCGTCTATCGACAATATGCCACCAAAAAATACTTTCGTATTTCAGCCACATAGTGCAAAGAGGTGATGAAAGTCTGGAGAAGTTGATCGTAGTTGGAAATACAAATGGCAAACGAGCTAGAGGCCGATCTCCAACTAGATGGACTGATCAACTAAAGTTTTGCTCAGTCGTAAGGAACGCAATGGACAGAACCAGATGGAGGCAAATCATCCACTCCAAGGGTAAAATATCCAATGATGACCACGATCTTCAGTCATGAGGGAACGAGAAGAGAGAGAGAGAGAAAGAGAGAATAATAACCTAGGGCGCCTAAGCGATTAACTCTATCCCTGCCAGATTTAATTTTATAGTAATTATTTAAATGGTGTCATGTAACATAGTTTACGTATAATAAAGTCATAATCGTCTTTTTTGCTTCACCTCAGTCGAGTAAAAGGTATCCTATAACCATTTTGTGGATATAAAGTTATCCGTGTAGCAAAAACGCTTAAAATCTGTCCAGTCGTTTTGACATGATAAGTACACGAAAAATCTATAACCTCCTGTGGCCCAGTTTCGAAGAGGGTACTTCCGACGAAGACCCAATGTCCTAATATTAGAACTAAGTAATAAAGTACTGAACGCCCAGACCAAAAATTTTTCGTATCTAGTTAACCTCAACATATACAGGTGTCATATTTTAGGGGTGTTATAATATTGATGTAGGCTTGTTAATACTAGCAGAGATCAACAAACGACCAACAAAATACACACCATCTCTTGGCACATGATCGACCACGGGATAGTGCACGCGACCTCGTCCTCGGCCACTTTGCGAGACTGGTGTTGGGCTCGCAGGCTCTGATTCTGAGCTGGTATTGCTGCCACTGTCAATTTTGCCAGCTCTGGTTCTACGTGGAAGGTACTAATCTTCTATATGAAGGGATCGTCCTCATCGTCTTAGAAATCGGACTATTGAAGATCTTGACTATCTTTCAATACTGTAAAAAAGAGACTATGAGCCCGACAACTTAAAACTAAGATAAATTATACTTCTAGGTACAAAAATAAATATCCCGTTCTTTCTTTCTTTATCACACGAATACAAAAACTCATTAGATTAAACAGGATGAAAAACCATTAAAAAAAGCTATTTAAAGTATACACGCCCAGAATACTAGTACTTGTACAATAAAGTAGCATCAAAAAAACATGTCGAAAAGAAAATGATGGTAAAATAACAGTATTTACGCATAATTTATTAGTTCATCTCGAAAACGATACACAATACAGTAAGTATTTGATAAAGATTTCAAAGATATTAATAAGTTAAACTAACCTCTTCTCGTTGCAAGTGTCATTGCTGCGATGACTCGTGACAAAACCGAAGATACTCCTCCCCGCTCATTTTAAAGCAGTGTTGCCACAATGCCAAATATATCCACAGACTAACCGACAGCGTAGAAATAACATGGCGCGTAATATAGACATACCAGGTGTCAGTAAATATTTGGTTCTAGTATTATCACAGTGGGTCATTACTCCAAGTCTCGATTTTAAAACTTGGGCTTTCACTGCAAAGTGATTTTGTCCAAGTATTATCACTTTGAACCCCAGGAGGATAAGGTTTAAAAAGTAAATGCCGAAGTAATCCCTGCTATCTCTGGCAACAAGATATAAAAAGATTCGTAATCTTGCCTTAGCAACTAAAATTATTAGTTTCCGTGAGCACAATTCCGTAATTTTTCTATAAAAATACCTTCCGGGAAAAGAGCTCATTGTCTGGAATAAAAATATACCACTCCTCAATATTTTTACAGGGAACTCGACAGGAATACTAAAAAGTATCGGCTTTATTCTTGCGCTCATTCAAGCGTATTACAGTAGGTGAAACTGAAGATAATAAAAGGGTCGTAATCCCGTACCACCATGTACATAATCCCGGAAAGAACACGCTTTTTATATAGGTATTATCATTTAAAATTTATTACACCATAAATAGATGTTACGATCAATATATCTATCGCTATCTCTGGCCACGGACGTCCACAGCTAAATATAGGCTTCCCTTAGCTCGCCACAGGGTGCGATCCTGCGCAAGTTGCATTCACCTACTCTCTGCTGTACTCCTCATGCTCATCTGTCCACCTGGTCGAGGGCCGCACCAGGCTGCGCTTTCCTATGTGCGGTCGCCACCCCAGGACTTTGCTGCCCCAACTGCTCACGCCACTTCAAACATGCGATTTTATTGATTATTTGGGTTCTTCTGCACTTCTGCAGATATTCTCAAGATGATACACATGGCGAACTTAATGCCTTATAAGGTATTAAACCATAGTGTCAACCATAGGGCTAAATAGAAATGAACAATTGGTGCAGGATCAATAATGTCGAGAAGAAAAAAAAACGAAAAAAAAGAAACATAAGTCAATAAAAAAACAATTAAAACGGATTATATCGCGTATATTATTTCATTTGAGTTCCCGAGAATGTCTTTTCTCAGTCTACCCGTGAACATGCAAGCTGAAAAGATTCCGAAACGTTGGGATCTCAAATGAGATAATGTACCTACGCGGAATAATCCGTTAAAATTGTTCAAAACACGCTTTTATTAAGTCGACCTGTATGTAACTATGTAATGGAATCTAACGTAACAAATTTGACCATCTTCCAAGGATCGTGGCGTCATGAAAATTGCCAGCTGTATGTAGTTCTGATGACAATAATATGGTACTGTCGAACTGATCTGATGATGGAGCCGGAAGATATAAACTGGAACTTCATGATGGAACATCGTATCATAGCTATGTTTGGATTTGTTGGAAAAGTCTTGTAAAGCGTGTTTTTGTAGTGTTTTTTTAACTATTAATTTATTAATTTTAATGCGTAAAAACTAGAAGAAAATATTATTAGTCAATAAGTTATACCCTGATGAATATATTATACACACATTTTTTTTCTTGTATTAGGTTTTTAGATTATTTGGTTGTTTGTGCCCATGAGCATGCACTTAAACACAAAATAAAAAATTATGAAATATTACCTACTTGTCACTCCTACCAGTGCATTATCGAAGCTCTTTACGGATTTCACAACGAAATATACTCCGTTATCACCCCACTTGATATATGAATAAAGTTCTGATAAGCAATAAGCCCATCCACTTTCTCTGTAAAATGATAATACTGCAGTACGCAGCTGGATTATTTTTCAATTCAGAGACCTCGTTGGATATTGCCAAAGCGATCTTCAGAGATTTTATAAAATACTAGAATGTTCCCGCAATTTCGGCAGCGGTGAAGAAACTAAAACATAACCCTTTTTTTCAGCATAGTCGGGCATAAAGTATCCTATAACCATCTGTGCTGTGTACGTACTATAGTATGTAGATATTGTATCGTGTAATACTGGGGACATATTGTAGATTTTATTTCGCATTGTTTCCTTTAATGCCCTAATAATCTTGTATTAGGGCATGAAATGACTTAATTTATTTTCAAAGTAGCCACAGAGTAAAAATCCCGTTAGTTTGCGATAATCCATTTCAATACTTTCAATTGAATGTGAAATGAATAAGATTATCCGCAATCAGAAATTGCAATTTTGTTAAATTATTTCTTCGAAAAGCTTGGCATTTTCCTTTGGCATTTAACTTTATTTTAAATCGGAAAAAGTCAGGAGAAAGCTGTATTTGAAATTGTCGGGAAATAAAATGAAAAGTAGCATGAAATTCTCTTTTTTACCGGTTTATTCATTTTTGATTCATGTTTATTTGTTACTTGTGTCTACGACGACGCTTTGACCACTTTCGCCGCTCCTCATAATATCATCCCAAATAAATAGTTTTTTTGTTATGCAAGGCTGCAAAGTTGTTATTTGGTGCGAGTGCTTGAATTGAAAGCAGAGTAAGCGAAAATTTCAAATATAAATTTTTGAGCGTAACAAAGCTGTCAAGGCACGAGAAGCTGAATAATTTTGCAGCCGTGCGAAACACACTACTTTTGACTTTACTACAACGAGGAAAATGTGAGATGCACTATTATGTTTAACGTATGAAACACAACATTAAACAAAATAAACAAATAAACATATAAAAATATAAAATCGAACTTCAAATGACTTTGCCACGCTAGTGGATAAAACGAACTTTTCCACGTAGATTTTGCGCTGTAAACAGAGATTTTCCGGAATCCCGTACGATTAGCATTTAGACTTTCGGCTATTTGCCAAAATTTACCGCCCTCTACAGATTGCATTCTTATCTCGCAAGCATCAACAATCAAGTGACCTAGTCACAACGGCGCGGCGCCGGGTAAAAAAATGGCGCTGGTCACAGAATAGGTAAAAAGAAGAACCACTGACGCATATGTGCAGTAAACAAACGTGGGAAAAAAGTGGATAGGCAAACCACGGTTTGCCGCGTCAAGTGGCTGCTCTGTTCGAATCAATTCGTCACGTTATTCGTTCACGCCACGTTGCATGCGTTCTTGTACAGCTCTGGATCGAACGGTGGCCGCACAACCATACTAATAATAATTAACTTATGTAAAATACCTTTTAAAATGCCTTTATTCACCTTTAACCACTCTTTTACTACTTTTTGCCGCTACGTGTTGGTGTGGTTGAGGTCCGTGTAGGATTCACACGGACCACAAACACACCACCACGTTGCGGTAAGAGAACAATAGAAAAGCCCCTAACTTATAATTTGCGACAGCAGCCTATTTGAGGAAATTAGTGTAGGTTTCCAGGGACACAAATATTTTATATCGCATTTACGTTTCTCATTTAAGCAGCATAACGTTTCCGAGCAACCAATTGAATTATGTAGCCATCTTCTATTTATGCTATAAACGTTATTACGTTGTCCATAATTTTGAATCTTGAAGAATTTGAATTTGGGACTTGGCAAGTCGACTGTTTGCTTCTTCCTCTAACTAAAGGTATTAAATCATTCTTCTCCTTTGTTTCAGCATCATCACCCCATGAGCCATTACTCGTACTTCGGCAGCAGCGACTCCTCGGACTTCAACTCAGATTTCGGCAGTAGCTACGGCTACTCTTCAGGTCAGGGTTACGGCAAGGACTGGGCTTCAAACAGGGCGTACAGCATGCAGAAACCTAGACCCACTCCAGCGCCTGTGTACATCACTGCACCTGGGGGAGTGGCTTAAAGTACCTAATAGAAACGTAAGAAACAAAGGCAGAACGTGTAGCTTAGACCGGCAGAAAAGAGGTGTGGGCGTGGCTAGAAGACTGAGACAAATTGTTCATGGAACTTTAGTAGGATGTGAGGTAAACACGTAAAGCACACTGCGGATATATTTCTTTTCGGCTCGCTACACATCGACGCGGCTCGGTGAAGTTCACACGAGCCATCGGTTGGTGGTTTTTTTGACACGGATCAAAGCCACGCGCGAGGTTTTCGGTGTGGCTCTGGTGATATCGCGCCGTGTAAACCAGTATGTTGCGCGCGCGATCGTCGGCTCGACTTCCTCTTGCCAACCCGCCGTCTAGAGGCAATCCACCATCGTCTTTTTCGTCTATCTCCTTTGTTTAAATCTACTGAGTGATATTAACAGCCACTACGTCGAGTAGGCGTGTATACTGATGGCACGGCCATCTAAGCGAACCTTTAGCGTGGGTGACGTCTTAGTTTACCGGTAAGGCTTATAGTATGAGTACAATCAAAGATAGATTTATATTACCCCGGATGTACACGCTCGCCTAGAGCGGGCGAGACACACATAGCGTTCATTTTATACTTACATTCGTGCAAAGGGTACCAGAATTGCGAATGTTACCCAATCTCGGCGAGAGTGTAAAAGGGTAAGATTCTCATAAAAAACTGTAGCAAGTGTGCAATGACAGTATTAAATGACCGTCGTTTTTCAATGTTCATGTAATCGTGTAAGTTACAAATAGACAATACCAATTATCTCGCTTTATTTATTCTTAAGTCAATTATGATTCTAAACAATAACACAATTTCTTTTTATTTATCTAGTAGTTTCACTGGACCAAAGGTACAAAAATATTTTCCAACGCAAGAAATGTAAAAAGTAAATTTTTACAAGGACAAAAAGTTACTTCAAGGCGATTTCTCAAAACACTCGCAAACAATTTTCGTTAAATTGCCCATGAATTACACTTCGGTAATTTTACATTAAAAAAAAAACTATAGTTGGTATTTGTGTATAAAGCTTGCTAGAATAATTTTGTAATGTCCACAATATTACACTTTTTACAAACATTTCTTAAGTTATATATTTTATATTTTCTTTATGCGACATTGTATAAGCAGAAATTATTGGGTAATGTTTCCAAACAATCTACAGATCGTAATCTCTTTGTTAATAATTAATGTAAAAAGATTATTTTTGTAAATATAAGTATCTTATTTATGTTATTTGGGTTTAAGGGCAGTTTTCAAATGCATTTATTTGTTTAGGTGTTGGATATTTATGGACTGGATTATTTTAAGGTTATTTATTTTTGTGTAATAAATTATTCTACTGATAAGTTTGTACAAAATGTTAATTAATAAAAAAATGTAAACTGTTATTTGTTTTTGTCTGACTATCATTCCTTGTGAGGCACCTTTTAAGACTTTGAGGCTTAGTAGAATAAGTTTCAGTCAAAACAAAATGGGACAACCTTTTATTGCAGACTTTAGTACTTTACTTTGAACATCCATGACTACTCACCAGGACGATTCTAAAGAGCGCAAACTCGATAGGATTGCATTATTTTCTTAAAGAGTTCCTATGACCACCTTCCCGTTCCATCATCAGATCAACTTGATAGTTTCATACTATTAATTAAGGAGCGCCGCGGGATCGTTTTAAGGGCCTGCATCGTCATTCGTAAACCACGCCCCAAACGCCGAGCGGGCCAGTAAGCATAATTTGTAATAAGGGACGCATTTATTGCTCGCGCGCATCAAAGAAAGAGAAAGCTAATACACTACATGCTTAGGGTTTTTCGGAAATCAAAGGAATTAATTATGTTTTGTTAACATTTAAGCTAATCAAGTAAAAGATAAAGGGTAGAATGTAATTTTTACATAATTTAGCCGTTTATTAATTGGTCGTTTGTACAAACTTGAAAAAAAACGGTTTTTTTTTTTATCGAGGAAGTTTTCAACAAACATTTCTCCGCATTGATCTTTGAATATGTTTATATAGTCAAAAAACACATATTTGAAAACAAGCCTGTTTTGTATGCTAGATTTGACAAAAAATACGCTTAAAATAGCTAAAATTTTCGATGCATCCCCTTATGCATTCCACCGCGTATGCTCCTGGTGGCTCAATTCACTGGTGCCTCCAGAAGTGAAGGGTCCACGGAAAGAACATGTCTAGTCACTTTTTTTTGAAAATGAGATTTTAATGCCAAAATGTAGAGCAAGTAATAAACTATTACTTATATCTTCTGTTACAACTGTATTAATATATTAACATGCATTTTTTTACTTTTAAAAAACCTATACACGGAAATAACGTGCGTTGTATATTAGGTACACGGAAAAAACATGTTATGTCACACAAAACAAAACAATACATTAGAAAAACTTTTCTTTTAGTATATCGCGTTACAAAATGAGAACGGATGAATTGTTGGTATTAATTCCAAGCTCAACTTATGTGACTTTGGATCGGAGTCTGCATTATTTCATACAAGTAGATATATAAAGTATGGAGTCGTTAGCTAATTTTTACTAACTTTTTTCGTAACACTATCCTTATCGACTTAATATTGAGTAAGGTTGCATATATGCATGTTATAACACCTCCTTTAACACGCAGAGCAGATAAGGAATCGATTTTTAAATTGTCACTTCCTGGATTCATACTGTCTGTCCCAACTTTTTCATGATACTCGTATTCTCCCAATTTGGGTTATAGATCTCGATAAAGAAAATTATATTTTAACAGGAGATTTGTGCCAATGCGGTTATAATAATGATACAGCACATTATTATGATTTCGAACGATTTCTCCTTGATTTGTTATGCATACGATGTGCCGGGCCGCTGTTTTTAGTAAAGTCTTAACTCCAAAGGGTATTTTTATTAATTATTGGACATCGTTATAATACTAAAATCGCTATTACCTTCCTATAGCTTACATACCTAAATTGCCTTACATTTAAATAAATATTATTAATAAATACAATAGCGACTCCATGGTATTAGGAACCACGAAATATGTAATTCCAATAAAATATACTTTAATGCTTTTGACTTTGCATGTTTATTTCCTGTAGTTAAGTGACAAAGCATGTTTCTTGCGTGTTCATTAGGGGTTTGGTTCGGTTTTTTCGTATTAATAATAATAACCCGTCAGTTTTAGCTAATATTATATTTATTTATCTAAAGATAAGTAATTTAACCATACAATTGATTTATAGACAGGTTCATAAATATATTTGTTGATTAATTACATCGTTCCAAACTTTAAAAACGCGATAACTCAAAATGTTACTAAAGTGACTAGACATGTTCTTTCCGTGGACCCTTCAAGTATCGATCGACTCTAGTAATATTATAAACGTCAAAGTGTGTAAAGATGTCTATTACTCAAATTAATTTAACCGTCAAATATAGTAGGGGAGAACAGGTAATGTTGCCTAAAGGATTGGTTGTCTCACGACAGCTATAACACAAAACTGAACGAACGAATAAGTTCATCGACTGGTGGCGAACGATCGCGAGAGCTTTATCTAGGAGGGTGATATGGCCCTCGCGTTCTGTTAACACCGGTTCTTAGCCCATTATGGACGCTGTGACAACCTACACGTGAGATAATCATGTACGGGACCCCTAATTTGACAGTTGAATTCACATTGATTTTCTAACATCCTATAAAATAATTTTTAAAAAACTAAATCGTTTCATATCTATACTATTATAAAGTTGAAAAAATTAAATGTCTGCACATTGACGATATTTTCAGAATAATAAGTGATACAACAGACTATCTATCATAGGTCACTGTATCGAAAAATGTTATATTTTGATCTTTTATATGTGTCGGAAACGGATTTCAACTATTTTTGGTACACGGGTAGCGGGTATCCACGGATGGTTATAGAATACTTTTTACCCGACAGCAGAAAAAAAAGGGGGATGACCTTTTCTCCTCCGCGAACGGAGTTGTTGGCTCCTGTGTACCACACGGCTGTCCTGTACATTAATTTACGGTTTTTTATCAATAGTAGCTTTATACACACCGTCCATTAGGAATCATGGCCCCTTAAAGACAAATAGATTTTACACTTACTCATAGTACATGTAAAGTAACTGGATTTTATGACAGTACAGAAAAACAAATGTTTAGTGAAATATTGTGTTACTTTAGCCCAGTGTAGATTAATTATCCAAAAATCAAACAAACTTCAGAGAATAATTAGAAATTAGCATTATTAAGGTACTTTGATAAATTAAGTACATGTAGGTAATACCATTCTAAAGTGCTACCCGTTCGCTGGTTAATGATACTTTATTAGTCTTTGTCAAAGGGTCACGCAAAATACTTTATTCCAATCCTTGAAAATAAAAAGTCTTTAGTAAAAGACATTCATTAATGAGATACGTTAGTAAAGTTTCTCAACAAAAGTCAAAAATGGAGGGGTACCAACAATTTTAATGGCAAAATGAGTGTTATCACAACACAACAAAACGGGGCTTAAATAATTATTAATTGCGTATAAACGACTTATCTAATTACGTTTCGTTGATAATTCTTCGAAGTTTCGGACATCACGACGTTACGTCCATACTCAAAATCTCGGAGCAACCTCTCCTTTGTTTCTCGACGTTCGAAACGTCGAAGAATTACCAATGAAAGGTAATTAACGAAATCATAAGTATACGCTGCTGTTTGTGTTGTGAAAATGAGTGAAAATCTTATAAGTTTAAATCAATGTTTTTTTACTTTGGTTATATGCTAGTTTCTTCCAAGATGATATTGTAGAATATTTCCTATAAATAATTATTATAACACAAACAACATTTCCTTACTACCTATTAACAAACTGTGATTAAATATATAATTTAATTACAACGATTACAGAAGGTTAATTTAATTACTACGATTACAGAAGGTTAATTACTACGATTACGATTAGTGTCGAGATCTATTTAGGTTTATTCAACACTATAGTTCTCCAAAAATGAGATCTTGCTTAAAATCCTCTGCATCACCCGCCATGTCAGAACGCGGGAAAATATTGATTTCTGATTGGTCCGTTAAATGACACTGATCATAGACCAGTCGAAAACCAGTGTGGCCATTTTTAATCGGGTTATCGATGCGTTCAGAAAAAAATGAATATTATTTATATTTCCATTTATTTGGAGAACCAACAGCTTTACTTAACTTAAATAGAATTAAGATAGCAAAAGAAAAGCGAATTACAGGAACTCACGGACAGTAGAAGCTCGGTGTGCTCAACAGATCGAGACAGTATTTCACTCCAGCCCACCGCCTACAGCTTTACAAGGCGCAGATTCGCTCACACATGGAATACTCTTCTCATCTGTGGGCTGGGGCTCCCCAGTACCAGCTTCTCCCTCTTAATCGCATTCAACGGAGACCGACTCGTATGGTCGGTTGCCAGTGTATTTCAGATCAGCTCCTTGGCATTACGTAAAGATGTAGCCTCGCTCTGCATTTTCTATCGCTTGTATAACGGGGAGTGCTCCAAGGAATTGTTCAGGTTGATCCCAGCTGCATCTTTCTGTCGTCGCCCTACACGACAATATCCCTACCCCAATATATACCCTCACCACCTAGATAGTTGGCAGTCCACAACTGTGCGTTTTTCTAAAATTACCTGCCTCGCACGACTGAACTGTGGAATAAATTGCCACCTGCAGTATTTCCGGACCGATGTGACCTTCAAACCTTCAAGAAAAGAGCGTACTCGCACCTGAAAGACCGGCAACGCACTTGTGGCTCCTCTGCTGATGCAAGTATCTATGGGCTACGGTGATCGCTTACCATCAGGCGACCCGTTTGCCTGTTTGCCTCCTATGTCACAAAAAAAGTAGTGTTGCCATTTACAACAGTAAATATTGGAAAACTGATGGCTGCGTTCGTTAAGTATTTGTATCTTTTAATTTTGTCTACTTTTGTTTAAATCATTAAAATCATGACATTAGCTACAGTAAAAACTATTAATTTTATCTTAATTCCATATAATTTATTTATCTGCATATAATTTCGAGATTTCTTATTTGTTACTTTTGTAATGATACATCGCATAGACATATCGCAATGTTGTTTGGCATAGTACTCGTTATATTTGGCATGGGTAATATTTTGTGTTTACTGTTTTTACAATCAATTTTTCAGGATATTTTCAAAGGTACACTTTACAACCTATTACAATTATGTCAAGTTTTATAGGGAATTAACAATCCGAAAAATGTTACAAAAAATAAAAACATTAATAATTAATAACATTATGCGTGATAAGGGTAGACTAAAAGGGTTTTGCTCGTCTCTTGCCAAAATCTGACTCGATCACCATGCTTCAACACGAAGACTTCACTTTAACTTAACTTTAATATAAATTCGCATTCATCCATCTATCGGACAGTCAATATGTTACGATGTTCCAGCTCTTTGTTTTAGTGGAAATATTGAGTTTGTTGCTTGTGAGTTTGGCGTAAGGACAAGATTGAAGCGGGATGCGTAGTTTGTTATAGTGAAGCCTATTATTATATCCCACTGCTGGAAAAAGGCCTCCTCCCTCGAAGTCCAACCATCCCAATTTTGTGCCATATATTATTATGACCAGCCATAAAAAAAACATGTCCAGGCCATGCCACTCAATACCGTAGTGTCGTGTGACGTAACAGATGTTGGACATCTCTGTCAAATTGCTGTCTAATTATAATTAGACAGCAATTTGACAGAGATGTCCAACCTATAGGCCTATAGGCCTACCGCATAACTGAGTCTGTTCGTGAGGTATGGGAACGGTACGAGAGGGGTGTGTTTACGGAACGTCAAACGACGAGTAACTTCAGTCGGGCGTCAGGCTTGTATAGCGAGACAGTTGGGACACGTCATGTGACGACACTTGTCACCCCTCCCGTACCGCTCTGTACCTCAGGAACAGACTCAGTTAAGCGTTAGACCTGTAGTAGTTTAAAATGCCTATATCATCAGTATTTCTTGGCCGATTTAATTTCACTTTTTGACATCTATTTAACGGTTTTTTCTTATTTTGTATGAAAGAAGATAAAAAAAGAACATGCATTCAGCAATTGTAGAAACTTAACGTCATAGTCAGTATAGATAATCAATACAGAATTCGATTAATTTGAAATATACTCTTGGCTTTTATATAAGCCTGTTAAGAAGACCTGGCTACACACAGTGGTGTCCAATGACGACACAATTAATCCTAAAAACCTTCAATAAACTAGTGTGCTGAGCCTTTCAAAACTCATTTTCTCCAAGAAAATTGAATCGAAATAAATATCCATATATTATTAAACCTGCTCACAACATTTTACGAGCATTGGTTGAGAAATTCTACCTGTACAGGAAAACCCAGCAAGACATTCGAAACTGTACGTAAAAAAAAATCAGCTGTTTTTTTCTGAAAAAGGGAAAAACAAATAATAGGGATGTTTATATTTTTTTCTGTGGAATATTAAAAAATGATTTTACACTAATAGAAATACTGGTGACAAAGCTAATTCTATGTCATTAAAACTCCACGTGACGTCACATCTTCCTATCTCGTATGGGGAAATTAAAAATTTTGTTCTACAGCTTTATTAAAACTTGCGTTTATCGAAACGGTTTCATAACAAAAGTTACCATACATTTCATGGGTTATTCAATGGTATAATGGTATAATAATAATTTATTGTTATTTTCATACTTTAAAAATGTACTTTCCTATCTATTTTCAAAGGTTTATAAAACAAGGTACACGTAAGGTATCGAACTCAGAGTGTTTTTTAGGATTTTCGTCATAAAAACGACCATTTGGCATCAAAATTTTATTATTATTTGAGTACAGACAACATCCCTATTACACATCTACTAAGCTTAAATTATGATTAAGGATTGTGTGCTAAGTGCTAAGAAAGTTAAGTTATGAATAAGAAAACCTTTTTGGCCAAGTTGAAACGGAGGCCTTCACTTGGTACGCTCAATCGCTCGGTCAAAGTGGAGAAAACTCTCATCGCTTTTAAGTTAGACCATCTATTTCACGTCATGGTACTTAAACCTCTCCTGTGACAGCATCGAGTTTGGATAACACCATTAGTCTCCCGTATAGTCTGCCACTAACTTATCTGTGCTGTCGGTGGCTGCGCTGGCATCGATGCGAACGAACCATTATTCATATGGCGTTGTTCTCTATTTGTCCGTCTGAATGAACTTGGTTGTACGTTGTTTACAGCAAACGATCTGGGTGGCTAGTTTATCCTGGAAGCTTTGTCAATACGTGCCTTTGAAATACCAGCCGAACTTAAGAAGGAAATAAATTTAAAAGTAAGCTGACAACGTGTCCACTTTCCGAAGTACTATAAATCTTGGCGAATATTTGGAATATAAGCTGTAAGTTACATTTAATAAATGTAACTAATTTCATGTACTTAGGTTCAGGTTTTGAGTTGTGAAGGGGCAAAAGCAGCTTGAATGAAAAACATAAAATATTTATTAATTAACTTTCACAAATTCTGTTTACAGTAAGTAAAAAGCTTAGAAATAATTGGTTCGTGGTTACATTATGGTTTCTTTGTTGAACTTGGCTGGCCGCGTGTCTAGATTTTAAGTAAAATTATTGAAAGCCCGAAATCAGGAAACTGTTGGAACTAATTGACTATGGTCTATTTTATGCACACAGTTATTTTATAAAAGTTTTCTATTCTAAAAAACGAGAATGGTCAATGAATAACGTTACTGCTTATGTTTTCTGTGGGTATTTTAGGCGAAACATTTTGAGGATAAGACTCTCTAAGTACTTATAAGGGCTGTTGACGAAAAACATGGCATCGCTGCGCCTGCAAAAATCACTATATACTGCAAATAGGATTAATAATACTCTAAGGGGGCATAAGGGCTCAGCCCCTCTCCCCGACTCTCAATCTCATCTGAGATTTTTTAAATGTGTGTTTCTAGTGTAAACGCGTTAGATTTGTTGTAAACTAATATAATTTGCTCAACATTTTTTTGCGAAACCACAATAATTATTAACGTGTAAGATTTGGTCATATTTTAGTGATGAAACTTGTTTCCTTAATTTAACCCATTTTCCTGCAACTTCACAGTGTTTCTTGCAGAAATAAAGTGACATGGTTACTTAATTTAACCCATTTTTCTGCATTTTACACTGTTTCTTGCAGAAATAAAGTGATAGAATAGAATAGAAATAGAATAGAAAAAATTTATTGTTCGCTGTGTATACAGAGGATGGTAACATATAATTCGTATCAACAGCTGCCCTTTGCAAGCATACAATAATAATAATATGTACTAATGTACATATTGGCATTCAAGACCAATTACAATTATAATTACAACCACCATTTTTCGAAGCATATTGGAAAAACTCCTTTACATCATAAAAAACTGTGTCAATTAACCATTGCTTTAATTTACCCTTGAACAGGTTACCCTCCAACATTTTTATTTCGTTTGGTAAATTGTTAAAGACACGAATTGCTGTTATAAACGTGCTCTTGTAATACATCATATTATTTGCCTTCGGTTGACATATATCATGTTTGTATTGTTGTCTTAAGTTATTTTTAAGCGTGCCTTTTTTTGTAAAATAATCTGTGTGCCTCTTGACAAAAAGACATAGTTCCAGTATGTAAATTCCAGTAAGGGTCTGCAGGCGTTTTTCTTTAAATACCTTTCTCAAAGAATAACCCGCGTGCAAGCGGTATATGGTGCGAATACATTTCTTTTGTAAAACAAACGTTGACTGCACATCAACCGAGTTTCCCCAGTAAATTATACTATAAGTTAACGACGGGAAAATATTTCCGAAATAAGCATTTTTGGCAATGTTTTCGGAGCAAGTACCAGATAATACTGAAAGAGCATAACAATGGCTAGAAATACTTTTATTTATCCTATGTATATGAGCCTTCCAATTTAGGTTGGCGTCGATTGTGACTCCTAAAAAACTAATACTATCTACTTCCATTACCGGCACTCCAGCTTGATTTATATTTAGAGACAAAGGCTTTGATCTATAATTTCTAAATTGCACATATTTGGTTTTGTTTAAATTTACACTAAGGTCCATACTTGAAAGCCACTGTACAACTTTTTCTAACGTGGAATTTATATTGAGCTCTAATAATGGAATTTGTGATCTATCAGCTGAAAAAAGTATCGTAGCATCGTCTGCAAACAATAAACAGAGATCAGCAATAACTTTCGGAAGATCGTTAATATATATCCAAAATAATAGTGGACCTAAAACACTTCCTTGTGGGACTCCTCTATGAACCATGTCAAAATCTGATCTCACTTGCACTAATGTTTTGTTTGACGACCAGTTTGGCTCAGTAGGAGTAACGTTGCCTGCGAAGCTGAGGTCCTGGGTTCAAATCCCGGTAAGGGCAAATATTTGTGTGATGAGCATAAATATTTGTTCCTGAGTCTTGGATGTTTTCTATGTATATCCATACTAATATTATAAATCCGAAAGTGTGTCTGTCTGTCTGTCTGTCTGTCTGTCTGTTACCTCTTCTCGCTTAAACTGCTGAACCGATTTGCATGAATTTTTTTATGGAGATAGTTTAAGTACCGGGGAAGGACTACTTTTTATCCCGGAAAAATACCCTTATCCTCGATAAACGAACTTAAGGCGGACGAAGTCGCGGGCAGAAGCTAGTAAGTAATATATCTATTAAATATATCGTTGTCTAGTACCCATAACACAAGCCTTATTGAGCTTACCATGGGGCTACTTCGATTTGTGTAATTTTTTTCCTTAATATTTAATGTATATTTATATTTGTTGAATTTAAATATTGTAAATTCAACAAATGACAGTCGCTTGTTCACGATTTGACAAGTAATTATCGAATAACGCAAGACCAAGTCCTCTAATTCCTAAATGTTCAAGCTGTAGGAGTAGTATTAGATATTAGAGAGATATTCTCCGAGATTCCTTTTTACCCTCAACGGCAATTAAGTGTAATTAATGGACCCCCTAACACATTAAATTATGGAATAATTTCGCTATTCCTACATGCTTTTAGCTAATTTTACAGGCGCAACATTGATAGAGAGCTCCTTTTACATATGGTTTTGGATGTGTTTATGCAGCTATCGTTTTCGGTTGATATGATTATGGATTTATAATGGGTCTCGTCAGTCACCTTGTAGTTATTATTGCAGATGGAACTTAGCGATATGATTGTATCATGTCTACCAAAATATAATTTTTATTTGCCTTCTCCAGAAATTTCCATTTAAATCATTATAATTCTTCTACTGTTCATAGTCAGCTACCGAGAACTTATATATAAGCAAAGTTGTTTCCCTGGACGCCCATCCGTTTCTGTCTCCCGTAATGTTTGGTGAATTCATGAACGATATTTTTTTATTTAAATTTTCCCTGAATCTATTTTTATAAATTTCCTTTTCTACGGTTCAGAAGATCGATATATAGATAGAATTGAATATTTATTTATTTTTAAATAGATTACAATATTTATTCGTTTGCTACATTCGCACAACAAAAATAACAACAATAGTAAAACAGTAAAATTAAAACTAAGAACTGCAGAACAAATAACAAAGTAAGCAAATAAAATACAAAAAACCGGCCAAGAGCATGTGGGACCAATCTCAGTGTAAGGTTCAGCATTTTTGGTATGGCAATAAATGTTTTCTTTCTTTCTAACTTTCGGAGACATTATTTCCGAAAATATCCACATCATAATTTTTTTTAGAATTCTCTAACTGTTTTTAAAATAACTGTCAAAATATGTGCCACACATTGATATTTGCTGAAATGAAATTGTTTCTGTTATGAAATGTAAACCTATCATAATCCACATCAAAATACATTTTATACTTTTTGAGTAAAATGCCTGTGACATACGAACGGACAGACGGACATGGGAAAACTATAAGGTGTCCATTTTTGTCACTTTGGCTACGGAACCCCAAAAAAGGCAAATTCGTCGTGTGTTGCAGCAAAACGAAAGCGTTGTAGGTAGAAGAATTAAGAGTTAGTCGAAAGTTGTATTCATGCAACCGACTTAGGAAACTTCGTTAGCGAGATGCAGATCATGACAAAATTGACAGATGCGACGCCACACCAGCCCCCCTTTGGGACCGGAGGCGTGACGTATGAAGGAAGTGCAGCTTGTGCGTTGTGATTCCGCTTGCAAGTGCCAGTACTCAAAGCCAGAATGGAGAGCGTGGGGGCGACGACTGTGAGTAGAGCAGTGGTAGTAGTAGTAGAAGCGGTAGTAATAGTAGGTAGTAATAGTAGGTAGTAATAGTAGGTAGTAATAGTAACTAGTAATAGTAGGTAGTAATAGTAACTAGTAATAGTAGGTAGTAATAGTAGGTAGTAATAGTAACTAGTAATAGTAGGTAGTAATAGTAACTAGTAATAGTAGGTAGTGATAGTAACTAGTAATAGTAGGTAGTAATAGTAGGTAGTAATAGTAACTAGTAATAGTAGGTAGTAATAGTAACTAGTAATAGTAGGTAGTAATAGTAACTAGTAATAGTAGGTCGTAATAGTAACTAGTAATAGTAGGTCGTAATAGTAGGTAGTAATAGTAACTAGTAATAGTAGGTAGTAATAGTAACTAGTAATAGTAGGTAGTAATAGTAACTAGTAATAGTAGGTAGTAATAGTAGGTAGTAATAGTAGGTAGTAATAGTCACACAGACAAAGAGACTGAGACTCAGGTAGTTGAGGTACCAGGCATTTGTAGACAGCATACAAGGCTTGCTGTGAAGCTGTATCATATAGTTTGCAAAGTTGCGTTATGTCCGTTGTCGGAGGTCACTAATGTAGGAAGAGAGAGCCATAGAAAGATCTCTCTCCAGGCGGGTGTTATGGCTGGGGACCGAAGTCCAATGAGAATTGGTCAGAAGTTGTATTTAAGCAACCGACTTAGAAAACTTCGTTAGCGCGATGCAGAATATGTCAGAATTGACAGAAGCAACGTCACAAGGTCTGCAGCTGAGTGATATACTTCGCCCTTTTCAGCTAAGCACTGACATTCTCCTAGAACTTTCGTCGCATAAACCGTACCCACAAGAGGAAAAAATGGAACCCTTATATAATAACTTTACTGTCCCTCCGTCTGTCCGTTTACAAGACTGCAAACCCCTTGAAGCTGTGAAAAAATCAAATTTTGAAGTCAATGCAATCAAATACAGTCATTAAAAAAGGTGTTCGATATAAAGGTAGCTCTTATAGCACAAGTAACGAAATAAATCAGTTTTTATTTTTAAGTCTGTCTGTCTATGTAGTTAACCAATATTGTAGAATGCCCCAGTCTGCCTACGCTTTGCTCAGGAGCAGGGCTCCGCTAATACTGGATTTCATAGTTACGGCCGTGCGCGATTCCAACTTGCACATGGCCCGTTTTTAGGGTTCCGTAGCCAAAATGGCAAAAACGGAACCCTTATAGTTTCGTCATGTCCGTCTGTCCGCGTCCGTATGTCACAGGCATTTTACTCAAAAACTTAGTTTGATAGTTAAATAATAATAATATATATTTTTAGGGGCAGGGGGCACTACATACATGTAACCGAAACTGTTTTTTTTTTCCAGTATATATCAATATGTGTGGCACATCATTCGACAGTTCTTCTAAAAACACTATGAGAGTTTTAAAAAAATATATTGAATTAGTAAATATTTTCGAAATTATTCGCTCCGAAAGTAGCAAAAATTGTGTCCCCCCCCCCTCTATTTTCTGAACGGTATGTTCAAAAAATATGAAAAAAATTACAAATAGAAAGCTTAATAAATACTTCCAACGAAATATGTTTTTAACATGATCGAACATACCGTTTTTAAGTTATTGCCGAAAAACTGCGCTTCTCAGCAAAATGATGTAAGTGCTGGGGAGATACGCTCTTTTGTGAGTGTTTTTTTTTAGTAGCATTTTTTTTATCTGTAGTGCATTTTTTTGTATAAACGGCTGCGGAACCTTACATTGAGCATGGTCCCAAATGCTCTTGGCCGGTTTTACGTAAATACATCAAAGAATCAATTTGTGTCAAAAAATTGGGTTCTTTGGTTTCGCCTTAGCTATTATTACATGTGACTGTACCGTTGGATTACCTTTCTGAATGAAAACTGTATCTAGTCTCAAGACAACATACAAGGGCAGTAAAACTGTAAAGTGATGCTTAAGTGTGCCATAAAAGTTTATTGTATCTAACATTGTTAAGGTGCCTTCCTGAATTTATTTTCCGTCTAGTTACGACCAGGACGCTTCATTTATACCAAAACGACGTATGTCGATTGCAAAAAATGCGTCGTTTACGTCCTTTCGAAACGTAAATAGGGTTAAAAGTGAAAAGTGAAATTCTTTTGCGAATGAAAGTGATGGGATGCCATCACTGATAAAAGAATTACAATTTTATTGGCGCAAATGTTTTCGGGAAGCTTTAGGAGTAAGTAAAACTCAGTCATTAAAAAAAGTCCATTTAAATAAAACAATTTAAAAGGATTATATCGCGTATATTATCTCATTTAAATTCCCGACGTTTCGGAAGCTTTACAACTTCACAGTTTCACGGGATAGACTGAGAAAAAAATGATGTAGGTTGAATTCGTTTATTTAAATGAGGGATAACCGCGGAAGAGAGAAGGAGAATTATCTCCTTAGGTATAACAACTCATTTTGCTTTCAAAATTAAATGTCTTTAAACCTGTTTAGTGTTCATTATGTGGCATAGGTATCTCCCTAAATTCTACATGTCCTGGTTCCAAAATTAGATTTTGCCTGGTTCGGTGGCCGTTGGGGCAGAAAGGATCTCGAGTGGTCGGACGATTGCGGGGTCTCGCTGGATGTGGGTCGCCTCTATCCAGCCCATGTGCAAGTTTATTGAGGAGGTCTGTGTCCAGCAGTGTGACGACAAGGGTGGCCTTCCCACGCTGCGCTTGCCGGTACGCGGTCTCCACTCGAGAACCTTTCTGCCCCAGCGGCCATTGGTTCTAAAAATATGAATACTTTTTATGTACACTTCTCTTTTTTTATTTCCACCCGTATATAGATAACAATCAAATTTGAATGAGTAGAAATAAGCAGCCTTTGCTTTAATCTAAGATCTAAGCCTAAAATTCTGGAGCGAACTAATTGTGTAAAACAGTAAAATTGCAGGGAGAGATTAACTTGTGTCCCAATTTACGGTTAAGTTTTTTTTTTACGCCCACAATGTGTCTGTACAATGAAACCCAGAGTCTGTCTCCAAGGATTTTTTTGTACATTTGAAATTACTGCGATTTTTCAAACAAAGGCCGTGTCGTCGATCGGCCAGTAAAAGTTTTAATTATCTTAGGAATGTCTTTGGAAATAAAACACAGGTTCTCTAAGGATCAGTTTTTCGGAGCACAATTGTTGAGGTAATTTATAGTTTTAGTACTTTTGAAAGAGGCGCGTCGTGGGAGATGACTGAATATAAATAAGTAATGAAAATTACATCTATAGTGCGGGACAGGTGGTTCCATATAAATAAGGTAACCTCGTGCCCGCTTGCCCGCTGAAACAGCCGCCCGGCTTCAGACTAAAGTCAATAGAAAACATGCATGATTTTTTTTATCGCTTTTTTTAACAAAATATCGAAATACCGTAAACACGTCGGCTAAGAAATATATTTATTTATTTTATTCGATACACCAACAAAGTACAAGGTTATACATTCTATAAATTATAATTAAAAACAGAGATCACATCTAACCTGTATCTCAATAACAGGCGTGCAACAGCTTTCACAACTTAAATTACTGGACAGTAGACTGGCAGAGGAAGACAATTAAGATATGGGTCCCTATTTAAAAATAATACAGAATTAAATTTATGATTTTTCTAACTTAACACAATATCGATATAATATTTTCTTCTGTTTCCGCGATTATTACTCATTGAAATAAAACAACCCCGTGGCCATGGAAAGCTGGAAAGCTTCCGAAACGTCGGGAACTAAAATGAGATAATATACGCGATATAATCCGTTAAATTGTTTTATTTCAACAATATCGATAGTTATGCACCATTGAATCTTGTACTTCTAATAATTGTTAATATTTAAAGAAATACGCATTATATAGGCATTTTAAACTACTAATTAGACAGAGAGGTCCGACGTGCACTGTTACGTCATTGTGCACTCCGGCCATATAAACTCCGTATTAAATTCTGTTTTTAATATTTTAATTGATTGATTGATTAATCAATTAAAATATGACGGCCTATATCTTGGTTATTTTTATAGTTATTCGAAAAAATCTTTTTTTCTACTGTTTGTTACATGAATGAGCTTTTAACAAAGCAAAAATTTAAAATCATGCATATTCCCTAGTGTCAAAAAAAAAAATCTGTAGTTTTATAATTATAAAGTAAAATTGAGATGTTTGTACATTGAAGATATTTTTCAAAACAATGATTGTACCGAACTATTTGGAGGTCTTAGATTTTTTTTTTTTGATGTGTCTGTATGTGTGATTGTGGCATCATCACGTCAAATCGGCTAAACGGGTACCCGTGTGCCAAATATACTTGAAAACCGTTTAGCCAGCACCCAGCAATCCAGAGTTAGTTATAGGATTACGCTAACGAAAAACATAGGGGTAATGACTTATTTCCTTTGCGAACGAAGTTCTAATTTCCTATATTAAAATGCTTGAAACCCAGAAGAACAATGTGCTCTTAAACATAATTAGGCGTTAACAATGTTAGTGAAAATTTTCTTTGACTATTTCTTATCATTTTTGTATGTAGCTGTAAATTAAAATAAACGACTTCTAAAATACTCATCGTCAATAAAATCAATTAGGTTGATATATCGATACAGTAGTTATAATCTATAGTATGTTGTTTAAGATATAGAAAAAAGTTAAATAACTAAACACCGATTTCTTTATTTGTTACTCGATTACATTTTGCTCATTTCCGGCATTACCACAAACTTTACGCAAAAATATGTTGCACCAAATATTATGTTCAGAATTTCACTTTACGCTTTTTTTTTATATTCCAGATAAAAGTTTGTGGCCAAATTTAATATCCGGAGCGATTCCAGAACCATCAATTTGCGTACTCTGCCTAATAAAGTGTAGTAGTAAAATAAGCCAACCGAAAAATATGTACAAAAATGATGAAGCTTAAACTGACGACGTAAAGGTGCGTCCACATTTGTATCATTTGCCCGATCAGATCTTTGTCCCGTGTCACGATCACACATTTGGACGTTGCACCGATCCGATCACTCGAAATCCATGTTGATACGCGCATCACACACTTAGATCGGAGAAGCGCGGCGTAATCGCCGCGCCGACAGTAAGCGTCCAAGCAGGGCGATTTGCAGTCATGACGCCACGATGATCGGATACGAGCAAATGATACAAGTGTGGACGCAACTCTATCTGAATTAATAAACACCGTTATAGCGCCTAGATTTTTTTCAGTGGTTTTTAAAAAAGAAAATTAAATTGTTTTATTCCACAAAAAAAGACAACCAACCAGTTTCAATTACACCTCTTGATTCCTTAGAAGATAGTAATTAGTAACGGAATGTGATTTCCATATAAAAAATATCTCTTTTATGCACTTACAAATGTGGAACGTCAATAAAACGAGAATTACGGCAGGATTGCGCACAACCAAATGATATAGTACAAAAAGTTAAAAAACAATGCGAAGTATTGGCATAAAACTTATACCGGCCGTCTTGCCAATGTAAAGAACATTCCACACTGGTACTGAGGTTCTCATGTGGAACGCAATTTTGTTGACCTGGTATTTTTTTAAATGTAATGATATGTATGTGCAACACCGGAGGAATCGGCCATAATTTGTCAACCTTTGAGTGCCTTGTTAACTCGCTTCTTGAAGAATCCCATGTTATAGCGCTCTGAAGACATCTCAGGGGGAAGGTTACTCCACAACTTGCAAGTGCGTGGTAAAAATGAGCGTGATGCCCGTTTATTTTTGGGATGCCAAGCATCCAGATAGTGGTGATAACGGTAGAAAAGCTCACATTTCCAAAAATCATACGAAATACGAAATATCCAATAACATTGTCGAGACAGTTCATAATTCGCATGGATGCCTTTTCCGGGGAATGTGTTGGTTGTGGCGCATCAAATTTCAATTACGTAATTGCCCATGCGACCACGTTATATCTTTTGACAGCATAGAAGGTTATGAAACACAAATTTTTGGGTTTCTGTGTTTTTAATGTGGGAAAACTAACACCACATTACTATCTATTGTAAGTATCGAGTCCCGGTGTGACCACATGCGAGAGCAATCGTAATTTTCTTTGCGCTTTGACTACCCACCTACTATACTACCTACATATACTGCCTACCTATGTCTTGCATGCAGCCTGTACACTAAAGGAGCCTATAACGCCCTGCGTGTTCAATATAATAATGCATTCAGGATGCTGTTGGGACTGCCCTGGTGGTAAAGTGCCTCACTTATCTTTGCTGAGGCCCGCACGGACGGTTTTCTAGCCATTATGCGCATAAAAATCGCCGCGTTGCTAGGTAGACTCAGAGAGAGTTCCAACAGTATCTTGAATGGCATTGCTGACAGATACGACTGCCCAATTTTACATCATCGGATCAGTCCTACGAGGGAGGTTACCCAATTTAGAAATAAATAAATAGTTTGTAAGTTTGTTGTACGTCACTAACATAGGTATACTAACACTCTATGGATGTAAAAAAAATAGTCCGAAATAAATAATTATTATTATGTCACAATAGCACAGAAGGTTTCGAACTTCAAGACTAAGTTGTAACTTGGAATGTACCTGATTGACAGGAAAATCGTTAAATGTATAAATTGGTGAATAAAATTACAAACGCTCCGGCACACAATTTTATTATTTAAAAGGAAAATACTCTGAAACAGTGATACAAGCGTATACGCTTGTATCACTGTTTCAGAGTATTTGCTCCTTGAGATCCTTGTGGGAGGACTTTGTCCAGCAGTGGACGTTCTTAGACTGGTATGATGATGATGAACCTTCTGTATTTGTTCTCGGAATATATACTAGAAGGCACTTCGTTCGCGAAGGAGAAAAAGTCATAACCTCTCTTTGTTTCTTTAGCGTAGTCGGGTAAAAAGTGTCCTATAATCATCTAGAGATACCCAGCTACCCGTGTACCAGAAATAGTTGAAATTCGTTTTGCCGATTTTGCGTGACGAATACAAACGTACAAAAAATCCGAAAAAAATATTTTTCGCTTCAGTGACCTGCAAATATTCCCTTACAATAGTTTTTTTTATATTTTCAATGTCCAGACATTTCATTTTTAAAACTTTGTAATAGTTTAGATATGCATATCTAAATCCATCCATATTATAAATGCGAAAGTTTGTCTGTCTGTATGTCTGTCTGTGGGGGGAATGACATGGGCTACTTTTTACCCGCAATAAACGAATTTAAGGCGGACGAAGTCGCGGGCAGAAGCTAGAATATTTATGAGACAGAAATCACATAATCTGTAAGAGGGGTTTCACAATGAGTAATAAAGTTTTTTTTCTGTTTAACAATGGAGACTTATAACGTTCTAGTTTTAAGTAGCATTGTTTTCACTTAGTGGCTATAAACTTAGGTGAAAACAGTGGCGTTAAGTTATTTTACAATGAGTTATATAAGTATAGTGGTGATCGGTGATTATAGGTAAGTAATTTAGTTTAATAAGATTAAGTTTAATTACATGATGGAAATAAATATTAATTAACTGAGATAAAGTGGTTGTAAAGGCTTGTAAGAACTGTATTACGATTTGAATAATTTAGTTTAGAGTTAGAAAAAAGTAAAGTTGAGATAATCTTGATTTGCAAATTCATTCCTTAATTAAAAGAAAAAAATAGAAGCTTAAAACGTTTGAGAGTCTGTGTTTTTTTTGTTGAATATATAAGTAGTATTTATCTTTGTTTCATGTTTTTATATTTTTCACACCCAGGCGAGTGAAGTTCGATTTAATTTGGATAATTTTGGCCAAAAGTAAAATTTAGTGGTTTTTATGGTATAAAATTATTTACGGAGACACAACCAATAATCAAGAGCGTTGTCTGTGAAGCTGAAGGTCCCGGGTTCAAATCCTGGTAAGGGCAAGTCTTTGTGTGATGAGCATAAATATTTGATCCAGAGTCTTGGATGTTTTGTATATAAGTATATATATGTATTAACTATATCGTCGTCTATGCCCATAACACAAGCCTTATTAAACTTACCATGGGGTTAGTCCGATTTGTGTGAACATTGTCTCGTAATATTTATTTTCTTCAAGAGCATGAAAATAATTCCGTTTAAACTCGATGATTTATTTTTGTGCTGAAGCAGCATCACCTGTACCTTATTCGTGGACTTAAAGACAATAAATTTGACAAACTCTGATATGATGCTTCTGAGCGAATACAAACACGATCTAACTTTACACAAACTGAGGGTTCAGTTGAGAAGGATCGACAATACCAAATACGGCTTCGTAAAGGTATCCCACTGTTACTTCGAAGATTACTGTAAAGAATTGGGACTAGAACGTCATTTCTCCGTTTCTTTAATTGTCTTTATTGGAACTTTGGAATTTAATTTAGTGAACTTTTATTTCTCGTTGCGACAATCCTTGGGGAGGAAAATACCCACACTTTAATTTGTAATAAGTTTATTGAAAGTAATTTAAAATGTTGAATTTTATAACCATTATTTAATGGTGGTTGTTGGAAATGAATAGGTCAGTGAAAAAAAAGATCACTGAAAACGGAAGATGTCGATATAAAGAAAGAAAACCATAACAACATGATGCTTTTTATGCCAACGCTTATAAAAAAGGAAATAAATAAATAAATTAAATAATAAATAAATATGACGCGACCATTTTACACAAATTGCTCTAGTCCCATGGTAAGCTCAATAAGGCTTGTGTTATGGGTACTAGACGACGATATATTTAATAGATATAGGATATAGGAAAAAATATAGTAAAACAACAGTATTAATCTTGATCAAGTGAAGAAGAAAATCAAACTTCACATAAGTATAGGCTCTAAACTCTATTTGAACCCAGCGATGTTAGTTTTTTTAGTTAAGGTTTATCTACAGCCCTGATATCGTCCGCTTTAGACGTAGACTTGTTTTAAAAATCTACCATGTATCCAGTTCGCGTACTACCATCAATCAATTGAGACCAGCTATAGCATTCACAAAATATACGCCAGCGTCTAACGCGGCGCTGACGAACTCGTTTGGTACTATAATATAACGAACCAATATATTTAGACTTGTGATCTGGCCATGTAGACTTTGAGTGTCTAATTATATCCGGGACGAACTGAAAGAAATCGATTGGGATATATAAGATTGACACCCCAGTATGGCGTTTGATGCTGCTCATCTTTTGGTTGGAAGATAAGTCTTCCAACCGAAAGATTACTTTTTCTTCGTCAGAGATTTTCCAGGCCAATCGGCCATCTGCCTAGCGATGGACAATTTTTTTAACATTTCAGCTGTAGAAACATTTGCACTTTTATTATATTTACCTTCATTAGTCTAATGACAAAGCAATAACTTGTCTAAATTCAGAAATTTTATGTCAGTAAGAAAATGACAATAAATTATTATATCTATCTATACATATAATAAAGCTGAAGAGGGTCAAAAGTCTGTACATGGAAGATATTTGAAAAAAAATTGGCCGGGGATATTTAAAATCGACAACAGAACACGTTCCAACAGTTTTTAGAATTTTTGTCTGTTTGTCTGTTTATTTGTGCGCGCATCACGTAAAAACGGCTGAACAAATTTTGATGCAAACTTTACTAGTCTGTTGAAAAAATCTTCGGTCAGGTTATAAGCTATAAAAATTGAACCGCTAAAAGGGGGGGTAGCCACTACACTTGATTGAGTTAAGTTTGCAATCGTATGGCGCTACTTAGGAAGGAGGTGCAAACTTTTATCAAATATGTGCTACACGAGCCTAAGACTACTATTGAGTACGAGCCGAGTATCGAGTACTTTTCTAACCTAAGATGTGGCGCTAAAATTAATGTCTTTCTGCCAAATTAACTCTAATTTTAGAAGAGGGGGTACGGATATTAACCAATTTAATTGAATAATTGATTTAATAATACAACAAAATACGAGATTAATGGCTCGGTGGTATCAACACGGAGGAGGCTCACATGTCCAATAATTCGCCCAGGTACTGCTTCAGATTGGAGAAGAACTTCTGGAGGAAACCAACGGCCTGGTTCGATTACCGAAGACGTTATGCAGGGTCGTTCCGTCCGTTGAAGACTACATTCGGAGCGTATAAGGAGACCTGAGCCAGGTGACGTGACGTGAAAGCTCTTCGGTTTGTGAGGGAGCCATACTCACGCCAAAAATTGAACAGGCAGCGGCAGTTAATCGAAGGTGAACAGGCAGTATATAATTCCACTAGCTGTTGGCCGCGACTTCGTCCGCACAGAGATGAAATTTGTAGCCTTATAGAAGGCAACTTCGTCAGCGGAGGAAAAATAACGTAACCCTCTTTTTTTCTTCAGCATAATCGAACAAAAAGTGTCTTATAATTATCTGAGGATGCCCGCTACCCGTGTACCAAAAATAGTTGAAATATGTTTGGCCGTTTTGGCGTGATGAAGCTACATCGACACATACATACAAACATACAAAAAATAAAATTGAATAAGTGACCTTTAAATACTCCATATCACTTATTTTTGAGATTTTCTATATTATAGTAGTAGATTATCTATGTATATTTTATGTACATAGACATTTCAGTTTAAACCTTAATCTATCTATCTTCTATATTCTATCTATCTATCTTCTATATTCTATCTATCTAGATAGATATAATAGATATGTATACATATAATAAAGCTGAAGAGGCTCGAAAGTCTGTAGGTACATGGAAGATATTCGAAAAAAAGTTGGCCGGGGATACTTAGAATCGATAACATTTGTCTGTTTATTCGTACGCGCATCACGAAATACGGCTGAACAGACTTTGATGGAAAGTTCCCGGCCAGGCTATGAAAATTCAACCCTTAAAAGGGGGGGGGGGGGGGGGGAGTAGCCACTACACTTGATTGAGTTAAGTTTGCTCCTGAATCTTATAGCGCTACTTAGGACAGAGGTGCAAACTTTTCTCAAATGTGTGCTACACGAGCCTACGACTACTAATGAGTACCTTGCTAAACTACCAGGTGGTGCTAAAATTAATACCTTGGCTTTTATTTTTATTTTATAATTAACTCTAAGTTTAGAAGAGGGGGTACGGATATCAACAAATTTAATTTAATAATACAACAAAATACAAGATCAGTGGCTCAGTGGTATCAACAAGGAGGAGGCTCTCATGTGCAAGAATATTTGCCCAGGTACTGCTTCAGGTTGGAGAAAGACTTCTGGAGGAAACCAACGGCATGATTCGATTACCCGAGATGTTATGCAAGATCGTTCCGTCCGTTGAAGACCACATTTGGAACGGAGACCTGAGCCAGGTGACGCGACGTGAGAACTTTTCGGTTTGTGAGAGAGCCGTTAATGCGCGGATATTAGCCGAAATGGAAGGGAACAGGCAGTATATAATTCCAAGAACACTGTCTTGGATGGACGCTTCGTCACAACATACTTGATGGAGTTCTTATACTCATTGAGCGCTTCAGAACTCCCACCAGCACACACATTAACCCTGAAAGTTGGAGTTCCAAAGTTGCAACGGAACCAGGCTAAGAGTAGTGCAGCTGCAGCGAAACCTCATCGAGCCGCAAATTCGGATGGGGTGCGGCGCCGGAGAAGCCGTTTTCATCCCCCGCACGTCCCTCATTCCGAGCAAATTCCCGCTCCGCTTCAAGCGCCTACAGTTCCCCGTGAGCGTCTGCTTCGCCATGACAAGTCGCAAGTCGCAGGGGCAGACGCTGCGCGCCGCTGGCGTGGACCTGCGCACGGGCTACTTCTCGCACGGGCAGCTACATGGCGTGCTCGCGCGTCACCAGCTGCAAGGAACTGTTCGTGCTGATGCCCGCCAGAAAGACTCACAATGTGGTGTACAAAAAAATATTGTAAAACGTCAATGTTATGTACTTTAATATACTTTACATACCTATTTGGAGTATATAACTGTAGATATAATTATATGTATATATTTAGTTGTGCATACATAAACATAACTGTTAATAAAATGTAAATACTTGGCCTATATTCACCTTTCCTCTAATCTTACTTCTAAATATTATTAGACCTAAATTCGAAAGGTTGTTAGGAAGTATGGATGTGTATATTTCTTACCTTTTCATGTTTAGACTGTTTGATTCGAGGACCGATTTGGGTGATATTTACCATGGACTTGATTTAGATACTACTACAGTCGAGCACGTAAAAATAGAAAAGTGGTACTGTATCGTCCGATATACACCTCTAAGTATATACTCTATGTCTTTTAAATCACATCAAAAATTTAAATAAGTGCAAAAAACTATTGATTTTGGAGTGTAGTTTTATTTAGTGGTATTTGTATAACATTTTATCTGGACTTTACTTGTTACTAAGTTTCGGCTCCAGGGGAGAGGGGTGAATTAGCCGCTTACTGACACAGACCGAATTCCACGCGGGCGGAGCCGCGGGCACAGATAGTTGACAATATAGGCTATGGTCACTGACAGCTAATAAATGTATCAGAAATGTTAAGCAACTTTTGTAAATTAAGGGCAAAAATAAATCTTTCACTTTGGATAACAAGCTGCCCATTACTACTTTCGTCATCCAACTGCCTGTATAGATAATGCTACTAGCAAGGTTATTTACTGCTGGGTTTACCTACGTCTTTAGACGTTAAAACTAAAACATTAACTGTTACACGTTTAGCACGTTAGCACGTTATCTACTATAAATGAGCACAAAACATCAAAAAGTAAGCGCCTTAAAATATAAAATACGGTAAGTACTGAAAACATTAGTGGCCACAGGAATGAGTTGTGTTGCTTTGTATACAATAGTAAACCGATTCAACACGAACAACTATCATTTCACGGCACACTCATCTGGTAATGTAGGGTACACACCGCCTTCAAGATAGTAAATCTATTTGAACAGGTATAATAGTTGCTGCCTTTTAAATTATAGGGATTCCACCTCCCGCGGAGCGTTATGTCAAAAAAAAAAATAATAAAAATTCAATTACAATGAATGTGGGAACTGGTTCTAAATTGAAAAATTTTTAGACGCACACAAGTGCTTCTAGCGTGCTTCACGGGTTAATTCGTCATACTTTGATGACATCGTGAGAAGTGGAGACTTCCATAAAATTGGTAATTGGCAGAAACGCAGACGGAAAGACAGCATATGATAGGTCTTCTACATGGTGGACTGACTAGTTAAAGAAGTCCTTCCCTCAGACTATGGACCTCTATCCATTATAAATATAAATACATGCTTTTATCCGATTACGTCAAGAGGCGGCTACGTTTTTCGAATGTATGTCTATGTATATTTCTTTGGCACACTCTGCACCCTAAATTGCTTGGTGGATTAACAAATGAGATCTCATTAGATTTGTCATGGTTAGAGGACTGACATTGTTTTTAATATTTTGCTGTCGAGGTCTCTGACCAACTTTAACTACCTTCTTTATTCGCTGTCTATGAAACTGAAGGTCTTAACATCGTAAAAAGCCAATGGAGACAAGAAAAAATTAGAAACAAATTTGTTCACCATCCTAGCTGTCCGTGATTTATTTATTAGGTCCATAAAAGCTTTCCAGTCCGCCATGTTGTTGGTGTTTTGTACCGGCTCCATTCACCCGAGACAATGCCACTGATACAATGATCACGCGTTTATTTTCCAAGCGGTTTACAAGCTTTGTACCGTTTTAATATATTTATAAAATCACCTACTAGGATCTTTTACGTAACGTTCGAAAAAGCGTTTGTTGGTTTATTTTTCTTTCACATGATAACTGATTGATAACTGATATGATTTGAGATAGAATCGAGGCTTGGCATTATCCTTCTTTTTATCTCGAAAAAGTTAACGGTTCCTGAGGAATTAGCAAAACAGTACGCTACTATCCACTCACATGGTTCTAGTAACTAAAGCTACCAAAGCGTACTCCTAAATTGCTTGTGGTAAGTTTTGCTACCAAGTATATAATAATATAGCTAAGAAATGTTAAAACAATTAGGATAGGACGTTACGGGTGGGGCGACAGTCATGTGACAAGAAGAGTGAATCTGGGAGGTAATAAAAGAAGACGAAGACCGAAAAAAATATGGATGGATTGTATGGATGATAATTTGGAAAAGAAGGATTTAAATGGCGAGATGAAGGTGACAGGGAGGGACGAAATAAAAAAAGGTGCTGCGCCGACACCAAGTGAATAAAGCTTAGTCACCTGATTTTAAAATGGATTTCAATTTGAGGTCAATCTTAGGATCAAGGGCCTGTGCTGTAAAACAAAAACTTGGCATTCTATCTAAGGTGGAGCTGTATTTCAGACTGGAACAGCATCTCACTCTCAACCAAGCTCAGGATCGTTCGTGCGTTGAGTACTGCTGCCATCTTTGTGCCGGATCCGCCAAGTACCAGCTAGCTGCATTGGACTCAGTAGAACGTTGATCCTTAAGACTTTGGTGATGCTTTATCGACTTGGACCAACTTACAGAGCCTTCAAAATCGCTGCAGAGTTGCCAGCTTGACGGTTTTCTAAAGGATATATTTTGGAGAGTGTGCGCAGGAATTGCAAAAATTAATCCCACCATCTCCGTTCTACCATTGGACATCCAGGTGTGTGGAGCGACTTCATCCTTACGTTGTCAATTTAATTTACCATTCATACCACGAAGCGATTTGCTTCTTCATGTCTAATGAGAATCGCTAAGGAGTGGACTTCACTGATGTTGTGTGTTTTCTTGAAAACTATAATTTGGGTCTTTTATAAGCAAGAGTGAATAGGCTGTTACTGAACTAGCGAGCTACATTCTAAAACTCGTAGTCACTATCAGGTGATTCAGGGGTAAAACGTTTGATCATGAATAAAAAAAATAAAAGAACGAGAGTAGACGTTCTGAATGCTGCACTGACCACAGAGTGGACTAAAATAACCTTAAACGAGCTGATTGGTGATAATTTCAACAAACATTTTTATATGTCCATTAATGTCACAGGAGGTTTTTAAAGCCAATATCTATTTTTACAAGCTTTTATTTGCTTTCACCTGTCCCGAAGTCTGTCTGTTGGTCTGTAATCAAATCTTGCAAGTGAAATTTGATCTACTTCCCGGTTTCCGATTGAGCTAAAATTTTGCATACTTATTTAAGTTCAGTGACAATGCAATAGTATGATACCATCGAGCTGATCTGATGATGGAGCAGGAAGGTGGTCATAGGAACTCTAATAAAATAATGCAATCCTACCGAGTTTGGGCTCTTAAAAACGTCTCGGTGAGTAGTTGATGGATGTTCAAGGTAAGTACAGTCAGTGATAAAAGCTTGTCACAAAAGTGAAATTTTTGACAGAAACTTATTTTAATTATCATACCTCTTTTACTTTTTCTTTGTAATTGTCGTGTGAAATAAATTTATTGTAATATTTTTTGTCAACGTATTTTCGAGCGGCTAGTATAATTGTGCATGATCACACGCAACGCAAATATTATATCAAGCTGTATTATGTAAAATCTACCTACTTAGTGGTATTTTATGATGAATACGCACGAACTGATTTCATTACATTGGAGAGGTGTGCGTGGCATGCGTATTAACGCATTAAAGACGCATAAATGATATTGTTGCGACTTATAAAATGCTTCTTTTGAATTGTTGTTTTTTTATTAGGCAGTGTCTTCTTATGAGCTTTAATTCAAATTCACAGCGCCCTACGCTCCCTCTCGATATCATCACTATCTGACATATTTTCAGTGATCCAGTTTAATAAATACACCGTCTAGCAAATCTGTTTGACTAATCCTGCTAAAGATAATATGCCCTGCCTTCCTGACCCTTCTATAACTATTGTTTTGTGGAAAACATCCAATCCAATCTTTTTTTTTTCTTGGGTTTCGTAGCCAAAATGGAAAAAACGGAACGCTTGTCCGCCCGTCCGTATGTCGCAGGCATTTAACTCAAGAAGCACATCTAAGGTACCCGTGGGTAATATGGTCACGTTAAGCTTTGAAGGTCATTAAAAAGATAAATAAAGGGGGGGGTGGAGTTAAAAAATATACAGTTGGATACTTCAACTAATATACTAAGGAAAACATAACAAGTTAACTTCGGTAATAATTAGGAACCATTAAAAAAATCACCTTTTAAAAAAAGTGGTAAATGTCCATATTTCCGGCACGTGCGGTTATTAAGGACATCACCATGTCCATATTTACGGTATGAAGTGAGTCTCCATTTATCGCTCCCACTTTGGGCACAGAAAATGGTCTTCTTCATCTTTTGAGAGTCCTACTCACGCGTATTGACAGCACGAGATGCAGAGTCTCATATCTGCCACTCTGTCTTTTGACAGAGAAAGCAGAAAGCTAATAATACTACCATGACTTATTATTAGGTTCTGGACGCTTTGAATTCTTTATTGTTGAGGCCTGGTTACTGGATAAGTCTTTTATGAGATTTAATTATAGGTGACTGTAATTTTTTTTTTGCATAGTTTATATTATTAATATTCTCATTTTATTATTATTTTAATTATATGTTGACCACGGTGATTTAAATACGTGTAACTTTGACATCAAGCAAATTTATAGTGTTCATGATAAAATTCATGAAATAAATAAATCTAATCTAATATTTTGCCGGGATTTTCTTCTTCTGTCCTAAAAACATAATTTTAACACTATTAGGAAGGTATTTACGGCCAAAACAGAATAAAGTTGTGTCAGTTAAATCATACCGAATATCATACCGAAAATATGGACACTTGATGTTCATATTAACAGATGCGTAATTGTTTAACTTTATACTACTCATACTAAAACTTTCTTTTTAACCTCTTTATGTGCATACCATTACTTTAAAATATGATATATTACCTGTACACTTATCTACAATAACAAGTTCCCACATATTTTTTGCGTGATTTAAATGTTTACATGTTTTTTAAAAGGTTGATGTCAGTTGAGAATCGAGCGAAATTTTTGATCTGTCAAAACTCCTTCGGTAAAGCAATCCCGATGAAACTGCAACGTTTGCGTAAACTACTTGACGTTATTAAATACAGCGCCGTATATCCAGAATGTGTTGTACTTTTTGAAATCTATCAAAGTGACCATATTAACCGGATGACCATATTACCCTCGGTTACCTTATACTATTATAAAGATGTAAAAATTAAATATCTGTACATTGAAGATATTTTCAAATAAATGGTTATTACGGACTATTTGGAGTTCACTAGAATAAAAAATATTTTTTTTGGATTTTATGTATTGTTTTGTATGTGTCGTTGTGGATTCATCACGCAAAATCGGCTAAACCGATTTCAACTATTTTTGGCACACGGGTAGCCGGGTATCTCCAGATGGTTATAGGATACTTATTACTCGACTACGCTGAAGAAAAACAAGAGGGTTATGACTTTTCCCCCTCCGCGTACGAAATTGCGGGCGCCTTCTAGTGATATATATTGATGAAATTTGGAGTATAGGTGTCCTGTATAAGCTGTCCTGTATTTTTCAGCAAATAGGTATCAATATGTGGCACATATTTCGATAGGTAGTTCTTTTAAAAAGACTTTGAGTTTTCAAAAAAAAATGTTTGATGTAGTGAATATTTTCGGAAATAATTGCTCCGAAAGTAGCACGAAATGTGTCCCCCCTCCTCTATTGTCTAAACAGTGTGTCCAAAAAATATGAAAAAAGTCAAAAAATTAAGCTTTATTTTTGTGTTTTTTTCTTAAATACTTTCAACGAAAATTACTTTCAACATTATCGGATATAGGGTTTTTGCGTTATTGTGGAAATACGACGATTCTGAACAAAATGACGTAAGTCGAGATACGCTCTTTTGCTAGTGTACTTTTTCATATCGTATTTTTTTTATCTAAATTATTATTTTTTGTATGAACAACAGCCGTGGAATCCTACATTGGGCATGTTGCGACATGCTCTTGGCCGTTTTTTAATCTTTATTTATTACTTTTTTGCATGGCCTCCTCCTTGCGCCGTATACCTCAGTAATTAGGGTCGTAACCTCCTTTCTGTATCACTTTTTCTTAACGATCTTCCTCTATGTCTTTCTGTCTCTGGCGGTGTAGAGGGCGTTGTGAACTGTAGAACTGAGTCAAGATTGGTGGGAATCTGGCCAGACCAACGCACTGGGCTGCTTCCACGAGGCCTTTTCCCCTCTACTTTGCCGGTCACGATAAGCTTCTCGAGGTTGCCACCGTCTTTCCTTGCAATGTGACCAAAGTATTGTAGAACTCGTCGTAGACACTCGGATGACAGCCAAGCGGAGATTTTGAGTTCTCGCAATATAGAAACGTTAGTCCGAAATGCTGACCAGGGGATACGGAGCATCTCTTTCATGGCAACTACAGTAAAATCATGCCTACAGCATGAAATTACCTTAAGCAAGCCCAGGTTGCTTGCAGTGATGACATGCGTTAACATTATCGGACTAAAATAACAATTTATACAATCAATTCACGCACAACGCGCCCAACTTTTTACGAAACAAAATCTTTATTCTCGCCCATAATACATGTATAATTACTAGCTGTTATTTTCTTCGCGTGACAATGTGCGCGTGATCATTTACTTTCCAGTGTTACCAGACTCGAGACGGTTTTGAAAGTATTTTTTTTAATGCCATTTTCCCCTCTGTTATGTTGATGTTAATTATGCATTCTGACCGTACTGTTTAAGCCTCATTCGATTTCATTAATAAAGATGTTAAATGAAATATGCAGCGATAATATACTTCCATTGGTGTTAAAAAATTGCTTTTGTGGCGGAATTTTATATTCTTTGTGGGTAATGGCAGTTCCGTAAACTGGTCCTACTTCGCTCCCCCTAGGATAAGTATGCTCCAATCGCGAAAACATATTTACGGGCTTGATATTTGATTTATGTTAATTAGTCAAGAAAATTAAGAACACGCCTGAAATATGTGACGACAAGTATCACACCACTGTTTTTTTTTGCTCCGGAATCCGTTTCTACTATGATTTGAATTAACTTTGCTCCATGAACATTTAGTAAGGAGGAGCAAAGTTTGCCTAGTTAGTGTGTAACAATTGCTCTTAATTTATTGTTTTCATATTGAACAAAATTAATTGTGGCGATTTTTTTTTAATTTATAACGCGTTAGGATACTATTTGTAGTTATTTGTAAGACATGCATGTTTGAAAATTAAAAACGCTAAAATAATTTCTTGTTTTCTAAATTCGAGCAAATTTTAGAGCTAAGTAGCACCATTTTACTGTTTATTTATATTTATTGCTAACATTATCCGGGACTAGCTCCGGAAATCAATATTTTATTAATTTACTTTAAGATTCATAATAATAGGATGGATGATTTGCACCGTTCGATGTGATGCGGGATTTTAAAGAATACTAGAAGGTGCCAGTAACTTTGTCAGCGGAGGAGAAAAAAAATCATAACCCACTTTTTTTTTCTTCAGCGCAGTCGAGTAAAAAGTATCGTATGACCACCTGTGGACGACCAGCTACTCGTGTCCAGAAAAAGTTGAAATACAACAGCTGTTCTGGCGTGATGAAGCCACAACGACATATACAAACATACAAATAATCCAAAAATAATGCAAATTCAAATTCAAATCATTTACTTCGGTCTTTGAATCCATAGTGTTAGAGGCAACAAACTTAGAGCTATCGTTAGTATTATATATAATAATATTTTATAATATTTTCGATTTAGTGGCCTTGACATAGTCTGTAACCTAATGTTCAATTTACAGAAAATTTATTGATACAAATTTATAATAGCATACATAGATGTTCCTCCTCTCGACAAAAGTCACTCACTCAGAAATCTTTATATAAAACTAGATAGTGTCCGCAACTTGGTTCGTGGTGGAGAAAAATGTCATAATCCTCTTTTTTGCTTTGAAAAGTATCCTATATCTGTGTGGATGTCTAGCTACCTGAACTTGCCGATGAAGCCGCAAACATACATACATACAAACTTACAAAAATAAAAAATAAATATTTTTTGAGTTTGTGACCGTCAAATAGCCCGTTTCACTTATTCATAGAGAAATATTTTTATCATCATCATCAGAAATTAAATGATTTATTTCGGACATCATTACATAACAGATATTTCAGTTTTACCACTTTATAGATGATTGTTTATGTATAGTATAGATCAAGTGACTCAGAAAAGAAATGTACTCAAACCGGTTTATAAATGGCAGAGATCTGAAGAAACAAACAATAAATAAGAAAAACCGGCCAAGTGCGAGTCGGACACGCGCACCGAGGGTTGCGTACAAACTTTCACTTACCCTAACATTATTATATTACCCCATTATTATATTATATCTAAAGCATTGCATACAAATGAAGTGCAACCGTAACGCAATTGGATTGATAAAGGTTTTTTTAATTAAAAAAAGAGCTAGTTAGAACATGGCATTTTCGTGTAATATTTATATTTATTTATACAAATTGAGAAAATTTTCGTTCAGTAAACTTCGGAGATAAAAGGGGTGGAATGGTGATCACAATAAAAAAAATCTTGTTCAAAAATCTGCAATTCAAGCCCTTTCATATGATATACTATTTGAGCTAGTAGCTTAACTTTTAATTTTTGCCCTCCCCTGGGCAAAAATTAAAAGTTAAGCTTTTTTAGATAATAAAACTATATTTTTAAATATTTCCTTTGAAATACATGTGGGCTGACCATGTTTATACATATTCAAATATATATCGTAGTTTTTAAGATATGGCGCTTTAACGTCGGACAGACAGACAGACTGAGAGACATACAAAGTCGCACCATAAGGGTTCCTTTTTTACCATTTTTGGTACGGAACCCTGACAAAGAATCGAATAGTTTTCTTTTTTTCGAAATCGCTAAACAAACAGCAATCATTCACTTACCACATATCAATCCGTTTCCCTAGTTCAGTACTGAATTATCTGAAAAATTGAACGCAACGATGAACAACTCTATCATTTCATTAATAGGAGTGCGTTTTGCTGAATGTAGTAGTTTTAATTAAGTCTATATTGAATTGTAGCATCGATTTGTTTCAGTCCCAATAAAAACCGACACCATCCTTCGTGGTTTCAGATTAATGAACAAAACTCCGTTTAATTTCGCAAAGTCATTTGAAAAACAACATAACTGAGTGTCGGTAAAACAGTGATATAATTCCTTTTCAAACTGAACGCTTCAATACGATAATTGCTTAAAACCTCGAAATGGTTTTCGTGAACGAAAGGAAAATGAATGAGAAGCAATTTGAAAAAGGTTCACCTGATAGAATACCAAATGAAGGTATGTCGAAGGTGATGATAAGCGAATAAGTATTAAATTCTGTGTACTTTAATAGTATTGGGTGAACGATATGAAGTGTTACCAAATTCACACTGGCCATATCTGACAAAATTTTCAGTAAAGAAATTTCGCATCAAAGGTTTTGGAAGCATTGGAACCTTGGGCACGTAAACATTTCGGTAGAAGACCGTGGACATTTCAACAAGACTCGGCCCTGGTTCATAAAGCTCTTGTGAACCAAGAATCGCTGAAAAACCGCGTTCCATATTTCATTTCGTCCAAACAATGGCTCTCGAATTCCCTAGACGCGAATCCGATGGACTTTTCTATGTGGTCCATTTTGGGGAGCAAGACTAGGACCAGAAAACATGCCAGTATGGATGCACTGAAGAAAGCGATCTTACGTAATTAGCACAACATACCGCAGGACCACATTCGTGCAGCGTGCAACTCATTTTTCGACCGTCTAAAGGTCATAGTCAAGACAAAAGGTGGTCATATCGAGTTAAAGTAAATTAATAAAAAAAATTGATGTTTTTCCTCATTTTTTTGTTAATGAATGATTTGTTACAACAGAAAAAACGTATCCCTTTGAATTTGATAACACTTCATATCGTTCGCCCTGTAGTTCCTGTGAGTTAAACCAGGACACGTTTATCAAGGAATTTTATTAATCTAGTGTTTTACATGAGATGCTTTCTTGAAGCAACAACGATTGATAATATAGTCAAAACAAACAGAACGTTTTTAGTAAAAAATACTTATATAGACAATTCCAAAGCTAACACAGTTCTACACGACAGCTCCTAATACGAGTACCTACACTAAAAAGGTCTGGATATCACATCAAATCCAATAAAATCATACATTTTATCATCTTTCTATCTAATCAGTAAGTTACACCTTTAGCCAGGATAACCATTTATTCTAGTTCAACTCAATTCAGATAATTTCTCATAATGTTTGATATTTTTATTTGTTAATTCCCAATTTAATGTTACAACGATTTTCCTTTAGAAACCTTTGTAACGTTAGATTTGGCGTTAGATGTTTTATGAATATTCATAAAATATTACCAAACTATTTACTTTTATATTTTGTGGGAAAAATCTATAAAAGAGAAGGATAATAATAAAACTCGAAACAATGGACACTATAAGAACAATTTATCCATCCAAAGTGCCTACGGGCACTTAAGAGTCCCCGGTAAGATCAGTTCTCCATCCAAACGTAGTTACGCTTTCATTTTAAAACGACTAATAAAAACGGCTAATTTGTTTGAAACTTTGTACTTAGAATAAGTTAAAGTATATAGTACCATAGTAAAAAAATACGGCGAATTTAAATTATTCATACAAAACTTGTTTTTGCTGTATTTCGTTTGTTTTATAAACTAGAGCCATATAAACTAATTACAGGCATAGATATACCTCATGTCGTATGTACAAGACGTAGTTTTAAAATGAGAACGAAACTCCGTTTGTATGGAAAGGTGAAATTCGAACGATTTTGCCGGGGACTCTTAAATTGGCGCCGCCGAGTAGCAAGTTCGTAAAATAAATTACCATAATAATATCAAAAATAAATCCACAACGATGCAAGAAAAATCCTTTTGATCACGATTGAATATTTACATCAGAAGAAGAACGAAGGACTGTGTAGCATTTCAATAAAAATGATTTGTAATTGGTTGTTGATTTCAGCCTTACTACTTTAACGCTATTCCGGACAGATTTGGAACTATTATTTATTGCTAAAAATCTTTTTGAAAGAATCTCTTTTTATAAGGAAAATCGTCACCTCACTCGAAATAAAAATAATTTGACTTTAAGTATACCAAAACACAAATCAGCCGGATTTAGAGGTAGTTTCAAGTACGCCGCTTCAAAAACGTGAAACAATATACCACCGCCTATAAGATTAAAAAAAAGCAATCTCACTTTTAAGAAATATTGTAAGGACATTATATTTCATAAACAAATCAAATCGGCGAAATTTATTGTAATGCACTGATAGGTGGATTCGGCTTAGCACTGGTAACATAACAGACAGTTTTTTTCTTCTTAAGTTATTTTGCACATTATTTTCGTTCTGATTAGATTTACGCAACATAAATGTATGATGTAGACACGGGTAGAGTAAGTGATTATGTGGAGATTCTAGTTTACGTTTTAGGGTGTAGTATAGTATTCAGTTTCGGCTGAAAAACAGCGCTGGAGTGTCGCTCAGGAGGCGGTACGATCAGTACTATGCTGACGCCTAAACCGTTTGCCACAAACTTGGTTTTTTTCTTTGATGGGTTATGTATATAAATAAGGAACTTAAGTTATTTATTTATTTATTTAATCTTTATTGCACAAAAGAAAACTTATTGTAAAAAAGGCGACCTTAATGCCATAAGGCATTCTCTACCAGTCAACCTTAGGGCAAAGCAGAAAAATTGTAGGCGGTGCTGAGGACTGTGTAATTACAAAAACACATATTTATATACTTTAAATACATGAATAACAAAATTTATATAATAAATACACAAATATATATAAGGTATACATAAATATATAACATATATATATATATATATATATAGCGATGAAACGAATTAAGCAGATAAACTAAGAGTCTTCGGTTCTGCCAGCAAAGAAGTTGCTCACGGACTTTGCTAGATTAAGTATATATTTTTTTTGTTTCTGTATATTTTTTATCATTTGGTTTTGGCAATAAATATATTTTCTTTCTTCTTTCTTTCTTTCTTCAAACAATATTTCGTTCATTTTCCTATATGAGATTGGCCTCATTACCTGCCTCCTTTTCATACACTCCGTGCTCAAAACGGCCGATAAAGTTCGCACTTAACCGTTTTACTAATGTTAACGCCTACCCACAAACATATAAAATTTTATGACACTATACACAAACACGGCTACTCCATCTCGATATTAGCTTGTAGACCAATAGCCGATTTATATGTTGTGTGGATAAGTTGTATGTTTGTGTGTCTTTATTTTGTGGAAACAAACTTTAAATAAGGGTAAACTTTTGCACGTTTTATGTTTTTTTTTTAAGGTATCATCTACGATAATTTCTCACTGAATTTATTATTATATAGTAATTATGTCAATGAGTAATAATCGCGGACACAGAAGAAAGTAATATTTAATATTGCTTAATAAATACTAAATAAAGGAAAGGATAAATGAAGGAAGTAAAACTTCATTTTTTTGTTTTCTAGAAGACCGACAGCAACGTGAAGCTGAAACTTAGAGGAAATAATGCTTATCATAAAGGCTTGTATTACAAAACATACAGAAAAAATTCGATGCAATGGCGGGTTTAAAAAACAAATCTATACAGGGTGATCAATCCAAATGGGTCAGTATGGAGAAGTCAGAAACTATGAGAGATAGCGAAATCTGTTCTAAGGAATCATGGCGTCGATTTTAGATTTAATAATAATGAAATATATTTTTTTATCTCATACATAATCGGGAATCGATTTTGGTCTAAATCTCTGTAAACAATGTTAAAAAAATGCATGTTTTCTCGTTGTTATTATTGATGCGCGAATCATAAGTCAAAAGAAGACATTTTTAATGGGATCTTATTTAAACGACTAAAATAAAAACTCAAAAATAAGATAATTATTTTATTTAAGTAAATGTTCAAAATGTATCCATTTCCTGGATGAAAAGATGAATTCTCTCTAGAATTAAAAAAATAATGCCATTTTTATTGAATTTAAAATCGACGTCATGGTTCCTATGAACAGATTTCGCTATCTGTCATAGTTTCTGAGTTCTCCCTACTGACCCATTTGGATTGATCACCCTGTATATTCCTTTTATTCCGTGTTTTCAATAAAAAATATACCCAAGTCTATATGGTGTTGAATCTTTTTTATTGAAACAAGGGTCAGCAAAAATGGCCCAAAAAAACCCACGGGAAATTTATATGGCGTTTTATTTGTGTCCTCAACTTGCCCAAATTAGTATTGCGGAACGCACATGAGCAACGAGTATAAATAACCCGGGAAATAAACGACCGGCGGAAAAAATGGAGGTCGCGGAGTTAATCGATTAGTCAGTGTACTGCGATAATTAGTTTTGTGACCAAGTTGAAGTTAGTCAGGAGCGGGAATAGGGATGATGACTACTTCTCTAGTGGAGACCGCGAATCGGCCTGCGCAGCGTATTAAGGCCACCTACAAGGTGGTCGGATGACCTGGTTAGGATGGCGGGCTTGCTGGATGTGGGTCGCCTTTATCCGGTTTGTTGAAATCTATTGAGAAGGCCTGTGTCCAGCAGTGGACGTCCTATGGCTGAAATGATGATTATGATGAATGTAGATAAATAAAAAATATTGGAGACGTATTTTTTCTTTTTCTACATGATCAAAAAATAAAGGCGGTACATTCAGTAAAATGTCGCGAGATGTCACTCCTAGTATACAAATTGTAGCCAGGAGTGACGAGCCCCCACTCCTAAACTTTAATGCAATATATCTCATTATTTTTTTATTATATTGCATAAGCAAAGAATTCGTGTCCAATATTTTTTTAAATTAGAATTCCGATTTTCATACCCCCTGATCATGGCTATTCAAGTTGGCGTATCATTTTTTTTTAAAGAACCTAATTCATAGACGTTCTTAAACTGCAAGTGTAGGTTTTTTTGTTGAAGTGCCCTGCTGCTGGTCAAAGCGCTTCCACTTTTTAACCGACCTCCAAAAAAAGGAGTTTTTTTTTTTTTTTTAATGGGTTTCACCGATTACTCAAAGACTATTTGACTGATTTCAAAATTTTTTTTTTGGTTTTATAGAAGGTACTTTCTAATTGGTCCCATTTAATTTTGGTGAAGATCCGATGATGGAATCCATGAGGAATTGAAGGAACTCCTCAAATATTGTAGGCATACATATAGCGATTTTGGTATTATAAGAAACATAATAAGCATTTGCATTCAGAAAGTGTAAATTGGTGAAGTGGAACTGCTGCAAAAGACCACAGAATGCCATCGGAACTCCTCAATGCAACTTCATAGTCACAAATTTAAATGTTCCTGATGAGAATGGTTCCATCGAATTGATTTGATGATGGAGCCGGAAGGTAGGCACTAGATCTATGTAATAAAATAATGTATCCTAGCCGTGTTTGGGCTTGTTCGAATCGTCACGAGATACACTTTTAAGTAACGGTTAACTAAAATGTGTAAAATAAATAAACTTTTAAACAAAAAAAGAAAACCGACTCCAAAAAAAACTAAAAAGTAAAAAATAACGCCATAATTCAGTTTCTTCAAATTACTTACAAGTAACCGTATGTATACTCAATCTATACAGTATATACTATTAATCTTATTTTGGAGTCGGTGCCATCGTGTCACAACTTACTAAAATCGTAAATTTTCAATATTTTACACATTCTTTATATGGCACCGACGCCAAAATAAGATTAATTGTATATACTGTATAGATTGAGTATACATACGGTTACTTGTAAGTAATTTGAAGAAACTGAATTATGGCGTTATTTTTTACTTTTTAGTTTTTTTTGGAGTCGGTTTTCTTTTTTTGTCCTGCCACTCATTTGTATTGAGCGCTACTCCTACCAATATTTGTAAAACGTGTCTAATTAGCTATTAACTTGATTTGAAAATTATAGTTCTTGGGAAAAGTTTATTCTATTTTATTTATATTATGTCCTAACTGTTGTATAAAATTGATTAAAAGCAACGTTATCACATTTTTATGAAGTAAACAATTTTATTAAGTACCCAAAACGAATCTTTTTTTATTTCTATCAAAGACGGGTTGTTTGCATTGGGTTCGTCATAGATTAGCGAATAAATAAAATTAAAATATAAAAATCGCAAGTAAAATAGTGTTAAGTATTTTACAAGAAATCATGCAGCTTATTAAAGTGGATTCTGATTTTTTAAATGCTTATTGCTTTTGTATTACTATATTTACTGAAGTAAAATATACTTTCACATACTTTTGACTTCTTCGTTCATTATTTGGCTTTCTATACTATTAAAAAATAACAAATGTTATATAGTTACAATAAACTAAACTCAAATAAACTATCTTCTTATCTTTTCGCCATGATTCCAAAGATGCTGGCAGCATTTTCTCGCTGTAAAGCAATGCTGATAGGTGTGCGAGGATCCTGGCAGTTCTTCGGTCCCTCGGAGTATCCGCTAGTCTCTTGGCGATACTTTTACGTAATACCTATTTATTTTCTCTTAACTTTTAATTATTTTTTAAACATATTGTAATCAAAAGGTGAAAATTCCAGTAGTATGTATGTTTATCGCCATGTAGGTATGGGTAAGGTTTGTCTTAATGGTTGCTCGTCACACCACTACCATAACAGAAAACTGAAAGAAAATCATAAGTTCATCGATATCGGTGTCAAAAGATCGCGACCTTTATCTAGGAAAGTGATACTGCTCTCGCGATCTTTCGACACCCGTTCTTAGTCCACTATGGCCGCTGTGACGAACGACCCGTGAGACAACAACCTTACCCAGTGTGCCCTATATGGCCGTGCATATTTCTGTCAGTCTGCCTGTATGTCACATTAATTTTATTTGACAAAAACTATAAAATACTACAAAATGTAAAAGAAACCAATGGGATAATTGGCGCCCAAGCTCAAATATTTTCTAGAATGCCTTTGAAGTAGTCCAAAGTAATAAATCAAAAAAAGAAAAGAACTTCATTGCAAAAAAGAATAGACAATATGATAACATCTGCGACAAAGGGTCTATAAGAAAAACCAATCTTTTTGATATTATTTCTCGGGTAATCAAGTTTTAGGTCATGATAAAAGTTGGATACTTGATTATTATTTTTATTGAATAAAATAGTCTGTCAAATATAATATTGCCTACAGTTTGTCTGCAATAATGATAATGCATCATACATAATATGTAATATTTTTAATAATATTTACCTACGTATTTTTTATTTGTTTTTATTGAGAACGATACTGTTAGACAATTTTGTTTATTTATTTAAACTTTTTTGCACAAAATAAAAGTATGCCAAATTACATTTTCTATCAGTCAACCATACAGCCAAACAGAGATGCATGAAAATGGGGCAGTGGGAAAAATCATTCAATACTGAGAGCGTTAGAACACACAAGCAAATAATGCATATATAGTTACTTATACCATTAACTATATAATTTATGATACAATATATATAAATTTTACATATAAATACAAAATTATTATATACTAACTACTGCACGGAAGACCGACGCTACTCGAATTCCGCTCACCGTGAAAAATGGTCACCAACTTGTCACCAGTGGTAAAATCTGGGTTTTTTATCCATCTTTTACCAGTGAGACCTAATTAGTGGTAACTTCTGTTTTTTTTCCCGGTTGTTACCACCAATTTCTTTCGTGGTAGCAGATGCGAAATAAATTCCCAGTAGTTACCACCGAGTACTTTAGTGGTAAAAGATGGGAAAAAGTCCCAGCTGTTACCACTGGTGACAAGTTGGAGGTAGGAATAATCCAAATATTCGTCACTTTCCTGATAAATACGTGAGAGTGAGAGTAACGGATACTAGATTTATCTATCGTACATATGAGACCATCGTATGCCCGATATGGTTACATCATTATAAAGTGGCAAAAATGAAATGTTTGTATGTTTGTATGTATCGTTGAGGCTTTATCACGCTAAATCGCCTAAACAGATTTCAACTATTTTTGGTACACGGGTAGCTGGGTATCTCCAGATGGTTATAGTATACTTTTTACCCGACTATGCTAAAGAAAGAAAGAGGGGTTATGACTTTTTCTCCTCCACGAACGTAGTTCCCGTACCTTCTAGTAAATATTAAATACATAAAGAATTTTAGTTCAATAATGAACAAATGAGGCCAAGAATGAGAATCTCTATGTTGATCGGTTCGCATCTAACGTCAGTCCACGATCCTCTCAAATATCGTCGGTCCACCTTGTAAGACCAAGCTGCATTAAAACCACAGCTAACTAAATTGTAACACACGCTTTTGCCCACGACTTCGTCTGCGTTCAATTCAAATTTCAAAAAATCCTTCCTTAGAATAGAATAGAATATATTTATTTTCAGGTTCTGTTGAAATGTATTATTAACATAAACACACCACTAGCGCCATTCAGTTTATGTACACTTAAGTTGTATTTCCTGTATGTTGGTACTATTTAAGATTCGTTGGCCTCCTACATATGTCATAAATAAAAAAAAATAGTCTGTGTAAAAACCAACACCGTTGTTTTATTATCATCCTATTTACATTTAAAAAGAAAACTAATAAATCATGGTATGCTTCAAACGAGATCGAGTTAGAAATGAGGTGATTCATAGACGAACCAAGGTCACCGATATAGTAAACAGGGTAAGCAAACTGAAGTGGCAATGTTCAGGGCACATAGTTTCAAGAACCGAAGGGAGAAAAGACCGTTGGGAAAGAAAGGTCGTATTGTATCTATGTATGAATATGATTACTACATCAAATGGTACCTTTTTAAATAATTACGTCTCTAAAATATTGATAAATGATCCAGCCTAGTAGGTAGCCCTAAGCGCTAAACACCCCACTTTAAGACAACCGCAGCTACATATATAACCACGCTCGCACCCATTTCTGCATTTGCGTTCCATTGCGCCAGCTCGTGTGTGTCGCTGTGAAGTGTTGTGAAGGACTCGATATGAAGGCGTTTCTGTTGTCGATGTTGCTTGTTGGGATCGTTAGGAGTGAAGAGCCTGAGGTAAGCTGTGAAAGTGACTATGTTTTTTTTTTCGGAATGTTTTTGCTATTTATTGTAAAATCAGAACTGCCTTTGACGCCTTATCGCAGAATAAAGATTTCAATTAGAATCTTGAACAACTAGGCATTTAGTCTATAATTATAAACACATATTTAAGATAGGCTAAGCATAAATATTGTAATGGATAGAGGTGATCTGAAAAAAAAAGAGTGACTGTTGAGTTTGTTTCGGATTTCTAGTTAACAGTGGTCTCCTCTTACCGTAGAGTCAGACTTGTAAAGCGGCCTACTTACAGAATAAGGATCATCCTTTCATTATGATTTTTAGGGACGCATAAATTTTGTTCTAAATTCTTTTTTGTAGCAAAATTTTACTGTAATTCGAATCGAAAGTTATTGCTCGGTATAATTTAACATAAATATTTTTTCGAATAGTACTACCAGTAGACAAAGTTGCTGGAAATATTGCGCAGTACTAAGTTTTTATTTTGTTTTACGGCTTTAATAATATATTTTCGTAGCATTTAATTATCGTCTGAACTGAAATGGGAAATTTAGTGGCGAATAAAGTTCACATTTAACAACTTCTAGGTTATAATAATATGCATTTTTCTTTTATTCTGCTAGCAAATTAATATAAATTTGTTATTAACCGTAGTAAAACATATTGTTAATAGGATAAAATAACGAAATATTAAGTAGGTTTGGCTCTGCAGGAGTAACGTTGCCTGCGAATCTGAAGGTCCTGGGTTCAAATCCCGGTAAGGGCAAATATTTGTGTGACGAGCATGAATATTTGTTCCCGCGTCTTGAATGTTTTCTATGTATATATACATACAAAACATCCTGTAAATATATTTATTACATATATCGCCGTCTAGTTCCCATAACACAAGCCTTTTTGAGCTTACCTTTAGGTAGGACTAGTTTTATTTGTCTATAATTGTCCTGTATTTTTTTCTTTTTCATTAATCCAACAAAAAATTGGGTGGTACATTTATTTTGTTGTTATTTTGTTCCGTGTGAGACAGTAGCGACAGAATTACTTAGAAAAATGCTAATAATCTAGGCTATTCTCACACTAACAAGATAGGCACTTGAAAATCGGACCTCTATTGGCTAGAAAAACATATTTTGTGTCCTTTATATCGTTAAAAATCATTTTAAAGAGTAACTTAGAGACGTAACTTCCTTTCCCAAACCACACCGGTAGCTTCAGCTCTCCGCTGCCGGCGCCATTCTAGGTTAGATTTTTTTACAATCTGTTTATATTTTGTATTTTACTTTTTATATGCCTATTATAAAAGTCCTAGCTTGAGCATGAAAATGTATGAAATAATAAATTCTCAAGTAGGATAAATACTGAGATAATCGATCAAAAAATCTAGTGCTTAAAAATCGAGTCATAATAAAATTTTAATCTGGCGTTTTCGATCATACATACTCGTATCACACTCATTAAAATAACGTTAGAGAGTGTTTTTAAATTTACATATTCATGAATTAGTTGGGTTCGTTATTTGCTGAAATTAAAAAAAAATATATTCATTAATTGTTTTGTTACATGCATATATTCAAAAAGTTCATTTTTTTTGCCGGTAGGCTATTTATTGCCGGTGGATTTTTTACGAAATTTTTATCATATTTATGATATAAGTATATATAGAGCATATTAACCACCGAAGGTGCCGTACAGTATTCGCGAAATCGCTGGTCGGTTAATACATTAATTGACTTCTGTCGGTGTTTTCTATTTGTACGTGTTTTTTTTTTTATTTTGTGCGTTTGTACAAATATGAATATATCCGTAGCGTGGGGTACACCCCACTAAAAGTGCATGAAATATTCGTTCGGTAATAATGAAACGTCGTCAACTCAGTGGTTAAATGCTATAAGTATGTATACTATTGTTTTTCACAAATGCATATAACTTATTTGTTCAACATAGGTTTAGGTACAGTACTAAATACATAGGCTATAAAAATATTTTACCCGATTACATATCTGTTTCAGAACGAGTGTCTCTTCCTTTGGTCCATATTAGCTGTATTTATATTCGCCTTAGTTGTGGGAGTGATAAGTTGTGATGTTTGCAGTCAAAATACGATGACAAAACATTAAACGGATATAATATAACAATACCCTATTTTAGAGTCTGAGAAATCTGAAATAAAAAAACTTTACTAAAAAAAGGCGTCGTATAATTAATAACAAGAAACAGCTAATTTAAATATTTTAATAATAAATTAAAGTTTACCTTTAGGCTAGACAGATTAAATGAGGAACCAATACAAATATTTACGACAAAAATTGCTCAGAAAATTTGTATATTTTGGGCGTGTAAATTACAATATTTTTAATTAAAATGAGCGAAAACAAGGTCAAACGCAATGGGAATACGGCAGCCAAATACAAAGTAAGACTTTTACGCATGCCTCCCACACTGAACCTTAACGCTGCGTATACGTATGTAATCGCATCGTCAACGTTTTTTGAGCAGCGGTGTGGAGAGCGTGCCGTAAAATCGTGACGCGTAACTAATGTCACTGCGATAACGCACCATCAGCGTATTTTTTTTTGGTTTGGGGGGATTTTTCACCACTGGGGATGACGAGCCATGTCATTAAAAGATCTATGGCTATTACCCATTTTTATACCCCACAAAATTTCTGCTTGGTACCCTTGGCTTCCATTCCTTGGAGGTGCGGCGCAACCTTAGCTTGCTAGTTGTGGCATGTCGTGTAGTCCGCGGCGATTCCAGTTGCCCAGAACTAGTAGAGCAACACTAAGTAAGATTCTCTGTTCCGGGCGTCCCAAGGATTCCTTTACGAGCACGTACGCGAGTGTTACTGGCAGTGCCTCCGGCACGCACTGTGTTGCACCGTAACTCACCGCTCCTTCGTGCCCTCGCACTACTCAAGTCGCTCCTGGTATCAGCACCGGAGTGTGATTTGTTTGCATGGCGATGGGCGGCTGTGTGCGAGAAGTGCCTGAGGTATTGCGAGATGATGGATAACAGGTCCTCTAGCGTCTAAGATTTTCTTGTAAACATGAAATTACATAGTGCAATGGACTGTAAGGCTGTGTGGTGTATTTGTTAATAAATATATTACCGAACAATTTTTTATACAAGTTTAGCGGGAAGCAAAGTAAACATGTTCAGTACATTAAGAAAATATTGCTATTTCAACAAACACACGCAAAAAAATAACCTGCAAACAAAAAAAAAACCCGCACACTGTAAATTTAATGACTGTGGTTCTGAGAGCTGTAGATCTCGTAAGACTTTCATTTTCAACCTCCATATCTCTGCCATTTTATTTAATTTCAAAAAACTGAATCTTCAAAAGAATACATATAACGAAGAACCGTGACCAAGAGGAATGATAGTTGCCATACTTTGGATCGTGTTCCGATCGCAAGGAGATATTCTGGCAAAAACTAGATGACCCTTCAAAACTAAACATTTAACGATCTTATAATTAAATAAAGAAACATAAGACAGTAACAATTTGCAAATTTCGCAAATAACTAATAATAAATAAATCGCAACTTTTAAATACTGTTTTACCCTTGCAAAGTTCAATAATTGTAAAAAAAAATCGTATACATAGATGGCGTTGTACATATCGAGGAACGGCTTTTTGTATGATGGTCAGTCCATTTCTTTTAATGGTCCTTGTTATAAGCATAAAACAACAATCCGGCTTTTGATATCACTCTCGTATCAACTTTTTTTTTCATTCTTATGTGCAAAAAGACCATAATCGAGATTGTCTGATGTCCTGGTGAAAGTTACTGGATGTATTTTTGATGATTATACTTCAAAGGTGTCGACCACAAAAACCGGTAGTTAATTCATAACCGCTCCTTAAAAAAATACATACAAACGTACGGCAAAAACGTTGGCTATGTGTGAGATATTTTTTTTTTTTATAAAAGCACACTCAAGACTATCTTTAACAGAACGAAGGAAATTTTCTCATCTGCATACAAATAAGCCTCATTAAGGAAGATTGCAGACAGATTTTTATAGTATGAAGACTCTCAGCGTAACAGTACTAGGTATTTTTGTATAAGCTTTAAACTTGCGATAAATACTTTAAAGTATAAAAGTGATACTGCTTCCCGTAAGCTAACGTCACGCAGGTAGAGGCAAACAAAGCGCTCTATTTAGTGATGAGTATGGTAATATTTTAACCCAGTCAAGTCGTGTCCTGAGAAATATAATTAGTCCGTTACTTACATTATCAGAAAATATTGGACACGTATTTTTTCTTTTGTCAATCCAACAAAAAATGATGAAGATACAGCCCGTTAAAGTTCCCCGTGACGAAAAACGGTCGCACGGCGTGACGTCATGCGCCCCTACTCCCAAATTTTGACGCGTTTTATCTTTGTCTGTTTTTCTTTGATTGACAAAAGAAAAAATAAGTGTCCAATATTTTTTGGTAATCTAAGTTACGGACTAATTATTTTTTTTAACCTTGAAACTACCCTTTTGTAACCCATGACCAAAAAAGAGGGTTGGTATAAGTTTGTCATATGTATCTGTGTGTCTGTGTTTATTATTATAACTCTTAGAAAGGTGACCAATGTCGTTTTTCATATTGAAATAAAATAATCTAACGGATAATATACGCGATATAATCCGTTAAAATATTTTATTTCAATGAGTAATAATCGCGGAAACAGAAGAAAATATTTTATTTTACTTTTGAAAATATTTAGTTGTCAAAAGTAATTTTATCATGATAAAAATCGTTCACTAATTCTTCATTTCATCATATAATTACACCTAATAGCTAATTGTTTGTTCAGTATCGAACATATATCATCACTTAAAATTACAGTTAAATTGTTTCTAAAAACAGATCGTTAGCGAATACCGCAAACTAACGCGATAACTTCTATGCATGGATTGAGATACCTAACTGTACACCATCCGTATACAAAACGCAATAAAATCCATGAAAATCTTAGATGATTACTTCGTTTTTGTTCTAAGAGAATATGTGGTTTCTATCTGAGCTAGATTTTATCTTAACGAAGGAATTGTGTGCACCGATTCATCACGTTATTTCAATAACTGACCTAGCGGTTTTCCACTCAATTTATGAAGTTTTTCATAGGTTGGGTTTAATAAGCATATTTATGTGTAAGTCTAGTTTATTTAGTGTAATTAGATATCCTTTGTGATTTGGTTACATGAAAAGATTTCGTGATTTGTGGTGACATTAATAGAGTTAAAATTTTATATAAAAGGAGTTACAAGTATGCATCCCTTTATTGTGTGTACTCGTGATAGTTCAAAAATTATACATATACATAAAAAAGTTGCAAATGAGTCAGACTTTTAAATGCCTGATAGAAATTAGAATCAGGATTTAGCTTTGTAATTTTTGTATTGAAAAAGTGCGTTTGTAGTTAAAGTTACGATAGTACTTTCGTACCTTGTCATAGTGACATTGATATGGAATCTCTATCGGCTTTCATAATTCCTCGACTGTACATAAATAATCCTTTTCGTTATCAAATAAAATGTGAAATCATCAGATGTTCAATATAATAAACACTGCATACATTTTTCACGTTTTCTTTTCTATTAAATGGAGGTATAAAATCGAAATGATACAAATATTAATAAGAGGAAATATTAGTCACTAGTCGTATTATAATAGCCTCGCCATTCCTGTCAGAAGTGGCTCTCGCACAAAATTGAAGTTAACAGGAGCGGAAAAAGCCTGATTGAGAAAATTCTGAAATCCATACCAAAAATCTATGAACACTTGAGCGAACTATGGAAAGGGTTATGCTTTATACAAGTTCTACCTAGGAGTGACGTCACAAGCCTCCACTCCTAAGCTATAATGCGATTGATGTAAGTATTTTTTTATTATTATGAAAAGCAAAAAATATGTCTCCAATATTTTTTTTATTATCAAACTGGCGGACTTATTAGAGTTTTGATTTTCATATCCCTTCATCATGCCCATTGTACATGCTATGATTGCATCTAATTAGTTGTGCATTATAATAAGTACCTTGTTATGTAAGTTTTTGTATATTCTGATGTAGGAACAGTTGGCGAACCTAAAATGAATAAATAAATAAGCTTATCAATATATGTGTCCATGGTTACACGAAATAAAGATAAATAAATAAAGAAATAAAAATACAAAATACTCTCAAACAGCGTAGGGACCAGCCCTTTAGCAAAAAGTTTCTATCCACCAAAAACTAAACAAACAGGTTTACCCGCCCCGGTTTCCCAGTTTTAGTTAAACCGCTTATCATAAAGCTGTGAACAAAAATTTTGAAATACGTTGTTTGAAAATTCCAATGGACCCGGCTAACAATTGAAAACATATTTTGTGGAAAACGAGAGATTAAATTCCAATAAAAGCGTTGTGGTTAGATTTTTATTCTACCGTTGGTTATCTGGAAAATGTAATCGCAGAGTAAGAGTTAACCCTTAACGAAAAAACTCATATAAAAACGTAACATTTTTAATTCATTGTCACATAAAAAATCTGAAATTGCTGAAATGTCAGTTATAACAGAGATGTCAGTTACGTCTATTACTAACTGACAAACCATCTGGATGGAAAGTTAGTTTTTTTTTTGACCAACCCCAGGAGTCTTATAACTATCCGTCCTTTTTCATTGAAGGAGAGGCCATTGTACTTAAAAATATGTCTTTTTTAATAATAATATCTAATTCATTAATATTAAAGTAAAAATAAAAGTTTAATGAAATCGTGAAATCAATTGTAAGTAACAAAATCTAATAAATGACTATTCTATTCTTTAAAAAGTATGTAATCATATCTAGTAAACAAACGGGGTCGTTTCCACTCTGATAGAATGTTAAGCTATTGTTTAAATAAATAATTGGCGAACTACTAAGCGACAGAACGACGCAGCATGGGTAAGCCACCAACAAGATGGAGAATGGATGAGAGCGACACACGACCGACCGTTATGGAAATCTATGCGGGAGGCCCATTACCAGCAATGTACGTCTTTGGGCTGATAAAATGATGGTGATGATGAACATTATTATAAAAAAAACTGCCGACTTATGTAGAAAAAACCCTATTTTTCAAACAGCTGAATAGTAGCTAAGAATACTTTGATATTTGGATCAATTCATACATTAAAACAAAGTCAACATCATTATTAGCTACCTCATTCTTAGGTACTTAGGACTATAAAATCCGGGAATGTGGGGTTCTGGGAAGATAGCTGGTAGCAGGGAAACACACGTACTTGGTAGTTGCCGTTTAATGCAAGACTGGTTGAGTGACAGAAAAGTACATCTACCCTATACTGTATTTATATTAATGACGCACATATCAGTACAATTCTTAGTCCTTCATTCTTAGCTACTTCATTCTTAGCTTCCTCATTATTAGCTACATTCTTAGCTGCCTAGTTTTTAGCTACTTCATTCTTAGCTGCTACGTTCTTACCGACGCGAACGAAGTCACGGGTAAATGCAATTCAATAATATTAGAAGGTGCCCGCAACTTGGCAGCGAAAGAAAAAATCATAACCCTCTTTTTATTTAGCGAAGTCGAAAAAAAATCTTAATCTTATAACCATCTGTGGATAAGACATAAGTACAGAAATTTCATTTTTATAACTTTAAAGATATTTAATTATTTTTTTTCATGTGAGTCACACACTTATAGATGGATCGGCAGTTGTTCCTATTCTGCGCCAATATATAGGTTTGTAATCTAAAAAAATATAATTTGTCCGACAAATTATTAGTAAATAATGGACACGTATTGTTTCTTTTGACAATTTTACAAAAAGTAATTATAAATAAAACATTCGCCCCCACTCCCAAACTTTGACGCGCTTTGTCTTTGTTTTTTTTTGTTTGACTGTCAAAATAAATCATACGCGTCTAATATTTTTGATAATTAAACTGACGAACTAATAAGTTAGCTACCCTATTATTTCAGCCTTTGATAACCTCTGCAGTCCTCACGCCATGCGCATCGTGTACTACCACATTCCAAGTAGCCGCGGATGGCATTTTCGTTCGTGGGTTTGCGCCCAAACACTGAATCCGATTACTAGAGGCCTAGCCAGACCCAACCAGTTTAAGGCCACTGGTAAAGTGCAAGTCAGACTCGCGTACCGAGGGTTTCGAACAAAATATACCCTAAAAACGGCCGTTTCTATGAAAGTCCAGTATTTGCGGAGCCTTGCTCCGAAGCAAAATATACGCAGTGTGCGGTTATCTTATATTGGTTACAGACATATAAAGACATAATAATGTAATATTTTCAGACTTTTCTCGTTGTCTCATCTGATGAAATTTCATGTTTTTAGGACAAGTAGGTGTATTCAGGTTTTCAACTGATGACAATTTTTTTAATGACTATTTTTTTTATTTCGTTGACTTCAAATTTTGAATCCACAGCTTCAAGTGACTGTAGAATTGAGTATTTGATATTAATTTCAGCGATAGCCTCCACGTATTACTGAAAAAAAGGGGCATGAGAGACGGACAGATGAATAGACGGACGAACTTTTTGAGGTACAGGACCCTAAAACACTCCTTGAACTAAATAATACATACATGAAAATTAAAAGTAGACTTTTCTTATACAAATCGTATGCATATTTTACTTTGCTCTCAATTTTACTTTTTTTAATGAAGGGTACAGAGTGCAACGGTTGTAATGAATTAAACAGACTCAAGAAAAATAGGCTACATTAAATATTTCAGCTAACTTGGGCGTAAATTAAGTTGTTACTACTCGAGAGCTAAAATTAAATCAGAGACGAGGTCATCTCTTAATTACTCTATTAAATAGTCCGTAGATATACTCGGTAGTCTACGTTTCAATCTTTCATTGATTTAAGTGCAAGTTTACCAACACGATCCATGCCGTAATGTATGTAACAATTTACGTGAAATTCACGTGACAACCTAAACTACAAATCACTGAAGTTAAAAGAAAAAAAGTGATAAGTAAGAGTACGTATCACAAATGGTACTAGGGCTAAACATCTGCCGAAAGAAAATTAAATTCCGGCGTTATCGAGTGAAAACTACATAGCTTTGTTCTTACGACGTTGTCGTAGAAAATATAGAAAAGTATTCCATCTGATTACCAATTTCGTGGAGAACTAATAAAATAAAAATATAAAATTGATTTATGTCGAGCAACACGGACTCATATTATGAAAAACAATTTATATATAGCAATTAAAATTAATAATATTCTTATTTTTTATTAATGGTTACCACCGTTTGGAAATTCTAAATGGATGGTATTTTAAATGTACACCCCAAAACATCTACAAAACGACACCCATGACAATTGCTTCGAAAATGCTACTTCCGCCATTTTGAAATGGATTTCATTTTTGAAGTCGAAATCTCCAAAAACTTAGAGCCACTGCTTTATTTATTATTTTTAACCGACTTCTAAGTAGTTTTTTTTTATGTTTGTTACCTCAGTACTCCGTCGTTTATAAACCAAATCAGAAGATTTATTTTTTGTTTAAAATGAAGTGTGTGAAGTGAAATTGGTCCTAGATAATTTTAATGAAGATCTGATGATAGGATCCATGTGTAATTAATTGAAGGAACTACCCAAAATTTTGTCGGCATAAGTGCTAATATCGTGTAACAACTTGCTAAAATCTAAAATTTTCAACATTTTACACATTCTTTAGATGGCACATACACCAAAATAAAATTAATTGTATAGATTGAGTAAAAAATTGTTACTTGTAAGTAAATTGAAGAAATTTAATTATGCAGTATTTCTTTTTATTTTTTATTTTTTTATTTTGTCGGTTCTAGTTTTGGATAAATAATACGATTATAATGCTTTGCTTGTTCATATATATAACTTTATATGAAAAAATATGGAATTAAAGAATACGCCCTCATATACAGAATATTTTTTTTGTCGTGAATCATAATGTTACTTGTCGAGGCTACTCACAATGACGATCAACTTTTAGTATGAGACCAACATCGAAATCATTAAAATAAATTTGTACCTCCCAAACTAACCGACTTCGGTTAGCTTCAAGCTTTGTATGGAAAAGTTGTTTTTTTTTTACGATTTCGAAAAATATTTGACATCTATAATATTACAATGAGTGACACCCCTTCTGTTACCTCTTTGAAGCTAAGAATTAAGGTTCAAATTGCTACCTAATGGGGCAGTGTCGAGCACCAGTACTTTTATATTAATCGACTTGAAACAATCTGGTTTTTCTACTAACTTTTATTTTACTGCACCATCTTCAACGATAAATACAATATTGCCAAATGGCATCAATACATCAAATGAAAAGAACGAGGTTATATTGCCTCGCGTTGAAGATATTGCTACTCGTTTTTCGTCGCATAAAACATTGTTTTTGAAGAAGGAATAATAATATATTTGTCATGGTAATTGTTATTGTTAATCGACTACCAAAAAAAGACGTAGTTCATAATTTGATTGTATTTTTTTTTATGTTTGTTACCTCAGAACGTCATTTATAAACCGATTTCCATTTTTTTTTGTTTGAAAGAAGGTGCCTCCAGATTAGTCCCATTTATATTTTTACTAGCGGTCGCTCGTGACTTCGTCCGCCTTAGATTCGTTTATCGCGGATAAAAGGTATTTTTTTTGGGATAGAAAGTAGCATATGTCTTTCCCCAAAACTCGATATTTTACTAATTTCAATGTGAAGCATATTACCAAGATTTCAAGTTCCTAGCGTAAAAAAATATCCATACAAATTTTCATCCCCTTATTCGTCCCTAGAGGAATGAAATTTGACATAGATTATAGCCTATGTCCTATTCTGATATATAAAGTACATAATTGGAAAGTTTCATAAAAATTCGACCAGTAGTTTTTGAGATTAAGTGGAACGTACATACATACTTTCACGTTTATAATATAGTAAGAAATAAGAAAAGTAAGATAAGAAAATAAGGATTATTCATTGTTATAGCAGTCACCTATTATGAATCAGGAGGTAGGAGACAGAGCCTCGTGACAGACATAAATACATATCTACAGTGGAACCATAGCAATAGGGATCTTTTGGTACCCTTTGGGCACGGAACCTTAAATTGACCTACCGTAAAACCACCCAACTATAGTACAAAATCAGCCAATAATAGTGAAAATGAAATCGAATTTTATACCCGCCAAGGTGAAATACATTTTTATTACTCGTACAATGCGCTCATAAGCGAAATCATTTCATAAGTTTGAAGTATCTTTTGTCAAAATCCTTAACACTTAAATTACTTTCAACGTTTTAAAGGACTTCTCTAAATTACGCACATAAATAAGTTCACGCCACGACAACAAGCGACTAACGGCGCGGTAAGTGAATTCTCTTCATTGCTTGGTCGCGACGCTCATCATATAGCAGTTAGTTGGTAAAACACGCAATGTATTAGGAATTCAATTATCTTATATTATATCCGCGCCGCCGGTCGCGCGTTGTCGTCGCCGGCTCCTAATGTCCAAGCCTCCTGCGTCGGTTGTACACTCTTCAGGGTTTATGAACTATATCATTTATGTATCCGCGCTGGGTTACCCTTGTTTACGCATATTTTTGACGACCGGTTTGGCTCAGAGGAGTAGCGTTGCCTGCGAAGCCGAAGGTCCTGGGTTCAAATATCTCTAAGGGCAAATATTTATGTGATGAGCATAAATATTTGTTTACACTTATCTTAGTCGCAACGCGCGATGGAAAGGGCTATGCTCAAGGTTTCTCTTCGTGATAGAATGAGAAATGAGGATATCCGCAGAAAAACCAAAGTCGCCGACATAGCTCACAGGATTGCATCGCTGAAGTGGCAATGGGCAGGCCATGTAGCCCGGAGAACGGATGACCGTTGGGGCAGTAAAGTCCTGGAGTGGCGACCACGCATAGGAAAGCGCAGCGCGGCACGGCCCCCGACTAGGTGGACGCATGACCTCGTAAGGGTCGCGGGGAGTTAGTGGATGTGGTCTGCCTAGGATCGCACCCTGTGGCGAGATATAGAGGAGGCCTATGTTCAGCTGTGGACGTCCGTGGCTAATAGATAGATAGATCTTAGTCTTGTTTGTCCTTTTAAAAACCTAAATGGCGATGAAAACTCTACGTTCGCATAAATGCTCTTTCTGTCACCTATGAGAAACTTTTTAAGCCGTAACATGACTTTCTTGACCTGTACCTTAATACATTGTTACCTTTAATGTCAGACAATAGATGTTTCACACTCTCACACATTTCTTTGACCTAATAAGGTGCTTGTAATGTAATTAACGCTTTCGTCTAAGTATCGGTTAGCGATGAAAGTTAGTTCATGCTTCACTGAGATTGCTGGGAAAACGAACGAGAGCAGCTGTTCCATCTATTAATTTCATCATCATCAAGTCTATTACAGACTATACAAACAGTTTTATAAAAGACTAGAAGGCGCCAGCAACTTCGTTCGTGGAGGAGAATAAGTAATTACCCCTCTTTTCCTAGTATTCTATAACTTTGGATACCCAGCTACCCGTGTACCAAAAAAATCTGTTTAATTGATTTATCGTGATGAAACCATAACGACACATACAAACATACAAAAAATCTAAAAAATAAATATTGTGACAGTGACTTCCTAATATCCCGTTATAAACATTTTTTTGAAAATATATTCAATGTGCAGACATTTAATTTTTACAACTTTATAATAGTATACAAAACTATTAGGTTCCGTAGTAACTTAACTTACGGAGGAAAAAAAAACATGGTGGTTATGAAAATGGCATTATCACCATTATAATCTGACCCATTATATTCTGATCTGCATCGCAGCGGCTCGGCTGTATGTTACATTCATACATACATACATAAAATCACGCCTTTTTCCCATTACGGGGTAGTCAGAGACTACCTCCTTCCACTTGCTACGGTTCTGGCATACAACTGCTGTTTCATCAACATTTATTAATCTCTCTATTTGTCGCATCCATCATCTGACATACTTCATCTATTTTATAATTCATTCCTCTCCTTACATTTAACGTAGCAAAGCGGCTCTCCATAGCCCACTCTTCGCTCTCGCTGGGACCGAGACGTGATGGGTTGCGAACCACATCGCCGTCCATTGCGTTCCTACGAGCTGCTAGGGGTAAAATATTTGAACCCAGCAGAGCCCCGCATACCAGGTAAGGGTATCCTTATTCTGGGATGACCAGTCTCAGGGCAATTCGGCACGCTAAACAACTAGATTCGCCTCTAGCCACGCATCCATCGGCAAGGCATACCTTAGATTGGCGGAATAGGAGGAAGGATAACTGGGTAAAGAAATGAATTGTACGAATTTAGACAGGAGAAAGGGTTTAAGGATACTACTGTCCCGGAAGACTATGTATAAGCCAGTAGCAGCTCGGAGAGCCGGGGTCGCATACCCGTATACCATAACAAAAACGCCGGAAAGGCAACTTCGTATGAGTAATCCCTGACAGAAATGGCTGTATGTTCATACTGAAATATTTCAACCTTTATTTTGATTATCATTACATAGTCAAAGGGTCAATTGGCGGTCGAAAAGTGATTGACTCATGACTACTGATGTGCAAATTGCGGAAACATTCCAAATTGCTTAAAAAAGGTCTTTAAAACAGGTAAGTTAACAATAGACTTAAGACCATCTACATACTAAAAATCCTTACAAAAGGTCTTACAAACATGTAACTTGACACTAGATTGAAGACCTTTCTTAAGCATATTGGAAAGGGTCCGGAATTTGCACATCAGTACTCATGAGTAAACCTGTATGTAATTCATCAAAATATAATAAATACATTTGTTAAAAGTCAATCAAATATCAGTTTTGATAATAAAAAGATATGTGTTCATTTAAATTTACGTTATATGTAACGTGAATTCACGGGATGCAGCAAATTTTTACCAAACATAATTATAGAATATATGGGTAAAAAACAGACGGGATTTGCTCGGCTTATCTTGTATTTGAAAATGGGATTTCGTACTAATATTCGTGTAACACGATTTGCACTTTCCCAGGCATATTTTTTGTGGATAATATTTAAATCCAATAGGTGCATGCAGCTTAAAATATTTCTGAACATGGAATTTTATTTACCATGTTATTGCAAGAGTTCATTATATAATACTCTAGTTGTTGTTCTTAAGCTTTCGTACCCAAATCTTGGCAAAGGAACTCTATGAGTATCCATTGTCTCTCTGTCTCTCCCTCTCTCTGTCTCTGTCACAGAGCTCTAACTTGAGCACAGTAGAAATACATTTCTGTCAAAAATGCCAGTTTTGTGTCAAGCTTTTATTGCCGACTGTACTTTACTTTAAACTTCCATCAACTACTCACTGAGACGATTCAAAAGAGCCCAAACTCGGTAGGATTGCATTATTTTATTACAAAGTTTCTATGACCACTTTCCTGCTCCATCGTCAGATGACTAATACAATAAATATGCTTGCCTGACTCTCGCTTGGCCAGTTTTTTTATAATCATTTATTTTAATTTCTATATTTTAATTTCATAATTATACTCGATCTCTTCCTTGTCATAAAATAAATTATTCTATCCACAAGGAATAGAAATTTAACCCCAGATATTTCTATTCCATTTTCGATAAAGCATCGTAATGCATTCAGATCATTAATCAACCGCCTTTGTTTTATAAAAGTGTAACATCACCAATCTCAACTTGACCGGCTTCCCTTTATTGGGTCAAGCTGGCCACAGATAAGAAAACATCGTTCAGTGTTAATGTTACATCTGATTAACTGGAAAAAGATGGTTTTCTAATGTGAATGTTATAAATGGAACAATATGGTTTCTAGTATTACTGTCCAACACAGAAAATGTTTAAAACCGTCTTATGTGGCGAAGAAAAAATCTCGTTAGCGTGATTAAGGGTTTGCTTCAGAATGTTTACTGGCATCGAGAGGACGATTTGTAAACGAATAATTATTAAAATATTTGACTATTATACTAATATTAACTCGAAACAAATTACTGTGACAAAGATAGTGAGTGTGAGTTACCGTCTATAACGAAACAAATCGGAAAATTATCTTAAACGATATTATATGTTAACGTTGTTAATAAATGTCATAATTCGATATTCTTTTATCGAAATACTGGCGGCAAAAATCCTTATTACACAACGTACAGGAAACCTTTTGTTCGTTACTAGTAGTAGCTTTGAAACCCTACACAGTAATACTGGTCTAGAGAGCGTACCTGTTATACTCTTGTCCAGTTTTTATATCACAGCACCAAATTGCTGAGTACATGAGATATCATGTCAAAACTGACTTAAGTAACAAAGCCAAGGGCGACACCTATGAAAATGAACAATTTCTACGTGATTAGGAGTCATAGTATAGTATCCACGAGTCCGTCACCGCTGCGTTCGACGCCAATGCACAATCTGTGAATGCTATAGCTGCTCCTTTTTATATACTTTTAAAACGCTTACAAAGCATGAAGTTTCAAACAAAACTAATTGTGTGACGTCATAATGCTATATTATCAAATTGCCAACTTACTAGTATTTTGTTAATTTAAAAAAAGCTAAAAGCGTAAAAATAACTCTTCCTTGATGTTTTGTACCCATTTTCGAAATAGCATTTATTTGTAAGCGTGGCATAATCTATATTTTACTGTAAGAAAGTACCGAATTGATCAAAATTAAAAAAAAAAGAACACATCAAGGAACAGTGATTCACCAATTTATTTTGACCTGTGATCTGGAACTTGTACCACTACTTAACGTGTGTAGTTATATTACGGACAAACTGAAAGTGTTCGAGTTCGAAATTTAAGAATGTCACCCCTATTTTGATCGATCAGTCAAGGTAGCTAATTGTAAAATTGGCCGGGCTAGCTCAGCAATTCGCTTATTTCGTGACACGACATCACCCGTCTTTCTCGCACTGTATAGAAAGGAAAAAGACAGACAATTTTAGTTGCGTGACAAAGAGTCGCGTATCAAAGTTTCGCTAGACGTGCTGTTCCAGTTAGTCTGTCGTCAGCTGACTCTGCGTTTTGAACAAATGCCAACGCTAGCCTATCCGAGGAATCTTCACCCAAAAACAATGAACTTTTTTACATTCAACTTGTTCCTGATGGCTAAAGTTTCGGTTTGGAAGTCGTTACGTCCCGGCTAATAGATTTCAAGTACGTCTTCACAAAAGTATATTCTGAGATTTTATTATTATTTTACACACTTTTAATATACATCACGGTTTTTTTCATAGGGGTAAGCAGTGACCATTTCTATTAACCTCTTTCGCTTCAGCTTTTTTAACTAACCTCCTGGATGCCTTGGTCCTCACTTGACTGTGTTTGTCACTGCCATCTATGACTTGGTATTTTTTTTAAGTTGACAGTTTCGTTCGGAAATGTTCTATGCGTGTTAACTTGTTAAGCGGGATTGACATTTGGCTGTACATTTTTTTTAATGTTATGTCCTGTGTGAGGACCGTAACCCAGGAGGTTAAATTCCACGTAATTATACGCTCATCTGTTTAGAGTCGGCTCTCTTGATCTGGCCCTTCTAAACGTCGGCTATTTGATCTAGGAAGGGCAACGTGGCTTTTTTTCATCCAATGTTTACGGTCCCACTCGCTACATTTATACTTTTAAGTAATTTTTCTTTCATCCGTTAAATATTACCCCCAATATTAATCCCCAATATACGTAAATAGTTAAGTAACTAATCAAAATCCTACACAGGTCTTCGCAAAAACTTCCATCACACATGTAATGGATACATATCCATCTCCTAGCTGCCATAACTAGATCATCAATTCTTATAAGGAATCACGCTGCGTTTTCCGTCTGAAACTAGAAACTCAAACCCAGACTTTATCATTTGTTCAACAATAGAGAGTTCGTTTCTTCTAGAGAAAGTTTTCGCAAAGTACCTCAAACATTTTAAACCGATTTGCATTCTGGATTGCTAGATGTAATTTGAAATTATAGGTCAGAGGAAAATCTCGCTAAGCGTAATAATAGTCTGTAGTTTGATATACGATTCACAAAGCTCCATCATACGCGTAACATAACACAAACGTCTGGATTTCTTTTTTCATTCACATTTTCTGTATCATAACTAAAGAGCTCTCATATAAAAATAATTCAAAGAAATGTCGGCGACTTAGTATTTTTTTTTTAATAAGTACACTTCGCCGTTCTAAGCTGAATTGTACGTAGAATCCGAATTATTAGTGATAAGTTTTGCGGGCTGTCTTAAAGAATCGATGGCCGATATCTCCGCATTTTCCCGAGCGAGGTCTCCATTTTTCTCATCTTTATCCAAGGTTAAATTTAGCTCGATAAAAGGAAATGTTTTCCTTTCTTTGTGGTGATTGTGGAACAAATACAATAGAATTAGATCTGAGCTTTAATTCGATGAGCACAGAACATATGTCCGCGATGGGTTCCTAATAAATGAGCAAATATTCCTTATTTTTACAGATTTCATTTTCAAACCATGCCGTTTCTATAAACTACGATTTGACGTAAGTGCTTATGCTCTTTGAAGTTACAATAAACAACTGACGTCTATTTATATCGCACTAATAGAGTCTCGTTTTCGTTATAGTTAGTTCTAGGGCCAAAGTTACGAATATTATATAAATATAGCTTTAATCGCACAAAAACGTGCCATCAGAACCATGGTCCGTATTCCGACATGGCAGTCATGTAACACTAGGTTAAACTTAACATTCTAACAGTACCGTGTCTCTACATTCTAGTTTTACTGACAGGCGTTATTAAACAGGAACTTTACTACGAATTAAAAAGGACTAAGGGAAATTAATGGCACCAAAATTAAGAATATTCCATCATTGTATTCGAAATCAAGCTGTTAAAGTATATAACTGTTTGCCTAACGATTTAAAGTCAGTAGATAATGTTAATATTTTTAAACGTTGACTAAGGGACTTCTTAATAAGAAAATGTTAGTATATTATCATGTGAACGATTTTCTATTTCAATGTACCCAATTGACCGGACATTTAGATTTCTTCTTACATTTTATTTTTATTACCATTATATTAGTAAACCAACATTAAATTATTTTATCTAGTTAAGCAATTAAGCATGTTTTAAAATTGTTACACTTGAATTATCACGTAGATTAAATTAATGTTATCTTTCCGACAAGATTATAAAATTGTTATGGAATAAACTATCTATCTATCTAGTCGTGACTCGTTCTGGCCAACTTATTATTTCTATCGTGCTCCAACATTAAATCTCAAATTTGGGAAACGTTTTTTGTCCCTCTTTTATATTTTGTACTAGGTTTTGCCCGAAACTGCGTCTGAGTACATTATGATCATCAAAATATTCTTCGTTCATCTTTACGTCTCTAAATAAATGCGTGTTTCAAATGTTAAATACCCTGTTATCATCATTCGCTTGTTGATCCCATTTACTTAGGGTCGGCGCAGTATGTTTTTTTTTCCATACCTCCCATTTTCCATATCACCCGTTATTTCGTCACTAACATCCTTCCTGCTCATGCATGTTTCACGCAATCCATCCATCTTTTACTCTGCCTACCCCTCCTACATACCTCTATATGCATATCTAATACCCTTCTTGTGACTTGACTCTCATCTCACCGCATAAAATGTTTATACCATCGTAGGCGATTTGCTCTCAGCTTATCGACTACTGGTGCTACTCTTAATTTCAAGCTTCCTATTATATATCTATCTTATTTCAAGTTTCTTAGTATAATACTCATTCTTTATCCAATCCATTCTCGTCACGCCCCTCATCCATGTCAACATTCTCAAAATATCATAATCCTTCCATCAGCGGTTAAAGCTGTGTCAATAGTAATGTCACGTTACTAAGGTTGTCTGGAAGAGATCGCTGTTTAGCGATAAAACCGCCTGTTGGTCTCCTTGAATCTATTATGTTTTGTGAGGCGTGCAATAAAGAGTATTGTTACTGTTTTATAGGAGAAAATTATGCGGGATACTTTAAGTGAAAAACGTTATTGCCAATATTCGTTTTTGGACGGCGTCTGAATTGGGTTTAAATACTTATTTGCCATTGTGTTTAGGCTGTAAATCTTTCAGGGTTGGAAGATAATATCAGCTTACAAGGATCTCAAACGTCTTTGTTAAGCCTACTTTGTCTCTTAATGTTTATTAAGAAAACAAATTTGAATGCTAATAGATTTTAATGGAAATGTTTTTTTTTTAATTATTGCGTGCTGAAAATTACTTTCTTTTACACGTGCTGACAGGTTTATCCATACTTAAATAATATTGTTTGTCTTCCACCGAACTCTTCATTGCACCTGTGTTTCTCTTGTTTAAGAAAACGGGGCTAGAAAATTCGTGACGTTTCGTCTCGTTCAGTCTGTGAAAACCTAACTCAAATCGTATCGACTTCCCCTTAGATTCGACAAGAGCGAGGAGTTATATTAATGCCTATATTTCTTCTATTTCAGTCAGCACCAACAGAAGAATCGCTAAAACGCGGACTTAGCCACAAATGTGGCGCGCGGGAGCCTTCATCATGCATAGCAATCGAGCTGGTGGGCTACGTGGATAGGATGCTCAGGACAGCGTCTATCCAACTGAGTGATGACGTCATGATTGTAGATGAGAGGTGAGTGTTATATATAGTGTTTTATATTACAAGAGCGGTGGCGAAGTCGGTAGGATAGGTTTTTGTAATAATTAATAACTGCCACACAAAAGAGAATCGATAGGTTTAGATTATATTACTAAAACTACGTCCTAAGTTACGTGAATAGGATGCTGAAGACAGCCGCCCTCCAGGTGAGCGATGACCTCTTCATTGTAGAGGAGAGATGAGTGTTATATATATAGTGTTACATACATACTGTAGCACTGGCACAGTCAGTAGGATTATTAAATTAAATCGCTAACAGTTGGTTGCACCTAGTTTTCCAAGAAGCTAAGCAATAACGTTATTGTAGGTGGAACGTGATTATTAAACTAAAGTACACGGGAATTAATAATATGGATTCATATACATAAATTAACTTCATGCAATTTATATTGTAACTACTCGTAATGCTATATTTTTAAAATACATCTAATCTGATGATGGTATCCTGTTTAATTTCTGTTAATACGTAAATAAATTCCGTTTGTTATCAAGCGATACATATTTTTGCCACACTGCCGCCAATATACTACCGCTTTGATAATATCCAACGTGAGTAACGTTGATGGCTCAAAGATATTCTTGCCTTATTTCTCTGGATGAAAAGTATACAGTTTTCCCTATTACCGTGGTTATGAGGATATTTATAGCGTTATTGTTTACAAGATTGCTCCATTACAAAGTCCTGACGGGGACAACGGGGTCCAAGTGAAATGCTTTGTTGAAATGTAAAGTAATAATCTGTACTGTGCAAAAGCTTTTGGATTTTTTGTATGTATGTCGAGGAGACCAGGGTAAAGGTGTGTTATAGCTATAGCCCGGTAACTCCATCGGTGACACTCCTATAGGCGAAGGCGGGTATGATATATGCACGATGACCCTGCCGCGCGCACACTTCATACCCGCCCCCGCTGTCTTTCCCCCCGTTTCCCCCCAAGATTTATGGTTGTAAAACATTCGTATACGAACTCAAAATAATGAAGTATGCAATTTTAATGAGTATGTTCAATTCAGAAAACAGCACATCGTTTTGAGATGTTTCATGTTCATCGTTTAGAGTTTTGACTTAACATCCACCGAAAACCGTAAACATTGATAATTTTTTTATACCGATACTGTCATTTTTCTCATTGACTATAAGTTTTATGAAAAAAAAAATTAAATATAAAAGAACCCACTTCAAAATAAACTAAAAAGCCAAAATTAATCTTTTATGTACGATACGGATCACATTTGAATCACCTTTTGAAGTCGGTACCAAACCATTAATTTATTACTATTAAGAATCGCGGCGGTGAGCCTTTAGTTATTATCTACCTACATATATATTTAGTCGTAGTAATTCGTATTTTAGTATAATAAAGAACTTTATTTAGTTCAGGTTTGGCACCGACTTCAAAAAGTGATTCAAATGTGATCCGTACCGTACATAAAAGATTATTTTTGGCTTTTTAGTTTATTTTGAAGTCGATTCTTTTTTTATTTAAAAACAAGATTTTTTTGCCTTTTATTGATGGATTTTAGTAGTGATATAAAGTATTTTGTAGAGCCCAGAATGGGAAGATTGAGGAGGCACTTTGTACGCATCTCGAGTCTTTGGAAGTAAGAAATGTAAAAGTTGGTTAGGTCATTGTACCTTCTATCATCAGCTCAGCATGAAATGATGACAACCAGAGTAAAACAACTGATAACTTTAGAAATATATATACAAAACATTGTTAGTGCCTGTAATATATAAGAGTTTCTCACAATTTCCCTGGTATTCCATCTTCTGATCCTGACTTGGTGATAAGGAGACTACTTCAGGGACACACTATAAAGAATATGACTAACAGTCTTAACGTATCTACCGATAATAGATGACCTTTTTAAGAATCATCCTCTAAATCTTAACTATTAAGGAGTTGTACCTTTTGTCATGAGCTCAGCATGATGAGATGATGACTACCATATGCAAATACTTAAATAGCTTAAGAAAATATATGAAAAACGTTATAAGTGCATATGAAATTTGAGGATTGCCCTCGATTTCCCTAGAATCCCATCATCAGCTCCCAACTTGGTGGGACCACTTCAAGAGTATATCCTTTCAAATAAAAAAATAATTTAGAAAATTGGTCCACAATTGGCGGAGTAATCGGTGAACATGAATATAAAAAAAAATACAAACTATCGAACATATAACCTCCTCCTTTTTTGGAAGTCGGTTAAAAATACTATAAATGCCAATCAAAATAATTTTTAAAATTGTATATAATTGCTAGCCAAGCAAAAAAAAACAACAAATATTAAGGTAATTTTCACGTGGTGGCAAGGTTACTAGAGTAGCTTTCCTGACTGACCTAAAAAATGTTTCCACCCTATATATTTGCTTACCGTTAATACGGCTTCATGAGCTGCGTGAGTTTAATTTTAATTGTGACTTTCACAAAATATTGTAGCTATTAATAAAAAAATATGTTGTAGCTAATCAGGTCAGAAAGGAAAAGTGCATGGTATGCCGGTCAAAGAGCAACCCAACTTAGCTTCCAAAAAATTCCACACTCTTTTTCGATGAAACTATCATACCATTAAATGCTCTTCTATACTATTATAAAGTTGTAGACATAAAATTTCATTAAAGATATTTAAAAAAATGTCACGGGCTATTTGGAGGTCACTATATCTAAAAAAAAAAATTGTTTGTTGTGGCATCATCACGCCAAATCAGCTTAACGTATTTGAAAAAAAATTGGTACACGGGGAGCTATGTGTCTTCAAATAGTTATAAGATAGTTTTACCTAACTATGCTGAAGGAAATATAGGGATAATGACTTTTTCCTTCGCAAACGAAGTTTCGGGCACCTTCTCGTAACATTATATAATTTTTAACCTTACTCGTACATATTTCCACCATATTTCACTAGTGTGTTGATATAATGCTATACAAATTGTACTGTTATTATGGGGCTATTTATAGCTTAGCGGTATTGTCTACAGGATCGACGTAGCTCAAAGGTCTGGCGCGAACAGCGTAAAGGGTTTATTAACGGGGAATAAATAGAATGCTTTGTAGGAAACGTTGGAATGTTCTTGCGCTCCCCATTGTTAGAAAACTTATGTGCACCAAGTATTTCAGTGTCATGGTTAGCTTAGGTCTATTTGTTTTGCCTTTTTTTACCTTATAACTACGTCAAAATAAAAAATAACACATTTTCCATCTATATATCTATCAGCCATGGACGTCTACTGCTGAACATAGGCCCCAATAGTTCGCCACAGAGTGTGATCTTGCGCAGACCACATCCATGACTCCTCGCGACCCTTCCGAGGTCACCCGTCTAAATAATCGGGGGCCAGCCTACGCTGCGCCAATGCGTGGTACTCAGGAACTTACTGCCCCAACGGCCATCCTTTCTCTGGGAGACGTGACCCGCCCATTGCCACTTAAACGATGCAATCTTGTGACCTATGTCGGTTACTTTGGTTCTTCTGAGGATATCCTAATTTTTGATTATATTATGAAGAGAAACCCCGATCACAGCCCTTTTCATTGCACGTTCTGTGCTGCCTTATGAGTCCCATTGATTTTGAACATTTCCTGTATAAAATTTGTAACGAGGCGCATTAAGACTCCTTGCTTGCGAACTGTCTGTCTATGCGCAGCTTTTTAAAACTATTCTTCTGACAGCAAATTCAAAATTATTTTAAAATGACACGCTCGAGCTTCATTCAATTCTGACCTTCGGACTTGATCAGATGTTGGTCTAAGTCTCTCACTCTTAAACAATGTTTTAAAATCCTCAAACCTAAGCATAAGTCCTTTATTCCTGAATCCTGAGTGCTTTGAGTGACTATTATTTGAATACATAATATAAACTTCAATTTGAATCTAAAATGATATCGTTTGAACCGTCGCTGACAACGTCTTAATTTATAATACTAGGCACGGAAACGTAATTTCATATAATAAGGTTGTACGTTGTTTCATATACTACAGTTTTATAGAATTTTGTTTCAAATAAAATGTTTCTCAAATTATCATTTTATAGAATGGTCAAACCGCAGATTACTCACACTTTAGAAAATTAAATTTTATTATTTCGATATTCGTGTCATAGAATTTCACATTATATATTATTGATGCTTATAATATTCAGTTCATGTAAAACTTATTACTTGAATTGTGTTTTTTTATAATTTAAAAATCTCATATTATCGTTATATAGAATAGTCAACTAACAGAAAACTTTCTTTATAGACATTTTAATATCAGAATTTTGTGGCAAAGAAAATTAAATCTCTTTCTGGCTGCCCTAAGTTCACGTAATCGTAACTAAATTAGATATTTAAAATAATGCCAGCCTATGCCTACTTTATGGCATCATAATTTCTAAACTATTTTCACATTGCATACCAACTATTGTGATGTTTAAAGTGGAATCTTCCTATATACTACATGTAGTTCAAAAGAAAATAAATTAAAATCTGTTTTCTAGGGTCTGTAAAATATTGTATAGTGTTTTAAAAAAATAGCATACACTTTATGTTCAATTATAATGGATAAGCTCCGGCGCTACGGGATGTGCAAGCATTCTGACGCTCCGCTATTCATGGTCATAAATCACTACTATCATGCAAGTAAGCATTGTGACGCTCCGCTCGCTTCGCTCGCTCCGCTATCCATGGTCATAAAACAAACCTAACGTAACCTACAGTTTTCGGTCTTTAGCCTAACCTACTAACTGCTAAATTTTAATATACTTCCATGCAAGCAAGCATTCTGACGCTCCGCTCGCTTCGCTCGTTCCGCTATACATGGTCATAAAACAAACCTAACCTAACCTACAGTTTTCGGTCTTTAGCCTAAACTACTAACTGCTAAATTTTAATATACTTCCATGCAAGCAAGCGGTTCCGTAGTCAACTAGGAACCCTTATAGTTTCGCCATGTCCGTCCGTCCGTCTGTCCGTCTGTCTGTCTGTCCGTCCGTCCGCGGCTTAGCTCCGTGATCATTAGTACTAGAAAGCTGAAATTTGGTATGAGTGTGTGTATTACGCCGAAAAAACGGTAAAATAAAAACGAAAAAAAAATTTTTTTTTCGGGTATCTCTCGAACAACTAAGTGAGTGGTTACTTTTTTTTTCGTTTCAACCCTAGTGTGTGGGGTGTCGTTGAATAGGTCTATTAAAAATAATAGGGGTCTCTGAACATTACTTTTTGATAAAGTCAGTAGTTTTGTAAATATTCGCTCCGAAAATAAGTAAAAATAGTGTCCACCCCCTCTAACTATTCAACCACGGGTCAAAAAAAATTGAAAAATTCCTGATAATGAGGCCTTATAAGTTCTATCAATGAAAGCTACCTATATTGAATAAAATCGGTCGAGCCGTTTTTGAGCTATCGCAAAATTTCATAATTTTCTTTAAAAGGACGTAAGTTCACTTCCAGAAGGTAATAACTAATTAAGTACAGTTACTTTGGCGTTTACGACCTTTTCATAGAACTTGAAGTCTTCCTCGTAACTGAAACGTCGGCCTTAAAACCGCTGTTTTAACCCCGTCTCTTGTGAAGGATGAGCAACTACGGAACCCTACACTGAGCGTGGCCCGACATGCTCTTGGCCGGTTTTTATTTGAATTATGTTTCTTCGAAAAAAGTGCTATTGTAGTAAAGCGGTACTAAAACAATTATATTCGAAAGAAAAATACTGGGGCTAAACATTATATGAAACAGTTTCTGTGAAACAATATTCTATAAAAAGCTGTCAGCGAATCAAGAATACATAAAAAATAATTCTATTAGTTGATGAGTGAAAAAAAAAGAGATAATAAAATTCACTGATTTGTGTTTCTGTGAAATATGTTTCTTTCAAATAAATAGTCTTTAAAACAATAATATTCTAACTGAAAATACATGAACCACATATTCTTTGAAACATTTTCTGCGAAACGAAATTCTGTGAGATTTCTGTCTGCGAAACAAGGGGACACCATATAATAAGGCTAAGCACTGTCTGTTTTGTTCTCAGGTGCCTTTCTTTTCCTTTATTTTACCACAATAAATATCCTGGTCCTGGTGTCGAGCTTCTTTATTCCAGCTTCCGTGACAAATTTAACTATAATTAACATATAATCAATGATAAAAAATACAAGAAACAATGCATAAGAACTAATACTCATATTATACTCATTTATTGATAAAATATGTCTAGATTTTACAAGTCACTTCAATAAATTAAAATTAAAATTACATGGCATTCATAATATATTAAGGTAAGTATTGCTAATTATTGTACATTATAAGATTACATTATCATTATCATCATATTTTCATTTCATGTCATCTATTATTACCAGTATAATATTCATCCATGCTATAAAATGCTTTGGCTGTTAGCCATTTTCTTAATTTATTAAAAATTGTTACGTCACTCTGTATGTCTTTTATTTCACAGGGTACTGCGTTGTAGATTTTTGGTCCCACTATAGACATTGTTTTACCCGACTTTGCTAGTCGGCAACATACTGTGGACAGTGTGTTTTTATTTTTCTATGCAATTCGAGTGCTTTCATATGTCATTAGTGGAAAGAACTGCATGTTACACCGTACGTATTTAATAATGTAGAATATGTATTGTGAGGTTAGTGTTATGATGTTTTTGTTTATAAAGAGTTGCTTGGCAGGGCTACCGGGTGCAGTGTGAGAAATTATTGTCAATGCTCGCTTTTGAAGAGTAAATACTCGCTGGTGTTCAGCTGCCATACCCCAGTACCCGTATACGAGTACTAAACTAGGATAAATTAAAAAAAGAGCTCCCCTTTGGCATGATCCCGAAGATGCTAGCAGCATTTCCTCGCTGTACAGCAGTGCTAATACTTCGAGGGAGGAAGCTGCCAATATTGTTTGATGTTGTATATGTAGCATTTCATATACTGGAATTTAGATAATATTACCTAGAAACTCGGGGATATTAATAAAGTTGGAGTATGGTCTAGGCTTTTGTGCTGAATCAGTCCAGCAGCCTTGTAGCAGCCTGGCGCGAACAGCTTAAGAGTTTCATCAACGGGAAACTATTAGAATATTTAGTTTAATGTGGCGCAGATCTCTATAATTAAAGAAATTAAGTAAAGTATAGCAATGTTTTTAACAATCTAGTCATTACTTTTTAGAAAGGAAATCCTCCAGTTGTATTTCAAAACTATCATTCGATTTTTTTGTAATTTTTCAGTACTTTAGAACGTTAATATAGCACAGAATACAAATCCTTTCCTTGTGTTATAGAACAACGTTTGATCGAATACCTCATTTCGATGGCATATCATTTCATCGAAACATTTTTCTCAGAAATCGTTAATAATTTGGGATTGTTATCAATGAAACCTAACCTAACGGCTTCTACATAATGATCTTTTCATGTATGGTATCAGGGGAAAATATTGTCGATGAAATAAAAACGTGATAAAGCATTCTAGGACATTTGTAAATAAAATGAAATACCGATACAAATCTTCATAAAAATATCGGTAATTTACACTCTATTGTTAGGTTTCTTTGGTTACTCAAACAATGAAGGACAAACATAACTAAGCAAAAACGTGCCCGAAATCTTAACACAATCAGATGGAAATATTTTTAGCTAGGTACGTACTAGGAAATACGCTATGTGCTTTCCACATTGGGCAGTGGGGTGGTTCAGGCAGTAGCTTGGAACTCGAGAAGTGATCATCATCATCATCATTTCAGCGATAGGACGTCCACTGCTGGACACAGGCCTCCTCAATATATTTCCACATGGGCCGGATAGAGGTGACCCGCATCCAGCGACTCCCCGCAACCCTAACCAGGTCGTTTGACCACCTTGCGGGTGGCCTTTCCAGACTGTGCTTGCCGGTACGCAGTCTCCACTCGAGAACCTTTTTGCCCCAACGGCCATCGGTTCTTCGAACAATGTGCCCTGCCCATTGCCACTTCAGTTTGAAGTGGGCATTAGACATTAAATTTTGTGTAGGTACCGCGGTAGTTTAGTTTAGTAACTGGCAACACAATATAAGGCAGTATTTAGAATTTGATATTTGCTACACATCTCGAGAAGGTAGTGCCTAAACCTCTCGACCTCCCGGGTGCATTGGGAACCAAGTGGGAACTAAAGTTGTATACTTACCATAATCTATCGTCAATTTTAGTAAAATATAATCTACCAAATCAACTTTACTGCATGGCATAATTCATTATTAATTAGTATCATATTATTATATCAGCCTGTTCTATCTTAATACTGGGGGAAAATAAAACAGGGTTATTTTTCAAAAAACATGTGCATTTTTGCGAAGATTTCTTGCAAAATAAATAAATATCAGGGATAATCTCACAAAAATAGACCTAGTCTTAAACTAAGCAACGCTTTTATTAGGTGACAATATCTTTATTATTATAAACCTGTAAAAATAAAATGTTTGTACATAGAAGATATTAAAAAAAGTTGTAACGGACTATTTGAAGGTCACTTAATGAAAAAAAAAAATTTTTTTTGGATTTTTGTGTTTTATTGTGTGGCTTCATCACGCCAAATCGACTAAACAGATTTCAACTATTTTTGATACACGGGTAGCTGAATATCCACGGATGGTTATAGGATACCTTTTCTACGCTGAAGAAAAAAATGGTAAAAGACTTTTTCTTCTCCGCGAACGAAGTTGCGTTGCGGGTGCCATCTAGTACGTAATATATAGATAAAACATATTACTTAAATAAAACAAAGACATCAAAGAATTATGCTATTCACAAAAACATTGCCATGACCAGCATTCAAACCCAGGACTTTCACCTTAGTAACTGAACCAACCAAGCCAAACGTACCGAAAATGCCTTTATATTGCTGATGGAACCATGATGTGTTCAATCATAGAAGTTCAGGAATACTTCCACACCCACGCATTTCTCTTAGCAATGCTTTAACCCTCAAAGCTTTAGTTGAACTCTAGAGTTCGCTTTGTTGTGCTACGTGTTAATTTGCTTTATAACTTTGACAGTACTGTTTTAGGAATGGCACGTGCAAGCAAATACTGAAAGTTTTACACGGCTGAATAGATTATAATTGAAGATAAAATAAGTTTATCACATGCTCTGCTCTGTTAGTGTTACCTTCGCGGGTCTAAGGTATTGAGACATATTAAACATCAGGTTAAGTAATAAAGTCTTCAAGCCTTCAAGAAAAGAGCGTACTCCCACGTGGAAGGACGGCAACGCAGTTGTGACTCCTCCGGTGATACAAATGTCTATGGGCGACAGTGATCGCTTACCATCAGGCGGCCCGTCTGCTCGTTTGCTTCCTATGTCATAAAAAAAACAGCAGGTTAAGTTTAAGAGTCAGTCCCTAGTTTCGCAATCTCCCCCACGCCCGATTTCTTTTCTCTCTCTCTACCATGCCCCAATTCGGTTTGAACCGGTTCCAGTTGAATAAAGCTTCACAGTTCTTGGGCCCGTACTCGTGTTCAGAACTGGACCTGAGAGACTCGACGGCTAGTGCTGTCAATACCGCTGGCCACTGGGCATCCGTTATTTGAGGAACCCCGACACGAAAAGAAGAAAAAGGAGTTCTTGTGCCCTGCGCACTGCGTCCCACCCCAACTCTAAGTTGCCGCGGTGACATTCGTGTTAGTGGGTTGCACTCCCCTCACGTAATTAACTGATAAGGAGGCCTAGCTAGACCTATCCAGTACTGAGTCAGGTTCTAAAAATGAAACAAGCAGGTTTACGCTTGACTGTTGGAGTCTTCTTTATTTCTCTTCAGTAAGCCTCATTTTTGACCTGGTTAAGGTTGGATCGCCTCTATCCAGCCCATGTGGAAATCTGTTGAGGAGGCCTGTGTCCGGCAGTGGACGTCCTATAGCTGAAATGATTATGATGATGAAGTCTTATTTTGTGAAATACTGGTAGTTGTTTAAAATAAACTAAATAAGCTCTTCTGGCACAACTTTATTTTTTTATACATTACACTTTACACATCTGGAATGTATAAACCTGTAGGTTTAATTGTTTTGGCGTAGTTGGTACAAATGGCAACTTTGAAATAAATAAAAATATATATTTTTTTATAATATTTTTTTTAGTCTATCTCGCGAAAACGGAAGCTTTAAAGCTGCTTTTGATACGTCGGGAACTCGAATGAGATTATATACGTTATGTAATCCATTTCAATTATTTTCACAGACACAAACAGAAAAGAATATTATTGTAATTGTAAGTTAAAATTTAAAATAGGTACGCGAGATGTACAGCCTCACAGAGCCACTAGTTATAAGAGGGGTAGATTTATTTGTGGTAAAAACGAAGAGCGACCCGATTATGTTTGTTAATACTCGTATTATAAGAAAAATAACATTTGTGATACGATAATACAGCAAATACCGAGGGCAATACTCCAAAGAAAATATTGTACCTTACCCTAAAGAATGAGTTGGATTTACTCTAGTCCAGACAGAATGCATATTTATTTTGACGTTATTGGTCTTTTGGCATTATTACTCCTTTGACACAAAATGCGCATGATGAAGCATGTAATTTTACAGTCTAAGTATAGTTAGATGATTGGAAGAATACTAGGCATCATGAAATAAAGACAAAAAAAGAAAAAAAAATCGAAATGTCTTACTCATACACCGATTCAACTTTTCTAATTTTTTTTATCGAAATCCAATCATTTTTACCTATATCCTTACAATTCAATACAACAATAATTGTAGGGCAAACGACCAAAATGACAAAATACTGATTTTTAGGGTTTACCTATTATTAAGACTCTGCTGTCCATCTATCCGTCTGTCACCAGGCTGTATCTCATGAACCGTGATAGTTAGACATTTGAATTTTTTACAGATGATGTATTTCTGTTGCCGTTATAACAACAAATTCTAACAGAAAAAAATATGTCTGACTGTCAGTAACCAATATAAAATGATCGAACACCGCGTACATTTGCTTAAGAGCAGAGCTCTGCTAACACTGGATTTTCATAGCTGTTTGTAGCAGGCAGACCTTTAATGACCGTTATTTTCGTGTAACGCTATAATTCATAACGTTATCTTGTACGGATAGCGTATTACATAAATATTACACGAAAATAATGAATTAATTAACATTCTAACAATTTACATTCTAACATTCTAACATCCTAAACTTATTATTATTATTATTATTATTATATTATTATTATTATTAAAAAGAACACCCCGTCCAGCAGTTCCGCCTGCGGCATGGTTCCCATTATGCTGGCGGCGTTACCTCTCTGAATGGCTAAGGAAATCCTCTGGGAGAGGTAAGCGCCAGCTCTGGGATCGCCGGAGGTGCGGCTCAACTGCGTCGACAGGGTTTTCATGAAGTTTTTCATGTCGGCTGACCATGGCCCTAAGGTCTCCACTGCAAGGGCCGCAAACTCGTAATTTTGAAGTAATGTGGAATATTTGCTGCGCTTGAGGGTCTGGGCCTGATCAGCCGCGGCGCCGGCCTGGGCTCGGGTGGCCTGTATGTGGGACAGAGCGAACGTGTCTACACACGTAGCGTCCCAAACCAGGGCCCACCCGAGTTTCCACGGCACCAAAATTACGCCATCAGGCCACGTACCATCGTCTCTGACCATACTAGACGGCTCAAGAATGGAAGGGATGGAGGCAGTGGCAAGCGCCCGACGTAGGAGATCATTTATGGTGCCGTGGCGGTACATGCGACCAGCGCTTCTGTAACATGACAGACCATGACGACCCAGCTGATCCATACTTTTTCCGCAGACGCAAGTGTGAGGAACACATATCCTGGACCCAAGCCTTAAACAAATTGCAATCCTTAAGCAGCCTGGGTCCAGGACTGTGCCTACGTTGCGCGAAGGTAGAGCGTTTAACCAGTGACCCGACTCATGCGCGGAGGCAGCTAGAAGTCGGGCACGTTCTGAATCATCCTGACTATTTTTGATGAGAGAGGCATGCATCGTCTGGAGACTAGGAGTATCCCAAACTCTCTGAACATATTTTATGGAAGGGGTATCCGCTCCCGGGCACGAGTCACACCAAGCCTTTTCAGCATCCACCAAGCTGACAATCTCTATGACGGGTATCTGAGGGAGGTTAAGAATAATACCCACTAGAGACGCCGAACTATAGGCAGTAGACAGGAAAGCCGGTAGTGGCACACTAGCTAAGGATCGAATACCCAGACCACCAAGCCGTATTGGAAGAACTGCTTGGCTCCATGAAGAGATGAGTGTCATCAATTGAGGCCAGAATGGACGGAAATTTCCAGATTGGACAGCTCCTGAGTAGGTACAAAAATTTTGGGGTAAAAAACGGATAATGAATAAGGCCATATGGGGGTTTATTGTAAAGAGTAGGTTGAAGGTACAGTTAAACAAGTTTAATTTGCAATTAATAACAGGATTGATTGCGTCATTAAAAATTGGGGAACCTAACAGCGTAAGAGACGAATTCGAATGGACGGAAATGTTAGGTAATATTGCGTTAAAGTAAGATAGAACTTCGATTTTTCTATCCGAGGCGAGGCGGTCGGCTAAGAAGATTTCGCATTTCGTATAGTTCAGGGAGAGGCCTATATTTGCAAATTTGTCTATTATTGTTTGCAAATCGAGTAAAACTGATTCGGCGTCCCCGCCGAGCGAGCCATCGTCAAGATACCACAGGTTGAATTTGGAATTTAGATTATAATGACCGGATGGATAGGTAAACTAAAAATAACAGGGCCAAGCGGGTCCCCCTTTTGGCAACCCATACTAGAAAGAATAACGTTTTCGCCGAATAATAATTTTGTTGGAGCTCCATAATATTGCTGTAAATAGGCGTAGATTTCAGGCATTTTTTTTTTAACTTCAGTTAAGAGAGTACCGCGGTCTACCGATTTAAATTCATTTTTTACATAAATTTTCACGAAAACTTCATAGCCCGGGCGACTCAAAAAAGTGCGAGCAGCGTGTACTGCAGCTTCGCAGCCACCTTTGACACAAAAACCCAGCTGCCGTGGCTTAAAAATGTCAGTAAGTCTCTCATTAAATCTACGACAGCAGAGTTTTGAAGCCAAGCGCCTCAGGGTGCAACCGACAGCAATTGGCCGGATCCCGCCATCCTTTTTGGCTAATGCAACCAGATTAGCGCCATAGAGGAGTGGGGTTATCTCGTGATTTGTAGCATATGTTTTGTACGGAAGCCTCGGTGCGAGAGTCCGACTCGCACTTGGCCGGTTTTTCTGTATATATTTGGTACAACCACCCAAGATTGACTTCACACTTGAGTAGCAAGTAGTATGGAGCGCTCAGTAGGAAAGCCCAATTTAACGAACATCATCCTAATTGTGCCATATAAAATATAAGTCGTTCATATAAAGAAGTAAATTTTATTCTCGCTCTTATGTGACTCGGAAAGTCAAAATATCGAGATAAATCAATATAAAGAACAAACTTCGCAACTCCGTAAAATTCTTAGCGCCTCGATATTTTTAGATGAATAATACTCAGATCGTTTTTTACAATTATTCTTTTTATATGAAGACCGAGTGTGTATTGAAACTTTCTGTTTTACTTTTCCAAGAATGTGCCGACCATTTTTTGATAATTTTAGAAGTCTTGCTTTCTTTTACATGCATGTATCAATTATCAACCGTATTATCTACTGATAAATATCAAAATTCATCACTGAAACAGTGGATTTAAGATTCTTTTTAAGTTAGCCATGGAATTGTAATTTATTTTTGGCTTCGTTAAAAGTTTTGCGTTTTTCCGCTAAATTATAAGCGCCAGTGATTAATGGCTATCGTGCGAAGAAATATGTTAGAAACGTAAATGGGGGCAAATAATTGGAATTTTCAAAGAGTAATTTCTTTGGCTGTAGGGATCAAAATGCGAAACGATGACTAATGGTTTTTATACCGTTTATTGCCGTATTTTAAACGCAGCGGCACGGCATTGAACGCAAATGGTTTTTTTATTTAATTGAAGAAATATGTTTGCAATTATTGATTTATTAAGTGATTAAACTGAGTTGTCTATATGGGAAGTTTTGTTTTTTAATAATGAATAAATAAATATTACGGGACTTTACAATCAAACAAGTCCTATGGTAAGCTCAATAAGGCTTGTGTTATGAGACTTATGAGTACTAGACTACGATATATCGTCACTACTTAAAAAAAAACTCTTACCGTAAAACCACACAACTGTAGTCTTGGCACCCCAACTATGTCCGGGAAGAAAATATCGTGCAAATAATCAATATGAACATTTTGACGATAAATAGGTAAGTTATAATTATAATGAAATGATTTTGCCTATGATCACATACCTACATAATAATATAAACCTACCTAGGTGAGAAAATTTGATTTAATTTGGACCATGGTTGGGTGATTTTGGAGTATAGTTGTGTGGTTTTACGGAATTTAATTTCGCACTAAGTGAAAATGTAGTAAGTGTATATGGACCTAGTTTGTACTTACTTTGTATTTCCTGAAGTGTTTTTTAAGATAGAAACTTTTTTCGAAGTAGTGACGTAATTTACTTATATAAATAGAAAACATCCAAGACTATGGAACAAATTTATGCTGATCACACAAATATTTGCCCTCACAGGGATTTAAACCCAGGACCTTCAGCGTGTACTGCATGTCTTGTCTTCTCACACAAAGTGGGGACCCGTTAGTACCGGTGCCGATTTTGGACCGGGCGTGCGCCTTAATTTTGTGGAGGGCAATAAGGACCTTCAAATTCGCAGGCAACCTTAATAAAATAAGTTCTAGAACATTCAGAATCAAGTAGCTTGCCAAAGCGCAAAATATATCGTAATCAGGGATCGGAACCTGTATTTTATTTCATATAAAATATTCAAAATAACGATTCGTTTTGTTTCTTCAATTACAAAATTTTTGTATATTTTATTAAAGACAACTTCAGTTAAATATCTCACCGAATATCCGAACCCTGGTTATAGGCCAAATATTAGCTTATCTATAGGAAGACTAAAATAAATATATATTTTATTTAAATGTTAAAGATTTTAATTATTTTTAAAATTTGATTTATGTAAGCATTTAACTAACTTATATTTTGTTTCATTATGTATATACTAGAATTAAGATGTACCCTTAACACTGAAAAACTAAGCTGTTATCAATTATATATTTATTTCACCATACGAGTAGCGGTCCACAAAAACAACTGTAGTAGGTACATTATTGAATTGTTTGATAGTTTTTTTTTTTTAATAAATGAGTTTCAACCCGATATGCTATCGCCGATGACATTTACTATGCCGCTTCCACTACAGTGTGCTTTTGCTCAGTCTACAACTGGTTTGACATGCAGTAGAGCCTGCCTAAAAAAAACATTGGACTCATCGAAATCTTCCTACATATTCCCGTCTTCTTTTCCAGCAACGGAGCTGCAGCAGAAGCTCCAGTCAAGCCTGAGACCCTGGCCCGAGCTGGCACTTCTCTCGAAGATCAGGCTCAACAGCTCATCATGGACAAGCTGTGGAACTTCGCCACCACCCGGTCTCTTCGGTACAGGCTGCTGGAGAACGCAGACCTCGTCGTGTCTGGAACTCAGGAGAAGGATAGCAGCTTTGGCGTTGGTACGATTTACTTTTGCTTCCAATAAAATCTCTTTAAGCCAACACTGCTCTTGAGATGAATGGTCATCATGGGCAAGTTATGCAATTTTCTGATAAACGTAGACCTAGTTATATCTGGCACTCAGGAGTTGAGCAGTTTTAGAAATCGTCAGATTCTTATTCACTCCAAGCGTAGGAGCCATGAGATCTTGACATGACCTGATAGTACTCACAAGAACCAGACCCAACAAAAGATCGTCATTTGTCTCATTCTCCGCAACTTCAACAACTCAAAAATGGTCATTCCATGACCAACACGAGATTGGGACATAGAAAAAAACCATTGTCAGCCCCCGGTCCCACCAGTACATGCTTCTGAAAAATACAGGTCTTATCATGACCGACAGTCAGGAAAAGTGCAGCTTTGCAGTTAGTAAGATTCTCATTTATACATCAAGCATTCTAAAGATAACATTAACCTAAAAGATAACATTATTGTAACAGCTGTAAAATGGACAAGCTATAGTATTTTAACGTCCTTTAGTGGCTCCTGGGAAATGCAGATCTCGTTCTGTCTCTCCTATGTCACGAGATAGCTGACAATTTGATATTGCCTTCAAGGACTAGCTGTTCATCACGCACAAGCTGGACGATACACTTTGCCACACTTCGGTCTCTCTCACTAATGGCATCTTTGGGACCTGTAAGACTTGTATTGCTTTCTAACCAACCTTGGCTTGAGCCAACAATCTCCTCAAGGCCCAATAGCTTCCTCAATAGACAGGAAAGGCCACTACCTGGTTATTTCAGTACAAGGTGATGGAGAAATCCTGTTGTGCCTGGCACGCAGGAGACGCTTTGAAGTTGGTAAGATATATTATGTGCTAGCTTCTGCCCGCGACTTTGTCCGCCTTAAAGCCTCGTTTATCGCGGATAAGGGTATTTTTCCGGGATAAAAAGTAGCCTATGTCCTTTCCCGAGACTCAAACTATCTCCATACTAAATTTCATCCAAATCGGTTCAGCGGTTTAAGCGTGAAGAGGTAACAGACATACAGACAGACACACTTTCGCATTTACAATATTAGTATGGATTATCATCATCAGGTAAAAAACTTCCACAGCCGGACATAAACCTTCTCCAGGGATCTTCACATTGCCTGAAGCGCAACTCTCCCGACACGGTTTCTTGAAATCTTTACTAGATTGACGTCGTACATTTGATCCCAACATGAGACCTCACGTGTTTTTCTTTTTTTCATAAAACTTTGAATCCCTACAATATTCTCTTTTCATTTTCTATTTATATTATATTTGCTCATTCTGGATATTTGATTTAGATTGGGAATTCAATTTACTGACAACAAATTACCGAAGCCATAACTTTACGAAGCGTAATTGATTAGATAATATTTCTGTTTGTATTGGTTTGTTCAGTTTTCACAATCAGCAAAGTGGTTAGTTTGTGGTAATTCGAAATAGCTATTTCAGTATTTTGTTGTCAGCCATCCTGTAGATATTATCTTCGTGTGGGATACGATATAGATTCTTATAAAATTATAAAATCCATTGAAACAAGTAGCGAATTAGAATTTATCAGTTTAATGAAGCTGTAAGTTGAGTTGAGTCGATTATTTTAAGAAACTCAATGAGGTGCAACATTTGATGACACGTTTGTTTTTGATTTTACATGCTTTCAATTTTTTTTTTAATCTTAAAATAAGCTAATACTAGGTACCAGAAAAAAATATACTATCAAGTGCTAAAATAATAATGATTTTCTTTTTTTTTACGTGTTTGTAAATGTGTTTAATTTCAGGAGTAGCCCTAAAGTCCCCCAAGGTCTTAGAAAGCGGTCGCAGCCGTAACAAGAACATGGGCCCCTTCCTGGCTGCAGCCGCGATGAAGTTCGGCCTCCTCGGGGCCCTGACCTTCAAGGGCCTGACCCTGATGGTGGGGAAGGCCCTCCTGATCTCCAAGATCGCGTTGCTGCTGGCAACCATCATTGGCCTCAAAAAGCTGTTCTCTCCTCAGGTGATAAATATTAACTAGAATTAGCACTTGACGTGCACCATATAAGTCAAATGGTGTTTCGTACTCAAACCATAAAGTTGCGAATCGTCGTTTCGTAAATTCATTATGCTTTTAGGTACGGTCTAAAGGGCAACGTACAAAGAAAAGTTCATTTACACTGCCCGTGATCCATAATAACAAAGAACCCAGTCCTTTCCAATGACTTAGATTTCACTTACCCTAGATGAAGTGGCGTAGCTACCAAAGACATTTTCTTATCCATGAGGGTCCTTAGTTAGCTACACCAATGCCTCGATGTCCATATTTGTATCTTTAATTGTTTTTCTCTTTTCGTTATTCACATTTCTCAAGTTCATTATTCTATAACAAAATGTAGAAATCGTTTTCTATATGATTATGATTGTATCAGATAAAGAGTTCAATATTGATCTCCGCCAAAATTTGGCACATTACCCCAGAACAATGAATTAACGAATACCATTTTTTTACTTATGTGTTTATTTATTTTATTTATTTAGTTAAACTTTATTGCACGATACAAACTGTTACAAATGGCGGACTTATTGCCTTAAGGCATTCTCTACCAGTCAACCATAGGGCCAAACAGAAACTAGTAGTTAGAGCAGGATCTTAATGTTGAGAATACAAAAAAAAAGTAAAGAAAAGAGACACAAATCAACAAGTCAATATGGGGATATATACGTATAAATATTTATATACATACACACATATTATATTAAAATACAAATAGATAAATACAATACAATTATAAAATATATATGTTATTTAATATTCATAGGCGAAAATAAAATTTAACAGCTATTCTTCTTTATAACACAGTCACCGCGCCTGCACCAATGGCAATGAGACAGAAACTGGCCGGCCATCCACTATCCAGCCGTTGTCAGACAGTCTGAGCCTGTCGTTGATCAAATGCTCCTAGGATTTCATAGTTAAGAAAAATCGCTTTTAAATGCGGATAAAGAAAAAAGATCGTTCTTATTTTTCTGTTACTTTTATATGACTCATAAAAAGTTGGCGGAAGGTTAAAATTTATATAAGTAATCTATATAAGATCATTGTCCTCTTTCGAGATTCACTTAGTCGTCTTTTGAAAATCACGATAGGCACAGCCAGCGTCAAATAGTTTGTAAGAGCCCGAACGCCAAATATATCGTCATACATCTTTGTGTCTATAGTAATAAAGATGTGTTGCAACATATTTGGCGGATTTTACAGACTATTTGATGTTGTAAACATATACTTTTATACGTCTATACACTGTTACATGGAAACCATGTATTTGCACCACAAAATTGTTATCGACTAACCATTACATCTCACTTATTTATACCGTGTATGCATGGCTATGGAATCATAAAAGTGTTCGTGATAATTTCTCCACGTAAAATCTTGCGCGTGCCTCAACTACAAGCTGTTTATTGGATATCGACACCACTACTAATAACATAAATACTATCTGGAGATGTTTATGCTGGAAAACGTATTTTGAATAGGGAATACGTATTTTTTGCAATGATACCAATCCATCGGATTTCTTATAACTAAGATATGTGTATTCATATATATGGGTATGAATGATTGAATGAATGATTTATTCGACGTATGTATCATTATCCATTGAAAGTTAGACACTAAAAACGTTACAATCGAGATTCAAAGTCAAGTATAACGGTTGAGCGTTGGTTCATATTCATTAGCTTTTTAAGTCCCGTTTGTTGTGTTATGGTGATAATAACTTTAGAAACACAGTAAATATGATGGTTCAGTTTCTATTTAACACTTACATTCGGAAATTTGATCGTGAATGTGACGCATGAAGATAACGTATCTAGATACGTTATCTTAAAGATTTATTGAAAGACTAGTCTTTCAATAAATCTTTAATAGACTCAAAACCTATGCCTAATTCTATATATAAAGATTTTGATGAATAATTTGTTATAAATAAGAACTATATACAGTAGGGGAGAACGAGGTGAATGATGACAGTGGAAAGTTGTGACGTCGTCGATTTTTTAGAACCTATTATAGGCCTAACGCATAACTGAGTCTGTTCATAAGGTATGGGAACGGTGCGGGAGGGGTGTGTTCATAGGACGTCAAACGACGCGTAACTTCAGTCGGGCGGCAGGCTTGTATAGCGAGACAGTAAAGTTAGGACTCGTCATATCACGTCACTTGTCACCCCTTCCATACCGCTCCGTACCCAAATTCCACACGTTCACAATATCGAAATAAACCGTTTAGATACCGTTAAAGACCTACCATTTGCAATGTTTAAAAAGTCCCTAAATAAATGGCTCAGTGAAAAGTGTTTCTATAGCATTCAGGAGTACTTACATTATAAGTAAACAAAGATTATTGTTTCCATGCCGAGATTCGGTGGATTTTAGTGATACCGTTATTATATAATATAAATATCTTAATGTACCTAAAATCACGCAAATAAATTTCTAAAATAAAGATCTCACAATAGTGCGCATTTGTTAGTGGATGTTAAAAGGTGCCAAAAAATCGACGATGTCTCAAGTCTCCCCGGTCACAACCCACCTCGCTCTCCGCTAATCCGGCTCCTGTTGTCACGAAGCTTTCCATAAATGCACCACAATCTAGTTATTACTTCCGTTTCCCTAAACAGTTAGTTTCTATCGTGATAGCTACACTTCAATATTATGACTTCCCTTAGTAAGAGATTTCGTTCAAATTCAGTACCCACGCTACCCAAAATAGACACCTTATTTCTACAAAATACCCTTGGGATGACCTGACATTTCTTATTGAGCTTCAATGTAATATGTTCTGTATCATTGCGTATTATTTTTATTATACTTTCCACATATACTAAATTATACAAATGAAAAAGTGAAATGTCTCTACATTGAAGATATTTACAAAAAATATTGTAACGGACTAGTTGGAGGTCACTGAATCGAATTCATGATTATGATTATGATTAAAGAATACTTTTTTTTAGTTTATTTATCATAAAGAATTAAGGTGGCATATACAAAATTATATTCCACCAAACTGAGGACAGTTTGTCGGCCAGGTTTTTACCCGACTATGCTGTAGATAAACCATTCAAATTATGAAAAAAAAATTTTTTTCGATTTAGTGGCCTTCAAATAGTCCGTAACAATATTTTTTTGTAAATAGCTATTTTCATTTTTACAACTTTATAAATACTCAATAAAATAATACAGGAAAAATCATATATTTTTGTTCACTGCCCAATTTAAATAATTGTAGACGTGGCTTTTTATTTACATTATTATCGACACGTAGTGAGCGATGGCCCAACAAGATGGACCAATGATCTGGTGTTTATCGTAGGAAACTGTTGGATGAGAATGGCGCACGACCGGTCGTTACGGAGATCCTTGGGGAACCCCTTTGTAAATTTAGAGTATAAGTTTTAAGGCTTTTAAATTTTTCATTCTTTCTCAATAAGTATCTACTAAAATTAGATTTTAAGTTAATTATTGTATACTAACTAATATGGGTCATGTTATCCGAAATAAACAATTTGAATTTGAACTTGAATTTGTCCAGCAGTGGACGTACTTGGGCTTGAGTTTAACATCCATTCTTAGCACCGCATCATCATTTCAGCCATAGGAAGTCCACTGTTGTACACAGGCCTCCTCAATAGATTTCTACATGAGCCGGATAGAGGCAACCCGTGTCCAACGAGTCCCCGCAAATTGGCCCTCCCACGCTGCGCTTATCGTTACGCGGTCTCCACTTGAGAACCTTTCTGCCCCAACGGCCATGTTTTTCGAACTATGTGCGTGCCCATTGCCAATTCAGTTTGCTTACCCTATTTACACAGTCTTCACGTAACTAAAACGTTAGCAGTTAAAACATATGTCGCTTAAATAGACAAAGTGGTAGAGTGACAATTTGGCGCCCAACTAAAACACCTTCGTACTTATTGAAATAAAACAATTTAACGGATTATATCGCGTATATTATCTCATTTTAGTTCCCGACGTTTCGGAAGCTTTCCAGCTCTCCATGGTCACGGGTGGACTGAGAAAAGATGTATTTTCCTCTGTCAAAGTTACAATTTGTGCAAACTACCCATTTTTGAAAAAAAAAACACAAATAAAGGTGTACATACATGCCAGATGGGCCTAAGCTGTAAAGACAGTTACACATGTGCCAGAAGGGCTTAATTATTTTATTTTAATAATTTACCAAGCAGCATTTCACAAATGAGGCGTACTGAGGAGAAAAATTAAATTGTTTTATTTCAATGAGTAATAATCGCGGAAACAGAAGAAAATATTACCTTCGTACTTAGTTAACTTGTTTTTTTTTTCGTCGGGCTGTCGTAATTCAAGCTAAACGCCTGCGTAATGGAATTTATGTTTTCATTTATCTAGACTTACGAGTTTTAGGCTGAAGTGAAGTGTCAAGAAGGATGAATAATGTATCTGACGACGGTTTTGTAAATACACTGTTTTAAGGGCTATAAGGTAAAAATTGCGAATTTTCACCTTAACAATTCGCAATGTACAAGACCGGACTTTACTGAATTTGGAACAGGGTTTGGGTAAACAAGGGCATTGATAGATGAGGCGTATCTTTATGTATTAATATTAGTACAGTATGTATATTTGTAACTTGTATTGTATTACAAAGGGAAATCTATTTCTAACAATTTGTTTTATAAAGTCTCTTTTTAATTAGTATTGTTGGAAAGAGACTTCCGTTTGTTAATACTAGTTACAAGCTTTAGAGATACGGTTCCCTGATATCTTAACCGTACTGTACATAACGTATTTATCTGAGTACAAATTTTGCACCTCACATGTTTAAGGGTAGTTTCTTTAAAATTTATTTTGGTACTAGAAGATACCCGCAACTTCGTCCGCGGAGGAGATAAAGTCATAACCCTTCATTTTTTCTTCACCGTAGTGGGGTAAAAAGTATCCAATAACTATCTGGAGATACCCAGCTACCCGTGTACCAAAAATAGTTGAAATCCGTTCAGCCGATTTAGCGTCATGAAGCCACAACGACACATACAAACGCACATATAAAAAAATATATTTTTAATGACCTCGAAATAGTCCATAACAATATCGTTTCAAGGTACAGACATTTCATTTTTACAACTTTATACTAGTATAGATTATAGTTACTTCTGTAGACTGGACTGCTGTTGTTAAAAAAAACAGTAGTTACGATTATATAAAGATTTTTGGACGTTGATAAAGAAGTAATATTATTTCATTTACTATACCTTTTTATAAGACAAAGCTGAGGGTTCGTGGCATCAGAATATAAAATCGAATAATTTCAATTATAATATAGCTTCTGCCCGCGATTTCGTCCGCCTTAAATTCGTTTATCGCGGATAAGGGTATTTTTCCGGGATAAAAAGTAGCCTATGTCCTTCCTTGGGACTCAAGCTATCTCCATACCAAATTTTATCCAAATCGGTTCAGCGGTTTAAGCGTGAAGAGGTAACAGAAAGACAGACAGACAGACAGGTAGACAGACAGACGGACACACTTTCGCATTTATAATATTAGTATGGAAGTATGGATTCCGTTTACATTGGTTGACAAAGTCAAAGTCTGTGATTTTACTGGTTTTAGATTTTACATTTTTTTTTTCATACTTCTTATAGGTATTAAATAAACTAATACTTTGCATGATAACTCTAAGGTGCCGTATAAATAAAATATTAGTTTTAATTGCCACAAAAATGTTTACTTTTGTTTACGGTTGCGTGGTTGAAAGTTAACATTTTTGTTTACCCCATATCATTAAGAATTTACATTGAATGTAAAGAAAATTAAAGTTCGAACACTTTCCAGGCTATCATCAAAAAGGACTGAGTCATGGTGGTGAATGAGACTTGATGGAGATGGAGCCAGGGAGCTTACCTCATCTTAACAAAATACCAAAAATAACATGAGAATGAACATCAAACACAACATTTTGTATATTCTGCATAAAAAAGTCTGAATAAATATTCACGAGAGTCCCCATTATCAAAAAGACGCCATCTTTCATAAGTCGAAATCATATTTTCTTATTTAGAAATATTATTGACATAATCAATTAATCATCTATGACAAAGGGAATATATTTTCGAAAGACAATGTAAAGCCAAGCCAAATGACAAAGCTAAATTAGTGCATTCTAGAAATACAAATATTTGTTTTACATTATTTGAAAAGTTTTGTAAAATAAAATCATTTAGTGCCGAAGTAATATAAGTAGACGAAAATCACCAAGTTTGTTATGAAATCTCAAGTCAGGGTTGAAAAAGTTGTGTTTGATGTATATTTTTAATAATACTCGATAACATTATTTTAAGTACACAATTATATAAATGTAAATAACACTAATTTATTATCTGTACTAACTTGTAGAAGAGCTAATTTCGCATTTATGAAAGTAGGCATTTGTCCTTTAATTAATTTATTAATAATGTACTAACAAATATTTATTTTGAATTAAATGAATTGATTGCTATTATTAGCTTTATTTATTCCCTACTTCCTACTAATGATAACAATTATAGTGTGTAAATTTAATACGTCACAGTATGTCCCACTTTGAACAAATCACTTCACTCACAAAGATGTTACGAGGCTTTTTAAATTTCTCATCAAATCCTGTTCAAATAGAGACATACTTTAACAATGGACTAGCATATATTTATCGTAACAAATACTGTCAATAAAATCATATAAAAAGGAATACAATCCGTTACTTTTAGTATGAGTAAACCAAGTTTTAACCGAAATCATACAAATCGGTTAACCAATTGCATTCCCTAGATAACACTAAGTTAAGATTGGTTAAGCGTATTTCTAACAATATTATGATATTAAACATAAATTAATAGATTCAATTCAAGGAAACCTAACACTATCTGCCAGTCCATCTATAACCCATGGATAGACACTAAACTTAATATACACCATTATCATCCAAAGATGTATCAAACTAAAAAGTACATAAGTAAAATATTGAATTTCATAGGAGTTCGAAATATAATATGTTATTATTATTAAACATACTCGCAAAATTATCTTTTTCAGAAATAGCAAAACCGCGTCATTTCTACTGTCACCAAAGAGAAGTCGAAATTTTTAAGCGCAGAAAAATATATTATAACTTGTCATCGGAAATTCGAATGCTTTTATACCTAAACTTCGGCCTCAGTACCTACACCGCGTAGATGTTGACTAGCATGGAGGCGGACTCTATTTAATTTTACTAACAAAATTCCCGGGATTTACCGGCACACTGGAAATAAGTATAATATCAATGAGTACATACGTATCAAGGTATTAAAGAAACTATTCTAGTAGTTCCTGTTTAAAAAAATGTATTTAATTCACGAGTTTTTCGTTTAACTAATAGACATTTAACATCATAACCTAAGTAATTTAAAAAGGACCTTTTCATGACGTTTTGTATAATCCTGGGTTCCCCGGAATTCAAAACTTAAAATATTACTTTTAAGAAGCCGACTCCATACTTGCTTCGCTTTTAAGGGATTTTGCTAGTTGTAGGTATAAAAACATCCGAATTTCCGATGCCTAATATTAACATGCCACAAAGTAAAATGTCCAGTAAGATTTCATTAGTAGAAAAACGAAAAGGATTTGCTAACGCAAACTTGTATTTGTTCTGTGAGAGAGTAGCTCACCAGGGAATTGTGACGTTAAATTATTTTTGTCTTTGCTAAGCGATTCTAGAAGTAGTAAAATTATGTGTCTTTGCGCTCTTAACTAGGTTACTAAGTACAAGCGCCAGCTGCTATCATGTGTCATCTGGCCGTCACCAATGCTACCATATCACCGACGATCCTTATTATTTTAGTGCCTTCTACGGAGAATTCTTCCTTTTTAGTTCTCATCTAAGGTAGAACAGATCTCAGGTACATAATTCAATAAGCTATAACATACTTTTAACTTCATACATTCACTTCTAAGAATATTCACAGCTACATTTCATTATCACGATTACATGTACGCAATCATTTTCTAGATATGAAACTCAACTTAATCGCAGAAAGTCATTATTCTAGAAAAAGAAAAAGTAGTCAATTTGTGGCATACAGCATCAGTCGCAGCAGTAATGTGATAAAACTGATGAATACACTCGTAATCCCATCAAAAACAAAAACGTGAAAGAATGGAAAGTTCGTGAACGATTTCGCTAATAAAAGAAGAAAGATCTAACTGGAAACCCAGTTCATTTGAAGCTCCACCTTAGCTCCATTCATGCATAACGTTCTTCAATTGTTTAAAATGTTCTTTAATGTTATTTGCTACTTAATAGAGCGATTGAGTAAGGTGTAACACTACCCAAGTAGCACAGAAGCTGTATAAGACGTTATACAGCACTTATAACGCTCAAACTGGCCGTATAAGCTTTTATTGACCTTGTGTGCTACCTGGGTAGTTAACTTGATTCAGAATAAAGAATGAAAACTTGAGCTTTTTTGGAGTAGGGGAACGACGGTAATCAAAACCCTCGGGTGATAGTGGCCCAGTAGTGCAAATGACACTCGGATGTGTTGAAGTTCATTTCATTTCATTTCAATATGTAGATTATATGTATTCATGAACTATGTTAGCAAAGGGTCTGGCTGGACTGCTATAGTAAAATCGCCCCTAGCTGAATTTGAAAACTAAATATACACGTTTATTTGCCTTATTGTCAAATATAATTTTACTGAATATTAAGTTTAAAATACTTACGATTAGCGAGATAATAAAAAAAAAAAAAAAAACAGTTTTTATTTTTTATTGACCAAACTACTTTATCGATTGACACGTCCTTCGAATATTTTATATATGTATATAACTAACCTGAAAAAAATGTTGACCTTAAATGAAGCGAGTGCTTTATTTAATTTTGTTTAATGTGTCCTATAAAATAAAAGCTTTTTAATCTAAAAATAAAGCACGAAAATTAAAAGCTTTTTAATCTGGTAATAAACACAGATGCGACTTCATTCGGTCTGACCAAATATAACGGCTTCGATTTGACATGATTACGGGACTTTTTGTGGCTCCCATTTCCCGAAGGGATGACATATTTTTCTTTTTTGTTTGGTATGTTTTTATTTTCTGTGGATACAGTACCCAGATAACTAAAAGATTCGTTCATAGTTTATAAAGATTATAAGTCCTTAGTTCCGCAGAAGAACCAAAGTAACCAACATAGCTCACAGAAACTGTTGAACCGTTGAACTGGCAATGGGCGGGTACTGGCAAACTATTTCCTAAAATAGTGCAGAGTTGTACAGTTTTTTAATTCGGTCATATTTTTTTTAAATTTTACATTTAAACTTAAAAAAGAGATCGCGGGAATGCTAATCCAGTTGGATATTACAAACAATAGTATATTGTGTAAATAAAACTAGTATTTAATAATAATACAAATCTATTGAGTTTTTTTTAAAATTAGGGTGACCCGAAACATTTGCTCTCGAATGTATTTAAATTTGGTTCAAGTTAAAGTCAGTAATTAACATTTTTCAAATTGATTTTCTATCGGTACCTTTAGCTAAGCCTTTACAACAGAATTACCTTAAGCATATATATATATTTATTTTCTTATCAAACGGGAAAAACTGGGATTTTATGTAAGAAGAACTGAAGAATAAAGAAAAGGAAAATGCTAGCCAATGTTTATCATTAGGTTGTTAGGACAGTGTAAGATGTTTTCGTGTCCGCACTTGAGTTTACAAATATTTCGTACTAGTTTTATGCCATGCCATGCCGTATTTGATAAACCTGTGCTTACTATTAAAAACCAATCTGATGAGATAGATACATAGCACGCTCAGTGTAGGCTCTCGTACCCGTTACTGCAAAGAAATGCGCTACAGATGAAAACAATACGATTTGAAAATTGCACCAGTAAAAAGTATCTTTGTGGCACTAACATCATTTAGTTGAGCAGTGCAGTCTTCGGCAACAACTCAAGAAAGGACAGTATCCCTTCATGGTCAACTGAGCCCACTCACAACTCAGCCCGCGGGCTCAGTTTACCTCTAAAATATATGTTGGTGGCGACTCGGCCTACAAGGTCAACTCAGCCCGCGGGCTCAGTTGGGCATAGTCTACCGCCAGACGGACAACTCAGCCCGCGGGCTGAGTTGTGAGTGGGCTCAGTTGACCATGAAGGGAAACTGTCCTTTCTTGAGTTGTTGCCGAAGACTGCACTGCTGAACTAAATATCCGATCATGTTGAAGATATTTTTACTTAAAATGTTTAAAAACAAAACTGCGGAAATACGTGCCACACCTTCATATTTTAGTCATTAGTGTATGGAATTGAGATAATTTTACAATAAAGTATTTTACAAGTAAGTTTCTGTCGGATTTGCTTTTATTGAATATTTAGTTTTTGGAGATATAAAAAATGGCGGTAGACCCCTCTACAGCTTATAGTGCCATTAGTTGTTATGTGACTAATAGTCCTACATTTATAAGTCTTCCCTCTAGATAATTGTTAAAGGTCTCTTCAGCACACATGACATACGCTAGGCGTACTACAAAGAAAAACAAAGGCATTGATTGTCATCGTTCGTTCGCAATATTACACCAGCATTCTTAAGATGCGTCCACATTTGTATCATTTGCCCGTATCAGATCATCGTCGCGTGGCATGATCACGTGTCACGATCACGCGTTTAGACGTTGCGCCGATCCGATCGCTCGAAATCCATTTGCTACGCGTATCACACACTTATATCGGAAGAGTGCGGCATGATCGGCGCGACGACAGTGAGCGTCCAAGCAGCGCGATACACAGTCATGCCACGGCACGGTGATCGGATACAAGCAAATGATACAAGTGTGGACACACCTTTAGGTGGAGCACAAACCTAACAGATAAAAGTACACTTAATACTTAATTGGTCACAAATTGTACAGAGGATTCCTTCCTTTTCCTCGTTTTTTTCGGTACAGTTGACAGGTTATTAATTTAATTATTATGATAACATTTTTATCAAAAAAAAACATGTGGAATTTTGATTTTCCTGTCCAAGCCAGAGTATAAAAGCAAAAGTAGGAGCCAGAGCAGAATTTCAGTGGCATTAATAAGAAGTAAGTCAGTGGAAACTTATCTAAAATCTAAATTAGATCCTCAAAGATTTCTAAAACGCTTGCTTGCATTGCCTGCTTATTTACTAACACAACGTAAGTTTTAATTAGTTAAATTATACTTGTCAATATTAAATAAGTACCTACACCTTCATGTTTGAATCAAACCTCATCATAAATCGTCCCTCTTTTAACATAAAAGTACTTAAATTGTAAAACTCAAATCGGATTAAATAAAAGAAGTCTGTTCTATATAAGAAAATCATTTCAAAGGGAGTTGTAGACAAGTATAAGTAACCTTTTAAATAAAAAAATCAAAAAGAAAAATTTAACAACAGCGTAACGTATTGAAACTCCATTAATATTATAATTAAACTCTGCCCGAAGCAGAACGTCATCTTCAAAAAGAGTCTATAAGTTTATTATTCAACCGGAAAGACGAATTCTTAAGCGGCGGAAAAGTGGTAAAATCAAAGAGAGTATGGTAAATAAAATAAATCGCAAATTTCGTAGGATTGTTTAACTAAGAATTTACTGGTCACAAACATAGATTGAATATTAAAGACCATATAAACAAATGCCTTGTATATGTAGCCTGTAGGTATTGTACAGAAAAGGATCTAAAGACCGACCCATAGGAATTTCAACGCTAACATATCCCAATATTCCCAATATGAAGCCACAGAAAACGATTTCTTACCTCCTATTACCCACACGCAACTGAAAACGCAGCGAAGTTCGGCTTCCTCACAAAGTGGACTGATAACCTGGTGAAAGTTGCTAGAGGCCACTGGATGCAAGTGGCGCATTACCGGTCGTGGTAGCGTATTATGGGGTCGGCCTATACACAGCAGCACGGCAGTAGACGTCCTTTGGCTGATGATGACCCACACGATGAAGATTTCTGGCTGAAAATGTCTTAAGTGCCAGAAGAATTCATGAAACAGGATATGGTGATATATTAGTTTCGTACACAGACTCATTACTTCAGAGTAGGCAAGGCTCATTACTTCAGAGTAGGCAGCTTCTCTGTGCCTGTATGGAGCCATGGTCATTCACTGGTTATCAACATACATTTTAATGTCCAGACTATGTACTTTTTTACACAGTCACATTTCAGAATTACATGTTCCAACAAATATGGTAAACATCATATAAATAAATAAGTTACGATCAACTTTTAGTGGCATGTTTTTATTGCTAACTGCACTCTTTTTTGTACATCCAGAAATGACTCACGGAGACGATTCTAAAGAGCCCAAACTCGATAGGATTGTGTTATTTAATTACAGAGTTCCTAGGCTCAACTGGCATACAACTGCCGCTTCATCAACATTCATTAATCTCTCTATTTCTCGCAGCCATCATCTGACATACTTTATCTATTTTATCATTTATTCCTCCCCTTTCATTTAACGTAGCAAAGCGGCTCTTCATAGCCCACTTTTCGCTCTCACTGGGACCGATACGTGATAGGTTGCGAACCACATCCCCGCCGCCATTTGCGTTCCCACGAGCAGCTAGGGATAAAATATTCGAACCCAGCAGAGCCTCGCATTCCTGGTAAGGGTTTAGCCTTATTCTGGGGTCACCAGTTCCAGGGCAATCCGGCACGCTAACGACTAGACTCGCCTCTAGCCACGCATCAATCGGCACGGCATACATTGGCATGGCATGGATTGTCGGAATAGGAGGAAAGATCACAGGGTAAAGAAAGGAATTGTACGAATAAAGACCGAAGGGACCGAGGCGTGATGGGTTGCGAACCACATCACCGCCATTATGGTTTTTCAAATTATTGAAAGTCATTGCGTTCCCACGAGCTGCTAGGGATAAAATATTCGAACCCAGCAGAGCCCCGCATACCAGGTAAGGGATTAAATTATGATGGCCACTATCCAGGCGACACCATCCAAGCCTACGAAGCTGGTGGTCCCGGGTTCAAATCCCGGCCAGAGCAAGTGTTTGTGTGATGAGCACGAATGTTTGTTCCTGGGTCTTGGATACTTTCTATGTATTTAAGTATTATCATTAGTCTATATACATCAGAATCAGAATCAGAATCAGAAAATTATTTATTGCCACAACTTATACTAAGAATTACATGTAGGTACTAATGTAATAAAAAAAAATACAATCACAGAATATGACAACAAAAGCAATAATACAAAACAATGACTTAGTCAAATATGAGGCAATGGGTCTCAGTCTCAGCGTGTGCTGGGCAAAAAGTCCAGCGCTGGTTTTCAGACTGACATACGATCAGATGTACATATTATGTATATCGTCGCGTTGTACCCATAGTACAAGCTATACTTAGTTTAGGACTAGGTCGATTTGTGTAAGATTGTCCCTAATATTTATTTATTACAAATTTATTATTTCATACTCATCGAAGTTAAGTAATATACCAAATTTAATTTTCATCGATCATCGCGAAGTAATTCAAATCTTCCTCAGAAGAGAGAAATATGTGTAAATGTTTGTAGATTGGAGATATTTAAAAATATATATATTTGCAGGTGATTGAATCTTTTTTTTTTGTATGTGTCGTTGTGGCTTCGTCATGACAAGTCTGATAACCGATATCAACTATTTTTGGTACACGGGCAGCGGCAGCATACAACGACGTAATCAGGTAAAATTATCATCCGTAAACCGGTTGTTTAGTAGGTATTATTTGGACTCAGAATGTGCAGATAGTTTAATTTTATGTCACATTATTTTTTTGATATAATTTTTTAGGGTTCCGTAGCCAAAATGGCAAAAACGAAACGGAAATTCGTCATGTCTGTCTGTCTGTCTGTCTGTCCGTCCGTATGTCACAGGCATTTTACTCAAAAACTATAAGATGTATATTGATGAAATTTGAAGCATAGGTGTCTTGTGTAAACCGCTACTTAGTTTGATAGTTAAATAAAATATATATATATTTCTAAGCGGGGCACTCCAAAAATGTAAGTGAAACTAAAAAAAAAACTCAGCAAATATCTATGTGTGGCACACATTTCGACAGTTCTTCTACAAAAACTTTAAAGTTTCTGAGTTTTTTTTTGATTATGTGAATATTTTCCGAAATATTCGCTCCGAAAGTAGCAAAAATTGTGTCCCCCCACCTCTATTCTCTAAATAGTATGTTCAAAAAATATGAAAAAATGTACAAATATAAAACTTAATAAAAATTCCAACGAAAATTGTTTTCAACATGATCGGACGTACCGTTTTTAAGTTATTGATAAAAAACTGCGCTTCTCAGCAAAAGGACGTAAGTGCTGGGAAGATACGCTCTTTTGTTAGTGTTTTTCACATCGTATTTTTTTATAAGCGGCTGCGGAACCCTTCATGGGCGAGTCCGAATCGCACTTGGCCGCTTTTTTAGGGTGCTGTACCCAAAGGGTAAAACGGGATCCTATTACTAAGACTTCGCTGTACGTCCGTCTGTCTGTCTGTCTTTGTCTGTCACCAGGCTGTATCTTATGAACCGTGTTGCAATTTTCACAGATTTCTGTTGCCGCTATAATAATAAATACTAAAAACAGTATAATTTTATGTCCGTCGGTCTATACCTATCAGTAACCAATACAAAATATGCTCGAACACCGCGTACAGTTTGCTTAGGATAAGGGATCTGCTAACACTAGATAATCATAGATTCCGCCGTTTGTAGCGTATATTTAGTACGGAATCCTCGGTGTGAGAGTCCGACTCGCACTTGGCCGGATTTTTAAATCCTAGATATGACATTTGTTCACGACAATCGACTCTAAGCTTTAATGTCGTGACGTTAAAATAATTATCTTTCTAAGCCATACCTATTGATAGATCAACGTAAAAAAATATACAGTCGACTGTCGCAAACAAATGTCACAGCGAGGTTTGAAAAATATCTAAAAAACGATACAACGAAAGAATAAACCTTGTGTAGATTATGTGTCCAGGTTTTTTTTTTACTACTAAAATGGCAAGCGTACGGCCTGCCTGATGTTAAGCAGTCACCGCAGCCTATGAGCGCTTGCAACGCCAGGGGCATTACGTGCGTGTTGCCGACCCTTTAAGAAACTATTCACTCTCCTCTTGAAGAATCCCATACTGTAACCTCCAGGGAAAATCGCGACAGGGAGGTCATTCCACATTCGAAGTGTGCGCGGTAGAAAATTCCTTTGATGTGGATGATAATCCTGCCGATGGTGAACGATGCGATGTAATGTGGTGTGGGTAACATATCATCATCATTTGAGCCATAGGACGTTTACTGCTGGACAGGCCTCCTCAATGGAGATTTCCATATGGACCGGATAGAGGCGACCCGTATACAGCGAGTCCCCGCAACCCTAACCAGGTCGTCCGACGTTGCGTGACCTTCCTACGCTGCGCTTCCGGTACGCGATCTCCACTCGAGAACCTTTCTGTAACTTATACAATGGCGTAAAAATATAGAATGCTCTGGAGACATTTCACGTTCCTAATTGAACATCCGTTCTTCGAGCTATTTCTTTGTCATTAAAATATAAATATAGACGTACAAACACAAACAGGCTACGCAAATAATTAATAAATATCTATTTGAAGAGTTGAAACGTTACATAGAAAACAGGAAATGAGAATAACGAACAGCCAATGGATATTTAATAAAAAAAAAAACCTTCCTTTCGCTTTCCTGGTTGATGTTAAATAGCATTGTTTGTTTTGTAAACACATGTACGAATGCCTATACCTTTGAAATAACTCTGTATTTGTAAATTAAGGTTTTAATTAGAGAAATCATAATTAGAAGAACTTATGTAAATGTTTTTAGTACAAAAAACTACTACTCGACTCACATTTAAGACGTTGGTTTCGTTTTGTTACAAGTTTCTATTTCACTTCACATTTGTATGTATATACTACTTATAGAATGTGCCCGCAACTTCGTTCGTGGAGGAAAAGAACGCATTACCCCCCTTTTTTAGCGTAGTTGGATAAAAAGTATCCTATAACCATCTGTGGATGCCTAGCTACCCGCTGTCTCAGATGCGTCACAAGCCGAACGCTTAGGCCGACCGTGTCTCTCTATCGCTTAGTACTCTCGGCTCAGGCGGAACGTGACAATAAATCACGCTTTTTTGCGTGTGCGTGCACACCGGCTGCACGTCATCAATTTATAAGACGTTATTACGTCAAAAATAATCATTACTAGAAGGTGTCCACTTTAATGTTCCCAATTGGGAGTGAGGATGCTCAAACGACCTCTCTTTGAACTTAAAGACGTACACTCTCAAGCACATGGTATGCCGCAAAGTCCACATCCAACAGACTAACTCCTCCTAATATCCATCGGTTTGCATTTGCATACTTAATGTGACATAGCAAGTGACATTTCCATTCATTCCGTTTTGCGTTTTGTTGTTGAGTTGGTACTAGGTAGTTCCGTCTCAAAGTTTGAATTATCTGCGGTCGACTCATTGCCTAATCCATGTCAGTCATTAAATTAGTGTTAACTTTATTATATTTGGTTACGATTTTGAGGTTTTCATAGTTGGTATTATTTAGAGAAATTAAAAAGTAAAGTGAGAGTGTTACTAAATTCGAAAGTATTTATTGTCATTTGTTTACCAACACGACGGTTAGGGTCATTTTGTGGGTTCTCTGAAGGTCTCAGGAAGTGGTGTTTAGTTCTCGGTCGGTAAAATTATGCGGTCAATTTGTGATAACCCTTTTGGCCTAAGTGAATGATCGGAATTTGGAAATCTTCACTCTTTCCGGATTTAAGACCACGATGAAACCACTGAAAAGTTGCTGTTTGCAAGGGAAGTGTTTCAGATAATAAATGGGAGTGATGGTATAAGCTTGTAATTCGTGAGATACGTCACATTAAACAGGTTATCAGTATTTTGGAAGGCGAATCTTATTGCGCAATAAAGCGGATAATTTTAACAACTTTAGACTACTCATGTGCATTATCTTTTATCTTATCTTATCTTTTTGTCACTACCTAGTGGTTACACCTTTTTGAGTTACTTTTCAAAACTACTATTTAAAAGGATGAACAGGCAACAAAGATATTTCTTTCTAGCCAATATAGGTTCAGTTTTCAGTGGCTCATCTCGCCAGCCTAGAGCTACCCTAGCCTAGATTATTAGATTTTTTCTAAGTAACTTTGTCACTAGTGTCTCCTGAGTTACCCAATAAAGTGATAACAAAAAAAAATTGATCCATCCTAAACCCACAATCATTGAAAGTCCTAATGTTAGTCATAAAATCATTTTTTTTTTCATTCTGAATCCGTAATATTTTCAGGTATGTTTAAAAGGACATCTTGAATAACCCATTTTAGTTAAGATGAGAAACACACAAACATAATGTCCATAGCACGTTATAGGCTAGTCAAGTCGAGTAAACCAATGTTTATCGTAGGTACAATAAAGCACCCGTCAATATCAAAGACTGAAAATAATGTAACGTTTTTCAATGAATTAAAAAAGTGGCTTACAAACAACACTATTTACAATATGGATGTATTTTACAACTGTGATAAATAAATAATATAGTACAGCATTTAATTTATTAACTTATTGAAAGTAATTTAAATCTTTAATAAAGTATTCTATAATGTTTTCCTAACTGAATCGTAATTGTAATTAAATTTTAATTTACATAATATCAAATAAATATAACAATTGGAGGTGTATATCATAATTTTCAAATTGTATTTTGTCTTAAACTGTATTGTAGAGATTCGGACTGCCCCGATTTGGTGTGTCAACTTGTTCCCCTAAAGATTCCTTCCCTATCCAAATCTAAGCTGAACCTGCGACCACGTCATTGCCCCCTGCTGGCAGTGCCAACCGCGCGTACCGTGTCGCATCGTAATTCTCCGCTTATCCGCGCTCTGCTGCATCTCAACGCGCTCCTCGCGTCAGCAACTGAATGCGATATTTTTGCGTGTCGATGGGCGGCTGTTTGTAGAGAATGCTCGAGGTTCTGTGAGGCGATGGATACACGACATTCAACCATATGTTAATATAGCTCTAACTGCTGTAAGATAATTAAGTTAATATTAAAGTATTTATTTTCAGTTAAATTGTTTGTAATTTTGTACATATGTTACATATGGACCTGTTTTTCACAGTGTCTTAGTTTACTGTAATGCTGTGTTTAAATTTGAATAAATAAATAAATAAAAAAATACTATGGTACTTTAAAATAATAGTTTTAAAGAGTAATTCAGGAGACGTAACTATAGCAAGCAATGATATATTTTCTTCAGCGAAATATAAAAAAGTATCCTAAGACTATCTGTGGATACCCAACTTCCCGTGTACTAAATATAGTTGAAATCTGTTTCACCGATTTCGCGTGATGAAGTCACAAGGACAAATATTAACATACAAAAAAATTAAAAACAATTTTCGATTCAGCGACCTCCAAATAGTCCGTTACAATATTATTTTTGAAAATATCTTCAATGTACAGACACTTCATTTTTACAACTTTATAATAGTTTTTTTTTTGCCAGCTATCACTATACTTATGTGGTATTACGTTATATCTATTTTCTCAAACATGCAATGAAATATTGATATTATGTTCCTTATAATAGGCTGCGACTGCGAAGTATGACGTTTCAGGTGCGTCTAGAACAAGAGGTCGTTAATGGAATTTCATACAAATAATGCAGGCCTAGGCCGGCAAAGGCCTCTTTTTAAATTTCTATTCCACATAAATTTGTGGCACAGGCATCCTGACATTCTGCCACTATGCGTATTAAAAAATATAACTTCATTGCATGTTTGATAAAAAGCACTATACATACCTCGGCGGGAAATATGGGGTTGCCCGCCTCAGACCTGTCCTATACCCGAAGACATATAGTCTATACGTCTTCGGCCGGCAACCCCTTTCATCCCAGCTTCTGTAGTAATGTACTGTTATATGATAGTTGTTTTTGTTTTCAGACGAGAAGCGTTACTTACGAGATCTTCACGGACTACCACCACCACTGGAGAAGCTGGAGGCGGAGTCTAGACAACATAATACAAACATACGAACAGAAGCATAATTCCACTAGTTCCAAATAAATTATTAATATATCTTCTTTGTTTTCTTTCTTCTATTCCAAATTCTTGGTAGAGTATAACAGTAATATTCATTCAATGACAGGTTTTTCACCGACAGAAGTTCTTAATGCTCATACAGACGGACATAGTGTATTTGATATAAACTGTAATCAACATTACATGCAACAAATTATTAAAGATTATGAGAAAAGAACAAAAATTCTTAATAAATATATTGCTGATAAAATGACATGTTCAATTGTCATTTAAATTTTTGTGTATTTTCTGTGTATATATGTGTGTTGTCATTGCGAACTGTTAAAATTAGTGCAAACGAATTAACTATTAGTGCAAACGAAATTGTTTTATAATTGCCCTAGAATCATATCATTGCCATAAAATCTATTTATGAAAAGGGGATCATATTCAATTACAAGCGAAGATAATCTATTAGTTTAATTTTTACAGTGATAAAATAGAACAGTATCATAATTACGTACAATAAGGATGTTGCCTGATCTCAAAACGTGTAAAAAATATATGAGATTCTGATAAAACAAGCTTAATAAGGAACTACGTTAATAGTACATTATGATACGAGTGTGGTACGTTGGTAATTACACTCGAGGCTATATCTTGCAGCACGAGTCGTAGACGAGTGCTGTATAAAGCCGAGAGTGTAATGACCAATGCACAGGAGTTTCATACGACGTTTTTCAACACACTTGCGGGGAAAAAAGCAAAAAAACAATCGTACCTTACTTAAAATTTGGTCTATGTTATACGTGCGTAACCAATCTGTATAGTCGTAAGTTGTTTACATTAATCCGTCATGAGTACCTACCTTAAATTTACGTACCTACATAATGATTATATTTTAATTATCATTGCTACTATTTACCCAATTTAACCGGACTCACCCAAAAACCAAAGGGCCTGGGATACCATAGTATCAGACGCCACCCTAAACACTCTCATTCACAGTTCCTCCGGCAAAGATCAGGCTAGGCTGCTGGCAGTGTCCCGGACAGAATCTGGACACTGGTTGCACGCCTACCCATGTCCCAATACAGGAACATACATCGACCCCAACACACTTCGCATTGCGGCGGGTCTTCGACTTGGTGCTGACGTATGCGAAGAACATGCCTGCGCCTCCTGTGGAGCCAGTGTGAACCGCCTCGGCCACCACGGGCTTGTTTGCTCCTCGGGTGTCGGCCGCCACTCTCGCCATGCTTCTGTCAATGACATCCTGAGAAGGGCACTGGTCAGCGCCAACGTTCCAGCTGTCCTTGAGCCACAGATCGCGCGGGACGATGGCAAACGCCCTGACGGGATGTCATTGACACCGTGGAGGATGGGCCGCGCGCTGGTGTGGGACGCGACATGCGCCGACACACTAGCAGCGTCCTACCTCTCGGCCACGAGCAGGCGGGCGGGTGCGGCGGCGGACGCCCGGGAGCGAATAAAGATTACGAAGTACAGTTGTCTCGGCGCCCAATACGACATGTCCGTGAAGTTAGCAGATCAAGTTCCAGCAGATCACGAAATTATGGGAGTTCTATTTGCTTGCAACATAGTTCTATAGTTCCTGATACTTTTCAGAAATAGTTCTGTTCAAATTAAAAAGATAGGCCAAAGTGAAGTTTTCAACCAGATGATCTGCTAACTTCGCGTAGCAGATCAATTTTTTCCAAACTACAAAAATTAAAGGTTTGTGGCTTATTGTTGATAAATTTAAAGTTCCTTATACTTAAAAACAATAGTTCTGTTAGTTTTATAAAAATAAATGCAGGTTTGTTCGCAAAAAATAGCAAAATTAAATAAGTATTAATGTATATAATAAAAAGATTTCAAAAGGTTCCAGGTAAGTTTGTAGTCTCAAACGATAGCTGTATTTAAATTTTAACTAAAAATAAAGAGTTCTAGGTAATTCTAGGATGTACCGCTACAGCCAGAATTTTTAAGATAAACAGCCCTAAACTTCAAGTTTCCCGAATAACAGGTGTGATCTGCTGAAGGATTTCGAGAAGTTCTAGGTCACTTCTTGGTCTCAAACGATAGCTATATTTATATTGTAACTAAATCTTAAGAGTTCCAAGTTTTTCTTGCATCTGTCTTATATAGCCTGAATTTTTAAGTTATAATGCCTTAATTTTCATATTTGCCTAAGAACAGGTGTGATCTGCTGAAAGATTTCGAGGAGCTATAGGTCAGTTTATGGTCTCAAATGAAAGCTGTATTCACATTTCAACTAAATTTGAAGATTTCTAGGTGATTATAGCATCTGCCGTTACAGCCAGAATTTTTAAGTTATACAAGCATAAATTTCAAGTTTCCCTAAGAACAGGTGTGATCTGCTGAAAGATTTCGAGGAGTTCCAGGTAAGTTTATTTTTTTAAATGATAGCTGTATTCATTTTGTAACTAAATTTGAAGAGTTCTAGGTAATTTTAGCATATGCCGTTACTGCCAGATATTTTAAGTTATACAACCATAAATTTCAAGTTTCCCTGAGAACAGGTGTGATCTGCTAAAAGATTTCGAAGAGTTCCAGGTCACTTTTTGGTCTCAAACGATAGCTATATTCATATTGTAACTAAATCTTAAGAGTTCTAAGTTTTTCTTGCATCTGTCTTATATAGCCTGAATTTTTAATTTAAAATTCCTTAATTTAAATTATTGCCTAAGAATAGGTGTGATCTGCTGAAATATTTCGAGGAGTTCCAGGTCACTTGTTGGTCTCAAATGATAGCCATATTCATATTTTAACTAAATCTTAAGAGTTCTAAGTTTTTCTTGCATCTGCCTTATATAGCCTGAATTTTTAAGTTTATGGTTTTAAATGATAGCTGTTTTCATTTTGTAACTAAATTTGAAGAGTTATAGGTAATTCTAGCATATGCCGTTACTGCCAGATATTTTAAGTTATACAACCATAAATTTCAAGTTTCCCTGAGAACAGGTGTGATCTGCTAAATGATTTCGAAGAGTTCCAGGTCACTTCTTGGTCTCAAACGATAGCTATATTCATATTGTAACTAAATCTTAAGAGTTCTAAGTTTTTCTTGCATCTGTCTTATATAGCCTGAATTTTTAATTTAAAATTCCTTAATTTAAATTATTGTCTAAGAATAGGTGTGATCTGCTGAAATATTTCGAGGAGTTCCAGGTCACTTGTTGGTCTCAAATGATAGCCATATTCATATTTTAACTAAATCTTAAGAGTTCTAAGTTTTTCTTGCATCTGCCTTATATAGCCTGAATTTTTAAGTTTATGGTTTTAAATGATAGCTGTTTTCATTTTGTAACTAAATTTGAAGAGTTATAGGTAATTCTAGCATATGCCGTTACTGCCAGATATTTTAAGTTACACAACCATAAATTTCAAGTTTCCCTAAGAACAGGTGTGATCTGCTAAAAGATTTCGAAGAGTTCCAGGTCACTTCTTGGTCTCAAACGATAGCTATATTCATGTTGTAACTAAATCATAAGAGTTCTAAGTTTTTCTTGCATGTGTCTTATATAGCCTGATTTTTTAATTTATAATTCCTTAATTGTCATATTTGCCTAAGAACAGGTGTGATCTGCTGAAAGATTTCGAGGAGCTATAGGTCAGTTTATGGTCTCAAATGAAAGCTGTATTCATATCACAACTAAATTTGAAGAGTTCTAGGTGATTCTAGCATCTGCCGTTACAGCCAGAATTTTTAAGTTATAATGCCTTAATTTTCATATTTGCATAAGAACAGGTGTGATCTGCTGAAAGATTTCGAGGAGTTCCAGGTAAGTTTATGATTTTAAATGATAGCTGTATTCATTTAGTAACTAAATTTGAAGAGTTCTAGGTAATTCTAGCATATGCCGTTACTGCCAGATATTTTAAGTTACACAACCATAAATTTCAAGTTTCCCTAAGAACAGGTGTGATCTGCTAAAAGATTTCGAAGAGTTCCAGGTCACTTCTTGGTCTCAAACGATAGCTATATTCATGTTGTAACTAAATCATAAGAGTTCTAAGTTTTTCTTGCATGTGTCTTATATAGCCTGAATTTTTAATTTATAATTCCTTAATTGTCATATTTGCCTAAGAACAGGTGTGATCTGCTGAAAGATTTCGAGGAGCTATAGGTCAGTTTATGGTCTCAAATGAAAGCTGTATTCATATCACAACTAAATTTGAAGAGTTCTAGGTGATTCTAGCATCTGCCGTTACAGCCAGAATTTTTAAGTTATAATGCCTTAATTTTCATATTTGCATAAGAACAGGTGTGATCTGCTGAAAGATTTCGAGGAGTTCCAGGTAAGTTTACGATTTTAAATGATAGCTGTATTCATTTAGTAACTAAATTTGAAGAGTTCTAGGTAATTCTAGCATATGCCGTTACTGCCAGATATTTTAAGTTATACAACCATAAATTTCAAGTTTCCCTAAGAACAGGTGTGATCTGCTAAAAGATTTCGAAGATTTCCAGGTCACTTGTTGGTCTCAAACGGTATTTATATTCATATTGTAACTAAATCTTAAGGATTCTAAGTTTTTCTTGCATCTGCCTCATATAGCCTGAATTTTTAAGTTATAATTCCTTAATTTTCATATTTGCATAAGAACAGGTGTGATCTGCTGAAAGAGTTCGAGGAGTTCCAGGTCAGTTTATGATCTTAAATGAAAGCTGTTATCATATTTCAACTAAATTTGAAGAGTTCTTGGTGATTCTAGCATCTGCCATTACAGCCAGATTTTTTAAGTTATACAAACATAAATTTCAAGTTTCCCTAAGAACAAGACAAACGATGAAACATTTAAAAATATAAATTCTAACTTCAAATGACTTTTCCACGCTAGCGAATAAAACAAAGTTTTCCACGCAGATTTGGAGGTGTGAATGGAAGATTTCTAAGCTAGTGAGGTGAAAAATATCTACCCACTCCTAGTCCTTATCGTTTTTACTAAGCTTCCTTCTTTCCTCCACCTTTCTGTTTACTTCTTCATTTGTGACTTTTCCCATCCAACTAATATTTTCTATCCCACGCCAACACCACATTTCAAAGGCGTCAAGTAATTCCCTATCCCTATTGCCTTTATAATTGTGCGAAATTGGAAGGCTTTCGATTCATCTTTTTATTGAATTGTAAATTGGCGTTGAGTTGACAATACATATATTGTAAGCATCTCGACGCCAATTTACTATTCAAACACCAATCTCCAATTTACTATCAGTAGTCATAACTACTGCGTATTAAGTTAGATCATGGTAATGATATGTTAAAATTATATAATATATATATATATATATGTATATATATTGATTAGGTTATATATTTCGGCTAGAAGGACTTACAACAACCCCATGCAATCAAGGCACGCTGACGATTTGTTTTATAGTACTAGAATAGATGGCATTACTCTCGCTGCCGATTTTCGATACAACGAAAGTTTTGATAGTTTCTGACAATACTAATGTCATCTAATGCTATAAAATGATGCGTGATGTGATGTGTCGGTTCTCGAAACCGGGTACTAATAAATTAACAAAATAATATGTTTCTCACGCTGTTTCCTTTCTCAAATATTTCATTTACCAACCTAGTATTTATCGGAAACAGTAAAATCGGAATTTCTATACACAAACCTAACCTAATGGCGTTAAGAATCGCTAGTTCGGACATGAAACAGTTGGGAACTGAGGCAGGTTGGGAAAAAAAAGTTTGGCAAAAAGAAATGATCCCTCGCAAAACACTGCGCTTGCATCACTTATCCTGACGTAATATTTACTTAATTCCAGGTAGTTTTTTGTATGTATGTCTATTATTATCATGGACACTGGAAGTTAAGTTAAAAAACTGTATTATGACTTTTACTGTGGTGTGTATAACTTGCCTTCGGCTATGTTTCCAATATACTTTAACTAGTGGACTTAGTGTGTCTTTGTATTACAGTCTAAAGGAACGTTTCTCTGCATTTATTTAGTGTTTTATAACCACAAAGCGTTTTGCTTTTAATAAGCGTAAAAGGAAAACGAACAAGACCTAAGGGACTTTGCGCAACTTGCAATTATGTGAAGTGTTTTTAGTATAATTAGCACAATATAATTTTTTTTCAATTATAGCAGATCCGTGTTTTATCTGCATAAAGTCTGCACAAAATAAATTTGCATTGCCAAAAAAGTTTGTACGTCAATAGGAAATACGAGTATGCAATAATTTTAATTTTTGATTTAATAAAAACTCGGTCGCGTAACAAACAATAGAGAAACATTATTTTTAGAATAACACTAAAAATAACCAAGAAAAGCCATCAAATATTGATTGTATCACTTTGTAATAAAACAGAATTTGGCATTTTAAGTAACTGAACATGTCGGATCTCCCTGTCAAATCGATGTTTAATTTGTAGTTTAAAATACCTATATTTTCCGTATATAAGAACGGCCGATTTTAATTTTTATTTCACTTTTAGGCCTCTTTTTTACGGTATTTCATATTATGTTAAGAAAGTCGTTTAAAATATCAAGCATATACTCGTACTCTATTAACAAAGCTTAAAATGTCGCCATGGCTTTACTAATATTATATTATAATTCTTGATTAATGTTTTGTTTATCCCTCAGACTATGCATCCCCACAACGACTGGTCTTACTCCGCCCCCTCCAACGGTTTCTCTTCGGTTACTTTTTGTTGTTACTACGTAGTATACCCGATATTTATTTATTTCTAGAGAATCACGATGGTGTAACATTACAGAGAATTCCATGGCGTTACATCGATTCTTAATTACTTTAAACTTAGTTTAAGCTACATTATTGCACATTGACTTAGTGAGTAGTAGTCATTCCTCTCTAACACTCTCTTCCATTCACTCATCAGCCGCACCGTTCCAGTCGGAAACACGTCGCACTGTGATGACGCCGCAAGCACGGAGTTGAGAAGCGTTACCGCATGGATGGGTGAGGCCACGGGTGGGCCGGTACGAATAGGGTAGTTTTCTGGGTAAAAAAATATTAGTCTGGCAGTCATATTATCAAAAAATATTGGACACGTATTTTTTCTTTTATTAATCAAACAAAAAAAGACAAAGATAAAGCGCTTCAAAGTTTGATACGCGTCGTACCGTGCGTAAAACGGTCGCACAGTGTGACGTCATGGGGAACTTTAACGGGCTAGAGTCTGGCTATAATATCTTTACCCCACCCAGTTTAATTGTTTTATCTGTGCTTTGGTATATGGCGACACTAATAAATATAGGGCACTAAATAGTCTTAGGAATAATTAATAAGTCACTAATACCACATAATATATTCTCAGTGCACTTAAGAGGCTGCTAAAAGGTAAATGATTTCACTTGAACATTATTTTAAACATAAACCATATTTGTGTTATTCAAAAGTACTAAGATTGGTTAATCTTACCAGCCAAAGACTTAATGCAATGTAAACATTGCCGCTTTTCAGCAATAATCGCTTCTTGCTGTTGTTTTACAGCATCGAAGTTAATTATCATGCAAAAAAGCAGTTCCCGCTGACCACTTATATATGGATATCCCACAGTTAAACCTTTATTTTTTTTTTGAAACCAACGCACGTAAAGATAAATTGTTTCTTAAGACACATAAAGAACTTGACGTCTGTGACAGATACAAAACATTGCTATATTCAGTTTTTATATATTTGACAGTTCAGAACAGATAAAATGGTCCGACTCTATATCTTCATCATTTTTTGTTTAATTGACAAAAGAAAAAAAACATGTCCGATATTTTCTGATAATCTAACTGACAGACTTACTGTATTTTCATAGGACACTAGAAGATGCCCGCAACTTCGTTCGCGGAGGAGAAAAAGTCATAACCCGTCGTTTTTTCTTCAGCATAGTCCGGTAAAAAGTATCCTATAACCATCTGGAGATACTCAGCTACCCGTATACCAAAAATTGTGGAAATCTGTTTAGCCAATTTTGCGTAATGAAGCCACAACGACACATACAAACATACATAAAATCGAAAAAAAATATTTTTCGTTTTAATGACCTCCAAATAGTCCGTAACAATTATTTTTTTGAAAATATCTTCAATGTACAGACATTTCATTTTTACAACTTTATAATAGTATAGACAAGCCACAGGGTACTGTTGCTAGAAGGGGCACCTCTCGTTGCCTATTGCGATACTCGTTCGGTACCTTAAGTTTCCTAGATAGACGCTATCAATGTTATTTCTTAAGATGTTTAAAGTAAAAAAATATATTCCCGTTAAAAGATATGACCATACCGTACCATTTCAGCGAAAAAAGACATGATCACGTTTTTGCTAAACGCAGCCATTTTAAATGTTAATTCCATAATGGCAACAGATGGCCTCCCCTGGAAACAAAAACATTTGCTTCATTCTGTATTCATGTTAAAAAACGTGGACGTAATTTTGGGAGTCACAGTTTTAATATTTTAGCTAGAGTAATATTTAAGGGTGTCTAGAAGAGATGACTTCTAAGAGATAATACCACTGTTGCTTACCGTTCATGATGGTTTAGTTACTTTCTTTTTCTGGGCAATATATGTACTGAATTGTATAATAATAGTTCGCGTATGATTATAGACTCAAATAAAATACCACAAGAACTATAAATTTGCAAAGTATCTATTTTTAAAAGAGCATATACCTACCAGTGGCGTGGCGTCCATATAAGCCGATTCCCACCGGGTTGCCTAAGGAAAGGCTTAAAACCACCTTTTTCTTTAAATATGAGTAAATGGATACGCGTCAGCTTTCCTTGTAATTTTCCTTATGCCACGCCTATGATTTCTACATATATGTGGGAATGAATAGAAAAAATATATTTTATTGGATTACTGGGAACGGCTCTAACGATTTTCATTTTCATAATTCTTCACTGGAAAAAGTCTCTATCAAAAATGTAAGTTTTGTGACAAGCTTTATTGCCAACCGTACTTTTCTTTAAACATTCATAAACTACTCACCGAGATGATTTTACAGAGCCCAAACTCTGTAGGATTGTGTAATTCTATGACAGAGTTCCAATGACTTAGTTACGGCTCCATCATCAGATCAGCTCGATGGTGTCATAATATTATATTGTCACCTAACTTACATAAGTAAGACAAATATTAGCTTAATGGGAAAACCGAGAAGAGTGGCAAATTTAACTTGCAAAATTTATTTACATAGTTACATACCTGTTTACTACAGGTGAACCTAAACTCGTTTTTATTTTTTTATTTTATTTCTCCACACTTACAGCTATTTTTACAGGACTTATACCTCAGACAATAGCGTAACTTTTACTTTGTAAACACAAACATTGTGAACACACCGACTAAAGCTCTAGGTTATTCGATGTATGTATATATGTATGAGGCCTATTTAGTGGTCTGACGACAGTATACTTCAGAATGGCGACCATGAGCAGTAAGAGACGAGGAACTGGATATCCTTGGAGGAAGCTCTTGTCCAGCATAGAGGATCGCATATTAATGATTTATTTTGCTAGGCGCGTTATAATAGCAGGATGTCAACACAGACTAAAGGAAAATACAGAGGGCGCTACTGGTGCTAACTAGATTGTGTTTGAAAATTTCAAGCCACGTACGTAAAGTTGCGATAGCTCAGTTGATCACAACACTTCACTTCTGCGTTAAAGAAGAGGTTGCAGGTTCAAATATTGCTTGCCATTTATTTGCTTGTGATTTGGTACTTCACAATCGAACGTCGTGTTATATGTATATTAATTAGGGACAAAAGAATTCAAGATTCTTTACTTGGTAAGGGTTATACTATAATTGAGCGGCAGAAAGACTTTAGTGCCGACCTCGAAGTGAAAAACGATGACCTGGGGATACTTGTGGTGGTCCAGCAGTGGACGCAATTCGGCCGATATGATAATGAGGATCCCGTAGTCCATTGACGTATTATGTTAATAAAATGATATCGGAACTGCCTGTTTCGTTTCACTCTTGGTGGACTGATCGTGGTCGCAGTTTTACCAATTCCTATGGCCGATGAACGTACTCGCGCTGAGCACCGGCGGAGAAGCGGGCGGCGTGGGCCGTCGCCCCCAAAATCGCTGAGTTTGCGCACCTAAATTTGAGAGTAAGCGCAAGCCAATTTTGTGACAAGTATTGTGAGGGTAAAAATGGTTAGATTTTGTAAGATTAAGCAGACCCTAGACACCCGAGCTATCGGTTTGCGGTGTCAAAAGTGTCAGACTACTGCATATTCGTTATACTGTGGCGTGATCATCTTGAGTGGGTGGGACGTTTGGTAGGTGGATTTGGAGATGTATTCACCGATTAGCGGTACTTGTAATTGATCTATTGCATAGCAACCAAAATGTAGGATTTTTTGCTTGATAAAATTATTGGTAACTTTGCTTTTACGTATTGCGTAGGCACCATAAGTCCCTTTGTTTAACTTACTCTTGATGCCTTTTATACTTCCTTTGATGTATCAAGGATAGTTATATCTAATAAGATATAATCTTTAACTAAGTTCATCATTTTTCGTATTGTTCGCTTAAATACATATTTACTGTGCTGACGTGACCCAAAATGGATCTTGGCCTCCGACAAGAGACAACGCCATTCTTCTCTATTTGTCACCGCCTACTGTCAATCGGGTATTTCAAGGGCGCACAGATCCTTCCACATGTCTTCATGCCAGCGGTATCTTGGCTGACCAAGCGGACGTTTTCCACTTGGTCGCCCCTGATACACTTTGACGGCAAGATTGTCTTCCATTATCTCCAGGTAACCCAGCCAGTGGAGTCGGGTGACGTTGATCTCCCCGATTAAATTGTCACGTAAATATTACTTCTAAATCGAAAGCGAGTTCGACTACAAAATACAATGTTTAATGTACCTTCTGAGATTCTATCGGGTTTCATCAATTTGCTCTTTCAAATCTTGTTCAGTGTACAGTCATTGCTTAGACCCACGTGGGGTTTTCTTTTAAAATAAGGAAATATCCCATTTCTCAACACTGTATCATTAGTCGGCATCTAGTAGATTTGACAAACATGGTGTTAATTAATGGTTTTAATCTAACAAACGTTTACCTCATCTTTTTCATAAAATTACGCATTTACTAGCAGCCACTTAACAAATGTTTTCTATGAAATAGGTCCCAAGTTTTTGTAAAACGATTTGCTAAAAATAAAACTATCAGTGTTTCCCTCGTTCATTATAAGAATGAAATGGAATGAAATGGATAGATCAACTTATTTTCTTGATGTTATTATGTGCCGTAACTCATGACATAATAGCAAGGACCATTAAAACAAGAGGACTGATACTTGCCATATTTTAGATCGTATTCCGATCGAAAGGAGATATTCTGGCAAAAACTAGATGGCGCGTAAAACGAAACATTTAAAGATGTTATAATAATTAAATAAAGAAACATAGTTTAGTAACTTTTCGTTCGCAAATTAATGATTATAAAAATAAATCGTAAGATTTAAATACTGTGTCTGCTTGCAAAGTTTAATAATTGTAGAAAATAATTCGTATGCATAGATGGCGTTGTACATGGCGGGGAACGGGAGTAACGAGATGAGCCATTGAAAAATGGACAAATATAAAATAGTATTCTCGAAATTGTTTGAAAAATATATTTATGTTGTCTTTATATCGTTTTAAATCGTAGTTTTAGGGAGTAACTCACTAGATGTAACTATGGCAACGGGATTCAGAAAATAGTTGATTCACCCAAATATATTTTACAGTATGTAATAAAACATGTTTTAAAAGCCTTTAGCCCGTTTCGCAGACTTTTAGACTGAACATCATACCCAAGAGTGTAATATCTAACAATGTTTCAAACTACACGAAGCGAAATGTGCATTTCTATGAAACAAAAGAATACTTCTTACAGGAGTAATTGCTTCTAAATTTTTACAATGTTCAACAAAAGTAATCGTAGGTATTTTCAACCGTCATAAAAAAGAGGATCATGAACACATGGCCTCTGGGGCAGTAAAGTCTTGGAGTGGCGACCACGAATAGGAAAGCGCAGCGTCGGACGGCCCCCAACTAGATAACTATATATCATTTAGTTATAGATATATTATGTATATTAAATATTAATTATCATTATTTATTTATTCATATGCGTTTGTTTTAGTTTACACATTTTGTACATGGTGTTAGTCTATCTTCTTCATTTCTTCACTTACTTGCTCAACGGTTATCTGAAAGAGATCCCTTATAAGGGATAAGTTGACCTTATTACTGGTATTATCTTCCTTATATATTAATGATATAGTGTTGTGTATGTCTGTTGATTTTTGTGGCATTTCTAGCTCTTTGGTAGACCTGGACCGGCCTCCCTATTACCTAACGGGTTTGACGCTCGCTATCAAAAACAAGTGTTATGATTTTGTATTTGCTATGACAGTTGATTAGGACACCAAGTGTCAAAATTTCGTCAACCCCCCGGGACTTCTCAGAAATAGTTTAAAATCCTATGACAAATTGCAGTCATTTAAAAAAACGACATAACAAAAATGAAATACTCGAATAATGATAAGGACCCGTTTACTTACCATACACTGCATTGTGTAATTTCTATTGATGATTCTATGTAATTTCATCCATAATGTCATTTTGAAGACCTGTGACATAATTTCCTACCGCAGATAAGTCCATCGGCTCGTCTGGCCCATATGGTAAGAAATTAAGAGGATTTATACCTGCTCAACTGGCAACGCCGCATATTTCTCAGATTTTCCCGATTATTTTGAAAAATATGAATGTAACTTGAACATGTTTTCAATACATTCATTACGTTTTCGATATTTACTCTGGCACAATGCAAAATTTTATGATATTGCCACAACTAAAGCTTTTAGAATGAGTTCATGTCGATACCTTGTTTTGTAAGAAAATAAAGCCAAAAGCGATGATTAGGTGAACTAAATGCATCATAAATCCTAAAGATGCAGGGTATGTATTGAACATACCGTTAAGTTTCAACTAAGAGCGTTTAGTTTAATAGCAGGTATAAACGCACTTTGCCCTTTCTCGCTGTTATAATTTATTTAGATTTACATTAGCAGTTACTCACGTAGCAATGGCCGAGTGCTGCTCGACACCGCTGTTAGTAGCCGCTTATGTGTCTATATAAGTATATCCTGACACAAGCAAAATTATTTGCTTAAAAGGAGGCTCCAAATCTTGGCTATTGCACCCTTAATAACCTAACCTAAATAAACTTTTTTCATTTTTATTTGACATATCTGAGTTTCAGGGTAGTTTCTAGTTAAAGCTTTTGTATGTAATTGCAACCAAGCTCTGCTTATAGCTGTACCTTTTTTGCCACATTAGCTTACTTTAATTAATACATAGATTCGATGGCAACGCATTTTATAATAAAGAATCGTTACTAAAATGTACGTCTTGTAATATCTTAGTAAAATAACTAAAGTTAATTATACTTCCAAATCATACATTTAAAATTAAATATCCTTGAACAAGCTTCTTTGATCCGAACCAAATTAAATTCTGAGATCTTATGATATTTCTTAATTTAGCTTCTGAATAATAATTATGTCTAAGAGGGCCTCAGTGATAAGGGTTTGAATAAACTATTACTATTTATAAGACACTATGGTCAGTTTCTGTGGAATAAAACAACAAATCAGCGATTCTAATTTATTTTAATGTGCCGCATAAATACGCCTTATTACAATTCTTACAATTAAAATAAATTACCTAAAATAATTCGAATAATTAAGTCGACGGGCTCGCACTAGGTTCAGTCTTTCAGAGAAAAGGATTCAGTCTTAAACGGGCAGAATACGCAATGCTTGAAATTCACACACAAGACAAAACAAAGGAATTTGAAGCATTGCGTTTTGGAATTCGCTAAATGTCAGATCGTCACGTTTATCACAAAAGGGCAAAAGATCAAGCTAACGTGACGATCTGACATTTAGCTTGCTTAAAATTGGTATCGCCGCTTGATCATTTATAGTCGTTTAACGTCCAGATGTCCAGTTAAGTCATTGCCATGTTGTGCATTTGATGCATCTCTGGCATGACCATTGGTTGCCCGTACATTGACATGGCATTGGGCATGACATACATCGGCATAGGCATGGAGGGCTGACTCAATGGCGATAGGTCTGGTAGCCCGAATAGACTCTTGAAGTAGCGCGTGATGTTCCATAGGACATTGGACGTCTCCGGAACCCTGCACACAATTGGAAATTATATAGCATTTTTACAAATATCAATTCAAATGATACAGTCATGGCCAAATAATAACAAGTTCGCGGACAATAAGCGACAGCCTGGTGCACAGACCGAACGGAAAAATAACTACACGAATGCTAGCGTCTGTGTCCACAAACGTGTTAACTAAGTAATTGATTATGACGGCAGATTGCATTAACTACATTTAAAGTAGTTTTTGATCAAAGTTAAAACTGTCACTGACACATTTTATCAACGTCAACGTCAGTTTTACAAGCGTCACTTAGAACGGACAACGATCGGGTTCAATCAACCAGCAAATCATTTTTTTCTGAACTTTAAATGCCGCAAATACTTATAAGACCATGACTGTGTTTCTTAAGTCTAAATCGTAATCAGATTTGTAAACGAATACTTAAAATTCAAATTGCTTCATTTTTATTTCGCGCAACTTGCTCAGAAATAGAATATGCTTGCTTTGAACACTAAACAGTTAAAAGTAGGTATTTTAAAGTGATATTAATAGCCTATGACGAAACCTCTGAAATCTTTTAAATTAACGCAAAAAATCTAACTTTACACCTCATGTAACCTGACAGAATGCATTACTATTTCAACAAGGAAACCCAACGTTTCACAAAACATAAGGGTTCATCCTAAATTTGATTTATGAGACATAAGTTGTAAATAATGGGTACAAATACAACAGATGGCGTCTCGCTCTGAAAGCATTTCAAACCACGGTGAGCGGTTCCGTTCCCTGGCAAAAATACAAAATTACTAATTCTAATACTGAATGATCAACTTATAATAAATGTTTCTTAATTTACATAAACAAATAAAGAGAATCAACTGATTGATGGAAGCGTTACTTTGTGGAATTTCATAGATATTCATGGATAACAGTTCCGTTGCTATTCCTTGTAATTTTGTAATAATCTCTTTTGAGGTTGATACTGTTTAATGGTGGATTTTTTATTTGCTGGTGTATTTTTGTGTGGAGAGGGAGGTGGGCATATTATTATTATAAAATGTATGAAGTGCACGCAAGTGAACACAACTTATTGACAGAATTAACCGAGACGCTAGTTCGCAGAATAGCAAAAGAACTATTTATTAAAGGTATAATCAATGAATAAACTTTCTTAAGAAACCTAATCCATAAATACTTTATGTGTAATCTATTAGATTCGAAAGTTCGTTAAAAACAAGTGCGACATTTGTAAATTCGATTAATTTAAATATTTATGTTTATAGATCAGAATATAATTATGTACGAGTATAATAATGGACATAAAATGCAAATCGATAATCGAAAGTCAATGTTAACTTATAGTGGGCAATTTACAACTATGATTTGTTAAGTATTAATTTGAATATTCGTCTACAAATCTGATTAAACATCAGTAATTAAAATGTAGAACGTGATGTTGATGGCGAAGTTATAAAACGTATTCCTACACAAAAAATTAAAATCGTAATTTATCTGTAAAGACCTGTACATTCTCATTGATATTTACAAACCTTTACTACCCTTGGGCGTGATACACTATAAAACAATAAATGCAAAATTAAATGCTTTTAAGACCACCACCAACTAAAAATACTAGGGTAATTTCCACAGGTTCAATCGCCGTCAGTCCCTATGTTTGCCCTCAAACAAGGTGACGACCGAGTTAATAATGCTATCTCTTTCACATCTACTATGACAACGCAAGTGTAAACGAGATAGTATTATGATCGCGGTCATCGCTTCGGTTGAGAAAGTGATACATATTGAAAGAATGAGCTACGCCAAGCAACAGATGCAGCGACAAGCATCATAGTTCTGTCATAATTGATCGAATGTATTGTATATTGACCATTTTTCTGGGACTAGAATTAGGGACTGGCAACGGCAGAAACGCCTGTGGTCCACACATTATTACATGTTGCTTAGTAGCTAGTGAAACTGTTTTTAAACCCCGATAAAAAAAGAGTTTGACGTCTGTAGCCATACTCGTATATCTGTGTCTGTGTACCTGTGTCTGTCTGAGGTGTTACAACTTTTGAAAGGATGGACCGATTTTGTTTAAGTTTGGTGTTTCAAAGGTGCCTTTATCGATAGGGTTTTACTATGGTTCAAATTAATCGGTTCAGCCTTTCGTTAAATTTTCTATAAGGTAAATAAATGTCTTAGTGCTTGACACTCCACTATCCCATTAGGCATCTTCAATCTTAATACACTTCAATAGACAGGAGAAATAATCTGGCAATTATTGAAGATGTGTGTCATGGATTGTGACGTTTACCTTATGTATCGGGTTTTTATTTTCTTCGATTAATGATTACTTCATTAACTTTTATTGCATGTCTTGTGTTGCAGGTTTCTTCTTTTTCTGCTTCTTCTTCAATTTCTTTTTTGGTGTTAAGTAATGTGTTTTAATTTCCTCCGACACACCAACTAAATTGTCTATAACTTCAAGACTTAGCATCAAAGCCTCATACGCTATTGTATAATATTTCGGTGGAGCTTTAGACTTTATTGATTCTTTAATAACAGTATCGCTGTAATTATCAGCGATACGTAAAATGTCTGCTATAGGATCAATTGAAAATAGTTTACTAATGAAATCAAATAATCCTCTCCCTGAATTGTATCGCCTTCCTTCAACTACACTCGAATTACGGAATGAATTTATATAGGTTTCACTCAGTTCCCGTTTTACTCGAGTTCTTTTTCGTTTTAAAGAAACGAGAGGAGTATTTTCAGTAATGGGATTTATATCATTTGGAATTGTTGTATCTAAATTAGGAAAAATAATTGGTTTCCATTCACTAGATTCATTGAAAATAGGTGATACATTATTATCTACTACATTAGTATTTAGAGAATCTTTCTTGTATGGTACTAATCTGGTGTTATTAATTTTCAAATTATAGGAGGGCGGATTAACAAAATATTTCACTCTAGGGTAATAATAAGTATTTGGATAGTTATATTTATATTTCTTAGTTTTAACGTAATCATGGAAATCCTTATTATGCTTCAACTTATCCAGATCAAGTTTCAACTCGTTGTATTTTTTGGGTCTGTGCCTCAAAGATTTTCTATAAGTCATTTTTCGCTGTGCTATGTTTCTAGGTTGCGGCAACAGTATCTCTCTAGGCTTTTTAATGTCTTCCTTCGCCTCGATGCTCTTCGAGGTGGATACATCGGAGGTGAGACCGCGGAAAGTCGCTGGCATGGCATCGTAAAAGACGCTAGCAATGGGATTAATGAGGCTCTTGAAGCCATCGACGATTGGTTCGATGAACTGTAGCAGTTTGGACTTACCATCCCATCTTTCTGTTGCCCTGGTGGAGTTGACGAGTAAAGTGGGTGCTTGTTGGGACTGCTGTGCGGTAGCGTCGTTCTGCTGAAGCAGCTCATGGGGATGAGGTGCTAAAGCTGGATTGTACATCTCCGGGCCGAACTGGGGATTCATCCCGCTAACAGAGTATGTGTGCTGCGATGAAGCGCTCGGAAAATCGATTGGATATTGCGAGTAAAGGTATGGGTGGTTTTGTAAACCGACGCTGGAATGTGAAAAAGTTTTACTTAATCTCTAGCTCGAAGCTTTATCTAAATAAAAACTCAGCCCGAATTTCATGGACGTAATAAAAGACGGACATAATTTTTACTCATACTTAACTAGTAAAGTCATCGTCTGAAGTCCTGTCACGTCGATGTTTATAAACTCCCGTTGTTAACTCACACCGTCAACCCAATGGACCATCTTATCTGTCATAAAATAAAGATTGGACGCAAAATGCGTAACACCATTCTTATTTGAATTTGTAAGCTCGAATAAATTACTATTAAAGTCGCAAAAACGTTAAGTTATGGAATTGAATCTAATAAGTTCACTTTCCTTTGTTTTCTCGAATGACAATCGTCACGGTACGCACACAGGAATTTGTAGACTATAGATGCAGTTGAAAGTAGTTTTCTTTTTAATTCCAGCAAACGATTTGTCACGTTATCGTCGGGTGAAATCGTGGTATATGTATGTGTAGAATGCAACAGTGCATGTATGTCAGTCTAGTCTTTTTCTACATTTGCTTTACAACTAGGAAAATAGTTTGGGACAGATTGTACAGAAACAGTAAAGTTAAAAGTCAAGTCAGTGCGTAGAAGTCAGTCATGTCTACTACAGCTAAACTGTCGTATAACGATTCGTTCATATTTCATGATGTAACAAAAAATATAGGTTATTGAAAACTAACGCATCGTTATAAAACTTATCTTAGTTTAGTAAATATTTAGTAAATTAGTGTAAAGAATATCCAGGAGTACATTAGTGTTCTTATGCGAATTTAAGAAAATACAACTGATATAAAACTGTCTCAAATAATTTTACTTAAGCTACTTTAAAGACGAGACTCGCCGTGAATTTAATTTACTTGGCTTATATATGTTACTCGTCAGATTTGTCTCAGAGGATCTAATAAACTTCATGTACTAAAGGATTTTCTTTACCTTTCATTTTAAATTGATATCTACGAAATCTATATTGAAAAAGGCATTTAATAATAATGTTTAAGGATAGCAACTACAAAATATATCTAAATTTACGGCTTGACGTAAAAATAACATTCATAAATTTAATAGAAATTGGATTAAGTCGTTGAAATGGTAGTGTTGTTTTGGTAGTTTCGAGTGAAGTGAAAATAAAATGACGCAAATGTCAAGTAGTTTTGAAGCAATTTAGGAAACAAATACCTACAGTTAGTACAAATAAATGAACTTTCCAGTTTTTTTTTCAATTGAAACTGATGACATATCTGTTCTACTGGGGAACATATTAGCAATTTTTTTCTGATAAGTAAATTTTAGGTATAATGCGAACCATCGGGCCAAACAGAAACGTTCAGTTGGTGCATGATAATTGCAACCAATATCTTATAAGAGAAAAAAGAAAAGAGATATACCAAAACAATAGTTTGCATGATGCCTAAATAGTTTATTATATATTATATAGACTATGTTTCCCACACTGCTTTATTTCTCAAATATTTTATTTCCCAACCTTCGTTTTTTTGTAAACGGTAAATTTTTCAGACCTTCTATAAACCTAAACTAGAACTCGACCTAAATTAAAAAACGGCTTCAAAAGTCCGCATTTAGTTTCGGTTTCAGAGAAATTCTTGGGCTGGCAATGAAACGATTTGGCAATGGCAGTTTGCGAAAATAGTTTATCGAAAAATAAAAGGGTTCCGACTCTGAGAAATAAATATCAGGGACAATCTTATAGAAATCGACCTAGTCCCACAGCAAAGCAAAACTTGCAGTATGGGTACCAGGTGAAAACATCTAAGACCCAGAAACAAACATTCGTGCTCATCACACAATCACTTGCCTTGGCCGGGATTCGAACCCGGCCTCCAGATCCAGGCCGTTGTGCAGCCAACTCAGCTGAGCGTGACATCAATGAAATTAAAATTATTTTTATTACAATCCATGTTTACTCAAGACTTTGCCCCTGGGGATACTTGATAAGTTTACCGAAACGGCTTAGGAAAAATATTTACAAGTTCAACAAAACTGGGGAAAGAATTTTCTGGAGACATTTGTTTGAGATTACGGAACTTTTGGCATAAACATGGTATCGGAATGTGTTCACAGCCTCAGAGGTAACGTACAGTACGACTCTGGGACAGTGTTGCTACAAACAGCTTAAACAGGCAAAAATGTGCATATGTCAAATATCGAGATTTCGTACCTATTTTTTTTTACACAGCGTGATGGCAGATTTATCAAAGAAATACGCAGCAAATTTGCTCAAGCATGGGACGCACTGTCTATCTAATTTGGATGTATTACTATTTCATTAAATTCAATCGTTCAACGTCACTGAGTTGCTATGCGAAAGTAAGTTATGCGTAGAAAATAGTGCGGTGAAAATTGAAGTTAATCGTCGGGTATATCGTTAGAGTAAACTTATGCTGGGGTAGCCAATCTCCTGAAAATTAAATGTTATCATTAAAGTTCAGTAGTAAGTTACGGTCAAGAATAATGTTCATGAATACTTTATCTTTCGCCAAAAAATAGATATTACCACTAGATGAGGCTCGCAATTTCTTTCGCGGAGGAGAAAAACATAATAATCCTCTTATTTACTTCAGCGAAGTCGAGTAAAAGGTATCCTGTAACCTAACTGTCTAGCCGTTTGAAACGCGATGGTGGCCCAAACACACATGTATGTACATACAAATAAAATCGATACATGGACCTTTACCCCGCTTAATCTTTTTTTTGAAAAAATATCAAACGTATAGATATTTCATTTTTACTAATGTATAGTATAGAAGTATAAAGTAACTTTTGCGTTGCATTGAATATAATTTTGGGAACCCCATTTTTCTGGAGTCTCCGCCAAAAATATCTTCCACGCTAATAAGAATCTAGTTCCATCATGCAGACAGACTCATGTGTCTTGTGATTTCTTTATGAGACTCCGAGCTAGGTATTTGTTAAGGAAAATACGGTGATTCGAGGTAAAGCTAAAATATTTGATGTCCTTTCTCAGAAAACGTAATAATAAATAACACACAGGGACAACCTTACACAAATCAACCTAGTTCCGAAATAAATAAAGCTTGTACTATGGGTACTAGGCGACGATATACATAATATATAGATAAATTATAATACTTAAATACATAGAAAACATTCAAGACCCTCGAACAAACATTCGTGCTTAATCAACACTTGCCCTGGCTGGGATTCGAAACCGGGATCGCCAGCTTCGTAAGCCGTTGTGCAACCTACTGAACCAAACATGTCTTCAATTTCAGTTCCAGCACTGGCTTCAAAAACAACTTGTACTTTTTTTTTTGTTGGAATGTTTTAATTTTCATTTTTTTATTATTTGGGAAAGTAGGTACTTTTTTGATGTTTTATAATTTAGGGTATTTTAATAATTTGATGATAATTAAAATCTTAGTAGATGCTATCCTTAATCAATTTGTCTCATATCAATTATCTAAATTTAAAATTATTATTTTTGTTACATGGTAACTCAAATAACGTATCACAGATGTTATACAGGGTGCTCGCCAGGAATCTGAAAGATTTCTGTGACTGAGTCAAAAATGTTATATGACCCAAGTCAATGCAGTAAGAAGTTTTTATCGATATTTGTAAGTACATACAACTTGAATAACTTTCACCTCTCTATGAAAATTATCCCTTTTCATAAAATGGCGACGATTAATCACCAAAAAATAATGAGGTTAGTGAGTGGTAGCGGAGACGCGAGACTTGGCAACATACTTAGCAACGTCACGATCAAAAGAGCTTACAGCCCAGTAAATCACAATAAATTGTTTACTTGAAAATTTTTAATTGTCTTCAAAACTAAGCCGGATTAAACTGGACTTCACATATTTTTTTTTACTTCTAATGACCTAAAAGAAATGCGTGCTTAAGATGTTTCGGATTCGTTGCGAGTGCCTGTTATATTTCTTTTACTCATGCGGCATGACTATAATGTGAAGTATATAGATTTCGTCATTCTATAACTCTTTTTAAATTGTAAAAGTATCTGCGGTCACTTTTAATTATATTTTTTTCCCAAAAGACACTTTTGCAATTCTAAGCATGCATGTCTATTCTACTCTTAGTATACTGATGTCGTATTAATGTCTCAAGGAAGCTACATGTTCCACTAGTTCAGTAAACACCAATATTTACACCAATATTTATTCCATAAAATAAGACAGTCTCAATTTTTTACTTTTCCATTAGACTATGAGTCTAATGGATAAGTAACCAAAATAGTCCAAAGCTTCTAAGGAAATTATTTTTCGTTATCAACAATTACCAGGAATATTTTTTTATTATTACTAGTAAATGTGGTGTTGCTGGACCTGATAATTTGTCGCATCTCCGGATTTAGCAAAAAAATCGGGATTATTAAAAAAAATAGGATCTGTTTTTCAAACTTTATAGTCACATGATGATGTTGTTCTACAATTTAAGTTTAAATTTTAAACCTGTTCAAAAATAGGTTTTGAACAAGTTTAACAGATTTACGTTTTTTTCTCATTATGAGACTCATTGTATACTTTGCGACAAAGAAAAGGTATTTGTGAAATTAAAATATCGAGAGCTTTCCACTCAATATATTGGGATTCATAGTAAATACAAGTTTAAGGTTTTTTGATAAAGGGTTTGCTATTAATCAGTGACCGAAATAGGTAGTGCTAATTGTTCTTAAAATATGCATAGAGTGGTTAAAATCAGCCCAAGTTTTTTAAATAAATTAAATATCATAAATTTCCATTATATTGTTATCATAGCTTGATCAATTCAGCTAAATATCATAGAATGGTAGGTATCAAGAACATAGGTATCAAGTTGAAACTAATGGTGGTGTTAACCACTCTATGTTACGTCCTTACGATAACTTTAGATGAATTAGCACTACCTATAGGTCACAGCTAATATAACAGTCCTAAACATTGCCGCAAATGCCACAAGTTACTGATGCCTGCTCACTAATTAAAATAAAGCGATTAATAAAGAAATTAAATTCTCACCCTTGACCGTATGTCTCATACAGCCGCTTCATCGCCATGCCGACGGTGACCATCAACGCCAACTTGCTAGCCACGAATGCCTTCATCGTCAAAGCGGTCACCATCGCCATCGAGAATATGACCGCTCCGGCGGACTTCATGCCGAACATTAGCGGAATGACTGCCTGTAACACCTTCTTCTTCTGTCGTCTTTCTGTAAAATACAGATATACGTTCGTTATTCGCTGGGTATTCAAACATTTGATCGACTTGTCTGGTGACAACTCGCTATGTCACAAGTCCATCCACGAACATAACCTATGAAATTGCGTTAAAAATTGTATATTATTCATCATCACCACGACGTCCACTGCTGGACACAGGCCTCCTCAATTGATTTACACATATACCGGATAGAGGCGACCCGCAACTCTAAGCACGTCGTTCGACCACGTTGCGCTTGCCGGTGCTCGGTCTCCATTCGTGAACCTTTCTGCCCCAACGGCCATCTGTTCCTCGAACTATGAGCCCTGCCCATTGCCACTTCAGTTTGCTTACCCTGTTCGCTACTACTATAAAGTATAAACTTGCTTGTACTAACTATTATAAAGTTGTACAGATTAAATGTCTGTAAATAGGATTAGTCTCAAAAAAATAAGTGAGGGGAAAAAAATAAGCGAAAATATTTGAAGTTTACTACAACAAAAAGTTATTTTTTTGTATGTGTCGTTGTGGCTTCATAAAACGTCAAAACGGCTTAACGGATTTCAAGTAAGTATTTGTAGTATACGGGAAGCGCTGTGTATTTACGCTGCTGCAGCTGGGTAGATGGTTAAAGCATAAAATAAAAGGGCATCACGCGAACTTGCAAGGTGTAGAATGAGGTGTTTCCGGAGCGCTATAACATGAGATTTTTCAAGAAACGAGTTAACAGGGCAATCAAAAGTTGGCAATGTTTGGGCGATTCTTTGCTGCATATATATCCATGGGCGACGATGACCGCTTTTTATCAGGTGGCTCGGCTGACCTTTTGCCACTTATAACATTTAAAAAACTTGTTTGTTTTCTTGTGTATATTATGTGAATATGTCGAAATAGGTACTGCTTATTTACCTAAACATCGCGGAAAGGACTTAATTAAGATTAGAGAGTATCACAAATAAAAATAATTAGAGATTTTTATCAAATGTGGGATTTCTCTGATTGGATAATAAATAAAATAAATAAATAAACATCCTGATGTTGCCTATCCCTAGACAATCTTACGAAAATTGACCTAGTCCCAAAATAAGCATGACTACCAGGCGACACTATACTTAATACAAAGATAAATTATAATACTTAAAATACATAGAAAACATCCAAGACCAAGGAACAAACATTCGTGCTCATCACACAAACACTTACCCTACCCTGGATTCGAACGCGGGACCGCCAGCTTCGTAGGCCGTTGTCCTACCAACTGGGCCAAACGTGAAATAATGAAATAGTATTAAGTATCTAGGTTCGATCGTTCATGTAAAACAATTATCTAATGCAGAAAATTCAAATAGCTACGTTGACAACTCAAAAGTGGACATACAATAGGTCCGTCTGATATTGAATGGACCCGGAGAGTTCATTTATGTGTATAACGTATCTAACTCATCCGATAAATCTCGCATTCAATAAAAATAATTCATTATTTTAATAACATCCTCCCGTTAAGTTTGGGTAAATAGGCACTAACTATTGCGAACTCTAATTATCTATACTATTATAAAATTGTCAAAAAGAAATGTCTGTACATTGAAGATATTTTCAAAAAAATTATATAACGGACTATTTGGAGGTCACTGAATAAAGATTTTTTTTTGGATTTTCTGCATGTTTGTCGTTGCGGCTTCATCACGCCAAATCGGCTAAACGGATGTCATCTAATTTTGGTACACGGGTTGGTATACCTAAAGAAAAAAGAGGGTTATGTTTTTTTCACCTCCGCGACCGAAGTTTGTCTTCGAGTGTGTATATTATAATTGGTTTCTAGGAAACAGCTCCAACAACTAGCAATTTGATAATAGAGACTAAGTTTCACCTTCCAAGTTTATAGAGAGGTTTCATCTTGTTTTCAACTACGAGAATACAGAGAAACTACTGATGGTTAATTAAGTAATCGTTATTCCTGTAGTCTTTATGTGTTACTATTATATTATTAGAAATGCAGTTAAATATATTATATTGTTTTATGTTATAGAGGGCAAACGAACACTACGGATCGCCTGATGGTAAGCGATCACCGTCGCCCATAGACACTTGCAACACCAGAGGAGTCACAAGTGCGTTGCCGGCCTTTCAGGTCGCAAATATAATATGAATATATATATCAGGTGACTTTTAAGACGTGACACAAAATGTTACTTTCCGAGGCTACTTACAATGACGATCAACTTTTAGCATGAGACTACCTTCGAAATCATTAAAAAAAATTAAACCTCTCATACTAAACAACTACGGTTCGCTTCAAGATATGCATTGAGAACTCGATTTTTTTACGATTTCCAAACTGATCTAGTACTAAAACTTGATCGTCATTGTGAGTAGCCTCAGAAAGTAACATTTTGTATTACGTCTTAAAAATCACCTTGTATATAGGTACATCAACAAATATTTTCTTTAAAATGTTAATCATACTTTGTAAAAGAATTAAATTTAATACGTTATAACGTCATTATTGACTATATATTAAAACGAACTCACACCGCCTGAGATATAGAATTTTCCTAGTTCAGGTACAAGGAATAATGTTGAGTTATATGAAGACATATGACTGTTTGTTGTTGTTTTCATTACGTTTATTTTAAAACATTTTTTTCCAAAAAACATAAAACCGTGTCACACTGAATCCTATTGTAGGAAATAGTGAAAACTCAAATACGAGTACATCTCAAATATTTGTCCTAAAACACGCACGTAAGAGACTTCGCGAACAATACATATTCATTCATAAGCATGTGCTTTACAATTTTATCTCATTAGAACATATTTTCTAGTAGAAATATTCCGAACTATTAGTAACGGTCGAGCGGTCATAGATGTCGGATGGATCCGTTAGAGGAAAGTGGGGCGAAACCGGCTTAATGAAGTATGAATATCGAGAAAATGTGGCATGTTATTAAGTCCAGTTATCGATAAATATGTGGTAAATGTTGTGAAGAAATGCTTAGGGCCATGGCCTTATAGCCATGGCCCGCAATTTCGTATGTAATTATCATTATGTGCCCCTTATCGCGCCGCACCCGAAATGTGAGACTTCGGGGTCTATTACAAGGAACACAACGTCAATATTTCATTGCATGTTTGAGAAAAAATATTTTTTCCCTTTTTTTTTCAGCATAGTCGGGTAAAAAGTATCCTATAACCATCTGTGGATACCCCTGTAACAAAACTTTGTTAAAATTCGTTAAGCCGCTGTGGCGCGATGGAGCCACAAAAACATATTAAAAACATACAAATTTCCAAAAGAAGTATTTTTCGATTAATTGACCTCCAAATAGTCCGTTACAAGTTTATTATTTTTGCAAAAATATTCATTGTACGAACATTTCATTTTCACAACTTTATAATAGTATTCCCTTACATTATCTTTATTCCTGTAGTCTAAACAATTTGATCTACTACATTAAGTACCTAATTATACAAATAATTTATGGTACGGTAAGCTCAGAGATTTAAATGTGGTAGACCAAAATCGTTATTATTGTTCTAAAATAATTATTTTTCTTCATTATTGATAATTATTTTTGTTCTAGGCGGTGAGGAAAAGAGAAAATAATTTCGTGTTAAAATTTAGCAATGGGAATTTTTATTACAGCCAATAATTATTTACGAAAACATAGTCATAAATTTTGTTCAGGGACTGTACTATAAAACGATAAAAATCCACAAATGTTTGTTCCCACAATTTATGGACTCTGATGATCCATCGAGTAAACAACTAAGGATTCATTGGCTTTGTATTCAATTAATTATTTTGGTATTTTTTCTACCTTATTTTTTATTCTTTTACGATAGACGGCATTTGACCGCAATTATTGTTTTTGTAGGGCACCCGCGAAGAATGGAAAAGATTTTAACCAAACATTCCTTATGTCATTAGGAGCAAAAACTGTTACATGAACCCCAGACAAACCACCTTGGTTTTGAATAATTTATGTTATTACTATAGTACATTGAACATTTTGGTCGCACGTCGTCACATATGAAGCTAAGTTTCCCATCGCTATTGACAGAATTCAAAGCGAAAGGTATTTCACCATTATTTTTGGAAAAAATAATCGTTACCATTTTATTACAAGGAATAGTTTTCGTAGAAAAGTGAAATTCAATTATTTTTTTAATTTGACTAAGTTCATATAACATTTTTTACTCTTAATGGCTTTAGGAATGCATGATTAAAATCTTTCCCATTCCGCGTGAGCACTGTGTGTAGCATTTAATTGCAAAAAATATATTTCATAGATAAATAATATCTTTTTGAAATAAATGTTGAATACCTAATAAACGTTGATATTTTAATGAATCTGTTAGTTTAACTCGCTTAGACACTTCTGCGAAATGAAAAATCTGAATTATAGGATTTTTTTAACTGAAAATTCTGTATGAAGAATTAGAGCCTAATCATAAAAGTCGTTACTACTCGTATTACAAAAAAATATAGGTTTTATTTACTAATTTCCTACTGACCAGAGGACGTTATTACGTAAACCTATTAAAATAATAATAATCGGTAGTGATTACTATCCTGACACTAATGAACCCGAAATTCGTATATTATTCTATGAAAAAAAAAGAAAGTGTACATTTCTTTAATTTCCCGTTAGTGCAGATCATTATTTTAGTGCGCCTACCATGAGTTCGGTACGAGCGAGTATCGAGCGCTCGATGACGTTCTATCTTTTTCGCACTATTAGCGCGTGCGAGAGAGGTGCACTGAATCTCGATACGAGATATTCGCTAGCGCCGATTGTAAACTCAGCTCATGGTAGGCACACTGGTATTTTATTCTGCTTGAAAAAATGACTGACTGGGAAGTTTCTTAAAGCAATTTTTCCCTTCAGATGCCAGTTCAGTTTCCGAATCACGATCTAAGCTTCTAAAAGTGCTCGGCGGTCTACGTATTTATTGTGTTTGTACAAATATAGTTGTCATTTTGTTTATTTATATTGTTTGTTCATATTATTGCTCATCCTTTTATTTGGTAAATAATAACGTAATTTACTTTTATATGTTGTGCAGGGCGCCCTCCGGCTAGGTGGGCGACATAAGAAAAGTGTCTGGCAGCGGTTGGAAACAAAAAACTCAGAACCGAGCTCAGTGGCATGCCAAAGGAGAGGCCTATGTTCAACAATGGACGGAGATAGGCTGATGATGATGATATCTTTTACATTATAATCACCTCTACATCTTCCTCCTCGGCACTTGACTGACAGATCAAACCAGTTCCTTTTTATGAACTGTCAAAACGCTCAGAAAGTATGAAGTTTGAAAGGAAAAAAAGATTTATGACGTCATCATTCTTTACAGTCAAATTGTCTCCTTAGTTTTTAATCATTTTAAAATCACCAAAAGCTTACTAATAAGTGATTGTGAATGTTTTCTACATATTTCCAGAAATAAAAAAACTGCAATCGTGACATCATTTATGTTGACTACAGGAAAGTACTCAATTAATTTAAATATGTTAAAAATGATGTAACTTTCGATAAGATATGAATAATTCTAATTTATATGTAAAATAACGTAATGTTTTGGTTTTGTATTTTCATTCCTAATATAAGACATATACAAAACGAACACAAAACTAAAGTATCAAACTACATAAAACAGTGGATAATTGCAGCGATAGTTGAAAGTTCCATCGCAGTTTCATGATAACCATGAATATCCACTTATCATAAATTCTTATTTGATAGGTACTTCACTGCCGTCCTCTAAAATGTTCAGTTATTTGATTGCCGTAAAAGGGAACCATCGTAAAATTCTACGGAAAATTCGGTTTGAGCTACGAAATAGTACATTTCGATGCTAGGGCGGAAAGTTTGTCAATACTTCACGAGTACCGAGATATATCTCTCTCGCCCACCTCGCCTACGATTCGTGGCAAGACTCGGAACGAGTGAAGAATGACATTTCCGCACGTGTAACAAACGACGTTTTTTAAAACAGTAGCGAAAAAATATGAAAAACAATAACTACAATATCGAATGTTGCCATTGGAAACTTAAAACATGCTTACAGTAAGAAAAAACGCCTCTTCTTTGACAGGAGTTTCGGTAGCTATTCCGTTCCATTCAGACAACTTATTAAGAACGGTTTATCAACGTTTAATATTAAAAAATAAACGTATTATAATGATAAAAATCTAAGTAGTAAAAATATGTATATTTTTCGTATTAACGGTTTTAATGTTGAATACGACGTTAAAGGAAACTGATATTTACACTCATCAAAAAGTAGTCAGGAACAAGTATACATAAAAAAAATTGGAAACATGAAATGCACTAGTCCGCGAAAACTAACTTTCCGCACGCTAAACCTGTATTAAAAAAGTGATTTTTAATAGAATATGAACAATTCTTTAAATTTTTAGTCTAATAATGTAATAGTACAGTATTAGTGAATAATCATTGGCCAACGAGAAAAGTCGAAAATAATGGAATCTTACATATATAACAAGTCATACATTAGTCATTATAACCGTAAAAAGGTGGTAATGCAGCGGTAAATATCCTAATTTCATACAAAATGGGGGACATCGATGACCACTATGTTACTGGCGTTATAGTTATAAAACGTCATGAATAACTTTTTTTTTATTGTTTAACAGTAATATTTAGTAGTATTTATTTAATGAATAGCACGAACCACGAAACAATGTAATACTCAGTTTTTGCCTTGCACGATATGCTTTTTACGTACACTTGCGAAAAGAATTTGGTAGTCAAAAAGCAGAATGGCCTCAAACTGATAATAATGTAACCCCTCCCCCCATTCCTGTCACACATTTTTCTATCTCTTAAATACGGTCTGTCACGTCTGGCATGACCCCTCCCCACCACGATCGCTGTGACGTAATATGTGGATGGCCCCTTTTAAGAAACATGGTTTTAAAACGGTTCTGCATTGAATGCATGTTTGAATGCCTACAATATTTAAATAGCAATGTGCTTTAATAACAAAATTAACCAAAATATAAACAGGCGCAGTGATATTCAACGGCAAAAATAACAAAACAACTTAGCAAAATATTGTTTAATAGCACCCCGGAAAGGTTTTTTTTATCATGCCATTAACGATAAGGTATTACACAAAAAGATAACGGGATTTCATAATTATCGGCCCTTTTCAAAAGGAAACGACTTTTATAGCCTTTTTTTTTTTGCTTTTATTGCTTAACTTTTTAGGATATATACTAGCGTAATGAGCACAGATTTTGATATTTATAAAATACTTGAAGGCACGCAGGAGCAAAAGTCATAAGCCCTCTTTTTTTTGAAAGCTAAGTCGGGTAAAAAGTACTCTATAACCATCTATGAATACCCAGCAACCCGTGCACCAAAAATAGTTAAAATCTTTTAAGCCGATTTGGCGTGATGAAACCACAACGACACATACGAATGTACAATTTTTTTTTCGATTCAGTGACCTCAAGATAGTCCGTTACAATCATTCATTTGAAAATATCTTCAATGTACAGACATTTCATTTTTACAAGTTTCTAATAGTAATAGGCTGCCTGTCCCGGATTTCAGATGCTGCTGGTATTCCCTATTTTGTCGGGTTCTCTACACCAAGGGTACCAACAGAACCCTAGTAATTACTAAGCTGCGACTGTCTGTTTGTTTGTTAGTCTGTCATAGGGCTCTCAATTAAAAGAACAACAAAAACAAATAATAAAATTAAAATAAATATAAAAACTAAATCGTATCGTATGGTCGCCCTAACTCGCAATGGCCAATTTTTATATTTTTCATTGTCTCAAAAAATTTATTAGTAAAGTTTCAAACTGTGTTGATTGAGAATCTTTCATTTCTCTTCGATTTTATGTTATAAACCTATTGAAAATGTACACCCAATAGGTGTTACTCGTAATAGAAAATCTTTAAGGCTTTCAGTGCGCCTGTTATCTTCAAAACTTTCTACAGACACAAAAAGAAAAGATCTCTTTTGTGCGTGGCGCAAATTTTTTGTAACCTCCCTTATGATGATAACTTTACGAAGTTGCCTTTGTTTTCTTAATCAAATCGTAAGGCATGAATATTTTATAAGAAAATTTCATTTCTTTTTCTCTTAGTCTCATGTAATCATTCTTTATGAACGAATTCACGAACATAGCGAGGATTTCTAAATTTCTGACAACTCAAACGATGCTAATTATCAGCACCCCTAGCACAACCGTAATGCGTGAAAAAGATCGTATGTCTCTTATTTTAATACAGTGTGAGAAAGATGGATGCAATGTCACGTTACAAGCGAAGTTGTAAAGGGTTGCATTAGCCTGGCGAGGATCGGAAATTCGGAGAGATATTTAGCTGAACTTAGGCGGCGGGCGGATTGTTTTGTTGTGTAGAAGCGGACCGAACTTTATGTTATCAATAAAATTGCCGGGGTTTTTTAAATAAAAAAAATACGACAGTATAGTACAACCGTAATGCGCGACAAAGATTGTGGTCTCTTTTCTTTTAATACAGTGTTAGAAAGATGATTCTGTGTCACGCGACACGCGCAGCGCAAGAAATTCGGATGGATATTTGAAGTTTTGCGGTGGCGTTGTTTTTCAGTTGTATGGAAGTGGACTGAATTTTATGTTCTTAGTAACATTGATGGGATTTTTAAATAAACAAATTACACCAACATAAATATATACCTATCTGAGTATCTACATTAACTATTGGAAGTTATTTAATTTATCTGACTTTATAGTCGCAGTAATTTATACGTAAAAACGCAGTAGGAGCAAAGTGGTCGTACCACGCTACGCTTACCGGTACATGGTCTCCGCTCGAGAACCTTTCTGTCTCAACGGCCATCGGTTCTTCAAACTTTGTGCCATGCTCATTGTCACTTCACTTGGCTTGGCTTACCCGCTCAAGTAACACATAAGCTGGATTAGAGCTTGCGCTCTTATAATGATCAAACTGGTTGTATAATAGCTGTATAAGCCGTTATACAGTTTATGTGCTACTTGGGCAGTTTGCTAAATCGGCGACCTTGGGATATGTATAAATATGTCACCGCAAAATTGTGAACATCGTTAGTTTATAATCGAATTAGCGAGATTATAAACTGTCGATAAATTGTGAACTATCTACACTGCTTACAATGTGACGTATTAATTTTATAACGTATACTTGTGAAGAGCGGCAACCGCGTACAGGACCACGCAGCATGGCTAGGCCCCCAACAAGATGGACTGATGATCTAGTGAAGAACGCGGGAAACCGTTGGATGATGGCGACGCACGACCGGTTGTGGTGGAGATCATTTAGGAAGGCTTTTGACCAGCAGAGAACGTCCTTGGGCTGATTCGATGATGATAATGATGAGTTTAATCGTCCATGTTAAACTGTCCAATTGTGAACGAACCTGCTTATACCGACAAAGACCACGATCTGGCCGATTTTATCACCCCTAAAATTATGAATCGACCCTGATTAGTGCGTCATCGCGAATTTTTTTGTTTGGCTTCCATTGTGTATGCGTCTTTACATGCAGCCCGTGAGGCCATCGCCATTGCAGCATTATAGGCTGTGGCCTGGCCCCTATTTCACAATCTCGTCGATTGACAATGACAATTTCACGTGCCCAGTACAAAATAAGAAGATGTATCGAGCTTGCGGAGAACACCGTGAACATAAAATTGACGTTGTGTTGACCGCCCTCCCTGCGAAATAGTCCGCAATTGTTTTTTGTAGGTACTCTGGCACGTTGTGGTACCGCAGTGCCGCCTTGATGGTCTCCCAGGGCAGGGTGTTAAAGGCGTTGGATATGTCCAAGGACACTGCCATTACTGCTCCGCCCTGGGAGATCTCCTCCGCTGCGAGATCTCTGACGCGAGCTATTGTTACGATTGTGAAATAGGGGCCTATTCGCGACCCGTAAATACATGTAAGTAATGAGTAAATTAACTTTTGAATCATATTAATTGTAATCAGTAATTCTAACGTGCATGTATCACAAATGCTGTTATTATTAATAGGGATGATGCCTGTACTCACATAATAATTTTGGATGCGAAATTGTGGTTTTATGATACAAATCCTAAAACACAAATTTGAGTTCGATACCATACATGAAGCTCGTTTTATTAGCCTTTGAAGTTAGGTGGGAAAGTTCATTTTTAAAGTATGAAAATATTAATACCACTGAATAACTCATGAAATATATGGTAACTTTTGTTATGAAACCGTTTCGATAAACGCAAGTTTTAACATAGCTGCAGAACAAAGTTCTTAATTTCCCCATACAAGGTGGAAGGTTTTTTGGGAAAGTCCAAAAGTGTGATTCTAAAGTTGTTGTACCCCGTTGAGTTTTTATGATATTGAAGTAGTTTTTTTACCAGTATTTCTGTTACTGAATGGTCGTTCTATAACATGCCACAAAAAAAAGTTGTCATCATCCCTATTATAATATTGTAAAAAATTACATATAATGTATCTACGCAATAAGAATAAAAGAGTATGAGTAACGACAGGTCGGGTGTGAGCTCTCACTTTGGGGAGGACGATGGGTTTAAATTGCTCGTTCTGTATCCATACACTTAGAAATCACAGCACGGTCACGTTTCCACGCAGCAGACCGTATTGCGAGCAATATGCCCCGCCTCCTGCCAGATTGAACTATACAGGTGTCCCAAGAAGTAGTGATATACTGAAGCTGGGAGGTAGAGGGCCTAGAGGGCTATCTAAATCACCCCCATGTATGTTCTGCGATTTTTCGTATTTTCGGAGTATTTAGAAAGTTAATTAATTTTGCATTTGCCACATTTAGATTTCAATTTTTTGATTGAAGTTTTATGAATAATAAAATGAAATTTTCATGGTAGCTACCTGATAGATAGAGCAAGTTTTTAAAAGCCAAACGGTATTTTTTTTAATGTGATTTTATCTTTTTAAAGCGCCTTGAAGTTGTGAACATATTGGGTAATTTTATCATTCTTGGCATTTAATTTTTTTTTATTCCATTCAAAGATCTAACGATAGTAAATGTTACCATACTGAATTGACCTATCTATCAGCTTAGCACACAAAATCAAGCATCTACCGCAATAATTCACGTCACCATAAATAAAAATCTCATCGTACTCGGCGATAGGTGAAGAATTAAAAAAAAAGTCATAACTCCGAAAATACGAAAAATCGCGGAACATACATGGGGATGATTTAGATAGCCCTCTAGGTCCTCTACGTCCCAGCTTCAGTATATCACTACTCTTGGGACACCCTGTATATTATAAAGTATTGAAGAAAAACTTACTCAGGCCGGTTCGTTTTGGCGTTTTGTCTTCTTCTTCCTCAACCTTGCTGTTGGATTTCTTCGGAATTTGCTCCGAAACATCTGAAATTATAACAAATACAAATTTGATTATATGATCTCTGAGTATATTTATAAACTAAACTTCGTTCGGGGAGGAGAAAAAGTAATAACCCCTAAGTGTCCTATAACCATCTGTGAATACCCAGCTACACGTGTACCAAAAATAGTTGCAATCTGTTTCTGCCTGGACATACAAACATATAAAAACTAAAATACTTTTCGATTCAGCGTCCTCCAAATAGTCCGTTAGGTACAATGAATTCTTTTTTAATATCTTCAATGTACAGACATTTCATGTTAACAACTTTATAATAGTATACATATCGTTTTATAATAATGCCCAGTTTACAGAAAATTATAACTTTAAATAACATACTAGAATTTGTTTCATATTGAGTATTGTTTCTAAGCACTTCAGTGACGAAGACGAATTTCGTTCATTCATTTATTTATTACTTGCTGTTAATTATAGATGTGTTCATAAAGTGGTGTTATAGCATAAACGAAACATCATAATTGTAATATGTTGTAATTATTGTATGGACACAATTATACAGACACACAATAAGGTACTTTTTTGAGAGACCATACATATAGTATATCCGGTAGGGACCTGATTTCAAATAGAAATATAGAAAGAATCTATCTCGTATTGACATTGATTTATTATATACGCTCGAAAACGTAAAACCATTTGATGCAGTTAGGTATTAAATAATGTGTAATTAAAAATATCCTTTCCTGTCAAATAAATCATTTTAATTATACTTACCTAACGCTTATATATGTACACCAAAAATAAACATAATTTTAAAATAACTTGCAAAGTGCGGGACGGACTCTCGCACAAAGTTTAACTTTTACTTTAATTAACTTATATGTTGTTGATGTCTTAAACCAACCAAGGGAGCACATGAATAGTGCTGCTAGTCTAAAATAAGCCTCTTACGTTATTTCTTCGCAATTTGAGACCGTAATTAGCTTGCATTGCACAATATAAACGATTTCAAGCTATTACTTTTTTACACGAAAGCTCTCAGCTTACAAACGACTTCCTCTCGGCAAGGTTATTAAATACTAATTTCATTAAATCGGCTTACGTTGCAAGAAAGTTACAGGCTCATAACATTTTTAACAAATTGCTTATGTACAGGGCCACGTATGCTTAACTTAAATGAAGAAAAATTAAGGAAAACAGTAGAGTTAAGTCGGGCACGGCATACTCTGCGATTACCGCGTGTTTTTTAAACGTTTTAGGAACTGACTCGCCTGACTATCGACGCGTGTCGACGGTGCGTTTAAAAAACGAGGTGTATAAAAGTCGAATAAAAGTACCGTGGAGATTCTATAAGTTTCCATGTATCTACTGGCAAATAAGTCGTGTGTCATAATTTTGAATTTATAATAATTTGACTGAAATAAAAAGAAAAATGCTTCGAATTCCCAAATATTTGATAGAGAATGGGGAATGGATGATTTTTTTTTAAAGTCTTGTAATTTTGTTTATATCTATAAGCCTCCTTATATGGTACGGCAAGAATAACAGTACATTTACAGCCATTTTAATAGAAAATATCATTGCTGCATTTGCCGTACCGTATAAGGCAGGCACCAACACCTTTTCATCTTTTTATTTTTTCTAAGCCACAGAAAAATCTGTATTTTTTTGGCTGACAATAAGAAAGCTTACCTAAAGAAAAATTAAATTTTTGACATTTTTCATTCATTCCTCATTGTTACAATTGTAAATATTATATAACTCCGCGCAGAACTATAATTATTAAAATAAAATAAAGCAGGGTTTTTGCAATATTTTTAACTGTTTCAAGTGTACTTAACGAAAAAGTATTGTATACGATAGTTATATAGTTAGTGTTTTAAGTTTTGTACCAAAGTACAAAACATAAAAGCTTATTTAGGGATAAGGTAAGAAACTTAAAAAAAACGACATAACTTAAAAATAAAGTATTTGTACATTCTAAGTCCAAATAAAGTTCACTATGGATAAAATAATACAATATGCACACCTCACGGAAACTTAATTTTCCATTTTTTTTATTTCTTTCCATTATCTTTGTACAGTAGAGTTCATAAATATATAAGCATTCCCAAGGCTTCAAAAATAAATGTACAACTGTACAGATATAACAGGCAAACATATATAAACATTTCTTCTATCATATTTATTTCAGCAAGCCTCTGAGTAATATATACTAACGTTTTTCAAATGTATGTGTATAAGTAGACTTTCATAAATATCTGTACAAACAGCATGATTTGAATATCCTACTGTCAAATCATACATTTGTCTCGTTCAGTTTGAGTTTCATTTGAGAGGATTGATATCAAAATTTATGATCAAACCTCTTTTACATCGCACATTACAATAATAATAATAGAAAATAAAAAAAATAAAAAAAACCTCCGACTTGTTCCACTAAAAGCTGAATATCTTAGAGAAGAGTGCGCCGATTAACATCAAACAAAGCTAAGAACACTCGGGATAAAATTATCTTTGTCACAAAAAACCAAAATACACAGAGTCACAGACACGTTAAACTTATAACACCCCTCTTTTTGTCGGGGGTTAAAAGTATGTAAGAAGGAGCAAATAAAGACTAACGGCAGTTCTATGTCGTCAGACTGAAACTGAAAGAGACAAATGTATCATTTGACAGTGCGATACTGTTTACGGTGATTGACATTTTTAAAATTTGAATCGTTTTGTTGGAATAATTTTGAGAAATGTAAGTGTGGATACTTATTACTTTTCAGTTACTTACTATACATCATTGAGAGGCTTGAGAAACGTTTATATATTTTTGACTGTTAAATCTGTACAGATGTATAAAGTACACTTCCAAGTACATTTATTTTTAAAGCTTTGGGAATGCTCATATATTTATGAACTCGACTGTACTGTCTGCACAAGGGTTTAAAGGTTACCCAAGTAGCATACAAGCAGCATAAAGGCTTATACAGCTATTATACAGCCAGTTTGAGCGTTATAAGGGCTGCATAGCCTCTAATACAGCTTGTGTGTTAATTGGGTAGCTACCGCAATTTCTAGCCTTACTGTACGCGCAATATGACGAGATCCCACATTCTTGTTATTATTAACTTGAACAATATATCAGGGGCGCCATATTGCATCTACCGAATGCCATTCGTGACTTGTAAGAAAAATACAACTACTAGCATTTGCCCGCGGCTTTGTTTGCGTTACCAGCAACTTATGTTTTTATGGGCGAAGATTTTGATACATCCGTTTTATAGTTAAAGTTGTTGAGTAATACATTCCTCCTTTGTTCTCCGAGTGGGGAGTGAATAGGTTCTTAAAGGGTCGGCAACGCGCACTTAATGCCCCTGGCGTTGCTAGCGCTCATAGGCTGCGGTGACTGCTTAAAATCGGACAGGCCGTACGCTTGTTTCTCACCTTAGTTGTATAAAAAAAAAAGAAAAAATCAAATGTCTTAACATCCAATCATCTTTTTTATTTTATTTTTATTTCGAGTTACTACCTCACCACTCTGTAGGCATAAAATAAAGATCTTTATTTTGTACTAGACGGTACCCAGTACATATTGCCGGTGATGACCTACAGAGCCGAGACGTGGTCTCTAACTTTGAGCCTGCTAAGGAAGCTCAGAGAGCTATGGAAAGGGCTATGCTTGGGATCTCTCTACGAGATCGAATTAGAAATGAGGAAATTCGTAGACGAACCAAGGTCACCGACATAGCAAACGGGTAAGTAAAATGGCAATGGGCAGTGAGCATTTGATTGTTCAAAGAACTGATGGCCGTTGGGGCAGAAAGGTTCGTGAGTGGAGACCGCGTATCAGCAATCGCAGCGTGAGAAGGCCATCCGCAAGGTGGTCGGATGACCTGGTCACGGGGATTCGCTTGATGCGGGTCGCCTCTATCCGGTCCTTGTTGAAATCTATTGAGGACGTCCTATGACTGAAATGATGATGATGATGAGACGGTACCCGCAACTTCGCTCAAGGAGGAGAAAAAGTCATAACCCCTCTTTTTTTCGACATCTTAGTCGGGTAAAAAGTATCCTATAACCATCTGTGACCCAGCTACCTGTGTACCAAAAATAGTTGAAATCTGTTTAGCCGATTTGGCGTAATGAGGCTTCAATGACACATACGGTGAATGCTTAACATCAGGCAGGCCGTACGCTTGTTTGCCAACTTAGTAGTATAATATTAATATATATATGTATATTAATATATCTATGTATAAAAAATACAACGTACAAAAAATAAAATACCGATTATACTGATTCGGTGATCTCCAAATAGTCCGTTACAATAGATTTTCTTTATATATATTCAGTGTACAGACATTTTATCCAGACAACTTTAAAATAGTTTAAAAGTAGGCCGCAAGGGTACTTTTACAAGTCTGACTCTACGGCATTTAGCAAGAGCAGACCACTATTGAGATGAAAGCCGAAACAAACTCAAAAGTGATATTTTTTTTCTAAATAACTCTTAACTATTACAATAATAGCTTACTTAGCCTATCCTAAATACATCATTTAAGCTATAAACCCAATGGGTAGTCTCATGACTTATCTAATATTACATCCATAACGTACTTTGGGCTATTTATTTGCGATTGAAATCCTATAAACTAAATAAGTAATATTAAAATTGTACCACAGAGTAATTTACAATTTAGATTTCACAACTAATGTATGTACTCGCAATTTATTTAAATATAATATACAAATTTCAACTGAATTCCCTATACACAAGTTAGAAATTGTATAAGTCTTATTTTTACGTGACTCTACAAATAATGAATGAAAATTGGAATCAACCACAAATATGAGCTGAATAATTTAAATTGAAATCTATTTGATTCACAGATAATATTATCGTAGCTTAAAACAAAACGTACATTTAAATATGAAATATTACGTTAAAATTTTCATACAAATTGAACTAGTAAGCTCTTCCATAGCAAGGACCATTAAAACAAGAGGAATGACCATCTCTATACAAAAAACCGTTCCTCGATATGTACTACGCCATTTATGTATAAGAAATATTATTTACAATAGGGAATATTCATGAATTTTAATTTTTGCTTTATGAAAAGCTAATTCATGTAACGAAAAATAACCAAGATATAAGCCATCAAACATTTCATTCTATCTCTTTCTAGCAAAACAGAATTTAATATGGAGTTTATATGGCAGAGTGCAAGATGACGTAACAGTGCATATCGGACCTCTCTGTCTAATTAGTAGTTTAAAACGCGTATATCTTGCGTATTCCTTGGTCGAATTAAATTTAAATTTAACATATTGAAATAATTTTAACGGTATTTTGATATTTAGTTAAAAAAAGCGACAAAAAAATTTCATGCATGTTCCCTATTATTCAACTTTGCAAGCGTGAGAAGTATTTAAATATCCCGATTTATTTATTATTAGCTATTTGCGAAGTTATTGTTTCTATACTATATTTCTTTATTCAATTATAACGTCGTTAAATATTTAGTTTTTAAGCGCCATCTAGTTTTTGCCAGAATATCTTTTTGCGCTCGGAACACGATCCAAAGTATGGCAACTGTCAGTCCTCTTGTTTTAATGGTCCTTGATATTACGTTACAATTTTCTCACAAATTAAACTAGTAAACTTACCCATAGTAACATCAATAAGGCTTGTGTTATGAGTACTTGATGACGATATAATTTCTTAGATATACATATAAAATATCCAAGAGTCGGGAGTAAAATATAGGTGGTGCTCATCACAAAAATATGCTTGATTGTATGTAGATGCAGTAAGGCAATAAGTCGGCCATTTGTAGGTAGCCCTTTCCGTTGCACGTTTCGCGACACTGAGCCACCTTATTAGTCCTTTTTTGAACGACTATGTCTCAATTAGCTCATCGTTAACTCATGTAAGTAATACATTTTGTATGAAAGTTTCCGCTGTGCGACGGATGAACAATTAACTAGGGGACCTAGCGAAAAACGCCTCTTAAACGGGAAGTCGTATTTAACGTGAAAGTGTTTAGTATCGCGTCATGAACATTCAGTGGTCGTTTGCTGTCAGGGTCGTCCATTTTCATTAAATAGCAACGTATCAGTTGAGCTCTATAACCTTGTTTAAGTACCTCTATAATGCCCTGATCCATTGGTTGCAACTTGCTCATCACATTTTGGTAAGAAAACAAAGCTTGATATAAAGGATATTGTATCTTGCAGTGATAATGCTTTTCTTTAATTTTTGACATCACTAAACAAATGAAGATAAAAATTTAATAACTCACAATAATAGAAACTTAAAACACCGCAGCGGTGATAATGAGCGAATGAAATCTAAGTGTGGGTAGGTACGAATCAAGCCGTTTGCTTAGTCCGGACTACAAACTGCAATGCCAAGACGGTAATTTAGATGGTGTATTAAACTGTACGTGAGTCGTATTAATAGTAAAAAACATGTATGAAAACAGCCTAAAGTTGCAGGCACCGGAACGAACGTGAAACGAATTGAACGTGATCGTATATTAAGCGGGTTCTACTGTATGAATATTTATCGACACCTTAGTTCACACTCATACTAATTACAATATTTTTGCCCATGGAATTTCAACTATACGTATTTGTGCACTAACGTACTAATTACAAGCATTTTTCTCAAACAGTTAGTAAGCTTGTGCTCTAAGGTATCTATATATAACTGCGTAAATAATTTCGTTGCTCAATGGAACATTTATCTTCCGCCGGGCTTGTATACTACGGATGACGATGGTCCAATGCAGCAAGTTTTTCAACTTCACACTTTTTTTTATTAAATTTTAAAGTGAAGTAAACTATTTTCAAATACTACATTTGTGTTGATCGTCCGTTACCATAGTTTAATATTATTGATAAGCCAAAAAGCATACTGTAATATGTGAATCTATTAGTAACCACATTTAACTGAATGCGCAGATCGTATTGCGTACGGAATAATAAAGTATTTACTTATTTGAAAATATGATACTTTAAGTTAATCTGGCAGGTACCTATATACTTTTCTCTAAGTGCATGTCGCCAGTGATGAACAGAACTAAGACACAGTAATAGTTATTTCTTATGTAAGGCGGCAAAGTTGTTAATTGGCGCGTGTGTTTGAATTGAAAGCCGAGTAAGTGAAGGGATCTATTCAATATTGAGTCCTGAGCTTAACGAGGCTTTTAAGGCACGGAAGTGTAATAATTTTAAAACTTTGTCAACTCGTTTTATCATTTCACTAGTGATTATAATAAAGTATCTTTTCATGTCACTCGCTCAGAAAAGCTCCATTTACAGCGCCAAATATGCGTGGAAAAGTTCGTTTTATCCGCTAGCGTGGAATAGTTATTTCAAGTTCGATTCTTTTTATATGTTTATTTGTTATGAGTGTGCTTTGTAGGTTTATAATCAGTTTATAAATTCATATTTTTTCCTACTTCTCACATTTTCCCCGCAGTATTCGGGTAAAAGGTATCCTCTAACCATCTGTGGATACCCAGTTTACCTATGTACAGTCGAGGAATGAAAAGGTTGATCACTTTTCAACCTTAATACCATCACATAGAGTCGAAAAGTGATCAACCTTTTCATTCCTTGACTATACCAAAATCTGTTTAGCCGATTTGGCCAGATGAAGCCACAACGACATTTTTTTTCCATTCAGTGACTTCACATAGCCCGTATCACATATTTTTTTGAAAAGATCTTCAATGTAGGTACAGACATTTCATTTTTACAACTTTATAATAGTATATGTAGATATTTTTTTTGTATGTTTGTATGTGTCGTTATAACTTAACTATAACTCAAAACGGCTAAACGGATTTCAACTATTCGTGGTACAGGGCTAGCTGGGTATCCATAGATGGTTATAGGATACCTTTAACCGACTACGCAGAAGAAAAAACCGGGTTAATGTCTTTTCTTCCTCCGCAAACGAAGTTATGTAGAAAATAAAAGCAAGACCGACTTGCACCTTGGCCGCTTCTCACGATCGATGTCACTCTAAGATTTCAACACAAGATGGGAAATCAAATCAATATATTTAAAGCCTCTTGATTGTACAAAGAAAAAATGACGAGCTAAATCATTATCACGCTCAAGTTGAACTGACAAAGAAAATGTAAATTACATGTCACGATAGACTCAAAAGATCTATTGGACGTAAGAGAAGCAATTCCTTTTAACAGATTTGATAAAAAAGTTTTTAGATATCAAAAGAACCTATTCCATTAGAGAATGTTCCATTAGTTACAAGAAATAATAGTTATTTGTTATGCAAGACTACAAAGTTGTTATTTCACGCGAGTACTTGAATTGAAAGCCGAGTAAACAAAGGAATCTAAAGTTCAAATATAGATTCCTGAGCGTAACGAGGCTTTCAAGGCACGAGAAGGCAAATAATTTTTCAGCCGTGCAAAACACACAAATTTTCCTCACTACAGCGAGAAAAATATATTTTTTTTTCATTTAAACTAGCGATTCGAACGTACATAGCATACACTATCAAAAAAAAGCAATAGAAAATATATAAATTAAAAACTTCAAATGACTTTTCCACGCTTGCGTATAAAACTAACTTTTCCACGCAAATTTGGCACTGTAAATGGAACTTTAACGAGCGATTGAGGTGGAAAAATAATATGACTCACAATTAAATGTTCAGACAATCGAATGGAATTCTAGACCGCTATATAAAACTACTAGATGGTCCTCGCAACTTGAGGAGGAAAAATTCATAACCCTCTTCTATTTTTCAGTATTAAGTAGTAAAAAGTGCCCTATTACTAGGGCTACCATCCGTCCGGATTTGTCCTAGTTTAGGGGCTGTCCGGGTGCCGTCTGGGCGGGTTTTTAAAGTGTGTCCGGTTAAAACCCGGACTCTTTTTGTATCTGGGAAAACCTTATTGAACCGAATAAAATCTAACATGTCCGGGGAAAAATGCTATATCCTCCAAATATTCAGGGTTTTTGAAGTTTTTGTCAGGGTTCCGCTATAATCAAGATGGCAGCCCTACCTGTAACTATCTGTGGATGCCCAGCTATCCGTGTACCAAAAAATTGAAGTCACAGCAACACATACAATCAAACAAAAACATATTATTTTTCGATTCAATGTTCAAATACTCCGTTTCACTTATTTTCTTGAAAATATCTTGGTTGTACAGACCTTTTACAACTTTGTAATAATACTAGATAGAAGATGCTCCTAACTTCGGTCGCATAAGAGAAAAACTCATAAACTTCTTTTGTCTTCAGCGTAGTCGGATAAAAAGTATCTTAAAACCATCTGTAGATACCAAGCTACTTGTGTACCAAGAATAGTTGAAATCTGTTCAGTTGTTACGACGTGATGAAGCCACAACAACACAAAAAAACATGCAAAATAAAAAAAACACGATTCAGTGACCTTCAAACAATCCGTATCACTAATTTTTTTTAAATATTTTCATTGTACAGTTATTTCATTTGTATAACTTTATTTTAGTTAAATTAAAATGTTTTAAAATAACACTAGTTAGAAGCGCAGCTCCGTATTTTTTGTAATAAAAATAATAGTCAGCCAAAATGGTTTTTTCGTTAATTTTGTCCGCGTGGCAAACGGTATTAAATTTTTCATTACTTGAGAAGAATACAGTTTGTGGTAGCCAAGTTCTTACAAATGTGCACTCAAAAGTGTGTTAATTTATTGCAACGGATATTATATGCTTCTACATATGATTTATCCATGTACTTACCAAATTTGTCCTAAATCAAGTTACAAGCGGTTACAATACAATATGATGGCACAACGCCAATACATTAATCAAAGCTGTAATATAAAACTGATCTGTACAGAGGAGACTCGTAAAAAAGTACTATTGTATTTATTAAAGATCAAATCAATTCCTGTTTGGGGTTCCGCACTGTGGGACGAAAATCGGGTTCCATTGACATAAAAATCGAAGTGAGACACTGGTATAGATGATTAGTTAATTTAATTAAAGTCAAATATTTTGTAAATATTTTCATTGTTTGTTGTATATAATAGACAGGCTAACTTATTATAAAATTTTTGTTTTGTAAAAAACTGAAAAAAATCTCTGTTCTGACTATAAATTGTATTGTTTGTTTGATTCTTTTGTTTTGAATTATTTTAAAAGATCGCATAGTTATTTAAATAGCCATTCATCCATAATTGGCTAAAAACATGCATCTAGTTAACAAAAAAAGAGAATATTGATTTAAAAAAAACGCAGCTATGACTGATATATGGACTCTACCAAAATATGATAAATAATTACTTTTATAACAGCCTGCGTGGAAATAACGATTTTTTGCGGTTTAAGAGATATTTGGATTTTTAATCTAGCTCCATACATTATTTTCGAAAAAAAAATTTACTCATCAGTTTCCAAACCAAATCATCTCATAATCATATTTTAGCATAAAAACTATTACTAAAATCTATTTCAATCAAAAAAATCGAAATATGAGAACTTCGATTTCTATGTCTATCGAAGCCGATTTTCGTCCCACAGTGTTCCGTACCCAAATGGTAAAACGGAGCCCTATTACTAAGACTTCTCTGTCCGTCCGCCTGTCTCTCTGTCCGCTCATGAATCGCGCTAGATAGTTGAAATTTTCATACATGGATTTCTGCTGCTGCTATAACAACAAATACTAAAAATAGTATAATATTATGTCTTTCTGACTATATCAGAAACCAATATAAAATTATCGAACACCGCGTACATTTTGCTTAGGAGTAGGGCTCTGCTTACACTGGATATTCATAGATACGACCGTTTGTAGCGCATATTTTGCACGGAACCCTCGGTGCGCGAGTCCGACTCGCACTTTGTCGGTTTTTGTGAATTATCAAACCATTCAGAGAGTATACACTGAATAGTTTAGGTAAATTTTTGAAATACAAACTTAATGATGAAACTACCTACCTACTAAACTTAGTGATTAAAAATTCACTTTAAAAATCACGAAGATCGTGGTGGTAAAACATCAAGATTTTCGTAAAAAATCAATGGTTTAGTTACAGTCAAGGAATTTAATTTATATACCATTTCGTACCTTGTCACAGTCAAAATCAATATGAAAGCCGATAGAAATTCCATATAATTGTCACTATGACAAGGTAAGAAAGGGTACATAAATTAAATTCCTTGACCGTAGCTATAAAGTTAAAGAAAAATATACGATACGGTAAAATTGCCTCCCTATTTTTAGTTTTTAATCCACATTTATATCATACTAGAAAGAAGGTGCCCGCAACTTCGACAGCGGAGAAAGAAAATAACATAACCCTCTTTTTTCTTTTGATTAGTCGAGTAAAAAGTATCTAATAACCATCTGTGAATGCTGAGCTACCCATGTGCCTAAAATAGTTCAAATCCGTTTAGCCATTTTGTCGTGATGAAGCCACGACAACACGTACCAAATTCACTGCCTGTATCACAGATTTTTTTTTAAATCTTGAATGTGCGGACTTTTGATTTTAACAACTTATAATACTATAAATTATATACATAGTCGATTCACATAAAATGTATTTCGTTAAGGCTAACATTTATTGCTCAGGCATGTCATCGATATCATAAAATCCTATATTATGAAATTGTCGTTAAATATATTTTATGTCATTTATGAAGCACTCATAATGCTTTACGACAATTATGGTATAATAAACTCATGACTGGATGATAGTTAAAAGAAATTATTATGTTATACACACTTACGTAATACTTATTACTGGCACATTTTTTTGTAATTTATTTGCTTTTATCTATCCTTACTATATTATAAGCGTGAAAGTATGTATGTACGTTCCACTTAATCTCAAAAACTACTGGACGAATTTTTATGAAACTCTCCAGTTATGTACCTTATATATCAAAATAGGACATAGGCTATAATGTATGTCAAATTTCATCCGAACGAAAAAGGGGATGAAAATTTATAAGGACAATTTTTTTTTACGCTGGTAACTTGAAATCTTGGTAATATGCTTCACATTTAAATTAGTAAAATATCGAGTTTGGGGGAAAGACATAGAAAGAAAGAAAGAAGAAAGAAAACACATTTATTGCAGCGAAAAGATAACACCATTACATGAAGAAAGCTTAATGAAATAATTAAATTAAAATTATCTTAAATCTAGATTGACAAGAAACAATTGACTAATATAAGTATACAACACGGTGCTACCATGTCCGCAACAATAGGCCACCACTCAGCGTGATGCTGCGACATCGGGGTAATATCGCAGCGCTGGTCTTCCGTGGGACCCGAGGTAGGTAGGTAAAAACAGCAACAGGAAGTTCTGACGTATTGTTTACTTGTATACCTATTAAGATAATGTATGTATGTGGTGTAAGGCTAAACAAATCCAAGTGAATGGTTTTTATGTACATAAGCTACTTTTTATCCCGGAAAAATACCTTTTATCCGCGATTAACGAATCTAAGGCGAACGAAGTCGCGGGCGGCCGTTAGTACTATTATAAAGTTGTATACGGCACAGATTGAAACCCATCCAACATTTCTTCGGTTTCAATGAAGGTGCAGCCAACCAAACCCAACCTGTCTAACTCTACACTGCACTAATGTCGTCTTATTGTTTTTGCTCAATTTTGTATTTTTTGACGTCCATATTTCTTATCACTGTATTACTTTATTTCGAATAAAAGTTCTTTATAGACTTTAAAAAAAGTTTTTCACTCCTCCTGCTAAAAAGAACGTCATATTAGCTTCGCGAAGCGAGACTAAAATAGTACATTTAGCCCCTAGGGTTTAAAAGAAAGCCAAATAATTCCCATACAAATTTCTATGAAACTGAAAAACTTTCGGCCAGCTACATACTACTTACGAATAATTAAAAACAAACAAACCAACCTGATCAGATTGGCCAAAACTTCTGATCGAATTGCTGAAAATTTTAATTCTTAATAAAATATACAGTTTGAATTTTAAGTCTTTTTTATTTTCTCGCAGTCGAAGTGAAAATCAGAGTGTTTAACTCGTGGCTAAAAGCCATTATGACACTCAGACATATTTGTCCTCGCTCACTTTGTGAGCTCGCCCAATTATCACTTTGTGTCATAATGGCTTATTTTAGCCCCTTGTCAAACAATCTACTATTATTAATGAAATGTGTCTAGGTATATACATTGAAGATATAAAAAAATGGAGACGGACTATTTTAAGGTTACTCAATCAACAAAAAAATCATTTTAATTTCTTGTATGTTTGTATGTTTCGTTGTGGTTTCATCACGCCAAAACAGCTTAACAGATTTCAACTATTTTCAGTACACGGGTAAAGACATCCACATAGGGTTATAGGATACTTTTTAGCCGAAAACGCTTTCGTAAAAAAGAGGGTTATGAATTTTTCTTTTCCGCGAACCAAGTTGCGGGCACTTACTAGCCTATCCATACTAATATTATAAATGCGAAAGTGTGTCTGTCTGTCTGTCTGTCTGTCTGTCTGTTACCTCTTCACGCTTAAACCGCTGAACCGATTTGGATGAAATTTGGTATGAAGATAGTTTAAGTCCTAGGGAAGGTCATAGGCTACTTCTTATCCCGGAAAAATACCCTTATCCGCGATAAACGAATTTAAGGCGGACGAAGTCGCGGGCAGAAGCTAGTACTATTATAAAGTTGTGAAAATGAAATGTCTGTACAGTGAAGATAATTTCAAAAAATAAATTGTAATGGACTATTTGGAGGTCACTGAATGGATTTTTTTATTTTTATTTATTTGTATGTTTGTATGTGTCTTTGTGGCTTCATCACGTCAAATCGGCTAAACAAGTTTCAACTATTTTTGGTACACGGGTAGCTGTGTATCCACAGATGGTTAAAGGATACTTTTTACCCAATAACGCTAAAAAAAATAAGGGTCATGACTTTTCAACTCCGCAAACGAAGTTGCGGGCACATTCTAGTAACTTTTAATACCATTGAAGAACCCATGAAATGTTTGGTAACTTTTCTTATGAAACCGTTTCGAAAAACGCTCGTTCTTACTTCCCCCATACTATACAAGCCTACGAAATTGTGATGTCATAATTTTGTAGGCTTTAGTAAAAAGCTTTTTTTGGGAAAGTCCAAAAATGTATGATTTTAAATTTGCAGTTGTGTCTCGGGGAGCTTTTATGAGATTGAAGTCGTTTTTTTCACTAATATGTACATTATTGAAAGGTTCTGTTACAACATACCACGAAAAAAGTGTCTGCATCCCTATTATTCTACTTAATTAACAGATGTATAATTAAATTATCCTAAGGTTTTGCTTATACTACATGTTTACCTCAACTCAAGTCACCAAGACCGGCCTGCGCTGCGCTTGCCGCGGGTAAATTGCTATGTTGCATTGGTTTATAATTGTACCCACATATATTTACTATACTTTGAGATACTTAGTGCTACTTGTTATGAGTATTAAATCATAATTGATAAGGACGGTGAATCCTGACCCACCGTGATACAGTTCACACTAGTACGGGGGTCAGTTGACGCTTACTTACCTTTTATAGGTTTTATAGGTTTAAATAAATAGTTATATTATTATAACCATGTAAGCTGAGTATGTATAATTTTATGGCTCAATAAAAATATTTGTATTTGTAATTGTACTCGTATTCCACAATTCTAGTGATCGAGTAAACTTAGAATATGGGTATACAAATATTGATCTAGTGACAATGCAATAAAAAACTACCGTCATCAGCATTCTACATAGAACTAGAAGGAAACTTCGTCCGCGGAGGAGAAAAAAATCATAACCCTTTTGTTTCTTCGGCGTAGTTGGGTATAATGTATCCTATAACCAACTGGAGATACCTAGCCGGTACCAAAATTTTTTGAAATCGGTTTAGCCGATTTGGCGTGAAGAAGCTGCAACAACACATACATGCATACAGAAAAAAATCCATTAAGTGACCTCCAAATAGTCCGTTACAAACATTTTTTTATTGAAAATATCTTCAATTCATGTGTTCAACTTTTTAAAACTATAGATAATTGGTCCAATGCATATTGTTTTTGTTAAAAAACGAATAGTTCCGACAGGCAAAAAAATATTTCCTCTACCTTGTAATTTCCCAGTCATTTTCTGTGCTACTTATTACAGCTCGCGTGTCTGAGCTCAGTAAGTGAACGCTTAAATAATTCATACCGGACTTACTAATTACTGTAAAGTAGATGAATAAGACAGGATGTACTGAAGTATTTGGCTCTCTTTCACTTATCGCCGTATCGCACGCTGAAGGCATACAGAGTGTCACAATGAAGACAAATAAAGTAAAATAATCATATAACACATAATAGTATATTGTTTGACAAGGGGCTAACATAAGCCATTATGACACGAAGTGATTATTTTGGACGAGCTCACAAAGTGAGCGAGGACAAATATGTCTGAGTGTCATAATGGCTTTGAGCCACGTGTCAAACATTCTGCTTTTCACTTCGACTGCGTGAAAATAAAAAGACTTTACATTAAAATTGTTTATTTCATGATAAATTAAAAGTACAGTTTGAGCAATTCGATCAGATATTTTTGCCGATCTGATCAGGTTGTTTTGTTTGTTTTTAATTATTCGTAAGTAGTATGTAGCTGGCCGCAAGTTTTTTTTTCAGTTTCATAGAAATTTGTATGGGATTATATGGCTTTCTTTTAAACCCTAGGGGCTAGATATTCTATTTTAGTCTCGCGTCCCGAAGCTAATATGACGTACTTTTTGAGCAGAAAAAGTGTAAACAATTATTTATTCAATATCTTATAAGAAGAAGGAATAAAAAAACTCTAGCTCTTTCTAATCTTTTATATCTCTACTATTATAAAGTTGTAAAAATATAATGTATGTACAATGAAGATCCATACTAATATTATAAATACGAAATTGTGTCTGTCTGTCTGTCTGTTACCTTTTCACGCTTAAACCGCTGAACAGATTTGGATGAAATTTGGTATGGAGATAGTTTGAGTTCCGGGGAAGGACATAGGCTACTTTTTATCCCGGAAAAATACCCTTATCTTAGAATCGCACTATATGGCGAGCTATAGGGAGGTTTATGTTCACCAGTGGACTGATAGATCGATAGATAGATTATGTAGAAGGTACATGGATCTTAGTCAGCAGAGAAGAAAAAAATCATGTACATAATTAGAACAGAATACTCTTGTGATGGTATGTGAAACTATAAGTTGGCAGTAGTTATATTGTTTATAAAGAATAGGTAAAAAAAACAGATTTTGATCTTGTTTTCAGAAGTGCTCAGTATTTTTACTCGTAAAAAACTGTAGTTCTTTTATTTACTTTCTTGACATATATTTTTTAGTTCAGCTCACGTTTTATAACTTTTCCTGAAGTAGTTGAAATTTTTCTTTATTACTTAACATATATTATTGTGATGCCACGTTAAGTACCCAATAATGCACGGGCGTACCCGCTGAGACCACGGAGAAATATGAAGGCAATTTCTTACGCCCACGAATCATATTTCTATCTTGAAGCCAAATTGCTGTCAAAGGGACACGAAATAGTTAGGCATTAAATTTAGATTAAAGATAAAAAGAAACATACTTATCAAAATATCAAAGTTTTTGCTATTTTAGTACCAATATATTAGTGAAGCGGAATATTTTCCATCGTATTGCTTTTGAGATAGATAATAATATCCCACATTTATTAACATGCACCTGTTTATAATAACAAAATAATAAATATTACAGGGCATTTTTTTACATAAATCGATCTAGTTCTACGGCGGTAAGCTCAATAAGCCTTATGTTAGTCATTACTACTGGAGGACTATATTATATTTAATAGATAAATTTACTTATATACATAGAATAAATCCAAGACTCAGGACAAAATATTTATGTTTATCACACAAATATCCTTACCGGGATTTAAATCCAGGACCTTCAGCTTCGCAGCTATTCCCACTGAGCTAAACCGGTCGTCAAATATGTGGCACCTGTCGTTAATCTGCCATTAACAACCAACGGGGCATGGTGAACTTAGGCATAAAGGTTTCTACGCAAGCTGTTGTCATAGTACCAGGAGTATATAAATGTGAGAAGCTAGTCGAAGCCGCCTAGAGCGAGAACGCACTCTTCGCGGTTGTACGCGGCCGCCAGGCATCGCCGGCGTGCATGTTCACGTTCGCTCTCTCTCTCTCTATCACACTTGCGCAGCCGCACCTCGCAGGCTAGTGTGATCGATCACTCTATCACTTACACATTTCCACTGAAAATGGGCGTCCCGGGCATAGAGGAAGTCACTTGTCGTACCAGGAACTCATAAAACCGAGAAGCTTGCCAAAGATACTCGCACTGATGTCTCATTTCAACGTGTTGTACTTGTCGTGCCGTGATGGCGATTGCAATTGCGATGGCTATGGCGCTTGCGATGGTGATGGCGATTGCAATGGCGATTGCGATGGTTATGATGATGATGGATGACGATGATTATTATTATTCTTATTTGTTTGAGTATAGTGATACAACAAACCAATGCGCGCCCGGACTTGGCCAAATCCATCCATACTTCCATACTATATCCATACTATCCATACTAATATCCATACTAATATACTATAATACTATCCATACTTCCGTACTTAATATTATAAATGAGAAAGTGTGTCTGTCTGTCTGTCTGTCTGTCTGTCTGTCTGTTATTACCACTTCACGCTTAAAACGCTGAACCGATTTGGATGAAATTTGGTATGGAGATAGTTTGAGTCCTGGGGAAGGACATAGGCTACTTTTTATCCCGGAAAATACCCTTATCCGCGATAAAGGAATTTAAGGCAGACGAAGTCGCGGGCAGAATCTAGTTTAGATAGTATATAAACTAAAATCGCCTAAAAAGTATTAAGGATACTGAATGGGCAATTCACTCAGGTAGGTGGATAGGTACCTACCTATACCTAGGTAGGTGGGTAGGACCTAGGTGGGTAGATAAGTAGGTGGATAGGTAGGTAGGCGGGTAGGTGGGTAGGTAGGTGGTTAGGTATGTAGTTGGGTAGCTCGGTGGGTAGGTCGGTGGGTAGGTCGGTGGGTAGGTAAGGTAGGTGGGTAGGTCGGTGGGTAGGTCAGTGGGTAGGTCGGTGGGTAGGTAGGTAGGTAGGTAGGTGGGTAGGTAGGTGGGTAGGGTAGGGTAGGGTAGGTGGCGTTCGGCTTTCCTTCCACGTTATCACGTAAAATTATCGTCCGTAAACCGACCGACAACCGATTTTTTTTAATAGTCTGAAAAACTATACGGTACCCAATTTAATATATCTAATAACTTAATTAATATCATTTATTTTGTGAACAAGTACAAAAATTTTAAATTAGAATTGAATTGTATTTATAATTAATGGGCGGAAAATTCATAGCAAAATTCAGCTGTCACAAGGGGCTGAATTTTTTTTCGACTGTCGGTTTTATTTGACCTAAAAAATATTTAGTTTACTATTTTATTTTTCGCTAGACATACTTTATATTTAATTATTAATATTTTGTAAGAATTAATTTCAATTAATTATTCTTCTTAATTTGAATGATAAACGAATAATACGGCAATGATATTAATTTTGACAAATTTCGTACGCCAAGCCTTACATAACTGCACTGCAATTTCTTTCTGTCACCTTCAATAACCTATCGTGACGAAATAAATGAATTTGAATGTAGTAACTTTAGAACATAATTTTTTTAGTTGCTTCAAACAACCATAAAGGGACATACCTACACATACTGTAAAAACCCTTCATTATAAAAAAAATTAAGATTTATTAATTTGTCGCTTGTTTTTCGTTTCGCATTTGGATTAATCGTTTTGGCCCAGAACTTAGTTACAAAAATACAAATGACCGATATTTCACGAAACTAGTCATATGAGATCTTTTTGACAGGCAATATTATCATCTCGCTCTTTAGTGAAATCGTTTATATTCGATCATCAGTAACAAATAAAAAGATTCATAAAAAAGTATCGATACTCGGAAAAAAAATTCAATCCCTGTTGTCGATTTTGGTATGAATTTTCCGTCCCTTGTACAGACATTTCTATGATTCGTGTAACGAAATTGAAGAAACGATACGCAATATACACAAAGGAAAACATATTAACAAACGGCAACAAACAGAAGAAAGCAAACAATTGAACAATACGCTTCAAACACAACAATTACTATCAAACAGAAAACAAATAATGATCGCAAAACGTCCGACCCTTATTCGAGTATAATACTTTTTTCGTAGAGGCGGGCGATAAATGGCACGGTGAAAAATCACAGTGATTAGCCGTCTAAAAGTATCACTTTAACTTGTCACCAAAGAATAACGTTGCAGGCTGATTTGACCGACCGAGGTTTTTGTCCAACAGTGGTAGTCAAAAGTTGGATATGATAATATGATGATGAACGGCTCGACTCCTCTGGTATTAATATTGGTCATTATATTATGTCGTGTTTTTATACGCCTCGGCTGCTCTTCCAAGTAAAATTTTTAATTTAGAATTTGTAATCTTAGTAAGCAGGATTTTTCTCAATAAAATAAAACGATCCTAAACTTGAAAATATACAACCTCATCCTCACCTAGGTAGGAAACAATGAATTTCTGCTAGGACATCAAAAGTGACATCATTTAAACAAACATGTCAAATTATATAAAATTGTGATTTTTACGAAAGAACTCAATAAATATGATAATTTAGTAAGTCAGCAGAGCTGGAAAAATGTTTCAGTGTTGAAAAAGGAAATTTTTAAAGCTGACCTTGAAGATATATGCACAGAACATGCGAATATGAATACTATCATAAAAAGAGAGAGAGAGAGATAAGTTTGATATGGATTATTTGAGAGTTGAAGTAGGAACGCGCTCTGAAGTAATATAAAAACAAACGAAATCATTATGATAATAATTGCAGCAAGCCGGAACTTCTAGAAGATAAGCGAAAGTATCATCTAAGTTTCGGTGGAGTACGTCAATATTACAGCCAGAGAAATCAGGTGGTTAAAATGTGTCTTCTCTGGCAGGTGTCTAAGGACGACGGTAATCGCTCACTATCACACGATCTGTCTGCTCGTTTGCCCCCATAACTTTTTTTTGTCAAATCACCCTACAAAATCAGATACTAAGTGATACATGGTCCGCTTGTGACCACACTGCTTTAAATATGAGCAAGGAGACACTTTTAGCTAACAATACAATATTATAGTGTATAGTTAGCAAAAAGAGTCTCATTACTCTGTCCAAATCGAATTTAGTGAGCAAAAATTTTGACAAAGTCCAAACATTACAGTACGTAACTTTAACATGGCATTTTGGAACTGAAACGGCAGGCACAGTGATTAAAATGTATGTTCCCATCTCTATTTCCTCATAAGGTTTTCCAAATAACGTTTTGTCAAACACAACAAAGAACACGTTTGTGGACATGAAAGTTCCGGCTCAACAGAATATTTATACCAGGCAGTGGACCGGTGAAGTCTACTGGGTACTGGCGTAGCAAATATCTGCTTACAACGGGAAACTAGCTTTTATAATGGTTTGATTTATTATTATGAGCTAATCAATTAACACAGTCCATAACCTACTGATAAGTAGGTTTATGTTTATGAGAAATAGTGCATGCCGTTTTGATTTCGCTGATGCTTTTAAAATATATTTATACTAGAATTATTTCAATTAAAATAAATTTATACCTTTATATTTAGGTACCTTCGGAAGTAACAACGACGTTTTTTGCGTGAAGAACACAAAAACATATATTCATAAACGGGTGAATTACCTTTTAGATACATACCTTTGTTGTCTCTGGCGTTACAGAAAATGTGTCTAGAATAACACTAAAATGAGGCATCTAGTGTGATATTTTCTATTTATTAGGTTTAACACTCAACGTTTTAACGTATACCATAAATTTAAACAAAGAGAAACCTTTATTTTTAGTATTAAGTAGATATTAAGTCTTGGTTGGAGACTGAAAACCAGTGGTCTCGCTGAGTCTCGATCCAATTTACTTCACAAACTACTTTATAATACAAAATCTTGTAATACAAAATAAGTTTGTTTGTTTGTTGTTGTTAAATAAATGTCCTTCTATTTTATTTTATAATTTTTTAAGGGATTTATTTTACGAGAAAGTTCATAGTTGCAGACATATTTATGTGGGTTCTAAATTTTCCAATTTCAACCCATAGATGTCTATTTATTGCTGAACATAGTCCCAAGACTTCTACAACGAACTGCCTTACGGCTTTTGTAGGTGTCCACCGGCTTCCCATGGTTTATGGACTCAATTTGATAGTGGCGTGCGGTCCATATAGGCACAAAGGCACTGCCTACCCTGAACGACCATAGCTCCATACAGGTACAGAGGAAGTGCCTACCCTAAAACTCTGAACGACCATGGCACTATACAGGCACAGACAAACTGCCTACCCTGAAACCCTGAACGATTATGGCTCCATACAGGAACAGAAATACTGCCTACCCTGAAGCCCTGAACTAACATGGCTCCATATAGGCATAGAAACACGGCCTACCTTGGCCAATAACCCTGAGCACGCACTGCCATTTGAGAACTTCTATATACCATTGGTTCTTCATGATATATGCTGGACCACCATTTTCTCACGCGAAAAAACTTTGAACATAGCGTCCCCCATAGCACGTTGAGTGATGCTTAGGCTGCTTATAACATACGTTCATAGTGAGGGAACTTAATACTTCATAGCTTGGTTAGAGCATTTAACTGAAGAAGATGACAAGCCGTGTCATTAAAGAACAAATATTTCAGGATTTTTTAGAAGGGGGTAATAATTTCTACAAACGCACACAATTAAAGAAATCACCTACAAATAAAACAAAACTTACACAGTGGCAATTTACCGTATAAACTTATGCCATCTCCATCACTATGTTCTAAGCCTAATAGGTAAATAAGTTATACTATTTTGTATTTTTCATATAAACGCAATATATGCAAATGAATTGAAGTAGATTAAGACATAATTCTTGGTAATCGCTCACGGCAACATCATGTCCGCGTATCAATTTCAATGCAAATATAAACGAAAAATAGAAATGGTTCTTTTAATGAAATGTCACAAACAAAGATAAAGAATCAGATCCGATATCCAATTACTGCCAGTTAAGTCGATTGAACAATGTTATTAGAAATTACACATAATATAATATTGCGCGGGATAAAAATGGCATGGCAACGGCAAAATAGATAAGTAACCAATACACACATATACAATCTAAACTATATCCAGATATCCGTTTCATTGCTACTTGTATGTGTGGGTATGTGTATTCGCTCAACCATAGACATTGAATTATATCATTACTGTCATATTAACATCGTTAACTATCTGTCACAAACAGACATCGAATATGAACCAGGCATTATTGGACCATAAGTTCTTAGAGAAAAGATACTTTTAGATGCATAAGCTTCGTCGATGGAATCATATGGTTGAACATGAGTACAAATTCTATTGTTTTAGTCATTGATTTCTTATTTCACTGTTTCAAGTCAGAACCGTTTACTGGTAGACTGTTTTTCCCTCAGTGTCTTGACATCATCTTCATCAGACAAGACGTCCACTGCTGGACTGGACATAGGTCTAAACAAACAATGCCACTACAACTGATCTTGCGCCGTCTATACGTTCACCAAGTCATCAGTCCAGCTTTTGGAGGCACGTCTGCGTCACGCTGGGTCTTCCAGTGCGTTGTTGCCAATTCGCCAATCAAGAACTTGTCGGTCCCAGCGACCGTTGATTCTACGAGCAACGTGCCCATTGCCACTTAAGGTTTTTGTCGTTAGCCCCCAAATATACTAAGCCGTGAGTCTTGAATCTGACGGCAGAACTGTTTTAAATGCGTAAAATAAAAATAATGTGGCTATTACTTAAAATAACAAGGGATCATAACTAAAAATGTGAAATTTAAGCGCAAGAAAGGCAGTGACCGAACGAGCTCACGTTGCGCTCCTCGGATTGGAATGTAACATGGCAAACACTCCCTGGTTTTTATCATGTCAGGAACCAGAAAGTGCTTGCAATCTAAATATTAAGAATAAATGTGAAACCACTGAAAATAGTAGACCCAGTGAAATTTATCTGTCATCTTGTAGGATACCTACTACATCAATGTCTCAAAGACTGATTGTTTGACTATCTACCGGGACCGAGAATAGATTGAAAAACGTCAAAAATGGAGGTATTGCTTAAAATATAGTTTTTTTATCCAATAAGTACGCCGTACACGTTTCCAATTTATCAAAAAATATTTATATTTTACATTTATTGGGCTGATTTAAAAAAGAGATAATTAATCTATACAACACACAAACATTCAATTAAAAATAGAACTTCCGAATTCTCTGTATTTGATGTATTTATTTCTTCCTTGTTTTTAAAAATCAATTTTGGCATAGGTACAACGTCGCAGATAGACATTCGCGTAGATCTAAAAAAACTCCAAAAAATGCACTGGAAAGCCAAAACGAGACACTTTTCCAGTATGATAACTAAAGCAATAAATATGTTATTTTATCAGCAGGACTCGCTTTGACCGCAAAAGAAAAAGAAAATGTGTAATAACGGAAATTCCTGAAGAGGAAAGCCGGAGACCAATTTCACAGCGAAGTGAACTAATTACTTGCTAGCATGTCATCGGCACACTACTGATAAGGCTTCGTGCACACTAACGATAGGAAATCATATATAAGAATATCAATTTATTTATAGAAACTTGAAGACCAAACTCAGCAGGTGCGATGTTAAAATCAATGCGACCAACTAAATTGCAAGCAAGATTTTAACCAGCGACCTCTTCTTTAACTCAGAAGTTTTCTGAACATACAACTGGGCTTGAAATTTTCGAACACAATCTAGATTACACTAGTAGCGCCCTCTGTATTTCTTATTCTTAAATGCTAAGCGCATTAGCAATACTTCAAGACATGCGTATCACGCTTCGTGTTTATATCACCTGTCGTGTTAGCTAGTGTGTATGTGAGGGTCAAATCTTGCAAGTTAAATTTGACATACTTTCGGGTTTCTGATTGAGCTAAAATTTAGTACACTTATAAAAATTAGGTAACAATACAATATTATGATACCATCTAGCTGATCTGATGATGGAGGTGGTCATAGGAACTGTGTAATAGAATAACGCAAACCTACCGAGTTTGGGCTGTTCTTAATCATCTGGATGAGTAGTTAACGAATGTATAAAAAAGTACAGCTGGGAAAAAAGACTGTTACTAAAATCCAATTTTTGGCTGAATCTTTTTTGTTTATTTTCAAGGTTGATACTTGTTTTCATAGATAAACTTTGAAGGCAACACTTTGTCCACAATGCCTTTCGTCCAAATAGTTAGAGTCGTCTACGAGAAACCAATAAACAACGATACTATGCAAACTAATAATAAATACTAAAGTCGGGGTAGTTCTAAAAACTGACTAGTCTACTATCATTATTTTTGATTGAGTTTAAAACCAACTACTATCATTATTTTCTTAAAATACAAATATCTAAATAATAAAAAGATTTCAAGACAGTGCCTTATTGTGCCTTACTAGGGCGCACGCTCTGCGAATTGAGCTACAGAGCCCAGTCAGCTTGTTTTCAAATTTGGACACTATTTGTAACAACATACTTTTTGCATTTTGCATTTTAACCGGCTTTTTGCCGTGATATATAGTTTCTTAATGATGAAGTTCCCGTTAAAAATCACGAAGATCATGATGGTATATCATCCACATTTTCTTGAAAAAAATATACTATCATTATTCTTGATTGAGTTTATCATACGACACTTCGATCAATGTTGATTTACTGTGACAGCTTAGGTACAACTAAAGTTGACTACCAGTTGGAATTTTGCATTCTTTAGGCAAATCAATGTTCTGATGAATGAACGAGACGCTGTGTGTGTGTGTGAAATGTTATTCCAAGACGAGACGTGACCTGCTGGCTTCACAGAAAACCAACGCTCTTAGCAGTGCTATACCTAGCCAAGTCAAACCCATGCGTTAGACTTGCCTAGGTATAGGTATAGGTATAGGTATAGGTATGCCTGAGTGGAGATTATTTTAGGTGCACATCTCTCGGTACATTTATATTGTCTGTTTTGTCATCGCGAATTGTTATGTTATGTGTTATCATGAACAAAGCTTTATTGTATTCTCTTCGACCTTTCTTCTATATTATTTAACTCTTAAAATGAATAGTAGCTTATTAATAGAAGTCATCATAAATGTTCTTCATCCATATAAGTGACTTTATTGCTAAAATCAGGATCAAGAATATATTTCGATTAAAAATGTCATAAAGAGCTGTTTCAAACCCCTTACAATTGTATAAAGGTCTCTTATATTCGTTTTCTTATTATAATCTGTACACGTTATCAATTAAAATCAATCTTCTATACCCAGTCTTACAGGCACCATCAATAGCAATAAATGTGAAGTCCGCAACAAATCCACCACAAATCCAATCTAAACGTAAGTAATGTAAGCCTATAATAGCTTGAGCTATTATAGGTTCTTGATTTGATTCTGTATTATTCCAAGAGCGTTAATGTGTTCTAGGATTGGGTAACGAAGCGTGATTTTTCAATCACAGTCTGATTCATATTTATACTAATATTATTTGCTTTGTAATCTCTAATCACGATAACATTTCGAGCATAAGCAAACTTGGCGTAAATTTTGACATTTGTGTAAAACTTAGTGTGAATAAACAATTCAAATCAATACCCAATTTAAATGCGCGTTCCGAATTTCTAATTCTCATCTTCCGTTATTTAAGCCTGTCTGTCATAGCCACCTGGAATTCATTAAAATTCACTTTGTAATTTAGAAAACGAACACTACTTACTAAACAATTTTAGATTGTTTTGAAAGTAATTTGTGACGAATATATTTCTTTAGGTACTGTGCCCTATACAAATAAAGCTGCGAGTCATTGCTGTCATTGTGGTGCCGAGAAGCAGAGTATTCACCATATCTTCCAAGTATTAGTCTAGTCGATACACCTTAGAGCCTCCGGAGGACCTGATCAGTTTAAACGACGAAGCTCTGAACTGGATCATTTTCCTGGATTTAGATTTATGATCCTTTATGTCTATTTTTTTATTATGCCCTATTAATAAATAAAAGTTGCTTCTATGATAACACACACAATACTAACACATTTTGCTGACCTTTTATCGCTTAAATAAAAGAGAGGTAGTTCCGACACTAAAAGTCTTTTAAGATATTTGACTGGTTTAAGTTCAGTAACATTTAATTTTATATTTTACTCAAGATTTTATTATAACTCACCTTTAGCAGTCCTGCTTTCATAAACTTCCAAGTCTACGACACCGCTCCTCTCTTCGGGTTTGGTCAGCCGGAACGACCAGTCGTTCCAGTCGAAGCTGAACGCGTGGCTCTCCAGAAACTTCGACAAAAATCCCTGGGTCGACCTCGCCTGCCGCGTCCCCTTCACCGGCACCGGCTCTATCGTCAGCACATCAAAGACCCGCACCGACCTCTGTTGTCTTATGCTCCTCACAAACTCCCTCGCCATATGGTCAATACACGTCGCATTATCACTGCAGTTGAGTTCCACCACCCCGGCCCTCGCTTGCGCCACCACCATACAAGCGATCAACAAAACTATGGCAGTCATTTTGAACACTGAAAGTCACAACACTTCAGCACTTAAGTCACCAATCCATTTGTGGGTCACACCTCCTTGATCCGGTCCACCTGCATCGGTGGTTAGTTCGTCAATGGGTCTTCGAATGCACTGCTGATGATTTTTATCCACGGTCACGGTGCTTAGTTCTATAAGTCCGTGTGTGCATTTTTTTTTCGAAGCGTTCACGTGTGTTGGTATTCTAGTTGATTTACATTAGAGCACTTTTCTTTCCACTGGGCGCGTTTGCGATCAATTATTTTCCGTGGAGCGTGTGCGCAAGGTGCAATCTCGTGGATCGAAGCGAAAATGTATGCGAAAAAATTGTTATAAGCGTACGGTTTCGTTAATAGGTCTGGTGGAATGATATTTTACTTTCGAATGTACTGTTAGCAAATATGAACGATTTTATTTTCGTTAATCACTAAATCAATTATTCCATTTCAATTATAATGTTAAAACTACAGAACATATTTCTTTAGATTTAATCATCACGCTGCAACAAACTTATGTTTATAATATTAATATTTAAATTTCGCTCGTTCACTTTTCATTCTGTTCGATTGTGAAACTCTTTGCGTGTAGAAGTAAGACGAGCTTAATCCCTCTCGATATTTAGAGAGCATCTCAAGGACCATTATGTTTCCCTTCCATAGCACCTCGACTTGTTTTACTGCTCCTATGAACTGTATGGCTGAGTAATTTTAGTACAGTTATTCAACATATTACCACTTATTGTGTTTCTTTAATATATATGTAAATTACTTCAATTCCAAACTGCTTCGCACTACCTACTTATACATACAGGTTCTTTTTATCAACGTCTCCCACAACCCAAAAGTTGTCGACAAGAGATCGCTGTTTAGCGATAAAACCGACTGTGGTTTACATCTCCTTGAATGTATTGTTTTCTGTAGGTACTCTGTTTTGTGAGGTGTGTAATAAAGAGTTGTTATGTTGTATTGCATTGTATTAACTTCAAGTAAAACTAGAAATTGTTGACTCGGAGTATAAATGAAGATTTCAATGCTTTTGCTATCAATAAACATGCAACGGATGTTGACTGAGTGAGTATCGAATAAACTGAATGAAATAAAAACGATAATGATCAACATAAAGATAAAAAACTAAATGCACTGCCAGACAAAGCCAAACAAACAACGGAAGATTTACATACGCGTCATATTTATGAATATATATAGAATATGTAAATGCTGATTGCAATTTTTATTCTGATGCTACTCATGCCAACACCGTGACAGACGTGCGTGAACAGGACGGAAGGTAGTTCAACTATGTTCCTGAGAACGAACAATGTATTTAACATGTTTCTATCGGACTCCACGAAATTTGTTTCGCATCATGCAATAACTTATCTTTAGTGAAATCTAGCTTTGCTAGAATGTTCTATTTCGTCGTGTTATGTGAATTTCCTACTTGACCGCCCTTTTTTGGGTTCCGTACCTCAAAAGGAAAAAACAGAACCATTATAAGATTTCTTTGTTGTCCATCCGTCAGTCCGTCTGTCTGTCTGTCTGTCAAGACCGTTTATCTCGGGAACTATCGAAACTCGAATGAAGGTATCGAGTTGAAAATAAAAGTATAAACTCAAATCGAGGGTCCTTTAAAGATATGAAAAAATCATTGTTTATGCCGCAAAAACGTATATTTTGCTAACTTTTTGAAATTGATAGGGTACTTCGTCAGGGGGTTTTTTATTATTTTTCTTATATGTTTTGAATTGTAACGGTGTACTTTTTTATTAAAAACTTAATTTAAAATGTATATAAAACAAAATTTACCATGTTACGCTTAGATCAGACGGACAGACAAAAGCCTACACATTATCATTTAAGCCTAATGAGTCCACTGCTGGACACAGGTCTCCTCTATAGACTTCCACATGGACCGGATAGAGGCGACCCGCATCTAGCGAGTCCCCGCAACCCTAACTTGGTCTTCCGATCACCTAGCGGGTGGCCTTCCCACGCTGCGCTAGCCGGCAAGAACCTTTTTGCCCCAACGGCCATTGGTGTTTCGAACTATCTGCCCTGCCCTTCACTCTGCCACTTAGGTTTGCTTACCCTGTTTCCTAGCCTATTTACACATACTGAGTGAATTTTAAGGTTATGCCAATTCTATTATTATAAGCAAGAAAAAATTTCCAGGATACTATTCATGTGATGGGCCCAACCGTGTATAATACGTTGCCTTCCAAAATAACACACACGACTATAGTGACATAGTATTAAAAAGTAACCTAAAAATGTGGTTACTGAATATTTTCTTCTGTTTCCGCGATTATTACTCATTGAAATAAAACAATTTACTACACGTATGAGTTTTATGATGAATTGAATTATTTAATTGATACCAAATTATTTTATTTTTTTAATAATTTATTATTGTTTAACTTCTATACATAATTAAAAAGGAAAAGTCCTGACTGTCTAACTGACTGGCTGATTTATCGACGCGCTTTAAATTTTCACAGTAAACAATATTATATGTAGCGTAGGCAAGGAATAAGATTTTGCAAAGTTCATCCCCCAAAGGGGTTACAATACAATACAATGCAACAATTCTTTATTGCACACTTACAACAAAGAAGTATGTGCAATTGAGCCTTAACATAAAATACGGTAGACAACAGGCGGTCTTATCGCTAAAGAGTGATCTCTTCCAAGCAACCTTTGGGGTTAAATTGGAGTTGAAAGTTTTTATGGGAAAAAATATTTACTATTATATAATTAAGATAAACTATATATTGCATCTTTGCATTTTCATTTGGATGGTTGCACAGACTACTAACTATATCAATTTCTGCGCGAGCGAAGCCGAGGGCAAAAGCTAGACTAAATAATATAGTAACGTTATTAATTAAATGAAATTATTGTAGAATCCAAATTGACTTGTAATTAGTAATTACCACTAAAGTTATGATTATGATGATAATTAAATATCCTTCATTGTTTTTGTATGAATGTCATTTTTTTGTTTTAGGCTTATTGTATGCGAGCTACGCGCGCACGCACGGATGTCTAATCTTTTTTCTACTCGTCGACTTTAATATTTCAATAAATACCTACTTCATAAATTAAACTTTAATGGCATACTTTTCTATGTCAGATACTCTATGGCACTTCCAACTGAACTGATATAGCCATAAGCCAACACTTTGAATGAAGTTTAATAATTTTGAAAATAGAACTTCGGTTTCGAAAAATAAAATGTTTATGTTTAAGGAGACTCGTTTTAATGCATATTTATCAAAAGTAACTTACTTCTACTCCTGAACTTATCACGGGAATTGGAATAAGGGAGCACGAGACCAGGGTCAGAATATTTATTTATGTAATGAATAAAGGAAAGAAAAGGCACCTGAGGACAAAACAGACAGTCCTTAAGCTACAAAGTATTATTTACATTTTAAACAGTTATCAATTAATTACAAAATATATATGAACTTACGTTTCCGTGCCTAGAGTTAATGAAATAAATAATGAAATAATGATCTTTATTCTGTAAGTAGGCCACAAGGGCACTTTTACAAGTCTGACTCTACGGCGTTTCCCAAGAGGAGACCACTGAAGAGAAGAAAGCCGAAACAAACTCAACAGTCAGTAATTTTTTCGAAATAACTCTTATTATTTATTACAATATTCGTGCTTAGCCTAACCTAAATATATGTTTTGAGTATAAACTCAATGCGTAGTTCTTCAAGGAAACATATCAAAACTTATAAAAGTAAAAAAAATCTAGAATATAAAAAGCAAAATAGTGATTTTTATTTAAAACAACTTACATACGTTTGATATGCCACCTTATAAGAACCGTGTCCCGGTAAAAGTAAATTATTTGGTTTCTGTTTTGGGCCATGCATTTTTGTCTGTTAAATAGTCCTCTACCCTATGATAAGCCTTTGCCATTAGGGACTCACTTAATTAAGACGTGTTGTGAGCGACGGTTCGACAGTACGGTCTTAGATTCAAATTAAAGTTTATATTATATACTATCTTCTGCCCACGACTTCGTGCGCCTTAAATTCGTTTATCGCGTATTTTTCCGGAATAAAAGGTAGCCTATGTCCTTCCCCGGGACTCAAACTATCTCCATTCAAATTTCATCCAAATCGGTTCAGCGGTTTAAGCGTGAAAAGGTAACAGACAGACAGACACACTTTCGCATTTATAATATTAGTATGGATTAAAATAATAGTCACTCAAGGCACTCAGGTTTCAGGAATAAAGGACTTATGCTTAGGCTCGAGGATTTTAAAATATTTTTCAAGAGTGAGAGACTTAGACCAACATCTGAGCAGGACGGAAGTTCAGAATTGAATGAAAGTATATACACTCTTATTTATGTGAATGAATCTCGAGCGTCTGTCCGAGTGTGGAATTTTAAATAATTTTGAGTTTGCTGTCAGAAGAATAATTTTGAAAAGCAACGAGTCGAAATGCGCCTCGTTACAATCTATAATCTGTAAATAAGAACTCCGCAAATGATACTAAAAAGTGATACGTTTTAGATTAGACCATCACTCTATACTCTATGATTTATATTATATGTCACTGAACTATAATACCTATATATTACAACTCCGCACAGAACTATAATGAAATTCAAAAAAAGAACGCAGTGTTTTGCAATATTTTTTTTAGCTTTGTTTCATTTTCTGCAGTGTTTGGGTTACTCGTAGACAAAGTATGGTATACAATAGTTATATAATTAGCTTTTTAAGTCTCGTACCTCAATTAGGCCACTCGGCAAGCTTCATGGCCCAAACGCGGTACTCGAGCATACATTATATAACGATTGCATTACGTACAGGTCTCACTAACTCACTTCTTATTTGGAGATTTTCAAACTCAAAGTTGACACTTTTCCATGAAATTTTTAGTATTATTTCTCACATACAAACCTTCTCTCCAGGCAATTAGGTATAAATACAACAAATAAAGATGTTCACGCGAAACGGAACGAGTAAATTGACGTCACAGAAAACTGACAAAAATTATACCACATCATCGTTCGATAGAGACCACAGATATAATAGATACACTAGATAAAGCTTATATGACGATTTGTATTGAAACCAAGCGTGCCGACTTTTTACCACCTACTGTGACGTCACAACCGAAATTTAGTGATGAGAAATCCAAACCGATTCTAAGACACCAATGCACCTCCGCCCCGCAACGATTGAACTGTCTCGCTCATACTCATAGATTTTATATCTGCAGTCTCGCTCACTCACTCCCCACTCCCCCGCGTGGCCGCGTACTATGCTATAAATCGAGTAGTAGGTCGAGAAGTTTCAATGTGAGAGGTCGCACTTTTGACCGGTTTCATTCTGTCGACGCTGTTGAATACCTTCGCGTAATCTCAAGTAAGTTAATTAAAATATATTCGTTGATATTTTATTGCAACACGAGAGATAAGTATAGAAATGCATGGTAAGAAACACAATAATTTTAGATAACCTAAAAATCACAAATCGGTTAACATGAATGACATTGATTTTCTGACAGACGAATGATAAAGACAGACGAATGATATTAAACGGATTTATTAAATAAATGATATTTAAATTGAATTTCAAAAACAATACTATTATTATTCTAAAAAGATTGTATCTCATACATTTCTTATATATATGTACATGTATAAGTATAAAATCTCAGAGATGTTAGATATAACTTACATAATAAGTATGTCTGCATAATCATATTTTACTTGTATTTTTTTTATATTAACATAACATTCATCTGTACGATATCGATTAAAATCGATTATTAATATATGTTATAAACCGAACAACGCTAGTCGCTAAATTAGACAGACGAATGATAAATGGCCTGTACCACGAAGTCGAAGCGATGCGCGACAGTTTAGTTTCTTCCGATATTCATCGTCTCTTTAACACACAACGTCAGAACAAACGCTCAAAGCAAACGCGGTATGTAATATAAATATAAGTTTGTAACGTTAATCTATAGTTATTTAGGTATGTTATTGGAATCACAACTTGAAATACTTAAAAAATCATTTTAAAATGAATAAACGCATAATATAATTTTAAAATTACTTACCTGTGATAGGAAATATGTCCTTGCCTTTGGGTGCTTGCAATTTTTGGACTGTTGCAGTTAATTATCACGCAACGAGGCATTTTTTAAGTTTTCACGGACGTCCGACTGCAACAACTGACGTGCGTGGACTGTCAATAGCGACGGTCAACCTCGACGCTTGGTCGGGATTCGGACACGCGAAGTAGATGCATTTGCGTCATCTATGGTATCTATTATATCTGTGATAGAGACTAACTTCTACTTTCTGAGCTACGGTCACTTTGCGTGTTATACGATTTTTGTATAATTTATTATTTTTAATTAAAGTTTTAAGTTTTTGGAAGCACAACTTCTTATTAATGTCCCGTCCCGGACAAAAGATAACTAAAGAAAATGTAAAAAAATAAAAACCTCTCGACACAAATGAATATAACATCAAAATTTGGAGTTCCTAGCTTCAATATTGGCTGAGATCCGGTCACTTGTTCCACTAAAAGCTGAATATCTTGGAGACGAGTGCTCCGATTTTCATCAAACAAAGCTAAGAACCCCCGAGATAAAATTATCTATGACACAAAAAAACCGCACTCAAATCGGTCCATCCGTATGCCACAGACAGATAGACAGAGTCACAGCTACGTTAAACTTTAACACCCCTCTTTTTGTCGGGGGTTAAAAATAATGAACCAAATGGGGCGCAGCCGTTCTGAAGTAATGCGCGGATTTGTATTTAAAGTCAAGTGGTACAAATGCGTCTATGGGACAAATGCGTCTTTAAAACATTTGACGGTATCCGAACACTTTACAAGTACCCCTAACATCCCCACTTTATGTTTGGCACTGTTACTAATCCAAAGAGAGCGAGGGGCGAGCGATATAAAGCGTTCCGTTTCGAAGACGGCATCAAAAGACGCTTTTACCCCATAAATGCAATGGTCCCAATTTAGATAGATTATTTATCCGAGCTAAATTAAAGGCTAAGTCCATTTTTAGGGTTCCGTAGCCAAAAAGGCAAAAACGGAAACCTTATAGTTTCGTCATGGCCGTCCGTCCGTCCGCCCGTATCTCACAGGCATTTTACTCAAAAACTACATAATGTATATTGATGAAATTTAGATCCCACCAAAAACATTTTATGTTAAATTGGCAGTCAACACTCACCATCTCATAACGCATTTGCTGTAAAAAAGTTATCAGATCCCAGGAAAAGCCAAGCCCGCAAGCTCTGACTTTACTGACCCTACACCTTATCTTAAAAAGTATGGCTTCAACTGGCTTGAAGCCCATAAGCCCTGATTTTACTAACCCTACGCCTTGGTTTCTCATGTTTATCCTGTCCGTTTCATAAAGAGGAATTCAAATTAATAATATTATCACAATATTATAGACATTTAATGTATGAAACGGCCAAGCTATACCTGAGTAAGCCAGTGACAAAATCGGTGTATTTTAGGTATCAATAAAAACTAAAGTATGAAAGCTAGATCAATTAAATTTAGTACATTTCGTATGTTCCCTAATTACGTCTTAACCTGTGAATTTGAGCTCTCTAGTGTTAACTGGGACGAAGCTATGAGGGTTTGAAAATGAGACGAAATGGTTTGGGAAAAGGTAGGTAGTGCCCCGCTTCTTTTTTTTTCGTCTTGACGGGGGCACTACCGTGCCCCCAGATTAAAGGTGTCTCGTATAAGCCGCTACTTAGTTTAATAATTACATAACAAAAAAATATATTTCTAGGAGGGGCACTCCATATTTGTAACTGAAAGTAAAATAAAAAATATTTCTGCAAATATCATCGTGTGGAATATATTTCAACGGTTCTTCTGAAAAAACTTTGCGGTTTCTAATTTTTTTCTTGAATTAGTGAATATTAAATTTGATTTAGTGGATATTTTCAGAAATAATCGCTCCGAAAGTAAATTAAGTAACATAAATTGTGCCCTACCCCCTCCCCTCTATTTTCTAATTGGTACATCCATAAAATATGAAAAAAGTTACAAAGATATACTTACCTAATAAATACTTTCCACGAAATTTATCTTCAACATGATCAGACCGTGGAGATACGCATTTTTGCTAGTGCACTTTATCATATCGTATTTGTATCATCTGCAGTGCATTTTTTTGTATTAAAGGCTGCGGAGCCCTACAATGAGCATGGTCCAACATGCTCTTGGCCTGTTTTTGTTATCATCTTGCAGCTTTCATAAGATGTGTTGATGTGCTTTAATTTTGTTTCTACAAAAACTGCCAATAAGTTGGAGTCGAGATTACTTTTTCCTATAAAACCACCATTCAGGGAGGATAAAGATCGCAACAGCTAATTAACACTAAATGTCATCGAATAGAGATAAATGGCGCTATCTAGTGGCTGGCTAATATTGTTGGATTTGTACCCTCGATATCGATAGTCCACGTAATAAATAAAAATAAAATAATCCTTTATTGCTGTGTTACAAGTTTACTATATTACAATGAGTACCAAGGTATCACTCTCATTACTGACGATCGGTTTCTCAACAACAGCTTGTCCTTCAACAAAGGCCTCCTCCAAAGAATTCCACCTATCTCTGTCTCTTGCGATTCTGGGGCATTCCGAATCGGCAACTCTTCAAATGTCATCTATCCAACGTTTCTTTCCCCTTCTTCTTCTTTTGCCATCCCTGGGGTACCACTCATACATTATCTAGTCCATTTCTCATTTTTCTCTCTCTAAATCAGGCCTCGGAAACTGGTATTCTCCTCATACAAAATAACTGGAAGTTTTTTCGTTCATTAAGGACATTTTCGTATATGTTATTAAAATTCGAGAACTTGAATCAGGTGTTTCAAAGATATTTGTACTCTTTTAAACAAATCCAGAAATAGTGTGTATTTTAGAAGATTTATAAATACCGGCTAAGTCCGAGCCCTGCTCAGCATATGTCCTGCCCATTTCCATTTTAGTGTTTTGCAAACTTTGTAAACATCCTTAAATTGAGTAATAGATTTTAATCTTATTTTAATTTTTAGGGTTCCGTACCAAAAAGATACAAAAGGAACCCTTATGGTGCGATTCTGTCTGTCTGTCGGTCTGACCGACTATTAGACCGCCATATCTCAAAAACTACTTACGCTATCTATTTGAAATTTGGAATATCTATAAACATGGTTAGCCCAGATGTACTTCACAGGAAATATTTAAAAATATATTTTTATTTTCTACAAAAACGACGAAATTGAGGGGGGGGGGGGCAAAGTTAAAAGTGTAGCTACTGGTTCAAATAGGATATCATATGAAAGAGCTTGACCTGCACATTTGCGATCAATTTTATATATTTTTTTTATTGTGATTAGATTTTGTTTTATTAAGGAAAATGTGAAAAAAAACACCACATCCCCCCCCCCCCCCCTTTATCTCCAAAGTTTACCGAAGGAAAATTTTAAAACTTTCACAATTTTTATAAATAAACATAAATATTACACGAAAATTATAGCCATGTCTCTAACTACCTAATTTTTTATATAATTTGCAAAAAACCTATTTGAACAACCCGGTTGCGTTAAGTTTGCACCTCATTTGTATGCAATGCTATAGATATCAGGTCCATCTTAACTCAACCGGTACCGGGTAATAAAGTAAGGGTAAGTGAAAATTTGTACGGAACCCTCGGTGCGCGAGTCCAACTCGCACTTGACCGGTTGTTTTTCTTCTTACTCCGACTACAAATATTTCTATTCCATTTTGACATTCTGTTATTTTATTATCACAACACAAGAAAATGGGACTTAATCGCGTATACTTATGATTTATTTAATTACCTTTCGTTGGTAATTCTTCGACGTTTCGGACGTCGCGTTACGTCCATGGTCTCGAAGGAAACTGGAGCGGCGAAATCAACGTCTTCTAGCCGCGCGAGTTTTCGATCTACCCGCGCTTGATGTTTATTATTCGGTTGAACACTACGGTCGTCACTAGACCGACACACTACACTCACGACGTCAGGCGATTAAGTCCCGTTTTGTTGGGTTGTGATGATGAGTGAAGATCGTGTAAGTTTAAATCAATGTTCTGTTATTTTGTTACTTAGCTTCTTTGTCAGTGACCATGTTTCACAGCCATATGTTAAACATGGCAGAATGCATATGTTGTATATTTTACTTTTATCTTTAATAATAGATAAATATCAGGACTATCTTACATAGAGATCCAAGACCCAGGAACAAAATATTTATGCTCATCACACGAACATTTGCCAATAGCGGGATTTGAACCAAGGACCTTCAGCTTCGCAGGCAACGTTACTCTCGCTGAACTAAACCGGTCGTCACCGTCGTCGTAAGCGTGAAAAGGTAACAGACGGACAAACAAAGATATTTTCATATTTATAATATTAGTATAGTAATACGCTATGTGCTATAAGCTATGTGACGTTCTTTAGCGTGACATTTAGACGAAGATACCTTCATGAAACTTCGTTCTCCACTTGAACAACATTTCGAAGCATTTTCAAAACTTATTTCCAACTGCGACCAACTTCTAGAAAGAGCTTGAAGTTTTGCAATAACTGCCAATTTATTTAAATCCAACGTTAAAAGCTAGGTATTTCGGCAATAACATGTTTATGAAAACAATTATATAACGATAGTAGAAGAGCAACTTCGTTCGCGGAGGAGAAAAGTCGTAACTCCTGTTTTCTCTTCAGCATAGTCGGGTAAAAAGTATCCTATAACCATCTGTAGATACCCAGCTACCAGTGCACCAAAAATAGTTAGAATCTGCTTTGCCGATTTGGAGTGATGAAGCCACAACGACATATACAAAAACACAAACATACAACAGGAAATCGATTCAGTGACTTAAAATAGTCCGTTACTATATTTTTTTGAAAATATCTTAAATGTACCTACATATATTTTATTTTACAACTATCATCATCATCATCATTTCAGCCATAGGACGTCCACTGCTGGACACAGGCCTCCTCAATAGATTTCCACATGGGCCGGATAGAGGCGACCCGCATCCAGCGAGCCCCCGCAACCCTAATCAGGCCGTTGGACCACCTTGCGGGTGGCCTTTCCACGCTGCGCTTGCCTGTCGGTTCTTCGAACTATGTGCCCTGCCCATTGCCACTTCAGTTTGCTTACCCTGTATGCTATGTCGGTGGCCTTGGTTCGTCTACGGATCTCCTCATTCCTGAACTACACAACTATACTAAAATAAAATATATGTAGGTACATTGAAGATATTTCCAATGCTTGATGCTTGTAATGAACGGCTGAAATTTAGTTTTTTTTTACCTCACAAGGAAAATAAAACTTATTGATGTTACTTTTCGAGTCAAAATTTTGAGGATTTTAAAGGAAATATTGACATTTTATAAGGTACGAGTACTAGAAGGTTCCTGCAACTTCGTTCGCGGAGAATAAATAGGTAATCATCCTCTTTTTGATCAAGCATAGTCGCGTAAAAAGTATCATATAACAATGAGTGGATTCCCAGCTACCCTTGTACCTACTAAAAGTATTTAAAATCTGTCAAGCCAGGCGTTATGATAGTACAAAGACACATACATACAAAAAACCTTTTGATTTAGCGTAATCGCTTAAAAAGTATCCCTTGATCATCCTTGGCTGACCCGCTCAAAGGCATTAAATACTACTATAAATAATATTATATAGATATATATATAAAAGAATATAAACTTTTCATTGTACTTTTGAGTAGCCTGTTTTATATTTTTTTATGAAAATATCTTCAATCTTGAGAGACTCGATGTTTAGTGTTGCGTACCTAAAGGTTTGTCTGTCTATATCACTAACCAATATACGGAACCCTCAGTTTTTACAACCTTATATACGTGTAATTGTGCCAACATCTTATAGTTCTACGCTATTCTGCAGCATAATATATATGTCGTTCCACCCTTAGAGGAGACTGGGTGAGGTTGTCTAACGGATTGGTTGTTACACGATGGCCATAACAGAAAAATGAATGAATGAATAAGTTATAGACCGGTGTCGAAAAACCGCAAGAGCTATATCTCCCTCTTAGACAAAGCTCGCTTCATAGTCGACCCGTGAGACAACCTTTCGCGGTCTCCCCTACCTACATCCAGGATTTTTTATAACTACCCTAAGGGCTAAAAATACCACTTTAGCCTTCAAACACGCACGAAGAGCGGGTGAGATAACATTAATTGCAAAGAAAGAGTTAATGAATATATTTATCTTTTATAACTATAACCGTTTTCGTAATACATAATTAATGATAGTTGAATAATGAATTATTAAAGTGTTAAGTAATTATAATTAGCCTTGCGGTGAATACAATAAACATAACGATATGAATCGTTATGGCTTTATGCTTTGTTGATGATTGTCGCCAGGAAGCCCTCTTTGCTGTTTTTATAAGCTTTTTAGGATTCTGTAGCTAAAATGGTAAAAAAAGAACTCTCAATTATGACTCTCGTCATGTCCGTCCGTCTGTATGTCACAGGCGTTTTACTCGAAAACTTCAAGATGTATATTAAGGAAATTTGGAATAGTAAGTGTCTTGTATAATACTTATTAGTGAATGTTGTTAAATAAAAGAAATAAATATTTATGGGGGCTCTCCTTACGTGTAACAGAAGCTAAAAATATTTTTTTTTTTCAACAAACTTGAATGTGAGTCACATATTTCGATAGTTCTTTTAAAATCACTTTAAGGTTTCAAGTTTTTTTTGTTCAAGTGCATATTTTTAGAAATAATCGCTCCAAGAGTTGCATAAATTGTATCCCTCCTCATTATAAAGTTGTAAAAATTTTATATCTGTACATTGAAAATATAAACAAAAAAAAATATTGCTACCGACTATTTGGGTCAATTTTCGACGACATCGAAGTCCACATACTTTCTTTGTAACTCAATGGAGGTCTTCATACAACTTTTGTAGGACACATCGGGAACTTATGTTTTTCGTATACAGAATGATGGACTCTATGTAGAGACCAATTTTCAACCAAATCGGACGAAATAAAAAAAATACAACAAAATAAAAATTGGCCAATTAGACACTGAAACAATTTTTATTTTTATTTTTTGTATGTTTGATTGTGTCGTTGTGGCATCATCGCGCTAAATCGGCTAAACGGATTTCAACTATTTTTGGTACACGGGTAGCTGGGATCTCCAGATGGTTATAGTATACTTTTTACCCGACTACGTTGTAAAAAAAGAAGCGCTATGACTTTTTCTCCTCCGCGAACAACGGTGCCCTCGTAGTTTAAATGTACAAATGTACAAATATTCCTAAATTTTTTTTTCTATTCGGTGTCCTCCAAATAGTCCGTTACATTAGTTTTTTTGAAAGTATGTTTAATGTACAGACGTTTCATTTTTATAACTTTACATATGTATATAATAGTTTATATAGATTCTGTCGGAAGGATCCTGTGCTTCTGGACGGAGTTAGGCTGGCTAGACCCCTAGACAACACTATCCCCGCGTGCAATGGCCCGGCTTTCACGGGCTATGTGCCGAAAACGAAGCCTGTAACCTAAATATGTCCTTTCCTTACATCATTATTTTAAGTTGCAATTCTTCATTGCAACTTAAAATAATGATCATCAAAATAAGAGGACTGACCATCTCCATACAAGAAGCCGTTCCCCGATATGTACAACGCCATCTATTATACCTATAAGAATTTTTTTTTACAATTATTCAACTTTGCAAGCGTGACACAGTAAAGTTAAATGTTACGATCTATTTATTATATTATAAGCTATTTGCTAACTAATTTTTACTATACTATGTTTTTTATTCAATTATAACATTGTTAAATGTTTAGTTTTAAAGAGCCATCTAGTTTTTGCCAGAATACCTCCTTGCGATCGGAACACGATCCAAAGTATGCCAACTAGCAGCCCTCTTGTTTCAATGGTTCTTGCTTCAATGTAAACATCTTTCAAATACATTGAAAAGAAAAACATTAAATATCCCTCGCATATTCCGCTCATCCCCTTTTAAATTAGAAGGGATTCAGTAACGCGTGTTCCCTAAGGGTGGATTTTCGGAATTTAGTTGTCAATGTGGGATTTTCGTGTCGATAGACGATGATCGATGACAAATTCCATAGGGAATGGTATAAAATATAATACCTCATTATTGCACATGTCAGAAAAGACAGTACAAGAAAAAGGGGCAATTTAAGCCTTATTTACACTTGCGTCATATAAACCCAGTGGGGGATATTTTGCCATCATCATTTCAGCCATAGGACGTCTACTGCTGGACACAGGCCTCCTCAATAGATTTCCACATTGGCCGGATAGAGGCGACCCACATCCAGCGAGTCACCGCAACCCAAACCAGGTCGTCCGACCACCTTGCGGGTGGCCATAATAATAATCATTACCAAACAATCCTAACTAGGCAGGTCCAACTTAGAGAAAGAGATCAATCGACGGATTCAACTCGGATAGGCAGCGTTTGGGAAACTGCGAAGTGTCTTCTCGTCTAGGATACCTGAGTACTTGAAGAAGAAAGTCTTCAACCAGTGCGTAGTATCGGTGATGACCTAAGGAGTCGAGACGTGGTCTCTAACTATGGGCCCCTTAAGGAAGCCCAGAGTAACTCAACGAGCTATGGCCTAGGGCTATGCTCGGGATTTGTCTACGAGAACAGGGTAAGCTAACTGAAGTGGCAATGGGCAGGGCACATAGTTCGAAGAACCGATGGCCGTTGGGGCAGAAAGGTTCTCGAGTGGAGACCGCGTACCGGCAAGTGCAGCGTGGGAAGGCCATCTGCAAGGTGGTCGGGAGACCCGTTTAGGGTTGCGGGGGCTCGTATCGATCGTGTGGAAATCTATTGAGAAAGCCTGTGTCCAACAGTGGACGTCCTATAGCTGAAATGGTGTACAGATAGGTGATACTGCCGTGCGACTACCGCACACTGGATAGGCGCAGTGCCCTTCGCTATAAGGCCGCAGTACTGAGGAAGTCGGTATACCCGCATTGTGCATATGAAGCAATCGTTTTCTTCTTGAGCAACGCAATGGTTACGAAAATGAGTTCTGTGCTCACTCGTTCGCACGCGGTAACGCACGGCTTTCTTACTCTTAGTGCTAGGACTCGGAACCGGTATTTTTTTCATACAAAATAATCGAAATAACGTTTCGTTTTTCGTTCAGTTACGAGATTTTCGTATATTTTATTAAAATTATAGAACTTGAATCAGGTGTTTTGTGATGGATTTATTTTCTCGTAAATACAGTTTTAAAACATTCCAGAAGTAGCGTGTATTTTAGAAGATTTATAAAGCTACAAAAGTTATTATATATTAATAAACAGAGGTATATTTTTTAGATTATTTAGTATGCAAAATACGTCGTAAGATACTTAGCCATAACATATATTAAGTATACATGCGTGTGTGGGCTCTGTCATATGTATAATAAACAGGTCGTTTAGCGGCAGATGGTGAGCGGTACTATAATAGATTACCTAAAGATGCGTATTACATGTCTTTTAATAAATTTAAACAATTTATAAAACCCAACTTAGTCAAAAAGGCGTACTAAGAATGACACGTCATCTTACCTTAATGATAAAGATCCATGGATATATCATTAAACCACTCATCTGTCAAGTTATTCCATACCAAAAAAAATTAATTGAAAAAATAGACATAAGACTTCTTGCTTCAATAATGACATGTTTTAAGTGTTATCATGAAATTACCTATGAAATAAATGTATATTTGAATTTGTATACAAAAATATATCTTACCATACGTTTCAATAATAATTATATATTTCGTTAATTAATATACACATAGTATAGCCATTTGTGAGAGGTTTTACGCTGGCATAAAAAGACTGAAGGCAGCGATATGTACTCATGACCACTATAAACAAACCCCTAGACTTCTACCAACTAATCGTAATTAACAGATCTCGCCGTTGACTTCGTTTCCTGTAAACTGCATTGCTAACCAATATACTTTGACCTTTGATTTCTAACATTTACAACTACTTCACGTGTCTAATTATATCCGGCACCGTGTAGGTGCGGATTTTTCTGAATTACAACTTCATCTATCGTGTTCGTCGTCAAATGGTATGTTTTAATTAACTATCAACGATTTCCTCAGGTCACGCCTATTGTAAAAAGTAGTATATTGAGTAAAGCCACGCTCCTGTCATGTTTACTGAGTCGAAAGTATAACGCCGTTTTTATTAGGGTTCCTTTGGAAGATGTGGGAAGATTTTTGGGGAAGCATTTGAGCGTGACTCAACACCACTACTTTCTATCGATATCTACAATGAAATAGACAAAAAACCAGTAAGCGAGCAAAGTAATAACCTTTGCAGATAACCGGATCATTATCTTTTCATTAACATCTTTAGTTTTTCAAATAAATAACCAATATTCAAGAAAATATTTTTAAAATTAACATGCTAGGGATAAGTAACGTAACCGATTTATAGACTCTAATTAAAAGAAAGTCATATATGGATCATTATAGCCGTAAAAAGGTGGTAACGCAGCGGTAAACACCTTAATTTTATACTAAAGTGGGGACATCGATGACCACTGCGTTACCTGCTTTATAATTATAAACAGTAATAAAAAAAAAAAAAGACAGTTTAACAATGCTTTATTTAAGATTAATAGGCCATAAAACAATCTGACTATCCCTTTTTGCACAACATGCTTTTTACGTAAAGATGTGAAAAAGTAGTGGCGATAAAGTAGTAGAATGGCCCAACCGTTAAAAAAAACAGTTAAAGTTGTTAGGTAAATATTATCCCCGAAGATAGATAGATTATCTGGAAGGAATACGTTTTCTTTGAAAATGACTGTTAGAAAAACCGGTCAAGAGCATGTCGGACCATGCTCAATGTAGGGTTCCAGCCGTTTATACAAAAAAAATGCACTACAGATGAAAAAAATACGATATGAAAAAAAACACTAACAAAAGAGCGTATCTCCCTGACACTTACGTCCTTTTGCTGAGAAGCGCAGTTTTTTGGTAATCACTTAAAAACGGTATGTCCGATCATATTGAAAACAATTTTCGTTGGAAGTAAATATTAAGCTTTATATTTGTAACTTTTCATATTATTTGAACATACCGGTTTGAAAATAGAGGGGGGGGACACAATTTTTGATACTTTCGGAGCGAATATTTGCGAAAATATTCACTAAATCTTTTTTTTTAAAACATCAGTGTTTTTAGAATTTCTGTCGAATGATGTGCCACACATTGATATTTGCTGAATTATTTTTTTTTCACTTTCGGTTACATATATGGAGTGCCCCCCCTAGAAATATACATATATTTTTTATTTAACTATCAAACTAAGTAGCGGCTTTCACACGACATGTATGTTCCAAATTTCATTAGTATACGTCTTATAGTTTTTGAGTAAAATGCCTGTGACATACGGACGGACGGACGAACGGACGGATAAGGGTTCCGTTTTTGCCATTTTGGCTACGGAACCGTAAAAACAGTTATCTGCTGGAAAAATAAAATTCATTATCACAACACAACAAAACGGGGCTTAATCGCGTATAAATATGATTAATTTAATTACCTTTACTTGGTAATTCTTCGACGTTCCGACGAAGACGTGAGGTTTCCTTCGAGACCATGGACGTAACGCGACGTCCGAAACGTGGAAGAATTACCAACTAAAGGTAATTAAATAAATCATATTTATACGCGATTAAGCCCCGTTTTGTTGTGTTGTGATAATGAGTGAAGATCGTGTAAGTTTAAATCAATGTTAAAATAAAATTCTCGGAAATAACTAGTTATACTGGAAGAAAATAAATTACCAGTGACAGATTATGGAACAAGAGCCAATTGCGTGTTTTAATGATTTCATTAAATCCTTATAACTGCCCCTTAAAACTTAAATTAATAATAATGGTGCCTCGCACGACCGAACTGTGGAATAGATTGCCGTCTGCAGTATTTCCGGACCGATGCGACCTTCAAGAAAAGAGTGTACTCACACCTGAAAGGTCGGCAACGCACTTGTGACTCCTCTGGTGATGCAAGTGTCTATGGGCGACGGTGATCGCTTATTCTCTAGCGACCCGTCCGCTTGTTTGCCTCCTATGTCATAAAAAAAACCAAACGATGGGTCCGTTTGGTACTATTATAATAAATCGGCTTTTGTCAAAAATGTTTGGGACAGCTTTATTTCCGACTGTATTTTTCTATAACACCCGTCAAGAACTCACTGGGACGATTCTAAAGAGCTCAAACTCGGTAGTATTGCGTTATTTTGTTACAGAGTTCCTATGACCACATATAATGTTGCATTGTCACCAAACTAATAAGAATGCCATTAGGTACATCGATCGGCAACCGAGAAGTCGGTCAAATGTAACTTGCAAGATTTGATCCACATTAACATTATACTAACACGGCAAGTTAACTAAGAGCTTGTAAAAAGTAGCTGCTTTGATCCGCGAAGAAAGTTGTAGTATATTTTTGATTTAATATACAGAACCCACTCATGAACCCACACGTCACGATACCGTACTGTTTCCGTGTAGTAACGGAAACTTCGGTCGAGCAAAGTCAGGGTTGCAATTAAGCGCTTGTGGTTAGCACGCGTCACGCACTATCGCTGCCTGGCAAAGAGTAGAATATTAAAATAAAGGGTACTATTATATTATACACGGTGCCCGCGAGGAATGGCAAATATATTAACTACGCATTCCAAATGTCATACGCGTTCCTAGGGTCACGGTCTAAGGCATTAGGAGTAATCAATGTAATATGAACCGAGTCAAATTCATCATCATCATCATTATTTCACCCATAGTACGTCCACTGCTGGACACAGGCTTCCCAATTTAAGCCTTATTAACACTTGCGTCATATAAACACGGTGGGTGATATTTTGCCATTATCATTTTAGCCATAGGACGTCTACTGGACACAGGCCGCCTCAATAGACTTCCATATGGGCCGGATGGAGGCGATCCGCAACCAGCGAGTCCCCGCAACCCTAGGTCTTCCGACTACCTTGCGTGTGGCCTTTCCACGCTGTGCTTGCCGGTACGTGGTCTGCACTCGATAATCTTTCTGCTCTTACGGCCATCAGCGTCAAATTCAGCAAAACAAATCTTATTGTGTGCAATAAGGTTATTTTTGACAAGAGGTGACGTCACATTGCGGCAATGAATGCACTTTTATACATAAGCCTGGGAATTTGATAATTATATTTATATTAAGTGCTCAAATTGTAATTAAGTGTTATCTCTTTAGTGATGTATTCTTCATTGTGTTTTACAAGGAGGAAAAGTTCCAGAATGTGAATCCCAAATGGTTTGTTGAGTCTACACAACACAGTCTTTGGTCCAGGAAACCGTTTGCTATACCAACAAGTTCTTCCACACTGCGTGTTTATATGTAGTTCCTCTTTTGCAGCATGATTGTCCCAGAAAATAGATGTCTATTTACTACCGATTGCCTACTCGTAGTGTTCAAATAAGGTGAGCATTAGAAAATTGTCTAGATATTTATGAATTGCTTTTTTAACATTTCGTGTCCACGATCATAAAACTACATCATGATGTCTTTGAATTTTGAAATAAATTTCTGACAAAATTAAATTTTAGTCCTAAGTATTTTATAAAAACGCCACTATGATGAGATTGCCTCCAAGAGCAAATACCTATTCAATTGCAGTGTGGTGTGAGGTAGGTAGATGTCATAACTCCCACATAGTTCACCGGTGCTTTGGAAGATATCTTCAAGCTCCAGGATTGGGATGGACTTGGCATCAACTTCAACAGCGAATACATCACCAACTTCCACTTTGCTGATGATATCGCAGTCATGGCTGAGAACATGGAAAACGTCGGCAAAATACTTAACGACCTCAGTAGAATCTTTAAACAAGTGGGCTTTAAAATTAATAAAGAGAAGACGAAAATTATGTCAAACTCTTATGTGGTGTCAGAGTTTGACACAATGATGCCATTGCAAATAAAACACCCAAATATATGAAACTAGAGACTGAAGCATTCGGGAACGTAATAATAAACGGGAGTGTCTTAAGATTAATGGTATTATATATTTATATTTAACTAGTGTATGTTGCCAGTGATGATATACGGCACTGCGACGTGGTCACTCACAATGGGCCTCATAAAAAGGCCCAAAGTCACTCAAAGGGCAATGGGGCCAGATATGGTCGTAGTCTCCTTAAATGATCGTGTCAGAAATAAGGAGATCCACATAAGAACCATGGTAATCGAATAATCGATATAGCTCATAGAGATGCTACAATTCTGTGACAGTGGACACATCGCTCGTAGAACCGATGGCCGCTGGGGCAGGAAGATTCTCGAGTAGCAACTGCGTACTGGACGACGTAGCATGGAAGGCCTCCAACAAGATGGTCTGGTGATCTGGTGAAAATCGTGGGAAACCGTTGGATATGGGGGGAGCAAGCCTGGTCATTATGTAAATATTTGAGTGAGGCCTTTTCCAGCAGTTTTGTAAGTAACGATTCATGGATGGCAGACTTATTAGGGAACGGAATTTTGTATGAAGTTTAACAGTCCTGTTGTTTTAATGTTCCTTAGTTATTATGACAGAAAGTAGAGTTTCTGTCTCTCCAATTAGTTCCTCATTATGAGAATTTAGATCACTGGAACCTCCCATCGATTTCGGTCCGAAGTAGCCCTCACCATCTGATAATTTTTTGATTAGCGGCTTTTCACTTGGTCAGACGTTGTATTGGCAACCGGCTGCGTGTTCTTTTTCGTTCGGCATTACCAACGATGACCAATATTTGAATGTTGCCATCCTTTCTTTGCATTATGTGGAACCGAAATAGGACACTATGTATAGTTTGTACATAGATAATACTTAAAATCAATCAACGAAAATTCTGATTTAAGGTTTCCGTACCACATGAGAAAAAGGAACCCTTATAGGATCACTTTGTTGTATGTCGGTCTGCCTGTCTGTCTGTCTGTCAAGACACTTTTTCTCAGAAACACGTACAGGTATCAAGTTGAAATTAACCTTAAATACTTATGTCCGTAGTCCCTCAAAACAAACCTACGAGATAAATTTTAAAAACTTATTTTTTTATGCATTTCTATCTATGCCTTTAACCAATGTAAAATGACCACACACCGCGTAGAATTTGCTTAGGAGTAGGGCCTCTGCTAACACTGGATTGCCTTTATAGTACAGCCATTTTTGGCGGATATTTTGTAACGAACCCTCGGTACGCGAGTCCGACTCACACTTAACCGTTTTTTCTGATTAAGTGATAATGGAACATTTTGCCATTTCACAAACGGTAATAAAGAAAGTTTCATATTGGATGTTTTACTCTTGCTATGAATATCAAATGTGTGTAATTTTTTTATTTTACCGCTCTAATTTAGAATATACTACTTTAACTACCTATGCTTAACATACAAAAAGAAAAAAATTGCAGCAAATGAATAATTAATTTTAGTAACTGAACTCTAATCATATTTCATTGTTACTTAAGTTGTACTGTTATGTAAAAAGCAATAATAAAATGTGTACACAATTTGCAATAAAAGTTGTAGTTAAAACGCCTGAAGCTATGTATTCACAGTCTGCAGATTGAAACAAAAAGACTTCAGCGCTCACAATCTACCTATGTTAAAACGAGACAACTATATTTCCATCAATCTCTACGTAATTGCAGTGAAAGTGTATCAAAGGTGTACGTTCCAAATACATTCGATATTAACTAAACTCAGCTGTATTTTGAGGATAGTAAGGCGTTGTCAGATGAATTTAATTGTTGTCAAGACTGTATAGAAAGCCCGAATTTTTCTTAACTTTTTTTTAGAAAAAACTGACAATAGACTCAAAGTATCGATTTGGTTCGTTTTTTTCGAAATCGAAAGTAATACGCTGTTTACGTTTCGCTGTTAAGAAATGACGGCATTCTTGGACAGTTGATACGTTTGAATGATAATACAGTCATTACCGATTATGGTGCGGGCGGAAAGAAAGTTTTACTTTGTTTCATGCATAGTAGACGACCCGTTTGGCTCAGTGGGTTGTACAACGGCCTACGAAGCTGGCGGTCCCGGGTTCGAATCCCGGCCAGGGCAAGTGTTTGTGTGATGAGCACAAATATTTGTTCCTTGGTCTTGCATGTTTTCTATGTATTATAATTTATCTATATATTATGTATATCGTCGCCTAGTACCTATAGTACAAGCTTTACTTAGTTTGGGACTAGGTCGATTTGTGTTAGATTGTCCCTGATATTTATTTATTTATAGTAGATAACGAGTCAGCACAGGCCGGTCTAATATGTCTGCTTTCCATAATGTCAGCATGACTTTCGCATAATTTCAGCTACTCAAAATGTCTAACTCCAAGATTAATTGATTATAATGTTCCATTTCAGAAAGCTTTTATTTCCAAAATTACTTCAATCTGGAAATGTCCGCCTCCTTACAGTTTTTGCCATCAATCAACAAAAAATTCTTCAATCATGAAAATATTACATTCCTGAAAGCTCTTTAACAGTGTTAAGCGAAAATTAAATAATTTGACTACTTTTTTTCCATTGTACAGTTAAATAAATGCATAGTACAAGCCGGGCGGCCCAAAATTGATATAGGAACACAAATAGCAATTTCCTGATACGGATACATTTATCATACAATAAGTATGCAAGTAATAAAGCATTGTACAGTTAAAACATTGATCTTAAATCAATCTGACATTATGGGAAAACAAACATAATAAGGCGATAGCCAATATAAAAAGCGAACATAGAACAACTTATGGTTATGCTGATATTAGGCAAACACTGAAATTCTATCATTTATGTTAACATTCCTATGAATGTTAACATTATGAATAAAAGACCACCTGAGACTGGAAATATTTAAAAAGAATACATTTTGATAAAGCTGACATAAAAGGAATGCTAATATTGTGAGACCGCAGACGTTTTGAGAGTTGTACATTTTAGTAAAACAGATATTTCAGGCTGAGCCAAGGAGTTTGCTTACGCTTATAAATTATAAGCTTACATATTGAATATTGTTTGAAATGAAAATGAAATGAAATGAAATGAATTTATTTGCTGAACTGCTTACCCTCACCTCTAGCATTATTTTTTTCGCATAATTCATCATTTCACATACAGTTTTTATTTCTGAAACTGTAGAATTTTCAGGTTTCTTAAGGCATCATCCTGTTAAATGCACTTGGATAGGTTAGGTTACTTTTATAACAATCCTGCAAAATTTACGTGTTCAGAAAAAAATACATTATGCCAATGATGAATAAATAGCAAATGATTGAAATAAAACAGAAGAAAATATTAATAGCAAATGACGATTACGACCGTTGTCCCGTGAGCGGGTGTAACATACAAAATTAATTGAACGATCATTATCTCGATAGTCGTTTCAGTAAACGGTCTTAAAAGTGCAGGGCCTACATGCCAAGAGAAATCGCTAGAAGGCTGTCCAGGGTCATATACAAGGATTCCAGGGTCATATGAAGGTAATAATCCTGGACACGGCACTGATCATCAGAAAGTGCCAGTAACATCTCTACTCCACTGCTGGCGGCTTCCTTGGTTGGGTTTTTTGTTACGTATGTTATATATTTTTTTTTATTAAAAAATTTTTGGTTTAATATTTTCTTTTGTTTCCGTGATTATTACTCATTTGAATAAAACAATTTAAACAGATTATATGGCGTATATTATTATCTTATTCTCGATGTTTCGGAAGCTTTTCAGCTTCTGTCACAGTTACAATTTGTGCAAACTACCCAATTCGAGAAAACAAATAAAGGTGTAAGGGATGGGCCCTTATGTGTAAAGACAGAAGGGCTGAATTATTTTATTTTAATAATAAACTACCAGTAGCGTTTCACAAAATGAGGCTTACCGAAGAGAAACGTAAACACGAAAGCTTCCGACACGTCGGGAACTCAAATGAAAAAATATACGCGATATAATCCGTTTATATTATTTTATTAAAATTTTTGTTCTGTGAACCAAATTTAATAAAAAGAACGAAGGTCAGGTGGAGTAAGAGAAACACGGGGGTAAGAGAAACGTCGTAAATGTGTTACTGAAAATTGACATTATGTGTTATTGGAAATAAGGTTGGTCCAATAGGGTACATGCACGAATTTTTTTATCGCTTTTCTTAACAAAATATGAAAATACCGTAAAAATGATGTCAAAAAGTGAAATTAAAATTAAAATCGGTCAATAAATACGCATGATATAGGCATTTTAAACTGCTAATTAGACGGCGATTTCAAAGAGAGGTCCGACGTGTACTGTTACGTCATAGTCTACGCCGGCCATATAAACTCCATATTAAATTCCGTTTTGCTAGAAAGAGATAGAATAAAATGTTCGATGTTAAGACATATTATCTTGGTTATTTTTATAGTTATTCGAAAAAATATTTTTATCTACTGTTTGTTACTGAATGAGCTTTTAATAAAGCAAAAATAAAAAATCATGCATATTCCCTATTGCATGGATTCTCTTTCCCCATGAAATAAATTATGTTTCCTTCACCCCACCTGACCTTACTACTACCATAAATGCTTAGTATAATGATATTATCAACGTTAGTATAATTTTGCTCCATTGCCTACAATTTTTCCAAGGATTTCGCAACAACCGGCCGTGTACTGCCCTCATGCTACGTCCTGCTATTTTTACCTGCAGGAATAAAGATTGTTGAGCTTGACGTGTCGTTTCCCAGTTCATGGTACTGGGTTCAGAAACCTCTCTGCCCCAATAGCCATTAGATACACGAGCAAAACAATAAATTAATCTTGACGACCGGTTTAGAAATACTGCGTGCGAAATTAAGGCTGGGTTCAAACCCCAGTAAGAGCAAAAGTAAGTTAACCAAAAACATTTGTTTCTGTGTCTTGGATGTTTTCTATGTCTATGAATATATACGATATCTATTAAATATATCGTTTTAACACAGGCCTTATTGAGCTTACCATGAGACTAGTTAGATTTATGTAAAATTGTCCCCTAATATTTATTTATTAAAATGTGTCCCGCCCTCTGCCATTTTATCTTCATAATAGCTTAACATTGTCAACAGTTGCTCAGATAATTACGAAAGATTGTTTTATTATCAGGTTAACTACAATTTTGTCCACATATTTTCAGAATGACATTCACAAGGGACGCCAGACATTATGAGAAATCCAAGGCAAGGTTACAGTTGTATCACATACTTATTAGTACGTAATAAAAGATACAATATCCTAGCTAATGCTCTCGGGATTTTACTGACGAAGAATAAGAAATACACATTTACTAGACGGGTAGGTATCCTAACTAATTAATGTACCTTATATAATTAACTAGCTTCTGCCAATGATAATGGTATTTTTCCGGGATAAAAAGGAGCCTATGTCCTTACCCGGGACTCAAACTATCTCCATACGAAATTTCATCCGAATAGGTTCTGCGGTTTAAGCGTGAAGAGGTAACAGAAAGACAGATAGACACACTTTCGCATTTATAATATTAAGTATGAATAGAAGGTGCCCGCAAAGAAAAAAAAAAAATTTTTTTTTCTTGAGCGTAGTCGGATAAAAGTATACTATAACCATTTGTGGATGACCAGCTACCCATGTACCAAAAATAGTCGAGACACAAACAAACATGCAAAAATCCAAAAAAAAAATCGTTTTGGTGACCTCCAAGCAGTCCGTTATAATATTTTTTTTGAAAATATCTTCAATTCATTTTAAATCATTCATCATATATTTTTTAGGGTTCCGTAGCCAAAATGGCAAAAACGGAACCCTTATAGTTTCGTCGTGTCCGTCCGGCCGTCCGTCCGTATGTCACAGGCATTTTACTCAAAAACTACATGATGTATATTGATGTTTGGGGTGCAGGTGTCTTGTACAAGCCGCTACTTAGTTTGATAGATAAAAATATATATTTGTAGAGGGGGGGGGGGGCACTCCCTACTTGTAACCGAAACTGAAAAAAATTATAGTGAAATTTTCGGAGATACTCGCTCGGAAAGTTGCATATAAATTGTGCCATAACCTCTATTTTCTAAACTGTTACTCCAACAAATATTATTAACAAATAATATAATATAATATTATGAACAAGATTACCAAGATAAACCTAATAATATACTTTCAACGAAAATTGTTCTCAACATGATCGAATATATCGTTTTTGAGTTATTGCCGAAAAACTGCGTTTCTCAGCAACAAGGACGTAAGTGCCGTGGAGATACGCTCTTTTGCTAGTGCCCTTTATCATATCGTCCTTTTTTCATCCGTAGAGCATTTTTTGTATCAACGACTGCAGAACCCTTCATTGAGCATTGTCCGACATGCTCTTGGGCTTTTCTAGGTCTTCTTACGATGTATCTTAGATCTAATCTTAAGTTTCATAGGACCATACTTGACGTACATTTGGTAATTTTCCATACAGTGGCTGTGGCAGATGAAAAGATAAATAGACAGAGTTTCAAAATAAGTAGGTTTCAGGCAGGATCAGGCATTACTTTGCGGAATTCCATATTAGATTAATGGATTTTACTAGTAGTTCTTTTGATTTTCCGTGAACTATTTCCGCGGAAAAATTAAGGAAATTTAATCCATTACTTTCACAATAAGGGTTATTTTTTTACCTGTTTCATATATAAATTTAAAATTAACCAGCGTTTAATAATTGTTACAAAATTCTGTAAGTTTCAAACAAAAACAACATCAGACAAGCCACAACAACAGTTTTATATTTATTAACAAATTCGGTTAACCATATGAGTTATATCAAAACAAAATTGATGAAACTTGCTTTAAAGAAGGTGTATACAATAAAGTTATACAATAAAATATTCAAGAAAGTTATACAATAAAATTATCTACCAACTTTATGCTTATTCAACTAAAACTGCGGTAAATTATGTTGGCTTTGCCTAATGTGTAATTTGCGGGAACGTTTTAATTAGTGTGAAGCCCTGATTGATAAATTAAAACGTTATAAAAGTCTATTGAAGTTAAAGTTAAGAACTTGCTTTAAGTTATATTCAACCTGTTTTACAGATATTTTTGACATTCAACATTTTTCAGTGCGAGTAAATGAAGGTCACAGATAAAGGTCACAGAGCTGGAAAAGGAGGTCAGTAGGATGCGCTGGGGCAACATAGGGCTATCTGAAGTCTGAAGAGAGGGGGAGGACACGATAGCCCTAAAATCCGGCAACCTGCTGTACTACCGGGAGGGTGACCAGCAGTCCCAGGGTGGTGTCGGGTTTCTCGTCCACAATTCTCTCGTTAACAACATTGTAACAATTTCGAGTGTGTCGAGCAGGGTTGCGTACCTGATACTCAGAGTATCTAAAAGATATTCGTTGAAGGTCATACAGGTCTACGCACCGATCTCGAGTCACCCGGATGAGGAAGTGGAGGCCATGTATGAGGACGTCAGTAGAGCCATACAGGCTTCCAAATCACACTTCACTGTTGTTATGGGAGACTTTAACGCAAAGCTGGGGCAGAGAGGCGATAACGAGCTGAAAGTGGGGCAATTTGTGTGTGGGCAACGGAACCGAAGGGACCAGATGCTGGCCGAATGTCTGGAGAAGGAGGGACTCTTCATGGTGAATTCCTTCTTCAAAAATCCGCCTAACAGAAAATGGACCTAGATGAGTCCCGACGGTTCCACGAGAAATGAGATGGACTTCATTTTATCCACAAAGAGACAAATATTCAATGATGTCTCAGTGATCAATAGGGTGAAAACCGGTAGCGATCACCGAATGGTGCGAGGCACATTGAATATGGACGTCCGCCTAAAAAGGTCTCGCCTAATGAAGTCTACGCTCCGACCAACTACAGCCCACATACAAAACCCCGAACACTTTCAGCTGGAGTTAACAAATCGCTTCGCTTGCCTGGATAATGGCGTTTCCGTGGACGATATAAATAATAGGTTGGTAGAAACTGTCCACGAGGTGGGGAAGAACTCTTTAGCCCCCGTCGCCAAGATAGACCCCAAAAACTATCCGACCATACTCTCAACCTCATGGCTGAACGACGCTCGATGACGCTGCAGACTTCTGAAGACGCTGAAGTATACAGGCAGCTCAATAGATGGATTCATCGGTACATGCGGCACCATATTCGTCTCTTTAATACTAAACATATTAAAGAGACGATAGAGCGGAACAAGGGCTCTAAAGTGTTTGCAAGGGACCTGTCTATTGGGCAAAGGTGCTATTTTTTTGGATTTCCGGAGCGAATATTTACAAAACTGCTGACTTTATTTAAAAATAATGTTTTGAGTCTCCTATTATTTTTAAAAGAACTTTTCCACGATACCCCACACACTAGTGTTGGAACGAAAAAAAATCACGCCTACTTTAGGTTTACGTACAAGAAGTACCCGAAAAAAAGATTTTTTATTTTATTTTTAATTTTACAGTTTTGTCCTCGTAATTCATACACATACTCATACCAAATTTCAGCTTTCTAGTACCAATGATCTAAGCCGCGGACAGACAGACGGACATGGCGAAACTATAAGCGTTCCTAGTTGACTACGGAACCCAAAAATGATTAATTTATACCCTACTATTTGTTTTCGACTATATCAGATAAAATTATACGAGCTCCAGACTTTTTTATTTACTATAGGCAGGCGTCTGACTTCTATATTGCTTTTTCGATGGAATGACGATGGATTCTAGAATGTTTGTCTTCAATCTTCTCAAATCGCATGCTAATCTAAATTTTTAATAGCAAGATCAAAGTTATATCCACTAGAGTAATCATTTTAACATTCAAACTTACTTAAACTCGTGAGATAATATGTTAAATTGAATGTAAATAGTTTCTGCTATTCAGATTATACTAGCAGTTACTCACGTCATAATAGCCGAGTACTGGACCTGTAGTGGACCGAAATATATCGAGATATGTTTCGGTCCACTCGTGTCTCATGACTAAGGTCCGTAAGGTCTTTATTTTATGTTAAGGCTCTATTGTACTGTTTCTGTTGTTGGTGTGCAATAAAGAATTCTATTTTATTGTAAGGTCCTCGGAGTGGACTGAACCATGTCAAGCAGTACCCGGCTTTTACGATATGAGTAACCGCTAATCTAAATATGTCAGGGTAACTTTAGTTTTGAATTTTTGAGGTGCAATCTTTTTTAGCGTCGCTGTGCAGTTTTTGTCATGAGAAAAAAATTAAACCAAATTAAACTCACGACAGGTCACGTGACCGATAGATTGAAAATTCATAAGACGGACACGTGACCTGATCGAAATCTGTTACAATGTCATTGTGTACGATAGCGCAATAAATGAATTTTGTATTTTACCAACTAAATGATAGTACTTTTATACTGATTATTAACGCAATTCGTGCAAAATTATTACCTAAGCATTCCAGAATTTCAATAATGCACAACGTTAATATTCAAGTTTTCACTTCTGCCGGCACTCCCGGAGTGCAACCCGTAATTTTATTTTACTCAAAATACTCCTTGTTACCTAAAGTGGATCCTTATAAAAGCAACTATATTTCCTTCAAACCTTCAAGAAAAGCGCGTACTCCCACCTGAAAGGCCGGCAACGCACTTGTGACTCCTCTGGTGTTGCAAGTGTCTATGGGCGACGGTGATCACTTACCATCAGGCGATCCGTCTGCTCGTTTGCCCTCTATAACATAAAATATATATATGCATCCCAAATAGCACACAAACTGTATAAGCTCTAATACAGCTTGTATGCTACTTGGCATTTATATATTTATAGATTTATTTTAGAAAGTAACTAAGTAATTGTAAGTAATTGTTTTTTTTTTTGTTTCCCAAAAAAATTAGGATCGAATTCGACGTGGCATTGCAATACGAGTATATTTTATACAATTGAGCAAATTTTTGGCTATATCACGGCCATGGTTACATGTCTCCATTTGGAGATATGACGATTTTGGCTAATCAAGCTGCATTAACACTACTTAAAAACATATATTTAAGATAGGCTAAGTACTAATATTGTAGTAGGTAAGAGTTATTTAGAAAAAAATAGAGACTTTTTAGTTTGTTTCGGCTTTCTTCTCAACAGTGGTCTCCTCTTGGGAAATGCCATAGAGTCAGACATGCCCTTGAGGCCTACTTACAGAATAAAGATAATTATTTAATGACGATAAGTGACATTGAGACTTAGACGTGTCATTTAAAGTGGACATTTAAAATTATAATTACATTTTGGTTCAATAAGACAAAAAATTATATAATGTATAAAGATTATTGCACCCGGTTTTTCCAATTTATAAGCGATATTATTTATGACGAGATATTTGTCGAGAAGGACCTTTACAAGGTAAACATACAACTTTAGTATCAAAAGGATTACGATGAGGAATAATTTTATTTATTTTCTCAGAGGTATTTTTCTTTATTTTCTTTTCTTGAGCCTTCTTTCATAGAAGATTATCACCATTCTCTATGTTATGACTATCAACTACACAAAGAAGGTGTAATTTTCTAGTGATATCTCTACACACCCATCCCTCGTCTTCTCCATCTTTCTTTACGGTGCAGAGACTTGGACCCTAAAAAAAGCCGACCGCCAACGCATCGACGCGTTCGAGATGTGGTGCTGGAGGAAAATGCTCGGAATTCATTGGACAGAACATCGAACCAATGAGTCCATTCTCAGCGAGCTCAAGATCCCGATGAGGCTCAGCACCATATGCATGCGCAGGAGTTAAGGAGAGGTGACAACCTAGAAAGCTGCTGATGACAGGAAAGGTGTGCGGACAACGGCCCAAAGGCCGAAGTCAAACACACTGGTCTGACCAGATACGCTCTACCCTCAACACCTCAATTTATGATGCCATCCATGCAACCGAGGATAGACTGAGCTGGCGTAAAATAGTCCACGATAAAGTCATTCAGAGAGGCCACGACCCACAGCATTGAGGATTATCGACACAAGGAGAAGGATCTCTACACAATGTCATATCGGTTATTTTGAATAGAGAGCTGCACAAAAATTGGTATAGGTAATAATGATGATGTCTCGGACATACTTGTCTTATTTTGCATTCGGAATTTGACCCTTAGATTGCGTAATGAAATTCTATGGCGTTTTGACTTCAGGGAATTGATTTGTAAAATTGAAAGCAAGATTCCAGTAAGAGAGAATTGAAAACGTGTTTGTTTAATTATTAAACATACATAATGTAAAGGCTATTACAATTGTGTGTGTTACTTGATATTCAATGTTGATGGACAAGTCGCGCATAATATCATTTACTATTCTCTCTCTATAATTAGTGTTACTTTATTTTAGTGTGATCTATCATTTTGCCAAATTGGACTTAAATCTGCTCGATAAGTAACAAAGATATTTACAATGTCTCACATTATAACTTATATAATAGTGAGATGAGAAAAGCTTTGCTTCAAAATTATGAAGACTTAGATTCGATGTAACACTGCTGAAGTGACACTAATAAAAACTGAGCTAACAGACGAATATAAAAACTTTAACAGAATATATACCCATTTTAATTCCATATCTCATGCTTAAACAGAGTATATAATATTCAACGTGTGTATTTTATACATACATACATTTTAAGTAACGATAACCTTAACTTTAAGTGGTGTACTCTTGATTATTAATACCTATGTTAAGTTTTCTCCAACAGCAATAAGAAATGATCGCAAAATGATGTCTGAGATGTCACGGTGATAAAATCAAGATTAACATTCAATTAACTATCAGTAATGGGTCGCTTTAAAAAAATATATATACCTGTTACGCAAAGGAATTCGAGATTTGTTAATTAAGCTTAACTATGTACCGTTTTACACCCTACCTCTGCCCTGATTTCAGAATACAGCTTTTATCTTCTTCTGTTTTCGCGATTATTACTGATTTAAATAAAACAATTGAACGGATTATATCGCGTACATTATCTCATTACGTTACTACGAGATATAATCCGTTAAATTGTTTTATTTAAATACAGATTTTGTTTAAAAAATACAATAGTTAATGACTTGGGATTCGCACCGGGTTGCCCAAGGAAAGGCCCACCTTTTTTCTTTAAATATGAGTAAATGAATACGCTTCGGCTTCCTTTGTAATTTTCCCTATGCCACGCCTCTGGTACATATATATACAACTATAAAATTCGCTTAAATAAAACTATAAAGTTGTATTCTTATATAAAATATACTATTCAGCTACTTCACCGAGGGACAACTTCTAGATAAGACTCCAACAGTCTCGTCTTTTCACTGTACAATTCAGCCGTTAAATTTTAATCAGCCCAGTCGTGCCATTCTAAGCAAAAGTAATGACTCCACAAGATATTTAATAGACCTATAATTCCTGTAACTAACAAATTGAGCGCATTTTACAGTCTCTAAAGTCTAGACGATTTCATAAGTGGGTTGTGAGGTATTTGTGCAAAATGCCTTGCGTATGTGTTAAAATTTTTTTAGTGGTCCGTCGGACCTCAAAAGTAAATAGTGGAAGCCTTATAGGATCACTTGACGTCTGTCTGACAAGACCCTTTTAGGAACGCATGGAGGTATCAAGTTAAAATTAACATCAAATACTTAATGTCTGCGATCCTTTGAATCTATAAAAAATCAAGCTTCTAAGTCAACGCAATCCTAAAATACAGTCGTTAAAAAAGGTGTTTCTATATAAGTACATATTACTGTCCATAGAAAACCTGTAAGTTACAGTTATCCTAGGAACTTGAAATTCGGTATGAAGGTATTATAGCACAACAAATCTTTTTTGTATCAATATTTAAATAAATAAAATAAATACTCAATATAGAATGACTATATGTTGTGCAAGGTAGAATCGAGAGAACTAGACCGCGCGGACGATCTCCAAAGCGATGGATCGACCATATAAGGCCCCGTACACCAGTGCTCTAGAATATCTGACAGCGGAAGAAATAGCGAAATATTGTTACATCGTACCTATGCCAGTAAGCAATGGTACCATTAAAACGACCGGATATTTATTTTAAACAACGAATATACAAATATAACCATATGGCAATTTCTAAGAACCACTCAATAAACCCATTTATAGTTAGTTACAGTTGTTCGCTCTTCGTGGATTTAACATTTACAGTTATCATTTGTTATCCAAACTGCGTGAAATAAACAATAATAGGCACTACACAAATAGACAAACGCTTTATTTATTTGTTTGTTATCCCTTTCAGTGGTAGTTAGGCAATGAAGGATTGTGCCATCTAGCCTTAGGCTATTGGGATGGATGGGAAATAACGTTGGAACAAAGGCCGTTTCATCTCGGATAAACAAGAGCTCCCTGTGAATAAACAAAATTTGAGGAAAATAATTTGATGTTGATCGTGTCTTCCCGGTTTTAGTACCCTTGATGTTTTGGTTCGTGGAAAGATATATGTTAAAATCAAAAGATAATAGCGGTTACTCGAGATTTTGCCCGGCTCATTTAGACGAAGACGCCTAAATTACGGCGCCTAAAAAAGGCTCCGTATAAACACTTTCCGCGCCATTTTTCGCGGTCAGCGCTGGCACTGAATAGAACAAGCGCCTATTAATTGGCGCCAGTGACCCCCGCCTCTCTCTCTCTTTCTTCTCTCTTCCTCTCTCTCTCTATCTCTACCTCTCTCTACCTCTCTCTCTCTCTTTCTCTCTCTCCCCGTCTGCTGTTGCGGCTTATATATATTAATGACTGGTACTGAAAAAAAAAAGCACTATGTAAACGGTTTGCTGGTCACTGGCGCCGTAATTTAGGCGTCTCAAAATAGTCTCCGTCTAAATCAGCCTTTACCGTCAACATCTATGTCTAGCCCATCCCTATATCCATTGACACGTATGTCAATTTTCAGTATCACATATACAACGTTCCTCTTACTCCGACTGACCTTACCAATTTCATCTAAATAGATTCAGGTATTTAAGCGTAAAAAAGTAACCGACACGACATATTTATTTCGCATTTATAATATTAATATTAGTATAATAGTATGGGCGAGATAATATACGCGATATAATCCGTTTAACGTAAATTAATATGCTTAATAAATACATAGTATTATTATTATTTTCTATTCTTTCTTTCATATTAACGTATATATACAGTTGAGCAAACAGCACAAATATATCTTAAAAAGTGCACTGTTGAGGAGAAATACAGTCTACGGCAATATCTCAAATAAATCAATATTTGGAGTGAGTTAAAGTTGAAATAGTTAAGTGTGCGACACTAAAATGGGTCAAAATTTCTTCATGTTAGGTCAGCAACGTCGTACGTTATCTTTTTTTTAATTCAAACCAAAAATTAAACTATTCCAAACACTCTGCAACGATCAAAAATTTCGAAATTTTGAAATGTGACCGTATTGCAGTCAATACGCGAATATGAGTAAGTAGTAGAATTATAATGTATTATCCATTCCCGGGCTCATGTTCCCAAGTATGTGCTCACAAACCAAAAAATATCAAAAGACGTGTATAAGCATTTTCACTTAAACAAGCATTAAAAACTAGAACAGTTAGTGGCCGTCACAAAATCGACGATTAATGTCAAATGGTACCAATGTTTCGTCGCATAATACAAAAATAGAGGTTATACGCTATTTAAATATACGGTGGGTAACGATTATCCAGGCAGACTTTAACCATCGAGTTTAGTGCCTCATCGGTATAAAAATCAGACAAAAATTTTTTTTTTTATTAATTTGCGTGGTGTGGTTTTAAGCTGAATGATACAAGTACAGTTAGCAGCAGAGAAACGTGACCCCTCTGCCATATAATGTTATCATGGCAGGGGGGTTACTTTTCTCTGCAGCTGACTGTACAATTTGATATGAAGAAAAATCAATTAATAAAAATAATAATAATTGGATTACTTAATAAAATAAACTTATTGAAAAACTTAATATAAACTGACCAAAAACCATGCTGGTACTACTTCTATACTACTATATATGAAGTTGTATATAAAAAAATTATGTACATTAAAGATATTTAAAAATATATATATTATTACGGACTATTTGGAGATCACTGAATTATTTATTTTATTTCTTAAATAAATAAATAAATAAATAAATATGACGGGACAATTTTACACAAATCGAACTAGCCCCATGGTAAGCTCAATAAGGCTTGTGTTATGGGTACTAGACGACGATATATTTAATAGATATATAACTAATATATATAGAAAACATCCAAGAATAAAATAAATAAACGGGACAATTTTACTCAAATCGAACTAACTAGTTCCATGGTAAGCTCAATAAAGCGTGTGTTATGGGTACTAGACGACGATATATTGAATAAATGCATTTGCTTATACATAAAACTGAGTCTTGGATGTTTTCTATGTATATAAGTAGTATATCTATTAAATATATTTTCGTCTAGTACTCTTAACACAAGCCTTATTGAGCTTACCATGGGACTAGTTCGATTTGTGTAAAAAATGTCCGGTAATATTTATTATTATTATTAATAGAAAACATCCAAGACTCAGGAACAAATATTAATGCTCATCAAAAAAATATTTGGCCTTACCGGGATTTAAACCCAGGACCTCAGCTTCACAGGCAACGTTACTCCCACTGAGCTAAACCGGTCGTCAAAAAAAATCTTGTATGTTGTGTCTTGTATGTGTCTTTGCGGCTTCATTACGCAAAATCGACTAAACGGATTTCGATTATTTTTGGTACACGGGTAGCTGGGTATCTCCAGATGGTTATAGTATACTTTTTTCCCAACTATGCTGTAGAAAAAAGATGGATTATGCGTTTTTTCTCCTAAGAGCCGATTTCACCAACAATCAATTAACACGAGAGTGGCTAACCCAGTATAAACTAAATCTAACGATTTACTCGATGGTTAACTTCATTTCCATTTCACCACGCTAGTCTACGGATAACAACCTCTCGCATAGTTACTTAGTAACGTTGAACGAATGAATTGAACGTAATCGTAATGCACCCAAGTAAGATAGACAATTTGTCCCATGTTTGAGCATTGGCGCTGCGTATTTTATAAATTTATTCAAGTAATACATCAATTGTGAAGTAAGTATTGAATTCACTTCACAGTGACAATGACAATACTAATAATTTACATCTAACAGTTTACTCAGAGCCGATTTCACCAACTATCAATTTACACGAGAGTGGCTAACCCAGTATAAACTAAATCTAACGATTTACTCAATGGTTAACTTAATTTCCATTTCACCACGCTGACTACGGATAACAATCTCTCGCATAGTTACTAAGTAACGTTGAACGAATGAATTGAATGAAATCGTAATGCACCCAAGTAAGATAGACAGTTTGTCCCATGCTTGAGCAATGGTGCTGCGTATTTTTAAAATTTATTCGAGTAATACATCAATTGTGAAGTAAGTATTTAATTCACTTGACAGTGACAATGACAATACTAATATACATCTAACAGTTTACTCAGCCGAAATTGGCGGTGTAAGATTATTCTCTAGTTTAGACATTTTATATTTAGGTTAATTATTGGCGAAACGTAAAATGAGTTTACTCACGTGGAATTAATGATTTATTATTGGAATAAGGCTTATTATACGTCGGTGAAATTGACCCAAAGTTAACTAAGTTACGGGTACCTTCAAGTCCGTGTATAAAAGTATTAATAAGACGTGATAGTCATGAGATTTTTAGATTTATACATTAATAAAAGTAATTAATCCATACTAATATTACAAATGTGAAAGTGTGTCTGTCTGTCTGTCTGCCTGTCTGTTACCTCTTCACGCTTAAACCGCTGAACCGATTTGGATGAAATTTGGTATGGAGATAGTTTGAGTCCCGGGGAAGGACATACGCTACTTTTTATCCCGGAAAAATGCCTTTATCGGCGATAAACGAATTTAAGGCGGACGAAGTCGCGGGCACAAGCTAGTATCTAAATAATTACGATTAGACCACTTTATACGTTTGAAATAGGCTCCAAATTCGATGTGTAAAGTCTATCGGGTGACATGTTCCCCCTGTGTATAGCTTAAGTTTCGCCATACGATTTTAAATGAAAATGCCCATAAAATGCTGTTAAATTATCAAACAAATTATATATAGTATGGCGCCATCTGTGTAAGGAGTGATGTACTCACCATCTCGGTCTGTGCTATGTATAAAAATAAAAAAGTTCAGTTAAACATTAGCTGTGTTTTTAACTGTTTCAAATACTTATTTCTCTTTGGAATCCATTCTCAAGAAGACTAATGTCACATTTTTCATGCGTAACTTAGGCTAGCGAGCATGTAATTGTGACGATGATTAATGAGGAAAAGGGGGCGTTGTGTTGACCCCAGAAAATGGACAAGGAAATGATAATATAACAAGTAATCTCAAGGATCTTTGATTCGAATACTGATATTATATACCTTGGGATTAAAGTATTAGGAGCGGATTTTCAGTAACTTTTTTCAGTAAGCGTTTAGATGTCCAGGGTAATGATGGATGACCCACATCGTTGGGTCACAGTGCCTTGTCGTCTGTGACAACGTCATTAAATTTAATGATTTCCTTTTACTTAGTGCGCAACTAATCTATCTGTACTATTATAGAGTTAAAAATTAAAGAAAATTAAAATGTATGCAATACCTACATTGAAAATATCTGCAAAAAAGTGATACAGAAGGTCAATGATTTTTTTTTATTTGTGTGTGTTCATAACTGTGTCTTTGCGGCTTCATCAATTCAAAACGGCTGAATAGATTTCATCCAAATTTGGTACATACCCAATCCGATTATCCAAGGATGTTTAAAAGATACTTTTTTTATTTGTTATGACTTTTTCCTTCTTTACGAACAACGTTAAAAAGGCGCCTTCTACTAATAAATATTAATGCGAATAAGGTTGTACTTGGCCTTATTTTTGCGAGGACCTGTAAAATTTCTTTCGTTTCAGTGTTCTTCAAGTAGAAGATTACAAAACAAGTTGTGTGCAGCCCTATCTATGACAAGACTTATGTCAAAAAATATTATAGGAATGGCCCCGAAAATTTTTAATCATCTACCAGCTGATATCAGGAGAAAAGAAACGGTTCTAGAATTTAAGCGGGCTTTAAGTGGATTTCTGGTCAAAAAAGCTTACTATTCAGACAACGAATACTTAAGTGATAACTTGAATTTAGTGCAATAAGTATGTAGGCTATAAGATTTGTGTATGCCTTGAGGCGGAACATAGCTGGACATGTACCTACCATCTAGCATTATGACATTGTGTATTACTATTGTTCACCAATAAATGATTTGAATTTCAATTTCAATTTCTTGTCTCTATTGTTAAAAAACCATTAAACAATATTAAAGTAGAAATAGGAATTCTTATAAATATTTTTTATTATTTTTTGTGTCCGAATTTAATTAAGTTATCCTTTGGCAGCACAAAAAAATTGTGTCCGAGTTCTGGAATGGAAACCACTTGACGAAAAAAGCAGTATGGTCTTGGCCTTGCACAGTTAATAGGTATACGCGGGCTGGTTTTCCGCAACTCGACTTATGATACGCCTATTTTGCATGATGGGATTAGCACTAGGTACTCTTTCCAACCCAACTCTACCAGGAAGCCTAGCAGACCTTCAATGTTGCCGACGGCTTCTGGGAGTGATCTCGGAGTTCTGAGGTGTTGTGGCCAGTACTCGGCCACCCCTGGGCATTCGAGAACGATGTTGGCGGCTTTCTCTTATACTTCCATGCAGGCCGTACAAAGAGGACTGTTAGTGACACCTAGAGTAAATAAGTGTAAGTGGCCCTAAACAGTAAGATTCATCGAAGTCTGATCGGCCAAGGTGGAATTTTGGATATATATCGGAATCCCTAATTGTCGTTTGTCATAATGTATCGTTTGTCCTAACGTATTTTTTTAATGAAACTGTAATCTTTTCGGGATTGTTATAAAACAAACCTAACCTAACCTAATCTATACGATGATCTATTACAAATCCTAAAGAATTTACGGTTTCTGAAAAAAATGGGTTAGGACAAACGACATTAGGGATTCTAAAGGAGACTCTGGAATTTGAAACCCACGTCCAGGAGCACGTATTAACTAATAACGATAGGTCTTTGTATATTAAAAAAAACAGCCCAATGCGAGGCAGACTCGAGAACCGAGGCCGTTCACAAATCGTACAAATAGGGTAGTTTCCTGCTAAACAATATTATTGTAATTAGTCCGCCTGTTAGATTATTAAAAAATATTGGACACGTATTTTTTCTTTTCTCAATCAAACAAAAAAAAAACAAATATAAAGCGCGTCAAAGTTTGTGAGTGGGGGCGCATGACGTCACGCCGTGCGAAAAACGGTCGCACGGTGGGACGTCACAAGGAACTTTAACGGGATATATATATTTATCTTTTTTTTTAGGTGACAAAATAAAAAGTACGTGTCCTATATTTTCTAATAATGTAACTGACGGACTCATTATATTTTTTTTTGGACACGAGCCCATTTGTGGGTAATTGTATATAATTCGTCTGTCACGGCAATGAAGATGTCAAAATATACGCCATATATTGGAGCAGTAACACATGTATCTTTCAAACCGATGCCTTATCTATGGCGATACATGCAACCATTATGCCGCCTACATATCATAAACACGATCATCGAAATTACTTTCCCTTTAAATAAACGAATCTATTCATCACTTCGAAGACAAAAGTGAAACAACGTTATTCTGCACTGATATCTCGACACACTGTTGGTTTGACTGTATATGTGTAATGTTAGTGTACTAGACCATTTAACACTCTGACAGCTTATTAATTACCATAGATAAAAGAGATGTTGAATGCTCGGATACGAGAAAGGAGCGATAAATGAACATCACTACATTTTCGTTACAAGTTTTTATTGCCGACTGCACTTTTCTTCGACAATCCTAGAAACTACTCACTGAGATTATTCTGAGCCCAAACTCGGTAGGATGGGGTTATTTTATTACAGAGTGCAGATTGCCAACTCCCGGCTCCATCATCAGATCAGATCACTATCTGCTAACTCACATATATTTACCAAAATTAGCTCAATCGGAAACCAGGAAGTGGGTAAAATGTAACTTGCAAGATTTGACCCGGACAAACGTACAAAGGAACGATCGGTCAAAAAAAATGGTTGGCACTTTTTGACTGTTTCATGTGTATGTATATGTGTAAGGTTCAAAGTGATGGACCAAATTCTTGGTCGACCTAAAACCATTGCAAGTTAAATAAAATTCTGTTGAAACTGTTATTTATTTTAAGCGGTGGGAGCTCATTCAGGATTACTATCACCGTGAATTGGTGGTTCATCAACATATCTTTTCATTTCTGATTCGATCTCGTACAAAAACTCCATGCATATCCTTCTTAAATGCTCTAGAGAAGCACTAGAGTAACCAATACGATCGTAGAATTGCAAAATTTAGGTGATGATGGTGAAGATGGTGTTGGTAATCCTGCTGTCTCATTAGTTTTCACCTTAAAACTTAATTCATAGCAATAAACGTTACAAACATGGTGGCAATTATTGGAATAAAGCTACTCGTATCAGGCATTGGGAGCTTTATCTTACTTACTATTTCACTTGAAACGTGCCCAGAACTCCTAACTTTCTTACAATCGCACTTTTTATCAAGTGCACAACAAAACCATTGCAAAGAGCTCATTACCAGCGACCTCTTTCGGCATCTGATGATAATCTTATAACCACCTGTCCGAATGTTTTGGACCCTACGCTTCGGAACTTTCTGTGCCTGCGAGTACTCTCGCCGTTGGCAAACAGAAGAAAAATGAAGCGACGAAACGGAAATGCTTAATCGAATACGTCACTTAGAACGCTGGATGTGGCAAGCGGTGAAGATGAAAAAAAAAATTCGCTTTTTAAAAATATGGGCGAGTTCTCTGTTATTAAAATTCAAGTTTACATGGAATTTCAAGTTTGTGGCCAGAAACATTCTTTGGCTGTCTATTTGTGTTTATTTAATTTTAAATGATGGGTTATTTCCACCTGTTACCACCAACTTGTTAGCAGTGGTAACAGTTGGGATTTATTCTCAAATTTCTTGGAAATCACCATAATCACCAACGAAACTCCACATTGGTCGCCCTTTCCAACGAATTCCCGCGATCCCACGTCAATCCAAGATGGAGGTTGGTGATGGAAGTTTCAGAAAAGGAACGTTCTCATTTCTTCTCTGAAATTTCTTGGTGGCTTGGCTGCTTGGTGAAACTTGTTAGCCACAAAGTGTTACATTCAAGTTTCTTCAGTAATTTTGGGAATCGTATACTTGATAATTGTGTCCACAGTCTAGGTGGATTGACGACATTAAATAATATACAAAAAATAGCCGGTATACCGAGGCGCAAAATCAAGACAGTCGGCGTACACTGGGAGAGGCTTTTACCCCCCAGGCCTTTACTTGCGAAAAGGTCCACTCATTAAATATCCATTTACGAAAAAGGAAAAAAAAAACGTTTAACATAACATATTATAATATATATAATTATCTTAAATTTAATTGATATAAATGTAGTTGGCAGGCTTTTTATTTTTTATTTATTTATTGTTTAAACTTGATAGTGGAGCGCGAGAAAGGCATAAAATAAAATGAATGTTCATTGAACTAAGCAAGCCGCTTCCGGTATCTCTAGGGGCCCGTCCGAGAGTGTAAACTATTGTGTCATTTTGTGTTATTTTGCTCGCGGTTTCAATGCCGCTGTCAACTTTGTGGGGCCATTCTGATACTTTTGACGAAGCATCTTCTTAACATTGAATGACTTAGGGCCATTGATTTAAACTAACACGTTCAATCACGTATAAATACGATTTATTTAGTTACCGTGCAATGATAATTCTTACATTTGTATTCTCCAATTTATTTACCAATGCATGTTTTGTTTTGTAGTGATAATGACTTGGAGAATCGTGGGTTTTAAACCATCAACAATCATACCTATCTTAAGTAACCTCCGTTAAACTACGAAGCATGGGTCAAATTTCGACACCAAATGCTAATTCCACAAAGCTTCTTCTTTTTTGATTTGTTCCTTAACTCAGTTTGGTCGCAAGCGACCACTTTCTAGTTGTGAATTTGTGGATACACCGATGAACAGAGATTTGGGCCTGGTAACCAGAAGGCCTGGCAGGACCCACAAAGCTCATTCTAACCCACCTACCACTTTATACTTACCGATGGAGAGCTTCACTGTGGTACGTGCTGCCGTGCTTTTGAAATTTGGATTCGCAAGTCACGCTTGCGCAAATAACAGGACTGAAAGAAATCTGTTATCATCATTACGAGGCGTAAATTAACCCTGTAATACGCTTGTATCCTAAAAAAATATAAATAGTCCGTCAGTTACATTATCAGAAAATATTTGACACATATTTTTTTCTTTCGTCAATTAAACAAAAAATGATGAAGATGTGGCCCGTTAAAGTTCCCCGTGACGTCACGCCGTGCGACCAATTTTCGCACAGCGCGAAGTCATGCGCCCTCACTTCCAAACTTTGACGCGCTTTAACTTTGTCTTTTTTTGTTTGATTGACAAAATAAAAAATACGTGTCCAATGTTTTTGGTTAATCTACCTGACGATGATATTTTTTTACCCAGGGAACTACCCTATTACTGAACAACTCTGATACCAATAATAGAAAAACTACACGATTAGAAATATAATAGGTATTCGATGTTAATCCTCTTTACTCGAACCACCAGATTTAATGGCCCATTAGAAATATAATAACTTAAAACAATCTAGACACCACAGATGTTTATCTACCTCGCTAATTAATCGCGCCAGCGACAGTCCCAACAAACAATCAGACTGTAACATTCACCAACAAATTGCAGAATGGCGCTGCCATTTTTTTTTATCCACTCGTCGGGCCCACAGCGGAGCGATTGCTCGACTTTTTCTATTTTTTGAAAGCTCTATAGTATAAAACAGTCCCATTCTCCCTTTCTAACTTATTGCTCAGATAGTTACCGAAGAAAATGTACCGGCTATTGATAATCTTGGCCCTTTCGAGCGCCAGTTTTGGGGCTATTCTGGATGGTGATATAGATATAGCTGATGGTGTGAAGTTAGCAAGTATACCAGTGTCTAATAGTTTGGAGGATGAAGGACGGGGGTTTGGTGATTCGCCGCTGTACAGGATGGCAAAGTTCCTGCAGGGACATGAGCTGAGAGTGAAGTTACCCAATTTGATCGAGAAGGATAAGATCAGCAAGATTTTCGAGGAGTCGCTGAGGACAGTCGATGAGACGTACAAGGACAGTGCTGGTGAGTGCTCTATACTTTTAAATCATTGACGACGTAACCTACGAAGCTGAGGTCCTGGGTTCAAATCCCAGTAAGGGCAAATATTTGTGTGATGAGCATAAATATTTATTCCTGAGTCTTGGATGTGTTCTATGTCTATAAGTAATATATCTATTAAATATATCGTCGTCTAGTACCCATAACACAAGCCTTATTGCGCTTACCATGGGACTAGTTCGATTTGTGTAAAATTGTCCCGTAATATTTATTTATTCGATATATATATGTCCCAATGTTTGACACTCTAATTCCAATAATTGGCACCCAGTTTTTCACGTTTATTGCAATGGAATAGTGACAAGTACTGAGGCATTTATCTAAGTACCTAAATCAAACTGTGATACTAGTTATTATTTTTTGTTCGTATTAGTGTTACGAGTTTCACAAAGTTGCGTTTATTAGCTACTCTAAAAGGCCGCGTGTTTATTGGTAAATCTGAGGTTTAACTATATTCTTATGAATTCATTTTACCTTGCTAATTCATTGTAAAAAGTAAACATGAAATTAATGTGTGAAAATTGCTTCTGTAAAAAGTAGGTAAATTAAATGTTTATATGTGTTACTATAATATTTGAGCTCTGTTGAAACCCATAGGATCCCATAATTAAGGCTTTATGGTAATCATAAATAGCATAAAAATAGTTAGTAATTAAAATTAAATCATATTGTTAACCGCGCAAGTAAGCCCTACGGGTCATGTTATTGTTTTTAGAAAATAAATAAGATTCCAAGGAATTGAGAAACTTCTCCTTTTTTGGGAGTCGGTTAAAAAGAGAATTTGACGTTGCACAGTTTGTATTGCCAGATGAAGAAAAAAAATGGCTGTCAAAATTATTGCCAAGTAAAAAATACACCTTTAATGTTGCTATATTAATAAAGATTGCAACACATACATTATATTTTTCTTGTGTGCAAAAATTTTTGCACTTTTGAAAGATCGATAAAAATTAAACTATACTTACATGTTTTTCTTTATTTTATTTATTTAATCTAGTAACAGATAGTACAAATTTATTTTTGAAAAATAACATCATCCAGACGTCCTACGTCTCGTCTTTGGCACTCCTGCAATTGACTTCGCAAACTTTGGAAAACTCGCTCATACATGCAGCGAGGAATCAGGGTTATCTCATCATCTTGTAATAAAACTGTTTAACACAAAAAGTTTGTTGTTTTCCCGCGACACGCTCGATTATAAATATAATTGCACGAAGTGACCTATAGTTTCCCGCCAGTTTCGTGCCGCTAACTCTGATAGTTTTCTAAAAATTCAGTGTTGCTATTTGCAAAAATGTATGGCCCACCATATATGACAGGAATAGGATAGGGGAAAAAAAACCCTACTAACATCAATAGAAAATAGAAGAGGTATTATGATAGGACTCCTGCTGAGACATGACTTTTTCCTCAAGGACATTATAGAAGGAAATATTAAGGAGCTCCAAGCGTAAATGTACGATAGTGCATGGTTTTTGTTTTGTATGTAGTCCCTGGAATGGCCAAACTAACTTTCGAAATGTGGTTTATATGATAGTTTAGTTTCTATTTAACACTTTCTTGCATTTGAAAATTAGAATATATTTCTATGTAATTAATGATGGATTTTTACAGAGAGGTCTATAAAAATAAAGATTGCGTATCTAGTCTCTAAATAAACCTTTGATAGACTCAAAACTTATGCCTAATTGTTCATAACGCAAAAGATCTAACTTGTTACGCAAGCATTTTCTTTAAAGGGTTTTTCGTCGTAAAAATAACAAAGTTTGATGGCATTTATCTTGGTTTCGGTAAGTCTTGAAGATAAAGTGAAACAGTATATTGGTAAAGTCGGTCGCTGTCAACATAATGAGAGATAGATATACAACACGGTAACGTGAAGAGCTAGAGATTGAAGGTCTTTCAGAGCTGTAAACCCCTTAAAGGAAAGGGACACCGGAAAATCCCAAGAAGAAATTACTTTGACGAGATAAAAGTGAAGGATAAGGTCATGTCTTACCAAGATGTAACCCAGAAGGCGCAAGATAAAAATGGCTGGCAATTGCTTTACCAACAAGATCATAGCTCTGAAATAAAAGACAGATGATATTACAGAGTGCTAAAGGCAATAACCAATAGAAAGAGGTTTGAACAATCAAAAATGTTAAACCCTCAGCATATTTTCTTCATAGTACAAGTTAATGCAGAACTTCCTCTTTTTCCAAAAAAAGTCAATTAAGAACACTCATAAAACAAGTTCCTAATATGAAGTTTCTGTCGGCAAATTTTTAGGTGAATTTTACATTTCTCATTCCGAGTATTCAGTGAAAATCTTCCACAGTTTGTTTTTAATGAGCACTCACCTCAACAAATACTTATCAAACTTGAGCTCGGTAACTTCAAGTTTGGCTCTTAGCCGACGAAGTAAATGAAGTTAACCGAACTTACACCTTTTAAGGGTAAGTATCCAAATAATTAAGTTATAAGAGGTGAAACCGCATTGTTGTATTGCAAAGGACGACCGGTTTGGGCTCGTCCAGAAATCATGTACTCATATTTGGCCTACTTTTGACCCTCTCCCATATTATAACCCCCCCCTATTCAAGATCACGTGTCTTTTTGGGAATAAGTATGAATTAAGTTCGTTATTGAGTAATTCCCTCATTTCTATTATTAACAAGCTTTTATTTAACTTGCAATGTATGTATGTTTGTTCGGGTGGAATCTTGCAAGTTAAATTTGACCTACTTCCCGGTTTCCAATTGAGCTAAAATTTAGCATACTTATGTAAGTTTGGTGACAATGCAATAATATGATACCATCGAGCTGATTTGATGATAAAGGAGGAAGGGGGTCATAAGCCGAATTTGGGCTTTTTAGAATGGTCTCGGTGAGTAATTGATTTTTTACTTATACGTATGTTCAACGAAAAGTACAGTCTGCGATCACGCCGCGCTTGTCCGTTCTAAGTGTGTGATACGCGTATCAACATGGATTTCGAGCGATCGGATCGGCGCAACGACCAAACGCGTGATCGTGACACGCGGTCATGCCTCGCGACGAAGATCTGATCGGGCAAATGATACAAATGTGGACGCACCTTTACAGTACTATGTAGGTACATACCAGTGACGTGGTGTCCATATAAGCCGATTGCCACCGAGTTGCCCAAGGAACGGCTTATACCCACCTTTTTCTTTAAATAAATATACGTATGTCTCTATTTTGTATCATGTTACTACCGGTGGGAACCTGTAATTGGCTTTCTGATACTTATTCTATGCCGCAAATGTATTACTTTTAGCAGTTGGTTCTCCGAATAAATAAAATAAAATAAAATAAAATGAATACGTTTCGGCTTCCCTTGTAATTTTCCCGATGCTACGCCTCTGGTACATACATACATACGAAGAGTGCGCCTTAAATAAAATTTTGTAAATATTGAAAATGTAATTCGCCTTAATGAAACTGGGAAAAATAAAAACAAAAAACTGCTCAATTTTAGAAAGTTTTGCGCGGCTTAGACGAGGTGTTTCCACTTTAATACCAGTTTTGCAACAGTTCTCACATTTAATTGTTCAAAACTGTGGAAACTTTTTACTCGAATAAGATGGTCTATTAATATTTAATGTCGGTATCATTACGTGACACTTTCTTTCATAACTAATAAACTTAAAGTATATATATGTTACCGTAAAGTTATAAATGCCGTTAGATTACGATATAACTCGCGGGATTATAACTATCGAAAGACAGTGATCCGTAACGTACTAATTACAATTTAATGGATTAAGTTTCGGTAAATTATAATCTGTCGACGCGAAATTGTCATATTGTCAATTAGCATGCATCGGAACGCAGCTCGCGCTCTCATTGGTTGAACGCCGTGTGCCCGGGGTTTTTAATCTCGTCATCATCAGTTTGTTACTTGCAGCCGGTCTAGCAAAAATCTCCGCGAACCATAAAGTTAGCTTATCTATTTCACCTTAACGCAGGTCCGACTTGGGTTAGGTTAGGTAAGACGACGAGCGAAGCGAGGAGGAGTAATAGGTTGAACTGCGACTCTAACGAGCGAGCGAAGCGAGCGAGCCGCAGAGGTCTAATGCGACCGGAAAACCTATCCGGCCCATGTGGGAATCTTTTGAAGAGGCCTGTGTCCAGCAGTGGACGTCCTATAACTGAAACGAAACAAAACTAAAATATCCACAAAGGTAGTCAAAAATCTCACCCCGGGCCTATCCAGGCGCATGCGTTGCCACGTTGAACAGCGATAGACAATACTCTCTTCCACTCGATTTAAGGCAAGCGAATTCATTGCCTATTTTTAAAACTAAGTTAAAGGATCATTATTTATCTGTCCCATAATTTACATTTTTAATTCTGCTTCTGGTTTTCTAATCACCTTGATGTCAACTGTATCATAGTTTTCTTTCTTACTTTGTATATATTTATAGTAGTATGTATGTTTAGTATATGTATATGTATAATATGTATGTTTGTTTTTATTTATTTTTGTATTATATGTAATCTTATCTCACCACCTACTCATTTCTAGCTATTTTATATCATTTCCGCTACCCAAAGGTTGTCTGGAAGAGATCGCTCTTTAGCGATAAGATCGCCTATTGTTTACCTATTTTATGTTAAGGCTCTATTGTACTGTTTATGTTGTTGGTGTGCAATAAAGAATTGTTGTTGTTGTTGTTATGAACGTCTAAAACTGCCCTAAAAAAGCCATAAGTACCTAGATGGTCAGAAATATGCAAAAATTACTACCCGAATATTGAATGAGAACTATTAAAGATTCAATTGACGACACATTTGGCTCAGTGGGTTGTACAACGGCCTACGAAGCTGGCGGTCCCGGGTTCGAATCCCGGCCAGGGCAAGTGTTTGTGTGATGAGCACGAATGTTTGTTCCTGGGTCTTAGATGTTTTATATGTATTTAAGTATTATAATTTATCTATTTATTATGTATATTGTCGCCTAGTTGAAGCTTTCTTTAGTTTGGGACTAGGTTGATTTGTGTAAGATTGTCCCTGATATTTATTATTATTATTTATTTGAAACTAAGTGAAATTTGTGAAACAAATATGTCGTCAAAAGAACAATATATAACAGCATTAGTAAACGTCAACATTGTATGTCTCACGATCTTGTGTTATCGACACGCTTATCATATTTTCCAATACATTTTTTACTTCTATTACCAGTGATTGCCACAATTAAGTAATCCATATTAGAAGGCAATCCAATCACGTAATCCTCTGTTTCTTTGAAACGATATAAAAATATTGTATAGATTTCCAATTTCAATGTGAGAAAGAAGTTCGCGTGTCGCAGGTAAACTGGTTAAGTACGAATCGAACCAGCCGACAAAAGGTTTCTTACCGTCAAATCTTATCAAAAAATACTTTTATGGTTTCTATACTCTTTGTTTTTACTGTTATTTTAAAGCACTTTGTTATCCGTTTGTCTTCTTCAATACCCTTTTTCTTAGGAACGAGTGGAAGTATCAAGTTGAAATTAACGTCAAATACTTGTGTATAATCCTATAAAGCTGTAAATAAATCAAGCTTATAAGACACCGCAATCCAAAAATTGTATCATTTAAAAATGTGTTTCCTTACAAATTGCTGTCCATGGAAAACCTATTAGGTACTTCCAGTAATCCAAAAAACATTTAAATGGGTATGAAATGCAGCGGTAAAAAAAAAACCACATTTTAACCCCCTTTTCTTAACCTTACAGTAATTTTATTATTTTTTGTTATAGTGGCTACGTAACAAAATATTCACATTTCGTGTAGATTGGTGTCTTCCAGACAGACGTACAGGCAGACTGACAGACATACGGCGTAGTTTTAGTAAAAGTAATGGTGTCGTTAGTACCCCGGGCCCCTAAAAATCATTATAAAACCATTAAAGCGACGAATGAAGCGATTTATTAGTTTGTAATCTTTAACAAGTCTGTAGAGAGTTCGTTTTTGATCAAACTGTTCTTTGACTTAGGACGATGGCAATCAATTGGTTTTAATTGCAATACGTTTGTAGCAAACTGGTAAGGCAAAAGTAAATAATAGGGTAAAGAAATTGAAAACTATCATTAGTTGCGTGAGCGAGACATGTTTCTACTTCTGTCGATTTTGTAAAAAATGACATGAATTACATGAAGTTGGTTTGTAGTTATGATCTTTTATGTTGTGTGGTGTGCAAGTGAGATTATCTGAGGCCATTGCCGTTTTAAGATCTCTTCTGCTTAGTCGTTTACTCTTGACAGAGTGGGCGTGGTCATGAGGAGTCATCGACTTCTTTAGTTGCTGCTTTCATAATTCTTCTTCACCGGTCTCTGTTGACTCCATGGCGAGCGCACTCTGTCACAGGAGTCTTGGTGACAGATTTATTGTGCCTGGCCATCGGGCTGGTGATGGGCCAAGTGGTCTATAGCCTTCTTCTTTGCCCTGGATGACTAAACACTCCATTGAGTTATTTTTGCGGGTACGTGACCAAAGAATCTGGGGATTCGTAATTACACAAGTGCCGAAAGTCTTTGTTATATATTCGGTTTTGAGATTACGCAGTTATTAAAGAAATGTATGCAGGTTCTTTGCTGAATGACTGCAGGTTCATGCTAGGTTTGATCAACGGCTTTTGGCATATCAGATCATTTTACTTTCGACTTAAAATATTTCAGTCAAAGGCCGAAATTGAGATTAATTCCGTATACCAATTTTAGGGCTTTAACAGATGTGTATTTTAGGGCTTTAACTGATGTGTATTTTTATGAAACGTCGAAAGTAAAATGATCTGTTTCGGTTTTTGCCCAGTCTAAAGCGACTAAAGTAAATTCGGTTAAATCCCAATTTCATCAAATTGACTTTTGCCTTTTAGCTTGCAAATTTAGTATCTCCTAGGATTAGACAAAAATTCGTTAGTCAATAGTAGAAAAATGCTATTGGTTTCGACTTTGACTAATATATATTTTGACCTGTGATCTGAAACATGTGTTCCAGATCACAGGTCAATATATATTGGTTCGTCAAGCAGGTTGTCAAAACTTACTTAATAGGGCTTATACCCTCTTAATTGGCAACGTCGCATATTTTTTGGTTTTCTTGATTATTTTAAGAAATATGAATGTAACTTGATCATGATTTCAATACATTCATTACGTTTACAGTAGTTAAGCTGATACAATTCAAAATTTAATGTTAACTGGCCCAACTAAGGCTCTAAAAATGAATTCATGTCTATATCTTGTTTTGTAATTAAATAAAGTCCAAAGCGGGTGATAGGTGAATTAAACGCAACATGAATCCTAAAGATGTAGGTTATGAATTGAATATATCTTTAAGTTTCATTCAAGTGCCACAAAATAATGAAGCAAAATGAAAAAATATGCGATGTTGCCAGTTAAGCAGGTATAAACGCTCTTAAGAAAACGAAACCAAGGGCGAGATCTATGATAAGAAATAGTTTATAGGTACGTGATTAGGGGTTATATTATAGTATTGACGACACCGTCGGCGCTGCGATTGACGCTACTGACGCAAATTTTGTGAATGGTATAGCCGGTGCTCAGACCAAGTATCCTATAGACTTGACATCAGGTACACCCGTTAGGGACAGACATAACTGTTATGCAGCTAAATTAAGAACACGTTTGAAAATGGCTGACAGCTTACCATAAAGAACCTACGTAATTTGGTCAGTTAATTTGACAAATAATGTTTTGTTTATAAGTTCGCCACAAACTCGGTTGTGGCAGCGGTGGTAAAGTGAAACTATGACAAAGAAAAAAAAATATATTTCTCGCTGTCCAATACGGTTTCAGGGCGTTGTTGGGATTGTCACGCTTCTGCAGCGCTTCCGGGATGTTCGCGGAGGCAAGCGTCGACGGTTTCGCGGCAATAATACGCAATCGTACCGCGTCCCTCATGCGTCGCGTGCGTGATAGCTCCAACACCCTCCTGCAGCTAGTTTGGGAGAATCCTGCTTACCCACTGTGGAGGCACTGGAACTCCTTACACATGGGCTCTCGAGACATCGTTTATGACATTTTTTGATTAATTTTTAATTTTATTTTCTTTTGTGCTGTTATTTATTTTCATACTAACATAGTTTATAAGACCTTTGTGACTAACACTCTATGGACACTGTCTGAAATAAATAGTTTGAATTGAATTGAATTGAATTAAATATATAGTAGTAAGTGTAACCTCAATGCGTAGTTCTTAAAGAAAACATATCATAACTCATAAAAATATGGAAAGATGGAAGAAAAAAGCTAAGACTTTTTTGAACAACTTACGTACGTTTGATATGCCATCTCATAAGAACCGTGTCCCGGTAAAAGTAAATTATTTGATTTTGATACAATTGATATGGCAACTTCGTGTCACAACGGAATCAATTAAAATTAAGCAAATGAAATGCCTTAACAACCGAAAAAAATAATTGATCCTTACCCACCTACAAATATTATCATATAAAATAAATTGTTAACAACAGACAATTTTAGTTAAACATCGATCTTTTCCAGACAGCATTTGAATCGTGTGAGTAGCAATAAAACTATAAAATCTATGGTTGTCGAACCGAGAAAAACATCATCTTTATCTGATTCATCACAAATACTTTATACTCTCGCGGTTTATACACTATATATTAAACATAATTGAATTACATTTCATATTCTGTTTCGTAACAGTTAGTATTTCCACTTTTTGTCTTTCTCTTGCAATTCAGACTTGACTCAATAACAATAGGTTTGTGTCCTAAAAAAATATTAATTTCACTCACAAGTTACATATACCACAGTGTATTTGACTGACGATTCTCCATTCCAGGGACTGGTCGAGGCAAAGGCGGCGGCGGCGGCTCAATCGCGCTTCTTGGCCTGATGATGGCCAAGACCCTCGGCGCGGTGGGACTTGGCGGCCTGGGTCTCCTCACTATGAAGGTATGATGAAGTCAGAGTGATGTCACTTTACTGTGCAACGTTATGGCGATAGTGACCTAATTGCGATTCTAAGCCAATGATGGCCAAGACCCTAGGTGCGGTGGGACTTGGCAACCTTCGTCTTCTCACTATGAAGGCATGATGAGGTCAAAGTGATGTCATTTTAGTGTGCAACGTTATGGTGATGGTAACCTAATTGTGATTCTAAGCCAATCATGGCCAAGACCCTAGGTGCGGTGGGACTTGGCAACCTTGGTCTTCTCACTATGAAGGCATGATGAGGTCAAAGTGATGTCATTTTATTGTGCAACGTTATGGTGATAGTAACCTAATTGTGATTCTAAGCCAATGATGGCCAAGACCCTAGGTGCGGTGGGACTTGGCAACCTTGGTCTTCTCACTATGAAGGCATGATGAGGTCAAAGTGATGTCATTTTATTGTGCAACGTTATGGTGATGGTAACCTAATTGTGATTCTAAGCCAATGATGGCCAAGACCCTAGGTGCGGTGGGACTTGGCAACCTTGGTCTTCTCACTATGAAGGCATGATGAGGTCAAAGTGATGTCACATTACTGTGCAATGTTATGGCGATGGTGGCCCAATTGCAATTCTAAGCCTGATGATAGCCAAGATCCTAGGTGCGGTGGGAATTGGCAGCCTGTTTCTCCTCAATATGAAGGTATGATGAGGTCACAGTGATGTCACATTTCTGTGCAATGTTATGGCGATAGTGATCTAATTGCGATTCTAAGCCAATGATGGCCAAGACCTTAGGTGCGGTGGGACTTGGCAACCTTGGTCTTCTCACTATGAAAGTATGATGGGGTCACAGAGATGTCACTTTATTGTGCAACGTTATGGTGATGGTTACCTAATTGTGATTCTAAGCCTGATGATAGCCAAGACTCTAGGCGGGACTTAGCGGCTGTGGAACTTGGCGGCCTGGGATTCTTGATTTTAAAGGTATGGTGATGTCACAGTGTTGTCATTCCAGTGGCTGTAAAAGACTTAAACACGCTCCTTGGCCTGATGAAAGCCAAAACCCTCGGCACGGTGCCTAGGTCTCCTGATTACAAACTGTAGACATGCCCCTCACTATGCATAGAAGGCTCAGCGTCTCATTGGTATGATGATGTCCAAGACTGAACGAAATAGAACTTTTCAGCCGGTGTTTTTTGGCTATGATGGTATCCCTTATATTCATATACATCAGGACAAAGCCATAAGAACATCCTCCATTTTGAGTTGACTAATTAAAGTGTACTCTCCTAGCCTTTAAAAAAAGTGGCGACGTGCAAGTTGAACTCGCTCACAGAGGCTTCCATTACACCCTACGTAAAAAAAAAACAACACGCTTCCTTCCCTTTTATTTTCTCACAAGATATAAACCCTTGTGACAAACGGACAGACAGGTGGTCCAACAAACAGGTACATCGACGGACAGACATAAAGACAGCGTAGGTTTAGTAACAGGCTCGAATAACGAGTCACAATAAATCACCGAAGTCATTCATTTTAAAACAGTGAAATTTCATTTCTGAAACATAGTTAGAAAACGGCAATGCTCGCGTGGAAGTGTTGGGATGCTGTTTAATTGGAAAGAGTGAATAATTGCCGCGACCTACCTGCGCGCGCCGCGTGACGGGTGAAATGCGACGATTTCAGCGCATGATTCTGTTGCTGGTATTAGTATGAAATATTGATAGATAATAAACACTAATAAATAATAAATAAATAATAAATATTACGGGACAATTTTACACAAATTGAACTAGTCCCATGGTAAGCTCAATAAGGCTTGTATTATGGGTTAGTACGATATACTTAATAGATATGTTACTTATATACATAGAAAACATCCAAGACTCAGGAACAAATATTTATGCTCATCACACAAATATTTGCCCTTACCGGGATTTGCACGCAGGACCTCAGCTCACTCTTACTGAGCTATACCGGTCGTCAATATGAAACCCCATTCTTTATCCTACTTGAGGTGTTGACAATTTTTGACAACTATTTTCTGTGGTACGTTATTGAACAACCTCTCAATAATAGAACCATTGGTGAAATACTACTTCAATCTCATATAAACTCAGTTAGATAAGTATGTTAAAAAAACATTTTTGGAATTTTCCGAACATCGCTCCATACTAAAGCCTACGAAGGAGTGACGTCACACTGTCCTATCTTGTATGGGGAAATTAAGAATTCTGTTCTGCAGCTGCTTAAACTTGCGTCTATCGAGACGGTTTCATTGCAAAAGGTACCATAAATTTCATAGGTTAGTCAATAGTTTTATTAGTTATATTTTCATTCTTTAATATTTATACAAGCAAGGTATCGAACTCTATTTTTTAGGATTTCTATCATAAAAACTGTCATTACGCATCTAAATTTAATTTTTCATCGAGTTCAGTCAACACCCCTGATTGATATATTTGCAAACGAAAATGATAAACTCCATATTTTTTTAATAAGCCGAAGAAAAATTCTAAAATGTGTAAAGACTTTTTCTACTCAACTGACTTTTTTTTTTTTTTTTGACTTTTTCTATCTTAGACGCTTCGCTAGCCAAATTTTGACTAGAAGATATCGTTCTTTAGCGACAAGGCCACCTGTTGTCGATCTCAAATTGCGATTTTTGTTTTGTAAATTTCTGTGTGCAAAAAAGAGTATTTTGTATGTATGCAAAAGCCCATTCCTTGAGCAGATTTTAGCAGATATCTTCTAACAGATTGATATGCAATACACGTAATTTTTATGCTGCTAGACACTTATTAACTATAATATAAAGCATCGCGATAATGCATAATATACCTAATGGTAACATTAAAATATAGTTAATAATAATAATACGATAAGTTTTAAATATTTAGATCCCATGAATCTCCAATAGTTCTTCCATCCTAGCAGGAGCGACTCTGTGCGCGTCCCATGATACGGACAGGAACAGTACCCGCGCGGTGTACCCCTTACATTTAATTAAATGGGGAATGGATGAAAATTTTCAAAAATCTTGAAATTATGTTTATAGGCAGGAATAAGTCTCCTTATTTTCAGAAAAAAAAAAGATTTTTCTGTAACTTAGAAAAAAATAAAAAGATGAAAAGGTGTTGGTGGGCCTATATGACAGCTTATACGTTACGGCAAGAATAACAGTACATTTACAGCCATTTTAAACGAAAACATCAATGGTGCATTTGCCGTACAGAAAAATGTGTAGTTTTTATCTGACGATAAGGAGACTTATTCCTACCTATAAACAAAATTTCAAGATTTATGAAAATTTTCATTCACTCTCCAGTGTCGAAAGGGTTGGATTCGGCTCCGCCTACACTTCCTCAACCATTGTCTCGTGAGCGGATGCGACATAATTAATAATAATAATCATTATTCCGAGCACGTGTCCTGTGTTAATTAGTTAATATGTTTTGCTTAAAATTGGGTAAACACAAACATTACAAAATACATATATATGGTTAATTATTAATCTTTTTAATTAAAATTATCAGTTACCTGTTACTCGTTATAATTAAGTTAAATTTTCATAATAACATCGTGTAATTTTATATGATGAGTTTTAACATAAATTGGTCGTAATCGCAAAGTACTCGTGCGGCATGTTTTACGCGTCTAAACAGGAGTAATAACAATTAATGTCATTTATATGTAAATACAATGGCCGACAAAAAGGCTGTGACGTACGCAGGCAACATTTTGGTGGATTTATGCGTCTACCTATTCCCATTATATCTTCACTTAGAAATCATTAATGGGACTTAACTATTTTACAAAAGCGCACAGCCTTCACCTCTAAAGGTAACATGAAATACATATTCCCTTGGTCACGCTTACGATTTTTTTTTATTCAACTTTGTATAAGCAAGGACCACTAAAACAAGAGGCCTGACACTTGCCATACTTTCGATCGTGTTCCGATCGCAAGGAGATATTGTGGCAAAAACTAGATTGCGCTATAAAAATAAACATTTAACGATCCTATCATTGAAATACTGCATCACGCTTGCAAAGTTGAATAATTGTAAAAAATAATTCTTATACATAGATGGCGTTGTACATATCGGGGAACGCCTTTTTGTATGGAGATGGTCAGTCCTCTTGTTTTAATGGTCCTTGGTATAAGTCAAATTTTTATGTTAAAATCTATTTGCAAGCAAATGAAGTCGGGAACAAAGCTTAACTTTAAATCCGTTTAAATTATTAGAAACAGTGAGTAAAATTGTGTCTAAATTGTAAGACTAACAGTGTAAATGATATGCAAAACGAGGCGCAACTTAGCTGGCAAATCCTTTTCACTTTTTCTTCAAGAACATTACAGAAGGAAAAGTTGAGGGAGAGTTAGGTAGGGGAAGACCAAGAAGAAATTACTTTGAGGGGATAAAGGAGAAGGTTAAAGTCATATGTTACGAAGCAGTAATGGAGATGGCACACGACAGAAATAGCTGGTAAATGCTAGACCCACTCTCTTAAATAACAGAAGAAGATGATTGCGATGACGTTGGATTTACAGATAATGTACTAATACCAGGAGAAGAGTGGCGACGGATTGTGAAGCTTGCCACAAACCCTGACCTGACGACTACGACCATGCTGCCAAGAGTGTGACGACAAAGAAGAAGAAGATTAGTCCCAAGGCCAAAATCAACTGAACATTGAAGTCATAAACATTAAGTCAGACTTCTCGCTCGCGCTTAAGAAGAATCAGCAAGTGCAAGCGAGTGGGCCGACTTAGTGTTTATGACTATAACGTTCAGTTAATTTTGGCCCTACAATTATAGCATTTACCCGCGACTTTCCTGCCGTACCGAGAACTGAGTAGCCAAAGTTTTAAATTGTTTTCCCATTTCTACACCCCTTTTAACGCCCTAAAGAAATGGTTTCAATGATAAAAAATATCGTGTGTCCTTTCCTGTCTCAAACTATCGCAATACCGAATTTCGTTTACATCCTCTCAGCGATTTAAGCATGGAAAGATAACTGACAGGCAAAGAGACATAGTTATTTCCGCATTTATAATGTTAGTATCCTTAGTATGAACTAGTAGTATGGATTACTCGCTCATGGGATAATGGTGTCCTGGACCTTTGGGAGGCGATCGCGGAGCCGAAGCCAACGCGTGCCTTTCGACAATTTAATGAAATGTAGTGTGTACACCGCGTGGGTGCTGTTCCTACTGGTAGCATGGGACGCGCATAGAGATAGCACCCGCTAGATACAAGAACTTTTGTATCTAGCGGGTGCTATCTCTGGATTATTACTATGGATTCAAGTTTCAAATTAGAAAGTTTTTACTAATTGTGTCTGAATCATTATAATAGTTGAAATACGTTAATTGCTGAACAAAGGCCCCCAAGAGTCTCCTCAAACACTGGTCGCGCTGCGCTCAACAAACAGTTTTCTACTGGACTAGATAATTTGTGCACTTTGTAAGCTTTGTCGGGTGTCTCCTCATGACGTATCTTTCGGTGTGATTGCCGTTAAATAACCTTTTTGGCTCGACAAAGTTTTTTGACTTTTTAGCAACTAAAACTGGGGTAAATCCCGTGCTTGATGATATTGTGGTCATCGGTTTTAATTGTCTTAGACTCACTCAGATTTTCATATAAGTTATAATATACTCTGTGGACTTAATTCGAATTTAGATTTCACTACGTTGAAGCTCAAAACCAGAACTAGTCCCATGGTAAGGTCAATAAGGTTAGTGTTCTGAGTTACTGGACATAATTAATAAATACATTTACTTATATACTCGTACATAGAGAACATTCAAGACTCAGGAACAAATATTTATTCTCATAACACAAATTAAATTTTGCCCTAACAAGGATTTGAATCCAGGACCTTCAGCTTCACAGGCAATGTTACTCCCACTGAGCTAAACGTCGTTCAATTATTAACTATATTATACGCGAACTGCAAAAGAACTAATAAAAGTAAACATACTCGTAGCAAAAAACGCAGCGGAGAAAATGTTCCAACAGTAATTTCGTCGCCAAGATATTTCTTTGAGTGACGTTTTCAATAAGAAGATTTCCAATGATTGGACAAAATACAGAAAACACTTTAAGAAAGAATCGGAGGAAATAGCAGAAAAGGTTGTTGATAAATGATACTAAATTGAGGAAATAATTTAATAATATTCACTGAACTTCCCTGCGGCTTCGTCCTTGGGAGAACAGTATTTGCATGTCCTTCAAAATTTATTATTAATATGTACTTTATAAACTTACATACATCATGATATCAGCACGAGGACATCCATTGCTGGACAAAGGGCTCCCCAAGAATCTCGATGGTGACCGGTCGTGTGCCGCCCGCATTCGCCCCATCTTCACCAAATCATTGGTCCATCTTGTTGCCTACCGTTCTGTACGCGGTCACCACTTGAGAACCGTTCTGCTCCAGCGGCCATCGGTTCTACGAGCAATATGGCCCACTGCCTGCTTCTCAGATATTTTTTTTTGTTATTTAACTATAAAACTAAGTAGCGGCTTACACATAAGGCACCTTACTACAAATTTCATCAATCTACATATTTGTAGTTTTTGAGTGAAATGCCTGTGTCGTACATGATGAAACTAGAAGGAATTTTGGCATTTTGGCTAGGGTACTCAAATAAAAAAGGTCAATGTACCAACAATCATACTTGCGCATTTTATAAGGGTAAGGAACGGTTGAAACTTCAATGTGTTCTTCAATTTACCATTGACAGTTAGTAGTATTTTGGTACGGTAGTTTTTTCCTTTTTCCGATTTCCTTAATTCCGAATTAAAATATTGATTATTGAAAAGCACGAAATTTAGTTTACCGAATATCAAAACTCCGAATTTTTAATATTCGGATGTTTATAACCCCGAAGTTTCAAAAACCCGATGTTTTTTTACCCTGAAAAATAATAAACTGAATTTTAATTATCCGAAATGATATTTGCTAATTCGGAATTTTGACATTCGGAAACATAAAGTTCGTGATTTTTAATAATCGGAATTTTGACATTCGGTAACATAAATTTCGTGATTTTTATCAATATTAATAAAAACCGAAATCTATAGGTTAGGTTAGGTTTGTATTGTCACCATGTATAGCGGAGCGAGCGAAGCCAGCGGAGCGTCGAAATGCTTGCTTGCATGTACACAATTGACTATTGAACATGGACCAAAAACTGAAAACTGTAGGTAAGGTTATTCCGATGTTTCGGACTTTTGTTCAGTCGGATTTATTATTGATCGGTGTAATGATATTCGGAATTTTGAAATTCGTCAGTTTAGTATTCGGAATTCGTACATTTGATGTTTCGGATTATTATTCAGTTGGACTTTTTATTGTTCGGTGTTTTGAAATTCGGAATTTTGAAAATCGGAAATGTAAACGTTAGACATTTTTAAATTTTGGATTTATAAAAATCGAATTTATGATATGTCTGAAATGTCATATTCGGAATTTTGATCCATTCGGAATTATAAGAATCGGTATTGTAAAATTCGTAATTCTGAATATTGGAATTAAATTTTTCGTATTTATTTAGTGTGCCCGGTTTTTATAGTATTTAGTCCGCTATTTGTATGTTCTTGTAATGTGCATAGACGGAAAAGGGTCAAATTTGGCTCAACAGGTCTCCATAGCCACTCAGCGAGGAAACGCTCCTGGCATTATGGGCACGTTTTAGCCAGGTAAAATACAGGGTGGGGTCCTTTAAGTGAGGTTAGGTAAACTTTTAGAGGATTTGTACACTTTAGGATTTTTAGGATTGATTTATTTAGCTTAGAATACGTTTGTTTTCTTTTACTTTTAGCTGATTTGTACATATTTATTTTAATTTACTAAAGTTTATTAAGTCAATATTTAAATGCAAACATATTTAACTGCATTTTTACATAGCATGGCCTCTCTCTATTCTGGACTATCTAGCTTTCTGATTTGTTTCTGCCATATCTTATGCGGTGACTGACAGTTCTACTAACGCAATAACCATGTCGTATTAACTTTTATAGCAAGTTTACAACGCAGAATACTAATTAGGTTTTATTATTATACTATTCCAATTATATGAGGGCTGTTCATTGTTAGTTCATTTACTATAGTGACCACTGCAGCTACCTAAACATAAACTACAATAAAATTGGCTTTGACAATAGTGTGGAGGAAAAAATCATAAGCCTCTTTTTTTCTACAGTGTAGTCGAGTAAAGAGTGTTTTATAACCAACCGTGGATAGCTACCCCTGTTCCAAAACTAGTTGAAATCCAATTAGCAGCAGATTTGGCGTGACGAGGCCACAACGACACACAAAAGCGTACAAAACATAAAAATATCTTTTAGTGGCTTCCAAATAGTCCAATGATTTTTAGGTTTCCGTACCCAAAGGGTAAAACGGGACTATCACTAAGACTTCGCTTTTCGTCTGTCTGTCACCAGACTGTATCTCATGAACCGTGATAGCTAGACAGTTGAAATTTTCACAGATGATGTATTACTGTTGCCGCTTTAAAAACAAATACTGATAACAGTATAATTTTATGTCTGTCCGTCTATGTCAGAAACCAATATAAAATGATCGAACACCGCGTAAATTTTGCTTAGGAGTAGTCTGCTAACACTGGATTTTCGTAGATACGGCCGTTTGCAGCGTATATTTTGTACGGAACCCGCGGTGCGCGAGTCCGACTAGCACTTGGCCGGTTTTTTCTTCGGCGTAGTCGAGTAAATAGTGTCCTATAACCATCTGCAGATGTACAGCTACCCGTGTACCAAAATAGTTGAAATAAACGCTCTGAAAGAGGCATAAATTTGATCCCGTCCCCCCTCTATTTTCTAAACCTTATGTCAAAAATATGAAAAAAATCGGTTAAACACTTAGCCGATTTGGCGTGATGAGGCCACAAAGACACATACAAACATACAAATAATAAAAAACAGAATTTTTTGAAACCAATTTTTGTTAAAATTTTTAATCAAGCTTTATTTTTGAGATCGTTTTACATATTTTTTGACATAAGGTTTAGAAAATAAAGGGGGGGGACCAAATTTATGCAACTTTCAGAGCGTTTATTTCCAAAAATATACACTAAATCGAAAAGAAATTATGGCAACCTGAAAATGATTTTAAAAGTACTGTTGAAATATGAGACACACATTAATATTTGATGATTTTTCTTTCAGTCACATGTATGGAGTGCCCCCTTAGAATTTATTTTTTTATTATTTAATATCAAACTAAGTAGCAGCCTACACAAGACACCTATACCTACTCCAAATTTCATCTATGTACATCTTGTAGTTTTTGAGTAGAATGCTTGTGACATACGGACTGACGTATGGACAGACGGACACGATAAAACTATAAGGGTTCCTTTTTTGTCATTTTGGCTACATTACCCCGAAAAACACGACGTATATAAAATTTTACATTAAGTCTGATCTTCCAGAAAATACTTGTTAGCTAGTGTTTTATGAAAAAATATACTCATTATCTAATATCAATCTTGTATTATTATGGAACCAAAAAATCTTGGATAAGACTACTTTTACTAATGCAACGATTTCTTGACAGGCCCTCGCCGTGTCGGCACTGGCGCTGATGCTCTCAGCAATCGTGGGGGTCAAGAAACTTACCTCCCACGATGACCACGACGACCACCAAGTCATCTACGCTGGTCACCACGGTCACCACAGGAGAAAACGGCAGGCCCCCCTCCCGTACCGGGGCTGGTATAAAGATTGAACGAACGAAACGAACGAATTATTAATTTATTTAATTTATTGATTTTGTAATAAAATTATTTAATTTATTCAATGCTTGTTTCATTTAAAAAGTTTACTTATTGGATGAATTCAATCTTTGGCGTAGTTGGCGATCGCTTTAATTAAATGAACAAGTAATTACAATTGGTTACTGTGGTCACCACAGGAGGAAACGACAGGCCGCTCTCCTAAAGTTATGGTTGGTTGTCATACGTGCAACAGCCTTAAAAGAAAACTGAACTAACGAATAAAATCGTCGACCGGTGTCAAAAGATCGCGAGAGCTTTATCTAGGAGGGAGTTATAGCACTCGTAATCTTTCGACACCATCTGTAACTCACGTGGCGATTATGGTGACTACCTTATCCATCATTAAATTATGATCTTTATTCTGTAAGTAGGCTGCAAGGGCACTTTTACAAGTCTACTATCGTTAAGGTGCCCTTGCGTCATTTTTTCTTAGTTACTTTTATCTATTACAATGTTTGTACTTAGCCTATCTTAAATATAGGTTTTTAAGTATAAACTTAATGCGTAACTCTCCAAGGAAACATATCAAAAAATTTAATCAACTTATGTACGTTTGATATGCCATCTTATAAGAAACGTGTCCCGGTAAAAATGAATTATTTGGTTTCTGTTTTGGGCCTGCATGTTTGTCCTCAACTGTCTGTAGAATGTGCCTTTGCCATTACAGATTTTTTAAAGTACTTTTTCAAAATATATAAAACCCTATATAAGTTAAGTTATAAAATATGATCACAGCAAAAATTTGCTCCCTACCATTGTTAGAAGTATCAAACGAATGGTGTCATGTCATGTACCTGGCATTCTAGTGAAATGATCCTTAAGTCAAATCTTCAGAGCATTTAAAGAATATGCATAAAAAGAGCCAAAATAGTCACATTTTACAGTCGTTTTATGTGGCTATTAAAATACCACACTTTTATTTTTATCATAAACTGGGCCATTATTTTCACCGCTCAATTCGTCACGCAGATAGCATTAAAGAGAAAGGCTGCGACAAAAAAGAGCAAATGGGACGAAAAGATCTTTTTCCTTAATATGTGGCGAAATTGTGTCATTCCGGTCATGAAGTACCGCGGTGTATTGCGTTATTCAAGGTTATGAACAGGCCGCAAAATTGTAATTCAGAATAAGTGTGTTACAATATACTTATTCTGAATTAAAGTTTTGCGGCCTATATCATTGGAGCTGTATTTCAATCCGTGTAGTGTACTTATCAAACTGCATCGACTTAGTCCTGAGGCCTGTTTCACAAAAGCTCGTAACTTCTATTACAAGTGAAAATCTCTTTCTAACAAAAACGGGCCAAGAGCATGTCGGAACATGCTCAGTATAGGGTTCCGCAGCCGTTCATACAGAAACATGTTCTACAGATGAACAAAATACGATATGAAAAAGTGTACTAGCAAAGGAGCGTATCTCCTCGGCACTTACGTCGTTTAGCTAAAAAGCGCAGTTTTTTGGCAATTACTCAAAAACGGCTCAACCGATTTTATTCAATATTGTTTCCATGGAAAGTACTTATAAGGCCTCATTTTCGTGAAATTTTTTCATAATTTTTAGATCCGTGGTTGTAAATTGAGTGGGGAGGGGGACGCTATTTTTTGGAATTTCAGAGCGAATATTTACAAAACTGCTGACTTTATAAAAAAATAATGTTTAGAGTCCCCTATTATAAAATCTAAATAGAACAAAATAAAATCGCCCGCACAAAAGGTAAGGTTTATTTTACCGTTTTGTCGGCGTGATACATACACATACTCATACCAAATTTCAGCTTTCTAGTACTAATGATCACGGAGCTAAGCCGAGGACGTACAGACAGACGGACAGGTGGACAGACGGACAGACGGACGGACATGGCGAAACTATAATGGTTCCTAGTTAACAACGGAACCCTAATAAAAAGATACTTCCACTTGCAGAAATGAACCGAGAAGAAGCTTAGGTGAAACGGGCCCCTAAACTAAACTAAACAAGCTCTTTGAATACAAGAGGATGATGTTGATAATTATTTACTAATTTCATCCACCAGGGCAAGTGTTTTTGTAATGAGCACAAATGTTTGTTCCTGGTTCTTGGAAGTTTTCTATATATTTAAGTATTATATACACATATTATGTAGGTATATACATAAATTATAATGCCTGGTATGGTACAAGGCTTGCTTTGTTTGGGACTAGGTCGATTTGTTTAAGATTGTCCCTAATATTTATTTATTTATTAATCATCATCATTATCATCATCAGCCATGAGAAGTGCACTCCTGGACATGGGCATCCCCCAAAGAATGCCATCAGGGCCGGTTCTGCGCCACTCGCATCCAGCGGACTCCATTGATTTTCACTAGGTAATCAGTTTACCTAAGATAAAATCTGAAACTAATCTCACAGACGCACTAGATTTTATACTGAGACAGAAATGGAGATAGGCTGGACACTTAGCAAGAAAATCTGATGGAAGATGGACCAATAAGGTTACTAAATGGCCAGGACCACCAGGCAAGAGAAAAGTAGAAAGGCCCAGAGCGCGGTGGTCAGATGATATTATTACCACAGCCGGACCAGAATGGCAAAACCAGGCAAAAAATAGAAAAGTCTGGAAGGACATGGAGGAGGCCTATACCCGACAGGGGTCCTTAACATTTATAAACAAAGAATAAAATTTATCTAAAACTATACACCTTAAGGAAAAATAAGGGCTTAATAATAATAATAATCAGTTCACCTTGTGCGCGGCCAATCGTGCTGCGCCTTCTAGAAGTAAGGTCAACCTGGATTTATGCGATTACGGGACAAATGCGTCTTTTGACAATAACATAAAAACGCATCATTTTGCAACGCACTATTCCTGCTCTTTATTTTGATACGTATACTGCCAAATTTTAGGCAGGGAGGGTATGGGTAGTTTCAAAGTGTTCGGATTTTAAGAACTCTTTAACGGAGGTATTTGCTCCGTAGTCGCATTGTCCCGGTTGATATGTAGAAAACATCCAAGACAATTATTGTTCGATGAACATTCCTGCTCATCATATAAATATTTACCCTAGCCGGGATTAGAACCAGGAACCGCTAGCTTCGAAGGCTGTTGTGAAACCAACTTAACAAAACGTGTCATCTAAATCCAACTAATATTATGAAAAAGAAAAAGTCATAATCCTCTTTTTTTGATAGCATAGTCTGATAAAAAGCATCTTATAACCATCTGTGGATACCCAGCTACCCATGTACCAAAAATAGTTTAAATCTGTGTAGCCAATTTGAAGTGATGAAGCCACAACGACACATACAAACACACAAACATACAAAAAAATTAAAAGAAAATATTTAATTTTTGATTCAGTGTCCCCCGATTAGTTCGTTATTTTTTTTTATTATCGTCAGTGTACAGACCTTTCATTTTTACAACTTTCTAATAGTGTAGATGTTTCAGTTTGTTAAGATTATGAAATTGTGAGTCAATGACGCATTATTTCCATCGAATGTAGATGAAACTTGCCACACAGATGGATTGAAGCAAAAAGGCTACTTAATTTTTTGTCCTAAGGCCAAAACTGCGGGTAAAAGCCAGTCTAAACTAAACTTAGTGCTCAGCACCAGTATCCTCACTTCTAAATTACTTCCTTACAATACGTACTACCAAAATATCTGTAAAATCCATGAATAGAAAGTAATTTAGGGCATAATTTGCTGAGATTCATTAGCGTGAGTTATCCGAAAACCTCATTAAATTAAGCCACGTATTCGCTACCAATAAATACTGTTTCAGACACAAAATTTCAGTATTTCAGATTTAATAATCTTCTTGTTTTAAAGTATAAACTACAGAAACTGATGTAGTAAACACCGTAGATTACCTCCATATCTCTCTCTGATTCCAGCAGGAAGCAAGCGCAAAATTAGGTTTTGCAACTGGTACAAACGAGATGACATTGTATTTGTGGTAACCTGTCTGTCCCACACATGTCCCACAAGCTTGTTTGCCTCCCGCCAGCACGCCAGAACGCGGCGCACCATGGCAATACAAAATAACAATTTTGTCACTCGTGTCGGGACAGCTTTAGAACTAAACGGCCGCGTATTTAATTTATGGTGAACGTGGTTTTAACGCGTTGATGTCTATTTATTATTCCACTGGATAGACTCTCCAATACATTTAACAGCTAATTTGAAGCGCCCCTCGCGGTCAGCGAGTGTCCCATTGAACTAATTTTGACGTAAACTATTACAAGGAGGTCATAGCGATAGTTTCCATATCGATATTCAATTAAGTAATTTTCTATCGAAATATTATTAATTTTACTATAGTTGCTTGGCTTAAATAAACCAACAATTAAGAAATATTCAAATATATTTATTTATTGATTTAAACTTAATTGCACAATACAAACTGTTACCAATGGCGAACTTAATGCCTTAAAGCATTCTCTATCAGTCAACCATAGGGCCAAACAGAAACAAGTAGTTAGTGCAGGATCATTAATGTTGAGAATACAAAAAAAAATACAAATAGATAAATACAATACAATTATAAAACATCACACAGACAATCAATCTTGAGATTTATTGAAGAGATGATTGCAAAATGTGCGCTTGAAAGAGAAAATATTCTGAGCCTGCCTTATAGAGAGAGGAAGGTCGTTCCATAAACGAATCTTTCCAACCTAATCCTTGAACAGCGAAGGATTTGGACATAAAACTAAGAGCACAGAATAAGTAATAGTACAAGTACAGAAATTTCAATTTCTCGTAAAAACGCTGCTTAATCATGAGAAACGTGCCTACTATATGCCTCTCTAACTATCGTATAACTTGTATTCATTCGCACGCGGCACGTGTAGTGCTAGGGTTGTCACGCCAGGAATACATCAATGAGGACAAAAAGTGTTGTAGTACTGTTACATATTCTGTGACTGCGAGCAGAGTGCAGCTTACACCCAGGACGGGTAGTTACAAAATAAAAACATAGATTCAAACTAATCCGGTGTGGTTGGATTAAATAAAATGTTGAAATGGGTACAAAGAATTATTAAGGACCTGCGTTCGCGAGTGTGAAGCCATTTTAACTGACGGCGATGCTCGGATTCGTAGTCATATTTCCGGAGGTTGAAAATAAATCGAATGCAGTTGTTGATTAGCCGATTCAGCTTGCTCAGAGACTCCTGGGTAATATTGGAGTAGCACACATCAGCCTAATCAACTATGGGCAACAGCAACGTTTGAACACGGAGAGTTTTTGTGCTATTCGGAAGAAAATGCTTAAACCTGTAAAGCGGTCTTAAAGTATTAGTCACTTTACGACATACGTCCACCCTCACCCACAGAAACAAACTAAGATGTCAGAACAAATGATCGATATATTAGTTATATCTATATTGTATTTTATTTGAAATATTATATATATTTTATTTAACTAAAAGCTCGTAATTTAAACGATAAATACATAGATTTCATAAATTATAAAATTAAAACATTATTATTAATTCACAACGCAGGCTTCGTCAAGTGGTAAACAAAATCGAATCAGCGACAAGCTTCGTCATCAAACACACCAATAACGTGTCATCCACACTGGCTCTGTCAAAGTTGTGAATTGATAACAAAATTATATGTATAGTTAGTGGAAGGTGAAGAATGACTTAAAAAGGCTCACCCCGAGCCGCACCTGGCCCAAACGTTCCCATTACACTGGCAGCGTTCCCACGTTGTATGGCCAACGAAATCTGTTGGACCAGGTACGACGCGGAGCGAGGATCCATCCCTCTATCTCTCAGCCTGCGACCCACCTCCCTTATAAAACCTCTAGCCTCTGTACCCCACGGGTATATATTAGTTACATATGTCGACTTGCGGACATCACTCATTTTAGTTCCATGGACACTGGTATCTGCTGCTTTAGACGACCGGTTTGGCTCCGTGGGAGTAACGTTGCCTGCAAAGCTGAGGTCCTGGGTTCAAATCCCGGTAAGGGCAAATATTTGTGTGATGAGCAATAAATATTTGTTCCTGAGTCTTGGATGTTTTCTATTTATATAAGTAATATATCTATTAAATATATCGTCGTCTATTACCCATAACACAAGCCTTATTGAGCTTACCATGGGACTAGTTCGATTTGTCTAAAATTGTCCTGTAATATTTATTTATTTTATTATTTATTTATTAATTATTTATCTGCCTACCAGTGCCTACAACGCCAAAATGGCTATAATCAAATATCTACAAAAATAAGTTGACAGCAGCCAGTCCAGTGGTAAAGTAAGATATGTACGTACTCTATACTATTGTAAAGTTGTCAAAATGAAATACCTCAGTACATTGAAGATATTTTCAAAATAATGATTTTAACTATTTGGAGATCACTGAAACTAAACATATTTTTTGGTATTTTCTGTATATTTGCATGTGTCGCTGCGGCTTCATCACGCAAAGTCGGCTAAACGGATTTCGACTATTATTTAGTAGACGGGTAGCTGGGTATCTCCAAATGGTTATAGGATGCTTTTTACTCGACTACGCTGAGGGAAAAAAGGGTTATGACTTTTTCTTCTCCGCGAACGAAGTTGTGGGCGCCTTCTAGTGTTTAGATATATGTCAGTGCGCTAACGGCTTTAACCACATGCCACGGACAGGATGACTCACAGTATTATTACCGAACAGTACAAAACGTTGGAAATGTGGACCTCCAAGCCATTAAACATATATTATTTATTGAGTAATAATTAAATGCATGTATCCAAATATGATATTCACAGCGCTGCATTCGTCCTTAATACAAAATGAGCACCCGTAACAACCTTCGTCAAAATTATATACAACTATTTATCAGCGACAAGCTTCGTCCAAATGATACATTATAGGAATCCGCAACACCCTTCATCATTAACAAATAATAGTCAAACTCCGGCCTGACCAGCACCTGGGGCAAATGTTCCAAAGATGCTAGCAGCCATTAAACTAATGTGGACCAGACCAAATGACGTCACTATTAGTAGAAGGCCTGCAAGCGAATACGAAACAACATAATATGTAAACTTTTTGAGTTATACGTTGAGATAAATTGGGTTAATTCCCGGTAAGGGCAAATATTTGTGTGGTGAGAATAAATATTTGTTCGTGAGTCTTGAATGTCGTCTATGTATATAAGGAAATCGATCTATTAAATATATCATCGTGTAGTACTCATAACACTAGCCTTATTTTGCTGACTATGGGACTAGTTCGATTTGTGTAAAAAATGTCTCGTAAGATTTATTTATTATTTTCGGATATAAATTTAAGAGTCGTGTACTCTGTGTAACGTTCAGTACAGAGAGGGCAGTGACATGCAAATTTTGAATGTTTGTACACAGCTATGTTCGTTTTTTTAAATTAGAATAAATTAATAGTTTAAAAAACACTAGAAAAACACGCTTTACAATACTTTTCTAACAAATCCAAATACAACTATGATACGATGTTCCATCATGAAGTTCCAGTTCATATTTTCCGGCTCCATCATCAGATCAGTTCGACAGTACCATATTATTGTATTGTCATCAGAACTACATACAGCTGCCAATTTTCATGACGCTAAGATCCTTGGAAGATGGTTAAATTAGTTATCTTAGATTCCATTACATACTTAGTTACATACAGGTCGACCTAATAAAAGCGTGTTAAAAAGGGTGAACAATCTTGACGTTTCTTTATATTGAAAAAGATTTTAAGAAAAAAGTTTATTTATGTTAAAAAAACTAAGTATAAAGTTCTATTAAGAATATTTGCAATGAAAATTCGCGTAGGCGTTACCGAGGCAGATTGCGCCGTGAATATACTGCTCCAAGCAACGGATTAATAATGCTGATTATGGTGACCGACTGCTGAAATACAATGAAGCCAAATGCCACTAGAGGACTCCATGTGTAACACAGTGGCGTACACCAGTTTTTTGGCCAAGGTAGGCAGTTTTCCTGTGCCTATGTGGAGTCATGTTCGTTCAGGACTTAAGGGTAGGCAGTTTCTCTGTACCTATATGGAGCCAAGATTGTTCAGGGTAGGCAAAGTGGTAAGCAAATCCGATTAACAGTCCAGATGATATCAATTGCAACTCAGTGACAAGACAAACCATAAGCTAAAACTCTTGTAAAAACCCCAAAAATATAAATTGAGTGACTCTAATGGAAATAATGATATTTATTCTGTAAGTAGGTCGCAAGGGCACTTTTACAAGTCTGACTCTACTGAATTTTCTAAAAGAAGATCACTGTTGAGCAGAAAGCTGAAACAAATTCAACAGTTAAACATTTTTTCAAAACAACTCTTATCTATTACAATATTTTGTACTTAGCCTATCCTAAATATATGTTTTTTAAATATAAACTCAATATCGTAGTTTTCCAAGAAAACATATCAAATCTTATAACAGTAAAAATATAATACAAGAAAAAAAACACAACAAATGATTATTTTTAAACTTATGTAAGTTTGATATGCCATCTTATAAGAACCGTGTCCCGGTAAAAGTAAAATATTTGGTTTCTGGTATGGGCCATGCATTTTTGTCTGTTAAATATTTCTCTACTCTATAATATGCCTTTGCCATAAGAGACTTTTTGAGAGCCTCAAAAGCTGGAAAAAGGTTTTCTTAATATTTCGCGCCTATTTTTCTGGGCTACAAGTCAACACCGGTTCGGCTAATTTTCCGAAACCTAAACGAAGTTCAGACGCTGAAGTTTCGAGAACAAGAAGAAATTTTTGAGAGAATACTTAACTTCATGCATATTTATGAACCACAGCGTGTCATCAATCTTCGTTTGACGCAAACAAGGTATACAGCATGTTTTTTCAAAGGGACAAAATGGGAAAATTCTTAACCCAAAACTACGGTGAATCCACTTTAGTACATGTGGATTCTATTTAAGAGAATATCAGTGGATGCAGGTGTTATACGTTCCGGTTTTACTTTTCTGGTTAATAAATGATAATTTTGAAAGTCGTCTTCAACGCCTTAAACATTAACGTTATTATATTTATTAGCCTAAATACTTAAGACGAAAGATTAAGTTTAAACAAAGCTCATTAATTCTCTATGAATAAAACTACAACTGCACATGACTACTGACGTGCAAATTGCGGAGACTTTCCAAAATGTTTAAAAAAGGTCTTAAGTCTGGTGTTACCTTATATATTATATTTTTTATTTATAATTATATATATTATTTATTATTATATTTATAAAACCTTTTTAAGCTGTTTTAGTATTTAAAAGGTCTTAAGTCTAGTGTTTAAAAGAACTTTTAAGCAATTTAGAAAGTTTTCACAATTTGCACATCATTACACATGACCCTTGACAAATGGTTATTTTGTCCTGTTTGCCCTGTTTTATCATTTCCTGCTGTCAAAATAGTATGAAGCGTGGTAACATGTCTGTCCTACACGCTTGCTTACCACTCACTGACGCGTCAGAGCGTGGCGCTGCGCAATGCGCAACATGGCATAATAACAACTCCGTCACTTATATTATAGGAACTCCAAACTAAACGTCAGTACTACTAATCTACTATCTAGCCATAGTTTCTGATAATAGAAATCATAAAATGTTATTATTTATTCGTATAGCTTTAACAGTCGTTCATACATATTTATAAATTAATATTAAGTCTATTAATCCAATGAATTGGGTCATTTTCCAGGGTGACTAAGTCTGCAGGCAACCCGTTGTATTTGAAAAGTGGGCAGTCGCAGATGCTACGCTTGACATCTGGCAAAATTCTCCAGCCACATTTGTGTAAGATGTCTCTGGACCGTCCGCTGCCAGTTCTGAGCCTGTTTAGCTGGCTCCATTAATTGTCTTCGAGGTAGATACCCATGTTTGTGTTATCACCACGCTTACACGGATACAAAAATGAAAACAAAAATTTTTTTGCAACTTCCAAATAGTTCGTTTCAATATATATTTCATATTTACAACTTTATAGTATATTTTGCATTTTTTTCAAAAATCTATAGGCTTTCGTGTCATTTTATACGTTCCTATAAGGTCCCATTTAAAATAAGCAACCTGTATTGTTATCTTATTCTGATTTAACGATGTTTTAGTCGTAACATTACATGCCAAAAGTTAAATTAGATATTAAAATTAGTCCGTCTCATCGAATTAGGAGTATAGTCAAATATTTTAAGGAAATTTTAAAACATAAGGTCTTGATGTCTGTTTCAACTTACCTTGGAAACAGTTAACTAAAAATTTTTTCAGTTATGGTTTATTTTTATGAAAATGTCAAATTTATATCTTGCTAATAATTTGTATAGTGGATATGTGTCGCTATTAAATTTATGGGTGCCCATCCAGCAAGGGTAAGTCATCGTCTTACCAGTGCCTTTAGCTATGAGATACTTTTTCTGGTGGAACCCCATTATTTTCATCCCATAACCCAGTATATTTAGCTCCCAACAATCTCCAATAGTTTTTCATCTAGCGGGTGCTGTCTCTGTGCGCGTCTCATAATACAGACGGAATAGCACCCGTGCGGTGTGTGTACCCCTAGCATTTCATTAAATTACGAAAGGACCTCTACGCGTTGGCTTTGGCTCCGCGCACGCCTCCCATAGGTCCGGGACACCATTGTCCCGTGAGCGGGAGCGACATACATCTTCAATATTTTTACATTAATTAAAAAATCGCTGGGGACGACGAGAAAGTGGTGACCACGAAGAAGACGCGGCGTGCGTAGACCCCACAAGATGGACTAATGTCATGATGACGGTCGATGGAGTCGGATGGATGCAGGCGATACAGGACCGGTGGCGTTTTTGAAGGAGACCTGTGTCCATCGACTGACTTGCGTATCTTGGTAACCAGTTTGTTTTGCGTTTAGTATAGATAGTGATCGCGCCTGAATTGAAAAAAGACACAAAAAGCACCTATCATCAAATCACAAGACATCTTTACAATTTCTATAATTGCAGTAGGTATACCAAATACTATGGAAATAGTTGGTATTTAAAGATCATCATCACTATCATTTCAGCCATAGGACGTCCACTGCTGGACACAGGCCCCCTTAATAGATTTCCACATGGGCCGGATAGAGACGACCCGTATCCAGCGAGCCCCCGCAACCCTAACCAGGTCGTCGGACCACCTTGCGGGTGGCCTTCCCACGCTGCGCTTGCCGTTACGCGGTCTCTACTCGAGCACCTTTCTGCCCTAACGGCCATCGGTTCTTCGAACTATGTGCCCTGCCCATTGCCACTTCAGTTTGCTTATCCTGTTTGCTATGTCGGTGACCTTGGTTCGTCTACTGATCTCCTCATTCCTGATTCGATCCCGTAGTGTTTAAAGATATGTCTATACTATTATATAGTTGTAAAAATAAAATATCTGTACGTTGAATATTTATCCGGACTATTTGAAGGTCAGGGAACAGTTTTCTTTACTTTGTATGTGTCTTTGGGGCTTCATCATGCCAAAACGGCCAAACCGATTCCAATTATTTTTGGTACACAGGTAGCTGGGTATCTACAGATGGTTATAGAATACTTTTTATCCAATTACGCTGAATCAAAGAAGAGAGCATTGATTTGATCGTCCTTGCGCGCATTCTAGTTATCATTTTAACTTTATTATCGTGCCTAAATATTTTCATCCAAAAGAGCATACCTCGGTAACTTAAACCATATTTTACTTTTTCAACATTTTGCCACTCCGTAATATTCATGATGAATATTATTAATTCAACGAAAACTAAACTCCATTTTAACAAAATGTATTTATATGTTATCTACGGACTAATAAAAATTAAAAACTCTTTGAAGTTTCATTTTGATTTTATCGAATATTTAAGATTTTTATAAAGGTATTTAATATGAAAATTGAGTATTATTAGCTTAAGCAACAAAAAAGCTATACGATGTCAGTATATTGATGAAATTTGGAACATAGGTGTCTTGTGTAAGGCGCTACCAAGTTTAATAGTTAAATTAAAAATATGTATATTTCTAGGGGGCACTACATACAAGTAACCAAAAAAAAAAAAATTCAGCAAATATCAATGTGTGGCACATCACTCGACAGTTCGTCTAAAAAGATTTCGAGCTTTATGAAAAAATTTTTGATTCAGTCAATATTTTCGGAAATATTCACTCCGAAAGTAGCAAAAATTGTGCCCCCCCCCCCCCCTCTCTTTTCTAAACGGTAAGTTCAAAATATATTAACAAATTTACAAGTATAAAACTTAATAAATACTTTCAACGGAAATTGTTTTCAACATGATCGGACGTACCGTTTTTAAGTTATTGCCAAAAAACCGCGTTTCTCAGCAAAAGGGCGTAAGTGCCGGGGAGATACGCTCTTTTGTTAGTGTTTATTTTTCATTTGGTTTTTTTTTCATCTGTAGTGCATATTTTTGTATGAAAATGGCAGGTTTTATTTGTTTGTTCACCGATTACTCGGAGAATTTGTGACAAGATTATATTTTTTTTGTTTGAAAGGAGGTCCCTCCATGTTAGTCCTATATAATTTTAAATCAGATCTGATGATTGATGAAACACTTGCTTTAGCCGGGATTCGAACCCAGGACCGTCGTCTTCATAGGCCGTTGTCGAACTGAGCCAAACGTGTCGTCAAACGATATGTCAAAAGATACACATCAAATCTAATAATAACCCTATTTTTCCGTTCGGGTTTAAAAACCGGAATCAAGCGCAAACTTATCGCCGATTATTACTCTTTTTAAACGTCCAACGAACTTTTAATTAAAGTCACGCTTAACAAAGCCGTTTTCGCTAAAAATGAGAATTTTAAGACACAATTTCGTAGAAATTATTTAAAATTCCATTCACGTCAGGAAGTTTGTCCTTGTCTTAAGAAATGTGGAATGTCCAGTGCAGACGGTGCCGGGATAAATGCTGAATTTTTAACTTTAATAACGAGTTGACAACTTAGTCTCATTAATTTTAAGTTAAGTATTTTGTTAATGCACACCGCAAAACTACTTTCGTATTCGGGTCATTTTTTCTTTTTTACCGAAAATGGCTCCATATTTAAATTGCGAGCATTTTTCTGGTCTAAAATAAATTGTTAATTTTTAAAATTGATTAAAAAACAAAATGATAGAGGGAGATAAAGATTCCATGTCAGGAAAAAATAAGAGAACAGGCCAAGTGCGAGACTGACTCGCATCGCATACAAATGAGGTGCAAACTTATCGCAACCGGGTTATTCAAAAACGTACTCGGAAAACTAAAAAAAAATTTCTTCTGTTTCCGCGATTATTACTCATTGAAATAAAATAATTTAACGGATTATATCGCGTATATTATCTCATGGGTAGTTTGCACAAATTGTAACTTTGACAGAGGAAAATACATCTTTTCTCAGTCCACGCGTGACCATGGAAAGCTGGAAAGCTTCCGAAACATCGGGAACTAAAATGAGATAATATACGCGATATAATCCGTTAAATTATTTTATTTCAATAAAAAAAAATTGGTAGATGGCAACAATTTTCCTGTAGGTACTATTTTCATTTATTTTCATAATTCGAGGAAATTAAAAAAAAATCGCTGGGTAAATTTCAGTTACGAGGACGGGAAAGTTACACATCATTAAAAAAAATGGTTGTGATTGTGCATATGGCCTGCATACCTGCCTTTGACGATTTGAATTATTTTAACGGATGGACATGAAGAAACTATCAGAGTTCCGTTTTCACCATTACAGGACCTAAAAAGACAAGCTGATATGAACTGTCATTAAATACCGACGGTATTAATGCAGGATGTGAACGCAAACCAACATTACACGCAAACACTCAATACAAAACCTTTTAAATTGCCAAAACAGGAACAAGGCCACATTTTCCTGTTAGAAACACACTTAATAAATATATAATCAATCTGAAACCCGAAGTCGTCGTATAAGGAACACGAAGTTAATTGGATGAGGATGTACTATTATATTGCAAACGGATCGCAAATTAAAGATTAGTGGACTTTACTTTGGCACTCCCGTGCGGGTAAGAAGATTTAATTAAAGATAATCGGGAATGCGATTTTCGAAGAAGAATGTCTAGAGATGGCGCTTCAGGGTTGCTTAATAATTTTGAAGAATATGGGAGAGATAACAATATTAAACATTAGGCAAGGGCCATTAAAACAAGAGGACTGTCAGTTGACATATTTTGGATCGTGTTCCGATCGCAAGGAGATATTCTGGCAAAAACTAGATGGTGCTTTAAAACTAAACATTAAGCGATGTTACACTTAATTGAATTAAGAAACATAGTATAGTAACAATCAGTTCGTGAATAGTTAATAATAAATTAATCGTAAGATTTAAATACTGTGTGGGTCAATTTCAGAGCGTTTCAACCGCACTCATTAGTGTCACCGCATTAATGGTGGCTTCGTTTACAGATTTAAATGAGATACTAAACTTGCTGTGCAGAGGTACTGTACCTCTACACAATATCTCAAAATGCCGTTCGAATCTGTAATAGAAGGCACCATTAATGCGGTGACACTAATGAGTGCGGTTGAAACGCTCTGAAATTGACCCGTCTGTCACGCTTGCAAAGTTGAATAATTGTAAAAGGTAATTCTTATAAATAGATGGCGTTGTATAAATCGGTGAACAGCTTTTTATATCAAGATAGTCAGTACTAATCCCAATAGCTTACTTATTCGATTCTTTCTTTGTTTCTTTACTGTTATCTACCTCTGATAGATTAGTGGGAAGTGAGATTATTATTTGAAAGTAATTTCTAACGATTTCTTATTCCTGAAAGTAACTTAGCGTTGACATGAAAGTTTCCAAAACATTCGGGTGTCGTCGGGGATGCCGAGATAACACGATCATTGTGATAATATAACGTGACTATGGCAACGTCCTCGATTGGAATGTAATTGGTCGTTTCACACGAAACGAAACGGAACGACGAAATTAAAAAGATAAATAATAGTAGTTAAGCCATTAATTTATTGAATATCTCAAAAATAATTAAGAGTAAGACACTACAGTTCCTTCGAGAAATTAACTCTGTTTGACCTGCAGAAACTTTAAAGTTAACGTAAATAATAAAAAACACGGTGTATACCTCCTTACACTAGAATTAAGTTTTCCTTTCTACGGTTAGCTACTAACACCTATGGACAAGTTTCAGAAATAAATTATTTGAATTTGTATACAACAAGTTGAACAATAATGACTGACATATGGAGGCTGACCGACATTGTCAGCTCAGATCCTTGGACCCTATCGAATCGCTTCGCTACAATAGGAAATGGCAACATTTTCCTGTTTGAAACACATGTAAGAATTAGTAATCAATCCGAAAGTAAACAAACAGTGCACACCAACACTCAAAATAACACCTTAGGTACTGCCACAACAGGAAAAAGACCATACTTTCCTGTTCGAAACACGCATAATAAATAAATAATCAATCTGAAGCCCGAAGTCGCGGTGTAAGGAACACAAACTTCATTCGATGAGGAAATGCTATTATCGCGGATAGATCGCAAGCAAAAGATTAGTGAACTTTGCTTTGGCACTACCGTGTGGGTAAGATTTAATTAAAGATAATTTGGGAGGAGATTTTTTGTGCGTGAAAATTCTACAACCAAACATTTTTCTCTCGTGTAAAAGAATATGTCTACACGTTAAAATTGGCAAGATACGTCTTACTAATGTCAGCATGAAATAAAAGCCACAAGAACAATAGAACCGGCCAGTAAGTGTCGGGCTCGCGCATCGAGAGAACCTAGATCATATGTGAAAACTTCAACTGTCTAGCTATCACGGTTCATGAGATACAGCCTGGTGACAGACGGTCAGACAGACAGACGGACGGACAGCGGAGTCTTAGTAATAGGGTCCCGTTTTACCCTTTGGTTACGGAACCCTAAAAAGGAGAGGAGAGATATCATATGTGAAAACTTCAACTGTCTAGCTATCACGGTTCATGAGATACAGCCTCGTGACAGACGGTCAGACATACAGACGGCCGGACAGCGGAGTCATAGTAATAGGGTCCCGTTTTACCCTTTGGATATGGAACCCAAAAAAGGTATGTGTGTTATAAAACTTTCAGTCGTCACACTTCAAGTCGCCTTCACGGCAGCAGAGCTTTTAGGTTAGGGTGCGTTTCCACAGAAGCGGAGTGGAGCGGAGCTCTGCGTAATTAAATGAACTAATCACATTCCGCAGATTCAAATTAGTTTGTGTTTGTTTTAACAGTGCCGCAGCTTGATTGGTCTATTTCGCACAGCTCCTTGAGTAGAAACACACCCTTACACAGGCCCGCTCAGATCACTGAATAAAAAAAAAGATTTTTTGTATATGTTTGTATGTGTCGTTGTGGCTTCATCGTGCCAAAAGGGCTAAACAGATTTCAACTATTTTTGGTACTTGCACGGGTAGCTGCACATCCACAGCTAGCTATAGGATATTTTCTATCCGACTACGCTTAAGTAAAAAAGAGGGTTATGCTTTTTTCTCACACTAGTAGGCAAGTTTTTTCAAGCCTCTAATCATTATACTTGTTAATTTACGTTAATTTTAAAGAAATATTTTTTAAGTAAAATACAGTATAATTGACAATAATTATGATACATACATACATACAATCACGCCTTTTTCCCATTACAGGGTAGGCAGAGACTACCTCCTTCCACTTGCTACGGTCCTGGCATACAACTGCCGCTTCATCAACATTCATTAATCTCTCAATTTCTCTCTTATAACTAGCTTCTGCCCGCGACTTCGTCCGCCTTAAATTAGTTTATCGCGGATAAGGGTATTTTCCGGGGTAAAAAGTAGCCTATGTCCTTTCCCGGAACTCAAACTATCTCTATACCAAATTTCATCCAAATCGGTTCAGCGGTTTAAGGGTGAAGAGGTAACAGACAGATAGACAGACAGACAGACACAGTAGTATGGAAGTATGGATTATAATATCTACATAAAATCTCTAGTTACATCACTTACGCCTGTATCCCACTGACGACCTAGCAAAACTTGGTTAATGATGGGGCCCTTTTCACTTGATCGCTCCATATCTGGTTGGGGAACGTTTTCGGGCTCGTTTGCCCTCCGTGTTTCCAACAATGATCAGCTTTTCAAGGCTTTCATCTCCCCTCCTCATTATGTGGCCGAAGTAGGTCAATATACGCTCCTGACAGATTGTGGACAGGCGGGTTCGGACACGAAGCTGTGAAAGGATCGATACATTGGTGCGCATGGCGGTCCAGGGTATCTTCAACATACGCCTCCAGCACCACATCTCGAATGCATCGATCCTTTGCCTTTCTCGAGCTCGCATCGTACATGTTTCCACGCCATACAGAAATATAGTCGTCAGAGACGCGATGAACAGGCACCGGTGGAGGCAGATCATAAAAACTAGGAGTAGAACATCCACATCCACCGTTGACCACGATCCTCAGTCATGAGGGAGCGAGGAGCGACCACAGAGAGAGAGAATATCCCACTGAGGTAGGCAAAGATTACTAAATGCCGGACTCTAGAGTCCTAACACACTTGTTTCGCTTCATTTACATCCATGTTTCTCTATATACACGCTCTAAATCTCTACGTAACAGACTTTTTGCAACTAAACTTTGTATATCTATACAGATATGCAAAGAATGCACGAAAAGGTGAGTGATAAACATCATTCACAGCGTATAAAATTTTAATTTTTGGTTTAGTTCTCGATTGATTCACAGCCGACAAGTTGGTAACACTATTATCCTGAACAACGAGTTCTCATTCTAAATTCAAACAACGAATATTCGTTGTCAAAGTTACTTAATTCTTATATTGAGCTCAGTGTGTACGTTGCCAACCCTGTTTTATATTAAACTTTGTTACCTACTTCGAAAAGTCTTTAAAATGTGTGTGTTTTATTTTGTCGGCAATTATCAGAAACCAAAGTGTAGGAGTAGCACTCTAATAATATAAGTAAATTATTTTATGTTATAGGGGGCTAACGAGCTGACGGATCGCACAATGGTAAGCGATCACCGTCACCCATAGACAGCACTGCAACATCAGAGGAGTCACAAGTGCGTTGCTGACATTGCAGGTAATACTGGAAATTCTGCCGGCGACAATTTATTCCACAGTTCAGTCCTTTGAGGCAAGAAATTTCTAGCAAAACGCACAGTTGTGGACTGCCAACCATCTAGTGGTTATGGAAATATTGTCAGCAGAAAGATGCGGCAGGGATCAATTGGAACAATTACTGGAGCACTCCCCGTTTTACTACAAGCGATAGAAAATGCAGAGCGAGGCTACATCTCTAAGAAGTGCTAAGCAATCAAGCTAATCTGAAATGCGCTGGCAACCGACGATTCGAGTCGCTCTCCGTTAAATGCGGCCTAGAGAGAGATGCTGGTATTGGGAAGCTTTAAGGTGGCATTTCGAAATGGGCTGCAGACCGCAACCGCACGTCCCGCTGCACTCCAAATCGAACCTTAATATTAAGGTAAAAGGTTCAATTTTCAGTGTGCAGTGGAAGTGCAGCGGCTGCACGACGACACTTCTCAGCACACGGAAAGTTGTACCTTTAACAAGCTTTTATTTAACTTCACATTTGTATGTATGGTAACAAATCTTGCAAGAGAGATTTGAACCATTTTCTGGAGACCAATTAAGCTGAAAATTGGTATACCTACGTCACGTCGCTTACATTACAATAATATGGAACCATGAAATTGGAGGTTTGGTCGAGTAGAGACCGCGAACCGGCAAACGCAGCGTAGTAAGGCCACCCACAAAGTAGTCGGACAACCTGGTTAGGGTTGCGGGGACTCGCTGGATGCGGGTCGCCTCTATCCGGCCCATGTGGAAATCGATTGAGGACACCTGTGTCCAGCAGTCCTATGGTTGAAATGATGATGATGATGATGATTCAGTTGGTCTGATGATGCAGTCGGGTGGTAGTCATAGACCTCTGTAATAAAGTAACACAATCAATAAATTTAGAATCGTCTCGGTAAATAGTTGATGGATGTTCACAGAAAAATAGCGTCAAACATAAAATGTAGTCGCAAAGTTTATTAATCTTCAACAATGTTTTCTTAATAACGCGGTTACGTGTTTAAGGTGCAAGTCTGTCTTAATCAGTCAGTTAAGTTGAGATAAGTGAACCCTCGGTGCACGAGTTACTCTCGGACTATAAGAAAGACCTGGAAATCCGAGGCATACTTTCTATTGTAATATCTGAATGTTCCTAATTCTTTTCCTTCGCCCGTGACTACCATAAATCAAGAAACATATTTAAATTGAGTTTGAATTTTTTTTTAAACCTTTTAGTCTCCAATATCACAAAAAAAATTATAATAGTTGTCAACATTCCCTATTTAATGTTTAACGAAAATTACTTTGAGCGCCATCTATTTTTAAAGTTCAATAACTTGCACTCTGCACCAGCTTGTTACTTTCACTCAGCAAGCATCGAAGGTAGTAACTTTTGCTAGTATTTAATGCTAAGAAATGTCGATAGATGACTCTTCTTTTGCACTAAACTTATTCAAGAGAAAGAAGTAACAAACAGTCGTAATTTTACCATCTGTTAATGGATAAGCATAATCATCTCATCTGATAATAACTATTAGAGCATTGTGATATTGCGTATGAATGAAATAACTATATTTCAAGCAAATATATGAAAATTCCCACGCTACGCTATCTATTGTTACATAAAGACAACCTGTAGTTCCACTCCGCATTATTTCGACACTTTCTCCAGCTTTCGCTAAGCAAGCTCGTTGAGAGTTGCGCCTTTCACTATTCTCTAAAAGTGCCCCACATTGCCCACAGATGGCGCTTTAAGATCCTGATCATTAAAACAAGAAGACTGTTAATACGGCAAGAATAACAGTACATTTACAGCCATTTTAATCGAAAATATCAATGCTGCCTTTGCCGTACCTTCCGTATAAGGCAGGTATATGGACCCATCAACACATTTTCATCTTTTTATTTTTTTCTAAGCCACAGAAAAATCTGTGCTTATTCCTATCTATAAACAAAATTTCAAGATTTTTGAAAATTTTCGTCCATGCCCCATTGTCATTTTTTGGATCACGCCCTGATCGCTAGGAGATATTTAGGCAAAAACTAAATGGCGCTTTGGTGCATCTGGCTTGTCCGGGCCAGGCTCCGTCGTGGGTGGATTGTGGTACCTACCTGTGTTCATGTTCACGAATTTGCAAACTGACTGAGCGCTCAACTGTTCTACAAGTATCTGGGGTTTTCAAGAAGCGAGTAAACAGAGGTGCTACTATGATGTTCGTAATTCGAATTTCGTAAGGTAATGCTTCGTTTCACTCAAAAGCGAGAGGGAGCACCCGATACGAAAGTCAAAGTTCGTAGTAATTCTTATTTTTTTGTGAGTTTGTCTTCAAAACTGCTAAATAGATTTCAACTGTTTTTGGTACGTACCGTGTAGTCGGGCAGACGCTGAAGCAAAACAAAAGGTTATGAGAAGTTGACGGCACCTTCTTGTATTTCAAAAAATAACCATACGTTGTGCAACGGAGTAAATAAAATGTAAAAAAAAAACAGTTCTTATGAAATTTCTGCGAAGTCGAGGTATCGGCTATCATCAGATCATTAAAGTGTTGTTCCAATTTCAGTGTTGTGATGAGAAGAGACCTCTCGGTGGAACTGTTACTCATGATATCGTTTAAATCTGTTTAGAATCATTGCAAACGTGTGTGAGAGTCCTCAGTGTAGGCGTTTCTTTAAAAAAATGTAGATATTTATACGTAATACAGATACTATACTACATACATAATACAGATATGAGTGTTAATATCATCATCATATCTCCCAAAATATATAAGAAGCATATCCCAGGACTGCCCTATAACTCGGTACAAAGATGACCCCATCGAGGATTTGATCACCCTTAACGACGCTGCCATTAAGTGGCCGACTACGTAATCTTAACCTATAAATTTGTGTATCCAACTCAAATAATATCTCGTGCCATACGATTAAAAAAGATTTTAAAAAACTGCTGAATAAAGTAAGGACCCAAGAATCACAACAACGCGTATTTTCTGATCTTGGGTCGTCAATATGGCTGCTATCATCTAACGGTTCCCTGCTATCTTGACCAGACTATGAACCCATACTATTAAGGACCTTCCACGCTGTATCTCCACCAAATCGTCATATTATCGTTTGATCTTGTTTGGAATCATAGCGAGCGTGAGGTATAGTCCTAAGTGTTTTTTAACCGACTTCCAAAAAAAGGAGGAGGTTCTCAATTCGACGGAATGTTTTTTTTTTTTTTATGGATGTTCACCGATTACTCGAAAACTATTTAACCGATTTCAAAATTTTTTTTTTGGTTTTATAGTAGGTACTTTCAAGTTGGTCCCATATAATTTTGGTGAAGATCTGATGATGGATCCATGAGGAATTGAAGGAACTCCTCAAATATTGTACTCAAAGGTTGTCTTGAAGAGATCGCTATTTAGCGATAAGACCGCCTGTTGTTTACCTCTGCTAATTCGAATGTTACTGTCATGTTCTCTATTTCTGTATATTTGAGGTGTGCAATAAAGAGTATTTGTATTGTATTGTATTGTAGGCATACATATAGCGATTTTGGTATTATAAGAAACATAATAAGCATTTGCATTCAGAAAGTGTAAATTGGTAAAGTGGAACTGATGCAGAAGACCACAGAATGCCATCAAAACTCCTCAATGATAAATGATTTACGGGTGGCGACAAAATATCTTGATTAATTTAGCTAAGCAACTTCATAGTCACAAATTTAAATGTTCTTGATGAGAATGGTACCATCGAATTGATTTGATGATGAAGCCGGAAGGTAGGCATCAGATTTATGTAATAAAATAATGTATCCTAGCCGTGTTGGGCTTGTTCGACACGAGATACACTTTTAAGTAACGATTAACTAAAAAGTGTAAAATAAATAAACTTATTGAAATAAAACAATTTAACGGATTATATCGCGTATATTATCTCATTTTAGTTCCCGAAGTTTCAGAAGCTTTCCAGCTCTCCATGGTCACGGATGGACTGAGAAAAGATTTATTTTCCTCTGTCAAAGTTACAATTTGCGCAAACTACCCATTGTTGAAAAAACACAAATAAAGGTGTACATACATGCCAGATGGGCCTAAGCTGTAAAGACAGTTACACATGTGCCAGAAGGGCTTAATTATTTTATTTTATTTTAATAATTTACCAAGCAGCATTTCACAAATGTGGCGTACTGAGGAGAAAAGAAACGCTGCAAAGAAAAACTCCCAGGTTACCTCATTACTAACTATAATATTTAAAAACAGACTCTATTAAACTACTTTTAAACAGATAAGATATATTACACCGTTCGGAAATTAAGGTTTTGCAGTCCTGTGTCTCGCTTGTTCCTTGATGAGATGTATTACAGGATCCCAAGCTGGGGATAGTGACAATCCATCTTCTCTATTGAAATTAGGATGCTTTTTAATCTCAATAGCCTCGCGTAGCATCCTGGGAAAATATCTTTTTTCTTTGGCAAGGATAGAAGGTTTATCAAACTTAATTGAGTGGTTTGGTTTGTCAATGACATGTTCACAGACTGCAGACTTATTACACAGACGGTGCTTGACATCTGCTATGTGCTCCTTCACCCGGGTTGATACACTGCGTTTCGTTTGACCAATGTATGAAAGACCACACTCGCAGTCCAGCTTATAAATGCCTGCATTCTGCAAAGGGGTGCTACTCTTCACGGGTCTAAGGTATTGAGACACCTTCTTCAACGGCTTGAAATATGTTTTTATAGAAGCACGCTTCAAGATGTTTCCGATCTTGTCTGTGACCCCTTTCACATATGGTAATACGGCAGGTTTACGCTCGACTGTTGGTTTCTTCACACTGGGATTCTGCTTGGAACGTGGTATCTGGAGCTCGTTGGCTCGAAGCGCACGTTTGACATTCTGCAACTCAGCAGTCAGATGTTGATCGTCGCAGATACTGATCTCTGAAACAAAGATTTACCCACTGTAGCAATTTGACAGGGATGGTGGTGAGATTTGCCATTCAAATACCTATCTGTATGCGGAGGTTTCCTATATACAGTATGACCTATGTCATTGTTAGGACCTCTAATTACTAGCACATCTAAGAATGCAAGTGAATTTTGATTTTCCAACTTCATAGTGAATTTAATTTTACTATGTATGGAGTTCAGATGGTCTAAGAAAGCTCAAACACTAGATCTAGGTAAAATAGTAAAATAATCATCTACGTATCTTTTAAAGATCCTTGGTTTGACAGGTGCCAATGAAAATATATGCGATATAATCCGTTAAAATGTTTTATTTCAATGTGTAATAATCTCGGAAACAGAAGAAAATATTATAAATAAACTTTATAACAAAAACATAAAACCGACTCCAAAAAATACTAAAAAGTAAAAAAATAACGCCATAATTCTGTTTCTTCAAATTACTTATAAGTAACCGTTTGTATACTTAATCTATACAGTATATACAATTAATATTTTTTTTGAGTCGGCGCCATCGTGTCACAACTTACTAAAATCGTAAATTTTCAAATTTTTCACATTCTTTATATGGCACCGACGCCAAGATAAGATTAATTGTATATACTGTATAGATTGAGTATACAAACGGTTACTTGTAAGTAATTTGAAGAAACTGAATTATGGCGTTATTTTTTTACTTTTTAGTATTTTTTGGAGTCGGTTTTATATTTTTGTTAAAAAGTTTATTTTAATTATATGTCCTTTTATTCATGCATCAAATAGATGAGAGCAGTTTCATCATTATCATATCTACCGGAAGACGTTCATTGCTGGACAAAGGATTCTCCCAAGGAACTGCAAGATAACTTGTGCTATCTGCAGTCAACGGTATCCCACAGAAAAGTCAATCTACTTTGAACGGGTCTGTCTTAGCAGCTTTTCCGGTTACCGTACCATACCATAGTTTAGGAAACCTTTTTATTTTATCGGCCGTCAGTTCTAGAACTGATGCGACCAGCTACATCATCATCTCAGCCGAATAAAATCCACTGCTAGACAAACACTTTCGCCAAGGATCTGTACTCTGATCCGGTAAAGACGCCTAGCCAGACCTACCGAGTTTGAAGTCAGATTTTAAAAAAAGCTTATTTTTTACTTAAAAGTACCTGCCACTTCGGGAGCAGCGGAGAAAAACTAAATAACCGTGTCGTTACCCGTGTACCAAAATTTGTTTTTTTTTTTATGACATAGGAGGCAAACGAGCAGACGGGTCGCCTGATGCTAAGCGATCACCGTCCCCGATAGACACTTGCATTACCAGAGGATTCACAAGTGCGTTGCCGGCCTTTCAGGCGGGAGTACGCTGTTTGAGTTTAAATCCGTTTAGCCGTTTTGGGGCGATAAAGCCACAACGACACATACAAAAATACAAAGAATCAACAAAAAAAAATCGGTTCATTAACTTCACTTTTTGTTGTGTCTACATTGTACATAAATTCAATTTTTACAACTTTATAATAGTATATATGGATTCCGCTAGCAGTCGAACCATCAGTAACCCACAGACTTAGGATGTAGGTTAGAAGGAGAAGCGAACAAGCGCGGTGATTGCTTTGTTCAAGCGCTTGAAAAACGAACATTAAAACTCATATTTACGACGTCATTAAGGTGCTTTACACGATTATTTATCGTATGGCATCAGTCACTGGATAGGATTTCAAAAACAAAAAAATTATAATATGAGAATAACCTAAACTAGATTAGCCTTCTTCAAGTACACAGTGGCCGCTTCGCTGAGGCTTGCGAGGTCCTCTGCCTGTCCCTGGAATTTGGTGACAGGGTAATCCAGAACCATGTGTTCCACCGTCTGCTCGGGTGTGCCGCATACACACTGAGGGGAGTCACACCAGCCCCATTTGTCCCAATGGTAGGCACAGTGAGTTCCAACACCTGTTCTAATGCGGTTTAGTTGGCACGAGACTCTTCGCGGATGGTCGAAGCCAAAAGGGCGCGCTTTTGGGCTATGCGTGTAAAATTTGTCGCTCTTGAATTGTTCGTTCCACTCGTTCAGCAATGAGTTGCGTATGTCCCAGTTGCTGTTGCTTACCTGCATCATACTTAGAGCTGGTGGGTTTTGGGATTTGAGTCTCGGGGAGTTGATGGTAAGAGATTGGACGGTATGGGATTTTTCAAGAGGGGATTGAATAGGTTTTTAAAGGATCAGCAACACGTACGTAAAGTGCCTGGCGTTGCAAGCATTCGTAGGCTGCGATGACTACTTAACATCAGGCATACAAACCGACAACAATAGAATATGGCTGAACAGTTATTACTTACACAAGGATGTGTAAGTAATAACTGGGGGTCTAAAAGTTCATTCGCTCAAATCATTATTTTGGTAATGAGATTCTGGTGATTTAAAAACTAGGGTTCGCCTAGACGCCTACGATTAGACTAATATATCCGTAAATAGCAGTACAGACAGTTGCAACGAGCGACAATCTATATAAAGTGCAGCGGTGCAGTTTCTACAACAAGGCCACGGCTTAACAAGTGTAGTACAGTCGATTTGATATAGACATAAGTTTGACTAGAAAACTTCCTGGACGCTCAGAAATTCAGATGAATCGGAAAATGCCGTTACTTCCCTACAATTTAGAAAAGTCAAAATTGTTCTCGCATTTTTCTTTTTATTAATTTAAACTTGATTGCAAAATACAAGATGGTACAAAAGGCGGACTTAATGCCTTAGGGCATTCTTTACCAGTCAACTTTAGGGGTATACAGAATATAGCAGTTGGTGCACGATCATTAAAGTCGAGAAAAGAAAACGCAAAGAAAAGAAACACAAAATAAATGATATCCCTATATTGATAATATACGTATTATTCAAATATAAATACACACATACATAGTATATTACAATACACATACAAATGCAATGCAATTTCAAAGTACCAGGTGGCGTGCACACGGTTTTTCACCATGGTAGGCAATTAGAATGTTTTCGTCACACGGGCAGGGAACTGCCACAGAGGAATTCCTCTGTGCGTATATGGAGCAATGGTCATCCAGGAGGCAGTGCCTTGTGCTTATATAGATTACACGCCACTCACCTATACCTACAGTAGGGAAGTTGCCTGATATCAACATTTTTAAAAATTATGCAAGATCCTGATAAAACAAGGAAAATATGGAACTATGTTAAAATCAATAAACGCAAGTTTAAACATAGCTGCAGAACAAAGTTCTTAATTTTTCTATACAGGGTAGCAACGTGTGACGTCACACGTTCTTAGGCTTAAGTATGAAGTGTTTCCTGGAAAAGTCCAAGAATGAGATTTTGACATTGTTGTAAATCTTGAAATACAAAGATCCAAATAATGAAAAAAATTCAAGACCGACCGGATTTGAACCAGTGCCTTGTGCCTTGCCAGGGCGCACGCTCTGCCAATTGATTGCTTGAATTTTTTTAATTATTTGGATCTTTGTATTTCAAGAATATAGATTCTTAGTGATGAAATCCACTTACAAAATCACGAAGATCGTAGTGGTAAAACATCAAGATTTTTGTAAAAAAGTCAACTGTTGTAACTCGTTGACATTTTATGAGATTGAAGTGATCTTTTCACCAATGTTTCTATTATTGAGAGGTCGTTCTTTAGCAAACCATAGAAAAAGTGGACGAAAATTGTCAACATCCCAATTTTCTTATTCTAAACAGTGACAGGTGAGATGGGTGATGTTCGTCAATATTTTAAATTATACTTTTAATAACCTGCCTAACCCGTCTCGAATTCGTAGCGTGAAGGTGTGTAATGAAATTTAATTTATAAGACTTAAAATTTTTACAGAACAATTTACTGGTCTATGTATATTTGTTTATACCTTTAAATTGCCTCCTCCTAAAAAATGGGTGAATCAACTTTACAAATCTGTCCACAACTTTTAAACTTTGCTGTAAACTAACGTCTTTAAATAATAGTTTCTTTTTTTTTAATTTATGGTGTAGGTACGTTAAAACGTTGAATGTTCCTGTCTGTTAAACCTAATAAACATAAAAATATCATATTAGAAGCCCGATTTCTTAGTAACTGCTGAGACATTTTTGGTAACGTCACAGACGTCAAAAGTATGGGTCTAAAAGTTGATTCACCCAACTATTGCAGCAGATTGTACCACAAACAGCGTCCGGTTATGTGTAGAAAACTCGGTCTCTCCCGTAATGATCCAATCGGCGGCACACGACACACTATTATATTATCAAGCTGGCTTTTACTTTGCAACTGTGTAACGCAATCCTTTTAGTATACAGCTGTATACAATTATAGGGGAGGGTGAGGAACATTGGATCGGCGGGGAACAGTGGATGATTGCCTATATTTTAGAGAAAATAGGAGCGGCATATCTCTGTTATGGCACAAATTTAAAGAGAGCTTACGTTACCAAACTGCAAATGAGACAGATATGTAAATCTATTATTTATCAAAACAATAGGCAATGATTCGTTGTTCCCCACCGATTCAGTGTTCCCTACCCTACCTTAATCCTTTTAGATTGTTCCAGGAGCTTTAAAGATTACTGAATGGAAAAATATGTAATGTGTATCTTTGCGGTCTCATCTATTCAAAACGTCCGCGGATAGTTATAGAACGGTTTTTTCCCGATTACGCCAAAAAAAAAAACCTAGCTAGTATATTTTTTCTCCTCCTAGAACGAAGTCGATAAGGCTGATTGAAAAGCCTAATAAATTTTACATAATGTTTAGCTCTCACGATACTAAACGGACATAACTAGGCTCAGTTGGTGGTTAATGCAATGAGAGAGTTTTGCATCCGTCAGCAATGACAGACTAGTGTCATATCAGAAGCAAATCGTCCCATGCTGGACAAAGACTTCTACTAAAAATCTCTATAAAAAACGGTTGTGTACCGCCCTTTACAATGGATTCCCGTGATCTTCCGACGTCTACTGATAGTACGTCTTTACCCACGCTGCGTCGTCCGGTACACGATCTCTGCTCAAGAACCTTTCTGGTCCAACAGTTAGACCAAGAGCAACGTGCCCCGCCCACCACCAAAGTTGAAGGCTAGCAACTTTCTTAGCAATGTCAACAACCTTGGCTCCAGTGTTCTATGAGTAAGTTTGTCCCTTGTTTTGAGCAAGTGACAACGTATCATAAGTCATCATTGGTAATGAACTCTATTTAAAACACTTGGGGTTGAGAAAATATACTACCCAGCTTCTTGAATGCTGCCCATCCGTGTTGGATGCGACGAGTGACCTCTATATCTACCCAACAAAAACCCAAACCAACTACACATAAAGTGGTTAAAAATGACAAAATATTGATTCTTTTCGCAGCCAGAAACGATCTCCCTCGAATTGCAAACCCTAAATCGCAGTCTGCAGCCATCGATCCGGTTTTCTGTCCGAGTAATTTCTGTAGAAAGTAACAGCTTACGGTCAACCATGCAACCCTTATACACCGATATATAAGCGTGAGAATCGTATGTCAGCTGTTGCCTAGTGTACGACAATTTACCTCGAAACACAGAAACGCCTCTTGCAGTAAAGGGTCGATCACACCGGTGCTTAAAATACGGTATGCCTTACGGCAAGTTACGTGTGGCAGGAACGTGAAATACGTAGGTAAGAAACTTTTGGTGCAAATTACATCATGCATCATGCATGAAGGATTTTCTTCTTGGTGGTTAGCCAATACCGGCAAAATAAGATACACATTACGTAATAAACTATAAACCCAGCTGATACTTGTTATCGTCGAGGTCTAAGTACATAATGTATGATGTTGTTCTGATCGCTTCATTTGGACCTACATATATAAATAAGAGTATAACCAGCCACTATGCTTAGCGTTTGTGGACTATGAGAACAGTCTTTACAGCGGTACCAAATTGACTATAGGTACATCGAAGTACTGAGAAGTTTATATGAGAACGCCATTATGTCAGTTCGCCTCCAAGACCAAAATTCAAGACCTATCCAATTGCAGCGTGGTGTGAGGCAGGGAGATGTCATATCTCCCAAATTATTCACCGCTGCTTTGGAAGATGTCTTCAAGCTCCTGCATTGGAACATATCGTAGTCATGGCTGAGACCCTGGAAGACCTCGGTAAAATGCTCAATCACCTCAGTAGAGTCTCTCAACAAGTGGGCCTTAAGATGAACATGGAGATGACGAAAATAATGTCAAACTCTCATGTGCTGCCCACTCCCCTAAAAGTTGACGACTCTGCGCTCGAAGTTGTAGATATACAAACAGTCCAGTTGGGTAGATCCAATTTCGAGAAAGAGGTCAGTCGTCGAATCCATCTTGGATGGGCAGCTTTCGGGAAGCTACGTTATATTTTCTCGTCCCAAATACCGCAGTGTCTTAAGACGAAGGTTTTTAACCAGTGTGTGTTGCCAGTGATGACATACGGCACCGAGACGTGGTCACTCACAATGGGCCTCATAAAGGCTCAAAGTCACTCAAAGGGCAATGGAGCGAGCTATGCTCGGAGTCTCCTTGCGTGATCGAATCAAAAATGAGGAGATACGCAGAAGAACCAAGGTTGTCGACATAGCTCAGAGAGTTGCTACACTTAAGTGGCAATGGGTGGCGCACATTGCTCGTAGAACCGATGGCCGCTGGGGCAGATAGGTTCTCGAGTGGTGACCGCGTACAGAACGACGCAGCGTAGGGAGGCCCCCAACAAGATGGACCGATGATCTGGTGAAGATCGCGGGAAACCGTTGGATGAAGGCGGCGCGCGACCGGTCGTTGTGGAGATCCTTGCGGGAGGCCTTTGTACAGCAGTGGACGTCCCTGGGCTGATATGATGATGTATATAAGTCATATATATTCAAGTTGAGACTGAGCGCGTATCGCCATAATAAGAAAATGTTATATCGTAGTTTTTCTTGTAAAAAAAATACGCATATTTAATATTTTATGACTATTAACAAATAATGATAAAACAGAAATCTCTTATTCTTTTTGCCCCTTTTCTATTTCTAATTTGAAACTACCTCTACCTACTGTCCATAAAGTATGTTTTTGTAAACCTTCTTACCGTACTGGCTTCTCTAACTTACTAGCCTATACTTATAAAAAATATCTGTTTCAAGTGTCACTATACCTTAGTAAACTGATGAGGCTGATGAGTATCAATCATATTGTTATAATGTAAATGTCCCAGTGCCTGACACTGTCCCATTAGTAGGCACCTTCAAGCTTAGTTCGTAGCAAAAGAAGCGACCAGCAAGGTGTCAATTATTGGAATTAGCTACCAATCATCAGACAAATAAACAATTTTGAATTTGAATTTGAATTCGACTGGGATCAAATCGATTGAAACTAAAATTTTGCTCTCTGCTAATGCTCTATAATTTTTAGACATACTCTCCACACCAAAGTTGTGTCTATGACGTATCTCTTATGCTTCACGTTTTCTTCATACATTCAGCTACGCCTATAATATAAGGTTTTTTTTTTAACTTAGATCTGAAAAGTATGCGTAAATATCATGGCGTATAAGACACGACACCACGCTTCATCATCAACATTAAAAGACGGCACATAGGTCTCAAAATATGTATATAAATAAAAATGACGCCGCGACCGGTCCCGCGCCACCCGCATTCAGCGATCTTTAGCTACCTTTAACAGGTCATTAGTCCACCTTGAGGCCTTCCCACACTGCGCTAGTGGTCGCCACTCGAGAACTCATTGCCGCCAGCGGCCGTCCGTTCTGCCGAGCAGTGTGCTCTGTCGATCTGTGACTTAAGTTTTGCAATTCTGCGCTTAGCGGCTGCGTATTTTACGCAACGGTGTGATCGGACGTTAATGTAGCGTTTACCTGTACGTATATTCTTCAAGAAAGTGTTAATATTAAACGGATACGCGTTTATCAATACTTGTACCAAGATATAACCTACGACGCACTTTACGTCTCTGCCCCGAAGAGAAGAATTTTGTTGTTCGTCCATAAATGGCTCAGTTGTTACAACCTGACCATCATAAGACTTGTTATAATACGGAACTTTATACGGCACTTTTACGAGTATGAGCCTACCAGTGTTTTCCAAGAGGAGACCACTGTTGAGTAAACCTACATAAATCTATGAATTAAAAACTCTGAAGACAAAGTTAGACGGGGTCGACTCAACACAAAAGCTGAAAAGCTACAGAAACGTCGGGTACTTAAATGAGATAATATTCGCGATATAATACGTTTAAATGTTTTTATTTAAATGAGCGATAATCGCGGAAACAGAACAAAGTATGAGAATATCCCTTTGTTTAGAACCTGAATTTGAACTGGTTAGATCTGGCTAGCTTTTTACCAGTTATTAGATTAATGAGGGGAGCGCAAAGCCACGAACTGAAATGCCAGCAGCAACGTGCGAGTCACAAGGACTGTGCAGTTATGGAATAATAATAATAATATATTTTTTTTTTATGAAAAGGAATTTAATGCTAATGCAACAGTAACAATAACTTATGTTTCCATAGAACTTACACTATATCTTGTGCCAGAACTAGGAAAATCTTCTACATATATCAGGCGGTGGAATACCGCAATGGTAGTAATTTCAGCTTGCGTTACCAAAGAAACACCATGAATTTGAGTTGGCTATTTAACGGCTGATTACGCCTGTTAAAATCATCGTCGTTTTCTGAAAAAGAAAGGGAACAACAGTTTGATTAGGTCTTCATAAAGATATACGAGTATTTAAGGTAGGCTATATGCACTGATATTACTCTAATACTTAAAAATTATATGAATGAATTACTGTCTGTCAAGTTTCTCTCGGCTTTCTTCTCAACAGAGTGATCTCCTCTTGGGACATGCAGCGTTTCCAAATTTTATAGAGTCCTTTTTTCACATCTAATTTGTATACAGATAGGAAGAATATGGATCAGAAAGTGGGAGCTACTCTTTGTCCCGAAAGAAAATAGGGTTCGCAAAAGACATCATTGCCACGCATAAATAACAGTTAGTGTTAGATTCACATTGCTGTATAAACATGAAAATCCTTTGCCGTTATCTATGTATGAATCTCTCAATGCTGAGACTACTCTGCGTTATAAAAGCTATTCGTTATACGACTATTTGCCAAAGATTTAGTTGCCTATCATTCTGTCTTACGCGGGCATCACGCTGTATTACTCATCTACTGGCAAATACATCACACTAGCGGACCAATGCGAGGCACATTATCTTATCATGCCTTGTTTTTTTTAATATGTGTATCTTAATTTTGCCATGAGTGTTTTTTGTTGGTGCACTACCATTAATGAAACAAATAAAATAATTACAAATTTATTATATTTTCAATGTTGCTCTTGATACCGCATTTTCCTCATTGTATTAAAATCAACTTGTGGAATTCGCACGATTACAAAATTTTTAGGCGTTTCTTGCCTTGAAAGCCTCGCTTTGCTCGGGATCTTATTTTTAACCCACTTTTCACTTTCACTGTGTTGTCTTCTTTATTAATATTTATTTAAATATGATTACCATGGTAACTATATCTGATCGTCATACAAACACAACAACGTAGATAATTTTATTATAGCATCACGTCCCAATTACTCCTCACCCAGTAACCTGACCTTATCAACAATGATGCGAAATCCCGTTAGTATCGTTTAATAATACAAAGGTTCCCGCGTCCCGCGTTCACATGCTCTGGACCCGGCGTAAAAACGGTGACAATGGCATTGGATTCCATTAACATGGCGTGTTACTGAGAGCGGTGATAATCTACGTCGAAGGACCATTTTCATTCAATTGGCGAAACCAGTGGACAGAAGTTTAATAAAGGTGATAATCAGACGGTTCATTTTTGGTTCATTTTCGTATTTCAGTCTGCATTCACTCAAAGTGACACGTCAGAATGTCGAATGAATTTACTAGTAAACCGATCCATAAGTGTTGATGGATATCGGCATTCAACTAAGTTTCCCGCGTTCACATCATCTAGACTTGACTTGGCATAAAAACTTTGACAATGGCTTTGGTTTTCATAAAAATGGTAAGTTACTGAGAGTGAAGTTAATCCGGCTCGAAGGACCTTGTTCATTGCATTTCCAAAACCAGAGATGGAAGTTTAATAAGACTCAGGTTTCCGCGTTCACATGCACTGGACTTTGCATAAAAATGGTAACAATGGCTTTGGATTTCATTAAAATGGCGTGTTATTAAGACAAAGATTGTTCATTGCTCAGGATTTGTCTTCAGCTTCACTAAGAAATACTCGATGATCTGCTCAACTTTCAATGAAATGTCACAAATATGACACATTCTCAAATGTAGTATGGGCCGCATTAGCTTTAGATTTCATCAACATTACGTTTTATTGAGACAAAGGTTGTTCATATGCTTAGGACTATATATAATTATGAAAGTGGATCTGTAAAACTGACAATGTATGATTAATACAAATAAACGAATTTGAATATGAATATGATTGGTCTTCTCTAGGAAATACTCGACGATCTGTTTAATTCAATAAGATAATGTAGTATGGGCCGCATCCAGTGGCGTGCAGTCTATAGGCACAAAATGTCTACCCTGAAGCCCTGAACAACCAAGACACAGCAAAACTACCTACCTTAGACAAAATCCTAGTGCACGCATGTGTACGCATTGGCTATTGGGTCGTTATCACACTCCCACGCTAGCTGCAAAGAGTTGACTGACTTCATCCTCATCTCCTCAAAGTGAAGCCCTCTTCTAGATATCTAAAGGATGGACGTTGATGAGTAGTCAGTGAGTTGGTCATCAGCAAGCTTACGATGGCGTTTATCACTCAATATATAAATGACATAGTACCCGTCATTTTCTGAAAAGTATCTGAGTGCGAGACTGATGGATTATTATTATTTGTCCATTTGTTCACATATCCATCCCAACTTACCCATCACAATCGCAGAACTTCTCATTGACACTTTTTAATTTACCATCAAAAATATCTTAGATCAAATTAGACTCTTAGGAGACATGCACTACATCCATAATATTTTTTATATATATGTTTATCTCAAAATAAACTTTCTTAGCAATTTTCTCAGGCTTTTGACTATAGAATCTAACTTTTACTATTGTTTATGTTAACAAACAATACCTGATATAGATAATTGCACATTTCTAGTGAACAATATGACGTCTGATACAGATGATGTGGGAGTAAATAATGTACATGTCTCTTTAGCTTTGCTATTTCAATTTAATGAATGAGTGGGAATATAAAATGTGTGAAAGGAAAAGTCATCTTTTATGTATTTGCTTAAGATAAATCTTGATAGTGAATGACATAATATAAACGACCTAAAGCAGTGGCACTAGAACTAGGTATGTTTTGAAGAAGGGAGTTACATAAGCTAAGGCAAAAAAAAACAGAATCATCCCATATCAGACCACGTGTTACATGTTATTGAACATTTATATGAAAGTAATATACTCTTAAAGCAACATCTAGCCAAAAACAAATAATATTGTAAGTTATTAATGTTAGTATAGCTTCAGATATAATATTATCAATAAATTAGGTTATGCAAAAAATATTTGTTTACGGGCAAACCAGTATACGGATCGCCTGGTAGTAAGCGATCACCGCACACCTGCAACACCAGAGGACTCAAAAGTGCGTTGCCGGCCTTTCAGGTGGGAATATGCTCTTTGCTTGAATGGTTGAAGGTCGCAGCAGTCGGGAAATACTGCAGGCAAAAATTAATTCCACAGTTCAGTCGTGCGAGACAGGATATTTCTAGCAAAAAGCACAGTTGTGGACTGCCAACTATCGAAGTGTTAAGGATGGAAATATTTTCGCCAAAGACGATGGCGAACAAATGCAGCAGGGATCAATCAGGACAATTTTTGGAGCACTCCCCGTTATAAAAGCGATAGAAAATGCAGAGCATGGCTACATCTCTACTCAGTGCCAAGAAGTCGAGCCGATCTGAAACGATTGATACGAGTCGCTTTTCATTGATGGGGTCCAGAGGGAGAAGCTGGTACTGGGTAGCCCGAGCCCAGAGAGGAGTATAGAATTCAAAAATCATGTAAACCTAATTGATCTGTTACATCATCATGAACAATATAAAATTTTAATAGAAGTCAACTTTCAAATTTCAATGGGAGCTTTAAAAAATCTTAAATATATGCATCATCCGTTGGATCTTGCATCAGAAACATAAATCCACTTTCATCAATGAGCAGAGAGCATCGCACTCATCATTTCATCATCAAACATGAAATAAAATCGCAATAAAAGAGCTTTCTACATACAATAATGGTCATGACTCAACGCTCCATGACGACTTTTACGGGTAGACACGTAGTCGTCATGGAAATTATTTTGATTCACAAAATGTTGATTTGCGCACAGAATAGAACAGATTAAGCATTCAGAATATAAGAAAATTAAAAAATAAGACCATATTTAATATCTTATTGGTACCCTAGAGACTACAATTATATACTTTTTTGACTGACTTAAAAAAACATAGAACCCTATGCTCCAATGCAAGTATATATTTTATTTATGTATTCACCAATTATGTGTACGTATTGTGTGGGTATTGACAATTGTGGATCGACTTTTAAAATTCCTTTTTTATTTGAAAGAGTATACTCCTAAGGTTTCCCATTGAGACCAACTCAGGATCTGATGATGGAATTCCAGGGAAACCGAGGGCTACGCTAAAATTGTATATGAATATACACATACACACATATTCACATTCAGTACCTCCGTCTTAAAGTAACACGTGCATGTGCTCTCAAAAAGTACCAAGTGGTGAAGTGAAGATGATGAAGACTAGATCTGGTCACCGGAACCCCTCAGTGAAGAGTTCTTCGGGGATAGTGATAGGATATTTCGATTAAAATGGCTACGCCACTTCATGGTCACAATTTTAAATGTTCTTGTTGAGAAAAATACAATCGAACTGATGATGGAATAGGAAGTTTGCCAACTTAGACACCAGATCTTCGTAATACAATAATGAAGCTTAGCCGTGTTTGGGCTTGTTGAAATCGTGACGAAATACACAATTACATATCGGTTAACTAAAAAGTGTGAAATAAATGAACTTTTTTGACATAAAAAAAAATCGAAAGAAAAAATGCACGAAAAATTAAAAAAATAACTGCATATTACATTTAGTTTCTTCAAGAGACTTACAAGTAAGTAACCTATTTTTCTACTCAATCTATACAATATATACAATTTATGTTATTTTAGAGTCGGTGCCATCGACAATTTTGCATCTTGTCACAATTTGTAAATTGAAGAAACTATTTATATTAACTATTATTTATTGAATTATTTTTTTACATTGTTTTTGTTTCAGTACAGTATACAATAGGAAAAACATATATATTTAAGATAGGCTACTAATGGTGTAGTAATTAGATAAGAGTATATACATCAATCTGTCAGTTGGAGTGTGGACGGGCGGCACCATCGTCGAAACCAAACAACTTTGCTGCTGGCTTCCATTTGTGGCCGGTGCCTCGAATGCACATGCTGGTCGCTCTAATTTATTGAAGTTATTATACAAGCTCTCAGCCAGCCTAAAATGCAAGACCAGGATCTGTCCCAGCGAGTTGCGAGTGCTTCCCGAGGTGTTTAACAAAGGTGACTAATTGTGGTGCAAAAAATCCATCTACGGAGTATTTATACATATTAAGTATTTGGTATTGTTTTTCTTTTTAGTGCATTTTTATCAAAATTTTATATTACTTTTTGTTTTACAAATATCATGATAATAATCACAATTTTTGCAATTTATTAGTGGATCACTCCACTAGCGCTATTATTACAAACAAAGATCAGAAACAAATGGTTTTTTTTTCAGTTCAGTATCGTCGAAAAAAATTTTCATTTGTTTCTGATCTCTGTTTATAATTTTTTTATATATTTCGAAAAGTTTCTATTCAAATGAAACAAAAATGACATACTGGCAAAGTGGTCCCGTTGATATTTTTAAGTTTTGGCGTAATGGTATATTTGTTAATCCGTCGTGTAAACATAGTAAAATGAAAGTTAACTACGCTATAATTAAAAACACCGTTTTGTTAAATTTAATTAAGTCGTTAGTCCAATAAAATATGAACTTTTTAGGCTTTTAGAAAATTCAAAACAAAAATATGCTACAAAATAATGCGTATACTTCAAGATACATTTTGATAATAGCATATAGCTAATAGGCCAAGCTAATAGGTGCTTATATGAAATTTGAATTTGAGTGACTAGTATAGTTTGTAAAACCGAGCAACGGCGAGTTTAGCTAAGTTTTTTTAGGAAATTGGAGAGTAATTGAAAATAAAACTCATAGTAGGCAATATAATAACCTAAAACCGCCCAAGACCACGTCAGACCATGCTCAGTGTAGGGTTCCGCAGCAATTCATACGAAAAAATGCACACTACAGGTGAAAAAATGGTATATGAAATAGTGCTCTAGCAAAAAAGCGTATCTCCACGGCACTTACGTCCTTTTGTTGGGAAGTGCCGTTGCAGATAGTGTTTTTTTTTCAGTTTGGGTTAATTTAAGGATTTTTTTATACCTATTTAACCATTTTACTAAGTAGCACCTCACACAACACACGTATACCCCAAATTGTATCAATTTACATCTTGTAGATTTTGCGTAAAATATGCCTGTGACATACGGACGGACAGACGGACTGACGGATATGACGGTTACGTTTTTGCCATTTTGGCTAGGGAACCCTAAAAAAAACGATCAAATGCGAGTCAGGCGATGACACCATCATCATCATCATTTCAGCCGTAGGACGTCCACTGGTGGACAAAGGCCTTCTTATTTGACCTCCACATGGGTCGGAAAGAGGCGATCCGCACTCTCCAAGTCCCGACAACCCTAACCAGATCGTCCGACCACCTTGCGGGTGGCCTTCCCACGCTGCGCTTGCCGATACGCGATCTTCACTCCAGAAACTTTCTGCCCTAACGGGCATCGGTACCTCATAGCTTCTATTTTAAAAACCAACTAAAAACATTAAGTCCCCGGTAAGCTCGATTCTCCATACAAACGTAGTTACGCTCTCATTTTAAAATGAATTACTAGTTTGTTCTGTAATTTTGTACTTAGAATAAGTTAAGGTATATGCAGGCCTGTAATTAGTTTATGTAGCTTCAGGTACCATATTAAAAAAAATACGGCGAAATTTAAGTTTTTCATACAAAACTTGTTTTTGCTGTAATTCGTTTGTTTTATAAACTGGAGCCATATAAACTAATTACAGGCCTAGATATACGTCACGTCATAGTATATGCAAAGTTTTGTGACAATCTAACACGTAGTTTTAAAATGAGAACGAAACTCCATTTGTATGGGAAGTCGAAATTCAGCCGAATTTGCTGGGGACTCTTAAGGAAGCTATAAGCTCCAGGATAAACAATAAGCGTACATAATGAGTATTTGCCAAACAAGCAAACATAATCTGCCTACATTTACACAGCGGCTTCACGCGTTTACGCATCGACACGCATCGTGGATCGCACAGACTAATAATTCAGATACGTTACTCTACGGTTGGACGAACGACGGAACTATTGCATTGGGGTAATTTCGAACAAATTTTTATTACAGTGTGACTTAAATGTCACGTTTTCACCACAATTCAATTCTTCTGTATTGAAGGTTCGACAATAATAGTAGCTTGTAGAAGCCTTCTATATTACCTTCTATAAAACCGCGGCTGGGAGGCCATTCCACATTCAGTTATGACAAAATTCTCGAAATTACTCTTAACTCGAATTTACTCCAACCTTACAGGACGCACCTTATGTGATTTCCCTGAACAATAGCCGTTCAGGTTAGTTACTGAAGTTAAAAACTTTTTTTTACTATTTACGATTGCAAATTATTAGAAAATACCTACTATTGTTTTAACTCGCTCGATCAACAATTATACCTATTTTGAATCAATATTATACAAACTCTCAACAACAACTCTCATAGGGGGTGAAATGTGTTTAGAGTGATGTGTTGTTTGTTGGTAATATTCAAATTAATACCCAATAATAGTTTGATTAATAGACGATATAACTGTTAAAAGTCATCCAACGATTGCGTCCAACTCAATTTCATGAACCTTTTAATTGATTCTTAAAGTTCCTCAAGAAAGTGAGTTATCTGTCGCTATCTGTGACAGCAAACAGTTGAACATCGTCATCGTCGCATGCGCTCAAAGCTCGCCCTACTTCACCATGAGAATTGCCTTAATACACTACCAAAGCTACAAAAAGACGTAACTAACAAGCATTTCGTATTGATATGCGAGCTTTTCATATGGAACCATAGAATAGTCTTGAACTATTGTGTGTTTGATTACTTTCTCTGTCATATTTTGGAATCACACCACAAAGTTTACAAGGAAACGATCTCACTCTATTTCGTAAAAGCGACTTTTCAGGTTTTTTTTGCACTATAACCGTAGTTGCCTAAACCTTGATTTAGTACTTTTATAGGATCCTCCCCTCTTCTATGTTATACCTATTTCAAACACCAAATAAGTTTTTCTAACTTCTGTTCCTAGTACCAGTACCTACGTACTATGAACTTAACAAATTGTACAATGCATCGTGAAAGACCCTGCTTGATGCGGCAAAAAATTATAGAAAATTTTAGTAATGTTTAATGGTTCCGATTATAATGCATCCATACATGCAAATTTTAAGACAAACTTGTTGTAAGTATTATACCTTTACCGCGCTAAGTGAAAATAGACTATAATACAAGTTAGATATAATACAAATAGACTATAATACAAGCTAGATATCTGAGAATCGACAACTGAGTGTTTCTCGGTGAGAGAAGCTTCCTGGATAAAGTAGGAGGAAACTTTGTCTATACAACCTGACATGTAAATCGTAAAGAAGTTTTCGAGTTACTGATTACATATCTCGTTAAGAGCGATTATCATCATGCTCCGTGAGTTCTAACGGCTGATTACCATTTAATATCAACCAGATAGTTATCAAACTTTAATTAACCGAGCGAGCATAGCGAGCGAAGCACTAGCATAGTCACCTTAGCCAAAAATTATGTGCTATGTCCGCCGGATATCCGGCTGGCTGTTCTCCTTTAAAGGTAGCATTAAAAAAAAAATGGATCAAAAAAAACTCTTAACAGATTTTCGTGAGGATTTGTGAGCAGGTTTTCGATTCAGTATTTGGAGTTTTTCTAAATGGCGGAGATATAGGGGTTAAAATGTTAGTGAGGTCTACAGCCCACAGAACCACTAGATTTAATAAGGGTCCGATTTCTTCTATATTATTACAGAAGCTCACTCCCAAAAATATTACAAGTCTATCTCACACTATTTTATCATCAATAATCTTGATTGATGGATTTCAAATAGATATTAGCATTACGAATGATAATCAATGTCTCGATCTCTCACCTGTACAGGAAGTGCATTTACATAATCGGCGCAGACTGGTGGCAGACAAAAAACCTGTTTGGACGAATTTCTTGTTTGATAATGAACAGTGAAGTTTGCAGTATACTGAGAGCACGTACAAAAGTATAAATTAGGTTACTGTTGACCAAAAGTTTAGCTTGGCACCAGTTTAGTAAAGCACCAGCGACCGTTGGTTCTGCAAGCAATATGTCCTGTCCATTGCTGCTCAAGTTTTTCAATTCTTCGATCTTTGTCGGTTACTTGAGTTCTTTCATTGTCGCATGTATTTCGGTTATGTTCTTCGTTGTCTGAAAGAGATATTGAATCTTAGCGAAAAAACCGAAAAAAATATAGTCAACGGATTCAACTCGGATTGGCAACATTTGGGAAACTGCAAAGTGTCTTCTCTTCCAAGATGCCTCAGTGCTTGAAGACGAAAGTCTTCAACCATTGCGTATTACTGTTGATAACCTTTGGAGCCAAGACGTGGTTTCTAAGTATGGGCGTCTTAAGGAAGCTTAGAGTCACTCAGCGAGCTAAAGATTATGCTCGGGATCTCTATACGAGACTGAATCATAAAAGAGGAGATTCGTAGACGAACGAAGGTCACCAACGTAGCAAACAGGGTAAGAAAACTGAAGTGGGAATGGGCAGGGCACATAGTTTGAAGAACCGATGGCCGTTGGGGCAATAAGGTTTTCGAGTCGATACCACGTACCAGCTAGCGTAAGGTGATTGGACAACATGGTTAAGGTTGCGGGGACTCATTGGATGTGGGTCTCTATTAGGCATATGTGGAAGTCAATTCAGGAGGCCTGTGTCCAGCAGTGGACGTCCTGTGGCTGAAATCATGATAAAACCGCCTGTTGTTTACCGTTTCTCACACTGATAGATTTTAGGTGTCTCAAGTTACTTTCTTTTGATCTGCAATAAAGAGTATTTTACTGTATTGTATTGTATTTTGCAAACGTCTTGCATCATTAAGCTAGTCGTTGTCCAAGGCAGAACGACACAAAATAACTCCTACTGTATCACCAGCTTGCGTGTTAGTCCATCTCATTATCACGAAGCCTGACGTTGTTACGCGAAGCTTCAACCTTGTTTTGATCGAATCGCCGGAATTCTTGACAATTATCATTTGCATGATAAATATTTGCCAAACAATAATTTGCATACGTGTTTTATTATTATGATACTACTGTAGTGAATCGTGTAATTGAAGTTTTGTACATGAATATATTTAATTACTTAAGCTAACACGATTTTCACTCATTATTACCACACAAGAAACGGGCATACTTATATATATGATTTATTTAATTACCTTTCATCGAAGGAAGTTCTTCAAGACTATGAACATAACGCGACGTCGGAAACGTTGAAGAATTACCAACGGAAGGTAGTTAAATAAATCATATTTGTACGCAATTAAGCCCAGTTTAATAAATATTATTAGACATTTTCCTCAGTTAAATATCAATTTTGTACTTCTTGGCTAAAAACATTTTCCATTATTATTATACCTAAATATCACATTTACCTTTAATTTAGCTATACTATCCATTTTCCGATGTTTGGTACTCTAGTTCCGTGTTGGATGTTCGTGTTTAAGACTATTGTCAAGGAAGACTTGTAACATGGCTTGGTCTATGCGTCTTTATGCTACTAATATCTGAGCATTTTCCTCGGAACATAAATCACTTGCAGTTTTAAAACATCCTCTTTCCCAAATTAGGGTTGACAGCACGCGCGTGATGTTTCTGGCGTTATTTGCAACTGCTCAGCATGAGGTAATCCATATGTGTGTTTGTCATCATCATCATCATCATCATCATCATCATCATCATCATCATATCAGCCTGTAGACGTACTCTGATAGTCAAAGGCCTCGCCAAGATCTCCAAAACGACCGGTTGTGCGCCGCCCTTATCCATCGGTTTCCCGCAATCTTGACCAAATCTTCGGTAGGTACATCTTGTTGGGGATCTTTGCACGCCACGTGATCAAGTGCACGTGGTTGCCACTCTAGAACATTTATGCCCCGCCCACGGCCACTTTAGTCTACCAATCAGCTATCTCAATGACCTTGTTTCTGCTGCGGTTTTCTTTATATTTTTGACCCGATTACGCAAGAAGTCTCCGAGCATAGTTCACTTCATTGCCCTTTGGATGAGTTTGAGCCTTCTTATTAGGCCCATTTATTTATTTATTTATTTAAACTTTATTGCACAATTAAAAAATGTACAAATGGCGGACTTAATGCACAAAAGGCATTCTCTACCAGTCAATCATTGGGTTAAACAGAAACAGTTATATGGGTGCAGGGCGTGTAAACTGAGACAATTGAAGATAAATATAATACACAGATATACTTATAATATATACGCACATAAACTTACACAAATACACAATAGAATGTATCTACATACATATTGCTATATGTACCTAGTTAAAAACACCATATCGAGAGAGAGAGCTAATCTTGAAGCTTACTAAAGAAGTGAGTGAGTGAGTGACCACGTCTCAGTGTCGTAAATCATCTTAAATACATAGAAAACATCCAAAAGCAAGAAACAAACATTTGTGATAATCACACAAACACTTGACCTGGAAGAGATTCGATCTCTGGATCGCCAGCTTCGTATTATCTTAGGTCTAGCACCTATTTTCTGCGGATCTCTTCATTTTTAATTCGATCACGCAAAGAGACTCCGAGCATAGTTTGCTCCATTGCCCTTTGAGCGACTCTGAGCCTTCTTATGAGGCCCACTGTGAGTGACCAGGTCTCAGCGCCGTATGTCATCAGTGGCATAACTATAAACTCGCCATGGTAAAACCACTCTTTATAGAGGGAAACTAAAGAAAAATTGCAACTACATCACAACTAATAACCAGCAATTGAATCAATTCACTTTCATATCTCGAAACTCATTGGAGTCCATTCACAATCATCACCGCATTGTGCGTATGGGTACCCATACAATACACTTTCACCCATGAAGTTCACACGCCATACAAACTGGTACGTGATTAAGTATGTTGGAGGGTTCAATTTATCAAGTAAGTTATTAAGTGGTGACAAGGTACTATTTGTTTACTTTGGTTGATCATGAGTGGAAGTGTCTTCTAGAAAATCTTTTAAGATCTCTCAGATCAAATACAATGGAATAAATAAATGCAATAAAACACGAAGGCAACCAGATTTTTAGAGCAAAAACGTACGTAAACACAACACAACATAAAAAGACTCTTCACTAGTACTAAAGCACTTCAAGTTTTGTTAAATTAAATCTCTAAAAATAAGCATAGTACAAAAATAGATAAATAATACAATAATAAATGGGGGTTGAACATTTGCACAAAATTTCTAAAGGTATTAAAAAGTTTAGAAGACAGAAAAAAATTAGTTGAATAAATAAATATTACGGGACAATTTTATACAAATCGAACTAGTCCCATGGTAAGCTCAATAAGGCTTGTGTGATGGGTACTAGACGACGATATATATAACAGATATATTACATATATGCATAGAAAACATCCAAGACTCAGGAACAAATATTTATGCTCGTCACACAAATATTTGCCCTTACCGGGATTTGAACCCTTGAAGCTTCGCAGGCAACGTTACTCCCACTGAGCTGAAAAACCGGTCGTCAGAAGTTGAAATATTCAATCCTATTCAATACTATGTATAAGTATAAAGTTATTTATAATTGAATAAGATTTTCAATATAATCGAACATCAAAATATTCAGATTGTACTAAAATAAATAACAAATAACAATAAATAAATTAAAAGTAAAATAAGTCCCCCAGCTCGTGACCCGAGGGAAGGGTACCCATAAGGCTGGTTGCGTTCCCTCTCTGGATAGATATACTCGTACCTATCTTTTGAGCGAGGAACGAGGCGTCACAATGTCCGCACCGAGGCGCAGCCCGACAGCCAGCCTAAAAGAATTATTGTCCAAAAGGGTTGAAATGTGAGGGGATGGAAGAGCATGAAGCCACGAACTAGACTCCCGCTCCGACACAGCTAGTATGCGGGCTTCTTCCAAGCTGGAGGAGCAGGAGTCTAGTAAGTGGGAATGAACTTGTTGACATATAGGCTGGTCCCAGATTCTCTGGATGCATTTGTTCATAGGCAAGTTTAGGCTCTGGCAGACCATTTTCCAAGCGCTTTCTGCCTCAGACAAGAAAGCCACCTCGAAGCCAAGCAGTGAAGGGCTTAGAATTTTCATGACCAGAGGAAGCGTGCTGTGTGTAGAGGACAGAAAGGCGGGCAGTGCGACGCTGGAAATTTGGCGGATACCAAGACCTCCGAAGCGAATGGGTAGGGTAGCCTGTAGAAATTGCCGGTCATTAATTTTGACATTAATGATTTGTTCAAATTAAACGTGAAGCATGGAGTCGATGACTTCGCAATGGCTCGGGAATTTCCACAGTGGGCTGCAACGGGTGGGATACGAGAATTTAGGAACAAATAAACAGAAACGTAAAATATGGATGGCCATATGGGCGTTAATTTCTAGTAGACGGTCCGAGAAATCGGAGAAGTAGTTAACCTTTGATTTTTTTAAGTTAGTGATGGATTCCTCGAAAATATAATTTGTTTATGTTTATCGACACAAACCATGAACATGAGTAATACTATTATAACGTTGTAAGAATGAAATATTTGTATGTGTCGTTGTGACTGCATCACGACAAATTAGCTAAACGGATTTCAACTTTTGGTACACGGGTAGCTGGGTATCTCCGATGGTTATAGGATACTTTTTACCCGACTGAAGAACAAAAAGAGGGGTTATGGCTTTTTCTTCTCCGCGAACGAAATTGCGCGCGCCTTCTAGTACTTCTAGTGCTTCATTTGCGCGGGAACTAAAAATCATAACCCTCTTTCTTTATAATAAGTATAGCAATTAGCCATTTACGGTAGCTTTGTTAAGGGATATCAGATCTTCGAGAGGGCAGATCCTTGTACTAGATATAATAGCATTTATAGACTACTAGCTTCTGCCCGCGACTTCGTTTGCCTTAAGTTTGTTTATCGCGGATAAGGGTATTTTTTCGGGATAAAAAGTAGCCTATGTCCTTCCCCGGGACTCAAACTACCTCCATACCAAATTTCATCCAAATCGGTTCAGCGGTTTAAGCGTGAAGAGGTAACAGACAGACAGACAGACAGACAGACAGACAGACAGACAGACAGACAGACACACTTTCACATTTATAACGAATAGGTTACGGATGATATGGATATATATCCATATCATCCGTAACCTATTCGTTATGGTCACGTGGTTTCACGCCAAATTACATGATAAAGAGTGAAAAAACTTCTAATTAAGATCACTTTCACTTTTATTCAGACATTTTGAAGTCAATCAACCTGTCTCCTTAGAACCCAGGCTAACAAGTCATACAAATTACACAGAGTCATCGAACTTTGTACTCGAAAAGTGAAAGGAATTCGTGTGAAGCTTTGACAGGTACTGTGGATTAAATGATTAGGTGTTCCGTTCATTATTTATTATTCAAAAAGTTACACAGCTTTACAGTAAAAACCAAGGCACTGTGAACTACAAAAAAAACCGGCCAATTGCGAGTAGGAATCGCGCACCGAGGGTTCCGTACAAACTTTCACTTGCCCTAACATTATTATACTACCCTGTTCCGGTTGAGTTAAGTTTGTACCTGATATCTATTTTCATTGCATACAAATGAGGTGCAAACTTAACGAAACCGGCCCTCTTATTGCCTAACGCGTTTGACGTTCGCAATCAGAATCAATTGTCATGATTTTGTATGGGCTATAACAGTTGATTCCGATACCAAGTGTCAAAATTTCGTTAGGCAATAACCCCGCTGGTTGTTCAGAGTTTTTTTGAAAATTAGCTAGTTAGAGACATGGTTATAATTTTCGTATAATATTTATGTTTATTTATAAAAAATGTCATTTCATTTCATTTCATTTCATTTCATTTCATTTCATGAATTGTAAAATTTACAAAATTTTCCTTTGGTAAACTGGAGATAAAGGGGTGGGGGGGAGGGGATAGTTTTTTTTTCACATTTTCCTTATTATAACTTAGCTTTAAGCATTGTGTTTTTTTTTCTGTTATGCTGTTGATGTTCCAAATAAATAAAATAAAATATGTAAAATAAAATAACAAAATCTAATCACAATTTAAAAAAAAATGTTTAAATATGTGCAGATTACACCCTTTCATATGATATACGACTTGACCAAGTAGCTAACTTTTAATTTTCCTCCCTCCTCTCATATTCGTTTTTTAAGAAAATAAAAATATATTTTTGAATATTTCCTATGCGATACATGTGGGCTGACCATGTTTATAAATAAACCAAATTTCAAATAGATATAAGTAGTTTTTTTAGATATGGCGCTTTAATAGTCTGACAGACAGACAGGCAGAGTCGCACCATAAGGGTTCCTTTTTTACCATTTTTGGTACGGAACCCTAAGAAAAACACCTAAAAACTAGTTCGATTTAGGTCACGTAACTCCGTGGGTCCGTTGCATCGTCTTATCTGGTGTAGGATTCGGCAGATTACACCGGAACTGCCGAAACACAACACCCTTCGGCCTGAAGTCTGCACTTGCGATGGTTCATGGGTGGCTCCATTTTTTGCTTATTATTATTCTGCCCATAACTCAGAATATAATAAAGACTAAGGTTACTTAAATAAAATTAAATTATCTAGGCCATAATAACATACGGACAAAATGGCCTTGAAAAATAGACTTATATTATTTAAATAAAATAATTTAACGGATTATATCGCGTATATTATCTCATTTGAGTTCCCGACGTTTCGGAAGCTTTCCAGCTTTCCATGGTCACGGGTGGACTCCCATGGAAAGCTGAAAAGCTTCCGAAACGTCGGGAACTCAAATGAGATACATAATATACGCGATATAATTCGTTAAATTGTTATTTTTAAATGAGTAATAATCGCGGAAACAGAAGAAAATATTATAGACTTATAATAGCAAAAAAAATATTGTTGCCTTTACATCGTTTAAAATCATAGTACAGAGTAACTCAGGAGACGAATCCATGGCAACGATGTAGAGGAAAAAGTTGATTAACCCTCATTTTTGTTTTTTCAACCTACATTTATATGTATAAAATAGTAGGTAATGTGGTTTTTTTACGAAAATCTTGATGTTTTCCGTCACGATCTTTGTGATTTTAAAATGAATTTCTTCACTGAGAAACTAGATTCTTTTAAAATTCGGTTATAAATGCTTAGCTAAATTGGAATCCGGGAAGTAGGTCATTTAACTTGCAAGATTCCACTCGTACAAATATTATTACATACATACCTACATTGCAAGTTAAATAAAAGCTTGTAATAACATGATTGTTACGTACTATTTGGCAGTCACAGAATTCAACATTTTTTTTGGATTTTTCGTAAATTTATTTGTGTCGTTTTGGCATCATCACGCCTAATCGGCTAAACGGATTCCAACTATTTATGGTACACTTGGTATCTTCAGATGGTTATAAGATACTTTTTACTCAACTACGCTGAAGAAAAACACAGGGGTTATGATGATGTATCTCACAGTATTTTCCTTAAGCCATTCTTTTTTACCACATTCACCAATATTCTTAGATATAAATAGAGATTGAATCCAAAAAAGGTTAAATCGGTCAAGTGCGTGACAGACGTACGAAGCAGATACTTACATCTGAGAGTGAGTTAACGTATAAGATTGTGCTTTCCTTTATCTAAGAGTGCTTGGCATACTAAGATAACATTTTTAAAGTAGAGGCTTGCCTAAACACTCATTCATTCCACTTCAAGTTACGCTGAGCATATAAGCTCATTCGTACACACTTGAGTTTAGATTGGTTTGTACCAATTCTAAACTTTTTCATGTTAAACAAGCATGGTGCTTTTCCACTGACGAGGCGAGGCGAAATGAGGGACGGAAATTTAAATCACTCTAGCCCATTTCCACTAACACTTACCATCGCAAGGACGTACGAGCTCGCAATGCCTATTAATGTCAAATACGTGCTCGTGTGAATCGTGTCTCTGTTACAAAGTTAAGTCTATGTTCGTAGCAATATGGTACATTATTACACAAAAAAATATTTCAATTCTCGTCTCACACATCCTCGACAGTTCATACTATTTCCTCGCTGAGAGCGAATTTGAGTTTTGCCATACAAATTTCAATTCCCGCCAGGCCTCGTCTCGCCTCGCCACGGAAAAGAACCTTCAATCAATCAATTACTTTCATAAATGCAGATGAAGTCGCGGGAAGCAGCTAGTATTTTATTCATACTCTGATGAGATACAATCAAAAATACCTATGAATGGCCAAACTAAAAAAATATACATAAAACGCTAGTAAAAGCGTGGGATATAATTTTGAACTCTTAGAATCTTTAAAATACGATGCTCTATTGTAGTCACATTCATTCAAACCATGAGAACAATACTCAGCGGAGTGGCTTTTATAGTCATGTTTTTAGACTACTCAAAAAAGGGTCACTTTTTAATGAGAGTTTCAGGAATAACGGCTAATATCAACGTACACAAAACAAAAGCCTTTTTTACTGTTACTTTATACAAAATACTAGAAGACGCCCGCAACTTCGTTCGCGGAGGAGAAAAAGTCATAACCCCTCTTTTTTTCTTTAGTGTAGTCGGGTAAAAAGTATCCTTTAACCATCTGGAGATGAATCCGTTTAGCCGATTTTGCGTGATAAAGCCGCAACGACTCATACAGACATACAAAAAAATCCTAATAAAAATTACTTCAGTGAACTCTAAATAGTTTTTTTTTAAATATCTTCAATTTCGTTTTTACAATTTAATAATAGTATAGATATATTACTAGTTGATATCATTTTAACGTTACGATAAAAATACTTACAGGCTTCTATTTTGTTTTGACGAGTATATTTACCATTACATACTTATATTAATTATGTAGTTCCCGCATTTTTTTCCGTGAAAGATAACAAATAAAAAGTCGGTGAAAAAGTATCGATAACCATCCTAGAATTAAAAAGTGATCTAAATTCTAACCGCTATGACGAGATGTGGCATGTATGTAGCTATCATCATATTCATCAAACATATAGAGCAAATGTGATAGCGGTTTACATATGAAAAACATGTTTTCGTGAAAGAAGGGATCTTGAAGAATTCTATTTCAGTCATTTTCATTTAAAAATTGTATTTTATTTATGATTTTCCCGCGACGTAATCCATGTGGATTTTATAACTTTTTAATAAAAACTTTTCTTAGTTGCACCGTCTTCGGAAAGTTGAATTTTGACAAAATCACATTGCGCCATCTAAGTAAAATTGCATAATGATGAAACACCCTCCTATTTTCATTTGTTTAAACTATACTCTTATATGACGAACGTTATGTCAATCAAACATGGGACTTTCTTTGCAAATGAATATAATCCTCAGCCATGACGAGCTAAATTCTTAAATATCCGATTCATTGCTGTTGGTATTTCAATTATTTTTTACTGCAATTATTTATATCTTCTCTATGGCCATCCTTTACTAACAATAGCATCTCCGTTATAATAAAAAAAAATACCTTGAGTCTCAGAGATATTTAGATCACATTTGCGGTTACCCACGAGAGTAGGGAATGCCGAGTAAGGTGGTCTCACAGGTCGGTTGTCACAGCGGCCATAATGAACTATGAACCGGTGTCGAAAGATCGCGAGAACTATCTGTCCCTCTTATATAAAGCTCTCGCAATCTCTCGACACCGCTCGATGAACTTATTCGTTTGTTCAGTTTTCTGTTATAGCCGTCGTGAACCTTACCCGCTTATGTAATCGAAATGTGGCATCTCCGTTTCTTCAATACGCCTTGCTTTACGCCATTGTTAGTAAATTTGAATGATGCTGGTCGCTGCACAAGTAACACAGTATGTGACTGATCACAGTGTTTACATGTTATCATCCAAATTATCTCAATAAAGAAAGTTGGGATGAGAACGAAAGTGACAGGAAAATTTGACGTTTGGATGGAATAGCGGTAAAGTAAAAGAATTTAGTGAAATAAATTATAGATAAAGAAGTATTCCCCAAGAATTTGAGGTTACAATTTGTAACGTTCACTAAGTTAACATTTAACGTACCCAACTAGTTTTGTATATGTATCCTTATATTCGAACGAAAAAAAGTTACCATTGTATTATATGATTATTTCAAATTCAAACTTTTTATTTCAGACAGTGTCTATAGAGTGTTAGTCACAAAGGTCTTATAAACTATGTTAGTATGAAAATGAATAACAGCCTAAAAGAAAATCGAATTAATTCGTTTCTAATATTTTCTTCCGTTTCCGCGATTATTACTCACAGAAATAAAACACGTCGTCAAACGTCGGGAGCTCAAATGAGATAATATACGCGATACAATCCGTTAAATTGTTTTATTTTAATAATTAGTGTATGTCAAAAGTTCGATTTTCATAACAAGCTTTTATCACCGACTGTAGGTACTTTACTTAAAATAGTCTCGTCATCAAGACTATTTATGAGCCCAAACTTAGCAGGATTGCAGATATTTTATTACAGAGTCCCTATGACCACCTTCCGGCTCCATCATCAGAACAGCTCAATCATAATATTCCACTGTAGATTAATGAATTAGTGTTTCTTTGCTATTCCGCGAAATAATCTTGGTTAGATGTGACAATAAATATTGAAACCCCAGAAGACCTCTCTCTCGTCTTCTCGGATGGACGCCGGGACCGTGAACAAACTCTGACTCCTAATGATGCCTCGTAGAGGGGCGAAACATGTGTCGAGGATTATATTCCATAGTCACCAAACTTATATCAGTGTCAAATTTTAGTTCAATTGGAAACTGGAAGGTGGGCAGTGGCATGTGGTCCATATAGGCACTGAGGCACGCACTGTCCTACGTGAACGACCCCGGGGCCATATACGCATGGAGAGACTGCCTACCCGCTGGATCAAAACATTTGTCACACCTTAGAAAAAACTTCGGATGGGTGACAATTAACATTGCAGGTTAAATAAGCTTGTAAAAAGTTATACATAAAGCAAAAATCTTAGGTCATTGTAGAGGTGTGCGCCGTCGTAAAAATACTTGCGCACTTAGCTAGGCCACGCCAGCGTCAAGATTATGTTGCGAAATGTGGAGTCCATATCGAAAAAAAATGTAACTTTTCGTTTTTTGTCTACTTGTTGTCGCTTGTATTATTTTTACTTTCCATCAAATCACAGAAATAACTTATCCTAATACACTGTCATTTCGGAAAAACTACATTTTTTAAATAAAACAATTTTGACCCGTGACCATGAAAAACTGAAAAGCTCCCGAAACGTCGGGAACTCAAATGAGATAATATATGCGATATAATCCGTTAAATTGTTTTATTTAATAATGAGTAATAATCGCGGAAACCGAAGAAAATATTATATTTTTTTTAAGTTACAGTGTTATGTCAAGTCACGGCAGTGCTAACCTGGATTTTCACAGATAGATACCTCTGTAGCGTATATTTTGTACGGAACCCTAAGTGCGCGAGTCCGACTCGCGCTTGGACGGTTTTTAATTTTTTTGTAATGATTATATGTATATAGTATACACATATATACTATATACGTTAAAGTACTATTTCTCATGCATAAAAGATTTACAAAATGTCAAAAAATGTCAGTTAGGCGGACATGGTATTACTGTTACACATTGTCGTCGTAACGACCATTTTGTGTTCAAAAATAAAACAACGTACGAAAACATTAGGAACGACATTGAACTTCACCAAGCCACTTAAACCATTCTTAATATTTTACACTAAACTGGGGCACATCGAATCGACCACAAAGTCTCGTGTCCACTTTGTTATGTAATCTTAACGTAACGTAGCTGACTTTTTCGTTTTGGCAAACTCAAGATCTGTTTCTTTCGTTTTGGAAGGTTTTCTTGTTGCAACTTATTGTAGTTTATTTTGATCTAAGTACAACTTTTCTTAAATATTACAAACGCTTTTCATGTATTAATTTCATCCCATTTATAGACATTCAGTGCATCTGTGTATGTATTTAAGTATTGTATTAATTTGTCTATGTATTATTATTATGTATATCGTCACCTGGTACCCGTACAAGCTTTGCTTAGTTTGGGACTAGGTCGATTTGTGTAAGATTGACCCTGATATTTGTTTATTTTTATATAGGTCTGCCCGAAAGACTTCCATAAAAAAAACACGAACACTTTAACACAAATCTACCTATGATAATCTATATATGATGGGTACCTAGCGACGATATACATAGATTATATAGACGAATATATAATATTTAAATAAATAGAAAACACCTAAAACCCAAAAACAGATATTCGTGCTCATCACACAAACACTTGCCCTGGCTGGGTTTCGAACCCGGGGCCGCCAGCTCCGTAAGCCGCTGTGCAGAATGCTTTCTGTATTCATTAGCTACCGGTGACGAAACAGGTCATCTGTTTACATTGTAGGTACTCAAACCACGCTGCTTCTACCGGTTCGTAGTCGCCATTCGAGCTGAAACTCATGTCAACTTTGGGTCTTTCACGAATTTTCTAAGTATAAAAAATAAGGTAAGGGCAATATCGTGTCTGTCATTAAACAGTGTAAATATGCCCACATTAACGACCTGCAATGCTACAGATAGACACACATGCTTCAAATTTTACCTTACTTTGACTCGAAGTTAATCACGTTCCAAGCCATAAGCAACATAAATATACCATTTAGAAAAATCAGTATGAATCCACTTGTTCCGCGTATTAGAATCTTTCGAATTAACGCCATTCATTACATTCTTAGTTGTTCCGTCTTTTGTCTCAGTTTATCACGTTTCCAAATAGTGCTATAATTATTCATAAGTAGTGGTTTTCAATTATCATGGCTATTAATCGTTTTCCTGCTGTAACCTAAAAACTAAAACAAAATCGTTAATCCGTTTAAGAGCTGCAAAGCTACAGACAGACACAAAAGTACACAGATTCACAGACCTCTCTTTATTGTCGCGGGTAAAAAAAGCTGCAGTCAAAGCGGTGCACGCGTTTACGAGCTTCAATATCACAAATCTCGTGACACATAGGCTTCAAACTTATAGCTTTATTTGTACAGGAAAAAACGATTTATCCCTCTAGATGTTTCGTTAGATTTTAATTGTAATACTCAGGCGTAAGCAAGCAATACAGTGCTTTCTAACTTTCATGGTGACTAACCGTTTTCCTGCAGACTAAACCAGTTTAGTCAGGATTTCCTTCACTCCGGCATTCCTAGATTACTATCCAATAACTGTAATGTTATTATCACTATTTGGCTGTTTAAATCTTTAGAAATAAAAAACAATTAAAAAATAAAATTTTCGCACATCACTTCGAAACGGCTGCACTTATTTGGATGATTCTTTTTTGTTGTGTTTGTAACTAGACAGTTGTAATAAGACTTTAAATATTCTGAAATACACCCTTTTGCTGAAATGTTTTAAAACTGTATTTATGAGAAGAGAAATTAATCACCAAAAACCTAATTCAAGTTCTACAATTTTAATAAAATATACGAAACATTTCAAAATTAAACGAAAAAAATGAATCGTTATTTCGGATCTTTTATATTAAAAAAATACCAGTTCCGAACCCTGGTTTATACTACTTATGTAAGAAAATATACCAAACATTGCAACGAAAGTGAACATATTGAATATGAAAATGCTATAAAAGTAGTGAGTGTCTGAGTGGGCCAAATCCATACTAATATTATAAATGCGAAAGTGTCTGTCCGTCTGTCTGTCTGTCTATATGTCTGCCTGTTACCTCTTCACGCTTAAACCACTGAGCCGATTTGGATGAAATTTGGTATGGAGATAGTTTGAGTCCCGGGGAAGGACATAGGCTACTTTTTGTCCCGGAATAATACCCGTTTTCGCGATAAACGAATTTAAGGCGGACGAAGTCGCGGGCAGAAACTTGTATATTATATAAGGGAGATCTTCAAAAAATATTTTATTAAATGACTCATACAATAAACATAAGTTTAGGCCTCATCTTCTTCCCTAGTAAACAATACAATACAATACAACAATTCTTTATCCAACAACAGAATCAGTACAATAGAGCCTTAACATAAAATACGGTAGACAGTTGGCGGTCTTATCGCTAAAGAGCGATCTCTTCCATCCAACCTTTGGGTAGCGGAAATGACACAGAATAGCTAGGAATAAGTAGGTGGTGAGATAAGATTATACCCGTATTATATAGAAAAATAGGGGACACATTTTACACAAATTTTTCGTTTAGAATTTTATTCTAGACACATTTTAGATTATTTTTTTATTTTTTACTGACAATCCTTTTGGGATTTATCTTACAAAATTATATAATTTTTTTTAATTACGATTTAATCAATAATATTATAGATAGGTACTTAAGTTAAATGATCTGATTTGGTTTTTCTGGGATTTCCCTAATACTTGCAACAAATTTTGGATCATATTGTAAGTCTCCCTGCACTGTAACAGAAGAACTGACAATTCGAAAGTGCTTGTACCTAGGCCTACTTGAATAAAGCATAATTTGATTGATTGATGAAAATCAAACTAGTCCCACAGTAAGGTCTATAAGGCTTGTGTTATTTATACTAGACGACGATGGATTTAATGAGGATATAAATGACAAATATTCAAAACTCTGGAACAAATATTTTTGCTTATCTCACAAGTATTTGCCCTTACTTGGATTTGAACTCCGGATCGTCAGCGTCGCAGTGACCTACCCTAGTCCAAACAGGCCGTCAAAATACAAATAAATATGAATACTGGTATTACAAATACAAAAGTGTATTTCTTGGTTTGACTTTCTTTCATGCAATAACAGAGCAATAGATTGGCATATATTTTGTATGCAGATAAAATAGAGGCTAGAGTGATCAGTATGAAAAACATCTGGATGAAGAATAGTTTTATGGATGCCGGATGCCGGATTTCTTTATCCGGATTTTTATTCCAGCTTATGTTTGCAAAAAAAGGGCAAACGACAGATACACTAGAATCGTTTAATATCTTCCGTTATAGACAAAAACATAAATAGATAAAAGCACAGAAATTAACATACAATTGACGTTTTATCATTTGGCTATGCAAGGCAAGGTTTCTCATGTAAAAGCAAAATAAAATCAACACGAAATTTGATAAAAAAAAAAAATTCACCTAAATACATCCACACATGCAAACATGGAACATTTTTTGTAAAACAATACTTAAATAATTAAACATGTACATCATTCATACGGGGGTTTGCGTGCAAAACTTTAATTTATTTTTTTAAATAGGAAAAACAATCGAATCGACCGACTGCAGTTGGTTTTAGTGAGTATAATGGCAGTTAAATGATTTAGTACTAATAGCAAACAAATTGCAATGATACAGGTTGAACAAAAACGGCACGAAATATCATGAATGAACACCAAAAACAAGTGCCCGACACGTATCCGCAACCTTTGCAATGACCGCTTACGTTTAAAGTAATAACACAGGCTTTCACATTAATGCAACGTCTTATGAAACCTGGACCACACTTTTACTTCCAGACCCCGAAGAAAGTCCATTCTGTGATTTCGGTGAGTTTTTTCAACGGGCGAGGGAAGGAGGGTATTTAAGTTGAACAGAATCGCGAGCGCGCCAGTGTGTCGAACGAACTTAGCATGTGGCGGACTTGTGTTGTTGTTGCGCTCGCGGCGACGTGCGTCGCCCTCCCGGCCCAAGATACGGGGCATTCAGAAAACGACCTAGACGGACTGAACGATTGCCTGCGAAAGGATTCAACATCATGCCTCAAATACAAGTTCTTCTCCTTTGTCGACAAGATGATCGGACAGAAAGACAGCTTCGCGCTATCCGATGGCGTAACTGTTGTCAGAGCAACTGACGCTCCTCAAGAAACTGGTGCTCCCCGATCCTTGGATCCTCTGTCAAGACTGAAGAGATATCTCGACACGCACTCCATCCGCGTTGAAGTTAAAGGTTCAGATGTAGTGGATACAGTTTCAAGTGTGGGACGAGCTTTGGAGGAAACTGTTTCATCGTTCGCTGACAATGACGTTTCAGAGGAGGGTAGGGGAAAGAAGAAGAAGGCACAGAAGATTCTAGGGCCGCTGATGATGGCGTTATCTATGAAAATGATGGCGCTGCTGCCTTTGGCTATTGGAGCGATCGCGTTGATTGCTGGAAAGGCGTTGCTGATTGGAAAGTTGGCGCTGGTGTTGTCGGCTATCATTGGTCTGAAGAAGTTGCTGTCTCAGCAGAAGCATGTGACTTATGAAGTTGTGGCACATCCTCATCACACCTCCAGCCATACGTCGAGTCATGATTATGGTGGTTCCAGTGGATACGGTGGTGACTCCTCTGGAGGGTACGGGAGCAGTGGCGGCAGCAGTCACGGCGGCGGCGGCGGCGGCGGTGGCTGGGGCCGGTCTATAGAAGCACAGAACCTAGCGTATTCAGGTCAAAAGCCCCAGTGAGGTGCCCTAGTTGTACGACCTAGTGCCGAGTTTTCTCGTACACACCCATCGGTAAATTATTAACTTATTTATTGCGTGTGAATGTTTATTTATTGACTGATTTGTTAAGTTTTTGTTTCGCTCAATTTTGTTTAGTCATCTTTTCCAGTAAACCTTGTATAAGGTGGTTGTGTAACTATGATTTATAGTGTTCTACTATGATGTATAGTATATATCTGTCCTAAAATATGTATGGTTGTCACAACCAGTACTTAGCTTTAATATTTTATAAGTATCGTAAGATTAAAAATACTTGTTTGTACATATCTATTATTCATTAATAATATTGTATATACTGATTATTTCTTACTTTATTGAAAAGACTGCATTAATTTATGTATGTTTTGTATTTATTTATTAATATCGCGTTAGTATAAATTATTTATTTTAAGAGACTATGTACAAATTTCAGCAAACAAATGTTGTTATTAAAAAATAAAATCATGTGGTTGCTTTTTATTCCCACGAACCATAAAAGCTCAATTTCACTATGATTTGTTATTTAGCATCGGTTGATTAACGGCTGTTTACGTCAAATATAGATTGACAGACATATTAATTCAGAATTGGGCCTGACAACGAAAAGTAAACTACTAAAACTCGTCGCACCCGAATCGAAAGAAAAAAGAATCTCTTCAGGCATTCATTAAAAACGATCACGCTTATTCTGAATTTAAATCTATAAAATAACAATATAACAGTAGTAGATAGGCTTGTTATAAACTGTTAGCAGGTAAGTAATAAGGCAAACCGCTAAACCAAGAAACCGCTTGGGTACCACTAGGCCATCATAAATGTATTCCTGACACACATTTATAGGACAAAAATATCTCCATGTCCTGTTCAGATACTTCCCACGAAACATCAAGATGCCATGCGCAAAAGTTACACAAAAACAGTGCTTTCAATGCATTACACACGCGATGGGGAAATAATTGGTATGGTAAAAGTGACAAGTGAGGAGCGATTTCAAAAAACACGTCACAATTATATGTATGACAGTGGTTTTCGTAACCGAAGTATTGAAACATTTATTTACAGTGCAATTACATAAAAAAGTATTCGAAAGCCGTATAGTTCAACTATACTCTGTGGGTGCAGAAAAGATTAGTTTACAATGACATAATAATGACGACAAGACGTTTACTTTCAGTCAAATCTAAGTGAATGTAAATATATTTGTTATTTTGCAAGCTAAAGGATGCCATATGCGTTATAGTCAGTACCCTTAGAAATTGTTTTATTAGATTATGTTCACTCAAATCCAGACAGCAAAACACACCACAATAAGTCTGGTAGCGATAGTTTCGATTTCTGTTAAACATCAAAAGAAACCGTGTTTTTTTGATTCCCTGCCAAATAGGTATAGAGTGTAAATATATACCTATGTATATGAACAATATAAGATGAGAAATAGGAAGAACTATCATCGATTTTGATGACGGTAACCCTCAACAAATATTTTGTAGCTAGTTTCCTATTTACTAGTGGAATAGCAAAGCTGCTAAGGTAATCTGAGATAGTGTATAAAATCATTTGATTTTTCGTCTTTAAAAAAATGGATACAAGGGCCTCCCATTAACAAGTTAAATAATAGCCTGACAAATTACTTATTGCAAATAAACTATTATTATGTCAGAGACTTTAAATCACAAAGTAACAATGTTTTTTTAATATGTTTGCATGCTAGTATTGTCCATACATATTGCAGTCTAAGCCGCTCACCGTCTGTCATAACACCTGTTGACACAATATTACTGTACTAATTAGATAAGTAATTGTATTTTCATTATAAAGTTCCTATTCTTATTCCTTAAAGCTAGATAAAATGCCCGGGGCTATTTTATTCTCCTTTACTGCTTTAATTGTCATGCTTTTATCAAAAACGTGTATTGGAGTAATTTTGAAAAAATAAACATAAATCCATTATTTTATCAGCATAACAACGCTTACTATATCAAACCATTCAATGCTGTTAGATCATAGATGAGAAAAGATGACACTGCAGAGCCTTTTACTCATTATAAAAATATTTTTGGAATTGACTCGCATTCGAACCTGTCCCAATATGCACCTTCGTTTTCCGCTCCTTTTTTGTAACTTGCAGCGCCATCTACGTAGCTTTCCTTATATTCAGGTCGGACGTTTGCCCTCTAACACCAGAGAAAGGTGAAATCATCATCAGTCACGTTCATAACATTGCATGAAAAGTAAAAATGTCTATTACATCAAATTTCTCATTTTCGACAGTTGCATCCGATTTTGTCCATTTATTATTTTTGATAATGCATCATGTATGGCTGTCCCATAGAAAAGAAGTCAAGGAATATTAGATCAAGGAACATTATCAGTAATTAAGCACGGACTTTGAGCGTCAAATTGAAGTTTGTTGAGTCAAATTGATGTGTATTACTTTTTATTTCGTATCTTTTATGTATCTACTAAATTGTTGTAATTAAACTAGTTATTTTTTTATAAGTTGCTTTTGTATTTAATATTTATTTACCTTTAACAGAGCGATCTTAATTAAATCTAGTAATTTTCGAGCTTTTAATTTAATTTGTATTTTTATCCTATTTCAACCTCAGAACTTTTTTTTTCTTTTGCTAACCTTTAAATATGTTAACAAGATTCTCATGTTCAGAATGCTATGGCTGTTTTAACTATTGTTGTCTGAGAGTCTGCAATACCAGGTCATTGACACAAAGCTAGTTCATTGATCTGGAAGAAAGTTACTAGTGCATTATCGTTAAGCACTATGTGTGTTTAGCGTTTCCAGTTTAAATTCTTAGCAATCCCGTTTATTAAAAGCGTGGCTAGTACCTACTGATAAAGGGCCGCAATTAAAAAATACCTACTTGAAAGCGTCCGCAACTTTGCTAGCGCGGCGTATAATAAAGTCACAACCAAGTTTTTATTTAAAGTAATCGGGTAAAAAGTATTATATTACTAACTCTGGTGTCCAGATATTCATTTACCAAAAAATTACTCGATCTGTTCAGCCGTTTCAACATGATGAAGCTATATGTTTGTCTGTATAGCTTACTTTATAATAGTATAGACTTCTATAATAGTATAAAGGTCTAAGAATATGCCCGAAGATATTTAAAAAAAAAGTGATACCGACGATTTGAACGTCACTAAATCCTTTTTTTTAATGGATTTTTTGTTTGTTTTTATGTGTCGTTGTGGCTTCATCACGCCAAAACGGCTAAATGGATTTCAATTATTTTTGGTACAAGGATAGCTAAGCATTCACAGATGGTAATACTGACTTCGCAGAAGGAAACAGAGGGTTAAACTTTATTCTTCTATGCGAACGAAATTGCGGGTACCGTCTATATGTTTGTAAAAATCATCAGTATAAATCCTTTAAAAGGTTTATGATAGACGGTAAGCTACTCCACTGTTAAGAGTCATGATTTTGAGTTACGATTTACAATAGTGTAGTGATGATCAAATCTGATTTCAAATTAAACGAAACGATGACGTCTATGATTTTTCTTTTTATTGTCATTCGCTGGTCTGTTCATCATCATCATCATAAGCCGATAAAGTCCATGGCTCTATAGCCGTTCCCCACAGAACGCCACCAAGATCTGTCCTTTGCCACCCGCATCCAGCGGACTCCAGTGATCTTCACCAAATCATCAGTCCAGCTTGTGGAGGCCTAGGAGAGACCGGGTAAGGTTATCTTACGGGTTGGTTGTCACACGACGGCTATAACAGAAAACTGAACGAACGAATAAGTTAATCGACTGGTGGCGAAAGATCGCGAGAGTTTTACCTAGGAAGGAGATATGGCTCTCGCGATTTTTCGACACCGGTTCCATAGTCCATTATGGCCGCTGTGGCAATCTACCCGTGAGACAATATTACCCATTCTAGATTCTGCGTCTTCCACTTAAAAAACTCTTAGGTCCCAGCAGCGGGGGGTCCTGTCCCTAAGAGAGTCCTCTGCGTTGCGCTGAATAAAGTTTTATTCTATTCAATTCTATTCTATTCCAATATACAGAAAACGGCACCCAGAGCGGACATCCAGCGCCTCGCTCAACCATGAGTAAATAAAATGGGCAGGTTCTCAGTCATCTAGCTAGTTTAGGTGTACAAGTATAATTGTATACAAAACGTTAATACATTTAAATAAAACAATTCAAACGGATTATATCGCGGGCTCGAGCCCGTGAACACGAAAGCTGAAAAGCTTCAGAAACTTCGGGAACTCAAATGAGCTAATAAGCGATATAATCCGTTAAAATTGTTTTTTTTTTTTTTCAAGAAAACAACATACCTTTTACACTGCCAAACTGCTTAGCAGACGTTACAAATGACGATGCAGGCCCTTAAATGAGTGATAATCGCGGATAAAGATGAAAATATTATGAAAACGTTAATACGTTTTAGTTGAAAGACGAATATTAATGTGACTCCAAAGTTGGTCCAGTCATAAGTTGATTCAGTGCTAATTATAGACGTATTAAGATCTCTCCCTAGTTTCAGTGGATCGATCGTCACCGATAAGACAAAACAGTCCAATTGAATAATGATATACAACAATATTTAAAAATACTTCTTTTATGTTCTCACCTATTTAGCCGTCAATCATAACACACTTGACAGATTGTGTCTTCCTCGACTATCCAATCAAAACTTAAAGAACCCGAAAATTTATTACTCACATTTTTTTTCGGAACATAGCGTCTGCCTTGTTACTTGTAGCGATCAATCAAGTTCAAACACGTTCATTTCTGTTGAATTATTAGTGGTATTTATCTCCCAATCTGTTTCACTTTTTTGCAAGAGTACCGTTGGTTTCTCTGTACCCTCTTGTACCTTTTTTTACAAAACAGCTTTCTTTAAAATATGCATCACCTCATGCATATTTTAAATTTAATTTGGTACAAGTTTTTCAGATACGAATACATGCGATGTATACCCTACCTTAGTAACTAGTGGCTCTGTAATATTTTCTTGTTTACTACTCTTTTAAATAAAACAATTTTACCGGATTATATCGCTTATACAAGATGGCCCAAAAATACGTTGACAAAGTTTTCTTCGTTATTTTTTTATGTGTTATACATTTTTTACCATTTGTAATTTGAAATAAATAGTTTCATCGTTTTTATATATACCTTTTATTTATTGTCTTGCAAATATCCGCCATTGGCTTTGATACACAACTGCAAACGTTTGTAAAAAATATGCCGCAGCACCTCCGTGGTTATTTTTGCCCACTCCTTGGTTATTGTCGCTTTCAGAGCGTCTACACTTTTGTGTTTAGTGGACAGGCCCTAGTGTCTAAGATTGACCACAAACTGTAATCATATTATAACACCACACATATACCACAATCATATTATATCATATTGTACTGTGATAATATTAGATCAGGTGTAAGAATATCAGATAAGGAATAGGTTGGCCACTCTTTTGAGCTTATGAACCAAGGGAAATTGTCCTTACACAACTGCTGCACACTAATAATATCTACTATGAATATCCACGGCTGATTGGCAAAATGTTATTGACTCCAAGCAAGAACTATAGCTTCAAGAATATCTCTTCTGTAAATATCTTGATAAATTTTGACACCTTTTTCTATAAAAATCAGGGTAGTTTTACCTGTGAACCAAATATCACCCCAAACCATAACTGATTCTGGCTTTTGGCGGTGAGGAACGACTGCTGCCTCATCAGAACGAATAGAAGAATAAATTCTGTCATTTTGGTGGTCATGGGCCTGTTCAATGCAAAAAAGTTTTTCATCAGAAAACGAGATGTTCTGCCAGTTTTCAGTAGCGGCACGCTGATTAAGTAAACGGCATCTGTCTAGGCGAACTTTTTTATCTTTATCTTCAAGAAGCCGTGCCTTACGCAGTTTCTACGCTTTTAATTTAAGATCATTAGGCACAATACGTTGCACCGTTCAACAACTTACACCTAGCTCCAGAGCAATGTTTGTAACTTTGGTATGTGGCTCGCGAGTAAGCCGTTTTTTTGTAATGTTTCGGAGCCTAGGAGTTCTAACAGTCCTCTTTCTTCCTCTTCCTGGACGGTCTGCGGTATTTCCGAGCTCTATATATCGCTTAATAGTCTTGGACACAAGTTGACGACCGACACTGAGCGATCTATCTCACACTGCCGTTTTCCCACTTCGTGCAAGGTAATTATTGCTTTCCGTTGCGAAGACATCATAAAAAGCAATAATAATGAAATAATTAAGAGCCTTTCTATTCGAAACTGTTGCCAAAATGTGTTAAAATAAAATAAATAAACAAACGAGCTCGGTTCGAGTTCCAATTTAAAAAAATACTCATATATATCTCATTTGAGTTCCCGACGTTTCGGAAGCTTTTCTCAGTCAACCGTGAAAATAAAAGCATAAAAGCAGAAAAAAGACTCAAATAAGCGTTAGATTTATAGTAACTACTAGCTTTTGCTCGCGATTACGACCATTTTGAGATGCCTGTCAATGTCAATATTACTGACTCAATAGTTAAATATTGTTACTGTTTTATAAGTACAGAACCTGTAGTCAAGATGTTTTCCAAGGAAGCATAAAAAGTTATCCAAATTGTGAGACAGAAAAATATTAATAAAATAATAAAAATATAGATTCAAGCGTTACTTTGCGGAATTCCATACTACATTAATGGATTATAGTTTATTTCGCTGAAAAGCGAAGGAACTATAATCCATAAATATTAAATGTAATCTAAGAGTACCTGTATGTCTAGAAGTAAGGAGAAAACCAAAAAAAATACATACATATTTTGCGCGGTAGTGGTGACTGCCCTGATTTGGTTTCTAGTCTGGTAAGGCTCTATGTTCCGTTTGTACCAAAGAATGCACTTAAGCCACGTAGCACCAATGTACTTGCGGTTCCTTAGGCCCGTACGGTCTCTCACAAAAAATCTCCCATAGTTAGGGTGCTGCAAACGCTGAGCTCGCTCCAGACATCAGTGTGATGTGTTCGCGGGTAAATGGACGCATGTGTGTTGTGAGTGCTTGAGATATTGTGAGATGGTGGATAGTAAATAATAATGAATTATGATTACATTTTTAATGTGTTGTTAAATGAATTTAGTGATCATATTGACATAAAAATGTGTAAATTTTTGTAATAAGACATTCCGAAATAATGAGTAAATGTAATGGTTAATATATAAATTTGAATTATTCCTAATTAGTTTGTAATGTGTATTAATAATAGCATATAATATAATATAGTAATGAATTTCCAGCGCTTTGGTGAAAACTGTTATGCTGTGTAAATTTTATATGACGATAAATAAATAAATAAAATACAATACAACAAGGATTATGGTCAGAGCTCTGAAAAACACCGACTGTTGTGCACTTATTTGGGATTCCGCGTTAAGTACATATGGTTGTACTATGCTTATTGTCTAATAACCATAGTACAAAGTATAACTACTTCGCAATGATGAATCAGTAACAAATTGCCGGACCTACCGAGTTCAAAGCCAGGTTCTTAAAAATAACAAATTTATTTTCGTTAAGAAAGGTTTCAAATGATTGCATGTTATAAAGGAGTTTCCATAAGTCCCATACTTGTTTATACCATAGGATGGCGTGCAAATATATTACAATTAATGTTTAGTCACATGCAGCAAAAGGTGTACACATATTAACCAATGTCACTTACCAAATTAAAATCTAAATATCTATTTTTAACTCTGTGCTAGCCATATCACCCGCTGTCTTACCTTTCTACCGGACGAAATAGTATAAAAAAAACTGCTGTTTTGTTGTACGTGTGTTTACTAAACATGGTTTTAAATTATTTTGGTCAAGTAAGCCAAATTCAAGATATGAACGCTTCATATAAAATGTTAAATGCCGTTTTCGTGAATTACTTTCTCTTTTCGTGCAGGATAATATAGCTCTCGTTCATTATAATAATTATGTGCCATTACTTGTATACGTAATATTGCGTTTATCGGCAATTTGTGACGGACGGTGATTTAATGTTGAATGGATTTTATC